>CANSZD010000007.1:3262500-5662500 GCA_947648045.1 Beta corolliflora | reverse complement strand
AGTCCAAATGGCATAACTTTGTGACAATAAATGTAACACCCCGTAATTTTCACCCTTTATTTTTGGTGTTAGTTTATTTTAAAATGATATTCTTTTCGTAACAAAATAAATAATTTATTATTTTCTCTAGATCAATGATTTTTATTCTTTATAATTTAGGAGCCGAATTATTATTTTATTATATGGTGTGTTAATGTGTGCATTATATTTATATTTATAATATAATTTATTAGAATTATTTTCATTATTAAGTATTTTCAAAGTTTAGGCGCGATTTAAGAATTAATCGTTTTATCGCGTAGCGGAGTTTTGAAGCATGGACCCTTGTTGATTTGGGCCGAAATTTTTGTTGGTGTGTTGGGCTTGACAGCCGGCCAAGGAGATGGAGAAGGAGAGCTCCTCTTCTTTCTTTTCTTTATATTTTTCCTTGTGACTCTTGGTAGGCTTTGTAAGCTCCTATAACCCCCTAATCATTCTCCTTCATTAAAACCCTTTATTTCAACCATTAAACATCCATAAAATTCTGATTTTTATTCAAAGAAGTTCAGCATCATTTGCATTTATCACCCACCGTTTTTCAAGAAAAGGAAGAGAGAAAAGGAAGAGGAAAAGAATAGGAAGTTTCAACCCGGTTTTTCCTATCACACCTTCACGAAAATAACCGTATCCGGAGATCTAACCGTTGGATCGTCTTCCTTTTTGGACTCAACGTTTATAACATCTTGTTATACATTCTGACCGGAGCGATTTATAATCTGAGCTTTTGATCATCAGGAATCATGGTCGTAACAGAGCAGTGCGAAACAAGAGTTTCCAACGTTCAAGAAGAAATGCTTAGTGACTTGTTGCTACAATTCTCGTTTGTTATGCCTTGGGGTTAGAAGAGGATTTGGATTGCATGCTTAACTCGTGATTGTATCTTTGAACTCAGCTCTCCTCCCGACGATCCAGGTAATTAGTTGTTATCCTCGAATCATAGTGATTAGAGTAGTATTCGGTATTAGATTAATACGTTAGGAATTATCTAAAATACTTTTTGAATGAGATTTTTGACAAAATTTTACATGAACATACGTGACACATGCTATGTGAATACTGTGTAGGGAAAAATAATTTTTTTACATGATTTTTAATATTTATTTGATTTAATTAGTATTTTGTGCGTTTTTGGCTAAATTTCATAATAATTATTGATCGACTGTTGAAATTGATGAAATCATTTTTCTCAGATCATGTAACATGCGTATAATGTATTCCATGCCTTAGAATAATTTTTATCTACTTTTTACTGTTTTAATTAATTGATATATCTGTTTTTGTAATTTCTGTTCTGTCAGTATATAATTCATAAAAATTATTTGTAGAGGCATAAAAATTAATTTGTTTGAATAATATGTATTTTCGTGAGTTTTTACATGTTATGTGAAATTTTGGTAATTTTTAGGCGTCTTTTTATATTTTTAATTATTATAATGGCTTATTTGAGGAATCTGTATATTAACTGTTAAAAATATTTTTGAGTCCGAAAATTATAAATAAAAATTGTACCATGTCAGTAGAGCTATTAGGGTTATATGATAATTTTTGTGTGATTTTAATGCTCGCATTTGTTAGTTTCATAATTATTATGGTGTTTTTGTGATGAAATTGAGGATACACTTTTAAATTGTTTGAAGGCTTGTAAATCAGATATAATTTATAATTTAATATATTATGGGTTGCTGATTTTCAGTAGTATACAGTATGCATCATTTCGGTAACCACATGTTTAGGTTTGATTTATGGAATAAAATGATTTAATTGTTATTACTCTTTTAATGAATATGATTTAGAGCTAATTGGTGATGTATTTGTGATTGAATGTGGTTGCTGTAAAAACCAGTATATTTTCATTGATGATGTTTGGGAATGTTCAAATGTTATTGTGAGAGTTATTTGTTGATTATTGTATAAGTGATTTATTTTGAGGAATTATGAAGAACTGCTTGATGAACTGTGGGTATAAGGCCGGGTGGCATCCCCTTTTTGATGAATATTTTTGATGAATGATACTTAGTTTGTATGCATGATTGTATTTTGAGATAAGAATATCCGATGGGATAGATGTAGTCCCCGGTTAAGAACATGCCAACCACTTGGTTTTGCGAACTAGGGGTACACACGGGTTAATTGTTGTCGTCCGAGAGGTCGGGGAGTTACGCGTGTTCTACCCATCGGGAGTTTGGCCATTCTTAGACACGGGCGGTGGGGAACGTAAGCCCATAGGCGACACGGAGATTGCGATCGACAAACCTTAGGAAGTGATTTGCGAATCACCGGCGTTCGGTTTCTGACTCAATAACTTGTTGAATTCTTGATTTATTATTATTTATATACATTAGAATTATGTCACTCACTCTATCATGTTTACTTATTGTTGATGATCACTTGTTTCATCTATAGCTTTATGATTTCTATGTGCATGCTATTGATGTAATGATTGCATGTTATTCCTTTCTTAATAATCTTCTTCGAATCGTGCTTTGATTGCTATTGGTTCTGGGAGAACTGCTAGTTACTCCCCACCGATTGTGGATATTTGTTGTATATTTTGCAGGTTTTGTTGATGGGGATTTTCTTTGATTTTGGGCTCGGGTTGAGATGCGAGAAATAATCTATTAGGGGTTTTAGTTCTAGACTTCTCTTTAGTTTGAGATAGTTTTCTCATTTCGATTTTAATCTAAGTAATTAATTTACTTATAGTATTTAATTATGTTTGGTTTTATCACTTAGTTATTTAAACAGTATTCTTGTAGTAGTGACATCCCCATAAGACGATGTTTCCGCCATCGTCCTATCAAATATATTATTATATCTTTCTTTTCCGCCTTTGAAATTCTGGGGTGTTACAATAAATACCTCTGTTTGTGATGAAGGCGGTCTTCTCCAAAGGGTCCTTTGACCATACCTTTTTTAGATCGGTAAAATCTATACAGAAGCGCCACTTACCATTCTTCTTGCTTACCACGACGACGTTGGCCAGCCAATTCGGGGACTCGACTTTAAGGATCTTACCAGTTTTGAAGAGATTTTGAAATTCGTCGTCAATGATCTTGTTTCGCTTGACAGCGAACTTCCTCCTTTTCTATTTAACAGGCTTAAAAGAAGGGTTAACGTTAAGTTTATGTGAAATAATCAATATCTGCCATGTCCTCATGGGACCATGCGAAGCAGCGCCATTATCTAGTAAGAAGACTATGAGTTCTTCTCTAATCTACTTGGGGATATCCAGTCCAATATACACAACTTGCTCCGGCTTACTTAGATCGAGGATTATGTCCTCCATTTGCTCTGGTTCTGGCTCGTCGTACTCCATCTGGATTGGATCCTCTTGTAATTGCTATGCTGCTTGTTTGTTCATAGTTGTTGCCTTGAGGGAAGTTTTGTAGCATTCTCTACTACATTTTGGTCTCCCTTGATTTATTGAATTCCCCACTTGGATGGAAACGTTACGGTCTGGTGGTATGTTGATGGAACTACTTGCATCTCATGTATCCATGGCCTGCCAATGATAATATTATAGGATGATTGACAATCTATGACCAAGAATTTTACTTGTAGGTTGATGCCTTGGGCGCATGTGGGCAGTATGATCTCTGCGATGGTGTTCTTGGACTCTCCACTGAATCCATACGAGAACGGTCGACTTCTTGGTGACATCTGCTTCAGACATGCCCATGTTCTTTAGTGTATTAAGCATGATTATGTTGGCAAAGCTTCCATTATCGACCAAGATCCGCTTGATCAAGCAATTTCCCACCGTCAAGGATATGACTAACCCGATGTGGTGGAGATGGTAGAGATCAACGACGTCTGTATCATCAAAAGTAATTGGTAGTGAGTTATCCGCGCGCTTGTCGACTTTGATTGGTCTCTCCATGGTACTCTCTTTAGCATGTCTTTTAGCTGCAGCATAAGTCAGACCACATATGTCAGATCCACCTATAATAACATTTATAACTTTAATAGGAGTTGGGGGAGAAGGAGGTTTTTGTTTATATGAGGATGAATCTCTGTTGATGACGTTTTTGGCTTTGTCTGACATGACATTCTTTAGGTGAATGTTGCAGAGGAGATATGCCGCTTCTCTCCGTAGAGCCACACACTCGTCAGTGAGATGCCCTACATCAGCATGATAGTCGTACCAGTTGGAGGGATCTTTTTTGTCACCAGGCTTATTGGATTTCGCGGGCCATCTAATCACGTCTCCCAGATTGATTAAGTGCTTGACCAGCCCAGACGTATCGACACAGAAGGAATATTTTTGGATTTTCGGGGGTAGGTCAGGACTTTCTCTCCAATCCCTGTTTCGTCTTCTACATCAGATACCCTATGGTCTTCCACAGATTGATCATACGGCTTTGGTCGATACTCTTTCTTCCCGTTGTAGATTGACTTTCTGTTGGTTCGATCGTAGTCGCCTGAATCTTTCCTTGACTCCATATCTTCTTCTAGCCTGATTTGAGCGAGCGTCTTGGCCTGGACATCTTCAAATGTTGAGTAGGGATACTTGGTGATATCTCAATATAGCTCCGTTGCTCCAGACAATCCTTGGCGGAAAGCTTCGATCGCTGTGGCTATGTCACATCTGGGTATGGACACCTTCTCCTTGTTAAACTTGTTCAGATATTGACGCAGAGTTTCCAACGACTTCTGGATGACTCGGTACAAGTTGCTAGTCTGCTTCTCGAGTCAACGACTCCTGGTGAAATGCTAGTTGAAGGAATCGACAAGTTGAGCAAAGCTGGAGATGCTTCGGTTGGGCAGCCCAATTAACCACTGGAGAGCAGGTCCTGATAGGGTCGAACCGAACCCTTTGCACAAGAAGGCCTCGCACATCTCATGAGGTATAGGAATGGTCATCATGCGCTGCTTGTATTGGGCAATATGCTCCTCTAGATATGAGGTTCCATTGTACAATTTCATATTGAGGGCCGTGAACTTCTTGGGGATGTCCACGGCATCAATGACATCGACATAGGGGGAATCAGCATAGCTATCATGAGACGCTTCGTGCAATGGTGGATGGACTCCAGGAATCTTGTTGATAATGGCCCTGAGCATGGCGATTCGTTGGTTGACATCAGACTCATTGCCAGCACCAGGGGTCTAGGAGTATAAGAAGGACGGTTGAATGTAATTTCGGGAGGTCCAGGAATATGAGCAGGACGACTGAAGACAGTCTCAGGGGGTCCAGGAATATGAGGAGAGCGGCGAAGGCATTTGGACTATCGGCCGACCAGGGGGTGTCACTCACCCTCAATTATGTGGAAGAATTTGGACTTGGCAGTGCTGGGGGCGGCGTAGTGACGGAGGCGGTCACCGGAGGGGTGAACGTAGCAGTTGACGGAGTGACGATCGTTGAATCCGTGTAGAGACCGTAACAGCTGACGGGAGGGGTTACTTGCTTAGTAGTGACCCTTAGAGGAATATAAGGGATGATCTGAGAGATGATGGGCTCGGGTTGCTCAGACGGTCCATCCGAGATGAGTATCGGGTCAGACGACATGGGAGCTGATCTTAAGGGGGTTTGATCGTCCATGTCTAGGCGTCTGCTGGAGGCGACCCATTGGATTTGAGAACGCGGGCGTCGTTCTCACGCCGCAAGATGCGATCCTCTCATTCATTTGGATCATCTGCTAGGCTAGATCCGACAAAGTTACTGATGGTTCTCCTATGGTAGAAAATTGATCAAAAATAGTGATGAGGGATTATTTCAGAGTTGATGCCCCACGGTGGGCGCCAAATTGTTTTGGACAAATTCTGGACGAACCAAAATAAGTCGATCGAGGATGTAGATCAACAACTCAATAATCTAAGAACTTGACAATTTTTATCAGTGGCAAAATTCGAATAAACAATATTGATGAAATAAGCTCGAGAGAGAGAAGTAGAGTGCTTTGTTGTTGCTTGGTACTATGTGTTTACATCATTTGACATAATACATATTTATACTGTGATTACAACTGCTACATTATACTTAACAAATTTCTAAAGTATCTCAACAGTAACAATAAGCAACGTCTTTTCCTAACAAAGTGCAACAACTCTGCCTGAACCTTGGTCTTCTGTTGGACTTCTTCGGATCATTCTCACCACGTCATCGATCTGCCGCATCCCTTTTTGCTCAATGAAATCACCGCACGTGGCACTGAGAAACCACCCATAACAAGATTAAATATGGCTTTGTTTTTCCATATGTAAAAATCACGATAGATGGTGAAAGAGTTGTGTATAAATAGTGTGACTACTCATATATTGCAAAAGAAAAAGAATGGAGGAAGTATAAATTACATGATAATGTTTAATTTTGTACTTCCTCTTGTTTCAATTTAGTTGTGACACTTTTAAAATCACGGACTCCTAGGCAATTTTTGGAGAGGAGAGAGATAGAGAAATAAAACAAAAGGGTCTCATGTGATTGGAGAGATATAAAGATAAGTTATTACCCAAAATGAAAAGTATAACAACTAATTTGAAACTTCCTAAAATGGAAAGTGTCACAACTAAATTGGAACGGAGGAAGTAATTTTATTCAAATTGGTATTGTTTTGTTATTTTGTATATCCAAAAAGAACAGAGCAAATAGAAACTTCAAAAGGCATTAAAAGTACTATGATTTTTTTTTCCTTCCCACTTTGTCTCTGGATAAAATAATCGTGCAATTGACAAATTGACTAGGTACTTTTTTTTTTTTTAGGGGAAAAGCATGAATGTATTACTCCATTAATAAGGAATCCATCAAAACATAAGGAGCCACCTCCCTAGGAGAGTGGTTCTCCCTAGGTACTTGAAGCTCGTTTATTCGGATATGGTTTTTCAATTCCCAACCTCGATTAGATTTGTATTAATTTCCATTCTAATTTTTAGGAACACGTTATAACTCAATACAAAACCGGATCTAGAATTTTTAATCGGGTACCCTATCCTGCTCAGTGCTCACCCTAGGCTTGTGTAGTCAATTAGTCATAGGAATTTCAAAGAAAGACGCAACCCCACGATCTAGGAGTTGGGACCCAGTGCAAAGCTGCCACCCACCTCCGAATTCCGATCATTCCCGATCACATTGACAGAAAGCATAGTCACCCAGCGAGGAGAGAGAAAGCAACAAAAATGCAGGTGCTAAATGCGGTGGCTTTAGCGCGGCTTGCATTAAGAAACGCAGAATTAGGCTCAGAAATCGAATTTGGCACAGCATTATGGTTCTCCTACGCAGGAATCTGCGCATTTCTTGTACTCTTTGCTGGTCTCATGTCTGGTTTAACTCTTGGCTTGATGTCTCTTAGTCTTGTTGACTTGGAGATTCTCAAGCGTAGCGGAACTCCTACTGAGCAAAAACAATCAGGTCAGAATCAATTTCATTCTTTTTATAGCAAAAAAAGAGGGATTTTTTTTATGTGGGGCAATGTTTTGTGTATTGAAATGGGGTACTCCGGAGAGGTACTACTAATAGTGTGATATTCACTTTCTCTCTCCTGATTTTGGTGGCTGGAAAGTATCTTATTGGGATTTTGAACACATTGGGATGATGGGTTTTTAATGATTTGATATGATTTTCATAATTGATGATTTGGGTGGTATTTCTTGGATTTATAAAGGGTTGAAATTGTTACCTGGGTTGGATTTTTTTAAATTTGATTTTATCGTGAATTTCGAGGTGTAAGACTTTGAACAAATGCATGATTTATCTGTAGTAAACCTCCGCTTAGGATATATTCTTTTCCTAAAAAAAACTATTAGTGTGTATTTGGGCATTGGAATCTGGATTTGTTAAGTTCATTGTTTGCTGTATATATTTTCTCAGTTATTCATGTTTATGATGTTGAAAAGGTTGTACTCAGCAGCTTCTAAAAATCTGGAGTAAATCGTGTCGAAATTCGGGTTAAGGGAATGTGACATAATTGTGATTGATTTTCTCAAATCTTGAACTAATGCAAGTAGTGGAGTTAGTTTTTCATTGGTGTGGATTTGGGTTTTGTATTATGAAATTAGAAAACAAGAACATTGAATCTGGGTACTCTTTAATTTCAACTATCAACATTGTGGAGTTGGAATTGGTTGAAGTATTATCTAGTTGTTGGTGTTTTTGCTGATTAAAAGCTGCGTCTTGTTGTATCAACTAAAGTTGAGGTATTTTTCTCGTGTTTTCAGCTGCTATTCTACCTGTCGTTCAAAAGCAGCACCAGCTTCTTGTGACATTGCTTCTATGCAATGCAGCTTCTATGGAGGTAAATCTTGCATTTTAGAAACTATATGTGTCTTTATCTCTCATGTCCTGGTCACTTCGCCGACTGTCTAATGGTGAACTACGCAACATACTTTGTTGCCTTAGAGCATGGCCATTGGATGATCTATGGCCTAGATCATGAGGAGAGAGGAGTAAAAATATTATTAAAAAATGAGGAAAGAGAAAAAAAGGGAGAGAGAAAGCTATGATCAGATCGTTGGGACGATCTATTTTTGCTTGGTTCATGGACAGATGAACCCATATTTTTGCAGCAGCAAAAGTAAAAAAGGGGAGGGTAGTGGACACTTGGCAAGCTGGAAGGCAAAGTCGCAAATTTCGCGGGGCCCACGAGCTTTTGTTCCATCTTTGTGCAGTAATCCAACGGATGATACCGTTCTAATCTCACGGCTAGAAGTAGTATTTCATTTTTGTAACCATGCAAATTATGCAAAGAAATAATAAGTTAATTAATTAAATTTTTAAAGACAAAAAAATACATCAATGGTTATATTTTTTTCTCTACACAAAGAGACCAATATTGAGTTACTTCTCACTTTTCATCTTTGTGTTAATTTTCGCTAAATATTATTGAATTACAAAAATAAAAATTATTTGCATGCAATAGTCATCAATCAATTCTTAAATAATCCATAATAAATTTAAAACATGGGATAGAGAGGGAAATGAGGAGAGAGAATATATGATGGGGTATGATAAAATGTAGGAGAGAGATTGTGAAGATCCAAAATTGTAGATCATCCATTGGGATAAAGAAATGATGACGAGATCGATAGTAGATCATGAGTGAGGTGGAAGAGTGAGAAAGTATTAAAAAAATTGATGATCCCAAATTTGGGATCATCCACTGTGTTTGCTCTAAAAACCTCAAAGTTATAAAACAATAGTGAATAAAATTCTAAGAGTCAAAGAAATAGAAAAGTTATGAGCAAGTTTTATTGGAGGAGCATTCATTTACTATGTTGGACATTCCTAAATGGAAGTGATTATTGGGATGGACATGTTTTCAATAGGACAGTCTTCCATTTTAGTGTAAGAAGCTAGAAGTATCATCCTCTTTGTTTACACCTACTTCTCATGATGTCTGGACACTTCTTGGTGTAGTGGGCATTGATAATGATGAAGGGATGTCCATGTTAGGGGATAATTGGTTCATCTTTTGGGGGGGAAGGCAAATAAGTGTTGCTCAATGGTCATTCGTTAAGTTTGCTACGTATTGTTTATGTCATTGGCATATCTCATCACCATTATGTTTTACAGATTTCAGAAACTAAGAGCTGTATCTGGTTTCAAAATTCAAATTAATTATGCTCTTTCCGTGCCCTTATATAGTTATATGACTCTGTTCTGACTTTCACCTGGCAGGCACTTCCTATATATCTGGACAAGCTTTTCAATCAGTATATAGCTATTATTCTTTCTGTAACTTTGGTCCTAGCTTTTGGGGAGGTTTGTAGCTTTAATCTCTAATATCCTTCTGAAGTTTCTATTTGCATGTGGCTTAATACCACCCACAATAACATTTGTCTTCTCTAAATTTTCAGGTTATTCCCCAATCTATATGCACTCGATATGGTCTTGCTGTTGGTGCAAATTTTGTATGGCTTGTACGCATACTGATGATTATATGCTATCCCATTTCTTATCCTATTGGAAAGGTGAATTTTCTTTATTTTATATTGGGCTTCTTTGGTGCTAGGCGGTGCAATGATTTTGCTGATGGGATTCGAAGACTAGTTCTAATACTTTATTTTCCAATATTCCATCCCTCAAAAAAAAAAAAAGAGTTCCAATATTTCATGTGGTATTCTTTCTAGTTTGCAATAAAATTACTGTAGTTATTTTTAGAGATAGATTGCCATGGGGAATATTTTGTGAGGGTTTATTGTTGAGCTGTTGACTTGTATGCTCATAATTTGGTTCTCATTTTGTAAAGGATTTCCTTGTAGAAAAGAAACTAAGTGATTGGATGAAGTTTACCTGTTCAGTTAAATGGAGCTTCTTGTATTTTGCATCATGAACTACACAATCTTCGCTACATGTGACTTGCTTGAATTAGGCTGCTAACTAAAGCATTTTTATTGGAGCTCTTCTGTCTCTCAATGAGAATACCTGGGTTGTTACTCCCTGCCCATGTATGTGAGAAGAAAAATATTTGAAACACCTATTTTGATTCTTCCATGACAGAGATTTGGAGAATAAGTGCTTGTTTGGTTCACCACAAATATAATGGCGGAAGTGAGAATTCATGGGAAGTACAAGGTTGGAGTATTGATTGGTTGATATGAAAAAGAAACATGGAGGAATTGGGTATTCACGGGAAATGGAACTTCCCACAAAACATGGAAACTAATTATGAAGCCCCTCTTGGTCTATCAATATTTATGGGAATTTCAGATTCCTTTACGCCAACCAAACATGTCAAAGACATTTCCTACCCATGACATTTAGCTTCCTATGGGAAGTTAGTTCCCTTGTAAACCAAACAAGCACCAAGAGAATATGAAGTTCTCTTGTTATATCTGTGCTATCTGTAGCGCAGAGGATAAGAAAGTTGGTAATAGTATGTTGCTAGTTTTTAACGAGCAGAAATAAGCGGTCAAGAGGTGTGCATGATTCTGGATGGTTGACATCAAGTTGAGCGAGATTGCCTCGAGCTCTTAGGAGATTTTTGTGCAGTCAAATAGGGGAATTACTACTGGCATGAGGGAGGAGGGCGTTTTGCCACTGCTAGTTTAAACTATCATCTTCCACATGAGAAATGTTTATGCTGTTAATTTCCAAAATGACCAAATTGCATTTTCTGGAGTAAGAAATTAATGTGAACACTTTGTCCTACATGCAACTGTTTGCTGTCAATTAAACAATTCTGCTATCGCAGGTGTTGGACTGGTTACTAGGACATAATGAAGCTCTCTTCAGGAGAGCTCAACTGAAAGCACTTGTCTCCATTCATGGTCAAGAGGTAACAATATCAACAATCCCTGGACTAGCTAACTTGTTGACAGTGCTGAGAGCCTGAGATAGTATGCTTTAAGATTTGTCTTATTGAGTGGTCATGCTTCACTTTCAAACTGATTAGGCTTTTATTGTCTTTTAGGCTGGAAAGGGAGGTGAACTTACACATGATGAGACAACAATTATCAGTGGTGCATTAGATTTGACAGAGAAGGTAGCTGCTAACAGTACATTCGTATATTTAAGCTTTGTCAACCTTTTGAAGTTTCTTTTTGTTTGGTTCAAGTTAAGAGCCATAAAAGCTTCAGACACCTCAGACTAAGGTTCACACTTTGCACTCTTCTGATTACTAAAATCTGTGCACTGCAAGGGTGCAGTGTGGAATGTCAAACATGTAGCCTTGCTTCTGAATATTATATCTTGTGTGGAGAGAGGAAGGAATTCGGAATTCAACAGAGTCCCATTTTCTTTGTTTCTGGATCTGCTTTTGTTCTCGTCGGAGACATCCAGTGGTTGCAAGAGTTTCTTTCTCTGCTCTCCACCAGATATAATGGCACCATACGTCTTTACCCCCTCAAGGCCTGCAATGTTGTGCAATCTTGTTTCTCCCTAAATGTTTAGCACCCTTTTTTATTTTTTGGAGATCATTAATTGGTAGCAAGCCTGCAATATACCTGGTTATATAAGCGAATAAGCGATTATCTAACTCTGTTACTGCTTTCTTGTCTGAGTGAATAGACAGCTCAGGAAGCAATGACGCCTTTTGAGTCAACTTTCTCGTTGGATGTCGACTCAAAATTGGACTGGTATGTCTTTGTCTTTCTCCTTTCTCAATAGAATATTATATACTCCCTCCGATTTTTTTGTTCTTCCTGTTTGGAATCTGGACACTATTCACGATTAGAGAGAATCTTCTAAATCCTTCTCAACATTAAGAAAAAATATAGTGGTGTGGGGTCTTGTTTGATTCGTCTTGATGAGTACTTTATTAATATTTAATGTTGTAATTTCTACTAATATGCAGTGAAATATATTTAAAGCCAAAGAAATGCATTGACAAACGCGCACAGTGAAAACAGGATGAACAAAAAGAAACTGAGGGAGTACATATATAAATTTGTATGTATGTATGTGAAAAAGGAAAAGAAAGGTTAATACGTTACTAGTGGTGTAAATCGTCTAAGATAGTGCAGAAGTTTGCATTTTTGAGAGTAATATTATTCTCTTTTCCTTTGCCTCATGTCTAATGCTGAAATGCTTTGTGATGGCCAACCCATAGCTGAGAGAAACATAAGGTGAGGAGTGTATACTATAGGAAAGTTGAAAAAACTTGTTAAATACTGTGTGTGGACTGAATACTGGTTTGGAGTTTCTTAAATGTACTTTGCTTGAATATTTTGAATGAGCTATTTGAATGTCTTAGTAACCAAGATATTCTGCTAATTTCACTCATAAAATGCACTCCCTCCATCAACTGTTTATTGTCGGATATAGGGAAAGAAAAAAGCAAACATCATTTGCATTTTGCTAATATTCTGTCATAAAATGCACCGCTATGGGCTCCATCCACTGTTCTTTGTCACGTTTAAGAGGGAAATAAACTAACATCATTTTCTTGAATCCCCCCTTCTCCTCTTATTTTCATCCAATTAACATCTGGAGTTTCAGAACTTTAAATGCTCTGAGATATCCAAAAAAAAAAAAAGTTATCAACTAATAGTGGAGACTTCTCAACTAACAGTGAACACAGCCATATTGATTGAGTTCTGGGAATATGTGGACGGGAAATTAGTGGTAGTTTTCAGCTTTATTTAGCATTTGAGATGGTATTCATACCTCCTCTTTTGTGTATCTAATTTGGAGATGACCTTATGCTGTCCGCCAATTGCTGCCCCCTCCCCCATTTCCTGAGAAATTGTAGGGACACAGCTTCGCTTGTTTCTTGATTCGACTGCAATTTTAATTTATAGGGAAGCAATGGGAAAGATCCTAGCTCGTGGGCATAGCCGAGTACCTGTTTATTCTGGGAATCCAAGAAATATCATTGGACTTCTTTTGGTGGGTGTCAGAAACTCATTGTCATAGTCCTGTGCTTTTGAATCATTCTTGAAATAGGTTTTTCATTATTGCTTCAAATGGTCTAAAATTGGCTTGTTAAAGTAGTTTGGTTTACTACTCTGTTCAATCTTCAGGTTAAAACTCTTCTAACAGTACGACCTGAAACGGAGACTCCAGTAAGTGCAGTTTCCATTCGAAAAATTCCAAGGTGTGTTCTAGAATCTATGTATATATATACATATATATATATATATATACATATATATATATATATAAAATGTATATATATACTGCTCCTAGTTCCTGAATCAGTACCGGGGGAAATGATTTTCTGTCATAATTTCCAGGGTTCCAGCAGACATGCCTTTGTATGACATATTGAATGAATTCCAGAAGGGTCACAGTCATATGGCAGCTGTGGTGAAGGCAAAACCAAAGAGCATTAATAATTTAGCTATTGCTGATATTGAAAAATCTAGTAATTCAAAAGTTACTGATGGGAAGTGGGATTTAGCTACTCCTTTATTGTCCAAGCTAATTGACGATTCTGAGAGTATTGTAGACATTGATAATATCTCAAAAGAAAGCAACATGAACAAGCAGAGTTCACAGCAGCCTTATACTATAGAGGATATTGATGAGGGAGAAGTTATTGGCATCATCACACTTGAAGATGTATTTGAAGAGCTTTTGCAGGTAGCTGTATTTTATTTTATCTGTTTATTATTCTTTTGGGATCAATGAGGAAATTTGCTACTCAATAATTAGTATATCAGAAACAGAAAGCATACCAGGCATACTTCCTGGAAACAATTAATGTAAGGCTGGGGTTCCCTTTTAGGGAGATCAGTTGAATGTAGATTGTAGATCCCAAGGACAGGCTGAGCTACATAAATCGTACATTTCAAAACATTACTGATTGTAGAAGCGGTCAATTCATGGTTTATATTTTCTACGTGTTTGCTAGAAACTTGATCCTATTGATCACTAGTTTCTTAATTGATATATTTATCTTAGTACATCTTTGATTCTATTTCTGTTCCCATTTCCCAAAGTGCTTTACTGCCAGATATGGATCCAAAATGGAGAGCTTCTCAATTTGTGCTCGACATAGGAAAGAAGTGTCATCATCCTGGACTCATTTGTTAGAATGGGACTTGTGTTTCATTCCTTTCACCAGAAAACCCTTTGGCCTTTTCTGAACTTGAATGAGCTTTATCGGAAGCTACCTACTTACTTGAACATAGATCTCTCGAAACTTATATTTTAAGGTGAAAAAAACAAGGCCACGATCTTTCTTGTCTACTGACAAGTTGATGAAGCAATGTGCTACGAAGTAGCTTAGCTTGGGACAAATTTAAGCAAGGAAATGTAGATATTAAGTGAAGTAGATGAAGTTGGATTGGTGAATAACTGAAAAACAGCAATAATAAAGAATATTCAAGCTTTCGAGAGGCTTGATTCTCTCCCAATTACCTATTAAAAGTTCACCCGAACACTTCGACAATACTCATCTCTCTCTAATTATCTCTATATATAGAGAGATTTTCCCCTAACAAACTACCTAGCTTATTCCTCAAGCTAACTACTAAGGATAATGCTTAAAGTATCCTCCCCCCCTAATATCAGTTCTTAGCACAATCCTTGCAGATATGTGCCAATCAACCTTGTTCTGAGTCCCCCTTTTCCAATTGTTGTTACCAGCTGTTGTATTGCAGCGGTTAGCAGTATACTCAAAATTTTCATTTAATAGAAGCAGCAACAAAGTTATTTCGTATGTCGAATGTTATCCTTGAGGTAGTCTAGAGCCAGCTGGTTAAATTTATCCCCCCATTTTCATTTTTGATGTATCCATGGTGTAATCATTTTACTCAAAGGGTGAAAGGGGTATTAGATTTTGAGGCAATGAGCCAACTTTACTTATAACTGCGGTCGTAGCTATGACAATCTTTAACATCTAACACACTGACCTCCCTCCATTTTAGCCTTTTAGGCTTACAGACTTAGGCTCTATTCTTTTGGACTGAATTAATGAAAATTCAGTTAGTTTCCTCTCACAATTTTAATTCAGTTCGGTACAATTCAGTTCGGTTCGGTTCAGTTTCGTTCAGTTTAGTCCAAAAAGAACAGAGCCTTAGTCTCTTGTCATAACGGATGTTTTAACATTCTTCATTTGCAACCTCAGATCAAATATCTGCTTCTGTAAAGACTAATTTTTTTTTCTCTTTCTTTCTCCCCTTACTGAAGCTACCGTAATTACTATCTTCATATATGGTCTTCTTTGCACATACAGGAGGAGATTGTAGATGAAACAGATGAATATGTTGACGTTCATAAGAGGTATTTGCCATTGTCAAATTCAGTTGCTGCTTGCTGATTTAGTCATAAAATATTGGCACTCACAATTTTACCACTTCATGCAGAATACGTGTCGCTGCAGTTGCAGCCGCTTCTTCAGTTGCACGTGCACCATCTTATCGGAGGTTAACTAGCCAAAAGACTTTGGTAAGTATACAACATTACATAGAGTTTCTTCTTTCTTTATTTCTGCTGTTGGTTCTTGTTATAGCTTCACGTCGTTAATGTGAGTCCTCTCAGTAGCTTCATGCTTGTAATGCTTGGTATGTGGTTTCAAGAATTGGTTTTTGATACCCTGCTTCCATGCTTCCTGTCAAGTATATCTTTTGCTTCAGAAAGTGTACCACCCTCATGATTGGTGTGTTAGTTTACGTACTGCTTATTTTCTATATATATGTATATGTATCTACAACCTTGCGAGCTAATAATATTTAGTATTGCATTTTCTGCTCCAGTGAGAATGATAAGACAGGAGAGTGGTTGAATTCAATAGATGAAGAAGTGCCACATTTCTTGGTAGACTGCAAGTAGCTTGTATGGAAGAATGTTGATGGAGAGGATATTTAACCCATTTTGAGACTTCTTATCTTTCTTTCTACAGTGGGGTGGGCGAGGGGGTTCCTGCGTTTTGCCTAGGTATATTTGACAAATGCACAGAAGGGACCAGACATTACTGAAATCCACATGATACTATAATTGCTGACATTATTTGGATTTCTTTATTTCTTATGTATCAGCTTGTTCACTTAATTCGACATGCTATTCAATGCATTTCAATTCTATTCAATCTCTATATTTTTCCCGTTAATGGTTTGTAGGGGAAACCCTATTCCTCTTATCCATTCTACATATTGATCCTTTGTGTTAGTTTTGTCCATTAAGCGACAAGGTACTGGTTTTAGATAATTAGAGAACCTAAAAAGTTTGGCAGAATTAAAAATTGAAAGAAATTCTAATTGTAAGTAGGAGTATATTATAAGATCATGATATGTTGATATTTCAAAGTTCATTGGAACCATGTAAATTTCAAAGGACAAGGTTTCCTAATAGATCTGTTTAGACAGTTTATATACCTCCTAGGATTTTCCCAGTTCAGGGAACTTATACCTAATACCTAACCTAACCAAGGTTCAAGAACCTTGACCTTCACCCTCCCATGAACCAAAAAGGGTTCAAGGGTCAAGCACCTTCATCTTCACCTTCATCTGTAAAAGCACGAGTATAGTTCTATCGTAGGAAGTCATTCATAGAGGAATTAGTCACTTGCATATACTCCCTCGGTCCCTCAATAGACTTCGCATTTCTAATCTTGGCACTATTCATAAGGAAACAATAATATCTTCCTAAATTTTTCCAATATATAAGAAAAAACATAGTCACGTGGGGTCTTGTTTGATTTGTCTCATTGGTACATTACGAAAATCAAATTTTATAATTTTTACTAATATGTAATTAGAGATATTAATGATACAAAAGGTGCATTGGCAAACGTGAAAAGGAGAAATGGGAAGTCTATTGGGGGACGGAGGGAGTACACCGAACAATATACCTTGGTTTATGCCCTTTGTTCTGGTTGCTAAAGTTGGTGAGTTATGTATAAACTACAGCCGGATGTTTTAAGGCAAAGCATCTACCAGGTTTCTTTTGAGATTAGATAGTAGATCTCCTTTTTGGTTGCTTCCCATATTCCACCGACTTTTTACGGAAGTTGTAATTTTGTAAACTAGCGGAAAAGCTTAACTTTGTTTGGTGATATTGCTCAGCCTCAGAGTCATGGAGGCCAAAGTAGGCATGGACAAAGTGCGAAGAAGCTAAGTCATGATGCTCCTGCCTCAACAAAATGATGCCTCTCTCAATTGAGCCTGTCCATGAAAAGAGATGAACTAATGGGATTTGCATCTTCCATTTCTGATTCATATACATATTCATAGCAATTAGATTTAGAAGTATGCTGTGGTGTAAAAATTTTGTATCGTGATGTTTATATGTTTCGAGTAGAAAATGTGTTGCTCTTCTGGGTGGTTGTAGATACTAAATAATGGGGGCCATTATGTTGGCTGATTGTTGCAATGGAAATAAAGTTTGTACAACTTTGAGAGGCTGCTGAAGAAGATTTTAGATGATTAGCAGTTTGTATTGCGTAATTTGTAATTAAATTATCCTCTTTTTTGATCTAGAAGTGAACCTCTTTTGTCACAAATATGGTTTCATATGAGAACTTTTTCATCTATGGAAGAATACAGTCCTGGTCAATTTTGCTAGCCAGGAGTATAATAATCATTTTCAATGGTGTAATACATATGACAGGTTAGGCCCTGTTCTTTTGGACTTATTTCAGTTCAGTTCGTTTATGTTCTGTTCAGTTCAGTCTTGTCTAATGTTTTAATTATTATATTTGTTTTCAATATTACTATTAATATAGTTATTATTATTAATATTATAATTATAATAACAATAAATTTTTATTTTTTTTATTTTTATTATCATTATTATTATTAATTATTATTATCATTATTATTAGTTATTATTATTAATTATTGTTATTATTATTAATTATTATTATTATTATTATTATTATTATTATTAATTATTATTATTGTTGTAACCTAAAAATAAAGGGTTAGTATTAAGATACGTGGACCAATCAGAAGCGTTCACGTGTTCCAGAAAGGGAAAGAAAGTTGAGCAGCTTTCTAAGAGGTTTTCCTCTTATAAAGATAAAAGCCCACTTTTGGCCTGAAAAGAATAAATCAGAGCCCAATTTCCAAAAAACGGCTGCATATGATTGGTTGATATTCAGCTCCCAATCATTGCATGCCACGTGCCGCAATTTGATTGCATAGCCAATGAGGTGCTCCCATTCTAAGGTGACATCAAATGACAACTTTCATATTCCAAACACTATAAATAGTCTCCTGAAAATCAGGTAAAGATGAGCTCATTGAACACTGTGCCATTACACTGCTAAAATATTCTCTCTCACTTTCTCTCTCTATCTCTACTCTCTTTTTCCATACCTAATAACTGACTTAAGCTTCGAAGGGGGAACCACCACCCAAACCTCCCGGGTTGGTTCCTTTTTCTGCAGGTGCGGGAACGGAGCTCAGGTTCGGAGTGCACAAGTCTCCAAAAAAGAACATCTTGAAGGATTAAAGTTGCTTGTCGGACAAGTAGACTAAACATTTGGCACCGTCTGTGGGGAGACGCGACGATGACTGATTGTCACTCATCCAATGTGGCTAGAAATCGCAGTTTTCAGATTCGACTCGAAGATACAGTAGATGATGAGCGACCACCTAGGGGGAGGGATGGACCTCCGTCCATTGTCCATGTTCCTGGTCAGAGTCAAGTACCGGTCACCCAAGAAAATCTTGAACGTCCGGTGACTGCTGTCCATCCGGAAGATGTTTTGAATGACTTCCAGACAAAGATGGCAGCAGTCGTCCAGGAACAAATCAAGAACAATATGCTATTTTTCCAAGTGAACAGCGAAGGAAGAGAATCGTGCAGGTCCTAGTCGACCTGCTCGTCAAGAAGCCTCTAGAAGGACAACCAGAGGATAGTGAACAACGAAGGAAGATGGACTAGAACCTGGTGGTCAGGACCCAGGATAATGTTCGTCCAAATGGACATAGGATGGAAACAGATGCCAGGGAATACTTGGAAGCAAAGAAAGCTGCTGCATTACAACGATCGACCTCAGGGTCTACACCGTACTTGAGAGATCTCCCTTTGAGGATACCTTCCAGGACATAAGGAAAAAGTCTGGGTCCTTCTCTTCTTCGTCGAAGGCAAGAGAAGACAATGGTGCAGCCGATGGTCTATCGGCGTGCAGCCCTAGCAAACACCTCATCTAGTCCCGTGTTGAAGGAGTATCGTAAGGAGTTCATACCCATTGAGGGACAGCTGGGAGCCCTCCGGATCAACTGGCCAACCCCTTTCTCGGCCAGGATTATGGAGGCGCTCCCCTGCCCAAAGGTTAAACTCCCTACCATATAGCCGTTTGATGGAACAACTGATCTAGATGATCATTTCTCCGCTTATAAGCATCAGATGTACGTCCAAGCAGTAGATGATGCTACTTGGTGCAAGAATTTCCCGGCTACTCTAAAGGGAGTAGCTTAGAAGTGGTTTAACAATCTCCCCCCTAATTCAGTCAACAATTTCATTTAACTCAGTTATCTATTCACCAGTCACTTTGTAGCCAATCGGCAAGAACAAAAGACATGTATGCATTTGGGCAAGGTTATCCAAGGACCAAAAGAACCCCTTCGAAGTATTGTTAAGAGATTAAATCTAGAAGTTTTGCAGATTCAAGACCTTAATGCTGGTGTGGCCTTTGACGCCTTCATTAGAGGACTACGGCCAGGAAGTTTTAAGTTTGATCTTGTTAAGAAGAAAATGACCACTCTTATAGAAGCCCTGAAGGAGGCTGAAGCATTCATACATGCCACTGAATTATGTGCTGAGGCTAAGCACCCTGAGTCCAAGAAGCCTGAAGAGGTGATTCAGGCAAAAAAGAACAACCCTAAGAAGGTTGAGACTTGGGCAATAACCTCCACAACTACTTCGTCCAGGCGAGGAAAGAGAAAAGAATCTGAATCTTCAGCTGATCCCATAGAATTTAGCAAGGATCAATACTCCATTCTTATGGAGATAAAGGATCAATATGAGCTTAAGGCTCCATCTGAGATGGAGACTCCTTACAAAAACAGAGACAAGAGCAAGTATTGTCATTTCCATAAGGACTGTGGTCATGAGACAAATGAATGTAAGCACCTCAAGAGGGCCTTGGAGGATTTAGCTCGTCGAGGAAAGATGAATTCGTACTTGCCCCAAGGGGGAAGAAAGTTTCAAAAGAAGGATGATCGTCAGAACAAGAAGAAGGGAAGTGAAAGCACTGATGAAGATGTGGTCTTAGTCATCTCTGGAGGATTTGCAGCTGGAGGACCAACCAATCGGGGACACAAAAACTATCTCCAGGAGCTCGGCCAAATTTTGCTAACTGATCAGACAAAGGTCGAACCCTTCCCAAAGATAGTGGTCAGTGAGCAAGAGATGACTCCTCATGATGACCCCTTGGTTGTGGAAATGAAGATAGCAAACCTAATAGTAAGAAGAATTTTGATAGACAATAGAAGCTCGACGGACATCATTAGTGCAGATTGCTTGTCTAGATTAAAGTTTGATGAGATGAACTTGGTCCCTGTCCACCACCCAATCATTGGGTTTGGGGGAGGAGTTATCCATCATATGGGGACGGTTACTTTGCCTGTCCGAGTAGGAGAGAAGGATGTCTCCCGGACTTTGTTCATCAAGTTCCTGGTCGTCCGAGACTGGACAGCTTACAATGTCATTCTTGGACGACCAACTCTGAATCATGTTAAAGCAAAGAATAGTTACTCACCTTATGCTTATGAAATTTGAATGTGACGGAGGACAAATTGGAACCCTGTATGGAGATCAGCAGGCGGCCAGATAGTGTTACCTAACTAATTTGAAGTCATTGTCTTGGAAAGTAGAGAAGCGGGACCAGATGAAGGCTGCTGGCGAAGGGAAAACGACCAAAATTGTGAAAGACCAGACAGCTTCGTTGAGGAAGACCATTGAGAGTCCTCAGACGCAGGTTTCTCCCTCAAGGAAAATGTCCGAACTCCTTCCCAGCAAGAAAAGAAAGTATGTGCCTGTCAAAGAAGGACCTCCCTCGTCTGAAGAGGTTATGGCCATCATGGGTTTGGCACTTGAGCGTCAAGAGCCTGTTGAGGTCCTAGAGAACATATGTCTAGATGATGCTCGTCCAGAAAGAACCCTGAAGATTGGATCTTCTCTCACCCCTGAATTGAGGGGCATTTTGATAGATTTACTCAAAGAATTTCAAGATGTGTTTGCCTATAGTGTCGAAGAGATGCCCGGAATTGATCCAGAAATAGCCGTCCACCGACTGAAAGTTGACCCAAGTCTGAAACCAGTTCGTCAAAAGAAAAGACATTTAGGGCCGGTCAGAATTCAGGCGGTGGACAAAGAAGTACAGAGATTGTTGGAAGCTCGGTTCATAAGAGAAACTTATTATCCATAATGGATAGCCAATGTGGTTATGGTGCCAAAGCCCAATGGCACATGGAGAATGTGTGTAGACTACACCGATCTCAACAAGGCCTGTCCCAAGGACAGTTTCCCTTTGTCTAAGTTGGATCGGCTGGTTGATTCCACAGCTGGCCATGCTTTATTAAGCTTCATGGACGCTTACAGTGGGTTCCATCAAATTCCCATGTGGCCAGATGACCAGGACAATACGTCCTTCATAACGGAGAAGGGATTGTATGGCTGGCTGATGATGCATTTTAGCCTCAGGAATGCACCGGCCACCTTCCAAAGATTGATCAATACAGTCTTCCAGCCACAATTGGGAAAGAACATGGAGGCTTACATAGATGACATGATAGTAAAGAGTCGGCAAGAAAAAGACCATGTTGGTGATCTACGGGAGACCTTTGAGACTCTCAGGAAGTACAAGCTGAAGCTAAATCCCAAAAAGTGTGTTTTTGGAGTCCTGGCCGGGAAGTTCTTGGGGTTTCTTGTAGATCAGCGGGGAATAGAAGCAAATCCCGAAAAAATTCAAGCCATATTAGATATGAGATCACCGGCTAAGATTAAGGAAGTGCAGCGTCTAACTGGCTGCCTAGCTGCTCTTGGCCGTTTCCTTTCTAAGTCCGAAGATAAGTGTCTTCACTTCTTTGCTACAATCAAGAAGAAAGCCAAGTTTGAGTGGACAGCTGAAGTAGAGTAAGCGCTTCAGCAGGTCAAAGACCATCGTTGCCTAGGTTGGTCAGTCCAGCCGAGGGGGAGAAATTATTTGTATACTTAGCTGTGTCTCCTCAGGCGGTGAGTGATGTCCCATCGGCGAGAGAGACGTCGTGCAAATACCAATATACTTTGTGAGTCATGTGCTCAAAGATGTAGAGTGTAGATACGACTCGGTCGAGAAGTTTGGATTGGCATTAGTCATGGCGCCAGGAAATTGAGGCCTTATTTCTTAGCCCATAGTATACTAGTCTATAATGACCAACCATTGAAACAAGTGTTGCAAAAAATAGTGGCTGCTAGACGAATGCTAAAGTGGACCGTCGAGTTAAACATGTTTGACATAACCTTTGAGCCAAGGAAGGCAATCAAAGGTCATGCCTTAACAGATTTTATAGTCGAGCTTACTCAGCCAACTATAGATTCAATTGCTGATCCGGCTGAAGGCCGGAAGCACTGGACGCTCATGGTAGATGGATCGTCAACCGCCAATGGATGTGGGGTAGGAATCATTTGTCAGTCTCTAGAAGGGGATAAGTTTGAATATGTATTAAGATTCCAGTTCCAAGCATCCAACAATGAAGCTGAGTATGAGACTCTGCTGGCCGGGATCAAGATGTGCAAAGCGGCTGGGGGATTAGAGATTGAGGCCAAATCGGACTCTCTCTCAGTCGTCAGCCAAGTCAATGGAGATTATGAATGCAAGGAAGCATCAATGAGCAAATATATGCGTCTGATCAAGGATGAGATTGAGCCTTTAAAGTGCTTTGTTCTGGAACAAGTATCAAGATCAGAAAAGCATCAGGCTGATGCTCTCTCAAAGCTGGCAAGCTCGGCTGACTGTGATGTACCAAGAACAGTGTTTTGGGAAGTCAAGCCCAAGAAGAGTATCGATCAAGAACAAGTCCTATTTCTTAGTCGAGGGACAGTATGGATGGAGCCTATCATAAACTTCAAGAAGACATGCCAATTACCTTCATACCCTGTGGAGGCCAAGTATGTCAAGGCTAGGGACAAGTGGTTTGAGCTATGGGATGAAATCTTGTACAAGAAGTCATTCAATCGTTCTCTTCTGAAGTGTATTACTAGGGAAGATGGATTGGAAGTGCTGAAGGAACTCCATGAAGGAGCTTGTGCTTCCCACATTGGGGGAAGAGCCTTAGGAGAGAAGGCCTTGAGAACTGGGTACTATTGGCCTACTTTAAAAGAAGATGCTCTTACTTATGCAAATAAATGTGATAGCTGCCAGAAGCATGGAAACTTGCATCAGAAGCCGTCCAATTATCTAACTCCCATCTTGTTCCCACTTCCTTTTGCCAAATGGGGCATGGACATTTTGGGATCCTTCCCTGTGGCCGCTGGACAAAAGAAGTTTGTAATTGTGGCTGTGGACTACTTTACCAAGTGGGTAGAAGCATAGACAGTGCGAGGCATAACTACAAACGATGTCAAGAGCTTTATTTGGAAGAATATCATAACCCGGTTCGACATGCCGCAGTCAATCGTCTTCGACAATGGTCCACAATTTGAAACGCCAAAGTTGAAAGATTGGCTGGCAGAAAGGGAGATCAAAGCTCATTTTGCTGCGGTAGCCCACCCACAAGCCAATGGGCAAGTAGAGTCTTTCAACAAGATCTTGTCAAACGGCAAAAAAAAGGAAGCTGGAAAATGCTAAGGGACTATGGGTTGAAGAACTACAGCTAGTATTATGGTCAATCAGAACCACGACCAAGAACTCTACAGGCGAGACACCTTTCATGTTAGTCTATGGAACTGAGGCTGTCTTGCCCATTGAGATTGAAGAGCCCACCCTAAGAGTCATGCTGTACACAGAAGAGGCCAACTAGGCTGCCTTGGATCAGTTACCAGAGGTAAGGGGCAACGCACTATTGAGGATGCAATTGTACAAGCTACGAATGACTCGGGATTTTAACAAGAGAGTCGCCAGACGACCACTGAAAGTAGGGGATTTGGTTCCTAGAAAGATGGAAGGCGTAGGACGAGCCAAAGAACTGGGTAAATTGACAGTAAATTGGGAAGGTCCTTATCTGATTGTCCAAGAAGTAAGAAGTGGAACCTTTCGTCTCCAAGATATGGATGGACGACCAATACAACGCACTTGGAATTTACACTCGAAGAAATACCACATTTGATCCGAGATCAATATGCAACAATACTAGTAGTCTCAATCACAAAAAGTGTCACGACACAAAAAGAGAATTAGAAATGTATACATGTACCTTGGTAGTTTGCCCAGCAAAATTCATATAATACAATTTCTACTTTCTCCCTATACTCGTCATTGTTTCTTTATTTTACTTAAGTCATTCACTTTGGGGAATTTTTTACCACTAGTTACCCAGTGGTCTTAAAGTGACATTAACTTAGATTAAAATTGAAGAAATCAATAACGTCCAAAAAAGAATTCAACAAAAAATGAATCACCCTAGCAAGGGATAATCATTCTTCTAACGCACATTGCTTCCTAAAGGAGGCCGGCCAAAAAGTGATAAACCTCATGGAAGGTAGATTACATACATGGTCAGCCAACTTGTAATATTCTCTAGTAAGGGAAACATTATGATCTCCTAAAGGAAGTCGGCCTGAAATAAGCCCACCTTAGTAAAGGTGTCTTACTTTCAAAAGCAAGGTCAACCAATAAGTAGTAAAAGCCCTAGTAAGGGAACCATTACTACAAGACGAACACTACTTCCTAACGAAGCCGGCCAGAAATGGTAAGCTCATAAACATCTATCATATACCACAAGGTTGGCAAGTGTATAAAAGTCAAACTATCCAAACTTGTCCAAGATGAGTGTCATACAGATGTTCGGCCTATGATGGTCGTTCTCCTTCTTGGGAACATAGCTCATCCGGAATGTCGGGATGAGCTCGGTCCTAAGAAAGGGGGGGGATAACCAAGCCGTTGAACTTCTAAGACACTCATTTAGGATGAGTTCAATTTAACTTAGACATTTGTTCAAAAAATTCGATGGTCGTCCAGAAATTAGGATGAGTTCCTTTTGAATTTGGGCATCTGTTTAAAGTCTCATAATCGTCCAGATTCTAGGACGAGTCCCTTTTGACTTAGACATTTGTTCAAAGAATTCGATAACCGTCCGGATTTTAGGGCGAGTACCATTTGAATTTGAGCATCTGTTAGAGATCAATAATCGTCCAAGAATCTTAGGACGAGTTCATCGTAACTTGGGTAAAGTAGTTTGAAGTTTACTAATCGTCCAGATTCTAGGACGAGTCCCATTTGAACTTTTGCATTTCTGTTCAAAAAATTCAATAATCGTCCTAGAATTTAGGATGAGTTCCAGTTGATCTTAGACATATTTGTTTAAAGTCCAATGATCGTCCAGATTATAGGACAAGTTTGTTAATCAACCAGTTTTGGGACGAGCTCTCTTTAACTTAGCATATTTTAGCAAGTGTTTGATGGTTAGTCCAAAAACAAACATTGTTAGATGAACTAAGTTGGACGAAAGCAATTCTAAGACAAAAAGTTTTTCCATTGATAATCATTCAAAAGTTTACAAACTAAATCTAAATAAGAGAAGACCAAGCTACAAAAATGGCAATCAGCCAAGATACAACCAACAAACACTAACCTAAGACTAGGTATTCTATTCACTAGGAGGGGTATCTTGGCCGATAGGAGGATCTTCGGGGAGTCTTTGACCGTTTTCAAAAGACCCTTCCTCATTTTCCTCCCCGTCCTTAGAGGAATCGACGAAGGAAGGGGGAGTCCGACCATCAATTTGGGCCCTATGCACGTCATACTGAAAGAGCAGACGGCGCTGAAAGCGGTCGACGTCCTCAGGCTCGGCCAGCATTTCGAAGGCCTTCAAGGCTCGGCCAGCATTTCGAAGGCCTTCAAGGCCCAGCCCTTGGAGGTTTCGATCACATCTACAAGGGCCTCCTTTACATCGAGCAAAGGGTTGGTCTTCCTCTCGCCTTTCGGGCCGAGCATTTTCCTCACTTAGTGTGAGGTTCTCTTTCCTGAGCTTGGCGGCAGCCAAGATGGTGTCCATGGCCAGCTTACATTCGCCTTTTTCCTTCAGCAGATCATTAATTTTAATGAGATACTGCTGGTTACTGGACTCCATGTTAGCCATGCGTTTTTCCCAGGATTTCGGGGATTGATGATGAAAAGTCTCCATCATCTGACAATCGTAATGCCTTAACACTTGGTCGACAAATTTGTGAAGGGTAAATCTCAACTTGGCGTCCAAAGTCAGCTTATAAACGGCAAAGTGACCCCGGGGAACTTTCAAAATTGTGGCCTCCTCGTCCGGAATTACAAACGAATAGCATGGCATGGGCATAGCCAAGGACAAATGGCTGGGGTCAGGGCCAATTTTTTCTAACCACTTACGGTTGGCCAATATAAAACCAGGGTCAGCTAGGGGACCTAGGCGTCTCCTAATTTCGGACGAGGTGGTAGAAGGACCATCCGAATCTTCAGGGGAGCTAGACTCGCCCTCATTATTATCGCTATTACCCTCGCCCACATCTACATCTCTTCCAGACGGGGTAGCCTCTAGGTTTATTTGTTCAAAAGATTCTTTCATGACGTTTCCAGAAGAAGAACGCTCTGCCGCTGGCCGAGCACTTTGTGTTTCTCTTTCCCTTTCTTCGGGAACCCGTCCAGTAGATTCCTCCATTTCAGAACTTGAGGCCGGGAGTATGATACCTCGTCTTAGACGGGCGGTTTGCTTGACGCGCGCCAGATTACCCTGCACAGGTAAAGACTGGGTCGTCTAACTTTGTCGTCCAAATCCATAAAAATGATATATGTGACCTGCTAGAATAGGCCCAAACCTAGAATGTGCCGAAGGAGAAAAATTATTAGTTCTAGTGTCAAGGCCAATTCTTGGACGGCCGGGATTATTTGACGAAGAGGAGGAATTCATTTTATTTCTTTTTTAGAAAAAAATAAAGAATAAGGAGAACGAGGAAGAAAAAGGGACATACCTGACGAGCGCTTGGACGTTCGGTGAAGTAAACAAGGCTGGACGATCACACTTCTCTCTCTAGAAAGTAAAAAATCTTGCAGAGCCTCTCTCTCTAGAAATATTACTCAAGGTGTGAAATGATTTCAGAAAGGACAAAAGAACATATTTATAAGGGGGGTGAAAAACCTCCCCAACCGGTTAAAAACGACCGGACACATGGCTCTTTTGAAAAATTGGTGCGTCTTTGCATTTTTAAAAAATAAGGTAACTTCCTCTGGTAAAAGGGCATTAACCGTCTTTGGCAAAACGATAAAATCCCCTTTTAGGGGCAAATGTTGTAACCTAAAAATAAAGGGTTAGTATTGAGACACGTGGACCAATCAGGAGCGTCCACGTGTCCCAGAAAGGGAAGGAAAGTTGGGCAGCTTTCTACGGGGTTTTCCTCTTCGAAAGATAAAAGCCCACTTTTGGCTTGAAAATAATAAATCAGAGCCCAATTCCCAAACAACGGCTGCATATGATTGGCTAATATTCAGCTCCCAATCATTGCCTGCTACGTGTCGCAATTTGATTGCTTAGCCAATCAGGTGCTCCCATTCTACGGTGACATCAAATGGCAGCTTTTAGATTCCAAACACTATAAATAGTCTCCTGAAAATCAGGTAAAGAGGAGCTCATTGAACAGTGTGCCATTACTCTGCTAAAATATTTTCTCTCACTTTCTCTCTCTATCTCTACTCTCTTTTTCCATACATGATAACTGACTTAAGCTTCGGAGGGGGAACCACCACCAAAACCTCCCAGGTTGGTTCCTTTTTCTGCAGGTTTGCGAGCGGAGCTCAGGTTCGGAGTGCAGATTCAGGAATCGTTGCACAAGTCTCCAAAAAAGAACATCTTGAAAGATTAAAGTTGCTTGTCGAACAAGTAGACTAAACAATTATTAATTATTATTATATTATTTAATATTATTATGATTATTATTATTATTATTATTAATTATTATTATTACTAATTATTATTATTGTTAATATTATTAGTATTATTATTATACTATTATTATTTAATAATAAATATTTTTATCAAAATTAATAATATTAATATTAATATTAATTATTATTATTATTATTTTAAATTATTATTATTATTATTATTATTATAGTTCAATTCAATTCTGTTCAGTTCAGTTCAGTTTAACCCAGTTCAGTCCAAAAGAACAGGGCCTAACTCTTCACATTGTGACAGTTTCCGTTTAGCACAAATAAGGGATTCAGAATGTAGCCATATGAAGGAAAAAAATTCAGACATAGGCTGGTCATGAGCGCAAATTAGATCCTACACACTGTAGTAGGATGAGTGTAATGCCCCTCATGATTGCTTTAAAGTTTAAACGGATTTAGCAAGCTACTCATTCCAACAAGATGCATCTTTCTTTTAGGGAGCTTATTTCCTTAGTTACTCCACAGTTAAGCGTGCTTGGCTGGGAGTAGTCTAGGGATGAGTGACCTCCTGGGAAGTTTCTCAGGGTGCGCATGAGTGAGGACAAAATGTGCCTAAGAACTTGTGTTGGTTATTGAGGACAGTTGTTGGCCCTAAATGCGCATTGGTGACGATATTTTCGACTTCGTATGAGTCGGGTGTAACAAATGGTATCAGAGCAACCCTGTGATCGCGTGCTAATCGTGTGGATAATTAATCCAAGGTTAGTCGCCTAGTGGGGGAGGATTCTGGGGCTATATCACCGACTGCGTGTCAAATATGTGATTAGTTTCAGGATCGGGCGACCCACAGGTCGTATGCCGAATATGTGGAGTCATCAGGCGCAACGAGGACGTTGCTGTCCTCAAGTGAGGGTGGATGTAATACCCCTCATGATTGCGTTAAAGGGATTTAACAAGCTACTCATTCCAACAAGATGCATATTTCTTTTAGGGAGCTTATTTCCTTAGTCACTCCACAGTTAAGCGTGCTTGGTTGGGAGTAGTCCAGAGATGGGAGACCTCCTGGGAAGTTTCTCAGGGTGCGCATGAGTAAGGACAAAATGCGTCGGAAGAACTTGTGTTGGTTATTGAGGACAGTTGTTGGCCCTGGATGCGCATTGGTGACGATATACCCGACTCCGTATGAGTCAAGTGTTACAATATAAACACCGTATAAGCACTGCTCTTCGTCATTATTATTGTCTTGCGAATTAGGCATTCATGCTTTGCACGTCGCGATTTATTGTAAGCTTTGTCTATCTGTCCACAGTATCTTCTATATATCTCTGGACTTATTTATGAAATGACATTATTAGACCTAGGTCGTTGGTTTTGCCAACGACACGACGATGTTTATGTCATCGTTTATCTTATCACATAAGAATAAATGCTAAAGGAAAAAGAAGAAAAAACGAAGCGAACTAAAGTACTCAAAAATGATATTTCTTCAGGTGGGTGTCCTTCCAACTCCGTGGGACCATCGATCCATCCTGGCGTTGCAGTTGATATGCCTCATTCCCAACGACTCAGTCGATTTGATAGGGACCTTCCCATGACGCTCCTAATTTACTTATTGTAGACACATAATCGTGTCTCCCCATTTAAGGGTCCAATGATGAAATATACCGCGGTATTAGTTGGCACGGCCCAATGGAGGAGCAGTTCGAATAACCAGGCCATATGTGTTTTGAAATAATATTATAAGAGCCCAATTAATTATCCATGATGATTAATTGTAATTTAAAACCCGTGAAATATTTTTAAGTCCATTTTAAAAGCCCAATAAATATTTTCTTAATATTAATTGTTTTAATAAATATTTTCTTAAAAGCTTTTATTATTATCTTTAGAGCGTAGATCAGATTTTGACCCGTAAAATTCGATCTCTGGATTTTTAGGGATAATAATGGCATCTTGAAAGCACGCGTAGAATAAAAAACGAATATTCTGGAATATGCGCCGGACGCGGCGGCTGCGCTCAACACGCGTGCGTCCAACACATTGGCCAGATCGCGTCAGGCGCGCCAATGAGCGCCTGACACGTGTACTTGTGACTCACACAGAATCCTGGCCTAGCGCAAGTCTTGTGTGAGACGCAAGATAAACTTTTATCTTTTCAAAAACGCGTTTCCACGTGTAAGTTTTTTACTGGACGGACCACGTCAGGCAGGCCAATCTGCGCCTTACGCGTGTCTTGCGTCTGCCGCGTAGGCCTGCGCCTGGCGCAAGGCTTGCATGGAGCGCACGTTTTTTTTTGCCTATAAATACGGGCTGATTTCCCGAATTATAGACGACTTCGAATTATTATTTTTACGCACACAAATTCTCTCTAATACTCCGAAATACACTTCGAATACTAAAACATTCAAACACTTTTAATCTTACAAATCAATTCCTGTTCCTGATCATATTATATTCCTGGTTCCAAGATTGTTTCGCCTGAAGGTCATTACGCTCTCCGATCTAAACCGCATACGTATAATCCTGAGAACCCTTGAATAATCATATTTTATTTTATTGAAGTTACTAACCTTTTCTTGTCATGATGTAGATTTTTAATTAATAATCGCGTCTCTTTGTAAATTCTAACCTCTTTTCTTCTATTTTTTGTATATAATATTCATGTTATTATGATTATCCTGCGTGTTTTTTATCACCCACATGTTATTATGCTAAATAAGACCTAAACAACTGTTCTAATTAATTAATTCAGATAATTTGGACAACCTTCTAGATTCCTTGTAATATGTTTGCATAATAACTTGTCACTAAATAATTAGTCGTTTTATGTGTTTCCTGAACCAACTTAGACTAAATATTTTTATGGTGCTTTAAAATATTAGATGATTATTCTTTGGCATAAAATCTGTAATAAATCGATATTTAGCTGATACGCTCAAGTTACACGTAGTATTTACGTAACTTTGGGTGCACTTTGCTAAGGGTTTGATTGTAATTGTTAACGTTCGTGTTTTATTTAACCCTTAGCGGAAGTTCGGAGCTTTGCGAGATAATTGGTGTTAACGTCTTATGTTCCGAGCTTTCAAGGTATAGCAAAGTATCAAGCTGCATCGCAAGCACAACATCGTCTCACCAACCAAGCTCTCTTGCGCGCTCCTCACCAAGCTCTCGTGCACCGCAAGCTCGGCATCATAGCCCGGCTCTCGCGTGCACGCTAACACCGCACGCCCGGCGCTCAAGCAAGCCGCCCAGCAAGCATCGCTCATCGCCCGGCCAGCTTCGCTCAAGCACCGCTCGCCCAAAGACTCCGCATCACCGGCCCGGCCAGCTAGCATCGAGCCAGCCTAATAAGAAGCTCGCACCTCGCGACCTGCTTGCTCGCACCTCGCGAGATTCCTCGCACGGTGCGACCTGCTTGGCTTGGCCCAGTTCTTCAGCTCGTGTTGGAAGGCAGAGATCACTCGCACGGTGCGACCCGTACTCGCACCTCGCGACCCCTAGGTCCGGTCTAAATGTCGGCCGATTTTGAGCTTTAGTATAAATACTAAAGCTTGTTTTTGGACCTAAGGGGAACGGCCACAAGGAGAGGGAGTCTCCAAAACTCCACTCCTCTCTTGTTGTCTTCTCTTTTAGTTTTTATTTTCTAGTTTAGTTTTTGTAGATTTCAATTATGGGATTGGCTTATGCTATGCCAATTGTAGCTTGAACCGTTCTTGAACGAGATTAATATGGAGCTTCAAGCATTATTGTGAGATCTTTCCTCTCTTTCTATTTTCTTTGATTATGGTTTAATTTCTATGCTTGCTTTCTATGATTTTTGCATGATTATGCTAGGAATATTACTAGTTTGATTGTGTAATTAATCTAATGCTAGATTTAAGAATAGAATCGATTGTTTTATTCTTTTATCAATTGGTAGCAAACTAGGGAGTAACTCGTATGCCGATCATCTTGGTTATTTCTTGGGGAAATTGAATCAACTCGTTGAATGTTTATCGCTTGTATGACGTTAGCGTGTCTCGTTGGGTTCTCTCGTGTTTATTGTCTGCTATTGGATTGAACTTAGACGCTATCGGACTAGGTTATCCTTTAGTTAGGGTTTTATAGTCACGCTGATCGTGCTATTCAACTAAGAATAAGGAGAACACGAGATTAATTCTCGACAATAGATAATTATGGAAATAATTAGAGTGGAGGTTCAAGGATCGATAATGAATTGAAGTGTATGTTAATCGGATTCAAGATCTTCCCATTTTGATTTCTCATTTTGTTTATATGCTAGTTAGTTTTAGTTTGTTCGTAAATCAACTTGAAACCCCCCTTTTGTAATTATTATTAGGTTTCTCGGCCCTTAGCTTAATCTAGGTTTTGAATCACGCTGAATATTAAACTCGTCCCTGTTTCCCTATGGATACGACCCCTACTTCCATTATACTACCTTAGTGTAAAAGAGAGTAGGAGAAATTTTATCTTTGGCCGGGTGCGGTGCACAACGACGACACATCCGCGCCCGCCCATTAGCAGAGGCCAACTTTGGGCGAATGTGGTTCATTATGACTATATTCGTACCCTGACCCCGAACTCAATCTTTGGTTCATTTTGACCATTTATGGAGTCAGGACGAGGAAATCTACATTGGATAATTTGTACCTACGGTTTTCCCATATCCAATTAGGTTTATGATTCTTCCTAAAAAGAATTATTGGCGACTTCTTTCAAAACAATTTTCAATAAAACCTTAACAGTGGGGTAGTTAAATATAATACGCGCTCACACCGCGTGTAGGCATTAAGGAATGAAAAATCCACGCCTACAATTTGGCGACTTCACTGGGGAGGATTTTTTTTAAAAAATTATTATTTTTAAATTAGTGGGTGAAATTTGAAAAATACGATTCATTCTTATTTTATCTCTTTGAATAATATATTGTTTTGCATATGCATGGCTATTGTTCAGCCACCATAAGGACAATCTACCTTGCCTCATTAGCACATGTTCTATGTGTGAGGTCACCCCCGAGGGGTTTGCGCTTTGTCCTTCTAAAAAGCTTCCTGAGCGATAGTGTTAGATCTTAGTCATAAACAAACCTACCCAACCATGGCATTGTTCTCTTGTTCCTGACTTGAGACTGGAGTGCGTCTTACACGTGGCCACCTCTTTAAGCAGGGGTACGAAGCATGGGATCAATCTCTTAGTCATGGACCCTTTCAGCCTTAACCTAAACCTGACCAATAGTTGAATGTAGAACTGGATTTCAGGTTGAGAACTTTTGCATCCATGTTACTTGACATTTATGTGTGATTGCAATTTTTGCCTGCTCATATTTTATTAACATGTTGATATGTATTGCGCCTAAAAAATAATGCAACTCGCGTCTAAAAATTGTCGTCGTTTTCGCCCGAACATTTGATAAATTACCAATATGCATTAAGTTGCGCCTGGCGCAACGCTCTGGTGCCAGACGCAAAGCCCGCGTGCTGCGCACATCTGTTGCGTGACACACTGTCTTTTCGTTCCATGCAAATTGGTCTTTTGACCACTGTTCGCGTCAACACTTTGCGTAAATTGGTGCGTCTTAAACTTAGTGCGTCTTAAATTGTCGATATGATTAGTGCGTCGGTCTTCGCGTCCTAAAATTATACCAAATTTATCAAAACATCGCCTAAACTGTCACAAAAACGAGGGTGGGATCAGCACGCTAGACGCATGAGGATGCGCCTGACGCGGTGGTCCTGCGCCAGACGCACCACACTGTGCCACACGCAGATTTGCTACGTGGCGTATTGTTGTGCATCTCTCGTTTTCCGTCACTTTAGGCAATATGGTGATCAATTCCGTGTAATATCCGTGCATTTGAGTCATTGACTATTCAGAGAATCTCGTGTCAAACTTCACCTAAAAATAGAAAAAAGAGAATCTTTGTTTTCTTTTAGAGTTCTATCATCATTAGGTCTCATCTAGGTGCGTGGTCATGTTTTGGGTTTTTTTTTTGGAGAAAGTCGGATAATTCTATCCTCCCAACAACTTACCCCATCATTTTAAAAAAAAAAAATTCATCTTTCCTATTTTTTTCATCAACTGCATTTTGATTGGTGATAGACTCTTGCCAAATCACCATTATCCATTTCCCTCCACAAAATAAATTCATAAATATCCATCTCAAAAAATCCCTTATCTATTTCGAAAATTCTATCCCCATCTTTTACCAAACTATATCTCCCATCCTTTTTTTTTTTAAATGATCTCCTATCTTTTTTTTTTGAAATTTCATCCTCATATTTTCTTCAAAAAATCATTCTCCTACATTTTTCAAAATTTCATCCCATCCTTAATCTCCTATCTACTTCAAAAATTCTATCTCCACCTTTTTTCAAAAAAAAATCTCCAGCTTTTTTCCTATCACATATCTTTTTCAAAAATTCATCCTTTTTCTTTATCCCATCCTTTCATGTATATTATCCATCTTTTCATGTGCACATCATTTAGGATTCATTTTATTGTCAATCTTGTTGTAAAAGTCTCGTCCACCTAGGAATTCTAACTGCATTAGAAGTCCGTCTGACCCACATGTCTAGATTCATCCAGTTTCACTCCATTTAGAGTTCTTAACCCCGTCTAACTCTATCCATGTTAGGAGTCTTCATTCGCTTGAGTCCCATCCATCTTAGAAGTCTATAATCCATAGAAAGTCCATGCATAATAGGAGTCTAAAACCATTAGAATTATGTCAATCTTAGGAGTCTAAATCCATTAGAATTCCATCCATTTTAGGAGTCTAGGTCCACTAGAGTTTCATTCACTTTAGGAGTCTAGGTCCACTAGAGTTTCATTCACTTTAGGAGTCTAGGTCCACTAGAGTTTCATGCACATTAGGAGTCTAGCATCCTTGAAAGTTCGTCGAATCTAGAATTCTAACGTCATTAGGAGTCTATCAAGTCTAGGATTCTGAAATCATTAGAATTTCATATCAATTAGGACTGCATTCATACTAGAATTCATTTGCATTGCATAGTCCATCATTCATACACTTCATGCATAACTAGAGTTATTAGGCATTTAGGAGTATCATTGCATCTATACTCCTCACTTCATTTCATGCATTCCGCATTTAGTAGTCCTGAACTACAAGCGATCTGATTCCCTCTTTTGGGATATGTAGGCAGCCTTTACAGGTTCGAACGCATAGATTGAGTCATGCATACATACATTAGGTCTAGGTGCATCCAAAAGAGTCATGCATACATGCATTAGGTCTAGGTGCATCCAAAAAAAAATCCAAAAAAAAAATCATCATTCATTTATTCAGATTTGTTCCTAGAAGCTCAACTTTTAAACAAACATACATTCTGTCACTCCATTTCTCTCTCTCCATCATCATTCTATCTCTAAGTCTCCGTTGATGATCTATGTAGAAATCAAGCGACATTGAAATGGGCAGTCCATCGAATAACGAGCAACAACTTGCTGAAATGGCTAGAGCTTTAGCTAAGCTGTCTTGCATGATGGAAGAAAAAGCTATAAGGCTTGAGAAGATCGAGTCTGGTGAGTCTTCTGGATTCAACAAGACAATGGAAAGTGTTGTTCATATGGTAACCAATGCAAATTCCTATTTAGAGCCCATTGATAACACCAAACTGAAAGGGAAACTTCCTGAAGAGTTCTCTACAACTGACATCCCTAAATTTAAACCAACTGATAATCCAAAGTATCATTTCATGATCATCAAATCGGTTGACCCTGAATTTTACCCAATGGTATTCCCGATGTCGTTGGACCCAATCTGTCAAAATTGGTTCTATTCCCTAGACCCCAAGCAAACTGAAACTTGGGAAGGCATCACTATTGCTTTCATGAAACAATATGAGTCGAACAAACAACTACAAACCTCCCTTAGAGAACTCGAGGTTCTTAAACAAGGTGAAAATGAAGGTTTTACCACTTATCAGAATAGGTGGAGAGAAAAATCAACCCATATGGTATCAAGGCCTGCAGAAAAAGACTTGGTACGAATATTCGTTTCTAACCTCCTCCCTAAATACAAAAACCATCTCAAATACTTGGGTCTTGATAGCTTCACAAGAGTATATGGTGTAGGTATCCAGATTGAGAATGATTTGCTGAAAAATGCCGAAGATAATGACCTCAATGTCATACTACCTCCGTATTCTTTTAGTTGCACCATTTGCCTTTTTGGCACTATTCATCAACCAACTTTGTGAAGCTATCTCGCACCATTATACAAGAAAAAACATAATCAAGTGGGATCTTGTTAAATTCGTTTCACTGCGAGGATTCCAAATATCAAATTTTTATAATATTTACTTACACCCAATAAGAGATATTAACGTTCAAAGAAGCGTCTCGGTAAATGTTAAAAAGCTAATGGTGCAACTAAAAAAATACAGAGTTAGTAGAAATAGACATATCTCCGACCTCAATCGATCCTTAAGACATTTGGACTCGCTTAGGTCCAATCAGCACAAAAAATACATTTCTTCTCTTTTCATTTAGAAAGAGAATTCATGAAAATCGAAGCAACGAAGCTGTTTCGTCACGTGACGTAGAAGTCCAGACTTAGGATTTCATTTTCTGTTTCATCTCTCTCATTTTGCCCAGTCTAATATAGGATTTTTCCTCTTATTGCATGTACTCATAATTTTTAATCAATAAATGAGTATTTCTTTTCTAACCTTGCACTAATGAGCATCAATGGAAATCACGATTGTCGCCTTAAAAGAAATGAATTTCTAATTCTCATGACTATTCTAATAAAGGCAATGAACAACTGGCATACATAAAAGAGGCATTCCTCCCCTTCCCCGCAACGATTTCTCCAATCTTTATCATGCATAACACACATTTACCTTAAACCTACCTCATAAGAAGTACACTTGACAATGCAACAATTCAATGTAAAGGGCAAGCAAAAGAAGAGAGCAACATAAAAAAAGGAAAAATTGATTTAATCAGTCCCAACTTTGGGCATCCTGACAAAAACAGTCCCAACTTTCGTTTTTTAATGTTCAGTCCCAACTTTTGGGGGTCCTTTACACGCGAAACCTTCAACCTTCAATTCTAAACCTCCAACTTTCAATTCTAAACCTCCAACTTTAAATCTCTGTAATAAACTTCTTAACAACCATGCATATCGCATTCAATAAGCCATAAAAGACAAACCAAAGCCCGCTAGGTCGAAAACCCATAAGGGCGACTTAGGCAAAAGTCAGGGCACCTTCTCATTTTATTTACCTGAACTACGAATGATCTGATTCTGCTAAAGATACATAGGAAACCTCACCCTGAGGTCCGACCGCTTTAAACCAAACCAAACCTACATCATTATCCACCTTTGCTAAAGGCCTATTCCAAATCAGTGCTTAATTCAATGCCTAATTCATTGCAAATGGCTCCAAAGCAAAATACTCGGCTACCAATTAAAATGCTAAGAGCTACGACTGGCCTGATTCCATCATGGATACGTAGGCAACCTCTTTTGAGGCCCGGCCATTTTAATTCAAAACATATTTTTTTAAGGCTCGCCTAGGCCCATGAGAAAAGTGCGATCGCCCAAAAATCATGAATTTTAAATGCTCATCCCTACCCTTAAAACTAGACTGGGATTCAAACTTGCATCATTGGCCTACCTCATTGCGTGATTCGATTCATTATGACTCCGCCTTTTCTTATTCTAATCACTTCCTTTTTCTAAGCAAAGATTATCGCTTCTAAGCCAACCTTAGCATAACCTTTCAACACTCAGCGCTATGACCGCGCCTCATCTCGAGTGTTCCTTTCTTTGGCCTTTCTTGTCTTCTCACCTTAGGAACCCTATATGGAATCTTTGGTCGAAACTTCCACTAAGCGTGACGAGATATCTTCAAATCAAGCAATCAAGCAATCAAGCTGAATACTTCATAAACTCCATCTTACTGGGGGCTTGATCACCAATCCACACAGAAAATCCTAGGCTCCAAGTCTAGGCCTATCGTAACAAGGACTTCATTACGAGTCCATACATGAAATCTTGGGTTTCAATACCCACACGGATACAACATCGAACCTACTTTATGGGCTCACTTAGGCCCTTGGCATACAAAACTCGAAGCATATACAACTCAAGCGCTACAAAAACTTATTCTACAATGTATTTCAAGTCCAATAGATCATCCTTGGGGGCTTCCCATTTCTCCTCTTTCATAGGCTCCATGTGTACCTTGATAAGGACTTCATTACAAGTCCATACAAAATATTCTGGGCTCCAGACCCATAGGAGATCCTAACTATTTTATGGGCTCACTTAGGCCCATAATAAACTAAAATCAATGACTCGTTCTACGACGCATTTCGATTCGATCATAACCTACGTGGATCATCCTTGGGGGCTTCCCATTTCTCCTCTTTCAAAAACAGTTTTCTAAACGAAAAATTGAGCTTAGAGGAACGATAAAAGCATCATATTATCTGCATTAGTGTCGCATCTCTTCATTTGCATTACATGTCTGCATCATCCAAGCATTGCATCCTTCGTCCTTAGCCATAGGATTCTAGCACAAGTCATGGAGTCGCATACACGTACACACACATGTATGCACACACGATAACACCTTTAAGTCAAGTCAAGTCAAGTCAAGTCAAGTCAAGTCATTTCCTATCCAAACACTAGCACCCACATCACGGGACACATGCATGTCTCCTAATTGTTTGTTTGTATATCTGTGTATTCTTTGTATTTACAGGGACCCAAAGATTGAACAATCAATCAAGAGGCGACATACCACCGCCCGGTCTGCGGGACCACCTTCAATCAAGAGGCGACATACCACTGCCTGGTCTGCGGACCATCATCAATCAAGAGGCGACATACCACCGCCTGGTCTGCGGACCACCTTCAATCAAGAGGCGACATACCACCGCCCGGGTGCAGGACCACCTTCAATCAATTGGCGACATACCACCGCCTGGTCTGCGGACCACCTTCAATCAATTGGCGACATACCACCGCCTGGTCTGCGGACCACCTTCAATCAATAGGCGACATACCACCGCCTGGTCTGCGGACCACCTTCAATCAAGAGGCGACATACCACCGCCTGGTCTGCGGACCATCTTCAATCAAGAGGCGACATACCACCGCCTGGTCTACGGACCACCTTCAATCAAAGAGGCGACATACCACCGCCGCGGTGCGGACCACCTTCAATCAAATAGGCGACATACCACCGCCAGGTCTGCGGACCATCATTAATCAAAGAGGCGACATACCACCGCCAGGTCTACGGACCATTACCCATCGAGACAGCATAACTCCGACATGATCCGGATCGGAAACGACTCATGACACCTTCTTTCACACCATCTCAGTTTACATATTTACAAATATGTTCCATACATGTCTGTTCCTGAAGCTTTTGCTTATTTTGCAGGTAACGGCGTAAAAGAGTGATTTTGGATTGCAGAGCATCCGGAATCATTCTCCGTCCCGACACGTGTACTTTAACTTTTGTTTTTTCAAACCTCGATCGAAGTGGGGGCTTCTGTAGACACATAATCGTGTCTCCCCATTTAAGGGTCCAATGATGAAATATACCGCGGTATTAGTTGGCACGGCCCAATGGAGGAGCAATCCGAATAACCAGGCCATATGTGTTTTGAAATAATATTATAAGAGCCCAATTAATTATCCATGATGATTAATTGTAATTTAAAACCCATGAAATGTTTTTAAGTCCATTTTAAAAGCCCAATTGAATATTCATTGTTTTAATAAATATTTTCTTAATATTTCTTGTTTTAATAAATATTTTCTTAATATTTATTGTTTTAATAAATATTTTCTTAAAAGCTTTAATTATTATCTTTAGAGCATAGATCATATTTTGACTCGTAAAATTCGATCTCCTGAATTTTAGGGATTAAAATGGCATCTTGAAAGTACGCGTAGAATAAAAAACGAATATTCTAGAATATGCGCCGAACGCGGCGGCTGCGCTCAACACGCCACGTGCGTCCAGCACATTGGCCAGATCACGTCAGGCGCGCCAATAAGCGCCTGACACGTGTACTTGTGACTCAAGTCTTGTGTGAGACGCAAGATAAACTTTTATCTTTTTGAAAACGCTTTTCCACGTGTAAGTTTTTTACTGGACGGACCACGTCAGGCAGGCTAATCTGCGCCTGACGCGTGTCTTACGTCTGCCACGTAGGCATGCGCCTGGTGCAAGGCTTGCGTGGAGCGCACGTTTTTGTTTGCCTATAAATACGGGCTGATTTCCCGAATCAGAGACGACTTCGAATTATTATTTTTACGCACACAAATTCTCTCTAATACTCCGAAATACATTTCGAATACTAAAACACTCAAACACTTTTAATCTTACAAATCAAATCCTGTTCCTGATCATATTATATTCCTGGTTCCAAGATTGCTTCGCCTGAAGGTCATTACGCTCTCCGATCTAAACCGCATAGGTATAATCCTGAGGACCCTGGAATAATCATATTTTATTTTATTGAAGTTACTAACCTTTTATTGTCATGATGTAGATTTTTAATTAATAATCGCGTCTCTTTGTAAATTCTAACCTCTTTTCTTCTATTTTTTGTATATAATATTCATGTTATTATGATTGTCCTGCGTGTTTTTTTTTATCACCCACGTGTTATTATGCTAAATAAGACCTAAAGAACTGTTCTAATTAATTCAGATAATTTGGACAACCTGCTAGATTCCTTGTAATATGTTTGCATAATAACTTGTCACTAAATAATTAGTCTTTTTTATGTGTTTCCTGAACCAACTTAGACTAAATATTTTTAGGGTGCTTTAAAATATTATATGATTATTCTTTTGGCATAAAATCTGTAATGAATCGATATTTAGTAGAGGCCAACTTTGGACGAATGTGGTTCATTATGACTATATTCGTACCCTCACCCGCGAACTCAATCTTTGGTTCATTTTGACCATTTATGGAGTCAGGACGGGGAAATCTACATTGGATAATTTGTCCCTACGGTTTTCCCATATCCAATTAGGTTTATGATTCTTCCTAAAAAGAATTGTTGGCGACTTCTTTCAAAATAATTTTCAATAAAACCTTAATAATGGGGTAGTCAAATATAATACGCGCTCACACCGCGTGTAGGCATTAAAGGAATGAAAAATCCACGCCTACACTTGCATTCAATCTTGAGTATTTTGGAATACCTTTCTTAGTACCCAGTCTCCTTCTCTGAATGATTTGGCTTGGACATGTTTGTTAAAACTTCTAGCGACAATCTGTTGTTGAGCTGCCATTCTTATTAGAGCTGCGTCTCTGAGTTCGTCCAAGGTGTCCAGATCGTGTATGAGTTCATCTCAGTTTTACGTTTCTGTCATGAGACCATACCTTGCAGTAGGGATGCTAACTTCAGACGGTAGGACGGCATCACATCCATATACCAACGAAAATGGCGTCTGCCCCGTTGCTGTCTGATAAATCAATTTTATATAGAGTTTTTAGGCACATTTAGGTTGCATTATTAGAGCATATTAGTTCATATAGTTGCATTTTAGGTATCATTAGCATGAATTATCTATTTTGTGCTCTATTACGCTTCGTTTGTGGTTTTCTTAATGTTTCATGTAGTTTCATAGCTATTTTGACGCTTTCGAAGCAATTTTGGATGAAGTGAATAATTCTTGCAATGGTAGTTGATGATTGGCGGTTTTTGATCGATGAATTTATGTTCGTGGATGCTTCTCTTGATCCCTATAATCATATTAAGTGAAGTAGCTTCCATGAGAATCGCAACATATCTTTCGAGAGTGAATTTGAGTTGAAAACAAAGAAATACATTAGTTCCCAAGTGATATGAACCGACACATGTTCACTCTTTTGATCATAACTCGAGTTCTACAGATCGGATTGAAGTGATTCAAGTTGCGTTGGAAATAATACTTGAAGCTCTTCGCAACGATAGGTCACACGCCCATAGACGATGCCTAGAACTCGAGATACAGCCTTCGAAAGTTGACCCTGCGAATCTGCCCGCGAACCAACGCCCAACGGGTTGCCTCTTTTCTTGCGACAGCAATGCTGCCTGGCCCGCTGGGCAGCCAGCGCCCAATGGTTGAGCCTCGACTCGCCTAAGTGTTTGACGCGGATAAGGGCTCGTGGTCGTCGTCGCTACTATCGACCAATCATCGAACATCTTTTATTAGTTTATTTTCTTATTTTCTTTTCTTTCACTTATTGAGAGATTAGATTAGAGGAAAATATAAAGGGGGAGTTATTTTATTTTCTCTCTCAGGTCTATTATCCCTAGAGAACTCTAGTATTACATTTCCTCTTCATCTCTTTCCTTGGAACCCTAGTTTTTGCTTCTCTTCCATTAATTCAAGTTCTAGAGGTATTTTTCCATTGTTTTCTTCTTTATTAATACTTGCTATTATCTTCCTCTTTATTAATGTTGTTTGTTATTATTGTTTTCATTGTTTCTCAATCATGAATTCTAGGTTAATTATTGATTTTGCTTTAGTTATTTCAATTATGAGTGAGTAGTCTTTTTTCTAGGGCAAAGTGAGGGAAGCCATGTTTATACCATGATATCTATACTTTGAAATTGTTTGATTTATAGATTAGAATTTTGAGTAATTCCAATTGATAAGTTTTAATAGTTTGATTCTTGTAATTGACCAATATCAAGAGTTAATAAATTTGTTAATGGGAATTAGAATTGAAAGATCATATTCTTAGAGGCTTCGTTACAATTGGCAATTCTGAATATGTTAGCGATCGTACTACATAGGTTGAATTGAAAGTGTTAATGCCCGACCGAAGGATTAATCATTTCTTTAATTACTCATCCGCTAGTTTATTTGTTATTGAATTGATTTGTATTCTTAGAATGGTATAAGCATGGTGGACCGAACGTATGCCCTAGACTCTTAATTTATTGATTAAACCAACATTTTGTTATTACTTGCTTCTAGTTTAGTTATTAGTCAAATCAAACATTCGTTTTTCTGAGATAGTTTATTATAATTAAGCGGAAATCGATAGAAATCCTCTCCCTGTGGGATCGACTTGTATTTGCTAAGTCTCTGCTAACAACAGACACCGTGCACTTGATGTATTACTTTTTAAACTCATCACTGTCCTTGGCGTCGTTCGGTTAGCCCATATGATGGATGGTAGTTCTTCTGCCCACTTCCCTTTTCTTGCTTTTAGGCGCTTCTTCAATGACTTAATGATAGTCTTGTTGCTGGACTCTGCTTGTCCATTGGCTTGTGGGTAGCACGGTGTTGATGTTAGCAAAGTGATGTTCCATTCGTCACAGAAACGTTTGGTTTTATCGCTTATAAATTGCGACCCATTGTCGCATATAATTTCTGACGGTACTCCAAACCTGCATATAATGTTAGTATGTATAAAAGAGATTACCTCTTTGTCACGCACCTGTTGGAATGAATCTGCTTCTATCCACTTAGAAAAATAATCTGTTAGTGCCAAAAAATATAAAGACCTTATGTTCAGGGGCTGGAGGTAGTTTACCAACTATGTCCATTCCCCATTTCATGAAAGGCCAAGGAGTTAAAGTTGGATGTAATAACTCAGAAGGTCTGTGCGTTATACGTGCATGACATTGACAACTGTCGCACTTCATCACATACCTTATAGCGTCTTGTTCCATCGTCGGCCAACAATATCCCATCCTTAATGCACGATTAGAGAGGCTACGTCCACCGGAATGGTTTCCACAAGTGCCATCATGGAGTTCTTGTAAAACTTGCGGCCATTGGTCACATTCTAGACAACGCAAATAAGGGTCTGCTGCTGATTTTTTAAACAGGACTCCTTGTATGACTATAAATTGTGACGCTTTAAATCTTATTTTTCTTGCCTCATTCCTATCACTTGGTAGAGTATCGTTAGTCAAATAATCCAGAATGGGTTTAGTCCAATTGATACTTACCTCATCTTCGTCTTCTCCTATAGTCTTGACAGACTGGACGTCCAAGGTTGTCGTCGTCTTGTCGATAGCTATTTTATCCAAATGGACGAGTGGGATGGAATTGAACGTCGGGTCTCTTAGAGACGAACCCAAATTAGCAAGTGCGTCTGCTTGGGCATTTAGGTCTCTTGGTACCTGCGTTATTGAAAAGCAATCAAACAGATTACTCTTACCTTTAGCGACCTCCAGGTACGACGTCATTTCCGAATCTTTTGCTGCAAATTCTCCTTTTAGTTGGCTAATAATTAGGAGTGAATCACTATACACCTTGAGCGATTTTGCCCCCAAGTCACTGGCTAGCGACATTCCAGCTATTAAGGCTTCATACTCAGCTTCGTCATTGGTTGCCTTGAAATCGCAGCATATGGCTTGTAGTATCTTGTCCCCTTGTGGCGGCTTCAGCACAACGCCTAGTCCTGCTCCTCGGAAGTTGGAGATCCGTCGACGAACAGGATCCATGCACCATCATTGACGTTACTGATTTGTGCAAGCTCTTCGTCTGAAGTCGGCCACAAAATCGGTCAATGCTTGAGATTTGATTGTTGTTCTAGGCAAGTATTGTATGTCGTATCCGCTTAGGACCAGGGGCGGATCTAGGATTTCAAAATTGGGGGGTCCTAACTAAACCAAACAAATTGACAATGATCATAATACACAAATGAGAAGTTCAGTTTTGACAATAGCAAATCAAACTTTATAATATTCGAGTCATTTATTATAGATACCTTCATTATACTGATATTTCAATACTGTCTCCATTTTTAGTAAATTCAAAATATTGACTTTTACACTCATCAACACGCAACTTTTACCTAAACATCTTCAATTATCTGTTACTAAAGTTTATAATAAGTTGAGATAAATTTAGTATATGTATTAGATAGAGACAAATCCAAATTTTTTACATAATAAAATTTGTATTTAAGTATTCGTATATAGATCTTGGTCATACTTAATATATCAATAGTGTATAGAGTCAAATTGCTGCATTTATTTGAAAATGGAAGGAGAATTAGAGCTAAAATTAAGAGAGATGGATAAATAATGAAATGAAGATCCAAAGTAGAAAAGAAAAAAATGTTAATATAGAAAATAGAAAGAAGTAAAAAGTTCAAAAAAACAATGCCATCCATCAGAGAAGTAGTAGCATGTAAGAAGTTAGACAGTTGACCACTGGGGAAAGTTTTTGCATAGCATGAAATAAAACGCAAATATTACTTTTAACCTTAAACTCTGCTTGACGCTAATAAATAAAAAAGAAGCAGATTTTTTTTGGTGGGGCCTGAGCCACCCAGGACCCTTAATAGGTCCGCCCCTGCTTAGGGCTATTGCCCATTCGACCTATCAATTCCAGTCTACGCAATATACTTTTGATAGGATAATTAGTCATGACAACAACAGGGTGTGTTTCGAAATAATGTCTTAATTTCTTAACAGTTGTGACTAATGCAAGTACGAGTTTTTCAAAGGAAGAATACCTGGTTTCTGCATCTAGTAAAGACTTACTGACGTAATATGTTGGTAACTGCTGGGGATCTCCTTCCCTCGTCAAGACGACACTTATCGACGTTCTGCTTACAGCTAAGTATAACTGCAATATTTCTCCTTCGTTTGGCTTTGACAGCAGGGGCGGCGTGGCGTGATATACTTTTAATGCTTGCAACGCTTCATCATGCTCTTCAGTCCAGTCGAATCCCTTGTTCTTCCTTAACACGTCGTAGAATAGGCGACACTTGTCAGACGATTTGAGAATGAATTTGTTGAGTGCTGCGACTCGTCTCGTCAACTTTTGTACCTCTTTGATGTTTCTAGGTGACTGGATGTTAACAAGTGCTCGTATTTGGTCTGGACTGGCTTCGATGCCTCTTTGTGTCACGACGTACCCCAAAAACTTACTTGCAAAAACTCCAAATGTACATTTTGTACGGTTAAGTTTCATACCATATTGTCGAAGGAGTGCTTGCATCAAATGTTGGATATGGTCGTCTGCTTTCTTCGATTTGACCAGCATATCGTCTATGTAGACTTCCATCGTGTCCCCTAGTTGTTCTTCGAACATATGGTTGACCAATCTTTGGTACGTCGCACCTGCATTTTTCAAACCAAAGGGTATGACGTTATAACAATAAATACCTTTATCGGTGACGAATGTTGTCTTCTCTTGGTCGTCGGGGTGCATGAGGATTTCATTGTATCCGGAGTAAGCATCCATAAATGTTAACAGTTCATATCCAGCAGTCGCGTCTACCATAGCGTCAATATGAGGGAGTGGGAAAGGATCCTTTGGACACGCCTTGTTTAGATCCGTGAAGTCGATACAAACTCTCCACTTGCCATTCTTCTTGCTGACGACGACGGCTAACCAATCAGGGTACTTTACCTCACGGATTTTTCCAGTTTCGATGAGTTTATGCACCTCGTCGTTAATGATTTGGTTGCATTCTGGGGTGAACTTCCGTCTTTTCTGCTTGACTGGCTTATGATGGGGATCAATGTTCAACTTGCGCGTAATGACATCCTGACTGATACATGTCATATCTTCATGCGACGAAGCAAAGCAATCATGGTTAGCTTTTAAAAAATTTATTGCATGGGTTTTCAGTTCTAGCGACAAGGAGGCGCCAATTCTGACGACTCTATCGGGGAAGGCTAGATCGAGCACCACTTCATCGATTTGTTGTTCATCTGGCTCGTCGGTCACCGATCCGCCCTGTAGTTGCTAGATGGATGCTTTGGAAGGCTTGAGCGACGAACTGTAACACTCTCGTGCTACTTTCAGCTCTCCTTTGATTTCTTGGATGCCCCACTTTGTAGGGAAATTGATCGTTTGATGGTAAGTAGATGGGACGGCCTTCATTTTGTGGATCCATGGGGTACCTAAGATCACGTTGTATCTTTGAAGGGCACTCGAGGACGTTGAACTTGGTTTGAAGATTGACACCTTTGGCATAAGTGGGCGGGATCAAGTTTCTCCGAGAGTTTGTTGCGCCTCTCCGCTGAAATCAACCAGCACCGTCGACTTCTTCGTCACGTCCTTTTCGTCCAATCTCATGCCTTCTAGAGCGCTTTTGAACAATATGTTGGCGGAGCTGCCACCATCGACAAGTACTCGCTTGAGAAGGCAGTTGCTGACAGTCAGTGAGATGACCAAGCCGTCGTGGTGCTCGTCTTCACACACGTCATCGTCGTCGAACGTGATTGACATTGCTTCTGGCTTCCTTTCGTCACTAGACCTGCAATCTTTGGGAACATTCGACAAGAGGGATCCCTCTCTAGCTAGCCTTTTGGCTGCTGAATATGTTAGTCCACAAATATCAGATCCACCAGAAATAACATTGATTACCTTTACATGCGACGGTGACGTGGGGGGATTTTGCTTCATGGGATTTTTGTCGAATGATGATTTCCCTTGGTCGCTTAGTAAATCTTGCGGGTGTCTCTTGTTCGAGCATAAACGCGACCTCCCTTCGAAGAGCGATGCAATCTTCGGTCCTATGTCCATGGTCATGATGAAACTGACACCACTTCGTCTGATCTTTTTGCGAATCTGGATGATCGCTTTTCCTTGGCCATCGGATGGGAGCTCCGATTTTCGTCACAGCATTCACGATGCCTCCGACGTCGACAGAGAATCCATAAGATCCAACGTCGGGGTATGATGGAGAAACTGCCTTAGCGTCGGTACCTTCATTTTGCAATACATCACTAACATTATGTACCTGGTTTGGACGACTATAAGGATGATTTCTCCAATTGTTCCTCAACGAAGGCCTTGCGATCACTTGCTCCTTCCGACATATGACGGGTGGAAATGGTGTTGAGGATGGCGTCATCTTCCTCCACTACTACATAATTGGCTTTAAGTAACACCCAAAAAGTGTTACTTAAAGTGCTTAAAGTGTTATATTAGATAATAGGTAACACTTTTTGGATGTTACATCTGCCCCGTGTTACCTAAGCTATTAGGTAACACTTTTGATCACCTATAGTAACACTTCAACAAATGTTACTTTAGATTCGTTTATGTAACACTTTAAATACTTATTGTTACACTTTTAAAGTGTAACTCGAAATTTCTTATGTAACACTTTTGATATTATTAGAAACATATTGTAGTGTTACCATCACCTATTGTAACACTTTATTAAACATTACGTATCACTTTTTACAATTCTAAGTAGCATCTCGTGCGTGTTAGGTAACTATTTTTGGTCATATTCTGTAGCATCTTATGGATTATTGAATAACACTTTTCTTTATTAGGCTAATAAATAAATATATGAATTGACAATTATATTATAATAATTATTGAATTTTGTACACATATTAGTGCTACTTCCATAGATAATAAGCTAATGAAAAACAATATATGTTCAATATAAAATCAAAATCATCCAACAAGAACGTATTCATATGATAATATAAAACTAGATATAATAGTCATATATCTCTTCTGCCTCTTTTGTCATCTCGCCATATGCATCCATTTTCCTAGCGGCCTCGATGTCATGAGTTGCTACTCTAATTCGTCATTTTGATTCTCTTGATCCTGTAATACAAAAATATTAAAGATGAAATCTTCAACAATACTATTATCTTATTCATAACCCAATAAAGTAAAGATATTAGGAATTCAAAATAATATCATGATGTAGCTACTTTTCAACAGTAGTATGCTCCTTTGATTTCTTCTAAATGCCGCATGAAAGCCAACAAGAGAGAACTAGATTGTGGCGGGAAAAGAAATATAAAGAAATATAGATGCTTGTTAATTATGTTTAAGAAGTAGATAAGCCTATAAATTACCTTATCCTTCTCTTGTTCATTAGTGCCTTCATGAAGATGCTCTGTAATATTATGAATAGTTGACACATTTCCAAGTGAATGAACCAAATCAACAAAGATCCCTGGTTCAAGTTATTGCTCGAACGTCTTCATTACTTCTCTAACAGTGTCCTTCACAATTTGGTCTTTATATGATTGCAAAAACTCATCTGGAATGACTACACCACCCACATAAGGTCCATTACGTTTTCCTTTGATTGAACATTTCTTCATCTTTTCGATTTCTTCATAACTTTATAATATGCATCATCTCCATCAATTTGACTTTCCTTTTGGACTTCCTCCATCTTCTCCTATAATGATAATAAAATAAATAACTACACAATTGACTGAAATCAGCATATTTTAGCGTAATTGTGTGATTTGTGCAGAAAAAGTTTTGCAATAAAAATAACACTCTTCTAGTTTTTAAAAACAACGCATGATTTAATGGATTCGTAGTAAATAAAACTTACAATGTTCCTTTGAATAGGCTCAAAGGATGTTTTGAAGTTTTTGCCTGCTTTCCTTTTTCGAGTTTCTTTATACAATAGTGCTTGTGATGGTGGCTTTTTCTCTCGCATCTTGTTGTTGCTAGCTCGAAAACACATTATAAAGAATAAGTAATACTTGGCAATAGCGAGAGAAAGATATGAAAGAATATTTTTTTGTATAAAGCATTTACCAATTCATGTTGTTTCCTAGCAAAGCTTGTTGGACCCATAGTGTGCCTATCAATTTGAATTAACTTCGCTTTCTCTTTTCTTTTCACTTTGTTCCTGCATGTTCATTACCAAAGAGACTCATATCAAAATAAGATTAACCAAAGCCAACTCACAACACCAGTATAAATTCATAGACTAACGAGCTATGTTATTCAAGCGCTTTATTTCACCTTTAATACCCATGTCAAAAATCAACATCCAAATATGGGGATGGACACTTATAAATTTCCTTTCGGACACATATGATTAAGGGGCTGCCATGTTTTAGTTGAAGATGCTCAAGAGGCATGGGAAACTACTTGGGTAGGTGAAGGAGATTGGAGTGTTTGCTCACACTCAATCTTGTGCGTCGTTTATGGACCGGGTGGTGTAAAATTTATGAGTGTATGGGTGATGAGGTTCTCTGCGAGGATAGCTATGGTCTGTTGGGGTGCATGGAATGCTTGTAATGAGGCTCTGTTCAAGAATTCCGGGAAGGTGTTATAATGAAGTGGTTGTTGCTTTGCTATTAAATATTTTGAAGCGTTTGTGGGGGCAAGAAATAAGGGTGATACAAAGAGGGGAGAAGCTTTCGAGCTCATGGAATTTTTATTCCAACACCATAGAACATAACATATCTAATCATGAAAACTATAATCTGAATTATCTCATCACTGATAATTACCTCTACTATAACATACAACATCTTCAACCTATAACATATGGCATAAACACTATAAAAAAAGCATAAAAGTACCTGTATTAATTCCAAATTCCATAACTCTAGCAAATCCTTGAAATGTGAAGTCGACATTGTATTCGGGGCATTTTTTTGTCCTATCATTATCATTGTCGTATTGAGTAAAGTGTTTCTTCTTTATGGTGCACTTATGTCTACGCCAAAGCCTCCCAATTGATGCCAACACAGGCTCTTTACCTTCTTCGATATCATATATTTTTTTTCGCATTAGCAATAAGATGAGACACACGGTTACATAAGGTTATTAAAGAAAATAGGGAATCAAAAAGGTCATCTTAAGAGGCGCATACCTTAACATAACTCCAAATGTTATCCTTGTCTACCACATGATGCCAATTCAGCTTGTTCAATGGTGCTAGAGAAGAATTACGAGCTAAAGTACCCAAGAATCTTGAAATTTTTATTATCTACAGTTTTCTTATCTGGACCAATAGGATTCCCCATTTCATAAAGAATAATAGGCTTGCGGCCCTCTTGAGTCCATTCATGGACATCTTTGCACATAGTTGGTCCTCTAGTTCGCTTCCCTTTAGGAAGTGCTACTCAAAAGTTTAGAGAAAAACGATCATTAAAAACATGTCATGACTAATTACACTGCCATGGTTAATCTCTAATTGAACATCCTAACCATATGAAAGATGCATATACAACCAGAAAGAAATCCATGTTCTCAATTTCTAATCAACTGCATAACAGCACCAATATATACAGCCAGAAAAATAAGAGCTACAGACCGCTCTTACATATCAACATCATGAGACAGAACATCTGAAGAAAAGAATTCAAGAAAGTAATGAATTGGATTATGCCAAAAATAGTCTTAACAAACACATCTGGTATTACCCCATTAATCATTTGGTCCGTCTGTTATATATGTTCATTATGGCTTTTTATGTCTGATGAACTTTATTTGGGTTTTGTGTTTCACATTTATGATTAGTTTATTATTCGTTATTAATGTAAGCCTTTGTTGGTTTGTCCTAGCAGCAACCTTCAGTTCTGGTGGAATTATTGGGCTGGTGCCTGCAAAGTAAAATCCTGAGCCAGGTCTGCCGGTGAACTTTGGAAATCAAGACTTTCCAGCAAGGTCTTTCCTAGGGAAAGAAAAAGAGAATGAAAAAAAAGACTTTTGAACATTTCTGAAGAGTTTACTCTTATATATGGATAACAATATTCATACCCATTAAAAAGTGAGAAGTTGGTCTACTGTAGCTTAGTAACAGTGGACTTATTGTTTTACCCTTTCAACTTCTTCGAATTGCTGGCCTGCCCTTACTATGCCTTGTGTTTGTTTGTCTCCTCTCTCTTCTCTGTTCTCTCTGTCTCTTGCTCTTCCATCTTCACTCTCCTCTTTCCAGTTTCCAGTTTCCAGTTCCCAGTTCCTCCTCTTCCTTTCTCTCTCCTCTTTTTATTTCTCAGTCCACCACTTTCTCTCTCCTCACGCCCACCAAAACCCCCGCCTTCAAAATCCTCCTTAAACCCTCTTCGTTTCTGACCAAATTCATTCATATCAAGATCGAATAACTTCGAACATTATCTCTGTTCACCGGTGACTGCCAGAAGAGCGATTATTTTCTTCAAGTTTCTCTCTCCTCCGCATTTCCGGCGCATACGAAAACTTGACGACAAGGTTTCTCTCTCCTACTTCTTCTTATTTCCATGTATCAATTGAAATCGATGTGAAATGTCGTGATTTGACAATTAGGTTTTGTTATTTGATTGAAATTTTTTTGGCTCAATTGGAATTCAAGAGGTGTTGAGGGCGAAATTATTGCAACTTTTTACAGGTATTGTTGGAAAAACTAAAGTACTAACCTAATTGTGTTGATTAGGGATCGTGATTTGAATATGTGAAATGCAATGAGATATTCAATTAATTTTTTCCTCCGATTGAAGTTTGTTGATAAAATTTGAGTGCGGGGAGGTATTGAGGACGTTTTGGTAGCGAATTCCGGGTGATTCTCATTGCGAGGCTAATTAGTTGATCTTGATCTTGATTTGATTTGATTTGGTTCGATTGTAGTTTCGATTCAATTTATGCAGCGTACACTGTCTGAAAAACTAGAGATTGACATGGAAGTGATGGTATTATGTAGGTAAGAAAAGCTTATCGTTTTTGTTGATTTTCAAAGGCTTGTTGTTTCATGTTTTAGGGTTTCATTTAGTTTCGGATTTTATTATTTTCAAAGGCCTGATATTTTATATTTTAGGGTTTTATTTTAATTGAAAAAGTAAATTTGTTTCTATGCACTTTGTTCGTCCATTTTTTTTCTTCAATCTCTATTGCCACTTATGTTTTCGGAACTCAGGGAGGGACGCCAATGAGTGAAATCAAACTAGATAATCAACTATCAAGTAACTCAAAAAATGGGTTTAGGGTTTTCTTTATAAATGGGTTATTACATCGTTTCTTCTTAGAAGAATGCGATTTTGTTCTAGATTTGGCTTTCTTTCATGATATTTCATGTTTTAGAGTCTTGTAATTTTGAATTTTAAGAGGATAATTTGCGTAAGAGATATGAAAAGTTTTATAGAAAGGGGAGATTCTTGACTTTGGAAGGGTCTGCCTGGCCAAGGCCTTTTGACTCTGAAAGTGTTAAAAGATCAAAATTGGTGCTTAACAGCTTAATTACTGAAATGTCAAAGTAAGATGTCTTTAATTAGTGCATTAGTCTAATCAGGACTTGGCCAAACATAGTGCATTAGTCTAACCAGGACTTGGCCAAGGTTGATGCTGAATGTTTAAGTCTTTAATTGTTATCATTCTTCTATCTATTTTTTCATTGTTGTTTTTGAAAAATTGACATTAACAGTATGGGAATTTTACGACGAGCCAAATGGTTACTTGGTTAGAGTTGCTAGAAATGTTAACGAGTCCATGTGATGGCCTTATTTCATGTGCATTAAGTTTGAATTGGTGTTGCATGTTGATCTTTAGTTCCCATTTAGAGGATTATAAAATTGGGTGAGCAGTGCTTCATATAGTTAAATTGGCAATCACTGAAGACAAGATTATCCTTGTACTCTTTTGGTGTTGGGTTTGAGGTTTGTTTGCCGAAAGTGGATGAAATGTGTGCTTGTTCTACGTAATTTCGACTGAATTATGCCCTATTTAATGATTTTGCCTTTACAATACATTTTTCTCCCATTTGATTTTTTCAGTAGCCGTACAACAAGAACAAAAAACTAGGTCCTTTCTCTTAATAGCAAGATCACGGGTAGGTTAAACTAATTTTGTGATGCAACTTCATAGCACTTGAGAAAGTTAAGGAACAAATTCCATTTGAGTGACAGCCAAGCTGTTAACCAACTTCCTCTTACTTTATGACACTAATGGTTTTCTCATCTACTTTGATTTGTTCACAATTTGTTTTATTTCTCTTGCTCAATCCTTAATTCTTTGAGAATGAAGCGAGTTTGCATTTATAATCTAGCTCTTTTGCCAATTATGTGAAAGACATTTTTTGACAAGGTAACTTTTCTCTCATGACTATATTATCACATATTGTGGAACATATCAATAAGTTTTTAATTTGTGAGATAATGGAAGTTGTTAGAATGACCATGTGATTTGTGAGATACTTGTAATTTTATTGGTCGTCTAATTTTGTTAGTAATGGATTATTTAATCAATTATTATTGCTAACGAGAACAATTTTATGCTATTTTATTGTGTGAATGAGGATATGGAATCGGCGCATGGACTTGTGTTACAAAAATTCATGTGTATCTTGCAATCGCCTCTCTCATCACTCAACATTGGTATGACAATGTCATTGTATATGTTTAACATAAGATTAAGCCATTAGGGAAAGCAATGCATGAGCATCTTTAGTATCTATTAAGATTAAGCCAATAAAATATTGACAAAATATGTGATATGCAAAAGAAAGCATAGGTTATAGATGAGTTAAATTGTAAGGATGGGACTTGAGGGCCAGCAGCCAAGGGGAGGCAGAGCTTATTATGTACATGGGGAATTCAGCCCATAAAATATTGACATATTTTTATTAGGTCGGGATAGAAGGTCGGAGCCATAGATGGTTCAGACCTATTACTCACATTGATCAGACATTGATTGTTTGTGTTTGTTGAACTTAATTTACAAAAGGTGAATGGGTGAAGTGTTGTTAATTTGTGATATCTATGGAGATTAATATATAAGGATCAATCTAAAAAGACATTGATGCACATTGCTCTCGTTTCACCGATCGTGGATTCTAGGTCTTCTAAGAATGTGTACCTCTCAATTTCGAGTTTCTATAAATGTCGCAAAAGGCTATGATTCTTTTCATTTCTTACTTATTTTTGTATTAGATTGGTTGGGTGATATTTTCTTGATACTTCGCAAGTTTATCGACATTGGAGAATGTAAGATGTTTATTGGAAGATACTTACTCCTTCAGATAATTGATTGATTTTGTGTTCATCTTGTTCTTGATGCAGCTTGGAGGAGAGACCCACATTAGGGTGAGTTTCATTCTCTCTCTTCCTTTCTATTTCAGTAAATTAGCTTGTTAGTTGTTGATGGTTGAGGCCTAAGGTTCTTATTTGAGATATAGCTCGTTCGATATTTGGCTGGTCGCTATCTCGCAATTCATAGTGTTGTAAATGCTTGTAACTGTAAATGCTTATAACTGACCAGAATTGGCTTGTATATGATTTGGAGGAAGGTTTAAGTATCCAGTTCCGCGTCAATAAATTGTTATGAATGTATGGGGGTTGGTTATATGGTTTTTATATATGAATTGACTTTTTTGGCTACTCTTTTTTATAAGGAAAAATTGATTCTAATAATCCCACCTTTGTCCGATATTCTGAAAATAGTCCCAACTTTCGGTAATCTCAAAATAATCCCTCCTTGATCCATTATCTTCTTACATTGGTCTTTTTTACCTAAAACCTGTTGAACAGGTTAAATTTAGTTTAATTAATTAAGTCCCTTTTTTCTCTATTTTATCATTTTTTACAGTCAATTTCAACCACCTCAATTCCTCAAAAGCCTTTATCTCTCTCCACCACTTGTATCCACCACCAGCACAACCCAACTCACCCTCCGGTCTCCCCACCGCCACTACCAATCGAAGTCCCACCCACCCCACAAGAATACATCACCATCGTCAGAGTCAAATGACTATCCGCCACCAACACCACCCCACTCGCCGCGTATTCGCGAAAATCATCCCAAACCCCCCTCCTTCACCACCTCATCCTTCTCCACCCTCGGGTTCACCTCTCAATTACATAACACCACCTTCCCTTTCACCAAATTCGGGTCCAACGATGTAAATCGCGCGTAAAAAAGTGAGGCCGGAGAAGTCAGAGGGGTGAGTTCCGGTGAGACTATTGGAGAAGTCCGATGGTGTTTTCAAGGATGGTTCCACTAATCCGACGGCTGGGAGATGGAGATTGTGGATGCGAGTTTGGGCCCATTTCGCAGGAGTTTCTTATTGCCGGAGGAGAGAGAAAATTTGGGGCCCATTTTGCACTCATCCTTCCATCGATTGGGGGCTGGTGGGGGCTGTGGAAGAGGAAGGAGGCGGTGGTAGGGCGAGGAAGAGGAGGAGGATGAGGTGGCTATTGGTGGTAGGGGTGTGGGAGGAAGGGAATTGTGGTTTTGGAGGGTGGTCGGGCTTTCGGTATAGGGGTGGTGGTGGGAGGGGAAGGGTGGGATTTGGAAGGGCGGCAGTGAGGTGGTTTAAGTAGGGGCTGGTGGCTCGGTTGAGGTGGTCTGTTTCGGTAGGGGAGAGGTTTTGAGGAGGAAGCAGCTGCTTGTGGCAGGGGTGGGGAGGTGGTGGTTTGGAGGATGGGGGGCTCTCGGTGGGTGGAGGGGTGGTAGTGGAATTGAAGGGGAGGGGGTGGGGCTTTAGTCAATTAAATAGTTAAATTAGTTCTCAATTACTTAATTAGGGTATTAAATAATAAAATTAATTTTAAATTATATAATTATGGTATTAAACCAGCATTTGTAGGTTACCAACAGGTAATGACCCATTTTGAGCATATATGCTTTAAAACTGGGCTTATTTTCAGATTACGAAAAGTTGGGACTACTTTCAGAAGACCGAGCAAAGGTGGGATTATTATAATTAATTTTTCCTTTTTATAATATGTAAATTTAATTTGTGGGCTGATTATATACAATAACTTTGCTTACAGTATGAATTTCTGGTCCTTTTATCTTTGAGTTACCTTAATTTAGACACTACCTTTACTCTGTACAAGTTTTTTTTATTAGTATGGATTTTTTGTTTATAATAGTGTTTATGTTGACTGTTGGCTTGGTTTCAAGTTTCCATTGATTGTCTTGTGTGTAAAATTCATCCTAATTTCTTTGTTTGGTCTATTTTCTACATGTATACACTATCGCTTATTCATGAGTTTTTGAAAATTTACTACATCACTATAAGATCAGTAACATATATGCGATAGTATATACATGTTAAAAATAGAGAAGAGGTAAAGAGGCTATCAAAGTTCTCCATATCATGTTTATTTACTTTTATAGCCTCTTGATCATAATTTTCATAGGCTCTGTTCGCAAACATTGTTGTAGCTCAGAACGTATGTGAGATAGTTAATTTATTTCCATGATTTTAGCTAGGAAAGGTTGAAATTGAGAAGTGGCGTTGTAAAGAGGCGGTTAAAGCTCTCTTGACAATGTTTCTTTTTCCTTGGATAACATAACTTATGTATATTTCTTTTCAGGTCGATGGAGTTGTAGTAATGCTAGCTTTCTTCTACCTCTTATCTCAGGAAAGGGACATGTATACTTATTTTTGTTTTTTGTATCCTTTGGTTCAGTAATAGAATCTCTTTTTCCCCATGGTGTGAGGATTGAGGAGAAAGTATTACCTTAAAGCCAGAAAGGGAGAGAAGCAAAGCAGAAAAAAATAGTACATCTGATATGGTAGTGTAAACTTTTATTGTAAACTTTGAATGCCATGGATTAAATAATATAGAATAAAAGGGAAATCAAACTTGTATTGTAATAAACTTTGAATGCTATGGTTATAATGAAGTTGATCTCTTTTTTAATTTTGTGTTATCAACGTGCATTATTATTTAGATAACTTGAAAGGCTATGGTAGTGTAGGCGAGTACAATATAGGTTATGGTTTTTCTGAGCCGTGGTAGTTTAGGAGCTTATGGAGGAGAGTTATCCCTTCGGGTACTCTAGCAAATGTGGTTCCTATGGTGCACGATTGAGAGGTGGTTATTTCCACAAGCATTCGCTTTTTTTTATTTTTTTTTATTTTTAGAGATAATTGGATCAAGAACCAACCCTTGCTAGGCTACTAGCTTGCAGGATACACCAACTCAAAGACTCGGTATAAGCCTTAACAACCAGAAGACATCCGACATGAAGGCCCATTGCCATGACAAGAAAAATTCACCTAACTTTTGTTGGGATGAGGATTAGAACCCTAGGCAAAGTCCTGGAATTCATGTTGGTACTTCATTGAGCTACCACCTCTTCCTCCAACAAGCATTAATTATAGTAAGACAATGATGCACTTAGGATTTGTTAGTTACAAATAACATAAAGTCTTCAACAATATGTTTCAATTCGCAAATATATACATTAGTCAATTTTCATTGATACTTCCTCCGTTCTTAGTCTGTTGCAACAATTGGATTTATACACTATTCACACAATTGTGATTTTTATGTAAGGAAAAATATAGTCATTGTGGGTCTTGTTACATTCAACTCAATATATATTCTCAAAATATCAATTTTTTGTATTTTTTACTAAAAAGTAATTAAAGATATTAATAGTTAAAGTTAAACATTAACAAGCGTGAAAACTCAATTGTTGCAATAAAAAAAGAACGAATAAAGTATAATTTTGCTAAAATATTTAAATCACTAAGTGACTAATTAATTTTTAATACATTGGGGGACCGTGCGCGATAGCGCACGGGCCAACAACTAGTTATGTTAAAAAATGGGAACTTTGGACAATTTTGATTTCCATTTCTGATCAATGTGATGATAACTGGTGCTAAACTTGGACTCATCTATATATCAGTTTTTAACTTTTTTAGATTGTATTACTTGGTATCTTGAGGAATCATTTGGTTTAACTTGCTGAAAACTGAATTCAGAACAGACGGGTAGAATAACTTGCTGAAAACTGACAGCAATCATGTTATGATAACTGGAGATTGTTGGAAAGAGTTTGTCAAAGCTTACTGGTAATATCAAAATATCAATATATTAACAAGATACATATAAAACTTAAAAGAAAAATAAATAAATAAAGATAATAGAAGATTAGAAGTATAAAAGTGCAGTTAATCCTAGTATTGATAAATTTTTTTGGGTATAAATGAACTTATCATCTCTCCTATCAAACAAACTTTTAAGCCATAAGTATCTTTCAGAAGCACATATTCTTCCACATCCACGATGGGGACTTGGGTAAGCGTCTTTATGAAAGCCAGCCATTAGATGCAAATTCAACTAGGACTTCCCTAGTTGTCCAAAGTGACTTAGTTTAATCAGATCTCTGTTATATTCTGAATTTTGCAGTAAAACATACTGTGGATACTGTAATAGAGTCAAACAGCTGCTCAAACAAGTTGGTGCAGCATTCCAAGTCATGGAACTGGACCAGGAAAGTAAGTGCATAAGCTGATTGTAGCTATTCAATGAGATGGTTTCTTGTGTCGTTAAATGCTCTAATTAGCTTCTATTGTCAGAGGAAATAGAACCTTGAACAAACAAAGTTAATCATGTAAAAATGATTATTGCTTTCACCTAAAACCCCCTTAATATATTGATATTCTGACAGCACTGCTAACACTGGTAATACGCGATATCTCTGATCGATACTTGTTTCTTTTCGCTCTTCATGGTTGGAATGTTTAAATGGCAGAGCCAAATTTTGATCATAATTTTTTAATATGGAAGAAATCCACAAATCCAAATGTTGGTGGATTCCTTTTCTAAAGTATCTAATCTATCCCTGAATTTGCCAAGAGTATATGTTTTGTTTAATTATCAGCAGCCAAACTAATTACTATAAGTTTAGTACTAGTGGCAGATGCTAGAACATTTGATGAATCTCTTAACCCTTTTATAACCTCCATGAGCAAGTATTTTGGATCAGTGGACTAAATTAGTAATGTGCCCCTATGCACATAGCAAAGAAGGCAACACAGAATGCAACTGCCACCATAATGCATCTTTTACAAATATTAGAAAAGCAGGTAGTGACAGAAATCTCGGAATCTGAAAATCTGAAATCCAAAGTCCACGAACTCGAATTAGAGGTAAAAAAGAGTATTAGTAGTGATCTGGAAGTAGCAAAACATGTAACATCTGTAATTTATCCTATTAGTACAAAAAATGGAGTTCCTGCACAAGTCTAGGTAATATCAGTCTCGATTCCTACTCCATATCAGTCCCAGATTACACAGCACATACATTAATTTTGCGACAAGTTGCAGTTACCCACATTCCATTATGAAAGTCAAGAGCAGATATAACACACAAGACCATTATGAATATGCACATCTAAGAATCTCACTAGCAGCAGCGTGTTCAAATTATAAATATAAGAAGAGAATCAGAAGATAAGAAGAGAAGTGGTTACCTGCTAGTTCTCTTTCTTGCTTGTTGACAAGTGATTCATTTAGGTGTTCTTGTATCTCGCCATTATGAATATGCACAAAATCTCCCCAATCTACATCTTCTTCTCCTTCTTGTTCGAAATCAAGTTCGTTTGAGCTCATAGATTTCTCATATTCTCCCTGTAAGGCGTGTTCAAATTGATTTCCCCTTACTGCATTTGCTTTTTTATCTCTAAGTTCTTTTTCTCTTATTCTGGCTTTAAGTCTCATATAAGCACCAAGTGAGCCAGGAGCAAACATTGATTTCGCCTGCACCGTCTTTGTATGGACACCAAGGTCACCCTCATTCGGTTGTGGGCCATGGGACAATGGTCCTCTCTGTGCAGTTGAATTGCTTTTGCTCAACTGAGGATTTTCTAAAGCAGACGACCTTTGATTTTGCGTAGAATGCATTGGTACTCTTTCTTGTTGTTGCGTGATTTTCATTGAATCCAATTGAGGTCGCTTTCTACTTCGTGTTGTACATATCGCTTGTGATTCTTGCTCTACATGTTCATTTTTCGAGCTTAGATGACGCCTTTTCACTAGACTTGCCATTCTTATTTGAGAGTCACTTGCACTGTCTTTAAGCATGGCAGGACATATCTTTTGTGCTAAAATCTGTAAAATGGAAAACCATACTAATTTCAAAGAATGTACCAAGTTAGTTTAAAATTATAATTCACAAATTGAGTACCACCTTTTTAGAGTGAGACCTCAATGCTATGCACTTTTCCCTTTTGTCATTGTCATCCTCTTCACTCGAGTGGATCATTTGTTCAGAATCTTCAGCAGGTGTGTACTCATCATCATTATCCGGCTTCTGAAAAATGTTCTTACTTTTGCATATTCTTTTTTTGCCCTTCATTAATTGAGTGATTTCATAAGCCATAGACTTAACTCCCATTTCTTGCAATTTCGATCTATTTTCCGCTATCCTCATTTGTCTATATTTCTCATAATTTGCCATCTTATGCTACAAGAAAAGAAATATAGAATCTATGTAAACTACCCCACGTTCTGCATTTGACGCCCAACCACGATTTACAAAGAAGTACTTCAAAATTAAAGGAACAATAAGCTATGATCTATCATATGTGCGTACAATAAATAATCTATTACTCCAATAAATATTTAATATACCCAGCATCAATTGGACAAATATAGCTAAGATTTATCATGTAGAATGAACTGCTACACACACAACAAATGTTAGTAAACTACAAAAAAAAAAAAGGATATTGTATCACATCATAGACCAACTTTGGAGGACCACCTAATGTCAAAAATAAACTGGTTTCGATACCTTTTTTCGGAACTACGATCTCTTGCCGTAACAAATATATGTGACATAGGAAGAAAAAAGTGTTATGTGAAAAGGACGTTATATATTCTTTAGCATACTTACTGAAAACCAAATAAAAAAACATTTCCTTTCCTAAGCTATTTAAATCTGATATAGGAAGTAAATGTAAAGCTAGCAAAGAATTAGGTGAAACAAAGAAAGTAAATATAGGAGAATGATATATGAGGATTAAGTATCAAAATCAACAACAAAGCAAGTTGTCTAACAGAAACGTATGCAATGAAAATATACTAATATGAAAATAAGAATCACAGAAATAAATGTGATTTTATTTTGGACAATCTTCATTCTAGAACAACACTCCTAGCAAAGTCATATTGATGGCTCCATCCAATCCCAATCAGTCTCATCTAAATCATCATTATTTTCATGGCAATTGCCACTTGTTTCATTGTTCACTTCATGGATCACCTCAACTGCATCACAACCACCTTCTCTGCACCAACTAATATCATCATCATTCACAGTAGCTAGATTGAGATTCTGAGCATGTTCACGAACTTCAACAGGATAAGTAGCTTTAGATTCCACCCCAGCATAAGAAAAGTCTCTAGGAAACTTTATATCCACAAAATGCCAATTATCTTCAATGCCATCCTCCACATAGAATACTTGATGCACTTGTGACGCCAAGACAAAAGGGTCATCTGTAGAACACAATTTCCTGAAGTTGACACGAGTTAGGCCTTAGTCATCTATTTCCGAATGAAACCAATCACATTTGAACAACACAACGCTGAATGCACTCCAGTAGTCTCTCAATTATTTCTTTTATGATCCCATAATAAGTAACATACCAAAAACGGGATTGCTATATTTACTACTTGCGAAGCTTGGAGTTAAAGCAGTCAATGAGACTCCACAATTCTGGGTTTTGCATTTGTCATTATTCCCTTTTGTGTAGAACTTATAGCCATTGCAGATTTATCCATTGTATCTCCTAGCAACACTAGAGGAACCCAAGGACAACCACTTAATATGATCAATGGCATTATCCAACTCAACCTTTTCTTTAAACCAATCCATGAACTCATTACTATGTTGCTGAGCTTCTCTCCACTTTCTTTTCCGCTTGTCTCTAGATGTCTTTTTGACAACCTCTTCGTGTTCACTACATTAATAAATACCTCAAACATAAGTAACTGAAACAGTATAGAAACTTCTACAAATAAAGAAGATACTAAAAACAAAAAAAAGATAACTTACTTGATGTACTTCTCAACTTGTTCATTTTCACAATTAAATAGCACATATCAATGAGCTAGGATTCTTGTCTCCAAGTCAAGATTGAATGACGTCCCTTTTTTCTTTTCTTTCTTTTTTCTCCCAAGAGGATAACCTATTTTAGGAAATAAAGGTGATTCCTCATCAATTTTATCATCTTTTTCATGTCTTTGATTGAATCTCTTAGAACGCTTCTTTGCACCATCATGCAAATACCTAGAGCAAAATATCAAGCACTCCTCAGCCAAATAACCTTTTGCTATAGAAGCTTCCGGGCGACTTCGATTCCTAACATAAGATTTCAACTTTACTAAGTATCTCTCTATAGAGTACATCCACCAATAACACACGGGACCACCAAGTTTTATTTCATTTACCAAATGAATTGGCAAGTGCACCATAATATCAAAAAACGATGATGGAAAGATTCTCTTAAGTTCATAAAGAGTCTCATAAATCTCTATTTGAAGGCGATCCATATCTTTTGGATCAATGACTTTATTACATATGGCTTTAAAGAAGGCACTTAATCTAATAAGAGGTAAAGCCACATGCTTTGGTAGAGTGTTTCGAATCGCAACTGGAAGAAGGTGTTGCATTATAATATGAGCATCATGGCTCTTATAGCCTATTATTTTTCCTTCCTTCACTTGCACACACCTTGCAATATTCGATGCATACCCTTGTGGTAACTTTGTCTTCTTCAAAACACCACAAAATATTCTTTTTTCCTCCTTTGTCAGTGAAAATGATGCTTTTGGCAGCAAAACATACCGATTGTCACCTGAATCTAAAGGATGTAGCTCTGGCCTTATCCCCGTTCTTTTCAGATCTAATCGAACCATGTAGTGATCTTTAGACTTACCAGGCACATCTAACAAAGTTGCAAGCACACTATCACAAATGTTTTTTTCAATGTGCATGACAGCCTAATAATGGCGACACTTATTATCTTTCCAGTAAGACAAAGTATGAAAGATGGATAACTTTCTCCATGGACAATCTCCCCAATTAACCTTAGGTTGTAGCTTCCCGAACTTATTTTTCCAGTCTTTCAGCAAGCTTAAGATTTGGGTCCCCGTCAAAGGAACGGGGGTGGTCCTCTCTTCTTTTGTCCCATCAAAGGACTTATCATCACGCCGCCAAGGATGATTGGCATCCAACGTTCTAGGGTGTGCCATATAGATTGTCTAGCTTGTTACCATTACTCAAATGTTGATAAGCGGTTTCATAGTGGCAATGGGGACAAGCAAATTATCCTTTGGTGCTCCAACCAGACAACATAGCATATCCTGAAAAGTCACTTGTTGTTGATCGTCAAGCTCCATGCATTTTGAATGCTTGTTGCTTAGAAGCGTCATAGGTGTCCAACCCAAACTCCCATAAATATTTTAGCTCGTCTTCTAATGGTTGGAGGTAGACATCAATATCATTCCCAGGAGAAATGGGCCCTGAATTAATAAAGACAACATCAAAAACTCTGACTTCATGCACAACCATGGGGGTAAGTTGTAATTGATCAGCACAACAGGCCATGTACTGTGTTGTGTACTCATAGTTCAAAATGGATTGAATCCATCACTTGCAAGGCCCAAGCGAACATTGAGCGCCTCATTAGAAAAATTTGGGTATGTCAGATCAAACTCCTTCCAAGCCTCACCATCAGCAGGATGTCTTAGTTTCCCATCTTTCTTCCTTTTCTCATCATGCCATCTCATTAACTCCGTTGAACACATGCACAACCTTTGAAGCCTGGGTTTTAGAGGGAAATGCCAAACAACTTTTACTGGGATTTAATGAGCACTCTTTAATGATTGATTTCTTGTTTCTTCTTGATTTTCCTTCTCTTTCCACCTTGGGGCATGACACACATGACAATATGTAGCCACTTCATAATCTTTCCAGTATAGCATACAATCTTTACGACATGCATCAATTTTGTTATAATGAAGACCCAAATCCTTCACTATTTTCTTGGCCTCATTGAAAGACTTAGGCAATTTGGCTTCGGGAATTAGTTCAAAAATCAACTTTAGAATATCATAAAAACCATTATTTGTTATGCCATGCAGACATTTCAAAAGGTATAAACGAATAAGGAATGATAATTTTGAAAACGTTTTGCACCCAGGATATAGCTCTTGTTTTCCATCTTCAACCAGTTTATGGAACTTCTTAGCCTCTGGACTGGCATTATCTCCAATGCCTTCAAGGCCATTAGGGAACTCTTCGGCGACATCCCTGTAGATGTCATTTAATAGACCATCCATATTATCTTGGACATCTGTGCCAGCATCAGTAGTCCTCTCATGATGATGAAATTGATCACTCCGAGGCTCAATGCCATTTGCAATCAAATGATCGTACACTTTCTCTCAGTGATGCCAAAAGCGGTTATAGCACACCTTACACGGACAACTACTTTGATCTCCTATTGCTCGCGTAGCAAATGCTTTATCTAAATAATCCTCAACTCCTTTCTCATACTTGTTACTAGATTGCAAAAAGTTGGTCCAACTACTCATTTTGTTACCTTAAACAAAACATGAAAACAAGGTTTTAATTTTAAACACCGACATCACATTATACCATGTCATAAAGGAAATTAGCAATAACCACAATGGTAGACACACATGATTATTCTACTGTAAAACAAGAATAGATCACATACGGCTTGCAAAAATGACAATATGAATCAAGTAATGTATCATATAAAAGAGAACATGTGAGAGAGAAACTCATCAAAAAAGTTATTTACTCCTTCACTGCCTTGATTAATTCTGACCAAATATAATTAATTAAGAGTTAAAAAAAAGTAAGAGAAAAACTTAGGAAAATTCTTTGGTGCAATTAGGTCCCATATAAAGTAAAAAAAAAGACATTATTGTTACGTTGGTGCACCAAGCAAACACAGCGTTAGAACAGTCTACTATTGGGATTAATTTTATGAAATAAATGCATTTTTTTCATTTCAGTTTCATATGACATTCCGCACAGCACAACAAGCCTACTTAAGATTGGTGTTATACTAATCCTAGCATACTTGTGCTTATAAACATTAGTCATAGATTATCTTTCAATTGAAATCATTGACATTATATTAAGAAAATAACTATCTCAAAGGGTAACTATAAATCTCAACAAACAAAATCCAACACAAGTGAAAATCCTAAGAAGCCGTAAATGACAGAAATCTCAAATAAGTTTCCCTTTTGTGCACAACCATGGCCTAAACTCCTTTATTTGACGACAAAGATAAGTGAGTAATGGATATTGAGCTGTCATAGCTGCATTTACAGTAGTCACAGTTTTTCGGCTTTGCTAGACTTTCTTACACTGCAACAACTATTTCTAATAAAAGGATGCAGTGCTTAAAATGTCTTCTATGCTTTAAAAGAGAATAAGCTAGCTAGTATCAGCTCAAAGCCCTCAATATAGGATTGTGTGTGGATAAGATGCCAGGTTATATTGTTTTTGGACAGGTACCCAGTAACCTAAATTAGACAAAACAGCTACCATACAGCTTTTTCAAAATTGTTTAGGTCTGCAACAGATTGAACACTTCGCACCCAGATATTTGCTTTATCCAAATTGATTTGTGTGCAATTCAATTTTTTTTATCATAAGTGTTGCTCCCAACACGTTAAAACAGATTGTCACATTGTGCACACTTGACTTGCAGAGTGTTCTTGATGTAATAGATAAAAATAGAGTTGATTGAGGAAGTCTCAATGTGAAAAACAACCAGGAGATAATCATAACTTGGAGTCTTACCTTCGAGACTTCTTGGCTTGACTGATAAATCCACGAAAAATTCAGTCGCCGGAGAGCTAAATTTCCCAATACAGTATCAAAGCTAGTGCCTAAAAAAATTCAACAAATATAAAACCACTGCTGAAATTGCCAATAAAATCAAGAAATTCGGCACAATTGAGAGCAAAATCCAATAAACAAACAATTAAGATTTCTCATTTAACCCATAAACAATTACAACTGACAGTAAAATCAAGAAATTGGTAAAACTAAATTAGGGATTTCGAACTCACCAATGATAAAAATTGAAATTTCTAACTAGATTATAAAAAGAGTGAGTTGAAGGAACAAACATGCCAATACATGAATCGAGTGGCGGAGCCAGGATTTCCAAAGTGGGGGACAAAATACGAACGTTGGACATTTGGATAAAAAATTTAGAAAAAAAACACTTACAACATAAATTGTTTAATGCTTAATATTTTACCTCCGAAATTCTAAAATGCTTATAGTCTTACAATTTAGAGAGAAATGAAAAAAAAAATAGAAGATGTTTCTTGGGATTTCATTATTCTAAACATAAATTATCGATCTTGTAAAAAGTAGCTCAACCATAGGTCCATAATAAAATATTCCCTCTATTTTTTTTATTGCTACATTTCCTTTAGATGGTTGTTTTTTTAATTCTTTACATTGTTTGAGACTTTCCTTATTTGGGGTACTTGACCCACCAAAAAGCAATACTATTATATTTGTTTTTTTCTTTTTTCACAAAAAAGTACTACCTTTTTACTTTTTCCCATTATTTTACATTAAAAAAGTCAAAAAGTACCCATCAAAAAGCTTGAAAGTGCTCGTAAAAAAAAAAACTTGAAAGTGATATTGTCTAAACAATTGTGTATTACACAATGTAGCAAACTAAAAAAAACAAAAGGAATATATAAAAGGATATAATACATAAATCCATAAATTAGCTACCCTTTCTCTCTCTTGGTTTTGGTTGACTTTGGTTAGACAATAAGAGGATATAATAAATAAATCCATAAAGATTTTACACCAACCAAATTTTGTCACGACTCATGACTGTCATCAAACTCTACCTCCAATTTTGGCTCATAAAGGATGAAAACATAGGTTCATAACACACGGTGAACAAAAAGAACTGGGTTAGACAACAAAATAAAATAAATAAAAATACTAACCCTTACACATCACATGTCACATCTCACATATCCTACAGCTTGCAACATACTAGTACTAACTACTAGTGTGCCAAAATGAAGCATAAATACTGCTACAGCAGACCAAAGATCAGTCAAATCCCTTGGTGAGTGTGCCGTATTCCTTTCCTTCCCTTTCTCTCTCTTCGTTTTGGTTGCCTTTGTCTTTGCTTTCACTATTTCACACCAGTTTTTCCTTTTTTTTAAAAAAAAAAAAATTTAACAGTGAAATTAATTTTTCCAAGTGGGGGGCATCTGTCCCCATGTCCCCCCTGCTGGCTCCGCCACTGCATGAATCGCTGCTCTCAATTTTCAAACAACAAGCTCCAATTGCATCTGGGCCAAAGCTCTTGACTTTACTTCTTCAAAGGTGGTGCAAGGGTACTTCGTCAAGCGATTGTATAACTTCGACCGAAGGATGAGACCTTTCGTGATACATTCAATAGCAGTTTTAGTGTCCAAATCTTTAATACCAATCATTTCTTTATTAAAGCGATTATAATAATCGCGAACGGATTCTCCTGGTCCTTGGACGACGCCATATAGATCATTCGTCTGCTTGTCTAGACTGCGGCTTCCTTCGAACTTATCATAGAACTTGTTGACTAGGGTCGAGAAATTACCGATGCTTCCTGGTTTGATAGATCCGAGCCATTTGAGAGCTGGTCCAGTCAAAGTAGCTCCGAAGGACTTGCACATGCACGCTTCGACCAGGTGCCAAGGTATGGACGCCTGCCACATTTTCTGCTTGTACTGGGCGGCATGCTCAGTAGGGTCGGTTGATCCGTCATATGTAGTAGTCAGGATGGGAAGGTTGAGCTTCTTCGGAAGTGATGCTTTAGAGATCTTTTCCACGAACGGAGAGGCTGCATATCCGTCTCGGTGTTCGATGACGCTTGGTGATGGCGCTCCAGGGAGTTGGGATAGGAGCCTCATCATGCGACGGTTCTGCTTTTCGATCAGGGTCATTCGTTTCGCCATGAGGTCGCTTTCGTTCAACGGAACATTCTCTGGTATTCCTCTGTCTTGATCTCCTTCTGCTTCGTCATCATGGGAGTCTTTGTTGTCTTCTGATTCGACGCTCTCTGAGTCAGTCAGAGAATGCATGGTAGGGATATCTTCGGTGCTGAATCGACGTTGTTACTTGGATGCTTTCGTCGATGCCAACTCTTCTTGCAGTTTTTGAATCCTCTCTTGCGAGGAAGTGAAATCCGAGGACAATCGTTCGTTGGCCTTCTTCATTTCGGCCATTTCTGCCTTCATTTGATCATAAAGCTTTTGCATTTCGTCAGTGTTCGTTGGTCCGGCCATCTCGTTGGAACTGGAAGAGAATGAATGATCTATCTGTCGGCCCCACGGTGGGCGCCAAATTATTTAAGTGAAAATTTGCTCTAAGGCAATGTCGATCGGAGGGGCGACGACAACTAGATTATGCGATGAACTAGTGAGATGGACGAAGGGGAAAACAGGGAAAGAAGACAAGGAAATGTTGACGCGGAAAAACCCCAATGAAAATGGGTAATAAACCGCAGGTGGCTATGAGTCCACCAATCCACTAATGCAACTGTCGTCAATGATGTACGACAGTCAATACAAATCTATCACTAACAATCGTAAATGAATAAACTTCAAGAATGCAAGTACAATTCGCTTAAAGTAAAAACAATGTATGCTTGTGAGTGTTCTCTCAATAATTTGGTGTAGAAAAAATGTCGTAGATCCCTGCGCCCTTAGGTTAGACTTCCTTTTATACTCTTGAACGCACGTCTTAGTAGTTCCGTCAATAGGGGCGAGATCCATGGGAAAATCCTAACAGCTCTTAGACTTCGTTTGAGCTTTATTATGCTCCCATTCGCACGTTCCTCCTTGTTGACTTAGTCTTCCACAATTATAGGTCATCAGTTATAAGCTTAGTCTGGACAATCCGCATAGTCATATAGACGAACTGACAGTCGCTACCTTGGTCTAGACCTGCATAGAAAATTGACCATAACACTTAGAAACCATCCCAAATATACATTGTAATGACCATATATACAATCTACTAGTCTGTATGTAGCTCCCCGAGATATGCATCAAGTAATAAAACTGTAAAAAAGAAAAAACTGAGTTGGGGTTAGTAAAATCACAAAATCCATACCTTTTCTACTTTCAAAGCTTTTCTAAGGGTTCTTCGGGTGGACATTCTCTGTTGAACAACTTAAACAGAGCTTCTTTTCCTAATGTATTTTCCTCATCAAGCTCATAAGCCCTATTGAGTTAGGGGTTTCTGAAGTAAGATGCAAGTATAAGCATATGCCAGAAGCAGATCATATAAGTAATAAAGTGTTTAAAGGCATGTTTTCAGCTGCTATGTGTGAGAATATGAAGCAACAAAATGATAGGAACTTTAGGAGAAATTCGAAGATTTCTGAGCAAGTCATTAAACATTAAAAATCCCATATTTGGAATAAAAAAATGTCACAGATATAAGGTAGAAAAAGAAATGAATAATAACAAGAAGAAAAACCAAAAGACATATTCGTTGATATATAGTAGTCAGTAAAAATGTATTTATGTATGAAAGACTAAGGATGGACACACAATACACAATCCCTAATTTCTACAATTAAGGGCACATAAGAAACCATTACAAGATTATAGGACTTTTATGGAAGTTTTGAGGATATATAAAAGTTGTTGTAATAACATACTTTCAGTTCAGTTCAGTTCATTGAATCACAACTGCATATTTGTTAAATATGGGCCTGAGCCGCACCCATCATAAGAAGAGAGAGTCTACTTCACAACACTAAGGAGGTTCTACCTTAAAACCATATGGTAATAAGCAAAATAACCCCTTTGCCTTATAAAGTGAACTCATCTCTCTTCTTTTATCAAAGTGGGACACTCACATGCATGTGTTATGCGTTATACATCATAGCTTCAACACTCCCCCTCACCACTTGTATCTTTGAGGGGTCAACAACAAGTCAGCAACTCCTTCCTTTGATATCACATGACCCAAAAATGCAATTTTCTCTAACCAAAATTCACACTTTGAGAATTTGGCATACAATTTCTCTTGTCGAAATATCTTCAAAATTCTTCTCAAATGGGTCTCATGCTCTTTCTCATCTCTTGAGAATACCAGAATGTCATCGATGAATATGACCATGCACTTATCTAAGTACTGCTTGAAGGTCCTATTCATGAGATCCATAAAAGCAGCAGGCGCATTAGTGAATCCAAAGGGTATAACCGTGGAATGGTAATGGCCATACCTTGTTCGGAAAGTCGTTTTGGGTATATCTTCGTCCGCGATTCTCAACTGATGATATCCAGACTGTAAGTCGATTTACGAGAATATCGCTGCACCTTTTAACTGATCGAATAAATACTCGATTCTAGGGAGTGGGTATCTATTCTTGACAATAACATTATTCAACTCCCTATGGTCGATGCACACTATTAGAGACCCATCTTTCTTTCTAACGGACAACACTGGTGCTCCCCAGGGTGAGACACTTGGTCTTGTATATCCTTTCTCCAAGAGTTCGTCTAATTGCACTTTCAGTTCTTTTGTTTCTACTGGGGCCATTCGATATGGTGCTTTAGAAATAGGGCATGTTCCAAGAATTATATCAATCTTGAAATCAACTTCTCTCTCTGGTGGCATTCCTGGAATCTCTTCTGGGAATACATCTCGGAATTCACAAACAACAGGAATTTTGGGTATCTCCTCATCCTCCTTACTTATATCCTTCATGTGGCACAAGTAGACTAGGTAGCCTTTTCTAATGTAAGTTTGAAGGTTCAAAGCTGAGATACTCTTGCTCCGAGTGTAAAGACAACCCCTTGGTAAGATATCCTATTCCCTTTTGGTCCTTTAAGAGACACTTTTTGCTTATGACACTCAATCTTTGCCTTATATCAACTCAACCAGTCCATTCATAAGATAACATCAAAGTCCTTTAAAGAAAATAAGATTAGGTCTGCAGGTAGATCATCGTCCTTATGCCACACCCATCATAAGCAGAGAATACACTTCACAAAACTAAGGAGGTTCCACCTTAAAACCATATGGCAATAAGGTTAGTAGCCCCTTTACCTTATAAAGTAAACTCATCCCTCTTCTTTTATCAATGTGGGACACTCACATGTGTTGTGCGCTATACATCATAGCTTCAACAATATTAGGGTACATAGAGTAAAATAAGAAATAGTATTTCAAAGCACATATGATATATTATGCTCCTCAGAAGATATATAAGCAATACAATTCATGAGGGAACTTGTACCACAATTGATGCAAGGCATTCAAATTTAGAAACACAATATTAAAGGTAGATTGATTATGATTTCTTCACTTAGCACACCTGTAGACACATAATTGTGTCTCCCCATTTAGCACCCAATGATGAAACATACATTCGTCCTAATTGGTGGGGTCTAAAGGAAGAGCAATCCAACAAGCTAAGCCCAAAATCGTTTTTAAGAACATAAAAGTCTATTTATTATTCCAAACCCAGTTTTGGAAGCCCAATTAATTATTCATGATAATTAATTGTATTTTTAAAGCCCATTTCGAAAAGTCCAATTAATTATTCCCGATAATTAATTATATTTTTAATAACTATTAATTATTCTTGATATTTATTCTAAAATCTATTATTAAAATCAGATTTTTGTTCCTTAAGATAATTGATTTCCGAATCTAAAAGATACTCCCTCCGTTCTTATTTAGATGTAACACGTTGACTTTGGGTACTATTCATTCAACTCCCTTTGACCATCAAGCTATTTGTATATAAGGAAAATATATAGTCATGTGAGATCTTGTTGGATTCGTCTTGATATACACTTTCCAAATATGTATTTCTTATAATTTTTACATTTATAAAATTAGAGATATTGTGGGTCGAAGTTGTGTCTCGACAAGGTGAAAAGTCAAATGTTACATCTATTAAAATACGGAGGGAGTATTATTTAATCAAAGCTAAAAGGGATCTTTTAACAAACAAATCCGGTCAGATATGTGGTTGCGCGACGCGCAACAGGATGCGTCAAGCGCACTAGGATGTGCACGCTCAACATCGAGACAGTCAACGAAACACATAAACACAGCACCATGTGCGATAGGGGGTGTTCATTTCGGATAATCCGATCCGATCCGAAATTTCGAATTGGGAAAAATGTGATCTGAATCCGATCCGGAAAAATCGGATGTCCGAAATTTCGAATCAGTTATCCGAAAACTAAAAAAAAAAATTTCAAAGGAAAAGTTCATAGAATAATTTCGGATCGGATCGGATCATCGTATATTTGAAAAAATCAAAGGATATCCGAAAATGAAAATTTCCGATCCGTATCCGATCAAAAAATTTTCGAATATCCGATCCGAAATATTCGAAAACTAAAAAATCGGATCGGATATCCGATTCACCGAATCGGGTGGATCAGATCATGGATCGGATCGACCGGATCAGATTTATATGAACACCCCTAATGTGCGGCGCGTATGGCCGTGCGCGGAGTGCGTACTCCATGCTCGGAGCGCACGCTCCATGCACCGAGCGCATAGTTGCTTTTATCTTCTCTGCGTGATTTTTGGACTTTTTTTCTATAAATAAACACGCGTTTTTGACGGACTAAAAAATGAAGTTCACTCATATTTAACTCATACTTCATATCTAAGAACCTCTCTATAACATTCAAACTCATTCAATCACACTCAAAATGCATTAATCTCCATTCAAGCTTCAAGATTGCTCCTTCTGCGGATCGTTGTTCAAGACCCGGGCGACAAAGATTATTACTGAGGGTCGGGTCAATTCCAATTTAATTCTTATTATACTAACAATCTACTTTTCATGATGTAGATCTTAAAGGAATTCATGCTCTTCTTGTATATTCTTCTCTAATCTCTTCTTTTCTTTTTATTTCTATACATTATCATATGCATATGCATGTTATATGGTTTATTAATTTCATCACCGCACATGCTTATTTTTGCTAATCAAAGACCTAAATAAATATTTCAAAATTAAATTCAGATAATTTGGACAACCTGTTAGGTTCCCTGTATTTTAATTGCATAAATAACATATTACCCAAAATTAGTCTTTTGCGTTTTTAGAACCAACATATATTAATTTTAGAATGCTTAAACATATTGTTTGGTTATTAATTCGCATAAAACTCGAACATGGAGCATATTAAGTAGAGGCTAACAATGGACGAATTTTACTCCTGATTATATTCGTAGACTCACTCGTCAACTCTATCTTTGGTTCATTGACCGATTATGAAGTCATGACGGGGAAATCTATATTATTGGATAAGTCCCTAAGTTGTCCCTATGGTTTTCCAATATCCAATTAGGTTTATGAGTCTTCCTTTAAAGACTTGTTGACGACTTCTATTTCAAAACATTTTCAAAACAAAAACCCTTTACAATGAGGTAGTTAAATACTCGCTCATTCCGCATAGGTAATAAAAATACGACTACAATTTGGCAACTTCATTGGGGAGGATTCAAATTTTTTTATTTTTGATGAGTGGGTGAAACTCGAAAAATGTTATTCATACTATTTTTATGCCTTTAAATGACATATTGTTTTGCATATGCATGGCTATTCTTTAGAGCCACTATAAGTCTAGTGTCCTTGCCTCATTAGCGCATATTCTATGCGTGAGGCCATCCCCGGAGGGTTTGCACTTTGTCCCTCCAAAAAGCTTCTTGAGCGTGGCATCAATCTCTTAGTCATAGACCCTTTTAGGCCTAAACATAAGCCTGATCATAGTATCAAATATAGATCTTGACTTTTGGTTGGAACTGCATACTATTATTGCCTATTTGACATTATTGATTGCCTGTTTGCTATGTTCAACATGCCTTCCTCGTGAATTAGGTTAGTTAATTTGCTTGACTATGTCGCGTAAAAGACATCAACGTTTATGTTTTTGTTGCGATCAGAAGAGGAGGGGGTTCGGGGGAGGAAGAAGAAGGGTAGAGCTGCCTTCGGTTGGTGGAGGGGTAGTGGTGGTGGAAAGGGAGGAGGGAGGGGGTTGTGCTTTAGCTTTTTTTTCTAGTTAAATAATTAAATTTAGGGGTTTAATTGCATAATTAGGTACTAAATATTTTAATTAGTTCTTAATTATATAATTAGGATATTAAACCTGCATTTGCAGGTTACTAATAGATAATGACATGTTTTTAGGAGATATAACCCAAATTAAAGTTGGGCTTATTCTCACATTATGAAAAGTTGGGACCATTTTCAAAAGATCATGTAAAGGTGGGATTATTCTTATCAATTAATCCTAAAAAAGAAAAGGTAGAAGATAGTATTTAAGAAAAAGATAGTGGATATAAATAAGATGGTGATAGGTCTTAAAAAAAGATAGAAGATAGAAAAGATGAATTTTGAAAAAAAAAGGTGATATTTTGAAGATAGCAAAAAATTTGTAAACCGCCATCGTTATGTAAAAATTGACAATAGCATGAGACACATAAGGCTGCGTGCCACGCATTACACGACATGCTAGCCTTATGCATCTGGCAGAGGAGCGGTGAGCTTAGTGCATGAAATATGCGTGAGGCGCACAACTTCCCTGCATGCAATTTGGCAATTTTGACGAGGTTTTGGTTAATTTACAGCTTATTTGGTATGTTTTCGAAATGGATGCAATGTAAGTTAAACATGTCAAATTAGCAAACAAAAGAAGATGCACAAGTAGGCAAATAACCACATGACAAATATGCAAGTTCTCAATCTAAGGAGAAGTTCTATGTTTAATGCTAATGGTAAGGCTTAGGTTTGGCTTAAAAGGGTCCATGACTAAGAGATTGATCCCATGCTTCATATCTTTGCTTAAAAAGATGGCCACGTGTAGGACGCACTACAGTCACAAGAGAGCAATGCCATGTTGGGTAGGTATGCTTATGACTAAAACCCAACACTATTGCTCAAGAAGCGCTTTGGAAGGACAAAGTGCAAACCCGCAGGGGTCACCCCACGCATACAACACGCGCTAGCGGGGCAAGGACAAGACCTTATGGTGGCCTGAAAAGTAGCCAATGCAAAGCAGTAATGTCATTCAAAAGCAAAAAAAAATAGTATGAATCGTAATTTTCAAGTTTCGTCCACTCATCAAAGTAAATTTGAATCCTCCCGGGTGAAGTCGCCAAATTGTAGGCATATTTTTGGCCTACACGGCGTGAGCGCGAATTTGACTACCTCATTGAAGGGTTTTAAAAAAAAATGTTTTGAAGTCGCCAACAAGATTCTAAATGAAGACTCATAAACTTAATTGGATATTTGGAAACGATAGGGACATCTTAGGGACTTATCCAATGTAGATTTCCCCGTCATAACTTCATAATTTGTCAATTAACCAAAAACTGAGTTCGGAGATGAGGGTACGAATATGATCATGAATCAAATTTGTCCATTGCTAACCTCTACTAAATACGTGTCATAGGTCTAGTTTTATGCAATTAAACAACCAAGTAATTAATTTCAAACACCCTAAAAATTAATCTAACTTGGTTCATTAACACAAAAGACTAATTTTTTTAATGACCTCTTGAATTAAACAATCAAATTACAAGGTAACTAGCAGGTTGTCCAAGTTATCTGACTTTAATGTTGGAACATTTATTTAGGTCTTGTTTAGCAAAAAATAGTTAGAGGTGGAAAAATGTCAAATCAAGCATAAAATATAATATACATGAAAATAAATCAAAATTAGAAAAGAAATTTGTGTAGGGAGTTAATTATAATACATTACAGTTTCAGTAATACGTTAACAATCTTCATCATGAATAAAAAGGTTATTAGTAACTTCAATAAAAATAATAACAAATAAATTAATTAATTAAAGGACCCTCAAAAATTTATACCTCCGTATGCGTCGTTTATTTGTACGTATCTTGGATTGAATATCAAACCAGCCTTAAAAGATTTGTATTTTAGACTGACGAAAAATATGTTGAATTGAGTCTAAATTAGAATATTGAAAATTAATAAAAAATCTAATATTGAAAATTAAGTCTAAATTAGAATATTGAAAATTAATAAAAATCTAATAGAAAAAGTTCAATTTGTTTTTTAACTTGGAACTACAATAATAGCATATGCAAAGACAACTATGGGAATTTGAGTAATTTCTTTACGATTCAGTATTTCGAAATTTTTCATGGGAAGATGGTGATGTATTTACTAGAAAAAGAAAGAAATGAAGTTGAAGAGAAGAGAGAGAGAAAATTAAAATAGGTTGAACTTTTTTTTTGAAGGTAGAAAGTCATTACTCTAATGACCCATTTGGTAGTCGTTAATAAATAGTGGTAATGGAAATGAATTTTAAGTGCAATGTTACAAGGAAACTAGGGAAGCACCCTTAAAATCTCCATAGAGAGTCAATTTCAACCCCTAAGTTTGTATTCTTTTCTCCATGGGGAAGCAATTTAACCCCTAAGCTTGTGTTTTTTTCTCCTAGGTGGAAGTAATTTTCATTACCACCTACAAGGTGGTATTGAATGGGAATGAAGAATGATTTTCTTGACAAATTTACATACAAATTCATTCCCATTACCACCATTTATAACTAACTATCAAACGGACCGTAAGTGTACAATAAGCAAGCCAATGAATATAAAGTGCGTTGTTGGCAAAAAGTCAATAATACAAGTGTTCTAATGAGAACTTTCCTAGTTCTTCTTTGTTAGTTGAATTAGCATTTGATGCTTTTTCATCCATTATTAGAAAGTGTACTAATTGTTTATCATTTCATGTTCCACTTACCTTAATTCCAATAAAAATTGAGAAACAAACCGTATATCAAGGGCTAGAGCAAGTAATAAGGAAAAAAAATCCAATATAAATTTCATTTATTTATCGGCATAAATTTGGTATTACATATCCAGATAGCAGAAGAAATTTAAAACAGTATTTATCCTCCCAGTTCCATAGTAACATTTCTACAGAGAATGCACCAGATGGAAGGGAGGCCGTTCGCAGATTCCAATGGAATGTTTGATCCTCTAAACATCCAATTTCCATCCAAATAGCAAACCAGCTGATTAGTAACATAAAAAGGATTAAATCAACTTTGTACCAGCATAGCCATCATCCAATGGGCCATCAGCGATGATCTCCGTTGGATGTCACATTAGATAAAGCCCTGCAGAAGAAGTAGAACCACAAATCAGCGCAATAATTGTATTATTACGCGCGAAAGACAAAGGGATGTTGATGAATCCCTTCATTTCAAATGTTGTGTAGTGTAGTGTAGATACATAAGCCAGTGCATACTAGCTACAAACGTGTTCTCTTCACCTGAACTTATCTAAACTTCGTAAACCTAATTAGACCTATGTATACACCTAATCTGCATTCATTATTTCTAATCAGCCCTGAAAGGTGAAAAGAAAGTACCATAATTCAGTGCAGGATTCATAATGCGAACATTCATATAGAATTCCATACAGAAAAAGGCCAAAATAATATGGGAGAGAGAATGCAAAAAGGACAACTACTAGAGTAACATACTAAATGCTGCAGCACCAAAAGACTACACACCTGTTCATATGGGGGTCTTAAATGCTACCTACATAATTCATGAGCATTGAAATACAAATCTGTAAACAAATCACACCAGAAAGCCCTGAAAATGGCATTGATGATAACAGCAGCATTTAAATGAACGAAAATTCAATGTACCACCAACAAAAATTCATTGTATGGACATTAGAAGACCAGGTTAGCCATTGATCAACTACAAGACAGCATCAATTTAAAAGATGCTAGCAAGTATGACATACAAATAGATTTTGCAGACAGAGGAAGGATCAGAATAGATATCAGCCGAACCAAGGGGATCCCAAAAATTAAACCACAACTGTATTAACATAATTGTCAAAAATTCAACAGGGATTTTCTGGATAGTTTACATTCGGGAAGAAAGTAAAAGGGAGGAAGAGGAAGGGGAAGCGATGTGAGCAGAGAAGGTCCAGTCCCCCAACAAATCGTATGCACTTGTACTTTGATGTAACTAGAGATGCTTTAGCTCAAATGACAATTATGTCATACTATCTTTTCTTAAATTTAGAGGCGGGTAAAACCGTGAAAGTTGCCAAGGGTTAGCACTTCCATAGGGGAACTGTGTTGTTCAGATTTTGGTAATATGAATTTCAGCCTCCTAGAATATGAAGATGCAATACCTAGATCTTCTTGACAAGGAAATTTTGCACATAATAGATATCAAGCCAACTATGATAGTATCTGACACAAGTTGAAATACTATCCCAATTAGTGATGTCACACTTTAACCAGCTGCTAGCTAATGGCATAATGATGGTTGCAATGTTGCATTAACATTTACCATACAGTTAAACAACATGTTTATCGTACCAATAAATACTGATTCATCATCTTTCATCTGACAGTAAGATAAAAGTTTGGCCTCAAAAATAAAACTAGAATATTGAAAAGCTTCCAACAGTGAACAATAAGATGCATCAGTTTCTTTTTGATTTGACAAGCCAAGAGAGAATAACAACTTTTCTTCATAGATTGTGAAAGAACATATTCTTTTTTCTCCAGGAAGGACTCCAGCAAAGAGGAAAAGAATAACTTTAAACCCACCAACAAAAGAGGATAGGAAAACCACACACATACGAACACATAAAGCTAAAAGAGATAGATGGAAATCAAAATTAAGGGCAACTTACTACCAAGGGTTCATGGAATAAGCTTTATACATCAATAACATTTTTATAAAAAAAAAAAAACTGTTAGAAGCTCAAAACAGAGTTCACTTAAAGAAGGGAATCTAATTTAAAATGATATACACACAAACAGACTGCAAACATGCAAATACCCACACGATAAGACTAGGATGCAAAAACTGCATATAGAAACAACTAATCCTTCTCGACACCTTACTCCTCCAAAGCACACACGTTTACAGACACATGCAAGCAGGCACGTGCAAATGTGTTTGGATCCTCTAGAGTTCTATAAAAACTCTACAAGGTAGAGTTTGAGCAATATCAATCATTGAATAAAAAAAATCAATGGCTCATATATTATCTTTCCAAAACCCCCCTATTTTTCTCATCAAAATCCACCCCCTTATTTTCCCCTTCCCACTAAAATGAGCCCTTGATTTTAAAATGTATGGTTCAGATACAACTCTACCTTGTAGAGTTATATTGGAACTCTAGAGGATCCGGGCTCCGTGCAAATACACACAAGCAAACAGATAAGACTAATTAGCAGAAACTGTACAAACCACCAAGAACGCCCTCCTTCCCAGAATCTTTCAAATCCAAGGCTAGTACAAGTTTAATGCAAAATTTGCCTTTTAGACATTAGGCAGGCGCAATATAGTGGTGCTAAAAAGGTGAGGCATCTAAAACTTACAAGTTCTCTCCAAATTTGTAGTAAAGGCTTACTAAACTCGCATATTTGTTTCCCTAAATAAAAAATACATGTATAATACTACAATCAGTTGCATAACATACTATTACTTAACAATGCTCAAAATGTGAGGCATCCAGAAACAAAGTTCATCCAGAAGTTGTGGTGGCAAAAACTCATTCAAGAAAACCTACCAGACTGAGAAGTGTATTCCCTTAAACCAAAATAGCAATTTCAATTTCACAAGATCTTCTAAATACGTAATAAACCCTACATTTCTCAAGGCATAGAAAAATTATAGAACAAAATCAAGAACAGCTACGATAATTTAGGAGAACAAGTCCTCCATCAATGCTTATCCATAAAAAAGCCATACTTATTTCATTACCAGAGTCCAAACCAGACCATACAGATACACAAAACCCATAACAGCATTCACTAGAGATGTCTTAGTGGAAAAAGCCTTTCTTCCAATACCTTGTTTATACTCCATATGATGCAAGAGCAAACCCTTACAAAGTCTCATATACCTCGCTAGGCATGACAGATAACATAACTCAAAAGGCCCAAATTTCCTTTCTAAGACCAATTCTTGATACAGTGAAACATGACTCTTCGTGGCATAAAGAGAGCATCCGGTAACAAATCCAATTTATAAAATAATACTTCAATTAAAGGGCTGGGAATAAGTGTAGAAGCAATCAGGTGACATAATTTGACTCAGTCATCATCAAGAGCTTATTGTTGTCAGTGAACCCCTAACCTCAACTATCAGCCCTTTATCCATGACAAGATGCAAAGTTCATATTTCACTAAGATACCAGGTCTCTGCGATTCAGCACCCCCTTAATCTTACTGCACTAACATGAACTCTAAATACAACTGCCAGACTGCAGTAATTGTACGTGTTTCATTATGCTATTATCCCAGAAAACTCTTGACGCCATGTCTTCCAACAACCACTTCAACGTTCAATCACAATTTTGCTTGATTGTATTTTCTCAACCTCTGATTAAACATTATGGTTAAAACATCCTGACGCACAAGCACACGTCATCTAGAAGTTGCTTAAGCATATAGTGTCTCTACCTGACTAAACACCAAAAATAGAGATTGCATCTTATAGACATCGTCTTTGGGACCTGTATAATTTTCAATTCAAAAAATTGCATCTCAAGAAGGGATGTCAAAAATTGCCCTTCTTTGTCTGTCTTGTTTTGTTTTGCACCGAAGAGAGCCTTAGTGGATACAGACATACAGTGATTGGCAAGACAAAGGAATCATGATTACTTGAAAAAACAGCGGGACAAAAGATTAAAAAATATAAATAGGAATCTAATAAATTCAAAAATACGTAGAATAACAGTAACAGAATAAACGTTTTTACAGCAAAAAGTCTGTAAAATACAGTGGATAGGCACCATCAGAAAGAAAGAGCTATTACTGAAATTCTTGGATACTAATGAAGTTGACAACAAGCCAACTTGGGAGGTAGAAGCAGAAACTAGAATGAGATAACACTTTTTGATCGTTGAGGAAACAAACAAGAACAAATTATTTCAAGCAGAACATTGATTTGAAACCAAAGGTTATGAGGACACCAGGGGAACAGTGTAACTGGTGCAAACAACTGAAACAAGTCGTTACATATTTAATCATCAGCATCCACAGAGTAGAATGAAGAGGCACTCAATAAACAGAAAGGCAGGTATGTATTGTATCCTCTCTAGTCTCTACCCAATTTCATGCGTATGGCAAAAAATATAGACCTTCAGTTAAGCCTGTGATTTACCATTGAGGCTCTTACTTTTAACCCTGTGCAACAAGGAACAGAACAAAGGCCCATTTGCCAACTCTTCTCCTAATTGCTGCATCAAATGCCTGAGCTGAACTCACACCACCACTGTAAAGGCTAGATAAAGTACCATAATCAGCCAGATAAAAATCTCCAGTCAGTCACCAGATGCCCACGAGTCATTCTAAACACCATAGGGTCTATGTACATTAACCTTAGAAACCAGATAGCTATCCAAAACCAAGCAGCAACCGACCACTTCCTCTGTGCACCATTTTGCCAAATGAGGGTATACCATAACTCCTCCTTAAGAAACCCCATACTGCCCTCATGTGATCACTCCGGCATTAAGTATCTATGTTAGACACGAATTAAGTGTCTACTCGGATACGGGTGTCTAAGTATTCGACTCGGCTATTTTGCAGAAAAAAGTCAAGTTCTTAGTTTAGAATAAAGTATCCAAGTAAAGTGACATGTCGGACACGACACGTTATTTTTGAGCTAAATAAAGGTGTCGGAGTAACATAGCTAAGTATTACAATGCATCAAATCCTTCTACATAAAATTGATGGAAATGGTTTGCCAGTTAGTTGCTCTAAAAACAAGATAATGCAGCCCTTGAACTCATTAGACGAAGAAAGCATCTGGGAGGGAATTCTACACCCAGAATGCTTTCAATTCTGATTACGTGGAAACATAAGGTTAAGAAGCAAACTAATAAAAGGATATGAACAAAATGGACAAAGAAGGTCCCATCTTTCCCATTCCATCGATCCCGCCCCTCTGACAAGTAGAACCAACGTGATGACGGAAGAATTCTAGAGCTAGTCCTCTCCTACCATATTGTTTGTATTACAACAAAAAACAGTCCAAGACAAAAAAAAGGGGCTAAAACCACCAAGTTGATGGCAGAAAATTTCAGTGACAATGTACTCAAAAAGCATTGCTTTAGACCTTTAGTGTAGGATGACACAATTTCCACCATTTTTACTAGAAACTACAACATTTAACTGGTCAACACATCAATTTTATATCCGACAAGCTTATAAGTCTTGTGTAAGATTGCCTTAAAATAAAATTATGTTGCAAAAATACCTCAACATATCTTCACTTTCCATAAACATAACTTTGGCATAGTAATTAGTAAAACAGAAAGACAATCATGAATAGAAAACATAATAAGTCCTGTTAAGACTCTCTTACAATAAAATTATGGTAACACCACCTCAATCTATACCCTAGACGGGTCAGTTGTACGATAAGTGACCCCTTTAAAACAACTAGTTATATATATAGAAAGAAAAGAAGTGACATACTTTTTATGCTTCCTGCCTTTCTTAGGACCAGAAGCGACCAATTTAGCAATAGGACAGCCACACTTAGCTCGAAAAAGAAGAACAGCGCGACCATTAGGAGGAGCCATCTTCCTCAACTCAGAACGAAGACAGTCATAATCAGGATTAGTCTCAGTACCACCTTTCCAAGGCAAAGAATCAATAAAATTAGGACCTAATTTAATAGAATCCTCAGTCTGCAACTGTAAATCAAACTCCATAGCTTTCCTCAACCCTTTACACTTAGGGTTAGAACATTTACGCGATCGAACACCGAAGACATGAAATGAACAGACATCGAAGGAGAAAGCGAGAGCGAGAGCGAAAGCGAGAAAGAAGGCAAAGAGGTAGAGGAGAGGGAATTGGTGGTGGTGATGGTGGAGAAGGAGAGAGAGAGAGTTGAAGATGTAGGAGAAGTAAGAGGTTAGGAGGAAGGTGCCGGAGAATAGTACTAGGATTAGGATTAGGAGATCTAGGGTTGATGTTGCGGAAGGAGAGTGGTGCCGGCAGAACAACGAGGAGGAAGATGATGATGATGATGATGATGATGATGATTTGCGGGGTTTGGAGGAGAGAGAATGAGGAGGAGGCATCATCGAGGTGCTACTGCTGGGGAGGAGAGAGAAAATAGGGCGCATGTTAGAGAGAGGAGAGAGAAACTGATTGATTTTGTTGCATAGGGATTAGGATAGGACGGCAGAAGGCAGAAGGCAGAAGGCAGAAGGGAGGAGGATGCTTCTACATTTCACTTCGTTTTGCTTGCGCATGTTAGTGGAAATGGGTAGAGACTAGAGAGACCCGTGGAGGTGGAATTAAATCTTTAGTTTTACTGTGACCTGTGGGGAGAGGGGGACACGGATATGGGACTAGGACTCTAGGACTCTAGGAGAGGGATGCTTTGGAGTGTGGTGGGACGGAAAACAATTTCAATCGACAAATGGAATGAAGGTTTTTAAGATACTTGAAAATTCTGTTGTTGTCGTGTTTGCCTACAAGTTTGATACTTAAACCCGTTTTTTAAGGGTTAAGTAGGTCGAGTTTGGCGAGTCATTTTGTAAGTAATTTAGTAAGGTTCATTGCATGTTTATGGCTTCTTTTTGGAGTTTTTGCCTGCACGATCTGCAATCTCATGAGGGCTTCTCTTTTATTTGGTCCCCTAATTATTTCTTCTTCATGAAAGGCATGATGAAATGGTCTTCTATGAGAGATTATATTGTTCGAGAGTGTAGCTTTGAAAAGATGACAAGAGCATTGTTGATGTGGAGAATAGATAGCCGTGATCAGACTTCCAGTACTCCATTCTCTTTGGATTTTGAGAATTCTCTACTAGATTGTTATATTAATTATGAAAAGGGGTAAACAAGGCAGAACAAAGAGAATATATGCAAAATGTTCTAAAATGCAACTAAATTGGCTTAAACCTATATGAAAATGCACCTAAAATAACTTCCAAAGGTAAGCACACTTATCATGTTTCACATATAATAGTTTTCTAAATATATCGGTAAATTAGATTAATAAGGAGAAAGAATGGAGAATTAGAATGGTGATGGTGAAAGGAGAGAGAGCGGCGTGCTAGAGGTGGGGTAAGTAATGCCAAGAGGTAACAATGGTGGAGAGGAAGAAGAGAAGAGAGAAAATAAGGAAGGAACCCATGGATGACGGTTTGTAAAAGTGATCTTGATGATGGTGTTAATGGTGTAGGAGAGAGAAGGGAGGAGGGAGATTAGGGTAGGGGTAATTAAGGGTTAGTGGGTTAATTAGGGGTTAATGACTAACAATGTTGACGGTCTTAGTCATTAAGGACATTATGTGGATTTTTTAAAAATTGGGGGATATATGGTGAATTTTGAAAAGTTGGGGGATATATGTGAATTAAAAAATTTATCAGGGTATATGGTGAAAAAACCATTTTTATTGATAGAGATTGAGTGTGGGCCAAAAGGGTGTAAGAAAACTAATATAATAACAGTGGAACCACACCAAAAATGAAAGTGTTCAAATTAATTTTGGACAAACAAAAAGGGAAAGTGTGCAAACTATTTTGGACGGAGGGAGTAAAAAGAAAACCACCCCCTCTATTCTCCAATTTAATTATCACAACGTTTCATGAAGAAATGCTCACATGCTTTATTCCTCTTATGGCAAAAGATATTATACTTTAATCATCATTGATCCACACTTTTCTCTCTTTCATGCTCTTTTATCTCCCTTGAAATATAGTAAATCTACTCTTTCTCTCCTAATTAATTAAAAAACCAAGTTGACCCGACTTTTTACAATATCTTCAATTTTCCTTACAATGTAATCTTTTTTTTGAAAGATAAATTTTCATTAATTGAAGGCCAAACGACATCTACAATAAGTATTAAAGAAAAACAAGATATAATCAGACAAGATCAAATCGAATTCGACTTCGAAAAAATTACAATGAACCAGATCGAGCAATACAGCGCAGCTCCCTTGTATTTGCTGAATCATGCAGCTATTGATGGGGAAGTCTATCATTCTGACATAGTTTGGGGAAGAAAATTATTGATTTAACCAAGTTGACCGCATCCAAATTTCCAATACTTCGATGTTGATGGTCTTGAACTTCAAACAATAAGAACAATTTCTCATACCAATTTTTAAACTTCCACGTGGGAAGAGAATAAAACTAAACTCCAAACTCCCATGAAAGGAGAGAAAGAACCCAAAAACTGGGTAGAAAACTCTCAGAAAGAGAGAGAAAGGAAGATTATTAATAACAAAAATAATGAAAACTAGAAGAAAAAAGAAGAATTGGGGGCTTACCACCATCAAAATGAGGATGGCAACCCCAAACTAGAAGAGAAGGATTAGTGTAACACCCCCAAAATACATACACGTCTAAGCTACGTTGCATCGACTTTGGGAGTGTTACCGCCGCGGTGAAACGCAAGGCTTATTGAATTTAAAATACTAATTTACTCTTTATTATGAAAACTAAATTGCAGCGGAAATAAAATGCTAACTTAACTACAACTCGGGAATCACTATTGACCCCTTTTATTTAAAACCATTAACTATGTAAATCATAAACAATCTCTAGGATATTCAACCAAAACACTTTAAAAGTTTATAATCAAAAGTATCCCCCGTATGCCCGAACTCATGCAAAGATCACCAAAGACACCTAATGTCTCCCCATTGAAATATCAATGGTTCATCACAGGTCAACAAACAACACAAATAACAAACAATCAGCTATGCTGAGTACGTACACAATCAGTTAAATAAAACACTAAGCATAACTAGAATAGTAATAACAGTTCCTAAACATGATACTACAAAAACATTAAATTTCGTTTTTACAATTTATTTGGCATCGAACGGGCACCGTCATCTTTCTAGAATCATACGTGCTACTTAATCCTTAATAGACAACTTGGTCTATTAGATGAAATGTAAATACGGTTTCGTTCCGCTCCACACCCATTAGTATGCATACCCCCAAGATCGTACGGAACCTTCCGCCTACTTGAGTTATCAAAATTTATAAGGACACTACCGTCGTCACAGTAGGCCTGTGTAGGAGTGTAGAACAAGTCCCACACTCCCCCCATTGTTCATTACTTGTAGGGAATCCGACTACAAGTTTATTGCCAATAATCCTTTTTAGCGATACTCATTCATACAACATTAAGCATATGATTTCTATAACATCATATAAAATCCTTTAGTTTAAGCAACCTCTTATAAATCCTTGCTACAATTATTAATCATAGCATTCCAATCCAACATCTCATTTCATGCTTGTGATACGATAGAATTACGCATTCCAATAACAATTCATTCTATTTCACAAGTCATACAACAAGGAAATACAAGCGATTTCCAATTGATTTCATGTTACCAAACAATATCAACAATCATTATCAACCACGGTTCCTTATCATGATTCTAGGTTCCAATATAACAATCATAACCTAAACATGATACTAATGTAACGAACTGAACTAGTACGCGTACGTACCTTGTAACGGAGAATCTTCGCTGACTACTTAAAACGTTCCGCATATGAAATTGGGACCTAATCGAATAATAGAAATACTTCAGTGCTAAGTCCTTGATATTATTAAAATAAAAACCAACTTATCCAACTATGTAAGATATGGTGTTTTAAAGATTAAGATAATCAAACTCATTGTTTACTTTCTTTTCATAAACTTTATTGAAATTAACGTATTTAGGACTTAATAGTATGTTTGAAAACTAATAGTATAATCAAAAATCCGATTTCCTTTAACTTTACTATACTTTATTTACAAAACCAACTTAAACCCTTATATACACAAGTATTATAAAAATTATATTTGAGAAATAGAATTATCATAAGAACTACAACATAATTGTAAATCGATTTCTTTTACTAATTCTATACTTTATTTATAAAACAACTTAATCCATTACAAAATCATAATTTACAATTTAATTAAAGTGGAGAAAAAAAAAAAATATATATATATATATATATATATATATATATATATATATATATATATATATATATATATATATATATATATAATTGAGTTCATGTGAGAAGGGAGATTTATATGAGAAGTGAGAAGTAACTCTAACCCTTGGATCATGTTTCATTTAATGGCCAAGATTAGATAAAAAAAAATGTAAAACCTAAATTTAACATATACTAGGCACGTTATAACTCATAACATAATTTCTCTCTCCTCTCTCTACCCTCTCTCTTATTTCGTTCTCTGCTTCAAGAGAGGCGTTAATTTTTTTTTTTTTCAATTTCAATTCAAGCGAGTGTAACATCTTTGGATCAGTGAAATTCTAAACTCAAGATTAGTTCAATGGACGCACACAATATGGGAGAAGAAGGTTAGTATTTTGTTTAATTTTTCTTTTTCGTTTTTTTTTAGAATTCGATATTGTTCTATATTCGAAATTGGTGCTATACTCAAGATTATATTCGAAATTGGTGCTATACCCACATGAATTGTTGTTGCATGTTATGATTCTTGGATAGTCATAGTCTCTTTATGCAGGTGTTGTCAAATTTATATGGGTTTTCTCATAATAGTTTAATGTTTGACATGGGTTGTGATTTGTGAGTGAACATTCTCTTGGGTTTTTGGAGAAATTGGGTTATTGGTTTATGTAGTTAATATGTTTTTTTAGGGGGGGGGGTTTGGGGAAGAGAGTTCAAGTATATGGAGAATCGAGACTACTTAAATAGATATGTGATTATGAGTAAAAAAAACGAGCATGATAATTCGGCATGATAATTCGGACCACCACAAAAAGAATTTTACCCATATATCCTAAATTTGAGGCATGATAATTTGGACTCTCGGGTATGTATCTTTGTTCGACGACCATACCCCAGTTGCAGCCCTTACCCGTAACCAATTAAAACCTATTCAGAAATTGTGTCCCCAAAATCTTGAAATACAGGCTTAGATGCCTTTTATCATCACTCTAGTAAGTCCAAGACAAAGAAGATGATGTTTTTTGCCCTGTGGCTACAACAATGAACCTGCATATAAATTGGAAACGGGCAGGCTATAATTCATATTATGTTGCTTGAAATTTCAAAGAGGTTATAATCCATTATTCAAAGAGGTTTGCCAGTAATGTGTAGCTTCATTTTTGACAAAATACTTAAATACTCTTGACATTGCAGTGCTGCAGACATTAGGGTGAGATGTGCTTGGAAAATCTGGAAAGTAAGTTCTTTATATTTGAGGGGAGAAAGAAACAACCAAGGGAAACTCTTACATTTTTTATTTAATTATGTACGTTCTAATTAGAGTTATAGGAGTATTTGATTAGAGTTATATGAATTACTAATTAGAGTTATAGGAGTATTTGACTAGTCATAAGAGTATTTAATTATAGGTATAACATTACTTAACTAATTGGTTTATAAAGTTTTCACCAGTTATATATGTTGATAGTGTTAGAAAAAAAATCAATTGGGAAATTATAGGTCATTTTCATACAAAACCGCTACTATTAACTTGGGCATCTGTGTCAAACATGATTACATGAGTATCAGTGTAATTGATATATTATGTTTTTGAATCTCCAATTGTGCGAGTTTGTAATTAGTTTATGTTTGTGTATGTAGATATGAACATTGTCAAGGTTGGTAATGTGAAGGGTAAGCGTCAGGCAATTCAATGTATGGATTTGGTTGAAACAAAAGGAGCCAAATTACTTAAGAAGGATAGTACATCACATGTACCGAAACAGAAAAAAAGCCATTAGAGTTGTCTACTCAATGTAGACCGAATGAATTGGTGAAGCTTATAAAGAGCTTATCTTTGCAACAAGTCCGAGATGTGAATGACATTGGTTTTGGAGGTCTTTGCAGTCTGCATTTGACTCAAAGCCCTACTGCTATGATTCCTTTTTTGATCAATTCTTTTAATCCTGGTAGTTGGATGTTTAAAATTGATGCCATGAATAAATTTGTGTTGAGTAAGTTTGATGTTCATGATGTTTTTTTGCTTCCCATGGGTGATTCTAAGGTTCCTTATTGCCCATTGCTTGTTTGAATTTCTCAAAAACCCATACAAAAGAATTGTCATTCTCTCGTGATGTCAAAGCAGCAGCAAAAATCACACACTTTTTATGATGGTCAATCCCTGTAAATGGGCAGAACACCAAGTTGTACATGTTTGTGCCGTAAGTAGCATCAAATGAAACAACATCTCCAAAAGCAAAGTAATTTCTCCTACACAAAGCATCAGCCCAAAACACTCTAAGCAAACCTTCTTTCTCATTAGCTACATAGTCAAAGAAAAATCCACTATTCATCTCCTTTTGTCTACTTAAGGTGCTTATAAACATATCTGCATCATGTTCTCCAATGTATGCTCTAACATCCCTTGAAAAGTTTTTGAAGTCATCAACAGTTGCTCCAACATTTTCATAACCACCAACATTCTCCTTATACATTCTATACGTCTTTGTTGCTCCAATATTAAGTTTCGAGTTATCAATTATCATTTTCTTTTGGTACAACGTCAAATTTCTTTTCAACTTTTGGAATTGTCCCTGTTCAGGACTTAGTAGCTTGTGGTTATGTCCTTCATGGAAACACCAAACTCGGTACTTTCCTTTCTCATGAAGTCGGAAAACAATCTTGGCTTTGCAACCAACCCGTGTAAGTTTTCTCCTCCTATTTTGAGTTGGTGAAATTGGCTCACCCGACTCACTGTTAGTTGTTTGATTTGCTGCAGCCCCTGCCTTTAATCCTTGCTTGTTACACAAAATGTATTTGAATACAATAGTCCCATCCTTTGCTCGATACTCAGTAGACTTTCTAGTATCAAACCCACATGCTACAGCATATATATTGTAAAAGTCTGTTGCATCTTTAAGACTGTCAAAAACCTGCTCAACTCTAGGAACTAATTCTGTTGGAACAACTCGAGTGAACTCATGGTCTCCACATGGGGTGATGTTTGAACTTCGTTTAGGTGGTGTAGAGAGATTTAACGACGCAATGTTTATGCTTTGCGTAGAATTACTAGTTCCTGCCTCTGCATATAAAATATATATATATTGTAAGTCAACATTTTACAATTCAAAGTGTTGTACATAAATTAAATATGGCAAATAACCCAAGCAGTACTCCACTATGATGGGCCAATTTGATGTAGTAGTCCACTTTTTAACCCAAGTGGCAAAAAAATTGACATATCTTTGGCTACATTACACACGGCATGGATCGTAACCCACTAGAATTGAAGACAAGCAAAACGACATTTTGATTAGTTTTTAAATGCTACTCTGTTTAAAGGAGTCTAATAGATAAAATAATGGAGCTATTTTCTCAAGTGTACCACATTTATTTGTTTTCTTATAACTCTAAAGAAGTGATTGTGCATCTCTTAAACAGGTATCAGCATAACTCTAATTAGTATTTCTTATAACTCTAACTATTCATTCGTTCAACTCTAAAGAAGTATTGTCATAATTCTAATTAGTACTTCCTATAACTCTTAACAAGCATTGATATAACTCTTGAATACTACTTCCTACTACTCCAAGTAAGTGTTGTCATAACTGTAATTAGTATTTCTTATAACTTTATACAAGTATGGGTGTACCTCTTCATTACTATATCCTACAACTCTAAACAAGTGGTGCCATAACTCTAATTAATAATTGCTATCACTCTAATAGATAAAATAATGGAGCTATTTTCTCAAGTGTACCGCATTTATTTGTTTTCTTATAACTCTAAAGAAGTAATTGTGCAACTCTTAAACATGTATCAGCATAACTCTAATTAGTATTTCTTATAACTCTAACTATTCATTCGTACACTCTAAAGAAGTATTGTCATAATTCTAATTAGTACTTCCTATAACTCTTAATAAGTATTGATATAACTCTTAAATACTACTTCCTACTACTCCAAGTAATGTTATACCTATAATTACATACTCTTATGACTAGTCAAATACTCCTATAACTCTAATTAGTAATTCATATAACTCTAATCAAATACTCCTATAACTCTAATTAGAACGTACATAACAAGTAATGCCGTAACTATAATTATAACTCTCATGACTAGTCAAATCCTCCTATAACTCTAATTAGTAATTCATATAACTCTAATCAAATACTCATATAACTCTAATTACAACTCTTATGATTAGTCAAATACTCCTATAACTCCAATTAATAATTCATATAACTCTAATCAAATACTCCTATGACTCTAATTAAAACTATTGAGTTGACATATGGAATGTTAGAAAACAATTCTTATTATTTCCTAGACATGGGGACTAGTCATATCTCCTAAGCTACGCCCATAAGCATTCCAATTTTGGATCATTTTAGAGTTAAATCCTCCTATAACTCTACTACTTCCTACTACTCCAAGTAATGTTATACCTATAATTACATACTCTTATGACTAGTCAAATACTCCTATAACTCTAATTAGTAATTCATATAACTCTAATCAAATTCTCCATGTGGAATACAAGCAATGCTATAACAATAACTCATAATACCTATAACTCTATAAACATATTGGTATAACTCTAACGAATACTACTACAACTCTAAAAACATGTTGGTATAACTCTAACTAATACTACATATAACTCTAATAAATACTAGCTACGGCTCTAAAAATATACTTGGCAAAAAAATTCTACATGTATGCAAGACTATTTCTATTATACAATGTTCACGAGTAGCTAGTATCTCAATTAGGTTCTTTGTTATTTCTTATAATATGTATGCAAAAAATATTTCTTATTATACGAGATACTCTACAATCCCTAATTCCCTACCATTAACTCGCATCAAATACTATCATCAAGTTGTTCGACTAAGCGGAAATCAAACTCGCAAGCCTATTTCTTGTTATACGAGATGCTCTATTATCCCTACCATTAACTCGCATCAAATAACTCGCACCAAATTGTTCGACTAAGCGGAAATCAAACTCGCATCAAATACTATCATCATACAATATAATATCAGATAATCTACATGTTAAGCAAAAAAAAGTACGAAAACCACTTATGAAGAAGCAAATAATTTTCGCAAAAAAAAAAATTTACAACCAAACAAATTTCGAAAACGAAGAAGCATACAAATTTACGAAAACAAACTAACCTTCTGCGATGCGGGAATGGATTCCATGAATTCTTGGACAAAAGGAGATGACAGGAGAGACGTGCAGTAGGAGATGGGAGGGAATAGACGACGCACCGTGGGAAGAAGGAGAAGAGAGGAGAGAGAAAAATAAGGTTTTTGTATGGAAAGGATGAAAAAGGTAGTCTAAAGTTAATATTAGTTTTTAAATCTTGGCCGTTGATAGAATCTAATCTAAGGGCGATGATTCTTTCTCATTTCTCACCTAATTTCCCTTCTCACATGATCTTATATATATATATATATATATATATATATATATATATATATATATATATATATATATATATATATATATATATATATATATATATATATATATATATATATATATATATATATATATATATATATTTTAATACCGAAGTGACTCGCCGGCGACACCACCGGCGACTCGACGACGGAACTCCGGCAACAAGCACTAGCCAACGCCCTACGACTCCTCGCACGCACACAACGCTCGTAGTCCCGAGCCCACGCACACACCTCACTCGGCTTCGCACCCTCGAGCCCACGCACGCACAAAGACACACCGCCCTTCGCACAACACACTCGCTCGCACAACAGCAGCGACGACTCGCACTCCCCGACTTGACTCGACGCGCAGCAGTGACGACTCGTACACACACACACACACCCACACTCCTCGACAACCCACGACTCAACTCGTCGGCGCAAAAAAGCCTCGACTTGCACGACCTCACTCGCACACTCGTCGGCACACCGCACACACCACACGACTCAAAGGCCGACGAAAACTCAGGGAAGGGGAGGAGTATTAGTGTGACGAGGAAGAAGAAAGACAAGTGACGAGGGAGAAGAAGAGAGGAGAGAGAAAAACTTTGAGTGGGAAGGAGTAAAACGGCTGATGGGGAAAAAGGAGTTAGGGTTTTTTATTTTTTTTTCTTTTTTTTTCTTTCCCTTATTTACAGCATGAGAAACCTAGGTTTAATAGGATTTGTTTCCAAATCAAATTCCAATTTCTTATTTTATTTATTTGAAAAACAAAACCAAAATCGAATTATAATATAGTTAGGTATAAAAAGTAGTTTGTATTTTCTTATTTGTAAAAAAAATAACTCTGAAAAATACGGAGTATTACAATTAGGGTTTTTTGAGAAGGAAGAGGAGAGAGAGAGGGGGTTAATTTCCAAATATTAACTTCCTTACAATGTAATCTACAACAGTGGGATAATTTATGAAATGAAGGGGGTAGTTTGCACTGATAAGTCCCTTAATTCGTTTCTTTTTAATCTACACACTTTGTATCTTGACATTATTCACATATTTACTTTGACCATCATTTGTGATTTATACATAAGGGAAAACATCATTCTGTGAGATCCTTTTAGATTCGTCTTGACATATTATTTCATAATATCAAATTTTTATAATTTTTTAATTTTTCATAATTATATATTAATAGTCAAATTTGTGTGTGCGTGGATATAAACGTGAAAGTCAAATTGTGTAGATTAAAAAGGAACAGAGGAAGTAATATTAACATCAATAACAACACTAATAATATCACTCACACTGACACCAACAATAATATATATTTGGAAAAATTGACACTCCCGATACCAACTTAGGTTGGTTCAATGTGAAAGTTCTAAATTTTAATTATCTTAGAGTGGTCCCAACTTTTGGGGAGGTTTCTTTCTAGTACGGTAGTTTAACTTGATTAAACTTCTAAATAAGTCATTTGAGACACATCACACTCATACGATATCCTTTTTTTTCAATTAATTGAAGCCAGTGGAAGAGTTTAATGTGTTACAATTAACAATTTAGTAAGTTAATTTATTTAAAGGATTGTGTTGGAAGAGTCCCCCAAAGTTGGGACCTTTTAAAGTGAACCGACAATAGTTGGGACTGATAGGGTCGACTTTTCCTATATTTTTTGAGGGGATAATAAAAATATTTATTAGTTGCTCATCCATATAAAAAAAAAACCTCATCAAGTAAGAAAATTAGCTAAGAGCATGAAGAAATATAGATGTGTAGCAAAATATGGCAATAACAGTGTCTATTTACTACATCTGGCAAAATGGTCGTTTTTGAGTTGGGTAATTTCAAGTTCGAGTCAATTTTGGTTATGGGTTGACAACTCCTTGACCATGATCCAAAATATTTGGTTGCGGGTCGGTTGGTCGGGTCAATGGCTCTTATATTATTTGAAATTCTGGTAACTTTTGTTTTAAATGACAATACTTTTAAAAATTGTATAATCTACTTAAAGTTTCTCAAATTTGAGTGTTATTACCAAACTGTTAAAATTAAAATGCGACTAAATGACATTAATGTTAATTCAAAAACTAACATAATAATTAACTCTAATTAAACATTAAGGGAAAAAAAGTAAAAATACAACCTTATTTTGCCTTAATGTTACAAGATATCTTTTAGGAAATTATTGGATTTTTCGGAATAAATTTTGGACACCTAGGCTCTGTTCCTTTGGACTGAATAAATGGAAATTCATTTCAGTTCAATTCAGTTCAGACTTATTCAGTTCAGTTCAGTTCAGTTCAGACTTATTCAGTTCATTTCAGTTCAGTTTAGACTACAACTTATTATTATTATTATTATTATTATTATTATTATTATTATTATTATTATTATTATTATTGTTATTATTACTATTATTATTACTATTATTATTATTATTATTATTATTATTATTATTATTATTATTATTATTATTATTATTATTATTATTATTATTATTATTATTATTATTATTATTATTATTATTACTACTACTACTACTACTATTATTATTACTACTACTACTATTATTATTATTATTATTATTATTATTATTATTATTATTATTATTATTATTATTATTATTATTATTATTATCTTTATTATTATTATTATTATTATCTTTATTTATTATTATTATTATTATTATTTATTATTATTAATAAGATTTTTGGCAATGTCACTTTTAATCTTAGTGGGTTGTTAGGAAGTTAGGAGTAATTTTAGGCAAGTCATTAATATAGTTAATTATCATTAATATTATTAATAATTGTTAAATATATGTAAATATAGATTTGTATTTTGTAAATTAGACAAGTGAATATTCCGTTCCTTAGAATTAGGAGTCATGCATGCTACTTGTTACTATTATACGGTATTAGGCGTGAAGCATGCTATTGGTTTTGTATATCTTGAGACTTGCGAATAGCAATCTTGGAGGAAAATATTCTATTAGAGTAATAAAATTGTTACGCCATATCATTATTATTCTACTTGTTATTATTAATATTACTCAATTCATAAGAATATTATTATTATGCATATTATTAGTATTAGTATTAATATTATTATTATTATTATCATTATCAATGATGATAAAAATATTACTCTACTTGTAATTATTAATAATACTCAATCGATTTAGTTCGGTTCGGACCTATTCATTTCGGTTCGGTTCGGTTCAAACCTATTCATTTCATTTCGGTTCAGACCTATTCAAATCAAAAGAACGGCCTTAATCGGTGGGTTGATTTTGGATGCGGTCGGGTTTGATCTACTTATTTTTGGTTCTTTCGAGATCGGTTATTTTCATATTTTGGGTCCTAATTTCTTGTTTAAGACTCAATTTTATCGGGTCTAGTTTTCGAGTTGACTTCTAATCAGATTAAAATTTGCCAGATATGCTATTTGTATATCTCATAAATATTATAACTTCTAGCATATATATTATTCCATCTTTATGTAATTCACTTTGGACGAGATTAACCATTGAAAGTTAAATAAAACAAAAGTGAATCCAAATAGTATCAAACTCCTTAGTCTCATGACCAATTTCACACTAGGTCACATGACCCATTTTCATAACAAAAATTATAAAATGCGATATTTTTTCTTCGGTCAAACTTGATGTCCCATTTCTATTGCATATATTGGCATGAATAGCAATGCTCGGGACAGATTCATTCTTAAAACAATTTTATGAGGAGGATGGTTCTACATTTCATTTCGTTTTGCTTGTGGTGTTGTTTACTTGCGCATGTTAGTGGACACGGGTAGAAAGAGAATTTTTAGTTTTAGACGGTGGCCTGTGAGGGACATGGATATGGGACGAGGAGAGGGATGCTTTGGTAGTTTGGTGAGACGGAAAACAATTTCAATCGAGAAATGAAATGAAGATTTTTTATGGTACTTGGAAATTTGTCGTTGTCGTGTTTTCCTACAAATTTGATACTTAAACCCATATTTCTAAGGGTTAAACAGGCCGACTTTAGCGAGTCATCTTGTATGTAATATAGCAAGGTCCATTGCATGTTTGTGGCTTCTTTTTTGGAACTTTTACCTGCACGATCTGCAGACTGCAGGTGTCTTGCATGGTCTTTGCATGAGGGCTTCTCTTTTACTTGGTCCCCTAATTCTTTCTTCTTCATGAAAGGCATGATGAAAATGGTATTGTACGAGAGAGATGATATTGTTCGAGAGTGTAGCTTTGAAAAGATGATAAGGGCATTGCTGGTGTGGAGATTGGGTAGCCTAAGACTTTTAGTACTCCATTCCCTTTGGATTTTTGAGAATTCTCTAAGTTTATCTAGATTGTCATATTAATTATGAACGGGGTAAACAAGGCAAAACAAAGAGAATATATGCAAAATATTCTGAAATGCAACTAAATTGGCTTAAAACTATATGAAAATGCACCTAAAATAACCTCAAAAAGTAAGCACACTTATCTTTTTTCACATATAATTGTTTTATAAATATATCGATAAATTAGATTAAATGAGGGGAGAAAATATAAAATTAGAATGTTGATGGTGAAAGGAGAGAGAGCGGGGTGCTGGAGGTGGGGTAAGTTGTCTAGTATGCTTGTCCAGCAAGTAAACTAGTTTCCCTTAGATGTTCTTCACTTGGAGACTTGTGCAACGATGTCTGAATCTAGCCAATCCGAACCTGAGCTTCGTTCCCAAACTCCGCAAAAAGGGACCCACCTTGGAGGTTTGGGTGGTGGTTCCCCCTCCGAAGCTTAAGTCAGGAATCAGGAGTTTGAAGGAAAAAGTAGAGATAGAGAGAGAAAGTGAGAGAGTATTTCCACAGAGTAAGTTTACATTGTTTGCATTGAATTACCTTTCTCCTGATTTCTAGGGTATTTATAGTGGTTATGATATGACTGGTGTCTTTTCATGGTGCCCTAGAATAAAGGCACCTGATTAGCTAGGCAATCAAATCACAACACTTGGCAGGCTATGGCTGGAGATAGATCATCAACCAATCACCAACAGCCATTTTAGGGATTTGGGCGCTGACTAACCTTTGGGCCAGAAAGTGAGCCTTTTTCTCTCACCTGAGCAGAACCCAATGGTTAAACCATCTTTCTGTATGTCTTCTAGTGGGACACGTGTACGGTCCAGATGGAGCCATGTGTCTCAAATAGAGCCATTGATATTTTAGGCTACAACATTTGCCCCTAAAAGGGTTTTTACTGTTGGCCCATACGACGGTTAAGGCCCTTTTACCTGAGGAAGCTACCTCAAATTCAAAAAGAGGCAAAGACGCGCAATTTTTTGGGCCTTACCGGTCATATTCGACCGTTTTAATCATCCCCGGTCAACTTTTAACCGGCTCAGCAGGTTTTTCACCCCCATTATATATATGCTTTGTTTGTCTTCATTTAATCATTTCACACCTTGAGAGAAATTTTCCTAGAGAGAGAGGCTCTGCATTTTTCTAGAGAGAGAGAGTGATCGTCCAATCGCCGTTTTCTTCACCGAATCGTCCAAGCGTTCCGTCAGGTATCTTTTCTTTCTTTTTTTTTTCTTTATTCTTTTTTTTTCTTAGAAAATCAATAAAATGGATTCTTCTTCTTCGTCAAACAATCCTGGCCGATCAAGAGTTAGCCTTGACCCTAGAACCGATAGTATTTCTTCTTCGGTGCATTCTAGAGTTTGGCCTATTCTGGCCGAATATGCATTTTTTTATGGTTTTGGCCGGCAAAGTCAGACGACCCAGTCTTTACCTGTGCAGGGTAATCTGGCACGCGTCAAGCATATTGCCCGTCTAAGACGAAGAATAATTCTCCCATCTTATAGCTCTGAAATGGAAGAATCGACTGGACGAGTTCCAGATGAAATGAGAGAGACCCAAAGTGCTTAGCCTTTGGCCGGGCCTACTTCCCCTGATAACAGTGCTGGGGAGAATCTTGAAATAAACCCCGAGGCCAGTCCGTCGGGTAGGGACGTCGACATGGAAGAAGCCAACGAAGGTAATATAGAGGGTGATTCTGGCTCAGCTGAAGAATCGGACGAGCCCTCTACCACTTCGTTGGAAATTAGAAGACGCTTTGGTCCTCTTTCTGACCCTGCCTTTATCTTAGTTAATCGTAAATGGCTAGAGAAAATAGGGCCTGATCCCAGCTACTTGTCCACCTATATGCCCATGCCGGGCTTCTCCTTCTGGAATACTCTTTCTGACCCAATAAAGAGGCTACGATTCTAAGTGCTCCCAGGAAGAACTTTGCCGTCTACAAGCTAGTCTTGGACGCGGGGTTGAGATTTCCCCTTCATGAGTTTGTAGAACAAGTGCTTAGGCATTATAGCATCGGCCACACTCAATTGGCGCCTAATGCCTGGTACAACATTATGACCTTCATAGCCGTCTGCGAGCTGCGTGGCTTGGCCCTTTCTCTCCCGGCTTTTACCCATATTCACTACGCATCCAAGGTTCCAGGGGCAGTGGACGGAACTTGGCTCAACATCTGCAACCGCCCCGGCTTCCTTACCGCTTGGGGAAAACCTTCGAAGATGCACGACTGGAAAGCCGACTTCATCTTTCTTAAAGCGGCCAACGACCACGTCACTGAGGGCTACCGTTTTTATAACCGGGTTGTTACGCATACTGGGCGAGGGAAGTCCTTTATGGAGTTAGAGGACAAGTTTGACGAGGAGGTGGTGGAATACTTTAGAATAAAAGAGTATTCCAGACCAGATCACACATCCTTTAAAGGGCCAGCTAACTGGATTCCCTTTAAATAGATGTTTTATGATGATAACTTCTTGGTTTCCGCCGGCTTGCGGTTGGCCGAGGATAGAGGTATATCTTCGGAACTCCCAAGTAAAATGCCCCGTCCAAAAAATGTGTGTTGGGCTAACCCATTGTTTCTTTTTTTTTTGTAGATACACCCAGAGCACTCCTCAAAAGATCTTGGACGGGAGACATCAGCATGTCCAAGTTCACTGATAACTTGTGGAAGGAGTATGCCAAGTCCAGCACAGAGAAGAGGGCTGAGACTCTGGTAAATATAATTATATATATATATATATATATATATATATATATATATATATATATATATATATATATATATATATATATATATATATATATATATATATAATTTTTTTTGGACGAGGATGGTTCAAAGAAGGAAGGAAGGCGTCCATAACTGGACGGCTTCCTTCAACAAACCTTCCTCGTCTTGAAAGAGATAAGCGCCTTGAAAGATCTTGGACGAGGGTCAGTCGATGAAGGAAGGCGTCCACACTAGGACGACTTCTTTCTCCGAACTATCCTCGTCTGCGTTTTATAACGGTCTTGGACGGGGGCCTTGCTGGTCCGCCCAAGGTAGATTCTTGATCTTGGACGAGTGTAGCTCGAGGAAGGAAGACGTCCATGCTTGGACGGCTTCCTTCGTCGTACCATCCTCGTCTGAGTTTTGTAAGGGCCTTGGACGGGGACCTGACTGGTCCTCCCAAGGTGATGGCTTTATCCTGGACGAGGGTTAGTCGAGGAGGGTAGGCGTCCATGCTTGGACGGCTTCCTTCTTTGAACCATCCTCGTCTGAAGTATGAAGGAAGCTTTGGACGATCAACCCTCGTCTAGGGCTCAATAATCTTTTGTAGCTATTCATTCTTTGGACGATCATTTTCCTGACTTGTTGATCTTTGCTGAAAAGTGCCTCAACTAACAAAGCCCCACCGGGGAAATCTTCTTCGTCTAAGAAGAGACCGGCAGCGGCTGGGGACCAGCAGCCGGCCAAAAAGCCTAAGGGCTTTGCAAAAAGAAAAACGGAGAAGACCACTCCAGCCGGTAAAGAGGCCGAGGGGAAGATTATCCGTCCTCCGAAGGACAAATTCTTGAAGGAAGAGTCGTCCACCAATGCCTCGGCTGCAGAAGAGAAAAAGCTGTACTCGGTTCGGGTTGATCAGTCGGACACGATTGATAAGTATGAGGTCCGGTCGGACTCTGCTCTGGCGTTGGTGGTCCGTGATCCGGAAACGGCTATTGAAGACAAACCAACCTTCAGTGGCACGGTTGCCAAGCTGGTCTCACGGATGCCGCTATCTATTAGGACGGCGTCTCTATCTTCGGGTGAGTTATATTATCCTAACATATGTAGGACGCTGCGGGTTGGTGGACGTTCAATGAGTCCGTCTAACAGAGCATAAGCAAGTGATCATTCCTATCAAGAGAACCGACTCCCCCTCTTTCGAGATAAGGGCAAAGGCCACCGCTTCGCCTCGGCTGCTCCCACAGTGGACTCAGACGAGGAGGCTTCTGCCGCCTTTGCCAAGATGCCGAAGGCTGTACGTGAACGACTTAAGCAGGAGCTGTTCAAGTGCTACCCTGAATCCTACATAAAGGGCCTAAAGGGAGCATCAGCTGGGCATGTAGGTTACATGTCACAACTGGCTGCCGAGGTAAAGTTTGTTGCCGCTATTAAAATTGTACTTGTACAATTTTCCCCTTTTTTTTTACCACTCGTCTAATGACTTGCTTGATCTCCGTTGTTCCAGCTCCTGGCTCGCAGCATTTTAACTGAGGAATGGGCGATGGAGCTTAGGAAGGAGAATAAGCAGCTCGTCCATCAGGCTACAACGGCCGGCGACAAGGCCATTCATGACATTGAGATGACGGAGACTCTTCACCGTCAATCAAGGGAGGCTTGGGAAAAACGGTCGGCCACACTGGAGGCTAACAACCAACAGTATCTCGTCACCATCAACCAGCTGTACAAGGATCAGGATAAATTGAGACTGGCCTTGGACACCGTCTCAACTGAGTTGACAGTCGAGAGAGATACTGCCCTTTTGGCCGCTGTTCAACTTAGAAGGGAGAATATCCTTCTAAGGGCTCGAAATGCTCAGCTGAAGAAGGAAGCGGCCCAGGCCTTTGAGGACGCCAAGGAAGGCCTTAATCAGGTCATTGAGACGTCCAAGGACTGGACCATCAAGGCCTTTGAAATGCTGGTAGAGCCTCATGAAGTCCCCAGCTTTGCCCGGCGTCTGGAATTTCAGGAGAGCGTCCACCGTGCAATGGTGACTGCTCAAGAGCCTCCTGAATTCCTGGACTCAGATGAAGAGGTTGCAGACGAGGAAGGGTCTCTTGAGGACGACCAAGAAACTCCTGCTGAATGAGATGCCTAGTTTTAGGTTTATTTTTCTAAGTTTCTTGGCTTGTTTGCCGTCGTAGCTTTATCTCTTCTTTTTGTTTTATACTGAATTGTAAGTCGCTTTTACAAGTATATAATGAAATGACCTTTTGCCAATGCTTGTCCTTTCTATTATAGCACTTAAATTTTTATCAAGTACACTTTGGGCTTGTTTTGCCCTTCTTAGTCGTCAATGCCACTTATCTTAGCAGTAGATACATCTTGTCCTTATCTTTGGACGGTCTTCTTACTTAAAATAGATAGGACTCGTCCTGACTTTTGAGCGGATTTTAAGCTTTGTGAAGGAAAGAGTATCATCCTTGTCGTCGGTGAGTGTGCCGTCCTTGTCTTTGGACGGTCTCCAGGCTTGGTTAAGGGAAAAGTCAGTTTTGTCCCTGTCTTTGGACGATCTTCAGACTTCCCTCAAAATCACTAAGTATAATTGTGACTCGTCCTTCAAACTTGGCTCGTCCTAAAAGTATAATTGTTTTCGCTGTATCCCCCCCCTTCTTGGGCTTAGCGCATCCTTGTATTCTGGACGAGCTTTGCCCCAAGAAGGAAAGCGGCCAATATTGGCCGAGCAAACCTAAACTCCTTCGTTTAGGACGAGCTTAGTTACTTGTGGACAATTTATATATTGCGGTTTATGGACGACCCATGCTTTGGCCGGCTTCCTTGAGGAGGTAACCCTCGTCTTGAAGTAGTGAACCCTTACTTAGCTCGTCCTGGTCTTTGGACGATCTTCAAGTTTACTTGAGAAAAGGTGAGTTTCGTCCTTGTCTTTGGACGGTTTTCATCTTTCCTCAAAGAAAACCAAGTAAAAATGTGGCTCGTCCTTATCTCTGGACGATCTTGAAACTTAGTTAAGGAAAGGGTGAATATCATCCTTGTCTTTGGACGATCCGCAGACTTTCCTTAAAGAAGCTAAGTATAATTGTGGCTCGTCCCTCAAACTTGACTCGTCCTAAAAGTTCCCCCCTTCTAAGGCTTAGCTCATCCTTGTATTCTGGACGAGCTTTGCACCAAGAAGGAGAGCGGCCAACATTGGCCGAGCCAACGTGAACTCTTTTGTTTAGGACGAGCTTAGACATTTGTAGGCAATTTATATATTGTTGTTTATGGATGAACCATGGTTTGGCCGGCTTCCTTGAGGAAGCAATTCTCGTCTTGAAATAGTGAACCCTTATTAGGGCCTTTACTACTTAGCTGTCCTTGTATTTGAGAGTAAGATTCCTTTACTAAGGCTTGCTTACTTCTGGACAGCTTCCCTTTTAGAGACCTTGACGTTTCTCTTACTAGAGATTTTTGTCAATTGGTTGGCCATATGTGTGATGCACCCTGTAGGTTTACTACACTTTGGTCGGTCTCTTTGAAGGAGTGATGTTCGTCAGAGAAATGGGTATTCCCTGTTTTGAAGTTTATTGTCGATCTTTTACTTTGGACGTTTTATTGTTCTTTGTAATTTTGTCAAAGTTAATGTCACTTTTAGACCACTAGACCAACTGGTGGTAAATATGCCCCAAAGTGAACAACTTAGTTAAAAATAGAGGAACAATATAGGGAGAAAGTAGAAATTGTATTATATGAATTTTACTTGACGAAGTGCCAAGATACATGTATACATTTCTAGTTCTCTTTTTTGTGCCGTGGCACTTGTTTTGGGTTACAAACTACTGTAAAATTCTTCCCGATTAACTGAGTCAGACGTGGTACTTCTTCAATGTGTCTGAGTTCCAAGTGCGTTGTATTGGTCGTCCATCCATATCTTGGAGACGAAAAGTTCCGCTTCGCACTTCCTGGACTATCAGATAGGGGCCTTCCCAATTTGGTGTCAGTTTACCCAGTTCCTTAGCTCGGCCAACAACTTCCATCTTTCTCAGAACCAAATCCCCTACCTTGAGCGGTCGTCTAGCAACTCTCTTGTTAAAGTCCCGAGCCATTCGCAGCTTGTACAATTGCATTCTTAGCAGTGCATTGCCCCTGACCTCTGGTACTTGGTCCAAGGCCGTGCGTAATGCAGCCTAGTTGGCTTCTTCAGTGTACAACATCACTCTAAGGGTGGGTTCCTCAATCTCAATGGGCAAGACGACTTCAGTACCATAGACCAACATGAAGGGTGTCTCTCCCGTAGAGTTTTTAGCCGTGGTTCTGATAGACCATAGCACCAACTGTAGCTCTTCAACCCATAACCCCTTAGCATCATCCAGCTTTCTCTTGATTCCATTTGATAGGATCTTGTTGAATGACTCTACTTGCCCATTGGTTTGTGGGTGGGCGACTGCAGCAAAGTGGGCTTTGATTTCCCTTTCCGCCAACCAATCTTTCAGCTTAGGTGTTTCAAACTGTGGACCATTATCAAAGACGATGGACTGCGGCATGCCAAAGCGAGTTATAATGCTCCTCCAAATGAAGCCCTTGACGTCATTCGTTGTTATACCCCGCATGGCTTTGGCCTCTATCCATTTAGTGAAATCATCCACGGCTACAATTACAAACTTCTTTTGCCCAGCGGCTACAGGGAAAGGTCCCAGAATATCCATGCCCCATTTGGCAAAAGGCAGAGGGAACAAGATAGGAGTTAAGTAATTGGACGACTTCGCGCATTTTCGTGCTTCCGACAACTGTCGCACTTCTTTGCGTAGACAAGAGCATCTTCCTTTAAGGTAGGCCAATAATACCCAGTCCTTAAAGCCTTTTCTCCCAATGCTCTTCCCCCAATGTGGGATGCACAAGCTCCTTCATGGAGTTCCTTCAGTACCTCTAGGCCATCTTCCCTGGTGATGTACTTGAGAAGAGGACGATTGAATGACTTCTTGTAAAGGGTCTCATCCTACGATTCAAACCATTTGTCTCGGGCTTTTACATACTTCGCCTCTACGAGTGGTCCCAAGGCAATCGTCCTGTCTTCTTGTATTCTATTATAGGATCCATCCAAACTGCCCCTCGGCTAAGAAACATGACTTGTTCTTGGTCAATGCTCTTTTTTGGTTTAACCTCCCAAAACACTGTTCTTGGCGCATCACCTTCAGCCGAGCTGGCCAATTTTGAGAGAGTGTCTGCTTGATGATTTTCTGACCTTGGTACTTGGTCGAGAACAAATCGTTTCAATGGCTCAATCTCATCCTTGATCAGATGCATATATTTGCTCATTGATGCTTCTTTACATTCGAAGTCTCCATTGACTTAACTGACGACTAAGAGAGTCCGATTTGGCCTCAATCTCTTGAGCCCCAGCCGCCTTACACATCTTAATCCCAGCCAGAAGTGCTTCATATTCAGCTTCGTTATTGGACGCTTGGAATTGGAACCTTAGCGCATATTCAAACTTGTCTCCTTCTGGAGATTGACAAATGATTCCTGTCCCACATCCATTGATAGTGGATGATCCATCCACCATGAGCGTCCAGTGCTTCCTTCCTTCAGTCGGATCATATATAGGTTCTATAGCTGGTCGAGTAAGCTCAACTATAAAATCTACTAAGGCTTGCCCCTTAATAGCTTTTCTTGATTCAAAAGATATGTCGAACATGTTTAGCTCAACAGCCTACTTCAGCATTCGTCCAGCGGCTTCCATCTTTTGTAGAACTTGCCTCAGAAGTTGGTCAGTATAGACTATTATACCGTGAGCCAAGAAATAAGGCCTCAATTTTCTGCTTGCCATGACGACTGCCAACCCAAACTTATCGACCGGTGTGTACATACATTCCACGTTCTTAAGCACATGACTCACGAAGTATATTGGGATTTGCACATACTCTCTTTCAGCCAATAGAACAACACTCACAGCCTGTGGAGACACAACCAAGTATACAAACAGTTTTTCCCCCTCAGCTGGACTGACCAACCTAGGTAATTGACGAAGGTGATCTTTGACCTGCTGAAGCGCTTGCTCAGCTTCTGCTGTCCATTCAAACTTAGCTTTTTTCTTGATGGTAGCGAAAAAATGATGACACTTGTCTCCTGACTTAGACAAGAATCGTCCAAGGGCCGCTAAGCAACCTGTCAGACGCTGTACCTCTTTGATTTTGGACGGAGACTTCATGTCAACAATGGCTTTGATTTTTTCGGGATTTGCTTCTATCCCCCTTTGATCTACTAGGAAACCCAAAAACTTCCCAGAAAAGACGCCAAAGACACATTTTTTGGGGTTCAATTTCAGTTTGTACTTTCTGAGAGTTTCGAAAGTTTCTCTCAAATCACCAACATGGCCTTCCTCTTACCGACTCTTCACTATCATATCATCAATATAGGCTTCCATGTTCCTTCCCAACTGTGACTGGAAGACAATATTAATCAATCTTTGAAAAGTGACCGACGCATTACGGAGGCCAAAAGGCATCCTCAACCAGCCATACAACCCTTTCTCGGTAATGAAGGACGTTTTGTCCTAATCCTCTGACCACATGGGGATTTGATGAAAGCCTGAATAGGCGTCCATGAAGCTTAACAAAGCATGGCCAGCCGTGGAGTCCACCAGTCGATCCAACTTAGGCAAAGGAAAATTGTCCTTAGGTTAGGCCTTGTTGAGATCAGTGTAGTCCACATACATCCTCCAGGTGCCATTAGGCTTTGGCACCATGACCACATTTGCTATCCATTATGGATAATAAGTCTATCTGATGAACTGTGATTCCAACAACTTCTGGACTTCCTGGTCGACCGCTTGATTTATGGCTAGTCCTAAGTGTCTCTTCTTCTAACGCACTGGCTTCATACTTGGATCAACATTCAGCCGATGAACGGCTATGTCTGAGTCTATTCCGGGCATCTCTTCAACACTGTAGGCAAACACATCTTGGAATTCCTTGAGCAAATTTATCAAAATACCCCTTAAAGGGGTAAGAGAAGATCCAATCTTTAAGGTTCTTTCTGGACGGGCATGGTCCAAACAAATGTCTTCTGGATCATCTACAGGCTCTGGACGTTTAAGTGCCACGCCCATGATAGCCATCAATTCTCCAGATGAGGGTAGCTCTTCCTTAACGGGTACATACTTCCTTTTTTTGCTGGGAAGGTGTTCAAACGTTTTCCTTGAGGGAACAACCGGCGTCTGAGGACTATCAATTGTCATCCTCAGTGAGGCCACTTGGTCCTTTATAATTTCGGACATTTTCCTTTCGCCAGCGACCTTCGTCTGGTCCTGATTGCCTGCTTTCCATGACGACGGCTTTAAAGTAGTTAGGTAACATTCCCTAGCCGCCTGCTGATCTCCATACAAGGAGCCAATTTGACCACCATCACATTCAAACTTCATAAGCATCAAGTGAGTTACTATCACAGCTTTAACATGATTCAGAGTTGGTCGTCCAAGTATGACATTATAGGCTGTCAAATCTCGGACAACCAAGAACTTGATGAAAAAGTCCGTGAGGCATCCTTCTCTCCAACTCGGACGGGCAAAGTAACTGTTCCCATAGGGTGAATGATTCCTCCCCCAAACCCTATGATGGGATGGTGCACGGGAACCAAGTCCTTCTCATCGAACTTCAATCTAGACAAGAAATCTGCACTAATGATGTCTGTCGAGCTTCCAGTGTCAATCAGAATTCTTCTTACTCTCAAGTTTGCTATCTTCATTTCTACAACCAAAGGGTCATCATGGGGAGTTCTCAGCTTCCCCCGATCTTGCTCACTAACTACCACCTCTGGGAAGGGCTCGACCTTTGTCTGATCAGTTAGTAAGACTTGGCCGAGCTCCCAGAGATAGTTTTTGTGCCCTCTATTGGTTGGTCCTCCAGCGGCAAATCCTCCTGAAATGACAAGAACAACATCCTCGTCAGTGCTCTCACTTTCCTTCTTCTTGCTCTGCCGATCATCTTTCCTCTGAAACTTCCTTCCCCCTTGAGGCAAGTATAAGTTCATCTTTCCTTTTCGAGCTAAATCCTCCAAAGCCCTCTTAAGGTGTTTACATTCATTGGTCTCGTGACCGCAGTCCTTGTGAAAGTGACTGTATTTGCTCTTGTCTCTATTTTTGTAAGGAGTCTTCATCTCAGCTGGAGCCTTCAGCTCATATTGGTCCTTTATCTCCATGAGAATGGAGTATTGGTCCTTGCTGAATTCAATGGGGTTGGCTGAAGGCTCAGATTCTTTCCTCTTACTTCTCCTGGATGAAGTAGAGGTGGAGGTTATGGCCCAAGTCTCAGCCTTTTTGGGGTTGCTCTTCTTTGGTTGAGCAACCTCTTCAGGCTTCTTGGACTCGGGGTGCTTGGCCTCAGCACATACTTCAGTGTCGTGAATAAATGCTTCGGCTTCCTTTAAAGCCTCGGCAAGAGTGGTGATTTTCTTCTTAACAAGATCGAACTTAAAACTTCCTGGCCTTAGCCCCCTGATAAAGGCGTCAAAGGTCACCCCAGCATTGAGATCTTGAATCTGAAGGGCTTCTAAATTAAATATTTTAATAAAACTTATGAGGGCTTCCTTGGGTCCTTGGACGACCTTACCCAAGTGCATGCTTGTTTTTTGCTCTTGCCGATTGGCAACAAAGTGATTAGTAAATAGGTAACTGAGCTCAGTAAAATTGTTGACTGAATTAGAGGGGAGATTGTTAGGGATGCAACTAGGGCGGGGCGGGGCGGATTTTGGCATTCTCATTCCCATCCCCACCTCACTTTTTCATCCCCATCCCCATCCCCATCCCCGCGGTGGGTCCGGAACTCATCCCCATTCCCGCCCCGCCATGTACACAATTAAAACCATCCCCACCCCATCACCCACTTGGGTATCCATCCCCACCAAATCCCCCCCTTCCCCGCCCCACCATCCACTTAATCCTCATTTGAAACTCACTAAATAATACTCATATACCATATATAATTTCAAATACTAATAACAAAAAATATATACAGCTAGAAAAACTATTAAAGAGTGTTATAGACTTGTAATTTGTTGAAAATTTAATATTTTAAGTGGGTAAGATGTAGGGTGAGTGGGGATGGGGCGGAGCGGGGCGGGGATGGGGCGGGTACAACTTAAAATCCACCCCCGCCCCATCACCCATGGCGGGTATAACTTTCATCCCCATCTCCGCCCCACTACCCACCAAACTAGGATCCATCCCCGCCCCAATGGGACGGGGATGGGGCGGGTCTCCTACTTGACCCGCCCCACTTGCATCCCTAGAGATTGTTAAACCACTTCTGAGCTACTCCTTTCAGAGTAGCCGGGAAGTTCTTACACCAAGTAGCATCATCCACTGCTTGGACGTACATCTTATGCTTATAAGCGGATATGTGATCGTCTGGATCAGTAGTTCCATCAAAGGGCTCTATGGTAGGGAGTTTTACCTTTGGGAAGGGGGGACGCCTCCATGATCTTGGCCGAGAATGGGGTAGTCCAGTTTATCCGGAGAGCTCCCAGCTGTCCCTCAATGGGTATGAACTCCTTCCGGTGTTCTTTCAACACAGGGTTAGATGAAGTGTTTGCAGGGGATGGACGCTTATAAACCATTGGCTGAACCACCGTTTTCTCTTGTCTTGGACGAACAAGAGAAGGGCCCAGACTTCTTCCTTCTGTTTTGGATGGTATCCTCAAAGGAGGGTCTCTCAAGTACGGTGTAGACCCTGTGGCCGACCGTTGTAATGCAACAGCTTTCTTTGCCTCTAGGTATTCCCTGGCATCTGTTTCCATTCGGTGCCCATTTGGACGAACATTATCCTGGGTCCTAACCACCAGGTTCCAGTCCATCTTCCTTCGCTGCTCACTAACTTCTGGCTGCTTTTCTCTGGCTGTTCTCCTAGAGGGTTCCTGACAAACAGGTCGACTTGGACCTGGACGGTTCTCCTGGGAACGCCCCCTAAGAGGAATTGGATTGTTAGCTGCTAGCTCCGGATTAACATGAAAAAACAGCATGTTGTTCTTGATCTGTTCCTGGACGACTGCTGCCATCTTAGTCTAAAAATCATTCAAGACGTTCTCAAGATGGGCAGCAGTCACTGGACGTTCTAGATTCTCCTGAATAACAGGTTGTTGGCTTTGTCCAGGGACACTGATGATGGACGGAAGTCTATCCCTTCCTCGAGGCGGTCTCTCATGATCTACTATATCTTCGACATTGATCTGAAAACTTCGAATTTCAGCCACGTTGGACGATTGACAGTCAGTCATCGTTGCGTCTCCCCACAGACGGCGCCAAGTGTTTAGTATGCTTGTCCAGCAAGTAAACTAGTTTCCCTTAGATGTTCTTCACTTGGAGACTTGTGCAACGATGTCTGAATCTAGCCAATCCGAACCTGAGCTTCGTTCCCAAAACTGCAAAAAAGGGACCCACCCTGGAGGTTTGGGTGGTGGTTCCCCCTCCGAAGCTTAAGTCAGGAATCAGGAGTTTGAAGGAAAAAGTAGAGATAGAGAGAGAAAGTGAGAGAGTATTTCCACAGAGTAAGTTTACACTGTTTGCATTGAGTTACCTTTCTCTTGATTTCTGGGGTATTTATAGTGGTTGTGACATGACTGGTGTCTTTTCATGGTACCCTAGAATAAAGGCACCTGATTGGCTAAGCAATCAAATCACAACACTTGGCAGGCTATGGTTGGAGATAGATCATCGACCAATCACCAGCAGCCATTTTAGGGATTTGGGCTCTGACTAACCTTTGGGCCAGAAAGTGAGCCTTTTTCTCTCACCTGAACAGAACCTAATGGTTAAACCATCTTTCTGTATGTCTTCTGGTGGGACACGTGTACTGTCCAGATGGAGCCATGTGTCTCAAATAGAGCCATTGATATTTTAGACTACAACATTTGCCCCTAAAAGGGTTTTTACTGTTGGCCCATACGACGGTTAAGGCCCTTTTACCTGAGGAAGCTACCTCAAATTCAAAAAGAGGCAAAGACGCGCCATTTTTTGGGCCTTACCGGTCATATTCGTCCGTTTTAATCATCCCCGGTCAACTTTTAACCGGCTCCGTAGGTTTTTCACCCCCCTATATATATGCTTTGTTTGTCTTCATTTAATCATTTCACACCTTGAGAGAAATTTTTCTAGAGAGAGAGGCTCTGCATTTTTCTAGAGAGAAAGAGTGATCGTCCAATCACCGTTTTCTTCACCGAATCGTCCAAGCGTCCCGTCAGGTATCTTTTCTTTCTTCTTTTTTTTTTTTTTTTCTTTATTTTTTCTTAGAAAATCTATAAAATGGATTCCTCTTCTTCGTCAAACAATCCTGGCCGATCAAGAGTTAGCCTTGACCCTAGAACCGATAGTATTTCTTCTTCGGTGCATTTTAGAGTAGGGCCTATTCTGGCCGAATATGCATTTTTTTATGGTTTTGGTCGGCAAAGTCAGACGACCCAGTCTTTACCTGTGCAGGGTAATCTGGCGCGCGTCAAGCAAACTGCCTGTCTAAGACGAAGAATAATTCTCCCATCTTATAGCTCTGAAATGGAAGAATCGACTAGACGAGTTCCAGATGAAACGAGAGAGACCCAAAGTGCTCAGCCTTTGGCCGGGCCTACTTCCCCTGATAACAGTGCTGGGGAGAATCTTGAAATAAACTCTGAGGCCAGTCCGTCGGGTAGGGACATCGACATGGAAGAAGCCAGCGAAGGTAATATAGAGGGTGATTCTGGCTCAGCTGAAGAATCGAACGAGCCCTCTACCACTTCGTCGGAAATCAGAAGACGCTTAGGTCCTCTTTCTGACCCTGCCTTTATCTTAGTTAATCGTAAATGGCTAGAAAAAAAATAGGGCCTGATCCCAGCTACTTGTCCACCTATATGCCCATGCCGGGCCGGGCTTCTCCTTCGTCATACCCGATAAAGAGGCTACGATTCTGAGTGCTCCCAGGAAGCACTTTGCCGTCTACAAGCTAGCCATGGACGCGGGGTTGAGATTTCCCCTTCATGAGTTTGTAGAACAAGTGCTTAGGCATTATAGCATCGGCCACAATCAATGGGCGCCTAATGCCTGGTACAACATTTTGACCTTCATAGCCGTCTGCGAGCTGTGCGGCTTGGCCCTTTCTCTCCCGGCTTTTACCCATATTCACTAGGCATCCAAGGTTCCAGGGGCAGTGGACGGAACTTGGCTCAGCATCTGCAACCGCCCCGGCTTCCTTACCGCTTGGGGAAAACCTTCGAAGATGCACGACTGGAAAGCCGACTTCATCTTTCTTAAAGCGGCCAACGACCACGTCACTGAGGGCTACCGTTTTTATAACCGGGTTGTTACGCATACTGGGCGAGGGAAGTCCTTTCTGGAGTTAGAGGACAAGTTTGACGAGGAGGTGGTGGAATACTTTAGAATAAAAGAGTATTCCAGATCACACATCCTTTAAAGGGCCAGCTAACTGGATTCCCTTTAAATAGATGTTTTATGATGATAACTTCTTGGTCGCCGCCGGCTTGCGGTTGGCCGAGGATAGAGGTATATCTTCGGAACTCCCAAGTAAAATGCCCCGTCCAAAAAATGTGTGTTGGGCTAACCCATTGTTTCTTTTTTTTGTAGATACACCCAGAGCACTCCTCAAAAGATCTTGGACGGCAGACATCAGCATGTCCAAGTTCACTGATAACTTATGGAAGGAGTATGCCAAGTCCAGCACAGAGAAGAGGGCTGAGACTCTGGTTAATATAATTGTATATATATATATATATATATATATATATATATATATATATATATATATATATTTTTTGGACGAGGATGGTTCAAAGAAGGAAGGAAGGCGTCCATAACTGGACGACTTCCTTCAACAAACCTTCCTCGTCTTGAAAGAGATAAGCGCCTTGAAAGATCTTGGACGAGGGTCAGTCGATGAAGGAAGGCGTCCACACTTGGACGGCTTCTTTCTCCGAACTATCCTCGTCTGTGTTTTATAACGGCCTTGGACGGGGGCCTTGCTGGTCCGCCCAAGGTAGATTCTTGATCTTGGACGAGTGTAGCTCGAGGAAGGAAGGCGTCCATGCTTGGACGGCTTCCTTCGTCGTACCGTCCTCGTCTGAGTTTTGTAAGGGCCTTGGACGGGGACCTGGCTGGTCCTCCCAAGGTGATGGCTTTATCCTGGACGAGGGTTAGTCGAGGAGGGTAGGCGTCCATGCTTGGACGGCTTCCTTCTTTGAACTATCCTCGTCTGAAGTATGAAGGAAGCTTTAGACGATCAACCCTCGTCTAGGGCTCAATAATCTTTTGTAGCTATTCATTCTTTGGACAATCATTTTCCTGACTTGTTGATCTTTGCAGAAAAGTGCCCCAACTAACAAAGCCCCACCAGGAAAATCTTCTTCGTCTAAGAAGAGACCGGCAGCGGCTGGGGACCAGCAGCCGGCCAAAAAGCCTAAGGGCTTTGCAAAAAGAAAAACGGAGAAGACCACTCCAGCTGGCAAAGAGGCCGAGGGGAAGACTATCCGTCCTCCGAAGGACAAAGTCTTGAAGGAGGAGTCGTCCACCAATGCCTCGGCTGCAGAAGAGAAAAGGCTGGACTCGATTCCGGTTGATCAGTCGGACACGATTGATAAGTCTGAGGTCCGGCCGGACTCTGCTTTGGCGTTGGTGGTCCCTGATCCAGAAACGGCTACTGAAGACAAACCAGCCTTCAGTGGCACGGTTGTCAAGCTGTTCTCACATATGCCACTATCTATTAGGGCGGCGTCTCTATCTTCGGGTGAGTCATATTATCCTAACATATGTAGGACGCTGCGGGTTGGTGGACGTTCAATGAGTCCGTCCAACAGAGAAGCAGTGATCATTCCTATCAAGAGAACTGACTCCCCCCTCTTTTCAGATAAGGGCAAAGGCCCTGCTTCTGCCTCGGCTGCTACTCAAACGAGGAGGCTTCTGCCGCCTTTGCCAAGATGCCGAAGGCTGAACATGAACGGCTTAAGCAGGAGCTGTTCAAGTGCTACCCTGAATCCTACATAAAGGGCCTAAGGGGTGCATCAGCTGGGCATGTAGGTTACATGTCACAACTGGCTGCCGAGGTAAAGTTTGTTGCCGCTATTAAAACTGTACTTGTATAATTTTCCCCTTTTTTTTTACCACTCGTCTAATGACTTGCTTGATCTCCATTGTTCCAGCTCCTGGCTCGCAACATTTTTACTGAGGAATGGGCGAGGGAGTTTAGGAAGGAGAATAAGCAGCTCGTCCATCAGGCTACAACGGCCGGCGATTAGGCCATTCATGACATTGAGATGGCAGAGACTCTTCACCGTCAATCAAGGGAGGCTTGGGAAAAACAGTTGTACAAGGATCTAGATAAATTGAGACTTTTATTATTATTATTATTATTATTATTATTATTATTATTATTGTTATTATTATTATTATTATTATTATTATTATTATTATTATTATTATTATTATTATTATTATTATTATTATTATTTATTATTATTATTATTATTATTATTATTATTATTATTATTATTATTATTATCTTTATTATTATTATCTTTATTTATTATTATTATTATTTATTATTATTAATAAGATTCTTGGCAATGTCACTTTTAATCTTAGTGGGTTGTTAGGAAGTTAGGAGTAATTTTAGGCATGTCATTAATATAATTAATTATCATTAATATTATTAATAATTGTTAAATATATGTAAATATAGTTTTGTATTTTGTAAATTAGGCAAGTGCATATCATGTTCCTTCGAATTAGGAGTAATGCATGCTACTGTTACTATTCTACAGTATTAGGCGTGAAGCATGCTATTGGTTTTGTATATACTGACTTGCGAATAGCAATCTTGGAGGAAAATATTCTATTAGAGTAATAATATTGTTACGCCATATCATTATTATTCTACTTGTTATTATTAATATTACTCAATTCATAAGAATATTATTATTATGCATATTATTAGTATTAGTATTAATATTATTATTATTATCATTATCATTAATATTATTAATTATTATCATTATCAATGATGATAAAAATATTACTCTACTTGTAATTATTAATAATACTCAATTCAGTTCACTTCAGTTCAAACCTATTCATTTCAGTTCAGTTCAGACCTATTCAGTCCAAAAGAACAGAGAGGTGGGTTGATTTTGGATCTGGTCGGGTTTGATCTACCTATTTTTGGTTCTTCCGAGATCGGTTATTTTCATATTTTGGGTCCTAATTTCTTGTTTAAGACTCAATTTTATCGAGTCTAGTTTTCGAGTTCACTTCCAATCAGATTAAAATTTGCCAGATATGCTATTTGTATATCTCATAAATATTATAACTTTTAGCATATATAAATATATATATTATTCCATCTTTATGTAATTCACTTTGGACGAGATTAACCATAGAAAGTTAAATAAAACAAAAGTGAATCCAAATAGTATCAAACTCCTTAGTCTCATGACCAATTTCACACTAGGTTACATGACCCATTTTCATAACAAAAATTATAAAATGCGATATTTTTTCTTCGGTCAAACTTGATGTCCCATTTCTATTGCATATATTGGCATGAATAGCAATGCTCGGGACAGATTCATTCTTAAAACAATTTTATGAGGAGGATGGTTCTACATTTCATTTCGTTTTGCTTGTGGTGTTGTTTACTTGCGCATGTTAGTGGACACGGGTAGAAAGAGAATTTTTAGTTTTAGACTGTGGCCTGTGAGGGACATGGATATGGGACGAGGAGAGGGATGCTTTGGTGAGACGGAAAACAATTTCAATCGAGAAATGAAATGAAGATTTTTTAAGGTACTTGGAAATTTGTCGTTGTCGTGTTTTCCTACAAATTTGATACTTAAACCCACATTTCTAAGGGTTAAACAGGCCGACTTTAGCGAGTCATCTTGTATGTAATATAGCAAGGTCCATTGCATGTTTGTGGCTTCTTTTTTAGAACTTTTACCTGCACGATCTGCAGACTGCAGGTGTTTTGCATGGTCTTTGCATGAGGGCTTCTCTTTTACTTGGTCCCCTAATTCTTTCTTCTTCATGAAAGGCATGATGAAAATGGTATTGTACGAGAGAAATGATATTGTTCGAGAGTGTAGCTTTGAAAAGATGATAAGGGCATTGCTGGTGTGGAGATTGGGTAGCCTAAGACTTTTAGTACTCCATTCCCTTTGGATTTTTGAGAATTCTCTAAGTTTATCTAGATTGTCATATTAATTATGAACGAGGTAAACAACGCAAAACAAAGAGAATAATATATGCAAAATATTCTGAAATGCAACTAAATTGGCTTAAAACTATATGAAAATGCACCTAAAATAACCTCAAAAAGTAAGCACACTTATCTTTTTTCACATATAATTGTTTTATAAATATATCGATAAGTTAGATTAAATGAGGAGAGAGAATATAAAATTAGAATGTTGATGGTGAAAGGAGAGAGAGCGGGGTGCTGGAGGTGGGGTAAGTAATGGCAGAGCTAATAATGGTGGAGAGCTAGAAGAGGAGAGAGAAAATAAGGAAGGAAGACATGTATAAAGGTTTATATAAGTGACCTTGGTGGTGGTGTTAATGGTGTAGGAGAGAGAGAAGGGGAGGAGGGAGATAAAGTAGGGGTAATTAAGGGTTAGTGGGTTAATTAGGTCATTTAGGGGTTAATAATTTACAATGTTGACGGTCGTTAGTCATTAAGGGTATTCTGTGGATTTTCTAAAAATTGGGGGATATATGATGAATTTTGAAAAGTCGGATGGTATATGTGAATAAAAATATTTATCGGGGTATATGGTGAAAAAGCTTTTTTATTGATAAAGATTGAGTGTGGACCAAAAGGATGTAAGAAAACTAACATAATAATAGTGGAAAACCATGCCAAAAATGAATGTGTTCAAAGTAATATGGGACAAACAAAAAGAAAAAGTGTGCAGACTATTCTGAGACGGAGGGAGTAAAAAAAATCGACCCTTCCATTTCTCCGATTTTATTATCACAACGTTTCATGAAGAAACTAGTTTTTAGGCCCGGGCTATGCCCCGGGTAACTATACTTTTTATTTATTAATATTTTACTTTAAAATTATATCACCAAACATTACTTAATTTAGTGGTTAAGAGTTTAATATACTGACTTGGAAGTCATGGGATCAAATCTTATACCATGTATTTTCAAACTTTTTAGTGTATGTGGAGTACATGAATTAAACACTCCAAGGGATAGCGCCACATGGCACACTTGCTTGTTTAGGAACGCCTATTATTATATTAGTATAGATGCTTACTTGTTTTTTTTCTCTTATAGCAAAAGATATAATACTTTAATCATCATTGATCCACTTTTTTCTCTCTTTCATGCTGATCTCTTTCTCCCTAAAAATATATTAATTCGACAATTTCTCTCCTAATTAATTAAGAAACCAAGTTGTCCCCAACTTTTTGCAATATCTTCAAATTTCCTTACAATGTAATAATCTACAATAACGAGGTACTTTTTCATGAAATGAAGGGAGTAGTTTGCACTGATAAGTTCCTTCGTTTCTTTTTAATCTACACACTTTGTATTTCGACATTATTCACATATTTCACTTTGACCATCATTTGTGATTTATGCATAAGGAAAAACATGCTATGTGAGATCCCTTTAGATTTGTCTTGACATAATATCAAAATTTTATAATATTTTACTTATTCATAAATATATATTTATAGTCAAAGTTGTGTGGGTGCAGTGACAAACGTGATAGTCAAACTCTACGGATTAAAAAGGAACAGAGGTAGTACTATCAACATCAACAACAACACTAATAAAATCACTCACACTAACACTAATAATTGCCTGTTTGGTGTTTTAGATTGTTTTGTTTTCTGGGTGCTTAGGGGCAGCCTGTTGTCCAAGCATCTTTAAGTTGTAATACTATTTTTTTGGTTATCAATAACTACTTTGAATTGCAAAAAAAAAATTACATATTTTTGGAAAAATTGACACTCCCGATCCAAACTTAGGCGGTTCAATTTGAAAAGTTCCAAATTTTGATTATCTTAGAGTGGTCCCAACTTTTAGGGGTCTCTTTCTAATACGGTTGATACGCTCAAGTTACACGTAGTATTTACGTAACTTTGGGTGCACTTTGCTAAGGGTTTGATTGTAATTGTTAACATTCGTGTTTTATTTAACTCTTAGCGGAAGTTCGTAGTTTTGCGAGATAATTTGTGTTAACGTCATGTATTCCGAGCTTCCAAGGTGAAGTGCATTTGAGCCGAGCAAAGCCCAAGCATCGCATGCTCGCCCAAGCAGCAGCCCAGCTCGCCCATCGCAGCAAGCTACCGCAAGCCTTGCGCGCGCCACAACCAAGCAGCACCCAGCCCAGCTCGCCCATCGCAGCAAGCTACCGCAAGCCTTGCGCGCGCCCAGCATGCTCGCCCAGCGCTCGAAGCACCGCACGCCCAGCAGCCCAGCAGCTCGCACCTCGCGAGATAGGTCGCACCTCGCGACCTGCTTGCTCGCACCTCGCGACCTGCTTCGCACGGTGCGACCTGTCTTGCCCAGCCAAACCAGCGGTAGGCAGAACACTCTTCGCACGGTCCGACCTACTTCGCACCTCGCGACCCCTAGGTCGGTCTAAATGTCGGCTGATTTTTGAGCTTTAGTATAAATACTAAACTTGATTTTTGGACCTAGGGGGGCAGCAGCCACAAGGAGAGGGAGTCTCCAAAACTCCACTCCTCTCTTGTTGTCTTCTCTTTTTAGTTTTTATTTTCTAGTTTAGTTTTTGTAGATTTCAATTATGGGATTGGCTTATGCTATTCCGATTGTAGCTTGAACCGTTCTTGAACGAGATTAATATGAAGCTTCAAGCATTATTGTGAGATCTTTCCTCTCTATTTAGTTCCTTTGATTATGGTTTAATTTCTATGCTTGCTTTCTATGATTTTTGCATGATTATGCTAGGAATATTACTAGTTTGATTGTGTAATTAATCTAATGCTAGATTTAAGAATAGAATCAGATTGTTTTATTCTTTTATCAATTGGTAGCAAACTAGGGAGTAACTCAGATGCTGATCATCTTGGTTATTTCTTGGGGAAATTGAATCAACTGTTGAATGTTTATCGCTTGTATGACGTTAGCAGGTCTGTTGGTTCTCTGTGTTTATTGCTGCTATTGGATTGAACTTAGACGCGATCGGACTAGGTTATCCTTTGGTTAGGGTTTTATAGTCACGCTGATCGTGCTATTCAACTAAGAATAAGGAGAACACGAAATTAATTCTCGACAATAGATAATTATGGAAATAATTAGAGTGGAGGTTCAAGGATCGATAATGAATTGAAGTGGATGTTAATCGGATTCAAGATCTTCCCATATTGATTTCTCATTTTGTTTATATGCTAGTTAGTTTTAGTTTGTTAGTAAATCTACTTGAAACCCCCCTTTTGTAATTATTATTAGGTTTCTCGGCCCTTAGCTTAATCTAGGTTTTGAATCACGCTAAGTATTAAACTCGTCCCTGTTTCCCTGTGGATACGACCCCTACTTCCATTATACTATCTTAGTGTAAAAGAGAGTAGGAGAAATTTTATCTTTGGCCGGGTGCGGTGCACAACGACACATCCGCGCCCGCCCAACGGTAGTTTAACTTGATTAAAATGCTAAATAAGTCATTTGAGACACATCACACTCATACAATAATCATTTTTTTTCAATTAATTGAAGTCAATGTAAGAGTCTAATGTGTGATAATTAACAATTTAGTAGGTTAAATTATTTGAAGGAGCGTTTTGGAAGAGATCCCCTAAAGTTGGGACCATTTAAAGTGAACAGTCAATAGTTCAGACTGATAGGGTCTAACTTTGCCTATATTTTTTGAGGGGCTAATAAAAATATTAATTAGTTGCTCATCCATATTTTAAAAGAACCTCATCAAGTAAGAAAAATAATGAAGATCATGAAGAAACATAAATGTGTAGCAAAATATGGCAACATCAGTGTCTATTTATTTGACCTGGCAAAATGGTCGTTTTTGAGTTGGGGAAATTAAAGTCCGGGTCAATTTTGGTTACGGGTCGACAACTCATTGACCATGATCCAAAATATTTGGCTGCGGGTCGGTTGGTTGGGTTAAGGACACTTATATTATTTGAAATTTTGGCAATTTTTGTTTTAAATGAAATTCTTTTAAAAATTGTATAATCTATATAAAAGGCACATGTGTAGTAATAACTTAGTTAAAGTTTCTCAAAACTGAGTGTAATTACCAAACTGTTACAATTGAAATACGAGTAAATGACATTACGTCAGTTCAAAAACTAACATAATAATTCACTCTAATTAAACATTAACGAAAAAGGTAAAAATACAACCTTATTTTGCCTTAATGTTACAAGATTTTTTTTAGGAAACATTTGGATTTTTCAGAATAAAAACTTAATCAGGTGGGTCTGGTCGAGTTTGATCTACTTATTATCGATTCTTTCGTGTTCGGATATTTTCGGATTTCGGGTCCTAATTTGTTGTTTAAGACCCAATTTTATCAGGTTTGGTTTTCGAGTTGACTTCTAATCAGATCAAAATTTGTTAGGTATGCTATTTATATATCTCATAAAAATTATAACCCATGGCATATATATTATTCCATCTATATTTATTTTAATTTGCACGAGATTAGCCATTGAAAATCTTTATATATATATATATATATATATATATATATATATATATATATATATATATATATATATATATATATATATATATATATATATATATATATATATATATATATATATATATAAGGAGGAACTTTTCTAGAGTATATGGAGCTCTTCAAGATTTCGAGAGCATAGAGTGCGCCACGTAGGATTGCCATGTCATCAATTTGTATTTTTATCTTTTACAAAAATAGAATTTTACATAGATTTAAATACATATAAGGAACTTTGGATAAGCGAAAATTAGAGTTTGGTTTTGAATGAACAACCTAAATTATTATATTATGTAAATTGTGTATAACTTTTGCTACGTAATTCGTGTAATACTACATATTTTTGGGGGCTATTCTTTTATAAATAAGAAAATATAAAGAATAAAGTAAAAGTATTTTTAATATTATTTGCAGAAAAGTATAGTTTGGGTAAGCCTAGAGTTATAACTTAAATATACAACCTACTTTTGTACCTAATTATATTCTAATTTGGTTTTTTTTATTTTCCAAATAAATAAAATAAGAAATCGGATTTTGAGTTGGAAATAAATCCTATTAAACCTAAGTTTACCATGCTATAAATAAGAGAAAAAAAAAGAAACAAAACCCTATTTTATTTCAATCAGCCGTTTTGTTTTCCTTGACTCCAAGACTTTCTCTCTCCTCCTCTTCTCCTCCTGCGTTCCTTTCTCCTCCCTCCTCGTCACTTTTCTTCCTCCTCTCCTGCACTATTTTCTTCTCGCTTCCCTGAGCCTTCGTCAGCATTCGAGTGGAGTGGTGCGAGACTCGAGGGTGCGAGTGTGTGCTGGACTGTGGGTGCGAGTCGAGTGTGTTGTGCAAGGGTGGTGTTGTGTGGCGCGAGTGCTGGATGAGGCTGCGAGGGCGACGCGAGTGTTGTGCGTTGTGTGCGAAGGTCGAGCGGCATGGTACGTCGAGGCTCGAGTGCATGCGGTGTGCGGTGTGTCGAGGCTCGAGGGTGTGCGGTGCGCCGAGGCTCGAGGGTGTGCGGTGCGCCGAGGCTCGAGGGCATTGTGGTGCATGCGTGGGCTCGAGTCTTCGAGCGTCGTGGCGTGTGGCTGGTGTTGCAGTCTAAATTCTTCGACGCGTCGCCGGTGATTGTCGCCGGCGAGTCCGTTCGGTATAAAAAAAAAATAAACTTTTTCCTTTCTACTTTAAATTAATTTATATAATCTGATTTTGTTATTCTTTGATTGTCTTTGATTAAGTTTGATGATTATAAATAAGGCATAAAGTAAAGTATAAAAATCAGATTTGTAATTATACTAATAATTCTTATGATGATTTTTATTTCTCAATTATGTTTTTATTATACTTATGTATATTGGTTTAAGTTTGTGATTTTAAATAAAAGTATATTATGAACTAAAAGAAATCAGATTTATAATATACTACTAGTTTTTACTTTGATTTTATTTCTTCAATTCTGATTTTATAGTTCTTATATATGTATCTATTTAAATTTTGTTATTATAAACAAAGTAGTGTAAAAGTTAAACGAAATCAGATTTATACGCACCATATTATTAAGTCCTAAATATGTTAGTTTCAATAAAGTTTATGAAAGAAAAGTTTAACCAACAAGAACGTTTATTTTATTATTCGAAACAATAAGTTTTACCTAGTTAGTTAAGCTGGTTTTATTTTAATGATATCAAGGATTTAGCACTGAGATACTTTTATTATTCGATTAGGTCCCAATTTCATAAGCGGAACGTTTTAAGTAGTCAGCGAAGATTCTCCGTTACAAGGTACGTACGCGTACTAGTTCGATTAGATATGTTAGTATCATGTTTAGGTTATGAATTCTTTCATTGGAACCTAGAATCATGATAGGGAACCGTTGTTGATTATGGTTGATGAGATTGTTTGGTAACGTGAAATCAATTGGAAATCTGTATGTATTTCCTTGTTGTATGACTTGTGAATTGGAATGCATTATTGTTGGTATGCGTAATTCTATCGTATCACAAGCATGAAATGAGAGTTGGATTGGAATCCTGTGATTTATTGTTGTAGCAAGGATATTATGAGAAGTTGCTTAAACTAAAGAATTGAGCAATGTACCTAAGAAGGAAAAGTAAATGATTATATGCATAATGTTGTATGAATGAATATCACTAAGAAGGATCTTTGGCGATAAACTTGTAGTTGGAATTCCTACAAGTATGAACAATGGGGGGAGTGTGGGACTTGTTCTACACTCCTACGCAGGCCTACTGTGGCGATAGTAGTGTCCTTATAAATTTTGATAATTCAAGTAGGCGGAAGGTTCCATACGATCTTGGGGGTATGCATACTAAGGTGATGGATGTGGAACGGAACGAAACCGTATTTACATTCCATCTAATAGACCAAGTCGTCTATTAAGGATTAAGTAGCCCGTATGATTCTAGAAAGATGACGGTGCCCGTTCGATGCCAATTAAACTATAAAAATGAAATGTAATTGAGGTGAGAGAATTGTGAGGAGAGAGAAAAAATTCAAAGGGTTAGATCCTTGGGACCCATAATAAATTTGAAATTCAAAATGAAATTTTCATATTTTGGTTTGAAATTCAAATGAAAATTTCAACTTAGTGGAATTTGGACCCCACTTATTCTAGCCAATGAAATCACTTATGTATGTGGTCCCCACATAAATCTTGTGTATGTGTAGCCTTTCTCCTCCTTGAATTACTCCCTTCTTTTTTTATTGCTACATTGTTTAACCTTTTCTTATTTGGGGTACTTGGCCCATCATAAAGTACTACTATTATGTTTGTTTTTCTCTTTTTCCACCCAAAAGTACTACTTTTTCACTTTTCCCCATTATTTTACATTAAATGGGTTAAAAAGTACCCTCCCAAAAGTTTGAAAGTGACATTGCATAAATTGTTGTGCATACAACAATGTAACAATAAAAAAAAAATGGAGGGAGTAATAGATAAGTGAATCATGTAATTCCCCAATGATTACTTGCTGAGTTTTTGACAAACATAAGAAACTGGCGTAAATGGTGGGAGTTTCACAAAGTTGACTAAAGGTCAGTGGAAGAAGGTTTGCAAAATGTTAGGTGAAAATTGAAATCATGTTGAATAGTTAGAAATTTCTAGTCTCACATTTTCCTCTAAGCTGAAGCTTGTTAAGGACAACCACAATTGGTAAACTAATTGTAGATTCACTCCCTTGTAAAATTTTATTTGAATCGTTATAAGAATTTATGAAATCGGGCTTGATATATATTTTCACAAATTTTCTCCTTTTTTTAAAATTATGTTTTCTATATTTTCTTTTTCTAATTTTAATTACTTGATTTAAGTGAAAACATATTATATAATTCAATCATAGACAAAATTGTTTTAGACAATTATGATTTTCAAAAATGATTGGAATAGGCGGTTTAATTTTAATATAAATTTAGACAAACTTGTACTCAAGCCTACATTCTCCTAACAAACCCGTTCCATCTCGCTCTAACCAACTCTATTCCTAGACATCTCGCGCCAACCTAATCATTCTTCTCTCATCCTTCCTCTGTTTCCCTTCGAATCTTGAACTACAATAGACAATTTCAAAAAATAACTCTACAGTCTTACCAAATGGATTAAACTAGTCACTAAATGAATTTAATCAGTCACCAAATGGATTAAAGAATGTGATTACTGAATGGATAAAACTGGTCACTAACTAGATTAAACTAGCCACTAAATAGATTAAACTAGTCACTAAATTTAAAAAGGTGGTCTATTCTTTTCTTAATATTGGGTTTGAGCCGTTGCTTAATTTTAAATTAAAAATAGGAGATCTCTTACAAGACCAACTGTAGACACATAATTGTGTCTCCTTAATTCAGGACTCGATGATGAAACATACCATCGTCCTGGTCCAAAGGAAGAGCAATCTGAATAGCTAATCTCAAAATTGTTTTAAGAATGATAAGTTTATTTATTTATTCCAACTTCCAAGTCCAATGAATTATTCATGATAGTTAACTGTATGTTTAAAACCTATTTTCGAAAAGCCCAATTAATTATTCTTGATAATTAACTGTATTTTTAGTAAAAAATTTCTAAATTAAAGGATGTAATGAAAATCAGATTTTTATTCTTTATCTAAGAGACCTCCGAATTCAAATGATATTACGTAATCAAAGAGAAAAAGAATATTTGAATTACGGATAATAAATAAAACCCGGTCAAATCGGCGATTGCGGTCAGCACAGCCTATGCGTCATGCACACCAAGATGCGCAAGCGCAAAATCAATACAGTCAACAAAACTCAGAGACGCAACGGTGCATGCGACGCATCATGCTGCGTGCCGCGCAACGCGGATCTTATCCCATTTTTCTGATTTTTCCTATAAATAGACCTCGTTCCATTCGGTTTCGGGCCAGATTTCCACACGCCTTCATATTACAAAATTCCTCTCAAAACTCTCTTAAAATACTTCAAACACTTTCAATTTCCATTGAGGCAATCAAGAAAGCCACATATGTGAATATATAACCTACGGAGAAGTGGGCTAATCCAACTATGCTTCAAGATTGCTCCTCCTGCGGATCATTATCCAAGATCCAGGCGACAAATGTATAAATCCCGAGGGTCAATTTCAATTTATTTCTTATTATACTAATAATCTATTTTTCATGATGTAGATCATCAAACAATTCACTAGTGGAAAAATAAGGAAGGGTTGCGGTCAAAACAGCCCTAAGGGCTGCGTTTTTGGCCAGCAGCCCTTTCCATAGCAGCCCTTCAATAGATAAGAAGGGCTGCGGTTTTTAACCGCAGCCCTTCACATTCAATTTTTTTTTTTAAAAAAAATAAATTAAATCTGCCCCAGCACCCCCACCCCCTGCACTCCTACCCCCGGCCCACACCCGCCCGCCCCCCCCCCCTGCTCACCCCCGCACTCCCACCCGTCCTCCCCCCCCCCACCCCCCACCCCACCCCCCCCCCCACCCGCCCACCCCCCGCACTCCCACCCCACCCCCCCCCCCCCGCCCCCTCCCACTCCCCCAAGCCCCGCCCACCCCCTGCACTCCCACCCGCCAGCCCCCACTCCACTCCCACCCCCACCCCACCCCCCACCCCCCCCCCCCGCACTCCCCCCCAAGTCCTACCCACCCCAATCCACCCCCTTCACTCCCCTGCACCCCCACCCCACCCCTCCGCCGGCCCCTCCACTCATTGCCGCCACCATCCCAAAGACCCAACCAGCCCCATAGCCCCCGGCCAGAAACCCCACCATGGCGGCCCCCCCCAAAACCTCCCTTCGACACAAAAAAACCGAATCAATGTGCAATAATATATGACAAGTTTTTGAACGTAATAATTAACTTTAAATATGTATATTTAATAATGTAAAAAGTGTAGAATTGATACAAACTAGTAGATGTAGCTAATTATATCACGAATTCCACCAAAATGTATCATAAGCAATCATCACAAATGTGGGACGCCAACTTATCCCGAACTTCATGTAATTCGTCTGTGGTGAAGGCCCTCAAACATGGTGTGTTATTCATATAAACCTTGCAAAACAACCAAGGAATAAACACAAAATATAAGAATTCAATCATTTACCGTAGTTAGTAGTTCTAAAAATGACATATACCTTCCCGAAATTCAATCAAAAACAAATGCAAGCCTAAAACTCTACACACTAGTTATATTATACCTTATATTATCATATTGAAAAAGAAAATGGAGTTAAATGAGTCGAGAAACAAGAATTGGACGCGAAAAGGCAAAAATCGGCCTAAAATCACATTTATGTTCCCGATATACAACCTACAACAAATGCAAGTCTAAGAATCTACATAATAGTTACATTATACCTCATATTATCATGTTCAAAATGAATTTGGGGTTAAATGACGTGATAAGTACGAATTGGACGCGAAAAGGCAAAAATAGGCCTAAAATTCCCTTTTCGTTCCCAAAATTCAACCTACAACAATTGCAAACCTAAAAATCTACACAATAGTTACATTATACCTCATATTATCATGTTCAAAATGAATTTGGGGTTAAATGACTCGATAAATACGATTTGGAAGCGTAAAAGGCAAATATAGGCCTAAAAATGACATTTTCGTTCCCAAATATATGCATGTTCCCAAAAGGCGAGCGGGGAGGGGTGTGCGGGGGAGGGGGCAGCAGGGGAGGGAGTGCGGTTGAGGGCGGGGAGGGGTTACGTGTACAAGGGGCGGCGGTGGGGAGAGGGGGGGCGAGGGAGGGAGGGGGGGCGCAGTGGGAGGAGAGGGGTTACGTGTGCAGAGGGCGGCGGTGGGGAGGGGGCGGGAGGGGGGTGTGCGGGGAGGGGGGCAACAGGGGAGGGAGTGCGGTTGAGGGGAGGGGGCGGCGGTGGGGGGGAGGGCGGCGGGGGAGGGGGGGCGGTGGGGGGGAGGGGCGGCGGTGCGGGGAGGGGGGGGAGGGGCGGCGGGCGGGGGGGGAGGGGGGGGGGGGGGGAGGGGTGGTGCGGGGAGGGGGAGGGGGGGGGGGGGGAGGGGGGGGGGGGGGGGGGGGGGGGAGGGGGGGGGTGGTGGGGGGGCATGTGCGGGGGCTTGGGAGGGCTCCAGGCGGTGCTGCCGGTCCTCCCAAGCCCCCGCAATGCCCCCCCCACCACAACCCCCCTTCCCTCCCCCCCGCCGCCCCCTCCCCCCCCCCCGCACACCCCCCTCCCCCCCCCACTGCCCCCTCCCCCCCCCCCCTCCCCCCCGCATACCCCTCCCCCCCCACCGCCTGCCGACCCTCCCCCGCACACGACCCCCCCCACACCGCCGCCACCCTCCCCGCACACCCCTCCCCTCCCCCTCCCCCCCCCCCACTCCCGACCCTCCCCCATGCACACCCCTCCCCTTGCACACAGTTACATACTAATAAGTTAGGAGTTAGATCAACAAAAATAAAATAAAATGACTCGATAAGTACGAATTGGACGCGAAAAGGTAAAAATAGGCCTAAAATGCCTTTTCGTTCCCGAAATGCAAACAACAACAAATGCAAGCCTAAAACTCTACACAATAGTTACATTATACCTCATATAATCATGTTCAAAAAGAATTTGGGGTTAAATGACTCGATAAGTACGATTTGGAAGTGAAAAGGCAAAATTTGGCCTAAAATGACCTTTTCGTTCCCGAAATGCAACCAACAACAAATGCAAGCCTAAAAATCTACACAATAGTTACATTATACCTCATATAATCATGTTCAAAAAGAATTTGGGGTTAAATGACTCGATAAGTACGATTTGGAAGCGAAAAGGCAAAACTAGGCCTAAAATGACCTTTTCGTTCCCGAAATGCAACCAACAACAAATACAAGCCTAAAACTCTACACAATAGTTACATTATACCTCATATAATCATGTTCAAAAATAATTTGGGGTTAAATGACTCGATAAGTACGATTTGGAAGCGAAAAGGTAAAACTAGGCCTAAAATGACCTTTTCGTTCCCGAAATGCAACCAACAACAAATGCAAGCCTAAAACTCTACACAATAGTTACATTATACCTCATATAATCATGTTCAAAAAGAATTTGGGTTTAAATGACTCGATTAGTACGATTTGGAAGCGAAAAGGCTAAAATAGGCCTAAAATGCCTTTTCGTTCCCGAAATGCAACCAACAACAAATGCAAGCCTAAAACTCTACACAATAGTTACATTATACCTCATATAATCATGTTCAACAAGAATTTGGGTTTAAATAATTCGATTAGTACGATTTGGAAGCGAAAAAGGTAAAACTAGGCCTAAAATGACCTTTTCGTTCCCGAAATGCAACCAACAACAAATGCAAGTCTAAAACTCTACACAATAGTTACATTATACCTCATATAATCATGTTCAAAAAGAATTTGGGTTTAAATGACTCGATTAGTACGATTTGGAAGCGAAAAGGCTAAAATAGGCCTAAAATGCCTTTTCGTTCCCGAAATGCAACCAACAACAAATGCAAGCCTAAAACTCTACACAATAGTTACATTATACCTCATATAATCATGTTCAACAAGAATTTGGGTTTAAATAATTCGATTAGTACGATTTGGAAGCGAAAAAGGCAAAACTAGGGCTAAAATGACCTTTTCGTTCCCGAAATGCAACCAACAACAAATGCAAGCCTAAAACTCTACACAATAGTTACATTATACCTCATATAATCATGTTCAAAAAGAATTTGGGTTTAAATGACTCGATTAGTACGATTTGGAAGCGAAAAGGCTAAAATAGGCCTAAAATGCCTTTTCGTTCCCGAAATGCAACCAACAACAAATGCAAGCCTAAAACTCTACACAATAGTTACATTATACCTCATATAATCATGTTCAACAAGAATTTGGGTTTAAATAATTCGATTAGTACGATTTGGAAGCGAAAAAGGCAAAACTAGGCCTAAAATGACCTTTTCGTTCCCGAAATGCAACCAACAACAAATGCAAGCCTAAAACTCTACACAATAGTTACATTATACCTCATATAATCATGTTCAACAAGAATTTGGGGTTAAATAATTCGATAAGTACGAATCGGATGTGAATCGACCAAAATAGGCCTAAAATGACCCGAGAATCAGGTCACATGGCAATGGAATGCCCATCAGCTGGTAGCGACGGAGATAGTGGGAAGTGTTACAAATGTGGAGAGCATTCCATTGCCATGTGACCTCACTCTCCACATTTGTAACACAGTCCCACCACCACCACCACCACCACTGCCCCCCATTGCACTCCATCATTGCCATGTAGCCCTAAAATGACCTTTTCGTTCCCAACATGCAACCAACAACAAATGCAAGCCTAAAACAATACACAATAGTTACAAATTGGAGAAATTACACATACCTGAGTTTATGTCTCATGATTTATTGACCTTCCGCCGTTTCTTAGGATCCTCAAGTACATGTATCCCTTCCGTGTGATCAACACGCATATAGTTCTCCAACATATTCACATCATCTTCCACACTATTTTCAGGATAGGTAAAAGGGGGAGGTCCTCAAATGCATCATATTCTTCCTCATTATCAACATCACCAATACCGAGGATACTCCTTTTATCAGGTACAACAATTGACCACTTATTATCAGCAGGATCAGTTACAAAAAATATTTGCTTAACTTGTGATGCAATTACAAATGGCTCCTCAGTTTCACGTAGACGACTAAGGTCAACAAGAGTGAATCCGCAAGGATCATCTTTTCTTACGCAACGTCGATTATCGTCAACCCACTTGCAACACAAGAGGCAAATATTAAAAGTACAGTAGTCCAGCTCCCATATTTCTTGTATTCGCCCATAATAATTGCTTTCAGCATGTAAAGGCGACTTATCCTTCGAGCTTGCGTATTGTGTAGATGACGCCACAAGTGAAACACCACTATTTTGTTGCGATGTTGACTTCAGATCTTGACGTTCAGTCCAAAACTTAATACCCATTAATATCATAACCCTCATAAGAGCGTACAGCTTCACGAGGACCAAATGCTAACCACTTGACTGTTTCAGGAACACTTTCATCCAAATCATTCACTACTCGTTCATGAAACCAATCAATGAAAGTCTTGTTATGCATTTGCGTCAATGCCCTAACTCCTTTTCTAGGATTGCTAACACGTAATTCCTCCATATATTGATTTAAATAAGGATGGACAGCTGCTACGTGATGCAATACAAATAAGTGAGCTTGTTTACGCTTTTCTACGGAAGGTGTGATCAATTTTGAACCAATTGTACCCTTGCCCTCAAGTCTGCCCTCGTGTCGGGATGTCGGAAGTCCAACAGGATCAACACTAGCAAAATACTCAGCCACAAAATTATTGATCTCTTCACCCACAACCCCTTGAATTATACTACCTTCTGGTTGTGCAGGATTCCGAACTTTATCCTTCAAAGTGCCTATATATCTCTCAAAAGGATAGCACCACCTCAAAAACACTGGACCACACAGCTTAATTTCTCGAACTAGATGGACAATGAGATGGACCATAATGTCAAAGAATGCGGGGGGGAAAAACATCTCAAATTTGCATAGAGTTTCAACTACTCTGGCCTGCAAGGAATCGAGGGTCGACGGTTCTAGGACTTTCTTTGCATATTGTATGGAAAAATGAACAAAGTTCTGTAATGGTGTGCCTCACATGCTTTGGAAGTATCCCACGAATTGCAATCGGTAATAATACTTGCATCATGACATGACAATCGTGAGATTTCATACTCGATAACTTCAACTCACCATTTAAGGTAACAAATCGCTTCATATTCGATGAGTAGCCAGTTGGGACCTTAATGCCATACAATGACTCGCAAAAAATCCGTTTCTCGCACGCGACATCGTGTAGCAAGCCGGGTGGCAAATAATTCTTCTCCGAATCCTCCACCTTCTTTTTACTTTTCTGAGTTTCATCATCAACCCTTTCCTCCACTACTTTCTTCTTCCTTCCGTCCCTTTTCTGAGCCCACAACTCTGGTCGAAGCCCCTATTTTTCCAAGTAAAGTCGTGACGCCCTAACATCTTTTGTCTTGCCCGGAATATTCATAAGTGTCGCAAGAATAGCTTCACAAACATTCTTCTCTATGTGCATGACATCCAAACAATGTCTGACCTTTAGATCTTTCCAATATGGGAGTTTCCAAAAAATGGACTCCTTTTTCCATAATCCTGTAGGTCGATCAACCTCACTAGCAGGTTTACCAAAGATTGTTTCAATGCCCTTCACCTGATTATAAACTTCAGTACCAGTTAATGGTCTACGAGCAACTTCTTCTTCAACCGTCCCATCGAATGCCTTCTTCTTAAACCGATAGGGATGGTCGCGTCTAAGGAGCCTTCGTGTGCGCATATACACATGTTTGCATCCCTTAAGGTGTGTAGATTTCATGTCATCTACACAAATCGGACAGGGTTGTTTTCCTCTCGTCTTATACCCAGATAAGTTCCCATAAGCTGGATAATCGTTCATAGTACAAAAAAGCATGGCACGCAGAGTGAACATCTCATTAGCATACGCATCAAATACTAACACTCCTTCGTTCCACATCTTCTGTAAATCTTCATCAAGCGACTGGAGGTATACATCAATGTCATTTCCAGGTTGTTTGGGCCCCGATATAAGAAGCGACAACATCATGTACTTGCGTTTCATGCACAACCAAGGAGGCAAGTTATAAACCACTAAAACTACTGGCCATGTACTATGCTGCGAACTGAGATTGCCAAAAGGGTTCATGCCATCCGTACATAATCCAAGCCTCAGATTCCTATCCTCATTACCAAATGCCTTATGCACCCTATTGATACTTTTCCACTCAGGCGAATCAGCCGGATGCTTGAGCAGACCGTTTTTCTTCCTACGATCTGCATGCCACCTCAAATTCTTCGCATCTCCTTTAATTGAGAACATGCGCTTAAATCTAGGTATTATGGGTAGATACCACAACACCTTAGCTGGTGGTCCTTCACTACCTCCAGCTCCTTCACGCTTGTACATCGACAATCCACAACGTGGACACTCATGTAAATGCTCATACTTATTACGATAAAGCACACAATCGTTAGGACAAGCATGTATCCGCTCGTACTCTAAACCGAAAGGACACATCAGTTTCTTCGCATAATAGTACGACTTTGGCAGTTCATTTCCATCAGGGAGCATATCAGCTAAAACTTCCAACAACGATGTGAAACTAGAGTCCGTCCAACCAGCTTTCGACTTAATGTTGAACAGTGCTATCACCGCGGAAAGTTTGGTGTACTTTGTACAACCTGGATACAACGGCTTTTCAGCAGCCTCACACATAGACTCAAAAATACGAGGTCGTTTACACGACTGATCTTCAACCTCGTGTATCATCTCGTCTACCCGATCCCTATCATCATCTGCAAACTCATCATCCCAATTCTCATCCCCGAACTCATCATCCCAATTCTCTAAATCCTTCTTTTCTTCACATACATCGTTCATTACTCTAGAGCTTCCTATATACTTCCCCTGCTCACCATGCCAAACCCATACGTGGTATTGAGGCCTAAACCCACGGCGAAAGACATGCTCCCTAACCACATGTATACTACTAACCTTGCTCACATTTCTACAATCGAAACAAGGACAATAAAAGTCGATCGCTCCGAGAGGATGTTTGATATTGTAATGCGGTTGTACGTAATTCCGAGACCCCTTTCACAAACTCAATCGATTCACGACTACCATACATCCAAGTACGATCCATCTCATTCAAGAAGACCTCTAATAATTAAACACAACCATTCATTATAATGCATCAATCATTATTTAAGTACATACACTCACATATTCAAATCTCACACGTATAGAGCAATCTAAGATAGTGACATGTTCAATTGTATGCATGCACCCGAAGGTCCTTATCACTCCAACCTAACCCATCCTTGGACGTCTAATCTCACTAGTGAATATATGCCAACTTTTCAATTCTAAGGAAAATCCGGCAGCATTTCCCTACAGTTCTCCAAGTACACAATATAGATAATTGCTTATCTACATATGTACCCAGAGAACAATGTAGAGAAACGATAAGCCAAGAATTTCCTCGGGGTGAAAAGAAGACACACATTCACCACCTAAGTGAGATCAAACGTCCAAGAACAGTCCCAAACCGGGGACTGTTCAAGACTTACTCCTAATGAGTAAGTCTTGAACGGGTATCTAGGCATATGATGACGATTCAAACAACTTATAGATTTCATAACTAAATTACATTGCGTTTTCATACAATCTCATATCAAGAAATATACATACACTACACAAACCCTCCGAAATTCCCATCAGCTGGTACGAATTGGACACGAAAGGCGAAAATAGGCCAAAAATGACCCGAGAATCAGGTCACATGGCAATGGAATGCCCATCAGCTGGTAGCGGCGGAGATAGTGGGAAATGTTACAAATGTGGAGAGCATTCCATTGCCATGTGACCTCACTCTCCACATTTGTAACACAGTCCCACAACCACCACCACTACTGCCCCCCACTGCACTCCCTCATTGCCATGTAGGCGTAAAATGAACTTTAATTTTCGTTTCCGAAATTCAACCAACAACAGATGGAAGGCTAAAAATCTACACAATAGTTACATTATACCTAAGCCCTCCCCACCCCCCTGCCGCCCTCCCCCACCCCCCGTCCGGCCTCCCCAACCCTCCCCCACCCCCCCCGGCCCTTCCCCACCCCCCAAGGCATCCACGACCCTCCCCACCCCCTCGCCCAAGATCCCCACCCTCCCCCCACCCCCGACGCCCTCCCCCACCCATTGCCGGCCCCCCCCCCCCCTGTCCAACCTCCCCACCCCCCCCCCCCCCCGGCCGGCATCCACAACCCTCCCCACCCCCCTGCCCGGCCCTCCCCCACCACCCGCCCAAAGACCCCCACCCCCTACCCACCCTCCCCCCACCCCCTACAATCACATATTCGACTAATACAAGCACATTTTACAACAAAAAATAGAAGTTGATTTCAAAATCCAATGAAATTAAACAAAAATTAGAGAAATGTAAAAGAGGAGAGAGAGTGAGAGGGGATTTACCAAAAGAGAGTGAGAGAAGGGATGATCCACAAACAATGCAGTAGTGGAGGAGAGAAGAAGAAGGTGGTGCGCAAGGTGGTGCAGCTGTGCGTGGTGGTGGCGTCAATGCAGTGGAGGGCAGGGCACTGGTGGTGGCATCAATGCAGTTGGTGCGTCGTCGTGGCGGTGGTGGAGATAGGGTTTCGCGCTGGTGGTGAGAGAGTGAGAGTGAATTTGGCTAAGGGAGGGAAATTGAAATGGGGGCACTGTGTATGCGCGCAAAATGCATATCAAAAAAAAAAATTGGAAGTGAAGGGCTGCGTTCTTTTAAAAACCGCAGCCCTTCGTTTATGAAGGGCTGCGGTTTTTGGGATAATCGCAGCCCTTCACTAATAGGGCTGCGGTTAGCCTCAAAACCGCAGCCCTTCATACAGTATGAAGGGCTGCGATTTCTTGTTAACCGCAGCCCTTCAGTAAAAGGGCTGCGGTTTCCTTTAAAACCGCAGCCCTTCCAGCGCAGCCCTTCCTTTTTTTTCCCCTAGTGATTCATGCCTTTTTGTATATTCTAATTCCTCTTTTCTATATTTTTCTTTATATCATATCTATGCTTAAATGTTTGTTGCTTTCATCATTGCACATGCTTATTGTTGCTAACTACAAGATCTAAATAAATGTTCTAACGCCTAATCAGATGATATGGAAAATTGGTTTAGGATCCCAGTAATTTGATTGCTTAATAAACTAAAAAAATAGTATTTTATGTGTTTAATGATCTGATCTAGATTAATCTTTTTAGGTTGTTGAAATCAATTGTTTGTTGTTTATTTGCATCAAAATAGACATGAATCGTATTAAGTAGATGCCAACAATGAGCGAATTTCGTTCAAGATCATATTCATATTCTCACCCCAAACTCAATCTTTAGTACATTAATCAATTATGAGGTAATGACGAGGAAATCTACATTGGATAAATCCTCAAGTTATGGTTTCCCGAAATCCAATTAGGTTTAAGAGTCTTTCCTTTAAAGACTTGTTGCCGACTTCTTTTTCAAAATAATTTTAAAACTAAAAATTCTTTACAATGAGATAGTCAAATCTCCGCGTAGGAAATAAAAATATGCCAAAACCAACTGTATAATTTTTCTAAACATCTTGAAACAATATATATTTGACTAGAATATTCTCTTTGTCCCAAAATCTTTGCTCATTTAATTTTTTCCCTAGAGTTTGGACTCAATTTACCCGATCCATTTTTTTCTCTACTTTATTATCCTTCTAAAAGTGCGTGTCAAAAGCAAATGAATAAAAAGGTCTTACGAAGGAATATGAACGAAAAGAGTATAATTTGATGACAATATCATGCTATCTTATCAACTAGCAACGATCACACTCCAGAAGAAAAAAAAAACGAACCTATCAAAACAAAATGCTACTTGGGGCTGAACTAACCATAACCCCTCCCAATTTCACTTGCAACATTTTGTTTTTTTCATTTGCCAGAATATCACTGAGCATTAATATCCTTAATTATCTATTAGTAAAAATTTGAATTAGAAGAGATTTTAAAATATACATTAAGTTGAATCCAACTTTAAGTTAGCCCCCTCATTGGGACACCAGCCTAGTGATCCTTTCCATGTTCAAAAAAAAAAAAAAAGATAAATCCAACATTTTTCAAACTAAAAAGTATATATAATAGTAAAAAAATTTCTAATCAAAGTTATTATAAAAATGATGTCAAAAATCAATATGTTACAACTTAATATTTGGAAATTGTAACGAGTTGAGGTAGATATGCAAACGGACAAGCTCAATCCCATACCATTCTACACTTAGGGTTGTTATCCAATTCTCTTCATTTCAATAAATATAGATGTATTCCAGTGGTAACAAAAAGAAAAAACGTCTCCTTGTAACAAATGGCACTCTTCATTCTTGTTTCATACACACAGAATCGCTACATATTGTCAACATGGACATTGGACAAAATATTTTGTCAAACAGAGAGACTTTCACATGAGAAGTTTTAAAAGAGGGGTCATAATTACAGACATTTCCTATATATCCTGTACATGCTTAATTACCTAACTCAACTTCCAAAAGCCAAACAACTATTGACATGACAGTTTGAGAGTATGACTATTGATAGGCATCATAAGCTATATGAGAATTAGGAACATATGATAATTCACATATTTTCTAAAAAAATTCACGATCAGGCAAGAGTAAAGGTGCCAAAAGAGACCAGATGTAAAGTCCTGCAGTCACCCATTCTGTGCAAATCTTTACCCAAACAGAAGCCCAGCCAATATCAATAAGATCTGAGTTGTCAGTTGAGCTGGTCCACCCCGAGAGAAGCATGGCCGAGTACATGCTAGCGAGGGCAAATATTAGATGAAAGAACATGTATGAATAACTGACCGGTCGGGGTTCTGAATCCTTTTTGTCTCTGCCAGCTTCTGTGTCCTCTGAACTCAGAAGAGATTTTGTCGCACCTGCAGCATGCAAGAACAATTTCCGAACTAATTGTTAAAATCATGATTGTTTTTTAAGGGGCCAAAAACACGATATTGTGAATAGCGGACAAGGAATGTGTTAAAGTTCATTGGGATATACTCAACAGAAGGGCAAGACAGCAAGATGAGAGAGTAGAGCAGACCCTTACAACAGGATTGAGGGATCTTTTTCTTCTTTTTTCCTTTTTTTTTTTGGGAGGGGTGGGGGGCAGGGGGTGCGGGGGATCTTTTATAAACTTCCAAAATCTAATCAATGCATATAGTTATGTAAGAACTAATGCAAAGAACAAATCCACATTTTCCATGGTTAGAATTGAATCGGAGTACCTTGCCTAAATCGTTTTTCTTCAATTTAGAATATCTTCATATGGTATGGCACTCACAGAGTCACAGATTGTGCTCCACAAGAATATGCTTGTCTCAAAATGAAAATGCTCTTTTACAAAATAAATATAATTGTTTCCATCAGGAAGAAGTGATTATGATTTTAATACTAAACGAAAATGTATGTATATATTCCTAAAATAATACATTATAAATTTAAAGATAAGGATTATGTTCATTTGAATACGATATAATTCATAAGCATACATTCCAAGTATTCTACTCATAACACGCTTAAGGGGTGAGAAGCCAGACTATATCTACACAATTGCACATGAGAAAAACAAGAAACAGTTTTAATCCATCCACAGCCGCACACCAACCACAAACAATTTTATCTTCTTTCAATTTTATTTATTATCCTCGACCTTGAAGTAACCTTTTTCTTTCTGCAACTGCAGCAAGCTCATCCATCATATATTGGTGTCTCATGCGAAGATGAAAACAATGAATTCCCCAACCGTGCGCTATTGCTAAGAGTTCATAAGAGCTTGATGCATTGCCTGTTTAGCGGATATAGCCCACCCACTTCCACTTCCAACAAGAGACACAGCCACTCACAGTAAAACCCCCAGGCAAACATAGAAACCCAGTCACTGCCGCAAAACCATCTACCACCACACTAGCGATAAAACAAACTAAAGCCTTACTCTATCCCACTAAGAACATTACAGAAAGTGAAGGTACCCTTTTACTTCCATTTTCTCCCTTACTAGCCCATTCCTAAAACAGGATAAGCCAAATTCCACACGGGCACATCCTCTTAATCCATATAAAGCTGTTAAACCATCATTAAAGCACCCAGAAGAAGAGTAATCTTCTCAAAATAGGCCCTCAGAGAGTGGCTATCAGTAATGACTAAAAGAGGGCTTTGCACGCATATTAAATGGTTTAGAAGAGTGGGGTATGCTTTATTGTAGATAGCGGGCCAATGAAAGATTAAAAAATTGGTTACGAGAAAAGATGTTAGTGGAGGGTCACACATCATATGGGATTAGGAACGAGTGTATACAGGGTAAGGAGTCCACGTCACATGGGTTGGGTTCATAACATTTTCATTGTAAGTGACAGGAGATTTGTTTGTGAACAATCTAAAAGAAAATAGAATAAAAATTTAGGACAAGAGTACGATACTACAACTTTAGAGGACACAGGACAAAGAGTCCTCTAACAGAAATCAACAAGAGCAAAAGAAGTGCCAATATTCCTCCTACATGTAGAGTTCATTGCATTATACTTCTATCAATGAGTCTGATTAGGGTGCAATGTCAATTATAATCATTAATTAACCAAAACACGTAAATCACAAATTGTACTTTTAAGTTTTATTGGGTACTGATAATTTGAAGAAGAATAATGCGCGGCAATAGTTTTCATAAGAAAGCCTAATAACTTCAACCAATTTCCTATTCTGGTTAGCTTGACATGCAGACATATACCAAAACCACAATTAGGCTGATTTACAGCACAAATATGTTTGTGTCCATACCTGCCCTTGGAGATGATGGGGGTGATAGAAAGGCCTTTGAAGAGCCAGCACGAAGAGCTGAATACAAGACTGAGAGTACTGTAGTGATCATTCCAAGGACAAGGGTGCTTGTGGAGACAGCTTTCGATTTGTTATGTAGGCCATTGCAAACATAGTCATGAGGTTCGCTAGAAAGACCAGTATAACACACATAGGCACAGTAGACAGAGATCACTGAGGCTGGCAAGAGGCTTCCATTCACCTGTTCAGAATTAAACAAACAACAATATTAGTTTGATCAGCATGGTCCCTCAACTCAAACAATAATAAACCTATAAAAAAGTCTTCCACTCATTTGCACAAATGGTGATCTTGACCTATTTAGCACGGAATTGGAAATGGGAACGTAAACGGGTACATGGACAGGGACAAAAAAAGGCAAATCTAAAAACTCTAAAAATAGATACAGCAAGGAAATGGCAAAAAGCAATACTTCTTTGAAAGTTATATCAAAACAAAGATTAATGGTATAATTAGTATTTTTAGATTGATTATAGATGATAGCAATTGGTGGCACGTGGCAGATAAGTTTTTCTTATATTTATTGGCTTTTTGGATTTTATGAGGTTGTATTGGGTTGACACTTTGACAACAAAAAAAGAAACAAAAAAGAGGAACCCTAAAGATAACAATAGACTCTACAGCAGCAGCATCTCACATAAGTTCTGTTTTTAATTCTTCCAGCTCTCCTTTCCCTCTTCTCTCCTTCTCGCTCTCTCTTTTTTTAACCGGATCTTCTCTCCTCGACCTCTAATATACCCGCAAACACAAACAGGAAGAAAGGAAAAAAGAAAAAGCCAGATGATAGAGTGTGAGAATGAGAGCTAAAGAGAGAAGAACAGAGAAGAAGCAAAGGAAGAATGGAAGCCGTGCCCTAAGTCAAATGTTGATATGCTTCACCAGTCGTCCCCATGAAGAACCCATCTTCCCAGTCAACTTTTAAGAAAAGTTTAGGGATGTCCCTGTCACCGAATCCGCCCTAGTACAGAGACGCCACCTACTAGGTGTCCCTCTGCGTCATAGATCTTGACATCCAGATTCAAAGACCAATTGTACATAAATCATAGCCAATTGACATTCAGTGTAGTTTTTCGATGAAAAGAGAGGAGAATATACAAACCTAAAAGACCAACTATCCTCAAATGAACTTGGTATTCTTCATATGCTAAAGTACATAAAGACCATATACAAATTTAGTCCATGTGCCCATGGGAATCTCCTTCAGAGACTATGTTTCTTAATTCTTATAATATAAACAGCTTTAAGAGTAGAACAACAATTTCAGAGCCTTAATCCCTATAAGATGGGGTCAATTACATTAACCAAGAAACTATCTCATCTAGCCGTTTGCAAAGATTGGTACAAAAATGCAACCCTTTGCCATATGGGAATAAATTAGAAAAGATAGTAAGATACATGTTAGAAACCAAAAATTTAGCTTGAATTGTCAAAACGTGTGTACAGTTCACAGCCTTCTCTTTTCTTATCGTAATTTTGCTTCATTTCAGAATCACCCAGCACAAACTAATTCTACCGTTGCCTCCATTATCGTTCATTGATATTTGAACACTTGTAACTTGTAAGAGCATGTACAATGGGTTAGTTTTTAGTTGGTCTAGCAAATAGTAAAGCTAGCTTTACTTAGTTTTGTTATTGGGCACTTGGCCCTTTGGGTTGGTTGGTCTGGATTTCCAGACCATATGCACCTTGGATGGAGTGCACAAGACGAATGTCAATGAAACGCGTGGCAAAGAAACTGGCGAAAAAATAGTGCTGGGCCCAAATGAAACGCAGAGCTCTGAAGAAAAGGTAGAAAGAAAGACCGAAGAGAGGTGTGGAAACGCTGAGTTGAAAGAAAAAGCTGGGCCCAAAGCTGTGGATTGCTGTCAGTGGGTCTGACGCGCGTCAGAGCCCACTGATCAGCGAATCCCGTGGTGCCACGCGGGATGCTTTGCTCTCCTTTTTTGCTGATTTCCTCAACTGATATATTTTCTAACGTTACAAAATTTTGTAACATTAAAAAAAAAATTCAGTTTATAATTTTAAAAAAAAAATTACAATAACAGCTATAAAATATTTTTATCTATAAATTGAGGCCAAATTTCATATATTTTACCACACTTCTTCCCAACCTAGTTTTTTTTAATTACTCTCTCCTACCAAATATTACTTATACTAAGCCAATATTATGGATTCAAATAATCCTAATTACTCCCAAAATAATCCAAACCACCCACAAAATTCCCAAAATAATTTTCAAATCGATCCAAGTGTACTACAAAATCCGGAATTCCAAAGAATTATCTTATGTAATGTGTTTTTTAAATTATCTATCTTATGTAATGTGTTCGATGTTTTTAATTATATGTCAAGTTAACGTAATTTAATTTAACGTAAGCTAATTAGCACATAGTTACTATAATGTGAAGTTAACGCTAATATAATTTAACGTAAGCTAATTAGCTAATTAGCTTTTAACGTAATTTAATTTAAAGTAATTTAATTTAACGTAATCTAATTAGCTTTTATTAATTTAAATCATCTATTTCATATAAAAATAAACATTGGGTAGGAGAGAGAGTATATGGTGGGGTATGGTAAAAGTAGGAGAGAGAAATAGAAAAACCAAGTAAGACCAACCAAACCATTGTGAGAAAAAAAAGATGAGTTGGTGGGAGTTTTAGTGGGATGTGAGGTGTAAGAAGGAGGAAAGGAGAGAGAAAGAAAAAAACTCAAAGACCAACCAACCCACTGCTCATGCTCTAAGTAGTAGCAATGAGTAGCATGCGATTATTTGAAATGTAAATATGATTCTCTATTCAAGATTATTCGACTAATATTAGCAACATCAACAATAATTTCCACTGTAGTAGTAATAGTTACATCAACAGCACAATGAGCTATGTAAGCAAGTAACTATAATCATTACTAATAATACGATTTTGATACGTGCGGGCTGACAATAAACATTAAATGTAAATCCTAAAATGGTTATTAGTTTAGAGATTTATGACAATATCACGCGTCGATCAGTAAAATGTTCATTTCTTATAGCAGAAATCTAATTAGAAAACGTCCATCCTACTCTGTAAAAACCATATAAGCAGAAATCATTTCCGTAAAAGAGCTTTTATAGCAAAAATCAACTTTGATCAGTAGAAACAAGTTCAAAAATAAATTTGATTCAGTAAAGAATGAAGAAATTAAGACCTTCATCTAACAATCATCAGTTGATTCAAACTTAATATTAAACTAAAACTAAAGGGTCAGAAAAACGTAAACTGTGCACGTTGATCCAACGAAAAAACCTCTCCATGATATTCTGTGACAAGGATAGCATCTCACGTGGCCTAGAAAGGTGAATTTATAGTGGCATTGGGGAAAACAGGTCCCTATAACAAGGAGCATACTGATGCTCTAGACAGCAGGATACGAGCATCGATCGACATTCTTCTACTTGTAATCACACTCATTGTGATCATAAATTTTATATTACGTGTTCCGAAGAACCTTTAATCTATACCTCTACATCATTATCGGCTCATCATTGTTTGAGAGAAACATCCTATTTCGCCCTTTGGAGTGCACCAAAGCCAATTGAGGATACATTAATTCTGGGGTCGGCTTCCATACCCCAGCCTCCATTTTAGCAGAGGCCATTCGAACTAAAGGCAGTGTGTCCACCACATACCAATTTTTTCCATAATATTTCATGTCATTACACTGTAGTAAATCCATAAGTTTACCATATTAAGAATCAGGTCATTTTTCCGGTTGGAGAATTTATTTTCTCCTGCTAACTAAGTATACGACACCAGGGATACCCAAAGCTGATCTAGTACTCCCTAAACTGATTTGGCATATTATATTTGCCACATCAGTTAACAACAGTATTGGCTCTATAATTGTCAGCACCAGGTAGCACATGGAGCGCGGGTGGCAGCACTAAAGTAGAAACCAACACAGTACAAAAGGGACGAAATTCACACCGTAAAGGAGGGCTAACAGTACAGACTATAGTTGTCTTATGATTGAGTAAGTACAGAGAAAAATTTTCTCACCTTTGGATGCAACGCAATGACAGCAAATGCGAAAGCAAGAATCATGGTCATGACAATGAAGAAAACATTGAGGCCACAGTCTTGACCAGAGGGGTTGAACCAAATGAAAAGGATTCCAGAGAAAGCAAATGCAGCGATGTAGCATCCCACTGATACTGCAAGCAAAGCAACGTACCTGAAAAATCAATGACAATTTCTTCAGGCAACCAGGTCAGGAAAAAGTATCTGTTGCATATGCTAATCTAAACTATACCATTTCTGCTCATCTTTCTCAACCCACGTATCATTCCATGTGTAAGTGAAATCCAACAGCAAAACAACCTGAACCAACAAAAACAGCCCAGCACCAAACTTTGACAGAATCCCTGCAAAATATATAGACAGCTAAGATACACTTAATAGACATGCATGACATATTATGCAGAGCCGACTTTTACACCCTCCAAACTCTAGATGTGCCCCTTCACTAACCACTAGTAGTGTTATGACTGTAAGTAAGAAGTGTTGTGACCTTAGTCCTTCTCATTTCTCACGTGGGATGCTTTATAGTGTTATGACAATATATTGTCAGAATTCCATTTTTTTTATGTTTCTACTTTATTATGACATTTCGATTTTAATGGGTTCCATAAAAGTCTATTTTTTCAAGTGTCAAAGTGAACATTTAATTGAGGCTAGAGTAAATGACTTGATAAAACACAAGAGTTCCCAAAATCCAGTAGAGCTGCAGCAGTAAGTTTGCTGCAATAATGACAGTAAACTGAATCGAAAATGTAGTCAAGTTCATTTTGTAGACACGACTCTAGATTTTATCTTAAAAATCGAAAGCTTTTAAGAGCTTACCGTATATATCTACAACAATATTTGGCATAAAAAACATAAGAACAATAAGTAGAAGCCAGATAATCATCTTCACAATCCATCCTCCATGATGCCATGAGTCACGTTTGTCATTCTGGTCCTTGACACCAATCATTATCAAGGCAAGCACTGCGAAAAACAGGAAGTTCCCCAAGCTAACCCGAAGAACTGTACTTGTCTGGTACCACTCTTTCGTGTGATCAGCATTATTTATCCCTTTAAGGACAAATTTAGCGGACAATGTCAGATAAAGATCTATCTCACAGAGTTTATTTAGCAGCCATGCACACATGCTATACATAGAAAAAAACTCAAAGATAGCTCCTGCATTCCATTTTTATTGTCTTGAGACTGCAGATTGAAAGAGGGAAGATGAATGAAACTTTCATAGATGAAGTACATGATAGAAGAGGATAACACTCCTATAATAATGTTTGATGTTTGAAAAGGAGAAAAACATAAAGGACAAGCAGCAAGATTGAACTAAATAAATAAACTCAAAAGGAAAAAACTTAGAAGTCCAAGGAAGGTCAGGCCAAGTGCTTTCATTGTCAGTACAGTCCATTACACTGAAGCAATAGCTTCCTAAATACACTGAAACAAGCAGCTACTAGTGCCAACTGGAACCCAACCACCAGGTGGTCAACTATTAGAAAAAAATCAAAATACAAATTTTTAGTAAGGTTTAAACCTTAAAGTCCCTGCATCAATTTCCCTGATATAGACTCTAAATCTACAACCCACTAGCCACTCCCAGAAAGGATTTAAAAAAAGCAACAAAAAAAGGTGAAATAATTCCCTACTGTTCTACTAGTGTTAATTTGTGCCTTGATTTCTTGGCGAAGAAGAAAAGGAGAAAGAGCTCGAAGCATCAGCCCGGACAGAACCCGGCCAAGAGGTTGCAGCCCGGGCGGGCAGTATGTGGCCCGGGTGGGCAGTGCAGCCCGGGCGGACGGGCAAATGCTCGGGCGGGCACAACCCATCTCTAACATTCTGCCTTGAAGGCAGTGTCTACGGCCAAAACCTGCACCGGGCGGGCAACTTTCCCTGTTTCCCGATTTCGTGTTTATAATCCGGATTTTTCCGGATTTAATGTTTTGGGTTGTGGGTCATTGTGTAACCTTTAGGATGTCATATATAAGGCATCCTAAAGTCATTTAGAACCCTAAGATTCAAATTAGCTACAAAATATAACTCTCTCTCTCCTCCTCCTCTCTCTCTTCTTCTCCATTGTAATTCCTCCATTAGAGAGGCTAAAGAAAACTCCAAGGTTCTTGCTTGTGGATGTAGGTCAAGGTTGACCGAACCACGTTAAATCTTTGTCTCTCTTTATTGCTTACTTTTCTCACTTAAAGTTTACAACTTTGCATTTATTGTTGAACTTGAAGTTAACTAGCAAACCCTAGGTCCTAGATTGCATTTATTGCTAACAATTGGTATCAGAGCTTTAGGTTTGGGAGGTTTCTAGTTGATTTCTTTGAAGAACATGTCAACAAGACATTGAGAAGTTTGATAGGTCCATTAACTTTGGACTATGACAAGTGAAGTTGAAGGCAATCTTGATTCAAAATGGTGTTCACAAGGCTCTAGAGGGCAAGGTGAAGAAGCCTACTACTATGACCGAAAAGAAATGGGAAGAATTGGATTTGAAGGTCTTATCGGCTATACAACTTTGCCTCTCGAATGAAGTATTGAGGGAAGTTGCTAAGGAGGACTCGACGGCGGGTCTATGGTTGAAGTTGGAGTCTCTTTACATGGCAAAGAGTGTCACCAACCGACTTCTACTCAAGAGTAGATTGTATGACTTTCGACTTGAGGAAGGTAATTCTCTTAAGTCTCATATTGATGAGTTTTATTCTATTGTGATGGATCTTTAAAATATTGATGTGACTTTGGATGATGAAGATTTGGCTATTTGGTTGTTGTGTTCATTACCATCTTCATACAAGCATTTTAGGGAAACTATCTTGTATGGTAGAGATGATTTGAGTATTGATGATGTTAGGGATGCTTTAAAACAAAGGGAGTTGATTGATAATCAATTGACATCTAAATCATCAAACTCTAGTGATGGCTTGTTTGTTAGGGGTAGATCAAATGATGTTGCATCTACTAGTCAAGGTGGTAATGGTGGTAAGAATAGGGGGCGTTCTAAGTCAAAGAAGCCCAATTCTAATAGGCACAAGACTTGTAATTATTGTCATCTAAAGGGGCACATTAAGTCCGAATGCTACAAGTTGAAAAACAAGCAATCAGGGGATAGTAAGCCCGTGAAAGGCAAGGAACCCATGAACTCCGTCGATGTAAGCTATGTTGATTCCGATGGCGAAAGTGGAGCTTTGGTTGTTACTCATGATAGGCTCAAGAGCAAGAGTGAATGGATAATGGACTCGGGATGTTCTTTTCATGTGATACCCTACAAAGACATGTTCACCTCATATGAGGAGTATAATGGAGGCACGGTCACCATGGGAAACAATGCAACTTGCAAGGTGATTGGCATAGGGTCCGTGGATATCAAGATGTATGATGGCACGGTTAGAACTTTGTCCAAAGTCCGCCATGTTCCGAAAATGAAGAACTTGATCTCTCTTGGTACTCTTGACAACAATGGGTGTAAGTACATAGCGGAAGGTGGAGTGTTGAAGGTTATTAGGGGTGCACTTGTGTTGATGAAGGGTATTAAAAGGGGAAGCTTGTATGTGTTACAAGGTTCCATGGTTAGTGGTTCGGCTAATGTCTCCACCGGCACTATGAGTGATGATGATACCAAGCTTTGGCATTTGAGGCTTGGTCATATAGGAGAGCAAGGAATGTCCGAACTTTGCAAGCAAGGATTGCTACATAATGTGAAGCTTGACAACCTTGGCTTTTGTGAGCATTGTGTGTTTGATAAACACAAGCGGGTTAGCTTCAAGCCCGCAATACACAACACCAAAGGACCTCTTGATTACATCCATTCGGATTTGTGGGGTCCCTCTAGGAAGACTTCTTTGGGTGGTTGTAGTTACTTGCTCACAATAATTGATGATTTCTCTAGGAAGGTGTGGTCGTTTTTTCTCAAGCACAAGGATGGTGTGTTTGATGTGTTTCTTCAATGGAAGACTATGATTGAGAAGAAGACCGACAAGAAGATCAAGGTTTTGAGAACCGACAATGGCCTAGAGTTTGTTGAAAAGAAGTTCACTAAGTATTGTCTTGATGAAGGCAATGTTCGTCATAGAACTTGTGTTGGGAGGCCTCAGCAAAATGGTGTTGCGGAGAGGATGAATAGGACTCTCCTAGAGAGGGCAAGATGTATGCTCTCACAAGCCAAGTTGGGGAAGATCTTTTGGGCCAAAGCGGTTGCAACGACATGCTATTTGGTGAACCGATCTCCTCACTCCGCCCTTAACTTTAAATCTCCTCAAGAGGTATGGTTCGGAACTCCTTGTGATTATTCTAATTTGAAAGTGTTTGGTTGTCCGGCCTACATTCATGTAAATGAGGATAAACTTGAACCTAGAGCTAGAAAATGTGTGTTTGTTGGCTATGGTTTGGGGGTTAAGGGATATAGAGTTTGGTGTGAAAAATCTAGGAGGGTAATAACTTCTAGAGATGTTGTGGATGAATCATGTATGATCACTCCAGAGAAGGAGCTTGTTATTTGTAATGATGTAGGTTCATCTCATGACACCGAGGAGAAGGTGGAGCTTGAATGTGCTTCACATGATAATGCTCTCACTCAATAGATGCATGTTGAGGGTTCACCTCAAACCCAACGCAAGACACTTGCTAGAAAGGGTGTGCACAAACCGGTCCGGACCGGAATTTGGACCGGACCGGACCGGACCGGACCGGTCCCCGGTCCGCCGAAAATCAGGATTCCGGTCCACCGGTCCGGTCCGGTCCAAACCCGGAAAATTCCGGTCCGAACCGGTTGGACCGGAATTTATATTATTTTAGTAAAAAAGAAATTTTATATGTTAAAAAAAAATTAAAAGGTAGAAAATTAGAAACTCGAAACCTACTATTTATTCTTTTAGGATTATTGACATTAAAATTATTAATTTTTAATGTATATAATTTATAAATATATTTAAATAAAATAAAAAAGATTTTTTTTTTTGAAAAAAAAAAATTCCGGTCCAAGAGGTCCAGGACCGGACCGGACCGGAATTTTTCCGGTCAGGTCCCGGTCCAAGAAAACCCCGTATTCCGGTCCACCGGTCCAGCCGGTTCCGGTCCGGTCCGGTCCTGGACCGGTGCACACCCCTACTTGCTAGTGATAGACAAAGAAGGCAAATCAAGCCTCCTCAAAGATATGTTGAGGAGTGTGACTATGTGCAATATGCTCTCACCGTGGCAAATGAGGTAGAGACCTTTGATGATCCATGCTCCTACAAGGAAGCAATGTCTCTACCCGATTCAAGCAAGTGGTTGATGGCAATGAAGCAAGAGATGGAGTCTTTGCACAAGAACAATACTTGGGAGTTAGTTGTTGCACCTAAGAAGAAGAAGATCGTTGGGTGTAAATGGGTGTACAAGAAGAAAGAGGGTACACCGAATTCGGGAGGTCCCGTCTACAAGGCAAGAGTTGTGGCAAGGGGTTTCACTCAAGTTGAGGGTGTTGATTTTCATGAAGTATTTTCACCGGTTGTGAAGCACTCGTCCATTAGAGTTTTGCTTGCCTTAGTAGCTATGGAAGACTTGGAGCTACACCAACTTGATGTTAAGACCGCTTTCCTCCATAAGAACTTGGAGGAGGAAATCTACATGAAGCAACCGGAAGGTTTTGAGGTTGAAGGAAAAGAAGAGCATGTGTGCCGTTTGGTGAAGTCATTATATAGATTAAAGCAATCTCCTAGGCAATGGTATAGGCGATTTGATTCGTTTATGTTGGCTCATGAGTTCACAAGAAGCTCCTATGATAGTTGTGTCTACTACAGAGAGCTAGTAAGTGGTTCTTTCATTTACCTTTTGCTTTATGTTGATGATATGTTGGTTACTTGCAAGCATTTGATTGAGGTAACAATTTGAAGAAGTTGTTGAGTAGTGAGTTTGATATGAAGAATCTTGGTGAAGCCAAGAAGATACTTGGGATGGAGATTTGGAGAGATCGATCTAAGGGGGCGTTGTACCTTAGCCAAAGGAGGTACATTGAGAAGGTTATTGAGAGATTCTCAATGAGCAATGCAAAGCCCGTTTTCACTCCTCTCGGTTCTCACTTCAAGCTCTCAAAGGAGCTTTGTCCTCAACCCGAAGAAGAAGAAAGGGCCATGGCTCACATCCCCTATACTAGTGCCGTTGGGAGTGTGATGTATGCCATGGTATGTTCTAGGCCGGACATTGCTCAAGCGGTGAGCATGGTGAGCCGTTATATGTCAAGGCCCGGGAAAGGGCATTGGGAAGCTTTGAAATGGCTTCTAAGGTACTTGAAGGGTACCTCACACATTTGCTTGGAGTTTGACCAAGATGCAAATGGTGTGATTGGGTATTGTGATTCGGATTATGGTGGAGACTTGGATGATCGGAAATCAACTTCGGGTTATGTGTTTACCTTGGGAGGTACGGCCGTAAGTTGGCAATCTTCGCTACAAGATGTTGTAGGTCTTTCAACTACGAAAGCGGAGTTCATGGAGATTACCGAGGCATTCAAGGAGGCAAAGTGGCTCAAAGGTTTGGTTGGGGAGATTAGCTCGTATTCTAAGGAGGTGTCTTTATTTTGTGATAGCCAAAGTGCCATTCACTTGGCTAAGAACCAAAACACGTTCCATAGAAGAACGAAGCATATTGATGTGAAGTACAACTTCATCCGGAATGTCATTGATAAGAAGGAGTTGACATTGATGAAGATTCGTACCGAGGAGAACCCCTCCGACATGTTGACAAAGCCTTTGCCAACCACTAAGTTCATTTTGTGTGTGAACTTGGTGGGTCTCTCCTCTTGTTTGTTGTAAGCCCCTATGGGGTAGAGCCTTGGAGTTTGATTGGTGTTTTTGGTGTTATTGGAGGTGTTTGGAGAAATTCAAGTCAAGGTGGAGAATTGTTAATTTGTGCCTTGATTTCTTGGCGAAGAAGAAAAGGAGAAAGAGCTCGAAGCATCAGCCCGGACGAGAGAAGCTCGAACCCGGCCAAGAGGTTGCAGCCCGGGCGGGCTGGCAAATGCTCAGGCGGGCCCAACCCATCTCTAACATTCTGCCTTGAAGGCAGTTTCTACGGCCAAAACCTGCACCGGGGGGCAGTCTTGGCGCCCGGGCTGGCAGCTTGCCCTGTTTCGCGATTTCGTGTTTCTAATCCGGATTTTTCCGGATTTAATGTTTTGGGTTTTGGGTCATTTTGTAACCTTTAGGATGTCATATATAAAGCATCCTAAAGTCATTTAGAACCCTAAGATTTAAATTAGCCACAAAATATAACTCTCTCTCTCTCCTCCTCCTCTCTCTCTTCTTCTCCATTGTAATTCCTCCATTAGAGAGGCTAAAGAAAACTCCAAGGTTCTTGCTTGTGGATGTAGGTCAAGGTTGACCGAACCACGTTAAATCTTTGTCTCTCTTTATTGCTTACTTTTTTCACTTAAAGTTTACAACTTTGCATTTATTGTTGAACTTGAAGTTAACTAGCAAACCCTAGGTCCTAGAAATTGCATTTATTGCTAACAACTAGTGTAGCTTTGTCCCTTTAGACACAATTCACAGTGATTCAAGGCCCTCCCTGGTTCCCCATATTGTCATTATTTTTTAGATCAAATTCTCTATGAGTCTTAGATCTCAGGGTGCATTCTCTAACTCTCTTCACCTTAAAATATAAGTTATGGGAGTCATCACGTCTAATAGGTCCAATCAAGTGTAAGAATAAGGTGAAATCAGGGCTGCACATGTCCAATCAGATTAAAAGAAATCATAGGTGCAGCCTTGGAGTATATTTTTCTTCAATTCCAACAACATATACAGTATTGAATTCTTCCAGTGTGATAATGGTTAAGACTTCTGTGTCCAAAATGGACGGCTGTTGCCCCTATACTTCTCCCCAAAATCACAAAGCCGAGCAGATGATAACAACAATTAGAAATCGAGTCCGCACCCTTCTCATCCATGCTTCTCTTCCACCTTCTTATTGGATGCATGTGCTACATGCCTGTTACTATCTACAAAACACCATTCCTTCACCATTATTGGCCCGTCAATCTCCCACTCACGTTAATTACAATAAAATCCCCTCGAACCCCCGCATTCAAGTTTCCGAGCAGTCGTATCTTTCCAACCTTATCTCTAATATTGAATCCAGATGACAAATTATAAATTCACAGACGCAAAATATCAAAAAAAATAAGAGCTCAGTTCAACAAAATTGGGCAACCAACAACATGTATCAGCAATGGAAACCCTAAACCCAAGAAAATGAACAAATCATAAAAATAGTCGGCAAGTTGAGCACGATTTATGAAATACGGCAGACTAAAATAAAATTAGGCAGCAAAATGATGAGAAATATGAAAATAGAAATAATAGACAAGTAGGAATTGTGACATACAAGGGAATTTCTCCAACAAAGGAGAAGCAACTTCTCGAAGAATCCAAGAAACAACAAGAGAAGCTCCAAAAAGGGTACAGTATGCGATCCGAGCTGACTTATTTGTGATTCCAGAAGCTACTGATGTGCAACACCCGCATGCCAAAGATGCACAGCATGAAAACAAGCACGACATTTTCTCTCTCCTCTTTCCGCTCTCTTTCTTTCTCTCTCCTTCTTCTTCTTCTTCTCTGTATCCGACGACTCTGTTGCCGGGGAAATCAAAGAATTATCTGGAAAGCTGACGAGTTCTCGTTACCTTTACGGCCTGTTTGGTTAGTGGTTATAAATGTGGTAATGGTAATGTAATTTAGTGTAAATTTGTAAAGAAGTTCTCATGTCAATGACCATGGTAATGAAACTTCATCACAAAATATGGGTTTTCCTATATAAATTTTCATTACCATCCAATACCACATTCCCAAGTGGTAATGGATGGTAATGAGATTTTAGGAAGAAAATGGATGTTTTGGGATCAAGTAGCATTACCATGGGTAATGATGTGGGATTTCCTTTACAAATTTACACTATAATGCATTACCATTACCACCATTTATGACATCTAACCAAACGGGCCATTAGTCCTTTATACTCCATCCGTTTCGTTTTAAATGCAAAAAAGAAATATTTTATATCTCACAAAAAATACCCCTTTGTTGCATTTAAAACGAAACGGATGAAGTATTTCGAATTGGGAAAATAGATTTGGTAAAACTAGTACTTTTTTTAGTATTTTTTAGGAATTTATTATTATTATTATAATTATTATTATTATATCTCTAAGTAATTCTTTTTTTTTTATTATATACCTTTTAACTTTTCAAAATTCACTATAGTATAGACCATTGTAAGGTCGTTTGGTTAGTGGTCATAAATTGTTAGTAATATTAATGCGTTGTAGCATAAATTTTGTAAAGAAAATATGATAATGATGTCTCATCCACAAATATACATTTTCTTCATAAAATTTCATTAACATCTATTATGACTTGGGAGAGTGGTATTTGGTGGTAATGAATTTGTAAAGAAAAACTCAGGTTTTATGAGGAAATTTCATTACCTTGAGTATAAATATTAGGATTTCTTTACAAATTTACACTATAAGTAGTTGTTTGGTATACATGATAATTTAATTCCCATGGAAAGTTCCATTTCCTAGAAAGTTATTTCCCTTTTGTAATTCTAGGAAATTGACTAATGTGTTTGGTTGACATCAAGGAATTTGTAGTTCCCATGAATCGATGTGGGAATTTTGAATGTCCAAGGGGGGCTAAGTGAAGAAATTCCCACGTTTTGTGGGAATTTCAATTTCCCAAGAAATTTCACTGCCCCCATTTTCCCCACTTCCTGTCAACCAAACAACTACCCAATAATCATAGGAATTTCTATTGCATACATAATTTCCAGTATACCAAACAACCACTAAATTACATTACCACCATTTATGACCATCTAACCAAAAAGACAGTTAATAATGTCGACAACTGTCAACTTTTTCTATCATTTACCTGTGATTTCGTTACTATACCCAAATTAACTTATATTTGACCCATTTAGCCTAATAAACCACCATGGAAACACCACTTATGACTAAATAAAAGGGAAAAGAGTTATGGAGGGAGAAAAATAAAAGGAACTTAGGTGGTGTTTTATTGGGGCCAATTAAGATTATTTGGTCAAATAGAGGACAACTAGGGTTTTAGCAACATAATCAATGGACACTGACTAAAACTGATGACGATCGTTAATTATTAAGGGCATATGGTGAATTTTAAAGAAATTGAGAAGCATATGGTGAATTTTGAAATGTTGGAGGGTATATTATGAAAAACAAAATTAATTAGGGGTATATAGAGAATAACCCTTATTTTTTAAATTAACTACCTTTTATGTTCTAAAAATTATGAGGTGTTCCATATTTATAACTGTTATAGGCTTTTATATATGTTACAAATTATAACTATCAGAAACTGTGAGGTTTTCAAAAATTATACAATCGCCACTGTTTTACAAATTTATCAAGATTTTCATCTAGTATGACTTGAAAAGTTCCTACTTTTATTTTGCCTTAAATTTAGTCGTTTTCCTCTTGATTTCTTGCATAAGTAAAAGCTTTAACTGATATGAATCACCTTTGAGAACACATGGGTTCTTAATCTCTTTGAGATTTAGAATTAGGGCTTAGGGTTCATCAGTTCGGAGCTGCTGCAAATAAACTTCAAAATAAGAAGATTAGATGATTTATAATTCAATTAAGGTTATATGAGCTTGGCTTCTCTGAGTAGGAGATTGGGAGGAACACATACTTACCTAAATAATGCAATTATAAACTTACTTCAATTCAATGATGTTACCTAAAGGAAAAACCAGATTTGTAAAACTCATAATTTCTCAAATCATTTAGTTTGTTTTAGTAAATGAAATTAAAATTCTAACACTACTTCTTATTTGGTTATAAATATCGTTTGGTCAATTTACTCTAATAGTCAATTTTTTTACGGTTTTTTCACCAGGTACCCCTGTGGTTTTTCAAAATTCATGGGGTACCCCTGCTTTTAAAAAAATGCACCAGGTACCCTTACTTTAGAAATTAAATGTACGAAATACCCTTAATGACTAACGGTGTCAAATTTCCGTTAGTCATTAGGGTTAATTAACCCCTCTAACCCTAATTAAACCCTCTAACTCTAACCCTAAAACCCTATCTCTAACCCCTAACCCTCTAACACCTCACCCCCACCCTAAACCCTAACCCTAACTACCCAACCACCACAACCCCCCCTACCCTCCCCCCCCCCCCCCCCCACCCCCGTTGCCGCCCTCCCCCCCACCCCCGCAGCCGCCCTCACCCCACCCTCCCACCATCCCCACCCCGTTGAATTCCCCCCCCCTTCCCACCCCCGTCGAATCCCCCCCCCCCCCCCCCCACCCTCCCGCCCCACTCCCCCCACCCCGTCGAATTCCCCCCCACCCCCTGTCGAATCCCCCATCCCCCTCCCCCACCCCGTCGCGGAATTCCCGCCGGTTCGCGGAAATATCGGTGCCTCGTGCTTCTTTTTTTTTTCTCTCTCCTTGGGTTCTTTGCCGGCCTTGCGGTTGTTGGTGGTACGATGGTGCTTGGTGGTGTGGTGAGTAGCCGTTCTTTGCCTCTCGTTCTAGCATTCTCTCTCCTCTCGCTTTTGTGTTCTTGCTTTGTCGGTGTTCGGTTGGTGCTCCGGTGCCGTCGCTGCTTCTTTGTTGGTGTTGTTGTTGTGCGGTGGTGATGTGTCGTCTGCGGCCCGGCGTGAATTCGGTGGGGGTGGAGGTGGGGGTGCGGGGGGGATTCGATAGGGGGTGGGGGAGGGTGGGGGGAGCCGCGGGAGGGTGGGGGGGGTGGGGTGAGGCTGCGGGAGGGTGGGGGAGGTGGGGTGAGCTGCGGGATGGTGGGGGGAGGGGGTGGTGGGAGGGTGGGGGGTGAGGTGTTAGAGGGTTAGGGTTTAGGGTTATGGTTTTAGGGTTAGGGTTATAGGGTTTAATCGGGGTTAGAGTGGTTAATTAACCCTAATGACTAACGGAAACTTGACACCGTTAGTCATTAAGGGCATTTCGTACATTTAATTTCTAAAGTAAGGGTACCGGTGCATTTTTTTTAAACGGGGTACCCCATGAATTTTGAAAAACCACGGGGTACTCGGTGAAAAAATCGATTTTTTTATTATTACAAAACGAGCCAAATGTTAAAAAAAAATTGAAATTTCAATCCTTTTTTTCTCCGAAAAAGTACATTTTAGTAGCGCACTACTTGAGGGAGATGCCTAAAATAGTAAAACTTTTGTACAAAAGATATCATCAAGCATGGAACCTGATACACAATCTAAGAATACGTGTATATTGACTTCTCAAAATATATGATGAATTTAAGTTGCAACACCCAAATTAATAAATGTCAATGAAGATAATAATGTCCTCTCTTGAATTAATAATTTTGCCACAAGATGTGATAGTCACCTTGAATGCAATTAATAGGTGTCAAGTTATCTCCTTTGGTTTTCAAATATGTTACACTCAAACTTCATATTTGGCTAAGACCATTACAAAGGGCTATGACTTCCAAAATTAAACTATATAAATACCCAAAAAATAGCCACAGCTTTGAGAAGAGTGCCTAGGGAGTTTATGACTTTACCAATATGGTTATTAGTCCTACATACACGAGATATGTGCGTTGATGTGCAAAAAGCATAATTGGTAGAAAAATAGCTTTAAAAATTTATTTCATCACAAAACAATGACAATCTTTTAACAATTTAATGTACATATTAATTATATAGGGGTATTTTAGGCAGACCAAAGTCTTCACATGTTCCTTATAGATTGAAGATAAGTTAAAATTCTTGATTTTTAGCAAATTACTCAATTATTGTTGATGAATAGAGTTTCGGTTCATGTTTACATTTTGCTAAATTCATGCATGGATTGTCTAAGCCTTATTAAGCAATTAAGAAGGTTTGGATCACTTAGCTTGCAAGTCTAAAGAAAGTTCAACATTAAAACCAATTGGTAGTAAGTGTAAGGACTAATGTTAAAGCATGTAAGAAAACAATAATACGAACAAATCAAAGGAGGGAAGAATAAGAGCAATGACAAATTAATTATTCATTTGGAAAACATCCATCACTATAACAAGTAAGGGAAAAAAACCACCAGAGTTTCACTAATCATTCAACGAGTATTAGCATACCCCACAACTCAAGGACCGCGTGAATTACAATCTTTCTTAATAACTCTAACTAGAGAGAGTCTTTGTAATATCTCCCCTTGGTTGATGAGTGTACAAAGTAATGATTGCATATCCCATTATTCTATATATAGAGGTTAAAATCTTAGCTTAAGTAGAACTAGCAACATACATGATTTATAATCCAACTAGAGAAAATAAGTAATTTTTTTAAAATCCTAACATATATGGAACTAATAGGACACAAGTCACAAAGAAGTAATGGACGAATGTGCTGAAAACTATACACGAAATTACTTGTGGGGTATTTGAAATCTTATTGGGTAATGCTTCACAAAACCTTTATTTGTTTTTGTGCCTTTCGTTGAGCTTTATAGAGGCATCGTAGGAAGCGGCCCAAACAGTTTAATTTCAAATTTTAAGTTGCAGTCTAGCCGTGGGGCACGACTAAATGTGGGATTCATGTTCCGACTCCCTTTAAGGCTTGTTAATCCTTTCCTATAAATGCCCCTTTTCTTATTTTCGATTATCTCATTCTAAAACAGCCCTAAAACATAAATCCTAACCTTTAATTAAGATATGAGCACTTCTTACAATAATTCCAATCTTTGATTTTAGTTCGTGTTATTAGAGATAGTTGCATTACCTTGGAGGACGTTCGTCACTTAAAGACCACAACCCTGTGGTGGCGAATTACACTTCTTGGGTACGTCGTAACTCTATTGTGATCTAGAATTGTGTATTGTGTTTTCTTCCTAATTTTTATCATCCTGGTTCAACCATTATATTTCCTACAATCTAGAAGCGTATTTGATTGTTGTCTCCATTGATTTGCGAAAATGTATTTGTACATGCTTGTATGGCGTAAATTATTTATGCCATTAATTTCATGGCTTCGCATTTGTCTCATGAATATCGTGGGGGTGACATAAATTACACAAGTACAATCTTTTAAATTCACAAATTTTGGGCAATTGATGTTTGCTTGCGAAATAAATCATGTCATTCCACTTCCTAAATTTATATTATTTAGGAATCTTATGTTTATCTATGTTTGAATCTAATCGTGATGCGCATGGGAGGAAGTATTAGTATTGGAAGTTAGATTCTCATATATCAAGCAAGAAGAATATGAAGGTTCATGTTTTGTCCGGGGGATATAAAGATGGATTTAAGCCGCAAGTTTTTTGTGGTAGATCTTATCGAACGACATGCTTGCCAAGTGACATGGAGTTGTCACATATATGGCTACTGGTAATGATGTCACCATGTGAGAAACCGATCATCAGGCTTGATCTTATTGGACTCGGCGACTCTTATATGGTCGTGTAGTGAGGACTCATTGTATCGTTAAGCTAGCTGATGGCTTGTGATATATGGCTTATGGCTGCAAGTTTGTGCGGCTAATACTGTGTTGTGGGTTGCGAGCAATGAGCTCTTTACAAGCGTGTTCCAACAAAACTAATCAAATGAGTGCTCAAAACGTGATTGTTCATCTGAGATCCACAACAGGGAACCCATGTTCTCAACTTTTTTTTCTTCACAAACTCTAAATTATTTCTATAATAAGTTTATTATGTACCCTCTCATGTTTAGTGTTTTGGTCTATGCAATATAGTACATTGTGGGGATGAGTTAGCGTTTGAGTCTATCTAGTCAGTTAGTGATGGCTCAATGGTGAGTGTGTTGAAAAGGAAGACCTCTTTGGAAGCTTTTGTTTGTGGTCTTATTTGTAGTCTCTATATTTGGTGGGTAGTCTACTTCTGCTTGCAATGATGCTCTCATTGTTAAATTTCATGATTGATTAGGATTTATTTACTTCTTTCCATAAAGAGTCCTAAGTTGTGTTGCCCCGTTCATGAGTTCTATCCTAGAGTTTGCTACGGACTATCTGATGAGCTACTAAGTATGAACTTCGGACAGCTTAGACCGTTACGTGAGTGGCTCACTACTTCATCTTTCCACTACTTCAATTTTCAGAAAGCCCTGTGGACTGTAATCCCTAATCGTGTGGACAACAACTTTGATAATTGTGCGGGAAAAGTTAAATGTAATTGTAGGTGTGATTTTATTTCCTACGCTGTGTGAGTGCGTATTTGACTACCTCATTGTAAAGGTTTTATTGAAAACGTTTTGAAGTCGCCAACAAGTCTTTAAAGGAAGACTCATAAACCTAATTGGATATTGGGAAACCGTATGGACAACTTAGAGACTTATCCAATGTAGATTTCCCCATCATGACTCCATTAGTGGTCAATGAACCATAGATTGAGTTTGGGGGTGAGGGTACGAACACGGTCATCAACCATATTCGCCCATTGCTGGAATCTATTAAATACCGATTCATGTCAAATTTTATGCAAAAGAATAACCAGATAACTTTTTCAAGCATCCTAAAAATATTAATCTAAGTTGGTTGATTAAACACATCAAAAAGACTATTTTTAGTGGCAATTTATTAAGCAATCAAAATATAGGGAACCTAACAGGTTGTCCAAATTATCTGAATTTAATGTTATAACAGTTCCTTTGGTCTTGATTAGCAATAACATGTGAGGTGATAAAAACATAAACAAGACAATCACAACAATATATATAAAAGCAGAAAGGAAATAATAGAGGTTAGAACGTACAAAAGAACGGTTTTTACATTAAATACCTACATCATGGAAACAAATAGTTAGTAACTTCAATATACAAATAAGAATTTATTCAAGGACCCTCATAAATATACCGTGGCTTGGGTTTGAGAGAATAACAACCTTCGGGAAGCACAATCGTGAAGCCTGAAAATGAACGGTTGTGATGATCAATCAAAGTATATGTTTATAGGTTTGTCAATGTATGTTTTTGTGTTTGTAGATGTGAAAGTATGTGAATTTTTTTAGAGAGAATTCATAAGTGTTCGAGTATGTCGAGCGTTTGTAAAAAAGGTCTCCTTTAATTCGGGGAAATCACGGCTTATTTATAGCAAAAATATTAGAAAAAAGATAGAAAACCAAACTGCGCGTCACACAAAGAGTGCGCTGAGCGCACGACTCTGCGTGACGTACATAGCCACGTGTCAGGCGCATATTGGTGCGCCTAACGCAACTCAGCCAATACGCTACGCGCACGTGGCTCACCGCCTGCGTCAGACACGTTTTGACAACCTTTTTTTAAACGCGTTTTGAACGATTTTCTTTTATCCTTTGAATCCGGATGTCTGGTTTTACGAGATAAAATATGATTTTAACTTTGAAATATCTTTGAAAATATTTATTTATTTCTTAAAATATTTATCAAAACAATAAATGAAAATAATTAATTATCATGAATAAATGGGCTTTTTCAAAGGGTTGGGCTAAAAATATTATTTTTGGGCTCAAAATACAATTAATTATTATGAATAATTAATTGGGCTTTAAAATAGGATTTTGGATCATTATTGTAAATAAATAATCTTTACACTTTTAAAACAGTTTTGGGCCTGGCTATTCGGATAGCTCTCCATTTGGATCGGACCAATTATGACCGCAGTATGTTTCATCATTGGGTCCTTAATTGGGGAGACATGATTATGTGTCTACAGTAATCCTATGGGGACTCTAATAGTTTGTGGCTAAAGGGATGTGGATGTTATAAGTTGAATTCTTGTGAATACGCTTTTGTATAGTTAGCTTATTATTTTCCTTTAAACTTAGAGTGTGGAGTAGTAATTGCTATTGTGTTTCAAATGTGAATGAATTCGTGAGATATCGATGTAGCTTTTTACCATAGGTCTAGGTGAGACCATTTCTAATTCTCCTTGTTTTGTTAAGCAGATTAGAAAAGTTAAATGAGACCTAAGACTAAGGATCAAAATAAAGTGTTCGATAATAGAAGTAATTCATACAATTCCATAAAATTTATTAATAAACTAATAACAACTAATAATTCATTACATACTCATAATTCATTACAACCAAAGGTGCAAACAACATAAAAGCATGTTCAAGTACACAAGCAAGTTCAAATTTACAAAGGCAAGTAAGGGTTTTAACTTTTACGGGAAGGAAAGGGTTCTTGGGACCATTTTTACTTTTAAAAAAAAATAGTTAAACCCAATCATAAATATACAATATAGGGCCTATTTACTTTTCAGTTATTTTGGATTTTTGATCCAATCACCCTCAATCCAATCCAATCCAATCTGAAGATCCAATTTTTCAAACAACTTAATCCGAATCCAATCTGAACACAGTTCGAGTCCAATCCGAATTACTAATTCTGTTTGGATCGGATTGGATTTTGGTTTTTATCCGAATAAATTTCACCCCTAGTAATAGTTGGAAGGATTATTGTTTTGGTGTACCCTTTTCCATATGGGGGTAGCAAATGCTTCAATTCATTTCTTTTCAATGGATCTAATAGTTTCTCGAGTATTTAATATGGACTCCTTTGTTTGTCTAACTGAGTTGGAATCTTTATCCTTTGTGTTTCACTTGTATGTTGAGACCTTATGACTATGTGTTAGTTGAAACTGCTAAATTCTCCTTACTAATTATTTTATTCATTCAATAATGATCTATTTATGTAAATTCTATAATGCTATTTGTGAATACTTTTTATATTTGCAAGAGTATAATGCATGTCGTGTTCTTTATTTGCTTGATTGCCTCTTCTCTCTCCTTGTTTTGGGTTTTCTTAATGAGGTTGGTGAGTAGATCAACTGAGGAGCTGATAAGTAACATAGATTGAGTTTTTAGACTAGTTGTGTACTGGTGTTTAAATGCTTTCTTGGTTAGAAAGGTGTTGAGGACTTGGTGAAATCATGGGGGGTCTTAATACAGTGATGGACAAGTTCTTGAAATTGTTTAAGATACCATGCATCAATTTCTTTTGGTGCTAGCTCAGGGAGAGAAGTAAATTAGAACTCAATGAGTTTTTTATGACTTATCATACTCGAGCTTTGCTATACTTGCCTAATCTCAGTAGAGCCATGAACTGTAAGGTTAACTTTCAAGATTGTGTTAAAAGGTGAAAGCTAGGTAGAGCGACTAAGGGCGAGGTCTGTAATTTTAGGATTCACTTTAGCTTTGGTGTTGACCATTTCATAATGTCTCTTTAGTAACTAAGTTTGTCTTGTTTTGTGTTTATTCTGGTGTTTGATAGTGGTTCAAATGAAGGTTTAAGATGCATTTTGTAAGGAACGCAAAGTGAGGAAACGTGGAAGTTTTCTTTATGGGGTCGGTTGTAGGCATCTAAGGCTCTGTTCTTTTGGACTGGACTAAAATAATATGAACTTAATTTGTCTAAACTAAATTGAACATAATTTGTCTAAGCTGAACTGAAATGAATTAAAATTGTGAGAGGAAACTAACTGAACTGAATCGAAATGAACTGAATATATCTGAACTGACTTGAATTTGTCTGGACTGAACTGAATTTCTCTGAACTGAACTGAATTAAACTGAGTTGAACTAAACTGAACTAAATTTCCATTAATTTAGTCCAAAAGAACAGAGCCTAAGTAGTTGTATGAGAAGGTTTGTTAAATTACTCTTTTCTTTGGCTACGTTGGATACGATGCATGTGTGTATTGTATGTGATTCGCTTTGATAGTGTTTATATACCTAGTGTTTGTTATATATTATTTTTTTACACATATTTAATGCTTTAGATGTAGGTAAAGTTTCTATCTTCTCTCTCGAAGATGAAAGTTGGAGATGAGATGGTCAATGTGATTCTTGCAAGTAGAGCTAGTAAACGAGTCTTGTCGTGTCAAATTCTTGTCGGGTTCACCAGTAAATGGGATAAAGCCCCTCAACCTTAACCCAACATGTTTATTAAATGGGTCAAGAAACCTCAACCATAACCCGACCCGTTTATCAAACGCGAATATATGCATAAACTTTCAAATCAACCTCGTGTATCCTTTTAACCCACTTCTTATTTACTAATATTTTACCAAATAAAACTAAATCAAACAAGCAAAGACTAAATCTTATATAGTTACTAAAGATATCATAACTATTTCAACCCAAAATGATAATATTAAAAGTAGCATAATACTTAAACGAGTTACTGTGTCGGATTCAGGTTAGAAAGTTCAACCCTAACCCAACCCGTTTAATAAGTGGGTCATGTCGGATCAACCCGCTTACTTAAATGGGTTGAAAATCTTGACCAATTTTATACCGGCCAATTTTGTGTCGGGTTCGGGTCGAGTTAGCGGGTCGTGTCATTTTTTGCCACCTCTAGTGGTAAGGCCAATAACTAGTGGAAAAAAGGTTAAAGGATCAGGTTAAAATGGGCTTAATTAATCCGTAAATGCACCGGAGCAGGTGGGGGTGGAGCAGTTGAGAAAATTTAATTGCTCCGGTTTTAAGCAGATCAGTATTTTATGAATTGGTCCGATTTTCCCATGCATAACCGAATCAATTGTTTTTCTTTTTTTTTTTGCATTTTTTCGTTCTTAATTGATATAAAAACAATTGTATATGATAAAAGGTATTAATGCTCATTTTATTATACTTAATTGAGGCATAAATAATTGCATATACATAAAAGTATTACTAGGCAGGGTGTTTGGTCGTATGCACCTGTCCAAAAATAAATTTCTCCTACTCTCTTTTACAACTAAATGCAGAAGGGAAGTAAAGTTCGTATCCACAGGGAAACAGGGACAAGTTTTATATTTAGCGCGGATCAATGTCTAGATGACTCTAAGTGTCGAGTAACCAATTCAGGGTGATTTTAAATGAGTTATAACTAAACTAAATTTAATTAGCAATTAAATAAAATGAGAAGTCAATAATGGAAAGATCTTGAGTCCGATTAGCATCCACTTCAATTTAATTATCGATCATTGAACCTGAACTCTAGTTATTTCCTTGATTATCTATTGTTGAGAATTAATCTCCTATTCTCTTTAATCGTAGTTAAATAGCACGATCAGCGTGACTATAGAACCCTAACTAAAGGATAACCTAGTCAGATTAGCGTCTAAGTTTAATCCAATATTAGCAATTAACATAGAGAACCAATAGACCTGATAACGCCATACAAGCGATAAAAATTCAATCAGTTGGTTTAATTTCTCAAAGAGATAATTAAGAAGATCTGCATCCAAATTAACCTTTCGTTGTTGCAGATGATAAGAGAATAAAACAATCCGAGTCTATTCTCAAATCCAACAATAGATTAATTATACAATTCAACTAGTAACGTTCCTAGCATAATTATTCAAAAATCGTAGAATACAATCATAGAAATGAAACCATAATCAAAGGAAATAAAGAGAGAGGAAACTCACAATAATGATTGAAGCTTCATGTTAATCTTCTTCAAGAACGATTCAAGCTTCATTCGGCATAGCATAAGCCAATTCCATGATTGAAATCTCAAAAACTAAACTAGGAAATAAAGCTAGGAAATAAAATTAAAATCATAAAGAGGAAAATAAAAATAAAGGAGTTTGATAGTTCTACTTTTCTCTTCGTGGCTGCTCTTTCCCTCTTCTTCGTCCAAGGGTTTGGTATTTATACCAAAGCACGAAACTCAGCCGACATCTACACCGCCTTAGAATCTCACATGGTGCGAAGTATGTCGCACCGTGCGACTTGCTTCTGCCTCAAAAACAACAAAACAGAGCTGAGTAAAGGAGGAGCGTCGTCACTCGCCTCACAGATCGCGGGGTGCAGATCTCCAGGTCGCGAGGTGCGGGTTCTCTCGCGAGGTGCGACGTGGTGCTAGCTGCTGCGCTGCTGGGAGGTCGAGGGCTCTGCTCGGGTGTAGGGACGATGGCTGCTGTGTAACACCCCAGACAATTCTCTATTTTCCAAATTAAAATACCTTTTTATATAAAACTTTGAGAATTATCAAAGTATTATCGCCCGTGTGATAACATATCGGCTTATTCAGAATTTTGCAGCAGAAATAAATAATAAATTTGAAAATATAAATAATTTTGTCAACCATAAGATCAACTCCAAACCAAACCAAAATTCAGCTATTAAAACCATGACTAAACCATAATTATGAAAGTAATAAAGAAACTAAACACAAGCTCTCCGGGCAATTCCCGAAACCCAATGATGCATCATCATCTTCAGACCAAAAATGGTCGATGCTTTATTAATCCCGAAAGACTGCTCACCAAAAAGGTCATCACATGATCAATAAGGCACATCCATGATCGACATACAGAAAGCACGTAATCGGCAAAGTCGAGTACTACATAATAATCCAAATATAAAACCTAACATGATACTAATAAACATTAACTCAAAGATAAATAATAACATAAATAAATAACAGATTGTCTATACAGAACTAGACTCCACAACCAATAGGTTAATTGAAATTACATTGAATAGGCAATGGAAAAAGTTGTCCAAACCAAAACATGTCTTCAATTTAGAAGGCGAAGTACGGGCGCGACTCCGTACTCCAACGACCAACGATATCGAGGTACTAATTAAATAAAATAGAACATGGTATTCAATTCGGTCCCAAGAAAAGCCATGGGATACCACCATATACTCCAACTCATACTAGTCCAATACTTTAGATGTGCACAAGTCTAAAGCTTATTGCTATTCACTTTCCACTCTAAGTTATTAATAAATTATTTGTTGTGACTCATAAAGTAAGACAACCAACATAAATATCATGGATACACAAAACTTCTATTTTTATCTTAGGATTAAATTGTGTGATCATACAACTCAAATAATCCAAGAATAATTCCATTACTTAATTAATAACCAACCAATATTTATTTGTTGACTTAAATCAACAATGAACCGACCTTTCCATAGGTGAATAACAAACTTTACTAAACAAGGCCCACGGTCCTTATAAAGTAAATATAATAATAATAATCCAAGGGAACAACATGATACAATTCATGATCCAATAACAATATAATTATTTATCCCTCATATGAATTAAAAAAATAAAAGTTCCCAATCCCACATGCTTGCATCAATCATCCATACTAACATATAATAATCATCATAGTCGCATGCTTCACACAACGGCATAAAACATGCAATTATTTTACTTGAATATAAGCCATATATGAACTATAAAAAGTTCCCTATACATGATACTACATCAATCCTAGTCTTAGGACATGATACTAGTCTAATAACACATAGGTATGTACGTACCTTGTGTAGACAAAACGAGAGGCCACTTTCACAACCTTAGAAATCACTCAAGGCATAATCTCCGCCTACCAAATACCAAAACATCCAAATATTAATACTCTAATGAATTTACAGCAACTTTAAAATATTTTAAACCTCTTAAAAAGTATTTTAAAACCTTATTAAACTTTAAGACTTCAACCTTTAGTACCCCCTAGTATAGTACTACCATACTAGTCATCAAAATCCTTAAAAATCCATACTTTGATGTTTTAAACCCAACATAAGTGTGCTAAATAAAAATTCCAGCAACTTATAATATTTCTAAAACCCTTTTAAAGTCACTCTAACATAGTTATAATTATTAAAGTACTCAATTTTCATAAACCATAACATAGTACTACAAATTCCAACTCTTAAAACATTAAAAATCCATGCTTTCATGCTCAAAAACCTAGTTTAAACATATATAATAAATCTGAAATTTAATTCCTTTACTAAACTAATTATATAATCTGAAATTTATATTTAAATACTCAAAGATACAAACTTTAATTATTAAAACATCAAAACCATACTTAAAACATGAAACTTAAGCATTAAAATAATATAGAGGAGGAAGAAAATAACCAAAGAAGAGAGAGGAAGAAACCGGCAGCCAAGAGAGGAGGAGGAACGACTGGGCGGCGGCAGCGGTGGTCCGGGAGAGAGAAAAAGTCAGGTGAGGGAAGGAGGAGAAAACCGTGAGAGAGAGAGAGAGAGAGAAAATTAGGGTGATGTTTTATGTAATGTGGCAAAATTATGAAGTAGGAGAGTATTTATAGGTTCCCCCATTAGGGGTCCAAAAGAGAATTGAGCTTTGTGGGTTATTTAAATAAAAGGTGATCATATAAAACTTGTAGATGTTTGGGCTCCTCTACCCAATATTAAAACTTTGTACTACAACTCAACTAATTACAATATAAAATAATTTTTAAAGTATGATTCACTAAAATATTTGATTATTTAAAAACATTAAATAATCCTTTGACTTTAAAATAGTCAACACTTTAAGAAATTTTTTATTTAAATACTAAAATATATATAAATATACATTAAATATATTTATAAAATTCATTAAATTGTGGGGGATTACAGTCTACCCCTCTTAAAAGAAGTTTCATCTCGAAACTTGGCACGAAAACCCTCACAGTTTCAAAATTTTGACTCAAAAACTTCCATTTGGAAATACTTGTGTAACAACGTGTGCACACTTTACCAATCTTAAAAACCACTTGTGTTACTCATGAACATATTTTTCTATGCGGAGAACCAATTTATTTTGCACCAACATATGCAAATCGCCAAAATAAGCATAAAAATGCATAAAAATGCCATAAAATAAGGCAAAAAGTGCGAAATTATATCGCATTCTACCCCCTTAAAGAAAACGAGTTGCGCCCTCGTAACTCACCTCAATGAATAACTCAGGATATTTCTTCTTCATTTCATCTTTGGCTTCCCACGTTGCCTCTTCGGACTCATGGTTAAACCAAAGCACTTTCACAATAAACACATCCTTATTGCGTGTACTACGCACCTTTCTATCCAAGACTTTCACAGGTCTTTCCTCATACGTGAGGCTACTATCGATTGGAATTCTTTCAGGCTCCAGAATACGATTCTCGTCAGGGATATTATATCTCTTAAGTTGAGAAATGTGAAACACATCATGCATCTTTTCAAATTCCATTGGTAAAGCCAACTTATAGGCTACCTTCCCAACTCTTTGCAAAATCTCATATGGGCCAACATACTTAGCACTTAACTTGCCCTTCTTACCAAATCTCATCACTCCTTTTGTCGGTGACACTTTCAAAAACACCTTATCACCAACTGTGAATTCATATTCTCTTCGCTTCAAATCAGCATAACTTTTCTGCCTATCTTGAGCAGCTTGAATTCGAGCATGAATCACTTTCACATTCTGGACGGTCTCCTCAATAAATTCAGTCCCTAACCCTACGTTCTCACTAAAATCATTCCAGCAAATGGGACTTCTACACTTCCTTCCATACAAGGCCTCAAATGGAGCCATCTTGATACCCGCATGGTAACTATTGTTATATGAGAATTCGATCAAATCCAAGTGATCTTCCCAACTTCCTTGGAAATCAATCACGCACGCTCTCAACATGGCCTCCATAGTCTGATTGGTCCTTTCAGTCTGACCATCGGTCGCAGGATGAAACGCAGTACTCATCTTCAACGTTGTTCCAAGATTCAACTGGACCTTTTGCCAAAATTTCGAGAGAAACCTCGAATCACGATCTGAAATGATGTCCTTCGGGACTCCATGCAGTCTCACCACGTGCTTGATATACGTCTTGGCAAGTTGCTTCTTCTTCCATGTTTCTTTGATCGACACGAACACGACAGACTTCATCAGGCGGTCCACGATAACCCAAATAGTATCATTGCCATTTCTCGTCTTTGGCAAAGCAGTCACAAAGTCCATTGATATAGAATCCCACTTCCATCCAGGAGCTTCTAAGGATTGAAACTTCCCCATTGGTCTCTTATGGTCGATCTTTACTTTCTGACAAGTCAGACACTTTGATACGAACTCAGCGACTTCACACTTCATATTCGGCCACCAATAAATCTCCTTGAGATTCTTATACAGTTTATCACCACTAGGGTGCACAGAATATGGAGTATTGTGCCCCTCTTCCATAAGCTTCCTCTTAAGCTCTTCACACTTTTGTGGTATACACCACCTTCCTTTGAACCTCAAGCTTCCATCATCATGAACCTTAAAGTCAACTTCCTTGCCTTGCTTCATCTTCTCCTTAATCTTATCTAGGTGCTCGTCTCCAACTTGACTCTCTTTGATCTCATCGAAAATCGACGATCCCAATGACAAAGCACTCAATCTTGCTTCGATCTCTCCAGGATTTAGAATTTCTAGACTAAGCCTTTGCATATCTCGGTATAATTCCTCAGGAACTACCAAAGCATTGACACTATGACTTGACTTCCTACTCAAAGCATCGACGACTACATTCGCCTTACCCTCATGATATTGGATATCTAGGTCATAGTCCTTAATCAATTCCAACCATCTTCTCTGCCTCATATTGAGATCCTTCTGGGTGAAAATGTACTTCAAACTCTTATGATCAGTAAAGATCTTGCAAGTCGCTCCATATAGATAATGTCTCCAAATCTTCAAGGCAAACACAATAGCAGCTAACTCTAGGTCATGGGTAGGGTAATTAGACTCATACAGTTTCAACTGAAGCGATGCATACGCGATCACCTTCCCATTTTGCTGCAGAACACACCCCAATCCATTCTTCGAAGCATCACTATACACCTCGAATCCTTCATTTCCATCAGGCAGGATCAAAACAGGTGCGGAGGTCAGACGCTCCTTCAAAGTCTGAAAGGCTTCCTCGCACTTCTCACTCCACTCAAATTTTGACTATTTCTTCATCAGATTGGTCATCGGCCATGCTATCTTCGAGAAATCTCTCATAAATCTCCTATAATAGCCAGCTAATCCCAGAAAACTCCTAATATGTGACACATTCTTCGGTGTAGGCCACTCACTAACAACTTGAATCTTTGCAGGATCCACAGAAACTCCTTCTTTCGACACATAATGACCCAAAAATGCTACCTTCTCCAATCGGAACTCACACTTAGAGAACTTTGCATACAACTGGTTCTTCCTAAGCGTCTCCAAAACTATCCTCAGATGTTCATCATGCTCTTCTTCACTCTTCGAATAGTTCAAAATATCATCAATGAACACTACAACGAACTTATCTAAAAACTCATGGAATATTCTATTCATCAAGTCCATGAATATAGCCGGAGCATTGGTTAATCCAAACGGCATCACTGTAAACTCATAATGACCATAACGCGTCCTAAACGCAGTCTTATGTATATCCTTATCAGCTACCTTCAATTGGTGATACCCCGAACGTAAATCAATCTTCGAAAACACACTTGCTCCATTCAATTGATCGAATAGGTCATCAATCCTAAGCAAATGATACTTATTCTTAATGGTCACATTGTTCAACTCCCTATAGTCAATGCACAATCTCATACTTCCATCTTTCTTCTTCACAAATAACGCAGGAGCTCCCCAAGGTGACGTACTAGGCCTAATATAACCTTTCTCCAACAGTTCTTGCAACTGCGTCTTCAGTTCACTTATCTCAGGAGGTGCCATTCTATACAGTGCCTTAGAAATAGGTGCAGTACCAGGAACTAAGTCTATGGTGAACTCAACGGCTCTCTTAGGTGGCATACCAGAAATCTCACTTGGAAACACGTCCATAAACTCATTCACAATCGGCACATCCTCAATCTTCAATTCAACCTCTTTGCTCATATCTCGCACACTACAGAAGAATAACTCGCACCCCTTCTTTACCAACTTCTTCACTTGCATTGCAGAAATGACCTCAAAATTCTCAGGCTTCCCAAATCGTCGGGATGAAGTTAGCTTCCCTAAAGGGCTTCTCAACACTACCTTATGAGCTTCACAATCTATCTTGGCCTTATAGAAACCTAACCAATTCATTCCCAGAATAACGTCTAGATCTCCCAAGTTGAACTCTATCAGATTAGAAGGAAAAACACAGTCTCCTATCTTCAGAGGTAAGCCTCTATACAACTTAGTACACCTTATAACTTCTCCAGTGGGTAAACTTATAGGTAGGTCAATTACTTCAAAGTCTACTAACCCCAAACTTTTTACAATGGACGATAAAATAAATGAATAGGTCGCTCTAGAATCAAATAACGCTTTAACTAGAACGGAGTTAATAGAAAAAGTACCAGAAACTACATCGGCATATTTTTCGGCTTCATTGCGGATCATCACGGCCAATTTACCCGGAGATTTGTTCTGGTTGTTGTTGTTCTCATTAGCAGGCTTACTGAAGCTTCCTTGACCGTTCTGCGATCCCGTAGGTTTCGGCCCTTGGTTGTTCGCTTGGTTGTACCCCAAACCTTCCTTGATTACCATTCCCAGTACTATTCTGCTCTTTCTTGTGCTTGGTGAAGCACTCAAACTCTCTATGCCCCTTCTTCTGGCAGTAATGACAGGTTACTAGCTCACCCTTGCAGTCTCTACCAGGATGGTTCTTGTTACATCTCTTGCAGTTGTAACTTCTCTCAGACTGGCCCTTACCATTAAAGCCTTGGCCATTCCTTCCTTGGAAATTCCCATTCCCATTCCTATTCTTCTTAAAATTCCCCTGATTTCCACCAGAATTGAAATCCTTTCTCTTCTCACCTACCACAACATTCTTCTTGTCTCGCCTTGATTGAAGACCATAAATGTGGACAACTCTCCCATAAATAACATCTAGGGACATAAATGTCTCACCACCTAATCTCAATTGAATTTCCTCAGTTAGCCCTTGCTCAAACCTCTGAGCTTTAAGCTCTTCGGTCGCTACAACCTCAGGTGCAAATCTAGACAATGCTATGAACTTGCTATAATACTCAGAAATGGTCATACTCCCCATCCTAAGGTTTATGAACTCCTGAGCCTTTTGCTTGCTCATAAATGCAGGGTAAAATTTTCCTCTTAAAGCAGAAATAAAGGCATCCCAATTAAACCCTTCCACAACACTAATTCTATCTCCATTTTCCTTCCACCATAAATCAGCCTCATCCTTCAAATACAACACAGCCTGACCTACTTTCATAGCCTCAGGAGCAATTCACATCCCCAAAAATCTTATCGAACTCCCTAATCCAGCTCTCTAAGAATGTAGGATCAGCCCGCCCCTTAAAGAACGACGGCTTAATCTTAGCTAATCTCTCAAACATATCCCCCGCAGGGTCAGGACGCTCAGTCCTTTCTTGAGTTAGTTTCTCAGCCAACAGGTGAATAACAGAGGCTAACGCGGTATTGTTGTTTGCCATTCTACTTCACGACCTGAAATTTAACGTAAATCTACTTTAGGTTTCGATTCACAACTTACTTGCCATTTTCTACGAAGGCATCAATCGATTTGACCATACAAGGTCGCATCAAAATAAAATTCTTATGGAATTACAATAGCACTAAGTTCACACACTATGAACCATAACAATCATATATTCACGCATGAATAATTATTCACGTTAGTAATCACGTAAGGATCAAATGAAACAAATCACAATAATTAAATAAAATATTTCCCGTTTTCGTGTACTAAAAACAAATTCTCACTCAGCTCAAATAACTGAATAATAACTTTTATTCCTGAAATGATAATAAGAATATTTTTCCAATCCAAAATAACCAATTTTCCTCAACAATATAAAGATGCTAAAGAAGGAAATTTAAACCATTGTAGCTTAGCTACTTATTCAACTACTAATCTTAGAACATAAATAAATACTCTATGGAGTTACATTATCATTCCTATCCTTATTTTTTTTATACTTCTCTAGAGTAAACATTTCATCTTCAAAGTCTGAGTCTTCACTATAATAATAATAATAACCTGGATTCCTAGCTCTAGTAGATCTTCGAATCCTTTTGGGTTGAGGTACATCCTCGTCCGACTCTGAATCACTCACATCGCTCAGATAAGATCTCCAAGTAGCACTGTAGATGTCCTTTCGGGTCTGCCCTCTAGCACGATCAAACTCTTGAATTACCTCATCGTCGCTATCAGGGATGCCTACTTTCAAGACACGACGCAAAAAAATATATAGGCTGGTGTAGCTCTCAATATCAGACTCCATATCAGACTCATCATCACTAAGCACAATGGGTTGGAGTAGCTTCCTACTCTGGCAGCTTCACTATCAGACATGCCTAGTGGTTCATTAACAGATGAATACGACATCTATAGATACATAATACCCTCACTTAGCGTGTATTCCCAACAATAAATAATAAGCAAGAATCAACAGATAATTTATAGCCAGGAATAACATCATACAATTAAGCAGGGAGAAAACACTGAACATGCTGAACAAAACATTCAAATGCAGACATATAATATTTCTATCCTATATGCCCTTCCTATTATACCCATCTCTCACAAAATTAACAAAGTAAAATAAAATTTAAACTAAGAGTACCAAAAATAAACAACTAAAATTAATTAATAATTTTTAAAAAAATTGAAAACCGAAAAAAAAAAAATCGGACTAAAAAAAAATTTCAAACTTAAAAAGAAAAAAAATTCGAACTAAAAATTTCAAACCCTTTTTGACACATGTTTCGAATTTATCAAAAGTAATTTAAGCACAACAAATAAGTAAGAACTTGTTTTTCTTTTGAAATTCTTTTCAAATAACTAGACGCCTAAAAACGATTGGCACGAAAGGCCAATAAAAACCCAAGCTCCAAGATACCCCTTTGTAACACCCCGACAATTCTCTATTTTCCAAAATACATTTTTATATAAAACTTAGAGAATTATCAAAGTATTATCGCCCGTGTGATAACGTATCGGCTTATTTAGAATTTTGCTGCGGAAATACTCCCTCCGTCCTTTATTAGTTTACCCACTTTGACTTATAACACTATTCATCTTTATTACTATGACCATCATTTGTGCTTTATATGTAAGGAAAAATATAATCATGTGGGATATTGTTTGATTCGTCTCAATATGTAGTTTCGGAATATCAAATTTTTATAATTTTTACAAATACATAATTAGAGATATTATTACTCAAAGTTTTACATCGATAAATGTAAAAAGTCAAAACGAGTAAACTAATAAAGGACGGAGGGAGTAAATAATAACTTTGAAAATATAAATAACTTAGTCAACCATAAGGTCAACTCCAAACCAAACCAAAAGTCAACCAAACCAAAAGTCAGCTATTAAAACCATGACTAAACCATAATTATGAAAGTAATAAAGAAACTAAACACAAGCTCTCCAGACGAATTCCCGAAACCCAATGATGCATCATCTTCAGACCTTAAATGGTCGATGCTTTATTGATCCCGAAAGACTGCTCACCAAATGGGTCATCACAGGATAAATAAGGCATAGCCATGATCGACATACAGAAAGCACGTAATCAGCAAAGCTGAGTACTACATAATAATCCAAATATAAAAGCTAACATGATACTAATAAACATTAACTCAAAGACAAATAATAACATAAATAAATAACAGATTGACTATAGTGAACTAGACTCTACAACCAATAGGTTAATTGATATTAAATTGAATAGGCAATGGAAAGAGTTGTCCAAACTAAAACATGTCTTCAATTTAGAAGACGAAGTACGGGCGCGACTCCGTACTCCAACGACCAACGATATCGATGTACTAAATAAATAAAATCGAACACGGTGATCAATTCGGTCCCAAGAAAAACTATGGGCTACCACCATGGACTCCAACTCATACTAGTCCAACACTTCAGATGTGCACAAGTCTAAAGCTTATTGCTATTTATTTTCCACTTTAAGTTATTAATAAATTATCATTTGTTATGACTCACAAAGTAAGACAACCAACATAAATATCACGGATACACGAAACTTCCATTTTTATCTTAGATTAAATAGTGTGATCATACAACTCAAATAATCCAAGAATAATTCCATTACTTAATTAATAACCAACCAATATTTATTTGTTGACTTAAATCAACAATGAACCAACCTTTCCATAGGTGAATAACCAACTTTACTAAACAAGGCCCACGATCCTTATAAAGTAAATATAATAATAATAATCCAATGGTACAACATGATACAATTCATGATCCAATACACAATATAATTATTAATCCCCCATGTGAATTAATAAAATAAAAGTTCCCAATCTCACATGCTTGCATAAATCATCCATACAAACATATAATAATCATCATAGTCGCATGCTTCACACAACGGCATAAAACATGCAATTTCACTTGAATATAGGCCATATATGAACTATAAAAAGTTTCCTATACATGATACTACATCAATCCTAGTCTTAGGACATGATACTACTCTAATATCACATAGGTAAGTACGTACCTTGTGTAGACAAAACGAGAGGCCACTTTCACAACCTTAGAAATCACTCAAGGTATAATCTCTGCTTACCAAATAATACCAAAACATCCAAAATATTAATACTCTAATAAATTTACAGCAACTTTAAAATATTTTAAACCTCTTAAAAAGTGTTTTAAAACCTTCTTAAACGCTAAGACTTCAACCTTTAGTACCCCCTAGTATAGTACTACCATACTAGTCATCAAAACCCTTAAAAATCCATACTTTGATGTTTAAAACCCAACATAAGTGTGCTAAATAAAAATTCCAGCAACTTATAATATTTCTAAAACCCGTTTAAAGTCACTCTAACATAGTTATAATTATTAAAGTACTCAATTTTCATAAACTACAACATAGTACTACAAATTCCAACTCTTAAAACATTAAAAATCCATGCTTTCATGCTCAAAAACCTAGTTTAAACATATATAATAAATCTGAAATGTAAGTCCTTTACTAAACTAATTATATAATCTGAAATTTATATTTAAATACTCAAAAATACAAACTTTAATTATTAAAGCATCAAAACCATACTTAAAACATTAAACCTTAGCATTAAAATAATATAGAGGAAGAAAATAACCAAATAAGAGAGAGGAAGAAACCGGCAGCCAAGAGAGGAGGAGGAACGGCTGGGCGGTGGCAGCGGTGGTCCGAGAGAGAGAAAAAGTCGGGTGAGGGAAGGAGGAGAAAACCGTGAGAGAGAGAGAGAGAGAGAAAATCAGGGTGAAGTTTTATGTAATGTGGCAAAATTATGAAGTAGGAGAGTATTTATTGGTACTCCCATTAGGGGTCCAAAAGAGAATTGGGCTTTGTGGGTTATTTAAATAAAATGTGATCATATAAAAGTTGTAGATGTTTGGGCTCCTCTACCCAATATTAAAACTTTGTATTACAACTCAACTAATTACATTATAAAATAATTTTCAAAGTATGATTCACTAAAATATTTGATTATTTAAAAATATTAAATAATCCTTTGACATTAAAATAGTCAACACTTTAAGAAATTTATTATTTAAATACTAAAATATATATAAATATACTTTATATATATTTATAAAATTCATAAAATTGTGGGGGATTACATGATGTTATGGACGTTGGGCCACACGGGCCGATCTCTACCGTTGTTGTTGGGGTCGTCGATGGGTGGCATTGTAGACTGTTGTCTTTGTGGCTTTGTTATGGATGAAGTCACCGTTGTGCGTCGTGAGGATGATGAGGGGTTGTAGATGTGCTCATGATGAAAGTGTGACTCTCATGCCACCTCACCATCTTATTTCTCCTTAACCATTTACAATACAATTCCCATAATAAATTGCTCAAATATAATTGACGTTAATAGCTTACAATTTTGAACATTAATATTGATTTACTAACAAAACTCCGACTTCCGCTAAAGGTTAAATCGCAAACGTTAACAATTACGAATAAATCCCTTATCAAAGTGCACCCAAAATATCACAAAAATACCGTATAACTTGAGCGCATCAAATACCCTCACACTTGAACTTTACTCGACCTCGAGTAAACTCAAAAAATGAGAAACACCAATTAAATCATCACCCAAGCTATCGACAACAATCCACGTTCCTACCATCTGCATCATCGTCATCACATCTTAACGAGATCCGCTCAAAACCTAAACGTAAGGGACAATCACTCCCCCACACTTAGCTTCGAGCTACCATTAGAAATACAAAGACGCGACAACAACAATCACCAACGACAATAATAATGTGAACTCATGACACACTAAACTATCAGCTCGCTGATACCACAAAGATGATCTAAAACTACTTCAACTAACCTTAACAAGCAAGCCATGGAACAATGACAAAAATGGATAAATTCCATGCTTACTCCCAAAACAATCGCCTAACCAATGCAAGTTCAAATCCTTAGCGGCTAAGGACTTGAATTTCAACAATGACCTCCAATTCACCAAAAATTGACAAAAGAATGTGAAAGCCAATTATAGACAAATCTTCACAAAACCAAGGATGAAATCACTAACCCTACCTAAAAACGCCTTCCGCCTTATGACACCAACTCCGGCAAATGAGTTTTCAAAATATATATTTCTGTCTTTAATCTCTCATTTTGCCTAGGAGCCCTTTCGGGTTTTCATCCTAGCTTCTTACATTTTTTTTCATCTCACCATCTTACCCGCTCAAATTAAGCCACTTTTTTTGCATAGGTTGCCCTTTCAGGTTTTCAACCTATCAATGCCCCCATTTTTGCGTGAGTCGTCCACCCTTGCGGGTTTTCAACTCACCGGGTTTCATTTCATCACTTTTTTTTCATCAATTTTTTTTTCATTTTTCATCATTTTTTTTTCAAATTGAAAGTAATAAATACAACATAGACACATGAGAATGAGAATACCCTCCCCCCTACTTAAACTACACATTGTCCTCAATGTAACGAGAATTAGAAGAAAAAGTAAAAGGAAAATGGGGGGAAAATTGAAAATCGGGTGAATCGAAGATCGAATGCTCAAGACTCATGACAAACAATCCATCAAACTCAAATTTCTCAACAACATACACCAACTCAAATCTCATAAATTAACTCACAACCCTCTCCCTCGAATCACTCAAACAAATGACAAATTCAAAATTCCAAGATAGTTTTGAGATTTGCACCTAGCTTAAGAGATCGAAAAGATTCATTAACAATCTCAACCCTCCAGTTTTACCAATTCCTAGAAATTGAACTCCTCCCTAAGGGCTTTCTTTTGTGGATTTTAGCTCAAAGTGGATTAAGATTTATTGTGGTTCTTTTTAGTGGGTGGGTGGTGGGTGAAAGAAAATCTGTTCTGGTGGTGGAAATTTGATGAGAAATAAAGAAAAATAACGAAAATAAAAGGAGTCTCGGGTTGCCTCCCGAGAAGCGCTGTTGTTTAAAGTCGTTAGCTCGACTTGGTACCTTAAGCTCTATGTCAACCTCCAATTCAAGTACTTGCAAAACAGATTGAGAAGAACTATTGCAATGCATCGTTAGTGGTACGGTTTCAAAATAAGGCGGTAAATAAGGAGGTTTATTCCGCTCTTTCAACTCCAACACCATAACCTGCACGTTAGTAGGAGGCACACTATCCTCAGCCAAGACATCATCAACATTTTTCGACTCATCAATCTGCTCAATATCAGGAACATCATGCAAAACAGAGTTAACGATGTCAATAGAGCAAAGAGGGATATCATCCTTAATAAAAGGCTTAGAATCATTGACATTAAACGCCTCTACCTTCCTCTCAAACTCCATGGTCAAAGAGCCAGCGTAAACATCAATTTTAGTGCAAGATGTTTTCAAGAAAGGGAGCCCCAAAAGGATGGGGACGGTATGCTTATTAGGTTCCATGTCCAAGACATAGAAATCAGCAGGAAATTGCAATTTACCAACCTTAACTAACACATCCTCAACTTTACCCCTAGGATAAACATTGGATCTATCAGCTAATTGAATCACCACAACAGTTTCATGCAAATTGTCATGTTTCAAAGACTTATACAACGAAAATGGAATCACATTAATTGATACACTACCTAAGTCTAACATGTCTTTTGGAAACATGGTATCACCTATAGTACAAGGGATTGTAAACATGCCTGGGTCATTGCACTTTTGAGGTAATTTCTTTTGAAAGATAGTAGAGACATGCTCGCTAGCCTCCACTTTTTGCACTGCCTTTTGTTTTTGCTTTCTTTTCTAAGCACACAATTCTTTAAGGAACTTAGCATACCTAGGTACTTGATTCAAAGCATAAAAAGGGGAATGTTTACCTCACATTTACGAAAGGTTTCGTAAATGTCTTTGTTGCGCTCTACCTTTTGAGTTTCTCTCAATGCCTCAGGAAATGGTGGCTCCGGTTCATATGGTGGAGGAGATGATTTTCGGACTTGCTCCTCTTGTGGAGATGGCGATGATTTACAATCTACTGTCGGTTCATGTACGATCACCTCTTCCTCGATCTCTTTGTCTCGAACCACCAATCTCTCTTTGCTTGCAATCTCGGTTCCACTCCTCAATGTGATAGCACTCACGTTCATTTCAGGGTTGAGCTCTGTTTGGCCTGGCAACCTCACTGAATCCCTAGCCTCTACCTTGGTTACGGCTCTTGTAATTTGGCTTACTTGGCTCTCCAAGTTCTTGATGCTCGATCGAGTTTCTTCTTGGAACTGCACCATGTTACCCTGCATGTTAGTCACATTTCTAGCTAAAATATTTCTTTAGTGGACATGCTAGAGCTTGAGCCTTGGCCTTGGGGCCTAGGAGTAGGGTGTGGTGGTCGCTTGTTATAGTGCTGCTGCTGTTGTTGACTGCCAAATCTGAAATTAGAATGATCTCTCCACGCTTGCTTGGAAACATAGGAGTAGGGATCATGTCTACATAATGCTTCTTGGCTTTGAAAAGCTACAACTTTGACTTCTTCCCAAAATTCTTCTTGCATTTGAGGGCAAGCATCAGTGTGATGATCTAAAGAACAAATTCTACAAGCTTTTACCTGTTGAACTCTATTGTTCTTTACCATGGATTCACGCATCATCGATGTGAGAGATTGTACTTGATCCTCAACTTTTGAAGAGCTAGAACCTGAATTTTCAACATTTGATCTACGATGAATCGATCTTTTACTAAACTGTCTCGAGCCTTCAGCTAGTTCTTCAATGAGCTCCCTAGCTGCAGTTGGAGTTTTGTTGATGATAGAACCTCCACTAGCAGCATTCACCATTCTTACATCTTCGTTAGAGAGACCATTGTAGAAGTACAAGATGAGGTCTTCATCAGAATAGGCATGATATGGACAACTAGCACAAAGTCTCTTGAACCTCTCCCAATAGTCGTAGAAAGATTCATCGTATTTCTGCTCAATATTGCTAATTTCCTTCTTTAATGTTGATGATTTAGAAGCTGGAAAGAACTTCTCAAGAAACTGCCTCCTCATTTCAACCCAAGTAGAAATACAACCAGGAGGAAGATAATATAACCATTCCTTAGCTCCATCCTTTAGAGCAAAAGGAAAAGCTCTCAACTTGATTTGCTCATCCGTTGCTCCACTTGGTTTCATGCTAGTACAAACCACGTGAAACTACGAAAGAAATTTGTTCGGATCTTCCCCATTTAGCCTATGGAACGAAGGAAGTAAGTGTATCAACCTTGACTTCAACTCAAAAGTAGTGCCTTCATCAAGAGCCGGAAATGAGATGCACAACGGTTGTTGATCAAGGTTAGGAGCCATGAGCTCCCTCAAGGTACGAGTTTCAGTTGTCGGAGGCATCTCTTCCTCCTCTTTAATGTCAAAAGGTAATTCCTTCAAATTTTCTCACAACTCGTTCCTCAACCTGAAAAGAGCCAATTTAAATTCGGGATCATGCTGCAAAGATTCTTTGTTAGTAGCAAGAGTGTTAACCATAAACAAAGAGCACAAGCAAATACTATCCAAAAAAAACACGCTAAATATAAACAAGTAACACCATTTCCTCGGCAACGACGCCAAAATTTGGACCGGGTGTTTAGTCATATGCACCTGTCCAAAAAATAAATTTCTCCTACTCTCTTTTACAACTAAATGCAGAAGGGAAGTAAGGTTCGTATCCACAGGGAAACGGGGACAAGTTTTATATTTAGCGCGGATCAATGTCTAGATGACTCTAAGTGTCGAGTAACCAATTCAGGTGGATTTAAATGAGTTATAACTAAACTAAATTTAATTAGCAATTAAATAAAATGAGAAGTCAATAATGGAAAGATCTTGAGTTCGAATAACATCCACTTCAATTTAATTATCGGTCATTGAACCTCAACTCTAGTTATTTCCTTGATTATCTATTGTTGAGAATTAATCTCATATTCTCTTTAATCGTAGTTAAATAGCACGATCAGCATGACTATAGAACCTTAACTAAAGGATAACCTAGTCCGATCAGCGTCTAAGTTGTTGCAAATGATAGCGGCAATTAACATAGAGAACCAATAGACCTGATAACGTCATACAAGCGATAAACATTCAATCAGTTGGTTTAATTTCTCAAAAAGATAATTAAGAAGATCTGCATCCAAATTAACCTTTCGTTGTTGCAAATGATAAGAGAATAAAACAATCCGAGTCTATTCTCAAATCCAACAATAGGTTAATTACACAATTAAGCTAGTAAAGTTCCTAGCATAATTATGCAAAAATCGTAGAATACAATCATAGAAATTAAACCATAATCAAAGGAAATAAATAGAGAGGAAACATCTCACAATAATGATTGAAGCTTCATGTTAATCTTCTTCAAGAACGGTTCAAGCTACATTCGGCATAGCATCAGCCAATTCCATGATTGAAATCTCAAAAACTAAACTAGGAGATAAAGCTAGGAAATAAAATTAAAATCAGAAAGAGGAAAATAAAAATAAAAATAAAAATAAAGGAGTTTGATAGTTCTGCTTTTCTCTTCGTGGCTGCTCTCTCCCCGTTCTTCGTCCAAGGGTTTGGTAAATACCAAAGCCCGAAACTCAGCCGACATCTACACCGCCTTAGAATCTCGTGAGGTGCGAAGTATGTCGCACCCTGCAACTTGCTTCTGCCTCAAAGACAACAAAACAGAGCTGAGTAAAGGAGGGGCGTCGCAACTCGCCTCACATATCGCGGGGTGCAGATCTCCAGGTCGCAAGGTGCGGGTTCTCCCGCGAGGTGCGACGTCTTGCTGGCTGCTGCGCTGCTGGGAGGTCGAGGGCTCTGCTTGGGTGTAGTGACGATGGCTGCTGTTATGTACGTTGGGTGACTATATCTGCTTTGTTCTCACCTAAAGCTGAACTACGAACTGATGCTATAGTTAGAAGTTGTTGTGTCGCCAGCAAGACTACTTAAATCACTTTTTCGCAACACTTCAAATGCTTCACATATTTCCTTTATAGCTTGAGCAAAATATTTTTGACAGTTTTCCCTTTGCTCCTACAATTGTGCATATATTACGCCGTATTCTTCTTCTTCTTCTCAAGTGTGTATATCACCCGCTGCACCCCAAACCGAGTCAGATATAGGAATTACGTGTCCTGCATAGTACTTGAACCAGCATCAACACTTGCCCATCTGAATTTTAAAACAGCCAGTACATCATTGATTACACCGTGTTGGAAGACAGAGGATGTGACCATATATAGATAATTTAAGATGCTTACCATTCAGTCAGAACTTCAATATCATGACTAGTTTGTGTCCCTATTGGATCATCATCAAGAACAACCAATATAAGGGCTTCATATTGTTCTCACATAGCTTTATTATGTCAGTGGTAAGTTTCACAGACCACTCAGGAGGAAGAGATTTCATCACATTTTCTTTACTAAGTGTAAATGAGTATAAATTGCATAACCTTATTAACATATGACTTGCACATGTTTACTTGCATAGGTGTCAAGTTACTCACATGTTCTCTCTTGGATCATGTGCGTATCATTCTATGGATTGTAACTCATGTCCTTTGCTTCCTAGTATATAAAGGAGCTAAGGTATCTTTTGTAGGACATCACAAAATATATTGAATATGAAAGAGGAGGAGTCGCCATTTGTGCTACCTACCATCTCCTACATTCCTTCTCTTCACTTATGAATGCTAAGCAGTTTTTCCACAACTCTCTATTTATAATGTTTACATGGTATCAGAGCTGAGAGAGGTAAGTGAAAATTTTGCTAAAGTTTGTAGCTTTCTTAGTGTAGAAATTATCCTAATCTGTTACCTTAGTCTCGTAGTTGTGCATTACGGGTTAACAAAGAGAATTTTTTTTTAAAAGTTTAAAACTTTAGCTTCTAAGATGTGAAATCATCCTGGCTTGGCACCATGATTGAAAAAGATTCATCAAATCCTCTCGTATCTTCATCCCTTTGATGGTCAAACAACTTGAAGGTGGATCAATTGACAGAACAACGAGTTTATATACCATGGAAGAGGTACATGGAAATATCTCTTGCAACCAAGAGAAAACTAGGGTTTGTTACTGGAGCCTTGACAAGGTCCAGTACATATTATGTTCTTAGAGGATTTGGACTCTTTGAAGACATGATGAAGCTGTTGAAGTGAAGTTCCCAAGATTATTAGGATGCTCATAGGAACTTCTGTATGGAACACGAAATAACCTAGAACAAGTGGTTGTTTGCTATGTTTGGGAACAAAGCAGTTTTGTAAGCTTTGGGAACAATAGCCAAATAGGAACTGTTATTTGGCACGACTGATGAAAAAAAAATCTTATCTTTATCTTTTAAGTAGTTTTACTTAAGGTTATTTATTTTAGCTTTTGGAAAAATAATATTTTCTTGTTAGCCAATTTTTCTAGATATTATCTTTTTGTTTGTTAAACTTAGTTTTATCATCTAAGTTTAAATAAAACAAGGTTTTATCTTTTAGTAAATGTTCCTAATATCTAGAGGATCATTAAAATAGTCAGTTATTTAGAGAAAAATATTTGTAACTCCTTGAGTTAATTGTATCTATAAATAGACCATTTTGATCATCATTTAGAAGTATCACTGACTGAATAATTAGAGAGCTTTAAGCATTTTCTATTGTCAGTGCCAAAGCAGTTCCGAACCTTATAAGCATCACTCTTCCTAAGTTGGCTTATTGTTCCCTTTAGTGTTTATTTGAGATATTGTAATTGTTTAAAGGTTGGGATTTTGAATGAAATCTTATAATTGAGGAAGCTTTAAGTGAAGCAAAAGAGAGGATTTTGGGTGAAGTCAAGAGAGAAGCGATAGTTGTGGGAACTATTGTTGGGATTAGTGTTCCTAGTGGAACGAAAGAAGGAACTTAAGTGTAATAGGTTGTACTTAGGGGTTGGCCTATTATTAGTTAAAAGAAGTTGAGTTCAAAATCTCTTAGGGCTGAGATTTTACTTCCTATTTGGCCTATGAAGGTTTTCCTCTTGTATGTTTACTTTGTTCCTTTATTGTTATTTGAAATCCGTGAAAATTACTCATTGTTCCCTTCAATACCTACAATTCAGTCCCTCTTGTATTGTTTCTATTGAAATAATAAATACAACTGGACTTTTAAATTTGTCAATGTACAACTTTGATCATAAATATCTCCAATAATAATAATTTGTGCATTTTATGGAATCCCAACAAGTTTTCTTGACACAGAGTCTGACAGTGCATGAGTATTATTATTAGTTGTCACGTAGCACCTGGCTCATAAACTACACTAGATAATTCTCATAATTGTCTTCAACATTTCAATGTGTTTTTTGATTGTCTTCAACATTTCAATGTAAGTCCATATATATTAGAATCAACATAAAGTACACATGTTGTGGACCGAAAAAGAAAGTACATATATCGTGATACTTAGATCTCTGTTAGTCACATCGACCAAAATCCATAGCCAAGTATCCTCTCTTCAAGATTGTTTGACATCAAGTGGCTAATATCTGGTGCTTACTCAGCATGTTTTGTTTTGCATTTCATATTTTTAGTTATAATAATGATGACAAGAACATTGTCATTTCGTTTTGATAGAAAATTGAGACATGGTAAAGCATCAGCCATGTGAATATGGGACCTTAGCTTACTTCTAAGAGGATACTTCTATAATTTAAGGTGGACGGGGATAGGTGATAGATGTTAATATATATTATTAGATAGAATAATAGGAAAAAAAGGGTATCATCGTCCTTAGATACTCCGATTTGGAATATCTCTACATAGACCTATATTTAATCTATGTTATTATGCAAAATAGAAACTAATGTGGAATAATAATTTTTCAGCATCTATTAGGTAAAGCGGACTTATAATAACTTAGGTAATATGTAAAAAATATAATTTAAAAAAATGTAAAAAGTTTTCTAACGTACTTTATATAGTAAGGATTTGTCCATAAATGGATGAATTATCATAGTCTTACGATAAAGTTTTATCTGCATATGTAAGACTTAGTGTGCATGTGTGTTTTCTTTTCTTTTTTCTATATTTATATGTAATTATTGTTATATAATTAATTAGATTCTGAAATATGCCTATGTTATTAAAATATTCTTAAAAGTTTTCTAACATATATACTTCCTCCGTTTCTTTTCAAGTAAGTTACTTTCCTTTTAAGGAAATGCCACAGCCCGGCCCGGTTCGAGCCCACTTGAGGCCCGACCCGTTGTCCATTACGTGGGCCATAGGTCTACCACTGGTCAAGAAATGTTATTTTAGGCCCGGCCGTGACGAGCCCGCCTATATGGCCCGTGGCCCGGTCCGCGGGCCAAACGCCCCTTCTCTTTGTTTCTTAGTCTAATAATGCCAAGAATTCAAAAAAACAAGATAAAACATGGCCCAGGACCGCAGGAGGCACGAGCCCCACCCGTAGGCCTGGGCCGGGCCGTGGAAAAAATCTGAAAATTTCAGGCCCGACCTGACACGGCCCGCCACTCACGGGCATAGGCCCGCCCCGCCGCGCCATTGCCCCAAACCCGGCCCATGCCGAGGTCTAGTTACACACTACTTAAAATGGCAAAATAAAATCTTCGTAATTACAAAATTGCCATTACTAATTTTATTTACCAACCTAATTAATCACTCACCTAACACTTTAACTTAGATTTAATTAATTCACCCCTCTCTCCCTCAACCCTTCCCCCACCCAAATCCCAACATCCACCCCCGTCTCTCTCTCTCCTCGTACCTCGTAACCACCTTTCCCCCTCCCTATAACCCCCCTCTATTCCACCCTTCTTCTTCCTAATTGCCCAATATGTTATCTCTCTCCCCTAAATCGCTTATGGACATGGTGGTTAAATGGCAGCGATCGTACGACCGGTAGTGGTGGCATCAGTGGTCCATGGCAGGAGGTGGGTTGAGTGCGGGTCACTCATCCAAGTAAACCACCACCATCTCCTCAACCCACCTCCCTTTCTCTCCTCAATCCTCCCCACCACCACCCCCATCTCTCCTCAACCCACCTCCAACCATCTCGATCTCTCTCCTCAACCCACCAAGACCATCAGAAGTTCCAAGAAGAAAAAAGTTCGCCTGATCGAGGAGTGGAGGGGGTGGCGGATGAGGGGCTAGTAACACCGATGCCGATGATAGAAGTTTCGTCATACTTGGTTGTGCTGCCACTGAAGTTATAGTCAATTGGTGGTGGTGGTGAATTGTGGTACGTAGATGGCAAGTGGTGGGGGGAGATAAATTTTCTGGTTAAGGTGTATGTAGTTGGTGGATGATTAGTCAAGCTTATCATTTAATTAAACTGCATAATCTCTCTTGTATGTGATCCCCAACTTTCTCTCTCTAAAGTCCTTGGTTGGTGTGCCACTTCTTTCTGTTCCACTTAAAAAGAAACGGAGGAAGTATATATTAAGGATTTGTCCTCAAAATGGATGAATTATCACATTCTTATGATAAAGTTTTGTCGCAGTAGTATAAGATTTAGTGTGTGGATGTGTGTTTTCTTTTCTTTCTATATATATTTATATATAATTACCATTACATAATTGGATTATGAAATAATATGCCTATGACATTTAAATATTCTAATTTAATATATATTCTTACTTAAAAGGAGATATGAAAAACCAATAAATAAGTCAACAAGTCTTTTAAAAGGTAGACTTATAATATCATACATACAATACCGTAAAAACTTCATTCCAAAAGAATTAGAGTCATATGTCATCTCTGAAATTAAAAAGTCATTCGAATTTTAGGCTCCGTTTGTCTTAGCGTGGAGGAATACTTTTTCCTGGAGAAAATAATTTCATTTTTCATTATTTGGTTGGATAAGGGATTTAAAAAGAAAAACTAAGGTGGGAAAGAGTCTTTCATCCCTTTGTAAACATTTTCCTCTAAAATTTGAATGATTTTTTTCCTCCACTATCGATCTCATTAGCACGTATGTCATTCTATACTCAAGAAATTTCGTCTTTATTAGTTTATACTTTTGAATGCTAGTCTTAAAATATGAAAGCGAGATATCGGTTTCGAATATACCACCCCAATTCTCTTATATAAAAACAAGAAAATTTTAATTTAATCAGTCCCAACTATGGGCGTCCTGACAAAAACAGTCCCAACTATGGTTTTTTATTATTCAGTCCCAACTTTGAAGGGCATTTTACAATAGTAGTCCCCTAACCCCTAACCCCTCCCCGCCACCCTCCTCCTCCCGCCCCCGTCAACCATCCCCGCCCCGCCCACCCAACCCTCCCCTAAAACTCCATGCCCCCGCCTCCGAAACCCCTCTCCTTTCCCCTCCCCGCCACCCCCCCCCCGCCCCGAAACCCTCCCCGCCCCCGCCCACCCCTCCCTCGAAACCTCTCCTTCCTTCGCTCCACCCCGCCCAGCCCACCCATCCCGCCCCCGACCCCCTCCCTTGCTCCGACCACCCCCTCCTCCGCCCTAAAACTTCCTCCCTCCGTCCCGTCGCCACCTCTCCCACCCCCAAAATACCTCCCCCACCCCGAAATCCCCAGAAACACCTCCCCACCCCTCGAAACACCTCCCCCACCCACAAAACACCTCCACCACCTTTGAAACCACCTCCCAAAAACCCTAAAGATGAAGGCGAGAGATAAATAGGGAGGATGCAGGGGATTGGGATTGGGGGTCTGAGGGTGGGCGGTGGCAGTAGGGGCGTTTTCGAGGACTGCGGGGTGAGGGTTGGGAGAAGGATGTACGGGGAGCGGGGGGCTGGGGGTGGTGGCAGTGGTGGCTGTATGGTGGTGGGGTGGCAGGGGAAGGGGAGGAAGGAGGAAGGAGGGAGGAGAGAGAAAGACTGAAAGAGGGGGTAGAAAAACATGTGAAAAAAGGGTTGATTCGTTTTTTACCGATTTAGCAAGTCACAAGTCCACTCGGACCACCAGTGTAAAGGGAGGGGGGTTAAAGTTGGGACCGAACAATAAAAAATGATAGTTGGGACTGTTTTTGTCAGGACGCCCATAGTTGGGACTGATTAAATCAATTTTTCCTAAAAACAAAGGTCTTCTTCTCTTAATGATTTTGCTTTAGTCTTAAAAAGCACCCTGTTGTTCTATTTTTCAGTTGTAAAATAGAATACTAGTTAGCCTTCTTTTAAAAACTTCCAACATCTCTATTCTCTAATTCTTAGTTAATAGTTTTCCATCAAACCAAATAAAGGAAAACTAATATTCATCTGCGATTTTCATGAATTTTTTTTTTCCATTGACATCAAACTAAACAGACCCTTAATAATAATCAATGTTAATTCGCCTCATATAATATAGGTTCCATTGAGTCTTTCATTGTTGAAGCTATAGCGTACAACACATATGAGCGTCTTATATTGCTAAAAAAAAGAGATCAGTTCACTTTATAAGAGAAAGGGGTTATTACTTATTCCCCTTATTGCCATATAGTTTTAAGGAGGAAGCTCCTTAGTTTTGTAAAGTGGACTCTCTCTCCTTATGATGGGTGCGACCCAGACCCATATTTAACATGGTATCAGAGCTAGGACCACAGGTGGGACCATTAATTTATACTGGGCCAATTGAAAAAGCGACCTCACATGTGAGGAGGAGCGTTGAAACTATAATGTATAGCAACACATGTGAGTGTCCCACATCGATAAGAGAAGAGAGATTAGATCACTTTATAAGGCAAATGGGCTACTGCCCTTATTGCCAGGGCCGTTTTTGAGTTATTGGTGGCCCATGGGCGAACTACAAATTGGGGCCCTAGCTAATAAGTAATATAAAAAAAATCCATTTCTTACATTTCTTCTGTTCGTTGTCTCTTTTTGATTTTTCCGAAACCACATGTATATTTTCGCGACAACATCGCAAAATACAATAATGAAGAAAAGATATACGACAATACCACCAATATAGCTTAGTTTGTAGTTCATTGCCTAAGAATACTAAGATGAGCCTAAATTTGGAAACACAAATTGGCAACCCAACAACCACAATACCTACAAATCTACAATTATTATTTCAAACAAAAATTCAATTAGAATAACAAAATTGAAAACTAAAAACAATGTTAAAGACAACAGAATCAACATGGTTTACTACTTACTAACATAATAAAAATTCAGATTTCAAAATTACAGTCCACCAATAATCTGATATAACAATATTTAGTCAAGTATGTTGATGTATAGTACTTAATTAATGTAAAAAAAGTACAATGTTTTTCAAATTCTCAATTAATTGTAATAATACTTGGTCAAAAAATCATCTAATAAAAATTCAGAATTTATAAAACCAAAAAAATCCAAATAAAGAACAAGAATTGCAGAGAAAATAGTGAAATTACCCAATTACTTTTGTGTGATTGGAAGCTAATTTCATAATCTCTTTGAACAGTTGAGTTCTTGAAGTATCAAGCTAGTGAAAACACAATTATCGAACCAAAATCCCAACTTAAAGGTTGAAAATAATTAACATAAGAAAGAGGGAAAATTGATGAGTCTTTGAGAAGAGAAGACCAATGGAAGGAGTAGTATTTAAGGTAAACCCATTGATAATTGAACGTCTGAGAAGGTCGTTCACAAAGTCGAAAATCATCTTCAACTGATTTGTAGATTTGCGCTAAACGAATTACAACTGAATTTTATTTGGAATTGGGGAATAAAATTGGGAAATAAGTTGAAATTTGGAATTGAATTGGAAAACAAGTGGGATAATTGCATAAGAAACTGAAGTTGATTGAAGGAGTTAAAGACTACAGGTTGAAACTTAGGGTATGGCGCAATTCTCGGCTCATGTGCAGTGCTCTTTCCTTCTTCTTTACTTTCTACTTTTCCTTTTTTTTTACTTTTCCCTTTTTATCTTTTTTGCCTTTACTTAATTGGGTTATGTATTTTGGGGCCCTGGGCACATGCCCCTCTCGCCCAGGCCCAAATACGACCCTGCGTTATTGCCCAATGATTTTAAGGTGGAACCTCATCAGTTTTATGAAGCGGACTCTCTCTTTTTATAATGAGTGCGACTCAGGCCCATATGTACCATCTATGGCTGTGGCTTTCATCAAGTAGATGAGAAGCGTCCCCTAAAAAAAATTAAAGAATCGAAGATGAGAACAGACTAACAGTAGAAGATGTTAATAGACAATGTATGGATTTCCACTTACTTTGTGTTCACACTTGTTTAGGAACAGCGTCTTAACTTTTGATCTTGGGAAGAGGTCAAAACACCACGTCTCTATACAAACTTTTTGCAAAAGAAATCAAAAGATAAACAGATTTACTTGTCGTGAATAGTGAAGACGACATACGATAAGGTAGGGTTATGTGTGACAATCAAGTTTAAAGATAAGACTTAGCTAAGAAAGCTAAGCGGATTTTTCGCCAATTGCAGCCTTTTGTAGTTGCGAGTTTGTTAATTGCAGCCTATTCATTTCAAACTCTCCAATTGCAGCCTCATAAATTCAAGGTACTTTTAAGTTGCAGCCCAATTTGGATTTGAGGCCAAAGATGACGTCATGGTTAACCATGGTTAACCTCCAACGGGAATTTTTGTCTCAACCCTTTTCCAAAACCCTCGAATTCTCTCTCTCTCCTCTGACCTCCAGTTGCTCTCTCTCCTCTTTCTCCTCTGACCTCCATTTTGTCTCTCCTCTCTCTCCAGGACCACCATTTTCTCTCTCTTCTCTCCTCTCTCCTCTCCGTGCTGGCATTTTCGAAAATAGGTGGCAATGACTGAAAATTTTGCGGGAAGCTCCACACAAGCATCTTCTACTTCGATATCTGGACCCATGATATGCCCTAAGTAAGTTGCCATTTTTCTTTTCCCTTTGTAATTTTTTAATGGCGTGAATAATTGTTGTTTATTCACTTTGATTCCTGCGATTAGATATATTTTAATATTTAACCTAACACAAGATATTGTTAATTAAGTATAGGATTGCAAAGTTTTTATTTTTAACCTTAATGAATGTTAATTTGAAATTGTACAGGGATTTTGGCATTAAACCCCTCCCTCCTGAAATTGGAGTTAGGCTGTTTTATGGGGGGAATTTTGAGAATAGGAACTTAATGGTTAATTGGGTTGGGGGGTCATTGTTTGTGGATGGTCAAATTCTCGTGGGGAGTTTCACCATTAACTATGTGAAACAGATTGTGAGGGACAAATTAAAATTCAATGGTAGCTTTAAGATTTGGTATAGAAAGTTTGGGAAGAATCTACTCACTTTGGCGGGGAAGGTTTTGTGTGTTGAAAGTGACATTGCTGACTTACTTAGGACCATAGATAAGGATGGGTTTGTGGCTTTATATGTAGTGTTTGATGATGGAAATGGGAATCCAATGTTTGTGGACCCCTCACAGCTAAAACCCCTATCCCCTGTCAAATACCAACCATCTGTTAACATAATAAATAGCAAAAGCTCCCCTTCCCAGCCACTAAAAAACAGAAAGACCCTCGTCACTAGACACGAAAAGCTACCCTTAAAGAGAAAAATTCCTAACCCTCATGCGGTTGGTAGTGCGGAGAAGAGGAAGACTAGAGGTCGGGCGGAGGCCGTGATTATTGGCAAGAGGGAGTTTCTCGGAGGAGTAGAATCTAAGCGAGTCCTAAGAAGCCAAATAGAAGCCAAAAAAACAAGCAAAGCCAAAGCCAAAGCCAAAACAGGCCTTGGGGAAGAGTCCTAGGAAGCCAAAGGGTGCTAAGAAAAAGAAACAGAGAACCGTTTCGATGAGGAAGATGGTGATGGTGAAGGTGATGATGGTGAAGGTGAGCCACAACTCGAATGAGAAACATGATGGGTATGCATCCGATGTCCCAGTTCGGGAGAGGGGACTTTGACAATATTGTGCGAGGGATGATCTCGTTTACAATTTGGAGTTGGTGATGATATTTTACAAGGAGTTCATTCAAGTTTAGGTGTAAACCCAAAACTAGCCTAGCTAGAAAGGGCGAATGCGAGAGGCAAGCAACCGAGGGTGGATCGGAGAGGCAAGCGGTTGAGGGTGAAGCCGAGAGGCAAACTAGAAGGAGTGGAGATAGGTTAAGCTAGGATCTAGAAGGTGGGTTTAGAATTGAGGATGAGCTTCGAGTTTGAATCGATGATAATGGGAGTCTATGTGAATCGATGAAGAAAGAGATCCCATTTTTAACCCTATTGTAGATTTTAGCAAGCCTTATTAATCTAAAACCCGGGCTTAGGTTTGCATCGGTGAGGTTACTTAGGAAAGCATTGAGACAACATGCTATTGAGGGCCATTATGACTACTATTTCATCCATAACAACAACGGTAGGTTGACCGCCTCTTGTGTCAACGGATGTCAATGCCCCCGGAATAGTAAAAGATCAAAGAGGGTTGGTTGTGTTTGTGGTAAGACCGTGTGTAGGTTTAAGGTTCCCGCAAGGAGATTGAAGGGAGAGGAGACTATGTCTATTAGAAGCATTAGACCGAAGCATAATTGCACCTTTCAAAACTGGAATAGGAAAGTAACAGTGAGTTTTTAGGCGAGAAGTACTTGGAGAGGTGGAGAGCGAGATCTCGGGTGGCATCTTGTTAAGGGATTTGGCTCAGCTATTATGCAAGATTTGGGTGTTCAATGTGGGTACCACAAACTGTGGTATGCTAGGGCAAGGGCTAAATACATTTTGTATGGGGATGGGGCAGATCAATACAAGAGGGTCTGGGATTATGTGAATGTCATAAGGCAGCATTGTCAGGGGAGCATGGCTATTTGCTGCACCGAGTCCATTGAAAGACCTCCTCCAAGTGTTTCGAGAGGATGTTTATTTGCCTCAAGCCCATATTGGATGGATTCAAGGCCGGTTGTAGACCTATTATAGGTTTAGATGGGTGCCATCTCACCTGGAGCTTACCCCCGGGATTTGCTTAGTTCTTTGTTGGATCCGATGGAAACAATAACATATATCCATTAGCATGGGCTATAGTGGATGTGGAGAAGACAGACACATGGACTTGGTTCATTGATTTGCTTGCCTCTGCACTTGGTACAGTTGATGGACATGGGTGGACTTTTATGTCTGATAGGCAAAAAGTAAGTGTCTCAATCCACCATCATTGCTTAGTTAACCACAATGTCATGATCTAACCCTATTTACTTTCCAATGCCTATTACTACAGGGTTTATTAGAAGCTTTTGCTAATGTTGTGCCAAAAGCTGCTGTGAGGTATTGTTGGAGGCATATATGGTGCAATTTCAAAGAAAAATTTGCTGGTCAAGCATTTAAGGATGCATTATGGAGTTGTGCCACAAAGAACAACAAAGGTATGACCTTATAAAAGTTAAATATTTTGTGTTTAGTCTCACACTGATATTTGTTTGTTGTGTTCACAGTTTGAGTTTGATCTACAAATGGCTTATCTAAAAGGGTTGTCTGAGGCTGCATTTAATTGGGCTAATGCCATTCCACCTGAGTGTTGGGCTAGGTATGCTTTTAGTCCTATCCCTAAATCAAAAATGCTGTTAAATAACATGTGTGAAAGCTTCAATAATGTATTGAAGCCAGCTAGGGATAAACCTATTTTAACCCACATGGAATGGATGAGGAAATATGTAATGCAAAGAAACTGCACAAAGAGGGATGGAATCCATGCTATTGAGGGCAGGTTCATGCCCTATGTTGCAAAGCAGTTTGAGTGGACTGAGAAACAAAGGAGATTTTGTTTATTAACCAAAAGTAGTGAGACCCTTTTTGAGGTGGAGAACAATGATGACAGATTCATTGTTGATTTGGGGGAAAAAACATGCAGTTGTTTTAGTTGGGAACTCTCAGGTATACCATGTCATCATGCATATGCTTGCATTTTATACATGAGGCTTGACCTCGAAGACTTTGTGGCTCACCGGGTATTCAAAAGAGATGTATGTGAAGACTTATGCCCCCGTTGTCCCACCTATCCCTGGGCCTAAGCAGTGGGTGAAAACACCTTACCCTCAACCTCTCCCTCCACCTTACAAGAGAATGCCTGGTAGGCCATCATTGAAGAAAAGGAAAATTGGAGAATCGAGAACTAGAAGAGGTCGCTCGAAGAAAGGAAAGCAAGCAATGGAGGATATGATTGTTGACAAAGCGGGTAGAATAAAGGGGAAGAAGAACATGTGCAGCAATTGCAAGCACATGGGTCACAACAAAAGAAGCTGCAACAACCAAACATATGTTTCCCATTTCTTGATGAAGCCCCAAATACAGGGAAGCCCCCCTCCACTGATCCTTGGTGTAAGCACAGAAGAGAAAAAAGAGAACAAAACAAGGTACGCACCTTCTCTCATCCTAATCATGTGCAATATTTAGAAGGCTGTTAATTTTTGTTTTTTGTTTTTTACAAGGTCGCTAGAGCCGCCGCGAGATGCCGCATAAGCTTCACAGGCTACAAATTTGGACATGATGAGTTCACAAGCTTCTCGCCTAACCACAAAGAAGTTCTTCAAGGCCACCACATAGCCCAAGTCACATGATGTCGAATAGATAGTCTTGTAATGCTTAAACAATGTTATGTTGATTTTGAACACGGTTTGTGTAACCTCGTTTATTTAGAACAACCTATTGTAATGTGCATTTAGTTTGGAGAACAATCATTTTTTTGGAGTTTGGAACAACTTTGAATGCAAGTGGAGTTTGGTTGAACAAACACAAAATGTTATTTCATTCCCATTTCATTCATTACATTACAAATGCACTTAAAACAAACTTAGATAATGAGCATTGGAAGCTCTTACAAATCATAACACTAACATTTCCCCCCCATTACATCTCAAGTTAAGATGAAGTACCAAAACAACAATATGGCCAAAAGTGCACATATTAACCAAACCTCACATTTCGATCCCGAACTAACCCTTGTCCTCTTCATCTTCAACATAATTTTGTCCGTGTCCTTCTTCCTTCCAAGTGCAACCGATTCCTTCGACTTCCTCTTAAGCACCTCCACTTCATTGCTTAGTTGTCTCTTGTCTTCCATTAGCCCTAATATTACATCTCTCTCGCTAATCTGTTGGGTCTTCCTCATCAATCCACTTAAAGTACTTGCATCCCCTTGTGTTTGTGTCGGCATCATAGTTTGGGCATGCATAAAACCTTCTCCCCGGATTGTCCTTAGTCCAAGCTCTCGTTTTTGAAATGTACAGCCCACAATTACACCTCTTACCATCTTGACTCCAACCTCTACCCTTCTTAAACATAATTCCTGCCACATAAGTATCAAATCATGATTACAATTGCACTTATTTAGGTTTTGAAATCAAAAGCCCTAATTTTTGAGATCAACATACCCTAATTGTTTCACCCAAAAATTTTGTAATAAAAAACCCTAAAAATCCCGAACTAAAAATATTGGGGAAAAAACCAAAAATTTAGTTGTACTAACCTTGTCTTATGCGCAGCACTCCAAATCAAATGAAAATGCACTGAATTGAAGAAGAGGAGAGAGAAAAACAATGTCAAATGTGTTAATGGTTGACAGAAGAAACAGAGAAAAAAAGGAGGGAAATAAACGTAAATAAACTGGAGGTCAGAGGAGAGAGAGAGAATTCGAGGGTTTTGGAAAAGGGTTGAGACAAAAATTCCCGTTGGAGGTTAACCATGGTTAACCATGACGTCATCTTTGGCCTCAAATCCAAATTGGGCTGCAACTTAAAAGTACCTTGAATTTATGAGGCTGCAATTGGAGAGTTTGAAATGAATAGGCTGCAATTAACAAACTCGCAACTACAAAAGGCTGCAATTGGCGAAAAATCCAAAGCTAAGCCTATAAACTTTGTAGGTTGTAGCATAACCAACAAAAGTGTACATAAATTATTGTGTTAACAACCTACTGTCAAACATAGAGTTACACTTAAAATTGTAATAACTTTAATTAGAGATAGTTTATAATGTGGAATATATTATTTGAGGAGAAAAACATTTGTTAGATTACTATATCATTTGTTCGGTTGTATGAAGAGTAGTTCTCTATTAAGCTCGTTTTCCCTTATAAGGCAATACATACATAATAACTTTACAATTGCTTGCTACTCTCAATTGCTATTGAAACTCATATTTATTCAATATATATAAAAGATATTGGTGTGACGCACTTTTCTAATATATTGGTGAGACGAAAGTTTTACATCCCATTTTATAAAGGGAAATTTTCAGCGGTAGTTTTCAACTTTGGCTTTTTATCATTGGTAGCAAAAAAAAGTTTAATTATCAGAAATAACCTTGAGATTTTGGTTATACTTGAAAATGTCACATTAACAACGATTTTTCGTTAAAAACAATTGTTGAAAGGGTTGTTTTTGAACTAAGTATGGTTCCATGCTTTTAGAATGATATGAGTTTCCTTTATAAAATCTATTTTGCATCCGTGTTTATTAAAAAAATTATTTCACTCGATTTTACAAAAGATAGAAAGTTTGTCAATGACAATTTATGTTATTTTAGACACTACTGACCTTAATTACGATGAAAACAACCTTCTTAATAATTGTTTATGGCGAGAAAATGGTTGTTAATACCACATTTTCAAAGATAAATTTAAACCCTACGCCATTTATTATAATCAACCTTTTTTTGGCTACCAATGATAAAAAAGCCAAAACTAAAGACTACCATTGAATTTCCTTTTATAAATATATCAATTAAGTTTGTGGACAAACGGTTTCAATTTCTTTATATTATTTTATAGTTTATAGACATATCATATCTATTTCTGAATGACATATGAGGTAACGGATATTTTGTCTTAGTTTATAGACATGTTTTGTGCATACCAACGTGTCAGTTTTTAGACAAAGGAGTATCATTTTTAAGACAAGGATTTCCGGCCTTTTGGACCTTGAGTCTCATGACTCTCATCTATGATCTATGCCCATATGTTTTAGAAGTACTTATGTGAGTTAAACTCTCAGGTTCAATAAAATTCAACGATTTGATCTGCATCTCACTTTGCTACGTATTCTAGACCAGGCCACCAACAAAAATCCATGTTTTTTCCACCATCTCACCATCATCGAACTTTTAATATCTTAGAGCATGTATAATGGTTGGTTTTAGGTGATGAGACAAGTCTCTGAAGACTAAGAGCACACGTTGTCCACCATGGTAAAACTAAGAGCAAGATCATGTATGGAGGAGATGGGGTGGGTCCGTGGGTGCTAGCTAGAAGTAGCCTCAACTCCACCATTTGTTTTTGTGAGTATATAATTATTAAAAGTGCATATGTAGGATAGAAAATACTTATGTCTCGTTTGTTTATACCATGGAATATAGAAAATATATGGTCACGTATAATACGAAAAATATCTTATGTGTCCTATATATTTGTACCATAATTTATGCCACTAATAATCCTTATTAGTTCATATCAATTATAGTTTAAAACCCGCCCGATAATAAGACTAGGAGAGAGAAAGAAGTGAATCAATCTCACCATTGGGATAAAAGAGCGAGGAGTTAAGTGTTGGGGCAAGATACTTGTGGATAAAAAGGAGGAAAGGAGAAAGAAAACTGAGTGGAGGTGATTGTTTATACTTGTAGCAGGGGAGAGGCCAGGGTTAGTTGTGGAGGGGGGCCAGTTTAACAGAGAATTCTAAAGATGGTTGTAAAGGGGGGTCATATTACCTATAAAACAAGATATAACCATTGTAACCCATTGATTTTCTTCAAAGCTATGTTGGGAAGAGGGCCATGCCTCTTAGCCCCAAACATAACCGCCCCCGAGTCTTGTAGTATGTAAGAACTCTTAATTTATATATTTTATTCTTATTTCACCAAAATAAAATAGGGTTCACAAGATACCTCCAGTTTAAATATGTATAAAATATTTACTCATATAGAGTACTCTTAAGTCTTATCATTGGCTTAACATAAGTTCATTCTCTATACTCCTGGACATGGTGTACCTTGAGCACAGTACACCATTCTTACATTTTCTTGCATCATAAACTACGCACATAACCAGGCCACATGGCACATGGGTTGAGAATGTGAGTAGGTTAAGCATGCACCAATGTGAGACCGTCTATGCACGTACCCGGGTGTAGGATGTCAATTATAGCTTAACACTATCCTTTTCAGAAATTTTTGAATGAGATTAATAATAACACTCTAAAGACTGTATAACAATATAATAAGTTAACATAAGCCACATTGTGCAAGACAATTAATGGAGCCTTAAGTAATGTCACACGTGATGTGGGGACTGATAACATCTAGTCCATAAGTTAAGGTTCGTTCCATTACAAGCTCATCTCTTGTTTCATGATGTGTATATATATAGGAAAGGATATGAGGAATTTGAGGCATATCTCAGCTTCTACTACCTCCGTTTCTTAATAAGTGCAACACTTTCTTTATTTGGAATAATCACAATAAGTGCAACCAAGCTCAAAATAGTATAAAAAGTTCAATATTATTATAAATATGCCACCAAAAAGCAAGAGGATACCACAATTTTTTTACTTCATCACTTAAATTCCTCTATTTTATTGTGGTCCCAACTTTCTCTCTCTATATTCCTTGGTATTCTCCCACTTTCTCTATGTTGCACTTATTAAGAAACAGAGGAAGTATAATATACATATATTCTTTAAGGTAGGGACACTTGAAACATGAATGAAAGATTATATAGGTGGAAGATATGGGCAAGGCAGCAAAGAGGGAAACTCTGCATTATAAGGATTTGCATTTCCATGCTGTTGCGTCGGTCCAACCATCGTTGCAGTTGATGCCTTATGTTGCTGTGATACGGCAGCAAAATTTTGGTCCCTTTTTTTTCTTGTAAATTATGTCCTTATATCCTAGATGAGGTAGTCTGCGTCAAATTTTCGTTTTTGAGAAGGTACAAAAATTAATATCTGCACATAAATTCTAAATTACACTTTACAATCTAGAGTAGTGAATCAAGTGATTGACACAATGAATTTTTGACTAATTTTACTTAGTGCATGTTTAATTCATTACTATTTTAAAGAGAGGATAAAAAAGAAAAAGAAAAAGAAGACATTGAAATATCTGCGGAATCGAACCCGCGACCCGTATCACAAGTACTCAGAGTTAACATTGCCGCACAAATTACCACTGAGCCACAATGTTATGTATGAAACATACGCGTGTTTTTGTATATAAAGGGTATTTATGTTCCAGTTTTTTCCTGTTTCTTACCCGGATCCGCGTGGGTTCAGTTGAACCCACTGATCCCACGCTGGATCCGCCACTGGCAGTATCTCTAGATGTGGTGAGGTTGAGGTGGTGGAGTAGTGGCATCGCTTCCCACCTCATATCCCTGAGGTCTAGGGATCAAACCTCATGTGACTCATTTAAGGATTTCCCCTTATCCCTCCCTCAAGTGAGTCCCCTTCATCTTACCTTAAAAAAAAGTATCTCTAGATGTAGGCCCTGTTTGGCACTAGCATTTTAGGTAGCAGGTAGCGGGTAGTGGTTGGACAAAATCAAAACACTACTTAAGAAAATTATGAGTGTTTGGTAATGTAGTGGTTGTAGTAGCGGGTAGCGGTTGGAATAGATTATGGGTAGCGGTTGTAGAACGTTACTACTAGTAACGTTTGAGATTTATAGGTAGCGGTCTAGCAAATAAACACTATATAATAGGCTTAGAATTGTCAACCAATGTTTTTAATTTCTTTTTCCTTTTTTGTTTATTAATTGCTTTATTTTATAGCAATTCATTGTTTTTTTTGTTTACAATAGCAGGGATATGATTTAAATATTTATTTATTTTAAAGATAAGATATAACTAGTATTTCACAATTTTTTATACTCCTCATTCCACAAGCATTGTAGTTAAAATAGCTAATATAAATTTTTTAGGGTTGAATATTGTCTTAAATTTATACATTTCTTTAAGCGATTAAAAAGTAGTATACTCCTTTTTGTGTAAGTTCTTTGAAAAAATAAATATTGAATTTAATTATTCAACGAACATATGAAATTGTTGTAGTCCATTTCATATTTGAATAAATGTCATTTATTGTCTTTTACCATTTCAACAGCTACTTTTACCAAACACGTCTAATTAAACAACTATTTTAATCGCTAATCGTTAATGCATTACTTAGTAGACAGTGGCCCTTGCCCCCCAACAAATACTGCTATCGCAACAAATAACCGCTACTAAACCGCTAGTTTTGCCAAACATGCCCGTAGTATAGAAGTTGATAGGCAAAGTGTATTTCAACCACTTTAGCCTAAAAAAAGTTGTCAAGACAACATACTTCCTCTCGTTTTTTTTTAGTTGCAACAATTTCCGTATTTAGCTGTTTTTATTTAGTTGCAACATTTCCTTTCTTGGTAAAGGTTTTTGGGCAATTTGACTATTTTATCCTCACTTTACCTACCCTACATGCAAAAAAACATGGGCAATTGCTCTCTCTCCACTTTCCTTAATATTTATGCAAAAAAGCATTTGATACAAAAAAAATAGAGGTAGTAGTTGATCATGTGAGATTTTCTACCTATATCATAATATCAATATAAAACTTTTCTCCCTCCCTCTCACAAGCTAGGTTTTCAGTGGGCTAGAGGATCACCTGATATTAGGGCCCAGGCCATTACGTTACCCAAAAAAAAGAAAAGTTGTTTAGTACACGCTTTTGCTAAAAGGAGTTGATGCGAGTTAGAATCTAAGACTTAATTTGGATTAAGAATACAAATTTTTAACCTCGTACCCCTCAATTTTACGAAAATGCACGGGGCTTTCTTGCGTTGCAAAAATACACAAGGTATCCCTTAGGTTTTAAAAAATACATGACTTGACCCTACCGTCTAGTTTTCCGTTAACTATTATATTTAAAAAAAAATTGAAATCAACCTAATTAACCCAATTAAAGCTAATTAAATCATAAATTAACTCAAATTAAACCCTAAACAACACTAGCTAATTAAATCCCCATACCACCCCACCCCTTTAAGGCGCTTGTTGGCATCCGTTTTGATAGAAAAAGTCGTTCGTTAATATCACATCGAAGCATGTGCCTTATAAAATTGATGTATTGGTACTCATTTCGATCGACTTCTCAAAATTCGTTCCCCTTAACGACGCTTGCTAGCGTCAATTTTTCCCAAATTAAGTCATTTTGAAAGTCAAAAGTGTTGTTTAAGACCGCCTTGAAACTCGTGCCCAAAAATTAACGTATTGGTGTTTATTTTGGTCGACTTCTCAAAATTCGTGCCCATAAAGGACGCTCGGTGGCGTCCGGTTTTCAAAAAATGTCGTTTTGCAGGTCAAAATCGTCTTAAGTCACGCACCCAAAAAAGTGTCGTATTGGTACTCATTTCGATTGGCTTTTCGATATTCTCGATAGCTTTTGAGAATCACCTGACATTAGAGCCCAGGCCACTACATTGCCCAAAAAAAATAGTTTGTACGCTTTTGCTAGAAGGAGTGGATGCGATTTAGAATCCAAGACTTGGATTATGAGTACGAATTTTTCACCTCGTACCCCCTCAATTTTACGAAAATGCACTGGGTGCCCTTAAAGCGGTTCAAAATGCACAAGGTACCCCCTTATGTTTAAAAAAATACATGACTTGACCCCGCCGTCTAGTTTTCCGTTAACTATTATATTTAAAAAACAATTGAAATCAACCTAATTAACCCAATTAATCCTAATTAAATCATAAATTAACTCAATTTAAACCCTAATTAGCACTAGCTAATTAAATCTCCATATCACCTCAATTCTTTAAGGCGCTTGTTGACATCCGTTTTGACAGAAAAAGTCGTTTTGAAGGTCAAATGTGTCGTTAATATCACATCAAAGCACGTGCTCAAAAAATTAATGTATTGGTACTCATTTCGATTGACTTCTCGAAATTTGTGCCCCTTAAGGACACTTGCTAGCGTATGTTTTTTCCAAATTAATTCATTTTGAAAGTCAAAAGTGTTGTTTAAAATCGCCTTCAAACTCGTGCCCAAAAATTAACGTATTGGCGTTTATTTTGGTCAGCTTCTCAAAATTCGCGCCCATAAAGGACGCTCTGTGGCGTCCGATTTTCATAAAATGTCGTTTTGCAGGTCAAAATTGTCTTAAATCACGCACCCAAAAAAGTGTCATATTGGTACTCATTTCGATTGGCTTTTCGATATTCTCGATAGCTTGTTCAAATGACTGTCTTTTTTTATGTTTTAAGTTTGTAACTATGTACACCATAAAACAATAAGATCCCCATTTCACATTACTGCAATTAGTGGTCAAAGTCGCAAGGAACAGTGTGGAGTACATTAACTGAATCAGTAAGTTGTGATCTCTTAACAACACCCTTATTCATGAACCAAAAAATCGTGCATATCTCTTTTCTCCTCTATATCATTTTCACAAATCATTTAGCTTTCTTCACCTCGTAACCATGAACAAATATATATGGGTTCATCACTCTCTCTCTCATCCTTTTTCCCTTTGTAACACCCGACCCATACGGAGTCAAGTATATTGTCACCAATGCGCATCCAGGGCCAACAACTGTCCTAAATAACCAATACAAGATCTGTAACACCCCGAAATTTTGCACCTAAATTTTCTTGTTATTTTCCCTTAATTATTATTTTTCGTTAAAATTAGAATATTTTACTCCTTAAAAATATTCTATCGTATACTTTTTTTAAACTTTTAAAAAGTTTTATATATAGTTTATTTGATTAGAAATTATATATTGATTTTCTAGTATTTAAATTTCACGTTTTAGCTATGCATTTTGTTTTATCGCTTAAATCGCGCGTTGGACCGCCGTAACAACTTTTTGGACACGGAGTTTGGTTCCTAAAAGAGCTCCCCAAAAATCAGTTATTTTTATTGAAGAAGGAAATGACTTTTGAAACTTGTAACCCTCCTTGTAACCCCCTCTTTAATGCCAATTGAATCCCTATTATTAGCTATTGTAACCTCCCTCTTTAATCCTCTTTTAAATCATCTTTGGAGCAGTTTGTAACAGCAAAAATCAGTCCCACATCCTCTCCAATCCAGTCTACCATTTGAAGAGAGAAAACGAATAGAAAAGTTCATCCCGTTTTTCCAGTCACACCTTCACGAAATTGAACATATCTGGAGATCTAACCGTTGAATCGTCTTCAAAATTGGACAGCATGTTGAGAACATCTTGGTCTTCACTTTGACTGGAGCAATTCGGCATCCGAGCTATAAATCGTCGGGAATATGGATAGGAACAGAACAATATATAATGGAAATGCAAGCAATTGGAGGTCTTCAAAGGTAACTAACGGCGAACCTAGATCGATTAGCAGGGGGGTAGATGAGGGTGTGCAAGGAGCCCAGCAGCACAGGACCCCTAAAATTATAAGGGCCCCAAAATATATTATTTTGAAAATTTTACTTCATATTTGAAGAAATCACCCTTGTTTCCCACCCTTAATAAATTTGTCAATAATCTTTCTTTACATTTTCAACTTTCCATCTTTGTTTTCTATAAATTTAGGGGCCCAATTTTTATGTTAGAACCGGGGCCCCATAATCTTCAAGACGGCCCTGTCGATTAGTATTAGTATAAGTATTATATTAGTTTTAATAGTTGGATATTTGGGTTTTGGTGATCATGATAGGTTGGGTAATATTAGTTTATCATGGTTAGGATTAAGAATAATATCTATGTTGTAGTATACCAGTATGTTATGCATATTTTGGTGATCTTAGTATCATGTCCAATATTAGTAATCATGTTAGTATGGTTGTTATTTTTTTCCTATTATCAAGGCGTGAATTTGTAACTTGTAAACATTTTTTTTATGTTGTTGTAATGGCTGGGTCATAAGGTTGATTGTTGTGCGTTGTTACATTGTTGCTCACATTATATATGGTTGTATTGTTATTGTCATGCCTTTGATGGCTGGTATGATTCTCGTTAATAGAAGATTTATGGTGCTTGGGTTCTTGACATGAGACATTTGATGTTTATGTGCAAAGCTGGATATTGTTGTTGCATTCTATAGTTACTGCACTCTCATGGTCTTGTATTAGTTTTAGTTTTGTTTTATTTAGTTATATTTTCGTTGGGTTTTGTTTATAGCTTGTTATGTCGACCAATATTTGGGGGAGGGGTGATGTGTTGAGCCTTGGTAATGGGTGTAGATTACCTTGTTATTTAAGTTATAATTTACTCTTATCATTTGTTTAATTTATTTGTTTTAGCATGTTAGGTGAGCTTTTGTTATGGTTAAGTATTAGTTTTAGTTTAATAATGATTTAAATCATATTTTTTATTGATTTATTATTATAACTATTATTATTTTGAGAAGAATTTTATTTAATTTGAAATTCTTGGGGTGCGATCCTAGATTTCTCGCTGATTTGGTGTAAGACCTTAAGGGCATCCGTGTGATTTGATGATTGAGTATTATTTTGTTATTATTATTTTTGTTTTGAGAGCAAGATATCCGGAGGAGACGGAATCCCAAGGTGAAGAACATGCAAACCATAGGACGGAATCCTAGGTATACCTTAGTTTTGTTGTCGTCGTCCGAGAGGTCGGTGAGGACGGAATCCTACACCGCATCGGGAGTATGGCCATTCTTAGACACGGGCGTAGGGAACGTAACCCATAGGTCATGCTGGAGGTTGCGATCGACATAACCATAGGAAGTGGGTTGTCCACTAGCGTTCAACTCTCTCTCTCAAACTAATTATATTATTTTATTACTTTAAACTTTGACGGTTTATGTTATTGATACTTGAGTTTATATATATAGTTATTTATCCATGTTGTTTGTTATGTTATCTTTACCCTATTTGTATCAGCATGTTGTATTATCTTTGTTTAAGTGTTTTATTGGATTATTTGAAGTTTACTATTGAGGTGTTTTTGTGTGACTTGATTATTAAGACTTTTATAACTCTTACATGGATTCTAATTGAATGGGAGAGCCGTTAGTTACTTCCCACCGATTTTGGATGTTTGTTGATATATTTTGCGGTGATTATTTCGGGTTATGGGAAATGAGAGAAAGACTATTTAGGATTTTTTTAGACATCTTATTTTATTTTATATTTACTATATATATTGGGATTATGAGGTTATTTTGCCTCTTTTTGGATATCTTGGATTAGTATAATTGGGTTTTATTTTTATTTAGTTTAATTTAACCTTTGATTAGAGTGACATTTCCGTCAAGCGATATTTCCGCTATCGCCATTTCTTTAATAAAATGTTCTATTTTGTTTATTTTATGTTTATAAAAGGACGGAGTGTTACAGTTGGTATCAGAGCAAATGATCCAAAAACTCTCATTGAGTTGCTACATATTCCATGGGAAATGTGTAGTTGATGCATCAAGGATTATTAGTATCTTAGGCTTCAAGAAAAGTATTTAGTAAGAGTTAATTGGGTAGGAAGAATACCTTGGGAGTTATTTTTGTTAACAGATGTGCTATATGTTTTTCTTATGTGTTAGTTAGTGAGGTTTAGCAAGGACTAACATTTTCGTTTTTGCAGAGTACCTCCAAGGCGTTAATTAGATGCCCGAAACAAAATTGTATATATGTAGTCGTCGTATAGCGTATCTTCGTATCGTTTCAAGTTTCGAGGACGAAACTTTCTTAAGGGGGAGTGATTGTAACACCCCGAAATTTCGCACCTAAATTTTCGTGTTATTTTCCCTTAATTATTATTTTTCGTTAAAATTAGAATATTTTACTCCTTAAAAATATTCTATCGTATACTTTTTTTAACTTTTAAAAAGTTTTATATATAGTTTATTTGATCAGAAATTATATATTGATTTTCTAGTATTTAAATTTCGCGTTTTAGCTATGCATTTTGTTTTATCGCTTAAATCGCGCGTTGGACCGCCGTAACAACTTGTTGGACATGGAGTTTGGTTCCTGAAAGAGCTCCCAAAAAATCTGTTATTTTTATTGAAGAAGAAAGTGACTTTTGAAGCTTGTAACCCTCCTTGTAACCCCATCTTTAATGCCAATTGAATCCCTATTATTAGCTATTGTAATATCCCTCTTTAATCCTCTTTTAAATCATCTTTGGAGTTGTTTGTAACAGCAAAAATCAGTCCCACATCCTGTCCAATCCAGTCGACCATTTGAAGAGAGAAAAAGAATAGAAAAGTTCATCCCGTTTTTCCTGTCACACCTTCACGAAAATGACCATATCTGGAGATCTAACCGTTCGATCGTCTTCAAATTTGGACAGCATGTTAAGAACATCTTGGTCTTCACTTTCACTGGAGAGATTTGGCATCCGAGCTATAAATCTCCGGTAATATGGATAGGAACAGAACAATATATAATGAAAATGCAAGCAATTCGAGGTGTTCAAAGGTAACTAACGGCGAACCTAGATCGATTAGTATTAGTATAAGTATTATATTAGTTTTAATAGTTGGATATTTGGGTTTTGGTGATCATGATAGGTTGGGTAATATTAGTTTATCATGGTTAGGATTAAGAATAATATCTATGTTGTAGTATACCAGTATGTTATGCATATTTTGGTGATCTTAGTATCATGTCCAATATTAGTAATCATGTTAGTATGGTTGTTATTTTCCTATTATCATGGCGTGAATTTGTAACTTGTAAACATTTTTTTTATTGTTGTTGTAATGGTTGGGTCGTAAGGTTGCTTGTTGTGCGTTGCTTGTTGTGCGTTGTTACATTGTTGCTCACATTATATATGGTTGTATTGTTATTGTCATGCCTTTGATGGCTGGTATGATTCTGTTAATAGAAGATTTATGGTGATTGGGTTGCTGACATGAGACATTTGATATTTATGTGCAAAGCTGGATATTGTTATTGCATTGTATAGTTACCGCACTCTCATGGTCTTGTATTAGTTTTAGTTTTAGTTTTATTTTATTTAGTTCAATTTTCGTTGGGTTTTGTTTATAGCTTGTTATGTCAGACCTGGGGGGAGGGGTGATGTGGTCCATGTTTAAGCTTTTGATCCTTGGTAATGGGTGTAGATTACCTTGTTATCATACCAGCCATCAAAGGCATGACAATAACAATACAACCATATATAATGTGAGCAACAATGTAACAACGCACAACAAGCAACCTTATGACCCAAGCATTACAACAACAATAAAAAAAATGTTTACAAGTTACAAATTCACGCCATGATAATAGGAAAATAGCAACCATACTAACATGATTACTAATATTGGACATGATACTAAGATCACCAAAATATGCATAACATACTGGTATACTACAACATAGATATTATTCTTAATCCTAACCATGATAAACTAATATTACCCAACCTATCATGATACCAAAACCCAAATATCCAACTATTAAAACTAATATAATACTTATATTAATACTAATCGATCGAGGTTCGCCGTTAGTTACCTTTGAAAACCTCCAATTGCTTGCATTTTCATTATGTACTGTTCTGTTCCTATCCATATTGCCAGCGATTTATTCATCGGATGCCAAATCGCTCTAGTCAAAGTAAATACCAAGATGTTCTCAACATGCTGTCCAAATTTGAAGACGATCTAACGGTTAGATCTCCAGATATGGTCATTTTCGTGAAGGTGTGACAGGAAAAACGGGATGAACTTTTCTATTCTTTTTCTCTCTTCAAATGGTCGACTGGATTGGAGAGGATGTGGGACTGATTTTTGCTGTTACAAACAACTCCAAAGATGATTTAAAAGAGGATTAAAGAGGGAGGTTACAATAGCTAATAATAGGGATTCAATTGGCATTAAAGAGGGGGTTACAAGGAGGGTTACAAGCTTCAAAAGTCACTTCCTTCTTCAATAAAAATAACTGATTTCTGGGGAGCTCTTTCAGGAACCAAACTCCATGTCCAAAAAGTTGTTATGGCGGTCCAACACGCGATTTAAGCGATAAAAAAAATGCATAGCTCAAACGCGAAATTTAAATACTAGAAAATCAATATATAATTTCTGATCAAATAAACTATATATAAAACTTTTTAAAAGTTTATAAAAAGTATACAATAGAATATTTTTAAAGAGTAAAATATTCTAATTTTAACGAAAAATAATAATTAAGGGAAAATAACACGAAAATTTAGGTGCGAAATTTCGGGGTGTTACAAGTTCTTCCGGCACATTTTGACCTCACTCATGCACACCCTGGGAAACTTTCTAGAAGGTCACCCATTCCAAGACTACTCCAAGCCAGACACGCTTAATTGTGGAGTAACTAAGGAAATAAGATCCCTAAAAGAAAGATGCATCTTGTTGGAATGTGTAGGCAGCCAAATCCATTTAAAGCAATCATGAGGGAACCTGATTATGAAGTTTTGTATGAGGCAAAAATTGTATGAAAAAATTGAATTTAAGTTATTTTCCAATTTGATTTGACAAATCTTTAGATTATCAAAAGTTACACATTTTAAGAGAAACTTTTTTAAAAAAATGCTTTACGAGCCAATAGTTATAGGGTCACAAAAGGATGATTCTACCATGGTCTTTTTTGAAAAAAGACCATGAAGTCAAATGAATGTGAGCTACACATTTTTGCTTGTGGAGCCCCCATTTTTTTCCCTTTTCTTTTAATTGCCAAAACTAATTTCTTTTGATTTTGTTTATTTACCAAAATTCATGAAATTAAATTCTGAAAATCGAAAAAATAATTTAAAAAAAAACGAAAAAATCAGAAATTATTTTTCACCTTCCAAACAGTGATTCACGTTTGGAAAAAAAAAATTGGACCCAAATTTTTTTTACCCATTTTCTCTCTCCTCCTTGTTCTTCATGTTCTTAGTGTTCTTCACCAAAAACTCAAGAACACCCATCTTCCACAATCGAATTTCTCCCAAATTCGATCCATTCTTCCACCTTCTCCCTGAATTTCGACCCTATCTTCCATCTTCTCCCTCATTTCGACCCATTATTCACCTCCATTGCGCCCCAAACCTTCACCTCCATTGTTGAACTTCACCTCCATGGATTTCGATCTAAACTCTTCACCCGTACATAAAATGAATGTAAGTTTACTTTATTATTTCGCATATAGTAACGAATTAATCATTTTCTATCTTCATTTGTGCGTTTGAGTAAGATTAAACTTGTAATTTATGAAAATTTCTCCCCAAATAAACCTAGGGTTTTAGAGAAAATAAAATGACGGTATTGGTGATTAAATTACTTTAAATCAGTGCACTTCACACTTTTATGCGACAATCTGTGGTTACATTTGAGTAGTTCATACTTTAGTTTAGCTACTAAATGGAAAAAAAATTCAGATTTTTCGCGACCTCCAAGGGAGGTTGAGCTGGTTTTTAGTTTAAGGTACTATAGTGGTTTGGTAATTACTAAAATATTTTGCACATGACTAAATATAAAGACATTTTGGTAATTACTAAACTTATTTTGGACATGACCAAAAATAAAATTAAGTTGTGTGTGAGATAATTGCATTAAATCAATGCACTTCACACTTTTATCGGGTTACATTTGTTGAGTAGATCATACTTTCGTTTAGCAATTAGATGAAACAAATTTGCAGCATTCTCGGGACCTCCATTGTAGTGGAATGTCACTGGTTTTTTGTGCTGCAGGGCTTAGGTAATTACTAAAGGTATTTTGGTCATTACCTAACATAACCACTATATATGTTAGGTAATCACCTAATTAGATTAGGATATTACCAAATATTTTAGGTTATTACCTAAACTATTTTAGGGAATTACCTAATATAATAATTATCTTGATGAGGGAACTGTATGATTAAGATGTGGGTTATTGATAACCTAATCTGAAATTTTTTTTGCATCTAGTAGCTAAACTAAAGTATGAACTAAAGATATTTGGTAATGACCTAACATAACCACTATATATGTTAGGTAATCACCTAATTAGATTAGGATATTACCAAATCTTTTAGGTCATTACCTTAACCATTTTAGGGAATTACCTAATATAATAATTGTCTTGATGAGGGAACTGTATGATTAAGATGTGGGTTATTGATAACCTAATCTGAATTTTTTTTGCATCTAGTAGCTAAACTAAAGTATGAACTAAAGATATTTGGTAATGACCTAACATAACCACTATATATGTTAGGTAATCACCTAATTAGATTAGGTTATTACCAAACATTTTAGGTAATCACCTAAATATTTTAGGGCATTACCTATAATAATAATTGACTTGGGCAATGGCCTCAAATTATGTGACTATAACATATATGATGATGGCATTGTATGCTTAAGATGTGGGTTATTGATGACCTAATTCATGTGGTTTTATGTGGTTTATATGACAAGGTGGCATCTGGGTAAAATGTTGCATTTTTTCTTTTTCTTTTGCTTTCAAATGATTGAATTGAATGACTTTGATGATATGAAATGTTCATTGATAGAAATGTTTATGTTAACAGCGGATTGGAATGGTAGAAGAATCTCTAAAAAGAATCCTCTCCAATGTAGTGGAATGTCACTGGTTTTTTGTGCAAGTTACTGCTGGGTTTAGGTAATTACTAAAGATATTTTGGTAATGACCTAACATAACCATTGTATATGCTAGGTAATCACCTAATTAGATTAGAATATTACCAAATATTTTAGGTCATCACCTAACCATTTTAGGGCATTACCTAAAATAATAATTGATAACATAATCCATGTATGATGATGGCATTGTATGCTTAAGATGTGGGTTATTGATAACCTAATCCATGTGATTTTATGTGGTTTATGTTGACTTGAGTTTTAAGCCCCCATTGTCCCTCCTTGTACTAAAAAGCCCAAATTAACCCCATATCATATGGTTTTAGGTAATTACCAAACATGTTTTGGGCATTACTAAACCTATTAAATGAAGGATGTTCTCCCAATCACAATCCCTTCTCATTACTCATCAAAGCAATCCTATGGGGATTGTACAATCATGCCACCAGTCCATTAGGTCCAATACCTCACCATTGTAATGGTAGAAGAATCTCTAAAAAGAATCTTCTCCATTGTAGTGGAATGTCACTAGTTTTTTATGCAAGTTACTGCTTGGTTTAGGTAATTACTAAAGCTATTTCGGTAATAACCTAACATAACCACTATATATGTTAGGTAATCACCTAATTAGGTTAGGTCATTACCAAAACATATAGGTCATTACCTAAACCATTTTACACTAGTGTAAAAACGCTATATGTCACAACACAACTGGCTGCGGTCCTTAAGATAACCGAATCGGTAAATCCTTGAAATTTTGGGTGGGAAATTGGGCAACACAAACCGCTGCGATTCTTAGAAAACCGGATCGGTTAACAAAAACCGCTCCGGTTTTACGGTTAACCGGCTAACGGTTCTTAGAACCGCAGCGGTTAATGTTGCCCAATTTCCTTAATTCACCCAACCCATTTCCCCAATTCACCCAAACCATTTCCCCAATTCAACCCCATTTCCCGTTCGGTTTAAAAGCCCCCCCAAAACTAAACCCCCCATTTCTCACCCTCTCACCCGCCTCTTTTTCCTCCTAACCCTCTAATCTCTCTAACTCCTCTGATCCTCTAACCCTAAACCAAACAACACCAACACCACCATTATTCACCAACACCCTTCATTATCCTCACGAACCTAGCTCCTATCTCTCTTCTTTCTTTCCTCTCTTTCAACCCTAAAGCTTCGACCGAACCCCACCGAAGCCGCCGAAGCTCGGCCGAGAACCACCGGGCCGCGGACCATGAAGTTTGGATTCGAAGGTGGTCAAACACCGTTGCGTCTTTTTATGTGGTAGCTCGTCGTTGAAGAAGAAACTTGGAGAAGAAGGTAAAGAGGTGATTGTATATGATGAATTGTTGAAGACTTGTAAAAGTATGGGAGTTGCGAGATCCGTTGATGAAGGCATTGCGTATGCGAGAGTTTTGGATGAAGTCGGTGTTGTTTTACTTTTTCGTGATAAGGTAAAGAAAATTCTTAAATTCATGATTAATTTTGTTGATTTGTTCTTTGTTTTGTGGTTAATTGTTTGATGATTTTGAATTTTGGTTGGAGATATATGAGTTCATAAAACTGAATTGGATCCACTACTACCATTGCTATTGCTGCTGTTGTTGTTTGTTGATGGGGTTGTTGGAATTTTCGACCTTTTGCTAAAAATTGAACCCATAATTCAGAAAACCCTAAAAAAAATCAATCCAGATTTCCAAGATTTCAGCTTTTTTTCTTACCCAGTTGAATTTAGTACTAGAATTCACTTGGGATTCCTTTTAAATGGAGAGAGAAATCTAAATTAGAAGGGTAACAAGAATTAAGGTGGGAGACTTTTCAAAGGTTTGGGTGTTGATTGTGAGTCAGTCAAGGATGTGTTAAAAAAGTTGAAAGTGGGGAAATGAATTAGAATATTCAAAGTAGGGTGACTAAGCTAATTTAATACTATAAAAAGAAATGCAAAAATGGAGATTTTGATGATGAAAATCTTTACATGAATGGTTGAGCCGAGAGGTGTGGGCCGCAGGTTGCTTCGCTTCTCTCGTCATTCACGAAGAATCGATATGATTTCGCTTATTAGACGTAAATCAAAATAACTTAAAATGACAATTAGTTAAAAGAAGAATATACCATTAACAAGGTCGTTGTAGTATAGTGGTAAGTATTCCCGCCTGTCACGCGGGTGACCCGGGTTTGATTCCCGGCAACGGTGTTTTTTTTTTCATTTCTATTCTTTTGACAATCCGTTCCTTGAATTCGGTATGTGATCATTTGATCATGTTGGGTTGAAAGTTTGGAGCTCTTTTTGATTTTCAATTCACTTGTATTGTGTATTGATTTAATCGGAGTAGTTTACTTGATCAATTTTAGTTAGCATTATGATTTTATGATATTGATGAGATTGTTCTTGATAGTGATTTTGCTTTGGAATTGGTGGTTTTGATTGATAATGTCTGTAGTGTAATGTAGATTATGATTTTGTTGACTTCTATAACTAATTGGTCTTAGAATTCTTTTGTGGCTTGTCTTTGTTTTTGTTGTTGTCGAATATCGGGGAGACTTTGGTAGCCGATTGATGCTTCTCCCTTTGTTGCTATGAATTCTTTGATGATGGAAATGTGGTTGGGTGAGTGTAGCCGCTAGAGGAGCTTCGAAGGATCCTTGGGGAGTGCCTACAGATCAAAGGGCAACTCGGTGTACAGGAACAACACTCGCATTGCTGCCTATGTACTAGGAGCTTGCATATATGGATCGGGAGCTAGGATTATGGCTTTTGTCGGTGGGTCCATCCTCTCGTTTTTATATTTCTCTTGTTCATGTTTGGGCGCCTTTGGATTAAAAGTTTGTCTTTCTAGAGTCAAGTGGGGAAAAATTTAAAGTGTTTTCCGAGCGTGGATATGGAACCACTTACATCCAAGTCTGGAGAATACATCTGCACACTCATGATCTTATCAATGTATATGTCATTCTTTTCAATGTATATAGTTATAGTTGAGTATGATATTAAAATTATAGTAAATATTCTTATGTATCTAATTATTTATGCTTATGCTTCAATTGAGCATAATATGCTTAATAAAATGATTATTGATATATATTATTGATTTTGTATTGATTAATAATGAATAAATGAAAAAAAAAAATTTGACTTTTGGGGTGGTCAACCGCTGCGGTTTAGACCCAAAACCGCAGCAGGTAATCATTTACCGCTGCGGTTTTGGGTCAAAACCGCAGCAGTTAATAGATTAACTGCTGTGGTGTTGACCCAAAACCGCAACGGTAAATGATTAACTGATCCGGTTTAGGACTGGATCAGTTAATATTTGGGGACTGCTGTGAGTCCAACCGATGCGGCCCAAAACCGCATCGGTAAGCCCGGTTTTGACCGCAGCGGTTGAACTTTTTTCCACTAGTGTTAGGGGATTACCTAAAATAATAATTGTCTTGGGCAATGACCTCAAATCATATCACTATAACATATATGATGAGGGAACTATATGGTTAATATGCGGGTTATTGATAATCTAAGCATTTTAGGGCATTACCCAAAATAATAATTGACTTGGGCAATGGCCTCAAATTATGTGACTATAGCATATATGATGATGGCATTGTATGCTTAAGATGTGGGTAAATCATATGCTTTTAGGTAATTACCATTACTAAGTGGAGGATGTTCTCTCAATCACAATCCATTCCCATTACTCATCAAAGCAATCCTATGGGGATTGGACAATCATACCACTGGGTCCATTAGGCCCAATACCTCACCAAACCCCATTGACTTCAGTTTTGGGCCCCCATTGTCACTCCTTGTACTAAAAAGCCCAAATTAACCCCATATCATATGCTTTTAGGTAATTACCAAGCATGTTTTGGCCATGACCAAACCTACTAAGTGGAGGATGTTCTCCCAATCACAATCCATTCTCATTACTCATCAAAGCAATCCTATGGGGATTGGACAATCATGCCACTGGGTCCATTAGGCCCAAAACCTCACCAAACCCCATTGACTTCAGTTTTGGGCCCCCATTGTCCCTCGTTGTACTAAAGAGCCCAAATTAACCCCATATCATATGCTTTTAGGTAACGGTTTTTTCACCAAATACCCCCGACAAATTGAAAAATTCACCATATACCCTCAATGTTTCAGATATTCACCATATACCCTTGAGTTTTCAAAAATGTTCACCAGATGCCCTTTTTCTAACTGCCGTTAACTCACCGTTAGCTTTATTTACTATTTTGCCATTATTAACCCTAAACCCTAACCCTAACCCAAATCTAACTCTAACCTTAATCCTAATCTAACCCTAATCTAACCCCTAACCCACTCTCCCCTCCCCTCCCACCCCGCCAGTCCCCCACCCCTCCCAATCCACCTCGGGCCGGCGCCCCACCCCCTCCTCCTCCCCTCCACCGCCGCGGCCCCCCACCTCCACCCCCACCCCCTCCCCCTCCGGCCCACCCCCACCCCACACTCCTCGATTTCCCATAGCTACATGCAATCCCTCCCCCCCCCTCTGCGATTTCTCAAGCCTCTCCCCGCGATTTCTGCCCCCTTGCCCGCGATTTATGCGGCCACCACCCCCACCCCTTCGATTTTCACAAAACCCTAACTCGAAAACCGACAAATGAAGTTGAATGGTGTTCGAATTTATTGGATTTTTCTTTGCGATTTGTTTGTTTAATTTTTCGAAGGGGAGGGGGTGGGTAGAAGTGGGGGTCGGGGAAATCGATGGGGAGGGTGGGGGTAGGGGGTGGGGGTCGGGAAAATCGACGGGGGGGGGTGGGGTGGATAATTCGATGGGGAGGGGTGGGTGGCAACACGGAGGTTCGATTTTGGGCAGACGAAAAACAGAGAAGAAGAAGGGGGGGGGACTGGGAATTCGAAGGGGAGGGGTGGGGGCTGGGAAATCGGCGGTGGATGAGGAAGGCGAAATCGACGGTGGAGGAAGAGGGGGGTGGGGAAATCGGCGGTGGAGGAAGAGGGGGTGGGGGGAGGGGCTGCGGCTAGGGTGGAGGGGTGGGGGCGGGGTACAGGGGAGGAGGGAGGGGGTGGGGGGCGGGGTGTTAGGGTTAGGGGCGGGTTAGGGTTAGGGTGGGTTAGTGTTAGGGTTATTATTTAGGATTAGGGTTTAGATGTTAGGGTTAGGGTTATTATTTAGGATTAGGGTTTCGATGTAAGGGTTAGGGGTTAATTGTGGCAAAATTGTAAATGAAGCTAACGGTGAGTTAACGTTGGTTAGGAAAAGGGCATTTGGTGAACGTTTTTGGAAACTCAGGGGTATATGGTGAATATCTGAAACATTGAGGGTATATGGTGAATTTTTTGATTTGTCGGGGGTATTTGATGAAAAAACCGTTTAGGTAATTACCAAACATGTTTTGGCCATGACCAAACCTACTAAATGGAGGATGTTCTCCCCAATCACAATCCATTCCCATTACTCATCGTAGCAATCCTATGGGGATTGGACAATCATGCCACCGGGTCCATTAGGCCCAATATCTCACCAAACCCCATTGACGCTAGTTTTGGGCCCCCATTGTGCCTCCTTGTTCTAAAAAGCCCAAATTAACCCCATATCATATGCTTTTAAGTAATTACCAAACATGTTCTGGCCATGACCAAACAACCTAAGTGGAGGATGTTCTCCCAATCACAATCCATTCTCATTACTCATCAAAGCATTCCTATGGGGATTGAACAATCATGCCACTGTGTCCATTAGGCCCAATACCTCACCAAAACCCATTGACTTCAGTTTTAGGCCCCCATTGTCCCTCCTTGTACTAAAAAGCCAAAATCAACCCCATAGCATATGCTTTTAGGTAATTACCAAACATGTTTTGGCCATGACCAAACCTACTAAGTGGAGGATGTTCTCCCAATCACAATCCATTCCCATTAGTGGTTTACGTTTATGTTAACAATGGATTGGAATGGCGAAGAATCTCTAAAAAGAATCCTCCCCATTGTTGTAGAATGTCACCGGGTTTTTGTGCAAGTTCTTCGCTGGGTTTTGGTAATTACTAAAGATATTTTGGTAATGACCTAACATAACCACTGTAAATGTTAGGTAATAACCTAATCAGATTAGGTTATTACCAAACATTTTAGGTAATAACCTAAACATTTTAGGGCATTACTTAAAACAATAATTGACTTGGGAATGGCCTCAAATTATATGACTATAACATATATGATGACGGCATTGTATGGTTAAGACGTGGGTCATTGATAACCTAATCCATGAGGTTTTATGTGGTTTATATGACAAGGTGGCATCGGGGTAAAATGTTCCATTTTTTCTTTTTCTTTTACTTTCAAATGATTGAATTGAGTGACTTTGATGATATGAAAGGTTCATTGATAGAAATGTTTATGTTAACAGCCGATTGGATTGGTAGAAGAATCTCTAAAAAGAATCCTCTCCATTGTAGTGGAATGTCACTGGTTTTTTGTGCAACTTACTGCTGATTTAGGTAATTAACAAAGATATTTTGGCAATGACCTAACATAACCACTAAATATGTTAGGTAATCACCTAATCAGATTAGGTTATTACCAAACATTTTAGGTAATCACTTAAACATTTTAGGGCATTACCTAAAATAATAATTAACTTGGGCAATGGCCTCAAATTATGTGACTATAACATATATGATGATGGCATTGTATGGTTAAGACGTGGGTCATTGATAACCTAATCCATGAGGTTTTATGTGGTTTATATGACAAGGTGGCATCGGGGTAAAATGTTACATTTTTTCTTTTTCTTTTCCTTTGAAATGATTGAATTGAATTCAAATGATGATATGAAAGGTTCATTGATAGAAATATTTTTGTTAACAGCTGATTGGAATGGTAGAAGAATCTGTAAAAAGAATCTTTTCCAAGGTGGATGCTATATTCTCAAAGGTGGTGCACATGGAGGTTGCACTAGAGAAGCTAATCTCAAGCGTACCTCCAAAAGATAAAGAAAAGGCACGTGAGAAGGGTGGGAATGATGTTGATACCACCAATGTATCACAAGGTAATGATGGGGGAATGGAAGGGGACGAAATCTTCAGCGATATCCGAACTGTGCCCACTAAACCGGAAACACACGGAGATAAGATGTGCTCTCCGTTTCTATCTCCCATACTTAGTGATACGCTTAAATGTGCAAACACTAGTGGAAAAAACGCAAGGGTGCGGTGCAAGGGCGGCGTTTTTGAAAAACGCAAGGTCAATGCAAAAACCGCAGCCCTTTTAGTGAAGGACTGCGGTTAGCCAAAAACCGCAGCCCTATAAGTAATAAAGGGCTGCGGTTTTTGGGCTAACAACATCCCTTAATAGTGAAGGGTTGCGGTGAGCCCAAAACCGCAACCCTTAATTACTAAAGGGTCGGTTTTGGGCCAACTCGTAGCCCTTTATAATTAATTCTCGGGCATCGGCTTATATATTGAGAGCACAAATGTAAACCTAGCACAAATAAATCTTCATTGAGCGTCGTTTCTCTCATTTTCTTTCATCTTTCTCTTTCCTCACTCTAACCTCTCCCTCTCTCTCATTCGTCTCTTTCTTCTCACAAATCTTCACACTCTCATCTTTCTCTCTTAAATCTTCACCACAAATCTTATGTCCTCTCTCACAAATCTTTCGCCGGATTATATATAGCGGAAGCGGACGCGAAACACCGACTAGGCGCAGACGCAGTACGTATCGTTTCTCTCGCGGTAACGTTTCTCTCTTCTCTCCTCCTTCGGTGGCTGGGCTCTCGGATCTCCTTCGCTAACACCACCACACCCCCTCACCGACATTTGCGCATAGTCGTCGCTCACACCCCCTCTTGTCTCGCCTCTCGTCGCGCACAACAACTCTCCTCTTGCCGTCGCCTTCGACCAGATCTAGGGTTCGAGATTTAGTTTTTGTCATTTTTTTTTTGTATTTGTTGGTTCGTGATTGTTTTTTGTCAAATTTTGGTTTTTTTTTTAATTTTATGGAATTAATTTGAGATGGTTCGAGATTAATTTTAGATCTAGGGTTCGAGATTTACTCGGTTTTTTGTCATTTTTTTCGTATTTTAGGTTTTTTTTAATTTTATTTTGTAGAATTAATTTGATGTTTTGTTTGGAGGGACTGTACTCTATTGTATGTTGTTTATTTTGTGGAATTTTCATCTCCTCTGGTATGTTTGGAGTAAATGTTCGAAATTTCTGGTTCATTTTGGTATGCTCAAATCGAAAACATTATATAAAAGTAACTGTTTTTTTGTTATATTTAGGACTCCAAAAATGCAAAAAAAAAAAAAAATTTGGGTCATGAAGGGCTGCGGTTTTGACCATTAACCGCAACCCTTTATCACTTAAGGGCTGCGGTTAATGGTTAAAAACCGCAGCCCTTAATTGATAAAGGGCTGCGATTTTGAGCCTAAACCACAACCCTTCTTTGTGAAGGGCTGCGGTAAAAAATCGCAGCCCTTCATTTTTGCCGAAGGGCTGCTACGGCAAGGGTTGCGTGCCAAAAACGCAGCCCTTAGGGTTGCGTGCCAAAAAGCCATCCCTTAGGGCTGCGTGCCAAAAACGCAGCCCTTAGGGCTGTTTTGACCGCAGTCCTTGCGTTTTTTTCCACTAGCGAAAGCGTAAGTTGGATATTGACGATGATGACGAGACTTTTGTGCCTAGTGTGCAAGTTAAATCATCGTTTAGCATGAAGGAAATTCGCTTTGTTCGTCCCGAACCTATCTTTGGTTTGGAAACCCTTCGGGACATGCCAATAGAGAAGTTGACGCCAAAAAAGCTCACCAAAAAAGCCAAGATAAAAAAAGAAGAAGATGGTGTAGCAAGTGTTTTGGACACGCCTTTAAAGGAGGTCACTCCGAAGAAGAGCACCACAAAAGTAAATGTCACAGAAACACCTCCGAGTGCCAAAAAAACCACTCAGCCGAAAAAAAGTTCAGCAAAAAAAAACTCCTCGAGGTGGATGAAGAAAAGTTCATGAGCAACGTATGAATTGAATTTTATTTAATTGGTTCTTATTTTTTCCATACACATACTATTTTGGTAATGACCAAATTTGTGTTTGGTCATTACCATATGTTTATATGCTCTTATTTGTTATTGTATTTTCTGAATGTGTGATGGGTTATATGACCCCCAAAGTTTTCAGGCTGTTATTTTCAGGCCATAGTTGTAACAAGTAAACAAATTTAGATTGATTTGGTAATGACCAAAATTTTCAGGCCATTATTTTCATGTATTGTGAATACGTGAAGGGTTATATGACCCAAAGTTTTTGACGCCGGAGTTGTAACAAGTTAACAAATGAGTTGGATACTCTTAATTGAGGTCATGATTTTATGGCCGAGTTGTGTTTGGTCATTGGCTTTTATGTTGATTCGGAATGTTACTAACATCAACGCGTTCAAGGTAATGGATGCCATTGATGTATGTTTACTAACTTACTTGATGTTATTTTATTTGTTATTTGTCTCCATTATGGTAGGCAAAAAGATCGAGACCTGAAAAGGTTAAGATGTCGAAGAAGGTGGGAGTGACACCGAAGAATCATCAGTATCAAATAAAATTTTCACATATTTGCGTATTTCTTTAATTAGTATGAAAACTAATATAATCCAACAAACCATGCCTCGAATTGTAGGAAAATGCTAAAGCGAAAGCGGTTGGGCAACAACTTCAATTATTTAACCCTGTCGTTATTTACCGTCCGTATTTACTTGAAATCGCCCATATTTTTTTCTTTAAATACCCCCATGCCCCTCCCCCTTTCACCCCACTTTACTCTCTCGACTCTCATCATACTTCATTCCTCTCTCTACCATTAAGCACTACCACCACCACCCGAACACCACTACTCGGACCACCACCACCGAACCACCAACACCGACGCACCACCTCTGACGAACCAACTACCCACGTGGACCAAAATCACCGGGTCACTACCAACACCGGAGTACCACCTCCTCCACCGACGAACCAACTACCGCCGTGGAACAACACCACCGGCTTACCACCAACACCGGAGCACCACCGGAGCACCAACACCGGAGCGACACATCCACCAGAAGACCATCATCACCTATTTACCACAATGTCCGATGAAGAACCGTCAATGCCCGCCAACCTCACCTAACGAAATGTGGTTAGTTTTTTAAATTTTTTTTCCGCCACCAGTGCACGGTAACGGATGAAAATTCCGTTCCCCCCATAGAGGCAACGGATAAGATTTATGTTTCTTCCATGGAGGCAACGAACAAAAATTCCGTTTCTTCCATGGAGGAAACGAAAATGCTGTCCGTGACCATGGTAACGTACAAGATTTTCGTTTCCTCCATGGAGGAAATAAATATCTTGACCGTTTCTTCCATGGAGGAAACGGAAATCTTGTCCGTTACCTCCATGGGGGGAACGGAATTTTCATCCGTTACCGTGCATTTTTTCCCGAATATGTTTTTTCCGTGATAATTAGAATTGATTTTCTAATTAGCGAATAATAGTTGGTGCGTTTCTGTTAATTTTGTTAATTAATTTTTAGTTAATATTTATAGCTTTTTTTTTCTAAATATGTATGTATATTATTGTAATTATTTTGATAATCAGTAGGTATTTTATAATAGTCGTTGCAAAAATTTATTGATGAATGTTTGTTATTAAGTTGAGAAATTGAATATCTAGTTAATATTAATAGTTGTGATTGGTAAATAATAGTGATTACTAGTTACGATAAGTAAGTAAATAATAGTGATTAATATTATTGATTATATTTTGTCTAAATGGTAATATGTTAAACATTTTAGGTTTATTTGCCGGATTTTGGGGGTGATTATATAGATTATAATCACATGTTTTATAATGAAACACTTTGGGCTGAGAAAAAGGAACTACAAGATTGGGTTAAAACAAGGGCACATGAAATCGGGTTTGTGATGGTAATTTTGTCAAATCATAAACATGATCCTAATGGTCGACCATATGTTTATATGAAATGTAACCGGGGTCAGCCATATCGGGGTGAAGGTAGGGATCTTAGCGTAGCAGTATGTGTAGTTACAAAGACAAAAGCATGTGGATGTAGGGCGGGAGTTAGGATAGAGTTTTTGGATTACCCCGATCGAACAAGATGGGTGATCAAAGCAGACCCAGGGATTAGGGGCATGCACAATTATGAATTCATTCATTACCGTGAGGGCCACCGACCCATGAGCGGCCTTAGTCCCACGGCTAAGGTTTTCGCTCGCGATATGATTAAGTCGCACGTTAGGCCTGCTAGTATCATGAAAGTCGTTAATGAAAAATTACCCGATGATCATCCAAATATGAGACACTTCGACAACCTGAAGGAAAAGGATAGAAGGGAAGCAATGGATGGCAGAGACGTGATGCAACACTTCCTTCACCTTGCTCGAGAGAGCAACTACCTTCATTGGATTAGGCAAGACGAGGAGACAAATGCAATGACTGCGGCGTTCATGGTGCACCCTGGGTCGGTAAATATCCTCCGCACTTATCCGCATGTTGTTGGTATGGATGCAGCATATAAAACCAACAAATATATCATGCCTTTTCTAGAGCTCATTGGGATGACGCCTTGTAACAAGAATTTTATGGTTGGGTATGCTCTGTTGACGCAACGAAACATTGATAGTTACAATTGGGTGTTGGACAAATTTAGGTTGCTTATCGGAGTGAATGTTGTCCCTGTTACACTCATAATTGACCGTGATTTGGGTCTTATGAAAGCGGTCTGGGACGTGTTTCCTAACTATGCACATTTGCTATGTAGATGGCCTATCAACAAAGATGTGCAGGCTAGAATGAATAATATCATGGGAAACACCGATGCGGGTCCGAGATTCGTGAGCCAAACTTGGTATCGAATAGTCAACTCGACCTCCGAGAGGGCTTATGAGGCCGCGGTTGAGAATATGAGAGATGATTACAGAAGGTGGCCTAAAATCATCTAGTACGTGGAAACAACTTGGCTTGTGTATAAAGAGAAGTTTGTGCGGGCATGGACGGACAATGTACTTCATCATGGGAACACGTGCACTAGCCGAGTTGAAAGCGCACACTCTGCACTGAAGTCTTGGGTTTTTAGTAGCACAGGTGCATTGGACACCATCTTTTCTATTGCTCACAGTGAGATAGAAAGCGCACACTCGCGACCGAAGTCTTGGGTTTTTAGTAGCACGAGGTGCATTGGACGCCAACTTTTCTATTGCTCACAGTGAGATAGAAAATCAGGTGGAGAATGACTTGGAGGAAAGTCGGCGTCGACACGGGATCTTGTACAAGACTGAGGCTATGTATAAGTTAAATGGTCGAGTCTCGCATTACTGTTTAGAACTCTTACTTCAGGAGGAAAACCGTATGCGGGAGTTGGCCAATGAGGTCTATGAGCGTTGCGGTTGCTCGTTGAAAAAACCACACATGCCATCCCCTGTGCATGCGCCATACACAGATGATTGGAGGCGTAGGAGAGTGCATGACTGGCAGGACTTACATCCTTATTGGACTACTTTGATCCTTGGTGATGGTGTTAACAACCCTGATTTTGTATCTGAGGCAGCACATGATTCTCAGTACTTCTTAGAATTGTTTGACCAGGTTCAAAGTAGTGATCCTGCCGTCTTACGGAGCGCTACCCGGGTTCTAGAGGAACATCTCGGTTACCATGGTAACATACCCTTTTTCCGTTTCCTCCACCGAGGAAACGTAGATCCGCTTCGTTTCCTCACGGCGGGAAATGGAAAAAAGTCCGTTTAACGGCGAGAGGAAACGGAATTTTCATCCGTTACCATGGCCTTTTTCGAAAAAAAAAATTCTGGGTTCGAAAAAAAAAACTAACCTGAGTTGATGATTCTCCGGTTTCTTTCACCTTCTTCCTTGGGCCGTTGCTTTTTCCGACGTGTGGTGGTGGTGGTGGTGGTTGTCACGCTCGTGGGTCTCGCGGTGGTGTTGGGTTTTACCGTGGTCGAGGTGGTTGCCGCGGTGGTGGTGGTCGCCGGTGCGGTGGGGGTTGCGGTGGTGGTGGTGGTTGCTATGGTGGGAGTGAGTGAGAGGTGAGTGAGGAGTGAGAGTGAGAGTGAGAATGAGTGAGGAGTGAGAGTGAGAGTGAGTGAGTGAGAGAGTGAGAGTGAGTGAGTGAGAGAGTGAGAGTGAGTGAGAGAGTGAGAGTATATGTAGGGGTAGTTTAGGGATATTTAAGAAAAAATACGGACGATTTTTAGTAAATACGAACGGGGAATAGTAATACCCTTATTTAATAAGGCCCTTAACAATGGGATGTCCAAGACGAATGAAGATTTTGTCGATCGAGTCATTTACGTAAAATAAAAGTGGTAGGCGCTTCCATTTTTCGAAGAGTACTTACCCTCTTTGAACCCGATTGAAAGAAATATTTGCAAGAACATATTGAAAGGGCAATCAAATGAAACTATTTACCGCCACAACAAGTCTTGGAGTTTTCTTAATGCCTATGAATGTTTTTAAGTATACCGTGATCAATGGCTAAGCACTCGGTACATATGTCATCCATTTATTTTTTTTCCTTTTACACAAGTTTGGGGATCTTGTGGGAACCGACGTTGTTTGGTGATCACCCAAACATGTTTTGGTAAATACCTAAACCTATTCAGAACACAAAATGGTATCCTGATATTGTTTGGTAATTACCAATTTATTACCCAAATTATTTGGGTCACATGGTAGTTTTGTTTGACATGAGTTTGAGTAATGACTTCGATCCTAAGGTAATGACCCAAAAGTATTTTGGTCATTACCTAACACCTGTCGAACATCGCTTTAACATGTCAAAAGGTTTTGAAATTTGGTCTAATACTAATTAGTGTTGGATTTCAACAGTTCCTTGACGTGTATATGTATGATTTACAACTGACCCAGATAGAGGAAAAAAACCAAAAATTAATACTTCCAAGTATATTCATGGTGAGGTGACTAATAAAATTTTAAGTTTATTATAGAATTATTAGCACCGACTAAATTTTTATTTTGTAGGTCAAGTTTTGTTACAACAAGATGAACAGACTGGGTTTAATGGTTGTAACAAAACCCTTTTGGACACCTTTGCTCGTTGGTTAAATTTTTATCTCCCAACTGACTTAAGTAGTATTGAAGAGGTTGGTACTAAACATTGCTATGTATGTTTCTTTACGTGGTTTCATTTGAGTTTTTCTAAACGTTGCTTGTGACTTGTTTTTAGGTATATATTCCTTTGCTTGATGTGAATCATGAGCATTGGTTCTTGATGATCGTTGACATACGTAAGAAAAAGGTGTACATTATAGATTCTCTTTCTAAATCGATCCATCGGCTTGTGACAATCATGGACATGGTACTCAAATTTATACTTATTACAGTTCCGGTAATTATCAAACAAGACAGCCCTAGTAATGTTTGGTAACTATTGTTTTTCCTATTTTGTTTAGCATTAGATAACTGCAACCTCGGAAAGGCTTGAAGGTCACTGTTTGGCGCCCTTGTTCGTGGACATGAAAGACTTCACTTACGAATACCCACCATGTACACGACAAGTGAATGCGTGCGTAATACAAATTTCGAACTCTCTTATTTTTCACATTGTATATAAGATAGACATATGTACTTGTTCTTTTTGTAGCCATGATTGTGGAATGTACGTGATTAAGTACATCCACTGCGGTGATGTGAACGTCATCCCATCCATTTTTTACATTGTACGCATTGTAAATGTATATATTTGACTTTGTTACATGATCTTATTATAGTAACTTGTGTAACATTGTGTGCAGACAGAAGCAATGCGTGTTGAACGTTTACGCGCTATAGCCAAAATTCTAAGAAGCAAACATAACAAAATCGATATAGATCGATATTGTCGCGCGAAATTTGTTCGCAATGCCCCGTAAAAATTACAAGTCATATGTAAAAGTTTAGGTAATTACCTCACTTGACTATGGTCATTACCTAAACTTTTGATGCTACGCGTATTTGTCAATTTTTTGTGTAAATAGGCCTTAGGGTATTTGTTATACTTTTGTAGTTGGAGTTGGTTTACTTTTGTATGTATACATATGCCAATGTCCTTTAGTAGATCAAATTAAATAGTTCATATGTAAAAGTTTAGGTAATTACCTCACTTGACAATGGTCATTACCTAAACTTTTGATGCTACACTCGTCAATTTTTTGTGTAAATAGGCTTTAAGGTATTTGTTATACTTTTGTAGTTGGAGTTGGTTTACTTTTGTATGTATACATATGCCAATGTCCTTTAGTAGATCAAATTGAATAGTTCATATGTAAAAGATTTAGGTAATTACCAACTTTGACTATTGTCATTACCTAAACATTATATGCTGCACTTTGCCATTTTTTATTTAATTATTGATTACCTTCTCCTTTTATTATTATATGATGTTTGGTAATTACCAAACATGTTTTGGGCATTACTAAACCTATTAAGTGGAGGGTGTTCTCCCCAATCACAATCCATTCCCACTACTCATCAAAGCAATCCCATGGGGATTGGACAATCATGCCACTTGGGTCCAATAGGCCCAATACTTTACCAAACCCCATTGACTTGAGTTTTGGGCCCCATTGTCCATCATTATACTAAAAAGCCCAAATTAACCCGCATCATATGTTTTTAGGTCATTACCAAACATGTTTTGGGCATTACCAAACCTATCCAATCACAATCCATTCCCACTACTCATCAAAGCAATCCTATGGGGATTGGACAATCATGCCACTAGGTCCATTACGCCCAATACCCGACCAAAACCCCATTGACTTGAGTTTTGGGCCCCATTGTCCATCCTTGTACTAAAAACCCCCAATTAACCCCATATCATATGCTTTTAGGTAATTACTAAACATATTTTGGGCATTACCAAACCTACTAAGACATGAAAGTCGTTAATGAAAAATTTCCCGATGATCATCCAAATATGAGACACTTCTACAACCTCGAAGGAAAAGGATAGAAGGGAAGTAATGGATGGCGAGAGACGTGATGCAACACTTGATTCACCTTGCTCGAGAGAGCAACTACCTTCATTGGATTAGGCAAGACGAGAAGACAAATGCAATGACTGCGGCGTTCATGGTGCACCCTCGGTTGGCAAATATCCTCCACATTTATCCGCATGTTGTTGGTATGGATGCAATATATAAAACCAACAAATATAACATGCCTTTTCTAGAGCTTATTGGGATGACGCCTTGTAACAAGAATTTTATGGTTGGGTATGCTCCCGATGCCCAACGAAACAAATTGATAGTTACAATTGGGTGTTGGACAAATTTAGGTTGCTTATCGGAGTGAATGTTGTCCCCGTTACACTCGAACCGACCGTGATTTGGATCTTATGAAAGCAATCGGAAGTGTTTCCCTAACTATGCACATTTGCTATGTAGATGGCATATCAACAAAGATGTGCAGGCTAGAGTGAATAACATCATGGGCAACACCGATGCGGGTCCGAGATTCGTGAGCCGAACTTGGTATCGAATAGTCAACTCGACCTCCGAGAGGGCTTATGAGGCCGCGGTTGAGAATATGAGAGATGTTTACAGAAGGTGGCCAAAAATCATCTAGTACGTGGAAACAACTTGACTTGTGTACAAAGAGAAGTTTGTGCGGGCATGGACGGATAATGTACTTCATCTTGGGAACACGTGCACTAGCCGAGTTGAAAGTGCACACTCTGCACTGAAGTCTTGGGTTTTTAGTAGCACAGGTGCATTGGAGACCATCTTTTCTATTGCTCACAGTGAGATAGAAAATAAGGTGGAGAATGACTTGGAGGAAAGTCGGCGTCGACACGGGATCTTGTACAAGACTAAGGCTTTGTATAAGTTAAATGGCCGAGCCTCGCATTACTATTTAGAACTCTTACTTCAGGAGGAAAATCGTATGCGGGAGTTGGCCAATGAGGTCTATGAGCGTTGCGGTTGCTCGTTGAGAACCACACATGCCATCCCCTGTGCATGCGCCATACGCAGACGCTTGGAGGCGAAGGAGAGTCTATACCTGACAGACTTACATCCTTATTCGACTACTTTGATCCTTGGTGATGGTGTTAACAACCCTGACTTTGTATATGAGGCAGCACAGGATTCTCAATATTTCTTAGAGTTGGTTGACCAGGTTCAAAGTAGTGATCCTACCGTCTTGCGGAGCGCTACCCAGGTTCTAGAGGAACATCTGGTTACCATGGTAACAGACCCTTTTTCCGTTTCCTCCACCGTGGAAACGTAGATCTGCTTTGTTTCCTCCACGGCGGAAAAGGAAAAAAGTCCGTTTCCGCGGTGAAGGAAACGAAATTTCCATCCGTTACCATGGCTTTTTTCGAAGAAAAAAAATTCTGGGTTCGTGCATGTTTCCCGGCGAAGCAAATGAATTCACCACTACAAAATTCCGGCAAAGGGTGGGTTTTAACCACTACAAAGTTTAAAACTAACCTGAGTTGATGATTCTCCGATTTCTTTCACCTTCTTCCTTGGGCCCATGCTTTTTCCGGTGTGATGTGGTGGTGGTGGTGGTGGTTGTCACGCTCGTGGGTCTCGCAGTGGTGCTGGTTTTGCCGTGGTCGAGGTGGTGGACGCAGTGGTGGTGGTCGCCGATGTGGTGGTGGTTGGAGTTGTGGTGGTGGTGGTTGCTATGGTGGGGAGTGAGTGAGAGTGAGTGAGGAGTGAGAGTGAGAGTGAGTGAGTGAGAGAGTGAGAGTGAGTGAGAGAGTGAGAGAGTGAGAGTATATGTAGGGGTAGTTTAGGGATATATTTAAGAAAAAAATACGGACGATTTTTAGTAAATACAAACGGTAAATAGTAATACCCTTATTTAATAAGGCCCTTAACAATGGGATGTCCAAGACGAATGTAGATTCCGTCGATCGACTCATTTACGTAAAAAAAAAGTGGTAGGCCGCTTCCATTTTTCGAAGAGTACTTACCCTCTTTGAACACGATTAAAAGAAATATTTGCAAGAACATATTGAAAGGGCCGTCAAATGAAACTATTTACCGGCCACAACAGTCTTGGAGTTTTCTTAATGCCTATGAATGTTTTTGAGTATACCGTGATCAATGGCTAAGCACTCAGGTACATATGTCATCCATTTTTTTTTTCGTTTTACACAAGTTTGGGGATCTTGTGGTCTGACAGTGTTTGGTGATCACCCAAACATGTTTTGGTAAATACCTAAACATATTCAGAACACAAAATGGTATCCTGATATTGTTTGGTAATTAACAATTTATTACCCAAATTATTTGGGTCACATGGTAGTTTTGTTTGACATGAGTTTGGGTAATGACTTCAGTCCTAAGGTAATGACCCAAAAGTATTTTGGTCATTACCTAACACCGTCGTAACACCCGCCTTAACATGTCAAAAGGTTTTAAAAATTGGTCTAATACTAATTAGTGTTGGATTTCAACAGTTCCTTGACGTGTATATGTATGATTTACAACTGACCCGGATTGAGGAAAAAAGCCAAAAATTAATACTTCCAAGTATATTCATGGTGAGGTGACTAACAAAATTTAAAGTTTATTATAGAATTATTAGCACCGACTAAATTTTTATTTTGTAGGTCAGTTTTGTTACAATAAGATGAACAGATCGGGTTTAATGGTTGTAACAAAACCCTTTTGGACACCTTTGCTTGTTGGTTAAATTTTTATCTCCCAACTGACTTAAGTAGTATTGAAGAGGTTGGTACTAAACATTGCTATGTATGTTTCTTTACGTGGTTTCATTTGAGTTTTCTAAACGTTGCTTGTGACTTGTTTTTAGGTGTATATTCCTTTGTTTGATGTGAATCATGAGCATTGGTTCTTGACGATCGTTGACATACGTAAGAAAAAGGTGTACAATATGGATTCTCTTTCCAAATCGAACAATCGGCTTGTGACATTCATGGACATGGTACTCAAATTTATACTTTTTACAAGCAGTAATTACCAAACAAGACAAGAGCCCTAGTAATGTTTTGGTAACAGCTGTTTTTCCCTATTTTGTTTTGGATCGATGACTGCAACCTCGGAAAGGCTTGAAGGTCACCGTTGGGCGCCCTTGTTCGTGGACATGAAAGATTTCACTTACGAATATCCACCATGTACAAGACAACCGAATGCGTGCGTAATACAAAATTTCGAACTCTCTTATTTTTCACATTGTATATAAGATAGACTTATGTACTTGTTCTTTTTGTAGCCATGATTGTGGAATGTACGTGATTAAGTACATTCACTGCGGTGATGTGAACGTTATTATCCCAACCATTTTTTACATTGTACGCATTGTAAATGTATATATTTAACTTTGTTACATGATCTTATTATAGTAACTTGTGTAACATTGTGTGCAGACAGAAGCAATACGTGTTGAACGTTTACGCGCTATAACCAAAATTCTAATAAGCAAACATAACAAAATCGATATAGATCGATATTATCGCGCGAAGTTTGTTCGCAATGCCCGTAAAAAAACAAATCATATGTAAAAGTTTAGGTAATTACCTCACTTGACTATGGTCATTACCTAAACTTTTGATGCTACGCGCTGTCAATTTGTTGTGTAAATAGGCCTTAAGAAATTTGTTATACTTTTGTAGTTGGAGTTGGTTTACTTTTGTATGTATACATATGCTAATGTCCTTTAGTAGATCAAATTAAATAGTTCATATGTAAAAGTTTAGGTAATTACCTCACTTGACTATGGTCATTATCTAAACTTTTGATGCTACACTCTGTCAATTTTTTGTGTAAATAGGCCTTAAGGTATTTGTTATACTTTTGTAGTTGGAGTTAGTTTACTTTTGTATGTATACATATGCCAATGTCCTATAGTAGATCAAATTAAATAGTTCATATGTAAAAGATTTAGGTAATTATCAACTTTGACTATTGTCATTACCTAAACATTATATGCTACACTTTGTCATTTTTTGTTTAATTATTGATTACCTTCTCCTTTTTTTATTATATGATGTTTGGTAATTACCAAATATGTTTTGGGCATTACTAAACCTATTAAGTGGAGGGTGTTCTCCCAATCACAATTCATTCCCACTACTCATCAAAGCAATCCTATGGGGATTGGACAACCACGCCACTGGGTCCAATAGGCCCAATACTGCACCAAACCCCATTGACTTGAGTTTTGGGCCCCATTGTCCATCCCTGTACTAAAAAGCCCAAATTAACCTAGATCATATGCTTTTAGGTCATTACTAAACATGTTTTGGGCATTACCAAACCTATCCAATCACAATCCATTCCCACTACTCATCAAAGCAATCCTATGGGGATTGGACAATCATGCCACTAGGTCCATTACGCCCAATACCTGACCAAACCCCATTGACTTGAGTTTTAGGCCCCATTGTCCATCCTTGTACTAAAAACCCTAAATTAACCCCATATCATATGCTTTTAGGTAATTACTAAACATATTTTGGGCATTACCAAACCTACTAAGACATTTTTATCTCTTACATGTTGTAACTTTATAACTCTATTTGGCTTATTTGGATTAACACATTTATATCATATTGATTAATTTGTACTTAGGATTGTTGATTTCAATTGTTTATTTTTTATATACTTTGGAATTGAAGGTTTTGAGACTTCTCTTAGTTTCTGTTAAGCTTTGGTAATTACTGGAACCCCTTATTGTAATTACCTAAAGTTTCCGAAGTATTTGAAGGTTATTTTTTTTGCTTATGAAATGTTTACTTCAAATCATGAATCCATTACCCACCACATGCATTATGCACACTAAAACATCCATATTATATACCAAACTAACATCCCATAAGTGTTAGGATATTAGATCAAACATCATAGTCATAAACAAATTACATCGAAAAGTGAAATAATATCCAAACATATGTCTTGTAAATAAATATTATCCAAACCACAAACTGAAGTTCATAAATATTATCCAAACCACAACCACGAAATAGTTTTTTAGGCTAATAATGTGTTGGCCACAACCATATCTTTGAGAGTATTATGATCCCAGCAAATGGCATCGACCAAATTATTGATACGGTACCTATCCATATCCTACATGAAGACAACAAGAACCAAGTTAATGAAACACCTTTATGAAAAACAAATTGGTGCTAGGTAATGACCGAAAAATTATAAGTCATTACCTAAGACTCCAAGAAAACCAAATAAAGAGTTGTAGATATTTTTGGTAGTAATTAAACATGTTATGGTAATTACCAAATGACCCCAGACGACCACTACCTTAAAATGCTCAGGGTTGTTCCAACCTCCAAATTCCTTTGTCTCTAACAGCTTAATGACATACTTCCCACAATCATATATGACAATGATTTAACAATTAATTAACATGGTTTCTTAAACCCAATATCACTATGTTCACACTAGCATACTAAGATAAGAATTTTTAAAGTTATAAATGACCTATATGTTATTGGAAAATTACCCATTTTCCTGAACTGGAATACGGATAGATTTCAGTGGCCAATTAGGCATATTCTCGATCTTGGTGCTGTATGCATCATTCTTTCCAGTCGACAGAAATTCAGACAACTTCTTCCCTTCGTTGGTCAAATTTAAAAAAATTTAAACGACTCAAAATAGTAACCCTTCGTATAAAGTACTAATAAGATTTGTTTCGAAGTTAGACCTGTTCCCCGGCATACTTAAATCGCTTTTTAGAATTTATCCCAGGATCCGAATCAAAGAAGTAGGTACAATAGTGCGGCAATGAGATAATAATTATGAACCAATGATTTGGGTCTGACAACCACAGAGGAACAAGAAACTACATCATAAATATTTGGACCCCATTAAAAGAGAAGTTAGGGAAAGATCTTTTGCCTAAGGAGTGCATAGTGTATACCTGACGGCATCGAGAAAGTACTAGAGACAGTAGGTCGTCTTAACAAGTGGATTATACGGCAATAGTCCTTGCTTCCCATCAACCTAGGTTCTTTCTTATTAAATTTTGCCGGATCCATATACTTAACGAAAATAACACATAGTAAATAATTAAAAAGTGTAAGGTAAATAAAATAAACATACTAAATAATTTAAAATTATAAGGAAAATAAAAGATGAAAACATTTTCTATATAAATAACGTACTCGGAATGTTGTTGGGATGTAGAATGAAGATGGGTTTTTCACACTCACTCTAACCCCAGCTACATTGATAGCCTGCATGTGTGCTTAATATCAGATAACTATTATGTTTATGTATAATTAATGGAGTCACCTAGATGCCCATACCGTTTCCGTGACAAGCGCCGTAGGATATAGAGTACGGGAGGTCGAACGTGTGGCTTGGATCCACTCAGAATCAACTAATAACTCAGTGCTTGCCAAACAAACAAAATCATGTTACATTAAACAGTAATGACTAGCAAAGAAAGAAACTGATAAAAGAATTATCACATACTCCATAATAGCCTTTTGAGTCTTTTCTAATCCGTGCAATACGTGACGGATTGTGGCAATCCTGATCTTGAAATTCCACTTCACCTCATCCTAAATGCAATCATTAATGAAGAATTTTTTATTACTTGTAAACAAGAAACAGTTATGTTTGGTTATTACCTAAACCTGTTTGGTAATCACCAAACAGGAAAAAAGTGAAAACTGTGTTTCTGTCTATGTTAAGTTATTACTTAAATAAGTTTGGGTAATGATCAAAGTTGAATCAGTCCTGTTTGAATATTACCTAAACCTCTTTAGGTAATCCCCAAACAGTAGGAAAGTTGAATCAGTCATGTCTGGGAAGTACCAAAACATTTTTAGGTAATCACCAAATTGCATGAAAGTGAAAACTCAGCTCCTGTCATGTTATGTCATCACCTAAACATGTTTAGGTTATAACCAAAATAGAATCACTAATTTTCAGTTATTACCTTAACACTTTTAGGTTATTACCAAACAGTAACAAAGTGAAAAATGTACCTTAAGATTTTTTCTTTTCTTTCCCTTCACAAAGAGGGTCTTTATCTTTGTCCTCTTCGGTTGGTGCTTTGGTAGTGTCTTCCAAGGATTAGGCTCACCCCCTTGCTCCATAGGATGCTCGCACTTTTCCGCGGGCTTATTCTCGGACGAAGTCCCACCTAAACCATTGCCTTTTCTGGACCCATTGTCATCATCATTGTCCGGTTCATTTTTCTTGTCCTTCTTTCCATCTCCCCTCTACCTCGCCTCCGTTTCTTCATCTTCATCCTCCTCGTCCTTATTTTCCTCCTTCTCTTCCTTCTTCTTCTCATCCTCCCCGTTTCTTTGTTCTTGCCTCATGATTCTTCTCTTCCTCCACCTTCTCTTGTTCATCCTTTTTTTTTCCCGTCTTCTACTCTTCCTTATATTCTTCCTCTTTCTTATTTTTCCCTCATTCCTCCTCTTTCTTCTTATAAACCCGTTGTTTCTTTTTGGTGCCTCTTTTTTCCCTTCCCCTTCACATCACTTTCTTTATCACTTCCTTCTTTCTCTCCAACACCCTTAATTGAGAGAATAGGGTTGCTTTTAACTAAGGACTCAACATCAACATCAACATCACCAATCTCCTCACCACCAATCACATCCTCCTCTCCTTTTTGAGTTTTCTTAATATTTTGTTGTGCCTTACCCTTTTGAGGTTCTTTAGGGTTTTGAGGTCCTTTTTGGATTTAGGTGTATTAACCTTCCAATCACTCTTTGTTGGTGTCTTACCCTTTTTGAGTGTCTTACTCTCCTGAGGTAGATTGGGCAAATGTCAACTTCTTTTTCGTTGAGCCTGGCCGCCGCAAATCCTCGTCATCGCTCTCACTAGCAGAATCCATGCCAGCTTTCTCACTCTTAGACAAAGGGCTGACATCACTGAATCCTACATCATTATCTCCATCATCATCACCGTCTGAGTTTTGGGCAGCCTGTTTACTGCTTTGTTCTTCATAAACAATCAAATGATAAGATTAGACACAATCAAATAACAAAGATCAAAGCTAAAACTTCTCTCATTTATAAAATTGCACCCTCAGATACAATCCACAAAAAAAATAATATATGTCCACCTGACCATATTGGGTAGTAACCAAAAGAAACTCAGGTAATCAATTAAGTAAAAACTCATTACCTAAACAGATACTTTTTAACATTTAGGTAATACCTAAACTTGTTCAGGACATTACTAAACTATTTCAGATAACATAATCCTAAATTTTCCAGTCTTAGGTAATGACTAACTCTATTTGGGTGATTACTAAACTTTGGCAGATGACCTATCACCATCTTTTTAAGTTTTAGGTAGTGCCTAAACATGTTTAGGTCATTACCAAACAATATCAGATTACCTTATTCCACATTTCTATAAAGTTTACGCAATATAACTTTTGAAATATCAACCTACACTATTATAACTACAATCCACATAAGAAATTAGCATCTCATTTAACAACCAAAGAACCAAAATTAATGCAATCATAACATATTAGGTAAGAATTAAACTATTAGAGCACGGACCTTCAAGCATCCATTTGAACATTTGGTTAAAATTCTGCGAGAGTTGGTCAATTTTGTTCAATAGGACAAACTGCATCTTCAAGCAATTTGCCGCGAAATCGCTCGTCATGATCAAGTTTGCATAGATTCACGGCCATACTATCTACATACATATTAGTCAACCCCATAAACCTTTCCTCATAATCGTCGTCAAGCATTTTATTCTCAATATCAAAGCTTATGCTTTTAAACCCCAACAACCACTCCACATGCGTCGGGGTTATTACAGTTTGCTTCCCATGAATATCTAAGATGTTTGTTTTAGGATCGAAGTGGTCAATCACCCACTTACACATTGTTTTCCTTATCACCTTGCAATTTATGAAAAATAAGCAATCAAAACCAAGTTCGATCAAAACGTTCTTCTTTCTCTCTCGGAAACTTTTTAATGACATCAACAAACCGCTCAACATCTCCTAAAGTTGACCACGTATTCGTGTGGATATTAGAAAGTATGAATTATTACTCAAATAATAGAGTTTCTAAAAAGGCAACAAAAGTCCTTAAAGAATTATAGTTTCGTCCATACCTTGCTTATGGATGCACTCGGCATATTGGTTTACAGTTTAGCAAGAGGTATGAGAACTAGCTCATCCGATTCGGATTGCTTTCGCTTTGACATCGTGCCTAACAACATTAAAAGAATCTCAACAATTAACAAAAATCACAATTACTGGACGGTTTTGGTAATTTTAAAACTAGTTTGAACATATTTTAGGTATCACCAATCAGTTTTAGGTAATCACCATATGTTGCATCTTATTGATAAAAAAAACGACATCCCAAGCATAAGTAGCAACAAATTTAACAAATATATTGCACAACTTTGAAGAAAAAATCAAAGAAGTTCCCATTAAACTTTGAAGAAAAATCAAAGAAGTTCTCAAATAAAACAACCCAAACAATATACATTATTCCCCAAAATTCAAGTGTTACACAACTTTTTTGACACAAGATATAATTTTTCATTAAACTTTGAAGAAAAATCAAACAAGTCCACAAATAAAACAACTCCAATAATATACATCATTCCCAAAAATTAAGGTAATTACCAAAACTCTCTTTGTAATCACCACATATTCAAAATTACATGCACACGTGGATTTTACTCAATGTTTTTCATCAAGGACCATCCTAAAACCACGATATAACCAAACCCAAACAACATTTTACAAAGCACTCAAAACTTTTTTAGGGCAAAATTCAAATTAATTACTTATCATAACAAACCAACCCCATCATAAAATTCACTCACAAAATAACTACACTGAAACATAGACAAAAAACCAAAAACAGGAAGAACATTATACTTACTCCCCTTTCTAAGATTGGAACCTAAAACAGAAACCAAAACATGATGAAAATGTGGGACAAAAAACTAATCTCGGTAAGCGTTTTCGGCGAGTTGTGCAAGCTTTTTCATGCCGGCGATGGAAAAATACGGTGGATGCTAGGGAGGAGAGAGAGAAACGAAAAAAACAGGGGAAGATGGAGAGAGGAAAATGGCGGTTAGGGAGGAGAGAGAAAATGAAAGTGAGTTAAGAAGAGTGGGAAGAGAAAAGGGGGGAAGAAGAGTAAAAGGGGTGGTTTCCCCAAAATGAATAATGTCAAATTTTTTTAACAAAAAAAAAGGTAAAAGAAAATATATAATTTTTTATACCCTAACCTCTATTTTCTTACTTTTGTTACACAACCCATCAACTCAAGTCAATTCTAACAAGTCAAGTTCAATCTCCATTGGAGGAAACCTTCATCTAAAAAGAAAAAGGTTAGATTTTTTATATCCTAAATTTATATTTTTGTTCTTAAACTATGAATTATGTATTAATATTACAAAATGAGTCTTTACTTCTATTACATGAAATGACAAAATCCTCAAAATATAATTATGATAACATTCATAATCATCATCTAAAGCATTTATTGTTGTTATTTTTATGGTTGTAACAACAATAAATGTAGTATTTGACTTTGAAAAACCAATCAATGCTTAAGATTTCACTTTTATAATATTATAGTTCGACGTAAATTAAAAGTTAAAAAAAAAAGTAAACCCTAGAAATTTTGAACTTTACAAAGCATTATTTTCATTTTATTTTTTGCAACAAAACAACCATAGTGAAGATTCTAAGTTTAAATATAGCTTTCTCTTTCAATGGTATTGTTTTAAAACAAAAAAAGCTTTCTCTTTCAATGGTATTTTTTTTCCATAAATAGTGGTATAAATGTATCCTAGTACATAACATGTTTAGTAATTACCTACATATATTTAGCTAATTACCAAACGTATATAGAATTTCCAAACAAAGTTAAGGGAATTCAAAAATATAGGACAAGTTTAAACCTAGTATTATTATTGCCATCATTAACTATTCATAAACCAATCAATACTAGCGTAATCACATGAAAACTTACAATTCATAACATCACCACAACTTCTAGAACATTTTGGTAATCACCAAACATACATCAGGTAATCACCAAACACAAGTGAGGCAACACTAGCATAGATTACCAAACACAGTTAAGGGAATTGAAAAGGCTAGGACTAGTATAAACCTAGCATTATTATAGATATCATTAACTATTCATAAACCAAACAACACTAGCATGCATAGATTACATGAAAACTTCCAATTCATAACATCACTACAATTTCTGGAATGGTTTGGTAATCACCAAACATTATTAGGTAATAACCAAACACATGATTGCATTGGCATTCCACTTAATTTTTATGATTTCATTGGCTTTAGCAAATGTTAATGATGCAAATTTCTAATTATATTCAACATTTTGCATTCATTGGTTATTGGAGTGCATATGAACAATACGTAAACTCATGGTGTCAACGGAGCACAATGAACATATAGATGGCTTGGATGACTTGGAGGTTACTCAAAAACTTGATATAGAAGATGAAACTATTCACACACCAAGATCCGCAAAGGGTGACGATACTGAACATATTGATGACTTGGATGACTTGGACGACTAGGAGAATACTCACAAAATTCACGAAGAAGACAAAGCTCGGGATACACCTAAGTCCCCGATGGATGAGGATATTGACGACTCAGATACTTTCTTTGATATGGAGTTTTGGGAGAAATTTGACAAAGATCTAGAAGATTTCAATGAGGAAGATATGAAGCAATTATACTTTGACACTCTTGAAAATTGTGTTCGGTTTTATATGTTGTATGCCAAGGTTAAAGGATTTGGAATCCGACACAAGGCCCCAACTAAGGGTGCAAGTGGTGATCACTTCACCACAAAAACCATATGGTGCAAGAAGCAAGGTTTTCGGGATAACCAATACTTGGATAATCCAAATAGGAAGATTTCCGAAAGAGCACTTATGAGATGCGGTTGTCAGGCGATTGTTAAGTTCAAATGGGATTAGGTTCAGGAAAAATACTTTGTCAAGGAATTCAATGATGTCCATAATCATGATCTTGTTGTTCTCCCACACCAACAACCATTCATAAGGTATTTTCAGTATGGGTTCATTACATTTACTTCTTCCAAGATGATGTTTCTTAAGATATTATCTTCACTGTTAGGTTATTACCTATCCTGTAGTTGGTTATTACCTAACCAGTCCAGAAAATGAAAATATTTGGAGTAAATTTTTTTTTCTTTCTCTTTGGTAATTACCAAAACACTGTCTGGTGATTACCTAACACTCAGTGTATTTGTTTCAGTGATTACCTAACTTGTTTTTTAACACTACCAAATATGGTCAGTAGGTGGACATTTATGATTAGTAAACATGATTTATATCATAAAATATGCTATTGTGTGGTTCACCATGACAATTAAAAAATCAAACAAGTTATGTTCATTATCTTTTCACAGGCACCATCGTAATATTTCCGAGGCTGACAAGAGTCGTATCAAATCCATGATCAATTCGGGAGTTTCTTCTTGTGTAACTATGTATAATTTTGTTCAAGAAGCATGAGGTCCAGACAAAGTTTCTTTCCTAGCAAAGGACATGTACAACACTATTCACCAGTTACAAAAGGAAGAAATCGGCGATGGTGATGCAGAGGCGGTAACGGCATACTTGCTATGTGCAAAACAAAGATGACAATGAGTTTTTCTTAAAATACACACGGGACAAAGACAAAGACAAAGACTTGGAGAAGATGTTTTGGTGTGATGGGACGTCCCGCCGCAATTACAAAAACATTTGGTAATGTCATTGCTTTTGACACGACTTACAAGTGCAACGCTTACAATAAGCCATTAGTGGTGATCGTCGGTATCAATCACCATGGGAAAACAGTCTCATTCGTTGTTGCTTTGGTTTAGGATGAAACAACGGAGACCTATAAATGGGTTTTGGAGCAGTTGGTCCATTTTAGGGAAGGAAATATACCACACACGGTCATAACTGATGGGGACAAGGTCATGGCCGCTGCAATCAAGATTGTCCTACCAAATGCCCATCATAGATTATGTTTGTGCGTGGCATTTGATGAGGAATATAAAAAAAAATGGAGGCGTGGCAGCGGCTTCATGAAATGCGTTGACAAATGCCGAACAAGAGAAGAATTTTAATAGGCGTGGCGTGAACTTGTTGTAAAGTACAAATTGCAAGAAAAAAATGGGTCACGGATTTGTACAATGACAAGGAAAAATGGGGAGAAGCATTTATGCATGGCCAAATTTTTCGCCGGTAAGAACAAATCCAAATTATTTTCCTCCATGCATAGCTTTTTAATGTTTAGGTAATTACCATACCTAGTCTAGGTGATTACTAAACAGTGAATATACACTTCTGAGTACACACTAAAGGTCACTGTGAGCGTTTAGTAATTACCTAGGTGTGTTTTGGTGAGTACCTAACATGTTAAGTAAGTACTTATGCTTGTTCCAGTAATTACCTAAATTATTCCAGTACAATGTTCACGCTTATTTAACCAATGAATAGGTATGAGAAGCACACAGAGATGCCATGAACCGCACTTTGAAGACTGTTCTTGGAACCAAAATAAAGTTGTATAGATTTGTTGCATTGTACGACATAGCATTAAAAAGAATCAGATTCACTGAGACAGAATATGACTACATCACGGAACACACAACACCGGTGGTCAAAGGAGTCTTGAAGAATGTCAAAGAACATGCATCAACTATATATACGCGGGGTGCTTATGACTTGATGTGTAAGGAACTTGACTTTGAAAGAATGCACGTCGTCATTGATACTCAAGTTGAACATTTCCATCCCGATGGTCCAGTTACATGTTATTGGCTATCAAACACCGAGCACAAAGATGCACAGTACGTTGTTCCTCATTATAAAAAAATTGAGACAATGTATTGTTGTTGTATGAAGTTTGAATCGGTTGGTTTCCCATGTCGCCACATGTTTGCTGTCATGAAGTCTGCTTATTTTGATCAGATTCCGGTGGGAAATATTCTTCGTCGATGGACAAGACATGCAAAGACAACCTCTAATCCAAGCGAGGCCATGGATAACTTTAAGAGCAATGCCGAAGCCGCGGTACTTGGACGGTTTGCGTACCTCACATTGGAAGCAAAAGAACTTTGTACGGCGTATTCCAGAACGTACAAGTCATCACAAAAGCTGAAGGAAGCTTTCTTCAAGCTTCAATTGTCTGCTCCACTAGATTTGAATGACCAAATATTATCTCCAAGGGTTTTGGTAGGTTTAAATAATCCTAAGGTAGTGCAGGTAAAGGGTAAGCCAAAACGAAAGAAGCAAAAATGTTTGTTCAATGAGCCCTCCACGCCTAAGAAGAATGCGGACGAGAGCTCAACCAAGTCATTCGACCTCAACAAGACACCTCCCGTTACTCCGCACAAAAAACCTGAGACAAGCGACTCCCCCAAACTTAGCGACATCCTAAAGAATCATATGCCTAGAACATTTATATCAGGAGAAGCAGCAGAGTGCATTTTGTGCTACGAAGTTTCTCACTTTCAGAAGGATCCCCAGGTTTTTTATTGGGGGCCCCAACCATTTTGGTAGTTATAATTGCTAGTTATTGGTTGGTGCCCGGCTGCCCGCAACCATTTTGGGAATCATGATTTTTTTTGTATCTCTTTTTGTATCATGATTTTTTTTGTATCTTTTAGAAAGCTATACAAAGCCATCTCAATATACATTTTCATCTACTGTCTGTCATTGTTTGGTAATCACCAAAATTGTTTCAGTAATTACCTAAACCTCTTCAGAAATGTAGAAGTTGGTCTGACATTGTTTGGTAATCACCAAAATCGTTTTAGTAATACCCAAACCTTTTCAGAACACATAAGTTGGTCTATAACTATTTGGTAATCACCAAAACTTGTTTAGTAATTACCTAAAACTCTTCAGAACACAAGTACGTAAGTTGATCTGACATAGTTGGTAATCACCAAATATCATCAAACTGATAAGCCTATTATTCATATTCTTGACAGGTCAAACATTTTTTGGGTTATCACCTAAAAAAAATTGCATATGTGCTATATGTTTTTGGTGGGTAAAATAATAATAAATAAATTAAATTGACTTTTACATTTGAAACATCGACCTGCCCCTATAATTGCTATTAAACAGTTGATTATTTGATGACTTAGCAAATCACCAGATAAATACAAAATTAACACATTAATCGCAATTTCAGGTGATTAAAGATAATCACCAAGAGGGCTTTAGAGAAACACTAAACAGGATTCAGGTAGTATCTAACAAACAATCAAAACTTCAAATCACTAAATGAAATATCTATCTTATATAAAATGTAACAAAAATGATAATCGCCACGAGGGCTTTAGAGAACCACTTTTTTAGTGTTTGGTGATTACCAAACAAGTTTAGGTAATAACTTAACAAAGATAAATACAGTTTTCATTTTGTTCATATTTGGTGATTGCCAAACAGATATAGGTAATAACCAAATATGCAAAATTGAAATCACACATTTAAATCATATTGATTAATTTGTAATTATAAGTTTTAATACCAATAAGCAAAGGAAACATCGTGCTTCAAAACCAAATACAATCCATATATCCTAATGGAAAGACAACATTACAAACTTAATAGTAAGTATGTCAACAAAAGTTATAGTACCAAATACCTAAAGAAACATTACAAACTTAATAGTATGTATGTCTACAAAACCATATAATAAATATATAATTCAAGCACCAAACATTACACATCAATTTAATTCTCGGGGTCAGAGGCATAGGTCTTAGTTGCTTCTCCATCATCTTCCTCTTCTTCTCCATCACCATTACCATCAACATCGCACGATCGGAACCTGTGTACATTCAAAGAGCCAATTCAATCAAATACATTGAGTTTAATAAAAACTGGTAACGACTGAAAATCATTACCTAAAACTGGCATAGTACCTACTCAAAACTTTTTAACATTTAGGTAACACCTAAACATGTTCAGGACATTACCAAACTATGTCAGATAACATAATCCTAAATGTTTAAGTCTTAGGAAATGACTAAAACTATTTAAATGATTACTAAACGTTGACAGAAATAGGCATACTACCTACCCTACACTTTGTAACATTTAGGTAATACCTAAACATGCTCAGGACATTACTAAACTATTTCAGATAACATAATCCTAAATTTTTAAGACTTAGGTAATGACTAAAACGCTTTTTGTAATTACTAAAATTAGGTAGATGACCAATCACCAGCTTTTTAAGTTTTAGGTAATGCCTAAACATGTTTAGGTCATTACCAAACAATATCAGATTACCTTATTCCACATTTATATATTATGTAATGGCCTAATAACCTAATAAGTACCATATAAATAACAAATTCAATTATTACCATAATTTTCATCCCCGCTATCTGCGGTTTCCTCTTCTCCCTGTCGAGGCCCCGTTGTAGCGGTCCCTTTCATCACCTCCAAATGCATCCTCTTCCTTAGGCCATGCATGTAATCATCGGGAAAAAGTTCCGGATATGCACGTTTGAGCATTTCTTGAACAATTTTGGTCTCCACCAAGGCATATTGTGAGTTACTCAATGTCTCCGCAACATTTCTCCCAATCGATGGAATAACTGTAGCAAAAGTTTATCCACTTGGCCCATCGGCCCTTCCACTTGGCCCATCGGCCCTTTTTTTCTCTCCCCTTTGTCAGGTACAGCTCCACCCCTCTTTCTCCCCTTCACCCATTTACCAACCGCTTCATCAAAAGTGAAGCCTAGAGCATGACTAATGGTCTTATGGTCAAATGAATCATGCTCCAATTCCTTCACAACCTCACCTTTCAAATCCACTCCAAATTTATGATCTTCTTATATGGGACATCAGCTCGACCATGAAACGGGGCATGTTCATTTGTTTCTTTGAAATGACACAAAACATAATGAACATGTCAGCCCACGTTAATGTTGATTTCCCCCCTATACGAGCATTAAAGGACTGTTGAATGACAAGGAGGAGGAAACGAGTCTGGAGAGGAAGCTCATCAACTTGAGGCTTACGGGTCCTGTCGTCTTCGTTATCCATCAACAATAGTTTGTTGCACTCCTGAACATCAAATTCATCGACTTCACTACATTTGTTACTAGGGTAATCCCACAAAGCATCCACAGGCAAACCAAGAATCGTTCCAAGTTCTATATCATCGAACGAGATTTCGACACCTTTCACCCAAGATGTTACCCTGCCATCATCAGTGTCATCCACTTCAAGATGTGTGTAGAATATTTTCACAAGTTCAGGATAGCAAGGGAGCTTAGTCTGGAGTAGTCTATGCCACTGTTGGTATAAAAACCAATCAAAAAGGAAGTTTGCATTGTGAAGCTTCAAAGACATTAAGTCCACTGTCCTACCTGAGTACACATGACGTGTACCAAAATTTTATTTGTAAAGTTTAACATGCTCTGGGGTGCGAAACCTTTTGTTTTCATCAACATTAGTTTCGGGAATGATAGGATCAACACCCTCAAAGGTACGTTGCCTTTTCTGTGAACTCTGAGAAGTAGATGCCTCTTGCTTTTTTGGAGCTTGCCTTTTTCTATATGAACGATGTGGGGATTCTTCGCCTTCCTCGGATTCCACATAATCCGAATCATCGCTAGCATTCTTGTCCTTATTCTTTGTCGGCTTGAAAGCTGCCATCTTTACCCTTGCCATCTCACTGCCCAAAAAAAAATTATAAACAGATTACACATACTGACAAGTTCGGTAATAACCAGACATGGTTTTGGTAATAACCAAAACTAATATAACAGAGAAGCACAATTTCTGCAATCATTTGGTAATCACAAAAAATACATCAGGTAATTACCAAACACAGGTGAGGCAATACTAGCATAGATTACCAAACACAGTTAATGCAATTGAAAAAGATAGGACAAGTATAAACCTAGCCTTATTATAGATACCATTTACTATTAATGAACCAATAAACACTAGCATAGATTACATGAAAAGTTATAATTCATAACATCACCACAATTTCTGGAACGGTTTGGTAATCCCCAAACTTACATCAGGTAATTACCAAACACAAGTGAGGCAACACTAGCATAGATTACCAAACATAGTTAAGGGAATTGAAAAAGCTAGGACAAGTATAAACCTAGCCTTATTATAGATATCATTAACTATTCATAAACCAAACAATACTATAGAGTAGATTACATGAAAACTCACAAATCATAACATCACCACAATTTCTATAACGTTTTGGTAATCACGAAAAATATTCAGGTAATTACGAAACACAGGTGAGGTAATACTAGCATAGATTACCAAACACAGTTAAGGGAATTGAAAAAGCTAGGACAAGTAAAAACCTAGTCTTATTATAGATATCATTAACTATTCATAAATCAAACAATATTAGCATAGATTACATGAAAACTTACAATTCATAACATCACCACAATTTCTGGAATGTTTTGGTAATCACCAAACACAAATCAGGTAATTACCAAGCACAGTTGAGGCAACACTAGCATGAATTACCAAACACATTTAACGCAATTGCCAAAGATAGGTCAAGTATAAACCTAGCCTTATTATAACCATCATTAAATATTCATGAACCAAACAATACTAGCATAGATTAAATGAAAACTTACAATTCATAACATCACCACAATTTCTATAAAGTTTTAGTAATCACCAAACATATTCAGGTAATTACCAAACACGAGTGAGGCAACACTAGCATAGATTACTAAACACAGTTTAGGGAATTGAAAAAGCTAGGACAACTATAAACCTAGCCTTATTATAGATATCATTAACTATTCATAGACCAAACAATACTATAGAATAGATTACATGAAAACTCACAATTCATAACATCACCACAATTTCTCTAACGTTTTGGTAATCACTAAACATATTCAGGTAATTACCAAACACATGTGAGGCAATATTAACATAGATTACCAAACACAGTTAAGGCATAGAAAAAGATAGAACAAGCATAAACCTAACATTATTATAGATACCATTTACTATTCATGAACCAATCAACACTAGCATAGCTTACATGAAAACTAACAATTCATAACATCACCACAATTTCAGAAACGTTTTGGTAATCACCAAATATACATCAGGTAAACCAAACAATACTAGTATAGATTACATATAAACATAAATCCCAATTCACGAAGCGTTTAGAGAACCACCCAACAAACTTTAAAACATCACCACAATATCTTTGTAATTCATCAATGAAACCATGATCCAAACTTCCATCTTTTCTAAAACTAACATGATAATTAGATTCTTACAAATTTCTTCTATTGTCAATTTCAAACTAAACTTACAACAAAACCCTAACTTTCACTATTCAGATACTTAAATCAATGGACAACAACAAATAATTATATATCATTATTCCCAAAAAAAGTCGAAATTGCCACAAATCAAAACCCTAAATTTCAATAATCAGATACTTTAATCATATGTTTTAGAATTTTGGTAAGCACCAAAATTGATGTGTTAGAAACGCATAACTCATAAGATTCAAACACAATCCTTCCTCTTCCCCCCAAAATTTCAAACAAGTCCTTTAATCAATTCAGAACAACATAATCAAGTGCTAACAACAAATAATTAAATATCACAATTCCAACAAAAATCGAAATTGCCACAAGAGAAAACATTAACTTTCACTATTCAAATACTTAGATCATATATTTCACAATTTAAATCATGAATGGAGTTGTATGGTGCCACTATTCAAAACTTCAAAATTGCCCTAAAAAATTAAACCCTAGATTGAAACTCACCTTCAACAAATAATGCCGAAAGTGTTGCCGGATTTAATGTCAAGAATACGCTGTGCATTTGTCAGAGAACCGCTGTCTTTTTTTTTTGGGAGAAGAAAGTGTGGTTGATGAGAGAGAATGTGGAGGAAGTTGAGAATGATGGAAGGTTTAGGAGAGAGAATGAGGGAAGTTTTAGGAGAGAGAATGAGGGAAGTTTTAGGAGAGAGAAATTGAGGGAGGGAGAAGTTAGCGGTTCTTTGAAATAGTGGTTGGAAAAATTACAATAATGCCCTCAGTATCTTGGTTTTACAAATTATTTAAAATAATTCAATTTTCGTATTTTACCCCCAAAACGGATAGTTTTAGATATTACCAAAACTTGTACAGGTAATTACCAAACTATAGTCAAACAATTACGAAAACTCAACAAAGAAATAACATAGGGATTGGGGAAATATATGACACTGGGTCTATAGGCCAAGAATCTCATACAACCTAATTTTTACATATAAACACTCATAAAAATTACTCAACCATGAATCCTTCTTATTTTCTTTGGCCTAATACTTATTTCTGGTTTTCAGTAATCACTTAAAAACTTTTGGTAATAACCAAACTGTGCAGACTGTTAAGACCAAGCCACCAATGTCATTAACAATTCATTTAATTTTCAAAGATTTCAACAGTACTTTTAAAAACAATGAAAATTCTAAGTTCAAAACTCCAATCCAGGTAAGAAACACTCATTACTTAACCAATGACAACAATAAAGAAAGCTTTATAATACTTTCATAAGCTCCATTCAAGTTGCATTTACATAGTATTTAAAATTTAACAACTTCTAGCCAGAATTCTTCACTATCAAAATACTCACTATTATAGAAACAAAAACAGAGAGACATAATACCACATAACCCTTCCCTTGGATGAACCTTCTTCTTTCTCATCCTCTCGCTTCATCTTTTCTAATTCATCAACAAGCCTCTTATTCTCATTCTTTATCAAATTAACCTCGGTTGCCGCTCTGTTTTTTCTCAAATAGAAGTTGGTTTGCCACATCCCTTTGCCAATCTATAATTTTTTTATCAATCCTTCTAAAAAAATTCACACCCCCTTGAATTAGTGTCACGGTCCCAATATTTACATGCCATAAATCTCCTTCCAGGATTCTCATGAGTCCAAGACTTCAACTTTGCAACTGGAAAACCGCAGTCGCAATATATTTCTTCACAGTTCACAGACGAGGAGATTTCTCTTGACATACTTGTACACGAAAGAACCATAAACAAATCAACAACCTTCACGCAATAACATATAATTTAAAAAAAAAAACTAATGAAAAATTGCATATGCTAAATATTCACCTTAGTCAATTTTGTAATTCTTCTAAGCTCGAATTCCACAAGGAGGTGCGATTTTCTCAAAAGTTCGAGAATTAAGTAGAAACTAGTAGCTAGAACATTTAGAGAGAGAAAAATAATGTGACATGGATAGATAGAATGGAAATAATATGATATTAATACAGACATAATATGGAGGGAAGCCAAAATTTTGAACTTCAAATTTTTACCAAACTATCCTTTTTGAAATTTGAAATTTTCGTTTTTCCGCCACATCATAAGATCTTTAGTAATTACCAAACATATTTTGGGCATTACTAAACCTACTAAGTGGAGGATGTTCTCCCAATCACAATCCATTCCTATTACTCATCAAAGCAATCCTATGGGGATTGGACAATCATGCCACAGGGTCCATTAGGCCCAATACCTCACCAAACCCCATTGACTTCAGTTTTGGGTCCCCCATTGTCCCTCCTTGTACTAAAAAACTTAAATTAACCCCATATCATATGCTTTTAGATAATTACCAAACATGTTTTGGCCATGACCAAACCTACTAAGTGGAGGATGTTCTCCCAATCACAATCCATTCCCACTACTCATCAAATTAAACTTATGGAGATTGGACAATCATGACACTGGGTCCACTAGGCCCAATACCTTACATAACCCCATTGTCCCTCCTTGTACTAAAAAGCCCAAATTAACCCCATATCATATGGTTTTAGATAATTACCAAACATATTTTGGGCATTACTAAACCTACTAAGTGGAGGATGTTCTCCCAATCACAATCCATTCCCATTACTCATCAAAACAATCCTATGGGGATTGGACAATCATGCCACTAGGTCCATTAGGCCCAATACCTCACCAAACCCCATTGAATTCAATTTTGGGCCACAATTGTCCCTCCTTGTATTAAAAAGCCCAAATTAACCCCATATCATATGCTTTTAGATAATTACCAAATATGTTTTGGCCATGACCAAACCTACTAAGTGGAGGATGTTCTCCCAATCACAATCCATTCCCATTGCTCATCAAAGCAATCCTACGGGGATTGGACAATCATGCCACTGCGTCCATTTGGCCCAATACCTAACCATACCCCCATTGACTTCAGTTTTGGGCTCCCATTGTCCCTCCTTGTACTAAAAAGCCCAAATTAACCACATATCATATGCTTTTAGATAATTACCAAACATGTTTTGGCCATGACCAAACCTGCTAAGTGGAGGATGTTCTCCCAATCACAATATATTCCCATTACTCATCAAAGCAATCCTATGGGGATTGGATAATCATGCCACTGGGTCCATTAGGCCCAATACCTCACTAAACCTCATTGACTTTAGTTTTGGGCCCCCATTGTCCCTCCTTGTACTAAAAAGCCCAAATTAACCCCATATCATATGCTTTTAAGTAATTACCAAACATGTTTTGGCCATGACCAAACCTACTAAGTGGAGGATGTTCTCCCAATCACAATTCATTTCCATTATTCATCAAAGCAATCATATGGGGATTGGACAATCATGCCACTGGGTCCATTAGGCCCAATACCTCACAAAACCCCATTGAATTCAGTTTTGGGCCCCAATTGTCCCTCCTTGTATTAAAAAGCCTAAATTAACCCCATATCATATGCTTTTAGATAATTACCAAACATATTTTGGCCATGACCAAACCTACTAAGTGGATGATGTTCTCCCAATCACAATCCATTCCCATTACTCATCAAAGCAATCCTATGGGGATTGGACAATCATGTCACTGGGTCCATTTGGCCCAATACCTCACCTGACCCCATTGACTTCAGTTTTGGGCCCCCATTGTCCCTCCTTGTACTAAAAAGCCCAAATTAACCCCATATCATATGTTTTTAGGTAATTACCAAACATATTTTGGCCATGACCAAACCTACTAAGTGGATGATGTTCTCCCAATCACAATCCATTCCCATTACTCATCAAAGCAATCCTATGGGGATTGGACAATCATACCACTAGGTCCATTAGGCCCAATACCTCACCAAACCCCATTGAATTCAGTTTTGGGCCCCAATTGTCCCTCCTTGTATTAAAAAGCCCAAATTAACCCCATATCATATGCTTTTAGATAATTACCAAACATGTTTTGGCCATGACCAAACCTACTAAGTGGAGGATGTTCTCCCAATCACAATCCATTCCCATTACTCATCAAAGCAATCCTATGGGGATTGGACAATCATGCCACCTGGGTCCATTTGGTCCAATACCTCACCGGACTCCATTGACTTCGTTTTGGGCCCCCATTGTCCATCCTTGTACTAAAAAGCCCAAATTAACCCCATATCATATGTTTTTAGGTAATTACCAAACATGTTTTGGCCATGACCAAACCTACTAAGTGGATGATGTTCTCCCAATCACAATCCATTCCCATTACTCATCAAAGCTATTCTATGGGGATTAGACAATCATGCCACTGGGTCCATTAGGCCCAATACCTCACCAAACATTATTGACTTCGAGTTTGGGGTCCACATTGTCCCTCCTTGTACTAAAAAAGCTCAAATTAACCCCATATCATATGCTTTTAGGCAATTACCAAACATGTTTTGGCCATGACCAAACTACTAAGACATTCTTGTCTCTTACATTTTGTGGCTTTATAACTCTATTTGGCTTATTTGGATTAACACATTTATAGTATATTGATTAATTTGTACTTAGGATTGTTTATTTGAATTGTTTATTTTCAATACACTTTGGAATTGGAGGTTTTGAGACTTCTCTTAGTTTCTGCAAAGTTTTGGTAATTACCGGAACCCATTTTAGTAATTACCTAAAGTGTCAGTTCAGTCATCTTCTTCAACTCTCATCTTCAACCCTCATCTTCAACCTTTCGATTTTTTCTCTCTCCTCTGAAATTCTTCTTCTAGTGTGAAAATGATCATCAATACTCTAAAAACTCACAAATCGGTTCCAAATCGGCGGTTTTCCAACAGATTACAACAATCAAATTATGTTTTTGTCGAATTCATAATGACCTAGAATCTTGATTTTGAGTTTGTTCATTTTAAAACTCATACTATACTTTCTATGGTTTTCGGGTGTTCATGGTCTACATACGATCATCAATTTTATGTTTGTTAGTTCATCTATTTCATGAATTTACAAAGATGAAAGAGAGGAAAGTGAAAAAATTTCACCAAAAAATTTCCCAAAAAATTTCCCCCAAAATCGAAAATTACAATTTCAATTTCACAACTTTTCATCACAAATTCATGACTTCTTCATGAATTCTTACCATTTGATGGAAAAGGAAGGATCCGGGGAAAGAAATCTTCTGAAAATTCGAGAAGAATTGAAGATCCATGGAAGATTTGAGGGAGGAAGGGGTAGAGGAGAGGAGAGAGAAATTTTGGCTAAAAAAAAATTCTCAAAATTTTTTTTTGGCCGAAATTATTTTTCGGATTTTTCTGAATTTTTTCATATTTTTTTTTTGTATTTTTCGAAATTATTTAAAACATTTTCAGAAATTAGAATAAATCATTTTGGTATTTTCTAAAATCATTTCAAAGCAAAAAAAGAAAAGAGAAAAGAAAGCTGAGGTGGGTGGCTCACATTGATTGTGGCCCTACTTTTTCCATGGTCTTTTTTGAAAAAGACCATTGTAGAATTTTCAAGTCACAAAAACTGTGTTTTGCTTCGTGCACAACTTGCACACAATAGTCAACTTTGGTTTTTCTCCATTATGAAGTTGAGTGAACTGTAGATTCAAAATAAATAGCCTCTTTTGGCGAAAAAAACTGAAAAATGTTTTACGGATTAGTTATTATGGGGTCTTGATTACCAAGTATTGTATGAGGCACAACTTTTATGAAAGTTTCACTTTAATTTTTCTTTTTCAAAACTGATTTGATATACCTTTACTACCCCTTTGGGAGTTAGTTATAAGTTGTGGTAGTGGGAATGAATTTGTATGTAAATTTGTGAAGAAAATCATTACTCATTCCCATGGTAATGTTAATTTATCCTAAAGTATTTATTTTTCTTCTTAAATTTGCATTCCCATTCAATACCACCGTGTAGGTGGTAATGAGTGGTAATGAAAATTGCTTCCCCTTGGAGAAAAAACACAAGCTTAGGGGTGACATTGCTTCCTCACGGAGAAAAAACACAAACTTGCGGATTGAAATTGCTACCCATGGAAGTTTTAGGGGTACTTTTCGTGTAATATTACACATAAAATATATTTTCATTACCACTATTTATTAACGACTACCGAAAGGGCCGTTATAGAATTGTGTTTTACAGACTAGTAGTTATGGGATAACAAAAAATATTGTGTTTTGCGTCGTGCATAACTTGCATGCAAAATTCAACTTTAGCTTTTATCCATTCTGAAATGAGTAAACTGTAGAATATGAAAAAATAACTACTTTTGGTAAGAAAATTACTGAAATACTTTTACGGACTAGTAGTTATGGAGTCATATTTATCGGGTTTTGTGTGAGGCATATCTTGTATAAAAATTTTCTTAAATACTCCTAAACTACCCCTACAAATACAATCCCATACCCCACCACTCTCACTCTCACACTCTCACTCTCTCACTCTCACACTCTCTCATTCTCACTCCTCACTCCTCACTCACTCCCACCATAGCAGCCACCACCACAACCACCACCGCAACCACCACCACCGCAACCACCACCACTTGGAACCACCACCACACCGCAACCAACAACACCGCACACCACCACCGTAGCACAACACCACATCTCCGGCACCCAACAACACCGCACACCACCACACCGACAACCACCTCATCGGAAGCACACCACCACACCGGAGAGCACCACCGCGAAGCACACCACCGCGAGATCCAGATCCGCGTGACAAAACTCGACCACTACCACCACAACTTGCCGGAAAAAGCATGGGCCCAAGGAAGAAGGCAAAGGAAGTGGGAGAATCATCAAATCAGGTTAGTTTTGTTGTTTTATGTGGTTAAAACTCCCAAACCCCCGTCGCCGGAAAACATGGTGAAAAAAAAAATTGCATTTGTTATATTTGTTGGTTTTATATGTTGCATCCATACCAACAACAAGTGGATAAGTTCGGAGGATATTTGCCGAACGAGGGTGCACCATGAATGCTGCAGTCATTGCATTTGTCTCCTCGTCTTGCCTAATCCAGTGAAGGTAGTCGCTCTCTCGAGCAAGGTGAAGGAAGTGTTGCATCACGTCTCTACCATCCATTGCTTCCCTTCTATCCTTTTCCTTCAGGTTGTACAAGTGTCTCATATTTGGATGATCATCGGGAAAATTTTCATTCACAGCTTTCATTATACTAGCAGGCTTAACGTGCGATTTTATCATATCGCGAGCGAATACCTTTGCCGCCGGACTAAGGCCGCTGATGGGTCGATGGCCCTCAGGGTAATGAATGAACTCATGATTGTGCATGCCCCTAATCCCCCGTTCTGCTTTGATCACCCATCCAGTTCAATTTGGGTACTCCAAATACTCAACCTTAACTCCCGCTCTACAGCCACAGGCTTTTGTCTTTGTAGCTACCCGTTCTGCTACACTAAGATCTCTACCTTCACCCCTATATGGTGCGCCCCGGTTACATTTCATATATACATATTCTCGTCCACTAGGATCGTGTTTATGATTTGACATAATAATCATCACAAACCCGATTTCATTTGCCCTTTTCTTAACCCAATCTTGTAGTTCCTTTTTCTCAGCCCATAGTGTTTCATTATAAAACATGTGATTATAATCTATATAATCACCCCCAAAGTCCGGCAAATAAGCCTATAATGTTTAGCATTTTTTCAATTAGACAACATATAATCAATAATATTATTCACTATTATTTACTTACTTATCGTAACTAATAATCATTATTATTTATTTACCAATCACAAAATTTATTAACTACATAGTGCACATGTTCTCAAATTAATATAATCCATTCATTAACTTAATATTAGTTAGTTACCAATCACAAAAATTACTAATTATGAAAATAATTATAATAATATGCATACATATTTCAAAACAATATCAAAAAATATTAACTAAATATTCATTAACAAAATTAACATAAACGGATGTACTATTATTCGCTAATTACAAAATCAATACTAATTATGACGGAAAATCAAATATTAACTAAATGGAACATATTAACTATTAACATTTAATTAATATATTCAAATTAACTATTCACATAAATTATAAAAACCCAAATAAACACAAATTATTATTTTTAATTCAAACAGAAATTATTAATAAATAAATTAAGAACAAATATAAATTATTTTAAATAAACATAAATATATAATTATTAAAAAACATAAATTACTACAAACATAAACAAAACATAAATTTAAAAAAAGAAAAAAAAAAACCCAAACTCCCTCCCCCCCAACCCCTCGCCGGAAAACACGAGGCTAAAAAAAATTTTTTTTTTCGAAAATGCGGGGCAACGGATAGGAAATCCGTTACCACCGCCTCCGGTAACGGATAGGAAATCCGTTACCACCACGAAGGTAACGGACAAAAAATCCGTTGCCTCAGTGGAAGCACCGAAAAGTGATCCGTTACCATGGTAACGGATAACTTTTCCGGTGCTTCCACGAGGCAACGGATTTTTTGTCCGTTAGTTCTCGTGGAAGCAACGGGTTTTGCATCCGTTTCTTCCACCTTGGGGTAACGGATTTTCGATCCGTTACCCTCTCCCGATGGCCAAAAAAAATTTTCCGCAAGACTTCAAAAAAAAAAAAAATAATTTCAACTTACCACATTTCGTTCCGGCGGCGTTGACGGTCCTTCATTGGACATTTTCGTACCTCCTCACTTGCTTCGGTGGTGCTCCGTGGTGGTGCTCCGGTGGTGGGTGGTGGTCGGCCGGCGGTGGTGTTCGGAAGGTGGTGGTGGTGTTAGTGCTTGATGGTAGAGAGAGAGCGCTTAAGTTTGGTGAGAGTGGAGAGGGTAAAGTGAGGTGAAAGGGGGAGGGGCATGGGGGGTATATAATGAAAAAAATACGGACGATTTCAAGTAAATACGGACGGTAAATAGCGATTCGGTAATTATTTTACAACCTGATTTGACAAATCTTTAGAGAATCAAACGTTAAACAATTTAACGGAAAAAAAATGCTTTATGGGCTAGTAGTTATAAGTGACAGAAATTGTGTTTCGCGTGGCCCACAATTGCATGCAAAATTCAACTTTAGTTTTTCTCCATTATGAATTGACTAGATTGTAGATTAAGAATTAAATAACCAATATTGGCGAAAAAATTAATGACAAATGTTTTACGGACTAGTAGTTATGGGGTCATATTTATCGGGTTTTGTGAGGCACAACTTGTACAAAAATTTGGCTTTACTTTTTTTCCAACTTTGATTTGACAAATCTTTAGAAAATTTAAAGTTACACACTTTAAGCGAAAAAATTTGAGAAAATGTCTAACGGGCTAGTAGTTATGGAGTCACAAAAATTGTGTTTTGCAACGCACACAACTTGCATGCAATATACAACTTTCTTTTTTTTCCATTATTTTTCATTATTGTAGTTTTTTAAATGTATATATAAAGCTAAGAGGGTTAATATAATTCTTTCATGTGGACACCACAGCCCCTGCCATGGCTTGTATAAGACATATCGGCCCTATTTAACAAGGAAAATGGAAACTAATAATCCCTCCTTTGCCACTTCTCGCTCAAAACAATCCCATCTTGACGAAATCTGGAAACAATCCCATCTTTATACCCCATCTTCTCAAAATGAGCCTTTTACAGGTTTGTGGAAATTGGTAACTTGGTTTAGAAGGTGACTTGCCACGTGTCACCTTCGATTGTTTTTTTAAATAAAGCTTCCCCTTCCCTCCCCGCCGGAGCCCCCATCCCCCTGCCGGACCAGGCCCCTCCCCGCCCTTCCCTCTTCCCCAGCCCGCCCTCCCCGCCCTTCCCCTCTTCCCCTGACCGCCATCCCTTTCCCCTTCCCTCTTCCCCGATTCCCTCCCTACCGAACCCAACCTCCCTTTCCCTCCCCTCCCAACTGGTAACTAACCCCACCCCTAACCCCTTTCCCTAGTTTCGTTGTTAGTTCGTGGCTAGGCAAGCGGCCTCCCCTTTCCCTAACTAGTGGGGTGGGTTTCGGTTCGAGGTGGTGGGTGTCGGTGTGTGAGGTGGGGTTTCGGTCAGGTGGGGTGAGGGTCGTGGGAAGGGGGTAGGATTTCGAGGTGGGTGGTGCGAGTTAGTCGTGGTGGGGGTCAATGGTGGTGGGAGTGGTGTTGTAGGGGTTTTCGGGCTAGGGGTAGGGGTTTCGAGGTGGAGGATTCCGAGAAGGGGGTTTTTGGTGTGGGTGTTATGGTGGTGTGGAGGCGGCAGGGGGTGGTGGTGGTGCCCATGGTGGTGATTGAGGGGCTGCCATGAAAGAAGGATGTAAGGTGGGAAGAGAGAGTGGGAAGAGAGAGATTAAAAGACAAAAAATAAAAAAAAAATAAAAATATAACCTGTTAAACAGGTTGGAGGTAAAAAGGCTTGTTTTGAGAAGATGGGGGTCAAAGGTGAAATTATTTCCAGATTTCGAAGAGATGGGATTGTTTTCAGCAGAATTGGCAAAGATGGAATTATTAGTTTCCATTTTTCCATTTAACAATTAGAGTTTAGAGTTTATCAGTTAATTAATTATTTGCTTAGTATTTAGATGATTACCTTTTTATTTTACAGGTTTGCCTAGAGCTTTAAATAACTATTCATGTAAATGTTCAAAGGTGATAACTTTTTTATTATGTGAAACGACATTATGGACATTTGTCGCTTGTTAGGTGAAGTAGTGATTATGGCAAAAATGTATTTTGTAACCTAAGCCTTTCAATCCTATAAACAGAAAGTTACTCTTAATAGATTTTTGAAAAAAAGGCCAAGGATTGCGGTCAAAAGTGGCCTAAGGGCTGCGTTTTTTGACCGCAGCCCTTGGCGTAGCAGCCTTTAACAAATTTGAAGGGATGCGGACCATGCGGTTATTGACCGCAGCCCTTAATAATTAAGGGCTGCAGTTTTCATCAAAACCGCAGCCCTTGTGACCCCAAAAATATAAATTTTTTTTTGCCTTTTTATGCCAAATTGACACACAAACATCTATACATAGATAGAAACTAAAGTTCTTATACAAAGTATGCTTATAATACAAATATAGACAAAGATATTGCTTCAGAAAAGTTCCTCATCTCGGACAGCAGTTATGCGAGCTTGTTGCTCTTCTGAATCAAGTGGTAGTGTTTCTAATATCTTAGTATCTGCACATACAAAATTTATCATTAAAGTTGGGGGGAAAACAAAAACAAAAAAGCAAGATATTTACACTATTAGGAGTTAGGACCCATTTCTAGTGCCAAGGCACTGCATCTACATACATTTAAAACATCCTAATCTAGAAACAAAGGCAAAACTTTGATGCTACAAACACACACAGAGGAGAGAGAGAGAGAGAGATGTAAGCTGGAAAGAACAAGTGTGCAAGTAAAAAACAGTATGAGTAATTCAGAGATACTGGTATGACACCAATTTTAGGCTTCAAAACCAATAAATATTCTGGCTCAATTAGGGCTGCTTATCGCACGAGCCGAGACCGAACACCCTTGGGCTCGGCTCGGCTCGTTTAAGAATTACCCGGGCTCGGCTCGGCTCGTAGGCTCGTCGAGCCTGAGATTGGCGCTCAATGGTAGTGCCAGCACAACATCACAAGCATGTTGATCAGATCACTTGATGCAGGAATTTTCACATAGAGCATCTGACTGAATCTTGTAACTCAAGCTCTTTTACTATATTCTGCATTTCTTCGTGCACATTCCAGTATAGTTTTATCAGCAGTAATGAAGTACGCAGCAATGGATGCTGCACAATGGGCATCCTATCCATCCCACTTGATAAGTAATTCAGGGATACTGGTAGATAGTGTATGATGTGAGGTTTAAACTTGCTGATACTATGAAATTGAATTTAGGTGGTTATTAGTTATGTGGGACAGCGAGAGGAGAGTGCTTGTTTGTCCCCCCTTCTGTACTTCTATTTGTGCTAATTAATAGCATATCGTGAAGCTTTTCCAGTAAAAAATTAGAAAAGGTGATCAGTACATAATTAAAACTCGCACTCTATGATCAATTACTTCAACATCATAATATGTTGACAAAATTTAGTTAGCCTACTTCTTGTACAGTAATGAATATATGATATAATAGGCAGATGAAACTAAGGAGAGGAGATGAGAACTCGAAAGAACAAAGTGCACACATGAATGTCGACAATGCTCATGAATGTCGCTTGATTTTTGATTATCTATAAAGCACAGAAAAGTGTAAATCGTATTGCCTAAAAGGAAAGGGTATCAGTTTATTGGGTGTGTTCTTGAATAAGACGTAGAAGTTTGATTAGGAAGAGGATCTTAAAACGTACTGATGGTGAAGTGAGTTTGAAGCAACATAGCTCTACTACTTGTGATCAGGTGAGTGGAAATGTGTGTACGATATTAGTTGATGGTGCATGGAAAGTGAATAAGGATGGTCATCCTTTGGCTGGCATTGGATGGGTGAGCATTAAGGAAGGTAGCAAATTTTTTGAAGGAAATGCTAGGGTCTTTGATGTTTCTTAGCTTCAGGCGAAAGGCTATGCGTGTTTACATGTTGTATTACAAGCAAAAAGCAGAGTTTTGAGGCACATCAGGATTCATTCGGATTCACTACAGTTAACCCAAGCGCTTGAAAAGGGACAATCCCCATTTCATATTGCGAGCATTCTCTCTGATATTAGGAAAATATGTAGTGGTTTTGTTTTTTTGTCTTCAATAAAGTAGATAGGGCTTTGCTCCAGGAAGCCCATGTCTTAGCTATAAAGGGAAGGCAGGGTCTAATGTTGTAGGTTCTCTTGTTTGCTTACATGTTTGTACTTGTTGCAAAAAAAAAATTATAAAAAGAACACTTAAGAAGGAACGTGAGATAGAAAATATATTTTGATCACTGGATCCAATAGCTAGAAAGATCATGGTAAATAGATTTAACAATTTTCCGAGAAAGTATTCACAACTGAACTCACTTTTCTCCCAATACTCTACTTTTAACAACACTACAATTTTTTTTTTCATATTGGTCAGCTTCCTCCATAAAAAATAAAGATTGTAATGCCAAGTCCGATGACAACATGGGTCAAAATAAACCAAAATGTAACAAATCAGACACTGAGAGGATTCAACAGTCGGAGTCCTCAAGGGACTCCAATAGGGGAGAATTGGTAATTTTAAGCGCACTAAGAAAAAGACAAAAATAACATATATGATGCTTTACATGCGCGCAACTTGGGTAAATTTTTCTCTCTTCAACATTTTCATCTTCTCACTTCAACATTTTCTTTTTATCTGAATTTTCATGTTTGAAAAAAATTGGGTCAATTTGAAACATCAACAAAATCCTCATTTTCTTCTTCTCTGAACTTTCATGTTCATTCAAGTAGTTTTTTTTGCTTTGCTACAACTCTAGTTTCTCCAACAAATTGTTTATGGCAGAGACCAAGAAGAAATCCTTAAAGACTAATGATGAATATCTTTTCGGCAATGTGTTGTTTATTCTATCTAGGATCAAATCATGTGTTTGAAGGGTTATGTATTAAAGGTGGCACTAAGAAAGGAGAACTTAATGTGTTGGGCTGAAATCATGGAATAAGATCGACTAGTATCAAGGGTACCAATCTGTTTAGTGGATGATACCAAACTATGGTTTGTAAGTGTAGACATATTTTTATTGCCTACGCGTGTGAGTGCGAATTTGACTAACTCATTGTAAAGACTTTAGTTTTTAAAATTCGTTTTAGAAAAGAAGTCGCCAGCAAGTCTTTAAAGGAAGACTCATAAATCGAATTAGATACTTGGGAAACCATACGAACATCTTAGGGACTTATCCAATGTAGATTTCCCCGATATAACTTCATAATTGGTCAACAAAACCAAAAATTGAATTCGGGGGTCAGGGCACGAATATGATCATGAATCAAATTCACCCATTATTGGCATCTACTAAATACAATTCATATTCTAGTTTTATACAATTAAACAACCAAGCAACATTTTTTCTAGCACCCTAAAAACCAATCTATGTTGGTTTATTAAAGAAAATAGACTGATTTTGGCAATATGTTCATTAGCAACCAAATCACTAGGATCCTAAATCAATTTTCCAAATTATCTGATTAGGCATGAGAACTTTTATTTAGGTCTTGATTAGCAAAAATAAACATATGAGGATGATAAAAGCAATAAACACATTAGTATTCCTCATTTTTTTGAACATATCGTTGCTGAACTTAATTTTTCGAAACTGAACTTATTTTCACTGGATAGAATTTATTTTTTTCAATTTTTGTTCAATGAACTTATATTTACTGTACTACACTTATTTTTAACGAATATAATAAAATTCAATGTGTGCAATGATTGACCAATAACTGAGGGTCAAAAATTAGAAATGGCAATCGAATTATATTATTGTCTAGGATGTACCAACAGAAAGAGACAACATCGATAGAGTTTTGGGGCTATTCTAGAGTTTTAGACTACTTTTAGAGGTTTCACTAGTCAAAACCTTCAGAAGATGTGTGGTAAATAGGATATTACTAAAGGAAAAAAGCTCAAGGGCTGCGGTTTTAACATAAACGCAGCCCTTAATCTACCCGCGAAAAAATAAAGTTAAACTGGGAACTAAAGGGACCGCAGCCCTTTATCACTAAAGGGCTGCGGTTTTTCGGTAAACTGCCGCCCTTAATTCAAGGGCTGCGGTTAATTAGAAAACCGCAGCCCTTTTGTTCTTTTAATTCCGGTCTTGCCCTAATTAAACTTCGCTCCCTTTCTTTGGTGACCCGCGTTCTTGAAACAAACCCTCTCCCTCTCTCGCCTTTCCTCCTCCCATTTCCTCTCTTCCGTCAGCGTCAGCCCTGCGCTGCTGCCCTTCAGCCCTGCTCTTCTTCCCGTCGCCGCCTTTCCCTTCCCCTGCTCGTGTTTCATTATTTTCTTCACGCGACACATGCGCGCTGGTGCTGCCGCTGCTGTTATTGCTTGCGCACCGCGTGGTGCCGCCGTTGTTCCTCCTGGTGTTGGTGTTCGTTGCTGCAGAGCCGCTACTCAGCACTCCCTGTTCTAATTTCTCCTCTGTCGGTGCTGCTGGCTTTTAAAGTTCCTTTTTTCCTCAGGTTTTTTTCTTTTCTTTTTGGGTTTTTTTGTTGAGTTTATCTAGTTTATAGATCTAAAAAGTGTTTAATTTCATGTGGGTATGATTGATTTTGCCTGATATGATGTTTTGTAGGTCATTTTTGTTTTATTGATTTCTGTAATGAATCTACTTGTTTGATTGTTTAGGCCTGTTATTTTTACTTAGTAAAAGTTGATTTTTGTAGTTATAAAAGAAATGTGTGATTTAATTGGAGTGAGTGAAATGATGAGATCTTGTTATTTTGTTTGTAGTTTCAGTAGATTATAGTGAAGAAGAGTATATCTCTAACTATGAATTGTGCTGATTTATTGGAGTTGCGAAATTTGATATGAAAGTGATAATAGTGTGTTTTTCCTCATATATTTCTCTTTAATTTCCTTGCTAAAGTATTGATGTTTTTATATGTTTTGTGTTTCCTGATGCTGCAGTTCAAGCCATAAGAAGTAGCTGCTATTGTTAAGGATTTTGATGAGCCTGGAAGCCTTGCACCCACTGGGCTGTTCCTCGGTGGCACCAAGTACATGGTTATTCAAGGTGAACCTGGGGCTGTTATTCGTGGAAAGAAGGTAAAGATCCATTGTTTTGGAATCAAATACGACTTTCTTGTTTTGTCTTGCTGATTGATTTCCATTGTTATGTTATGTCTTTTCATCTTTTTAAAGAAAGTGAAAGGGGAAAAAGTTGAAGTAATGGTTATATCTGCAGGCTATGAATCTTATTTTAGCTGATTGCTGTCTCTTGATCCTAGTGCTTGCTTGCCCTGCTATAGGTTTTGGCATCTATTGAAATCTTGCAGTTCAAATTCCTTCTGCAACTTTTAGTGAACCTTATGTGTTTGTGTCATTGTGTGTTGTATTTTTGTTTTAGCTATAGTAGTGTAGGCGATGGCATATATATTTGGTTTCCGGATCGTGGATTATACAGATTATCAACGCATTTTAGAATGATTTCAAATTTTACTTTTGGGTGAACGAAATCTTTTCTAAGACCCTGCTTTTCTTCTCTCTCTCTCTCTCTTTCCTTCTTTAAGACAGTTCCGCTGCATTTAAGGAACCGGAAATTTTGACCCATGTTTACAAAAACACTTTGAACAACCGAAACCTCTTGTAATCCTTAGGGTATGGTTTCAGTCCAATGTAGCATGCAAGAGGGAACAAGTGAGTCATCTGTCTGGTGTCATGAAGGCCATTTCATGTGAATTGATGTCTTGACTGCAATCCTTGGCGAGTATTTTATGTCTAAAGTTGGATTATTTAATCTGAATTTACTAATATTGAGAATATGTCACATTGGTTTGTGTAATCTTTTTTTTTCATTTTATTTCCTTTCTATAAGCCTAAAAAAACTCTTTCCCAATGGAAACTGGCACAATACCCTCCTAATTCAAGTTCCTTGTTTGTGGATAACTATAATCCTCGCCTTCCAACAAACTCTTTCCAAATTTAGAATCACTAACGGATCAGGGTTATGATTCCTGAAGGCGATATTATTCCGATGAAGACATATAGCCCAAAGAAAAGCAATAAAAACCTTTCTGCATAGACTATCTGGTCCATCCTACCTCCAAAAGAGACAAAGGAAGTTGGAGATCCACTTTTCAATTATGGAATTATTTTAGAGCCTTGCATCTTAATCCCAAGCATGGAACTACACCAAATGTTAGAAGAGACTTCAAAATCTATGAACAAATGATTTTCATTTTCTTCATGTGATCCACATAAATAGCAGCCCAGTCTTACTGAACATTTATTTTACTCAAGTTACCATTTACCGCCAAAGCCTTATTCATAAGTAGTCAGATAAATGTTTTCCACTTAGGGCACACATCCATCGCCCACAGCTTATTCCAGAATTTCGTCCTACTGTCTTCAAGATGAAAAGCATCATTATGTTCAGCTACAAACGAGTAAACATCCTTGTACTTGTCTCTCCAGTTGTCGATCTACTCCATTTGAAGCAGTCTTCCGTCTCTTCCTGCAGGATATCCAAATTTTGAACGCGGATTCCTTTGAAAACATTCTCCAAATGAGAGATGCATTCCACACCCTTTGCTCTTGAATCATAAGATCCTTTACTTTACATTTCCCCACATCATTAAGAGAAATCCCTTGTCGTAACGAAAGTGGTTGACCCTTTATCCATTTGTCATTTAAAATTCCGTTCTAACACCATTACCAATCATCTTGATAAATCCACCCTTACAATCTCCGATTGATTGGCATAGACCCCTAAACCCCCATGACGATTTCACCAACTTTTTCCCTTGTATACCCCAAAGACAATGGTGAAGCCTTATATTTTGACCAATGTATCTTCGAAATAAGCAAATCCTTGTCTTTGTGAATTTCTTACGGCTTGCTTTGCTAGCAACGGTTTATCGTGGCTGCACATTTCTAATACCTAATAAACTCCATTCTTTTGGCAATTCAATAACCTCTCTCCTTTTCCAACATATTGGTTTGAATTACCCTGACCTTCTCTAAAGAAACCTAGAGAAAATAGCATTCATTTTATCAAGAATTTTCTCCGGAAGAAAACACATTGATAGCACGTGTTGACAAAGAGAAGTCAACACTAGGGATGGAAATGGATGATGGATCATCCATCATCCGCTTAACCCGGTTTTATTAAGCGGGTGAAAACCCGAAATAAACGGATGAAAAGCGGATGACGGGTGAAGTGGGTGATGGATGCGGGTGAGATTTTTTTCATCCGTCACCCGACCCATCACCCGCTTAACACCCATCCATCATCCATATTATCAATTACACATGTTTATTTACTTAATTTATTAAATTTATTTAGTTGAAAATTTTAATAAAATGTATCTTATGGCATAATTTATTGTAAAAATTGTTATATATCTCCTCATCCGCTAACCACCCGACTCACCCGTTCACCTGGTGGATGACGGATGGATGGATGTGGGTGGAGCGGATAGATGCGGGTGAAACTCCACCTGCCCCGAACCAGATCCATTTCCATCCCTAGTCAACACTCCATCTATCAAAAGAACTCGACCTGCATGAGATAACGAAAGATGCTTCCAACCTCCCACTTTTTTTAGAACTTTCTCCACCAGTGAAAGAATCTTGAATAACTATGTCCATCCACTTCAATATGACACCCTAAATATTTCCCCAGCTCGTTTGCAGATGGCGTACCAATTATACATCGCATAAACTTTCCAGAACCTAGTTGGTGTGTTCGAGCTGAACATAATAAGAGATTTGTTATAATTAAAGACCTCACTCGAGACATAGTTGAACTTATGAAGAATCTCTTCAATAGTTGTACATGATTGTGGTGTTGTGATGTTATGGTTTTATATCTAGTTTCCTCCCCCCCTTTTTTGAGTTGAAATACGTGCTAATGGTGCTCTTAGGAGCCTCTTTTATACTAATATTTTCCATCTAGTTGTGGTTATGTGTTTTATGATAGTTTGCAGGTTTTAGGGAATTATTTCCCTATTTTCTGCCATTCTGTGATGCCATAGTGGACTGGAGGAGTTAGAAGGCGCGTATATGAATTTTCGAGGCCCAAGGCTGCTTCATAAAGCCTTTGGGTATGAAGATAATTGAAGACTTGGCGTCAAATGCCAAGAAAGCCACATCGGGCGACATCCGCCCGATTGGGCGGTCGTTTTTTACCATCCTCACTTTTGTCACGGGCGCTGCTCACCTGGTCGTAAATCGGCGACGGCGCCGATCGGCGCCCTGTTTTGCTTGAGCCATTGCGGATTTTTATTCTTGAAGACCCGCCCGATGCCCGGATCGGGGCAAAGGTAGCACAGAAGCCTAAATTCGGACTTTTTATTTCCTAATTAGTTCGTTTTTAGGAGTGCGTATTAATAGCTTAGTGGATTATTTTGCAAGGGACCTTTTTTCGGATTTTATTTTTCATTCATTAGTTTTTCCTAAACACTAGTTTTCTCTCTCGAGACCTAATTAGCGTACTTTGGAGATTGTTCAAGTTTAATTCAAGTTCTTCCTTTTTCCTTTCAATTGGTAATTTATTCTTCCATTATTCTTTATTGCTTTCAAGTATTTGTGTCTTTAATATTCTTAATTGCTTCAAAGTATGAATATTTCAATAGTTATTGCTTTTGTTGCTTTTGTTGTAATACCCCTCATGATTGCTTTAAAGGGATTTAGCAGGCTACTCATTCCAACAAGATGCATCTTTCTTTTACAGAGCTCATTTCCTTAGTTACTCCACAGTTAAGCGTGCTTGGCTGGGAGTAGTCCACGGATGGGTGACCTCCTGGAAAGTTTCTCAGGGTGCACATAAGTGAGGACAAAATGAGTCGGAAGAACTTGTGTTGGTTAATGAGGACAGTTGTTGGCCTTGGATGCGCATTGGTGACGATATACTCGACTTCGGAAGAGTCGAGGTGTTACATTTGCCATGAGTGAGTATATCAGTTTCTAGGGCTTAGTGAGGGAAGCCATGCTTATGCCATGATTTTTTGTTCTTGATTTCTTTTAGTATTTAGGTTGTGATTAGAGTAATTCTAGTGTGATTCGTTTTAATCTGCAATTTATGTTAGTGTACAATTTCATGAATTGTAACCTGGCTAATAATTGTTTCTATTGACCAAGATCTTACTTTTAGAGGTCTAGAACACACTGGTGAGTCTGATTATGTGAAGTGACCATACTGCATATGTTACCTTGATAGTGTTAAGACCCGACCATAGGATTAACACCTGCTCTAATTGCTCGACTCTATACCTAAGTATTATTAGTTGTCTGAACCTGACCTCCCTGATTGGTATAAGCATGGTGGACCGATCGAATGCCCTAGGTTTTTAATTATTTGATAAACATCCATCCATTTGTGATCTTGTTTATTTTAGTTTAGCTATTAATCATTCAACAATTTTTCTCTTAAAGTAGTTAGATAATTGAACATCAATCTATAGAAATCCTCTCCCTGTGGATCGACCCGTATTTGCTAAGTCTCTGCTAACAACAGACACCGTGCACTTGCGGTATATATTTTAAAACCTACCAAGTGTTTGGCGCCGTTGCCGGGGTGATGGCTAGTTTCTATAGCTTTTTGATTAATTATTTGAACTAATTCTGTTGTCTCATTGGAACTTCAAGTTCCAATTGAGGCAATCTCACTGCACATTTTTCTTTGTTTCTTTTATGCCTAGGTCCAAAAAGACAGGTACTCCAGTTCCAACTGATCCTGATCTTGAGAAAACCATCCGGCAACTGAAAAAGCAACATAAGAAGAAAAAGCAGTCTGGTATTCAAGGAAAATCCACTGAAGGTCCTTCAGAACCAATCATCACTAGTGGAAAAAAAATGCTTTTGCTACTTAGCAAGTGCTCCGATTAATTTAAAAACGGAGCATTTGGTCCATGTTTTAAAAAAAAAAAAGAGAAAATATATTACAACTGCTCCGTTGGATTTTATTAACCGAAGCCCTTTAAAGATTGGATTCATAAAACCCCAAATTTCCTTTTATTTTCTACCCGCGTGAAGAGTACACTGTTCCCCTCCCCCCCTTCCCCTCTTTCTCTGTCTAACTCTGCCTTCCTCTTCATTCTCTCACGAACTTCATTAAAAAAATTCAAAACCCTCAGATCTCTGATTCCTCTTTCTCTGATTTGTGAGGCCGTCGCACCACCAACCTTCTCTCTCCTAACCGTAACCATTGCTTCCGTTTTCTCTCTCTCTCTCTTTCCCAACCTTCTCTCTCCTCCGGTCCTCCCCAACATCAGATTTGCTTCTTATGACTTGCGGTATCGCCTCTGGCCTCCCAGGGTACTCCATCGACGGCGACACTCCTTGACCCAATCTCCTAAAAATACGAGTAAGTTAATTCCTTACTTTTTCTCTTTTTTTTTTTACTTCGAATTCATAATTACAAGATAAATTGTTCGAATATATCACAAATTCTTACTCTATTGACACTTTTACATTATTATTGTTGTTTTTCTTTTGTTTTAATTTTCTATGGTTTTTATGCTCAATTTTACGATTTCCCCAAAATCTAGGGTTCCCTTTCCCGTTGCATTGCTCTGAATCCGCCTCTTTGTTACCGTAGATAGATTTGAGTTTATGCTTGTATCATTGTTATGTATTTGATGTGATTTATTTAATTTTGACTTCTTTCTTATGGGTCCGAGCAAATTCGGTACTAACGTGCTTCATTGGATGTTAGGCCCAAGACTACTTGTATTATTTTATAGTAAATTGATATGTTGTGTTATTCTTAACATCTTATTTAATTTTAGAGTCGCAAATATTTAAATCTTATTTTGCGCTCTAGTGTATGCTAGAATGGCTTTGATCGACTACTAGCCTTTGTTTCATTATGGGCGTTCAAAGAAGCAAATGATATTTTTTTTTGCCACATGCTAGTCTATGTTAGTGTTAGAGGATTTATGTTGAATACACATATGTAAGAGTGATTACTCGAACCTCTCTTCATTGTCTTTTGTTGGCGGAGTGCGAGAACTTTAATTTGTATGATATTGGATCTTCTTGGTGGTTCTCGGTTCATTCTATGGTGTTGATGTTGCAAGACATCGTCTAGCGACTTGCGTAACTATAGTGCATATATACTCCATGGGTGATCTTTGTCGATCGTTAGTTGTTGATGGAACATCATTCTCTTTGATTCCCACACCGCATTTGCGGCTTCTAAATTATGTTAGTATAGGAATGTGATGCTTGCAATTTCATTTATTATACAAGTGGTGAATGGTCATGGGCGGTGGTGTTTGAATAGTTCTTTTTTTGTACTCGGGTAATAAATCTACATTGGAAAAGAAGGTATGTATTCATGGAGTGGACTTCTAAGTGGCCTTGGAAGGAATGGAAACGTGCGGAAAAAGCAAGGGCAAACTAGTCCGTTACGGTTAGCCCATTGCATGATGTTTTCGGGATATGTCCTCCACTTGCCTTCATTAAGTCGTTACTGTCATTGACGTCGTCATCCTGTTGATGGATCCTTACCAAATACAGGGGCAAAGAAACATTGCATTTGGTGCTGCTTTGCTAGCATGGTGCATCCAAAATCTTGGCAAGATACAAGTTGCCTTTGTCATATCATACATAAAGATATGGTATTCTCGTATGATTTGAAAAGTAACTAAGATATATGTAGTTCTTATGCTCTTAAGTGATGTAGCTTCCATCTTCTTTGGCTTTACCACGCAGGATATTCGGTTGTGAGATCTTTATCGGAAGCTCCAAAGTATGCATCCAGCATCGCAAATTTAATCAAGAATGGCATCTCGAGGAATACAATTTTGCGCCGGAGGAATGTTGAGAATATCAAATGCAAGGTTTGTACAAGTGTGTCTCGATCGTCCGTAGTCTTCCAAATCCATCAAATTTGAATATTTTAATTACTTTTTAATTAGTTCAACGAAATAATGAAGTTATTATTGCTTTGACTTGTGGTATTGATGAACCGTGACGTGTCTTTAAGACCTGGACTAAAATATAAGAAACCAAGTGATGTATTAATGTATCATAACGAGGCATGGTTTCAAAATTAAATGGCTTTGAGATTTCAAAATTGGACATGGACATCATAGCTTCTTTTGACCGTTTAAACCGACACGAATCAAGACATGGGATGAGATGCCTTTGAGTTTAGCTAATGAACTTGTTAAGAGCGCGGGTTTTTAATGTTTGGAAGTTACGGGAGGTCATGAATTCTAGTATATAGTTATATACATCTAGTGATTTTCATGTCATGTCTCTCGTTTGGTGTTCATGCTATTTTGTTCGAGACTCAACTCTCGTTATAAGATACTTAAGAGACATATGAGGCACTACTAGTCTTTGCCTTCATTTTGTGATTGTAAAGAAAGATGGGAAGAACTCCAAGTAGCATTTTTCGTTCTTTGTCTCTATTATCAAAACAACCTAAGGTAATCGCCACTTCTAACTTTGTATATTAGAGGTAAATTCGGCAATAGTTGATGGTTATACTCTTTTGCTCGTCCATTTGAAAAGGCTTTGATAGATATATTCAAATGTAGGATAAGCTATTATTCTTTGTATTAGTTGTTAGCCTTTTGCAAAAGATATGTTCACTTGAGAGCATGGTTTTAAATCTCATATGTGGTCATGATTAACTGATTCTGTCTTGATTTCCTAAATACTTGAAGATAAATTTTCTTTTACCTTATTATTTTGTTTTCTATCTAAAGCACTCATTGTGAGGTCAATTGAATCGTTAAGTTCCCACATAGAGTTCCTATATGTTTTTACCTTTGTTTCTATGCACAACTTAATGGTTAATCATAGAAGGGTATTGTCAAACCTTCTCTTGATGACATTAGCGGTTGATAATACAAGGGTATTTCCAAAGCTTCTGTACGTGACTGTAAGGTTTGGTGTCTGATAATATAATCTATTTTGAGAAATTTGCACCTAGCTCATCGTATTTGAGCAAGTCTTTCCATATCAAAGTGGAAACCATTACATGTGCAGTGGTGAAAATCCCAAGAGGAGGTTGTTCTCTTGATTTGTATGTTCCCATTACTTAGTATCCATGTATGCATAATGGCTCACTAGTGTTATGCTTCTCTTAGTACCTATCATGATAGTTTGATTTCGAGAATTTCTTGATTTTGGTTGTGATTGTATAGTTATACTACTTGTGATTTGTGGATTCTTTCAAGTTAGTCGGATGCTTCGAGAGCGTGTTTTAATGCCAATATAGCCAAGAACTGCTCTTCTTTTCTTCCACATAATCTGTTTGATGTCCTTACTCATCCCAACGAAATGGTTGTACTAACATAGAAACTGATTTACCATCTTTAGTGATGTCAATTGCCCATGTTGGATTTTGGATGGAGCATGCTTACAGGTTTCAAGTAGACACTGCTCGTCCACCAATATGAAACATCCAAGAGATTCGATATCAATTGAAGGTGGTCCTAAACTTAGCAGGTAAGTTATCTACATTGCTACTTGTTACTTGTTAGATGATTTATTATTCTAACATTCGTGTTATGAGTGCTGTTATCCAACTCGTGAACAATCACCTTCCCCCAATACTTGTTATGCGTCTTTGTTATCCAACTAATTTTGGTATTAATGTCTATAACTCGTAAGTATGTTTCTAGATTCAAGAATCTTGATGTGCTCATTGGCATAAATGCCTAGTTCCTTGTGAGGTGGAAATATGTAGGAGTAACTAGACATGCTAGTGGCTTCTGCTTGTGTAGTATATGATGAGTCTTAATACTTGTATAGTGGTTGTGGAAAGACCGAGAATGAGATTGCGTAAAAGATCAAATTACCCCTCATTTTTCGTTGTCCTTTGCTCATTTGCGGTGGTCTTTGGTCTTTGCCGATTGCTTTGTGAAATCTTCGTTGCAAGGCGGTGCCGCCATCGCCGAGCCGATGCGAGTGGTTGTTCTTTGCTCCTCGATGTCGCTTACGAAGTAGTTGAGTCAATCCAGGCATCCATTGCTTATACAAACTTATGTCCTATGTTCTAAAGTTGTAATCGTAATTATTCAATTGATTAGTAATTTAAAATTAACTTAATTGTGAGTTGTTTGTGAGATTGCTGTAATTCTGTACTTCAGTTCTTTGCCCTGTCCCATATTGATATATCTGTTAAAACCTAAAGGTAGTTTGTAAATTTTGTTCTGAATGCACTCTAGACAGGTGGATATGCTTGCTGACAGTGGATATCCTGCTTATTTGGCTGCTCGTTTAGACACCAAATTAAACAGTTGTTATTGTTCATTGCATTTCTAGTTTAATGTAATGGTAGTTCATTTGTATGGAACCCTGATACTTTTTGATTTGATTGGACTATGTGGCTTAGCTAACCATGATGAACTTCAGGAGCAAAATTTATTAGGGTTGGGAATTGTGTAATTCATATCTAGCGATGATATCCTTTGCCTTGTTCTCTCGCTAGATTCTTTTACCTTGTTAGTCTTTGCATCAAGCTTTTATATGGATTAGGGTTATTAGAAATGCTTGGTAAACCTTCATTGATTTCGACAACTATAGATCGGAGCTGCAGCTTTTTGTTTAATTTTTTAGTCTCGAATCAAATTTACCTAATATTTTACTAATGTGTCCATGCTTATGTTATATGTGCTCTTTTGTATTATGCTTGAATTGAATTATATCAAGATGCTTCTTGGTCACAACAGGATGCAGTGAAGCATTTGGGAAATGCCAAGCTGCTTATTGATGTATGCTTCTGTTGTGTTGTACAACAATAAAATGTACAACACAACAGCAATGATTTTTTTTATTAAAAAAAATTATCAAATGCTCCGGTTGTTTGGAAAAAACCGGAGCATTTCGTCCACAAGTGCTCCGGTTTTTTCCTACTAACCGGAGCATTTGACCCATTTTGAGCATACATAATTCATCAAATGCTCCGATTTTTGAGAGAACCGGAGCATTTGACAAACTAAATGCTCCGGTTTTCAACCGGAGCATTTGATAAATGCTCAAATGCTCGTATGGCGTCTGCTACGGGTCAAATACGGAGCATTTGTATGGTTTTTAACCGGAGCATTTGATGTTTTTTCTACTAGTGCATGCCTCCTAAGTCACTGAAATCTTATGGGGTACCTTCCCCCGGTGGCATTCCCACATGTCCTATATTATGCCCACTATATAAGCGGCAAACTTTGAGATTAAGCCTGCCCTCATCAACATGATCCAACAGAACCAATTTGGAGGGCATCCAACTAAAGACCCTGCTAACCATTTACAACGGTTTCAACAACTCTGTCGTACCATCAAGCACCAAGGGGTCATTCCTGATCAGTTGAAGGTTATGATTTTTGAATTCTCTTTGAAGGATAAAGCTCAAAAGTGGTTTAACGACGTTACAGAAACATAATGGAGTGCTATATCTGAAGCATTCCTGAGAGAGTATTATCCTCCAACCAAAACTGCAGAAATCAGGCACAAACTGGCTACATTTTTACAAGAGCCTAATAAGACATTGAAGGAAGCATGGAATAGGTTGAAAGACCTACAGAGAGAGTGCCCACTAGGGGTGCTTAACGAGCGAGCCGAGCCCGAATAGCACTGGGCTCGGCTCGAGCTCGTTTAAGTTTTCATGAGCTCGGCTCGGCTCGTGAGCTCGCCGAGCCTGGGGGAGCCGAGCTCGGCTCGAGCTCGTGCTTAGAATTCGCGGCTCGAGCTCGGCTCGTGGGCTCCTTTAGGCTCGGCTCGTGGGCTCGTTTAGGCTCGGCTCAAGGGCTCGTTTAGGCTCGGCTCGTGGGCTCGTTTAGGCTCGGCTCTCTATTATGGGCTCGAGCGCGTTTAGGAAATTTATTTTGCAAAAAATCTGTATAAAATGAGTTTAATGATTCTATCATCATTGATGATTCCAATAAAACAATACAAAAGTTTCGCATATTGCAAGCAATACAAAAGTTTTACAACAATACAAAAGTTCAACAACGATAATATATCAACCAACACATATACAATATATTACATAAAATAAAGAGTTCATTCTTTTCTCAAGGCAAAATGTCATTCTTGTAAGTTGCCATATGCTCCAAAGCCTACAATGCCCGCTCCATGCTACTTCCATTACAATGCCGAAGCATTATCCACCGAAACCGTGAAAACCTACAAAAAGAATATATATGAAATTAATTATAAAAAATTAGTCATACATAATTAAAATAATTTTGAAGAAAAAAGACTATAACTTACTTTGTTCTCAATGTCCCACTTCTTTAGACATTTGAAAATGCAATTGGCTATGTCCTTGCCTTTGTTCTCAATCTCCCTACTTGAACACAAACTAACAGAATGTAGGGCGGAAAAACGAGAACACAACACAAGAAATAAAAACTGAATACCATCATAAACCTCAAAAGATAATAATAATAAAAGAGTGAAAAATCAACCACAAATCGGAAAGAACCATTTTTGTCCGGCTGGTTCAAATTGTTGATTACCGATTTGAGAATTGCACGAATGTAATTCTAAATCAAAATTTTGCAGCTCTATCTAAATCATAAATAAATTATCAAATCCATACATCAAGACCAAAAAATGTGAAGCAGACATATAGTCATATAGTAGTAGCTTTCTGGTCAATGCCACCAATCCGAGGAACTTCAATTATCCCACATAACTCCCCACCAAAAGTTTTCCAAGTCAAACATTCCTTTGCTTCAGAACAAATATCTTGAAATTAAATACTCAAAATTTTACAATCAAAACCCAATCAAATAATCGGGTTCTTCAAAAATTTCACTAAACAATCAAACATTGTCTTAAAAATAAATAAAATTTTACAAATCCAATGAAAAATTTATGAATTGAATATGTTACAAGTACCCCCTAAAAAAAAGGCCTCTATTGAAGTCAATAGGAAGAAAATCACCTCCTCCTAGGAAAAAATTGTACAACGCCATCCTTGTGACAAAGTTTCTTTCTTTTACTCATCCAAAATCCCCAAAACTGATTTAAGAGTGAAAAAAAAGGGTAAAATTTCTCCAATAATCAGTTGAAAATTATACTCAAAATAGAAAGGGATATGAAAACAATTAAACTGAACAAAAAAGAACTTAAAATCTCCAACTTATAACATGAACTAAATCCGGTACAACAACAAATCTAGGTATTAAGACATAGGGGGAAACCGAAATGAATCAATAGTATTTACACCACCGCCGCTCATAGTAGTGGTGGACTAGTGGTCGCCGGTTGTCGGCCGTCGTAGCCGTTGTATTGCTTCGAGAATCGAGCCTTCGAGGGTTACCAATGGCGCCGCAGAGGAGGGAGTGAGAAGGGAGTGAAAAAGATGACTGATGAGTGATGAGCGTGCGTTTTGATTTGAGCCTTCTAGGGTTACTAACTTACTACTTACTCTTCTCTATCTTTTTTGTTTTCTTTTTCTTTTTAATTGTTTTTACCATTTCTTTTTATCTTTCTTATATTGTATACCTTAGTTAATATATTAAAATAAATACTTAATATAATTTTTAATATATATAAATAATTTTTTAATATAAAATATTTTTTTAATATAAAATATTTTTTAATATAAAATATTTTTTTTTAGTATAAAATAATAATCGAGTACATTCACGAGCTTAACGAGCCGAGCTTTGCCTAGCTCGGCTCGGCTCGTTTAAGTGTCGAGCCGAGCCCGAGCTCGAGCCGAGCTTCAACGAGCCGAGCTTTGACCGAGCTTTGACCGAGCCGAGCCCGAGCTGCTCGCGAGCTTGTCAGGCTCATTATCACCCCTAGTGCCCACAACACAACCTTGATAAGTGGTTCATTACCCAAGCCTTCTACAATGGTCTGCAACCCCATATCAAGAGTACAATTGGTTCATCTGCAGGGGGTGTTTTCCTAGATAAGGAGGTAGATGAAGGGTACGATATTCTGGCCAACCTCGCAGCCAATGATCATAGTTCTTTAAGAAGTGCTACAAAGAAAAAGTTGGATGTTGACGCATATGCACTTCTATCATCCCAGGTTGCATAGTTGAGTATGAAGGTGGATGCACTGAAATCTTCACAGTCTAGTACTCCTCCTATGAGTATCAATGCGATGTCTGCTATGGCACCTACTACCTCTTCTTACTCTGAGGTGTGCGGTATTCAAGGCTACTTTGGTCACGATTGTTCTTACAGTCAACCAATTCAGATGGAGCACGCAAATGCCTTTTAACAAAGATCTCCACATAACCCATACTCCAATACATTCAACCCAGGGTGGAGGGATCACCCTATTCTCATACCATAGCAACAATGTTCAGAACCCTCAACCTATGCCACAAGCCTCCTACCAACCACCTCATCAAAACCCACCACAACATGCTTTGCTAGACCACAACACTACCAAGGGGCCCCTCTAAATCCTCCTCCCGGGTTTTAATAGGCCCTCACACCAAGGCTATCAACAAAGAACCTCCTTAAAATACCGGCTCTCAAGAGCCTACTCTGTCTGATTCGATGAAGATGATAGTTTCTATGAAACAGAGTACTGATGAAAGCATTAAGGAGTTGAAAAATGCAACAAAACACTTGGAGACTCAACTTGCTCAAGTAGCTACGAACAATACTCAAAGGCAGCTAGGTCAATTACCAGGACAACCTATCACTAGTACAAAATTCACGTTTTGCGTCGGTCTATTTGCGTCGTATGCACGAAGACCTGATGCAAATAAACGATGTGCGTCGGATATCATAGAAGGTGCGACGCAAATAAGCACAGTGAATTGCGGAACATTTGCGTCGCATGACTTTGAGGACGCGACGCAAATAACCCCACTATTTGCGTCGGATATCACAGACCTTCGACGTAAATGATGATTTGTGTCGCATGCTTTGTAGGTGCGACGCACATGAGCAAGAAGGGCTCCCAGCTCCACTGCTGTAGGCGTGCTTTGTAGCCTACTATCTGCGTCGCATGTTTCTCCTGTGTGACGTAAATGATGTAGCTATCTGCGTCGCATGTTCGAATGGTGCGACGCAGATCCTCACGGCCCATTCTAAAAGCCCATTCAATTAGACGCGTTTAAATCCCTCTCCAATCCCTCTATCTCTTCAGCGCCTCTCAAACCCCTCTATCTCTCCAGCGCCTCTCTCATCTCCCCAATTTTTTCTGAAAACCCTAATTAAAATTGCTCCCCCAAATCATCATCAATCTTTTTTAATCTCCTTTTTTTTGGTGGAATTCCATGGAAGTTTCTCCCTTCTTTTTGTTTGTTTCTCCGATGCTGCGCACTACCTCAGACCATCGGCGGTAAGCTTCTTCTTCAATGGCGGACACAGGTTACTTTCTCTCTCCTCTTTCTCTCTTTTTGTAAAGCTCTTTTTAATGGCGAATTTACCCGTGGAAGAATTTCAATGTTTCAGTGGAAAATTCAAGTCATTGAAGTGAGAGTTTGGTGCTCTCAGTCTCAGGAGGAGGAAGGGAGATGCGTTTTGGCACCGCCTTGGAGTGCAGGACCGCTGCCGTCTCTCCGATGCAGCCCCGACGTCTCTCCGATGCAGCCCCGACGTCTCTCCGATGCAGCCCGACGTCTCTCCGAAGGATACGTGGCGTACATCTTCAGTATGTGGGTCTTTCTCTCCGCCGAAATTCCACCGCCTTCCCACTCAACGTAAACTTCCTGTCAGATCTAGATATTATTCAGAATTCGTGCGAACTTTTCCAGCGGTTACTGGTCTTTTATGGTTGTTTGATGATGAACTTTTCTTTTTGAGACACATAATTTGTGCGAATTTTGTATAATTTGTATTTTCATTTGCGTAATACAATTCTACTTTGGTTAATTTCTTTTTTATAAGTTTAGATTGTTTATCAGTTTAGAATTTCGTTTCAGGGTTTCAATTAACAGAACGATTATAGAGAACGATTGTGGTGGATTTTTTTTTATCTGTTTCAACTTTTGGAATGGTGGACCTTTTTTTTTGTTTTGTTAAAAAGCAATTTGCGTCGCACCCTTAGCCATGTGCGACGCAAATCACTCATTCAAGATGGTAGATGCGGCGACCCATCGAAGCCACATCCGCGTCGCATGCGAGCTATATGCGACGCAAATGGTAGATCATCTGCGTCGCATGTAGCTCTACATCCGACGCGAGATGGGAGACGTGCGGGCGGGGGTGATGGGTCATGTGCGTCGTACTATGGGCTCGGTCCCGACGCAAATAGTAAATGAACTGCGTCGTGTCTTATCCGACGCAGAATGCTTATATCCATCATCTGCGACGAGGCCTGTGCCGTCGAACCTATGTCCGACTCAAATGGGGGTTTAGGTCCGACGCAAATTGATAATTATGTACTAGTGTATCCCCAAGGAGACTGTCAATGCCATTACTCTTCGAAGAGGCACCAAGTATGATGCTCCTCTCATGCCCACTAATGATATGACTCCTCGACAGAAGGAAGGTGTTGTAAATGATAAAGAGGGTGAAGATATCTCAAAAGCTGAACTAGAGCTAGAAAAAGGAGATGAAGCGAGGGAAGAAGAAGGAGAAGGGGGAATGAGAAGGTTACTTGACTATCCTATTATACCACGGTTGCCACTTTCCTCACAGGATGCAAAAGTCTAAAGTGGATTAATAATTTGGTAACTTCATGGCCATGGTCAAGAACCTTTGGGTAACAGTTCCTTTCACTGATTTAATTTCTCAAGTACTTGTATATGCCAAGTTCTTGAAAGATATGATCACCAAGAAAAATGATTTTGGTGGTATAAATAGAGTTGCTCTAACTGAAGAGTGCAGTGTTGGTTTGCAGAATAATTTCCCACCAAAACTCAAGGATCCTGGTAGTTTTTCCATCCCTTGTCATGTAGGTGCATTGTTCATTGATAAGGCTCTATGTGATTTAGGTGCTAGTGTGTTTGTCATGCCTCTTTCTATTTGCAATAGATTGAATATGGGACCTTTGAAATGCACATAAATTACTTTGCAAATGGCCGATCGTTCTGTGAAATATTCTTTGGGTATTTTAGAGGATGTACCTGTTAGGATTGGGAAATTCTACATTCCTGTTGATTTTGTAGTACTAGATATGGAGGAGGATAGTCAAATTCTCATTATTTTGGGTAGACCTTTCTTATGTACTGCAGCATCTGTTATAGATGTCAAGTCTGGTTCCTTGACTTTAAGTGTTGGTGATGATACTGTTACTTTTAAGTTAACTAATGCTATAAAGTCTCCGATGCTTGAGCACAGTTGTCGCAGGGTAGATGTTTTGGAGGCGGCTGCTGTTCTTGACCCCCCAGATTTGCTGACAATGGACCCATTAGAGATTTTACTTTTTTTATATTCGTCTGCAGGTGATATAAAGAAAGACGATCACGCTGAAAGCCCACATGTGACCATGCCAATGGTTGAGAGAGACAAATATATGATTGACAAAGTAGCAAAGTTCATGGTCGGTGTGCAGCGTGCAAAGTTGTCCCATGGAGGAGCCACTCTAGGTACGTTTAAGCCACCATAGCTTGTTGATATGAGGTACCATGGTCGTGCGGGACCTCCATAAACCATGGAGGAGGCAACCCGTCTTTTCTTTTTTATTTTACGGTGAGTTCTTTCTTCCCTCTTCTTTAGCAATAAGGACATTGCCAAGTTCAGCTTGGGGGAGGATCTCTGTAAGTACTCTCTCTTTTACTGCTTTCTAGTTTAGTTAAGTTAGTTTAATTACTTTCAAAAAATAAAAATTCACAAAAAATACAAGTTGACTATGGATTGGATTTATTGCTTCCACGTGCCCCGTCTTGTGCTTTGAAAAAATGGTTTAACTCTTTATACTAAATAGTTGGGCATTTGTGATTGTGATGTTGTGATGTGATCTCTCGATTGCCTTGATTTTGAGTGTTTTGATGATAACGCGCTTACTTTGACTGCATTCTTGAACTGGTTAGACTGTGAGGATTCATTCTTGCCCATGGATTTATTTCAATATCCAGTCTATTCTTGTGTATTAGTTCCTCGTAGCATTCCGATCTTAATTTTAGCAATGTACTCGTTAATTTATGGTGACTTTGGACTTGTGCTGTGATAGAGACGTTCCTTTGTTTGATTTTTGAGCCTCGGAGTTGATAAATGAATTATTTTCCCTCCTAGCCCCACTGAGCCTAATGACACTTTTTTTGATACTAAGCCACATTATACACCTTGAGCCTTTATAATGATTATTGTCCCAAGCCTAGCTTGGGGAGCATTCGTTAGGATTGGTATTATGATGTTTGGTTGATCTTGTGGGGTGGTTAAAAATAATATCTATGTTGGTACAAAGACAAAAAAAAAAGAGAAAAAAGAATTAAGTGAAAAAATAGTGGAAAATCCGAAAAATCTTTATGATATTCATTCACAAGTACATTTCAAAAAGTGTTGAAAACTATCTTTGAAAGAAACAATTGTTGGTTAGTTCATGAGACTTTGTAGTCGGATATTGTTTTAGTTATGTTGTTGATGACATGGGAGTTGTTTAGACCACATCTGATCTTGTTACTAGTGTTGTTTCCTCCCTTTTTCTTGGCTTATTTTCCACCACATTCCCTAAATAATTTCCCTACGTACCTTTACCCAAGCCCCATTACAAGTTTACAACCCTGAAAAAGACTTCTTGAGCACGTGTTTGATTGTTTATTGGATTAATACTGAGTCAATATGCACTAGTGGAAAAATGCTCAAATGCTCCGGTTAAAAAGCCCACAAATGCTCCGTATTTGACCCGTAGCAGACGTCATACGAGCATTTGAGAATTTTACAAATGCTCCGGTTTTCAACCGAAGCATTTATTTCCTTAAATGCTCCGGTTCTTGGCAAAACCGGAGCATTTGAGCTTTTTTTACAAACAAAAAGGCTCAAATGCTCCGGTTTTAAACGGAAAACCGGAGCATTTGTGTGAATAAATGCTTCGGTTTCTTCTTACAACCGGAGCATTTGTATATTTTTTAAAACAAAAAAAATAATTCCAGCCCCTGCTAGCAGACCAGCCAGTAGGAACAACAGAAACAATAGTTCACTAGCAAAAAACCAACTGATGTAGAGACACAAAGCATGCAGAAAGCCTTAAAATAAACGTAATGCCATGACATGGCAAGTCTTAGCTAAATTATTCAGGTTACAAGATTAAACCTACTATAATGACGGTTAGCTAGCTAGCTAACAAACCCCGAGGTTGCTTGCACTAAAAGGCGGGAAGAACTCTCAAGTCTCATCGGTCCGATCGGATTAAAGTTGGTCGGTGTATAGCAATGATTTGTGGCATAGGAATTTAAACCAAAGCAATCTTGCTTTCCCCGCCGGAGGCTTGCGCACACCACCAAAATAATCTCTGGGTTCTACTCTATCTCCCTCGGCAAATATATTGTTGCCACTCATTTCTCTCGGCTTTGCCTTGCTGAGTGACTTCTCTGTTGACCTCTGCTGGTGCATCTCCCTTGAAAATATCGTTACCCGTCGCCTCTTGGAACTTCCGGTCGTGAAGCTTCCTTGTTGACTTGACAACGGGTTCTTCACCAAACATAATATTGCTCGCCCTCCAGCGAGGCTACAAAAATTTAGAAATGCTTATCGATGCACCGAAATCACCCGAGACTTGCAGCCATACCGATATATTACATAGCATCTCAAAAATCCATAGCTAGATATACATACCTGCGAAGTGATTCATAAAATTTCGGAAGATATATAAGTCAATATACGCACCAATGAGGAAACCAAGCAAGAAGGAGATGAGTACCCTTTCCTCTCCTAAATATAAGAAGATGGGTAGCTAAGGAGTTTTGGCATCCACTTAACCAAAAACTTGTAGTTAATGGCTTAATGCACGAAAAACATATGGAATGCAATTGACATCTAAATGAAGATATCAAACCGAAAGAACTAAAATCACAGTAGATTCTACAATTTTGCTAATTACCTTAATTAACTCCACAAGTCGGTCAACTCCACTCTCACCAGTCACCGGGGAATAAAGGTCGAAAGCAAACAAACATGGTAATGATATATGTAGCCATAACACATTATCAACTATTTAACAAAAATCACTAAAGTCGAAAACACAATTTTCCAAGCAAAGATTTCCGGCAAGAAAATAGCCAACAGACCAAATGTCAACTGCGGTTGTGTACTCGGTTGCTCCAAATAACAATTACGGTGCACGATAGTATCTACAAAGATATATAAGATATATTTGGCTCCCCTTTCACCCGCAATTAATTTTGAAGCCTCGGAAGGGGAAGAGAGAAATTTGATTGAGAAATCAATTTGTAAAGCCAAAATATTTAAAGAAAATCTCCAAGTATATACTACTATATTCATCAAGATAGAGAAGCTTTTAAATAAATCAAACATAGAGAAATAAATCAAACATTAACAGAAGTAATTTCTCTAAGAACAATGTGACTACCTCAACACTTGTAGTGTAGTATCCACCAGCAAACTTCTCCATTTCACTCTTCTTGCCCTTGAAAACTGGAACAGCCAAAAATTCTTCATATATTCACCGGTAGAGTTCCAATAAATCTACAACCTAATGCAGCAATTAAAAGATCAGACAAAAAGAAGAAAAAAAATTCGGCTACTAATGAATGGATGAGATTATTTAACAACTATATTGAATTTTAAAAAAAGAAAAGGATTATTTAGTTCCATTTGTCCTTCAGAAGGTGTAAAAATAAAGTTACCCATAAAAGTTACAACAAAAGTATAATACAAAGTGACCGACAAAAAAAAGTAGAATACAATGTACAAAGCCAATATTAGATTGGTTTACAGAGTACCTTACGAATTCTCAAATGGAGTTGTTTAAAGAGTAACTACGACACCCTTTTTAGTTAAAAGTAGTCATCCACTAGTGTAGTAGTGTGTACTATGGTTTTCTCTCTGTATGCTAATACCTATTTATATATACTTCCTCTATGTAGGGTTATGCTATTAGAGCAAAGGTAGCTAATACATCTGAATAAGGCCCATAGCCAGAACTTTGGAGAAGGCTATAAATGGACGTCTTTAATATATTGAGATGATTATTGCAACCTCATATTATTAAGCCCTTTCATGTTTCTTCCCAAGCTCGGGTATATTAACTAAAGGAGATGCTCAACAAAATTCTAGATGTAAATGTGTGATCAAGCGGATGAAGAAAGAAGCCCTCTCTCCCCTCCCGCACCGGGAAAAAAATAACAGACAAAAAATAGATCAAATACTTTTAACATAGCCAAAATACAAATTCACAAATTGTAGAATGCAAATATCGTTTATTCCTACTATGGTCTGTCATATATATAACAACTCAAAATGTGAAATTAGTCGCATTTCTTTATCGAGAGTAGCTCGTAATTAACACTAGTAGGTGACTTATTGAACAACTATATTTCACAGATGTAAGGCTCTAACATTAAAGTAATTAAATATAGAAGTACTTGTTAATACTTAGCTAGCTAGGTAAAACAATATCATACCTCGAAGATCCCTCTTCTTCCCCGTGTTGGCATGTTGCAAAAAGCCGTAAGGCCTTCTTGCCATAGAATTTCACGACTCTTTCAAACACATGAAGAAGCACTATTAGTTGGTACATGATACAATTAAATCAGCAAGCGTTCAAACCCCCAAAACACCCCAATGCACCAATACGCTTATTATAATACTTGGTGCTAATTATAAAAAGGTCATATTATGTTAATTGTACAGAGTCATAGATCAAAACCTTAGACTAAGTAATACCTCAAAGCCGTAAAATCCAATGGTATACATAAAAATAAAGAGGTCAAAACCTCCTCACTTTACTCATTTACATATCAAAATCGCGAACCAAGTGAATCCAAATAATCGCAAACTCGAATACATTTACATGGAAAACAAGCTAAAACTCCTCACAATCTTCCAAAATTACACCAATGAATCAACCAAACTCAACTTCGAACCAAAGACGCTAAAATGGTCTAAATTTTACTGAATGACGGATCAATTCTACGACTAAGTAAATCAAGCTAACTAAAATTTAAAAATGACTAGTCAAGTTACGAAAGAGCTAGGTCACAATCTTTATGGAAACTTAGTCGAACTCTAAAAACATTTTGTGTAGGTTGGGATGGGAACCGAGACAACAGAAATCAACAAGTCGGTTCATGTAAAATTTCAGCTGAAGAAAGAGTGCCAATTTGGTGATCATTTCCACATAGTAGGAGATGACCCAATTATGGGATCATGGAACCCATCAGAAGCCATACCATTCAACCGTCGAAGGCCACATCCGAGTCTTGTGTTGGTAAGAGTCCCTAGGAAAAGGATATGCTTCGGAAATTCGAATCAAAATTTGTTGATGGGAGTTTCTTGTTCTACTCATGTTCATTAGAAATTACCCATCAAGAAGCCAATCCAAGTAAAATTATTGCTTAAGAAAAACACAGGTAACATATTATGGCAACAAGACGCTTGACACGAGTTTCCGAGCATGGGAGACCAAAAAAGTTATAACCGCAAGTGAAGAATGGGAATATGGGATAATGCGAAGCAAAACGTATAAGTGAAGAGCAACAGATTATTAAAGACAACGAGGAACTGATAGGTACCTACAGTGAGGAACATGCACTTACAGTGAGCAATCGTGTGGGAGATTCGAGATCTGATGAGAATGCAAGTGCTGCAGACAGAAATCCATCTTCGAAGACAGTCAAAAACAGTAGGTCAGAGAAAGTCCGATCCTTGTGCCAGGCTTGACTCTGCCATCATCATCTTCCGATGAAGCTCTTGTTTAAGTAAATCGAAGTTCACTTGGTTTCGAGCATCAAACAAAAAACATATCACCATAAAAAATTTAAAATAAAAACAGATTGAACAATTTCATAACAAACCTAGGGTACAATTCTCACAAAGAAATTCCGGATCGAACAAATAAAAATCGAAAAAATCGAGCACAATTTTGCAAAAAAAAAACCTATATTCAATTTCTCTCGCAATAACATTTAATTATTATACAAATGCAAAGATTTGTAACTATCAACACCAAGAACCGACCAACGAAGCAACTCCGCAAGCAAAGAACAAGCATCCAACTGGGAAATTGCGTAATCTCTATTCCAACCAAAAATTAGTAAAACAAAATTGAACAACCATGCTTTTATCAAATATGCCAGAGTACATAAAAAGGCCCAATTGAGCATTTGATTATTCATTTTAATTTTCAGATTGTTGTGTAGCAGACTAGGAGTACTATATGATGAGATGATGAGATTAGCAGTTTGATCATGTTGGCCTCTACTGCAGTTAAAAACCATGTGATTTAGCTACCTTAACTACTGATTCTATTTATATTAAAGGAGAAGCATCTATTAATATAAATGCGCAATTACAAAGATAGGCCGAGCTAACAAAGATAAACTGAGATAGAAAAACTTACCCAAAAAGTTCTTTGTAATATATGTGGATTTCGCTTGAGTATATATGTCATTCATAGCTTTAAAACATTGGAGATTTTTTCGTAGCCTCCACAAGGTCAAAAAGCTCGGATTCAACCTTGTCCACTGCACCATCTTTGGCAATAGATATAAAGCAGATGTGTAATTCAACAAGGGACATTGGAATTCTCCTAAGCCCTAGGTACAAATGACCAACAAAGACTAGATTTAGCCGAATATCGAAAACTTGGTACTAGAAACCACCTCAATTACATGAGGTTGAGCTGGCAACATCAGATTGATGGTCAAGTTAGTTCTATAAAAGTTATTGGGAAATTCTTAGCAGTTGAACATAAGACAAAATGTATCCACAGATTGAGTTCTCTTGCACATTTCTAGTATGCAGACAGGTTGATACTTAGACTTAATAGAAGAGAGAGCTTGACCAAACACTGCCAGCATGTGTGACATGGTCTAGCAATCAATTTAACCAATCGTCACAAGAAAAACCATTTTAAGATACTAATAAATCTACTCCACGCTATGAATCATAAGAACAATCACAAGTAATAAACCTAGCTAATCAACTTCAACGAGATTCACGCAGCTGCGATCAAGAATTTTTACTAGCACAATCACTCCAATTCTGATTCAAATTTTGAACAAAAAAATCCACAAATTCAAACAACAAAAATCACGCAATCGCTAACTTGAGCACAAAAATCTGATCAAGCAACAAAATTAGAGGAAATTCAGAGAGTACGATAATATAATAGCTCGCAGACTTAATGATAGAGCATAGTGCAGTACTGGATGGAATCTTAGTTGATTAGAGACATGAGCATAGCATACAACCAGTAGTAGAGTACCTCCAGGACCAACAAAGGTTCTAACCCAAAAGAAAGAATTCTACATTACTTCACATCATCTTCTAGATTAATCTAATTAAAACAGAAGATTGTGTTGGTTAGAGGATTCTCCTAGCAAAAAGGTATAATTGATACACATAACTATAATTTACAAGTACCATGCGGATGGCAATCGAGCGAAACATATGAAATGACCTCTCATCATCCGATTCATCAATATTGGCATCCGAATCGGTGATGTGATCTTCACATCGAGTTTTCGGATGCGCAGAGTGAAGCAATGGAGGCATAATAACACTCGTATAAGGAAGAAAAACCCGCCCGGACGATAATTAATTATTTCGACGCCTGCGAGATAACCGCATAGGGCATCCAAACTATTCTAAGAAGAAGTTTATCAAATTTTTAGATCTAAACCTGAAACATATAGCTGCTAGTTGGATCATCAGCTTCCATTTGTGATCCTTGCAACTGCATAAGAACTTCCACAGCCTTGAACATGTAAAGAAATCAAAGTTATATGACAAGTGATAAGTAATGAAATTTACAACAAATACTAGCAAGATAAAATACATAAGGCATATCAGAAAATCTCGCTTTATTCCGCATGTTCCTTTTTCACTAACGAGCAAAATGCAAAGATTCGTTAAATTCGAGTGCATAAGTTTTAGAGCAATAAAAAGAGATAAAGAGAAAAGATTTCAGCTTAAGAACCAAATATTCAATACTAAATCACATATCCATTGCGCAAAAAGTAATACTATAATTGGATAGTTATAGGAAAATATTGTCCTCCCAAAGACGTTTTATAAAGTTTTAGTGTCTACCTCAAGAACCAATGGCAACCCAGTATATAAGCGGGAGGCAAGACTTAGTTGGAATCATTTAATAAATTATGCCCGCAATAGCCGCATCCAAATAGACTAAAGCACTTCCACTAATCTCATAATAAGCCATCTCAGAAAACATGAAATCAAATAGATAAAAAGCTACTACTAAACATGATCTTGACATTTGAATTGGCATAACCCGATCAAAGATATTGTGCAAGAGAACGAAAGTGAACATCACTAAAATATCACCCCCTCCTCCCCCACCCCCCGCCAAAAAAATTAGCTTCAACCGATGATTCCTAATTCAAATTTCCGTCACACACGCAATTGTTCAATGTCATGGAATAAATCAATAAAATAAGGAAGATTCTTACCCGCTTAACCCAATCGGGCAAGGTAGCACTCAAGAAAAGTGTCCGAACTTTGGTAACATCATCTACTTTCCCCGCAAGAATAGTAAAATTAGGTTACCGAAAATGAATAGGGAAAACAGTTATTTATCATGTAATAAGGGAAGAAAGGGGGAAATTTGGCTATGCGGCTCACGAATATATAATATTGGCGGGTTAACAAACATTCATGATAATGCAATCTCCATGCAATTTTCAACCTTATTAGTCTTGAATCTTGGGGCATCATATGTTGTAGATATGCAACGAATTATAAATAGACAAACCTAGTATCGGTTCAACATCTTCAACAAACCCCACTATGAGCATCTCATCGCCTTCATCAAGGACTCCGAATAGCAACGAACCAAGGCTAAGAGCACCCTTCTCTAATAGATCCTACAAAGGCATTATTAGAAAGTTAGTCACATGAGCCCATGTGTGCAACAATCGCTAAACATATAAAATTTTATAAAGCGATATCTCAACCATACCTTTACACGACCGGTGTTCCAACAACAATATCAACACCTCTTTTCAAGCTAGTTATATAAGATGGGAAGGGTGCTCCACCATAAACACAAAGAAGATGCGAGTCAAATTGTGTTTTCATAAGATTGGAAATCGGCATACACATACATACACACCAAGAAATTGAAATAACGAATACAAAAAAAGACATATCTTTAATATGTAACTCCATGTAACAATGATGGGGGAAATCATAATGGATGAATTTATATTCAACACAGCACTGAGTGGCCGAGTTGACAATTATACATAAATTCGATTACCAATCCATTTCATAAAACAAGACATCCCCACAATCGATAACTTAAAATGTTTACAATGTAATCCCGTAAGTTACGCAATTATGAGAAAAATCATAACTATGACTTGAAATACAAAGACCCAAATAACCCTAAAATTCAAAAATTTAAGGGAAAAACATGACAACAGATAATTAAATACTCAAATTTACAAGTTGGCGGTATAAGCTTGCCAACAAGTCGCTCCTTATATGGAATGGTTTTAAATTACCATGAAACAAAGAAATGGAAGAGGGGTGAAACTAGAGGACTTGAGAGTACAAAGGATAGGAACAAAAAAAACCCTAAAAGTTCGGAAAATAGAAGGAAAACAAATTAATTAATCTAATGTTGGAAGAATTATGCTAATTATTAGCCATCAACATCAAAAACAAACACAAACAATCAAGAAATTCGTGCAGAAAGAGGCAAAATTGAAAAGCTCTAATTCGATTTCTAGGGTTCGAGTTTTCGAACTAAATCAACCAGAAATCGAAAAAAAAAATCGAGCCACTTACTTGCCTTAGTGAAGAATGGGGAAAAATCTGATTGCAAGAATCCTTTATTCGAAGCTCTGGCAGCAACAAAACAAGACCACTAAAAGCAAGAAAGAAAAGAAAGATATCAAGACTTCCATAAAATAACATCGAGATCATATTTAAAGCATAAATAACGAAGTAATTAAAAGGGAGAAAACAATTCAAAACTTCAAGAAATGAAATGAACTAGAGAGTGAGAAAACACGGCGACAGAATTAACAACCCTAACTCGCAGACAAAGAAAACATCGACGGTGGGTGTTGGTGGCCGTTGGTGTTGGTGGCCGTTGGTGTTGGGCCGTTGGCGTTGGTGTGCGAAGAGAAGGGAAGAGGGAGAGAGAAACCCTAATTTATTTTCCTAGGCTGGTTCTTCGTAAGAGGAGAGAGAGAGAAGGTTAGGCTGAGAGAAGGTGAGGCTGATGGGGAGTTGGGCGGGTTATGTGCAAAAGAGATTTGACAAAAGAACTTCACAAATGCTCGGGTTGACCAACCGGAGCACGTATCCACAAATGCTCGGGTTAATTAGTCAACCTGAGCATTTGATTTTAATGCTCCGGTTGATTAATCAACCCGAGCATTTGTGAAACTTTTTTATTGAAATTTTCACAAATGCTCGGGTTAATTAGTCAACCGGAGCATTTGATAAGTAGCAAAAGCAGTTTTTTCCACTAGTGATGCCAAAGTTAAAGAGTAAGTTTGTTATTTGAGTCGACTTGATTAGGATGAGCGGCATTATACCTTTCTAAACACATGAGAGTGTAAGTGGAAATGAATATTATGGTTAGGTCGGTGAGTGTTCGGGCACATTTTATGCCTACCACAAAAATTAAGAGGAGTGACACCTTGGTAAGCACCTTTTTAAGATTTGTGTGTCATGTAAGGCAGCCGCATTTGATTGCTTGCTTGGGCGATTGGTGGTTAGGGTAATCTGAACAGTTGAACTTGAATATTGCCTGCTTGAATGATTTTGAGCTTTGCCTATGGATTTATTTCTATATCCAGTCTATTCTTGTGTATTAGTTCCTCGTTGCATTCCAATCTTGATTTTGGCAATGTACTCTTTAATTACTGGTGACTTTGGACTTGTGCTGTGATAAAGGCGTTCCTTTGTTTGATTTTTGAGCCTCATAGTTGATAAATGAATTATTTTCCCTCCTAGCCCCGCTGAGCCTAATGACACTTTTTTTGATACTAAGCCACATTACACACCTTGAGCCTTTACAATGATTATTGTCTCAAGCCTAGCTTTGGGGAGCATTCGTTAGGATTGGTATTATGATATTTAATAGATCTTGTGGGATGGTTAAAAATAATATCTATGTTGGTACAAAGACAAAAAAAAGAGAAAAAAAAATAAAGTGAAAAATAGTGGAAAATCTGAAAAATCTTTATGATCTTCATTCACAGTACATTTCAAAAAGTGTTGAAAACTATGGTGAAAGAAACAATTGTTGATTGGTTCATGAGACTTTGTAATCGGATATTGTTTTGGTTATGTTGTTGATGCCATGGGAGTTTTTTAGACCACATCTGGTCTTGTTACTAGTGTTGTTTGCTCCCCTTTTCTTGGCTTTTCCAGCACATTCCCTAAATAATTTCCCTACCTTTACCCAAGCCCCATTATAACCCTGAAAAGAACTTCTTGAGCACGTGTTTGATTGTTTATTGGATTAATACTGAGTCAATTTGGCAAAGTTAAAGAGAAAGTTTGTTATTTGAGTCGACCTGATTAGGATGAGCGGCATTATACCTTTCTAAACACATGAGAGTGTGAGTGGGAAGGGATATTCTGGTTGGGTCGGTGAGTGTTCGGGCACATTTTATGCCTACCACAAAAATTAAGAGGAATGACACCTTGGTAAACACATTTTTAAGATTTGCATGTCATGTAAGGCAGCCGCATTTGATTGCTTGCTTGGGCGATTGGTGGTTAGAGTAATCTGAACAGTTGAACTTGAATTTTGCCTGCTTGAATGATTTTGAGCTTTGAAAAACAAAAGTTGATCTCTATTTTCTTATCTAAAGGGGTGAAGCAATTGTATTCTTGTTCATGTCATGCTTTGCTTGAGGATAAGCAAAGGTTTAGCTTTGGGGAATTTGATGTTATGCTTTTATATTTAGTTTTCCCCCCCTTTTTCTGAGTTGAAATGTGTGCTAATGGTGCTCTTAGGAGCCCCTTTTATACTAATATTTCCATCTAGTTGTGGTTTTGTGTTTTATGATAGTTTGCAGGTTTTAGGGAATTATTTCCCTATTTTTTGCCCTTCTGTGATGCGATAGTAGACTGGAAGAGTTAGAAGGCGCGTATATGAATTTCCGAGGCCCAAGGCTGCTTCATAAAGCCTTTGGGTATGAAGAGAATAGAAGACTTGGCGTCAAATGCCAAGAAAGCCACATTTGGAGGGCCGCCCGATCGGGTGGTCGTTTTCCACCATTCTCACTTTTATCTCGGACACGATCGGGCCCTGCTCTCTCGGTCGTAAATAGCTGAGGGCGCCCGATCGGGTGTGTCCGCCCGGTCTCATTGGGCGCCTTGTTTTGCTAGCCATTGCAGATTTTTATTGTTGAAGACCCTCCGTTTTCTTTTGTTGTTTCTATTTGGAATCGGGGAAGAAACCAATGCAACTCAAAAAATGGGCAAGATTCCACTATTTTAAATAAAATTAAATTAACTAAAAATAAAAATTCTTCGCCTTTTGAGTTATTCTACATGTTAAGAACCAACGATACAAAAAGTTTGAGGGGTAAAAGAGTAAAGTAAGTAAAACTAAATGAAACACATTTATTATTGTTTGAGTTACTCTATGTTAGACAAGCCATTAGACAAAAGTTTGAGGGATTAAAAGGTAAAAAATGACTACTAAATAGTGTGAACACATTTATTGGAACATAAAACTAATGAGAAATTTAATTCATAAATTATATTATTTATGAAAAGATTCAAAATAGGAACAACATAATGAAATTTCTCAATAAGGAATACAGGAACAACAAAAGAAAACGGAGGAAGTATATTTTAAAACCCATCATGTTGCTTTAATTTGAAGAACAAAAAAGAATCATCTCCGAAGTATAAGTGAGAGATTGATGGACTCCTCTTGCCACTTAAAGCCCCCGTATGCGATCATCTTGCTTTGCCTTTGTTATCATTCTCCAGAGAACTTCCATAACCAATATGATTAAGTAAGGAGTCCACATGAAGGTTGAAACTCTTTGAGGGTTATCCATTAATTAGGATTGCGTGCATAGTAGTAATACATTGCATAATCCAATGTCTATAAACACTAGGAAACCCCTACTTATCTAATAACCACCCAAGAAGCTCCCAGCTAACTTTGTTGTATGCTTTAAACAAATCAATATTGAGCGCTGCTAAACAATATTTTCCCTTCTTCTTTCGCTTCAATATCGAAACTTGTTCATGAGCAATCAGACAATTATCCGCCGGGAGTCTACTAGGGATAAAGACATTTTGAAAAGGTGAAACAAGACTTCTTAAAATAGGTTTCAATCGGTTTGCAATGACTTTTAAAATTACTTTATACTTCCTCCGTTTCAAATAAAATAGATGGCGTGGTTTGACTTTTTTCGTTCATTTACTTTACTCTCCTTTGACCACGTTTCGTAATTTTTACATAAGAAAAAATATAATCATGTGGGATCTTTGTTAGATTCGTAGTCGACATATATATACTTTTAGAATATCAACTTTTTATAATTTTTACACGTAGGAAATTAAAAATATTAATAAGTTAAAGTTATGCGTTATCAACTTTTTATAATTTTTACATGTAGGAAATTAAAAATATTAATAGTTAAAGTTATGCGTTGTGACCGTGTCCGAAAAAAGTGTGTCAAGTATTTTGAAATAGAGGAAGTATATGACATTTCACAAGCTGATGGGTCTAAATTGTCCCGCCTCCTCATGCCTCTCAATTTTAGGAATGAGATAAATAAAAGTAAAGTTCCACTTCTTAAGCATGAATCCCTTCTCAAAAAAGGCAAAACAACTAAAGGAACATACACCTCCACAACCGACCAAAATTTTTGATAAAAAATTGCAGGAATTTCATGAGGGCCTGAAGCCTTCAGCCCACCCATTTGAAAAAGAGCAGTCTCAATGAGAGTGAACAACACCACTCGCCCCTTTTTAACACCCCCTATTTATAACCCTAACTTCCCCATCTTCTCCATTTACCAATTTTTTGCTCCATCTTCAAATTCTCTCATCTCAAAGGGAATTCAAATCTAGTGAATTTTTCCAAGGCAAGTCAGCTTCAATTTCAGAGATTTGTTCCCTTAATTTATTTTGGGTTTTTTAAAAAAAAAGGCTTGAATTTGTTATGGCTTTTAATGGCAGAAGGTGAGAGAATTTATTTTGGCTTTAACTAAGAGAGAGAGAGAGAGAGAAAGTGAGAGAATTTGTTTTGCCTTTAATTAAGAGAAAGAGAGATATAGAATTTACTGCTCTGGTAGAAAGGTTGGTGGTAGGAGTAATAAAGATGAAGAAGGAAGGAGAATCAAGAGGTTTTAAAAAGAGAGAATGAATACACGCGCTAGTTGAAGACAAAAAACACAAGTTTTGGAAGAAAATATAGGGTCAATGTCGAATACATGAAGATTTTGGCCACAAAATCTAATTAAGGTACTGAAATTAAAACATATACCTACTTTAAGAGTTTTTTTTTTTTGAGGGGACCTACTTTAAGAGTTTAAGGTACTAGTTGACAAGAAACAAAAACCATAAAGTTGCAAATTTATAAGATCGAGTGTCGCCAAAGGTCTTGGTTTACACTTTTCGCCTAATTATCGCCGAGATAGACTTTTCAAAACTCTGCTCTGCCTCTGACCACTTTTATTGTCATGACTCATGAGTAGCTTAATTATAGGCGTACCAACTCATAAATTTTACTTGCATAAATTTTCCTATACATTATAAAACAGAAACTATGTAGAAATAGCAATGCTTGTTACAATTTACTCAGTTTGGATTATTTCGCACATGATACGTTATCTACTGCTACAGAGTGCTTGTAAGACATGTACCCCTAAAGCTACTTAACAATTCTAATCCTACCTTACATTCGATGCATACATAAAAATCTCAAGGGATTAAAGTTAAAACCAATGTCATAAACAGAAAAATTATGTATATAAGAATCTGGTTGAACTCGTGCAAAATTGTTAAATCAGACGCCAATATGTCACAATCTCTAGTTATAGAATTGAGAAAATTTTCATCTCCTACTTTCATAAGGAGGATAATTAGTTCCTTGTAACTTCAATGAGACAGAAACCTCATTATTAGTCATCTGTGGGTTTTGTGAAACATAATTTTCTGAACTAGAATCACAAAGCTTTTGTGAGAGAGATTTTTCCAAACTAGATTTCCGCGGAGTTTGACCCTGCTTATGTGGCCCTCCCTACAAAACAGAATTAGATTTAAATACACAAATAACAGATTGAATTCTTTGGGCTCTCAAACCTCTAAGGTCTACATGCCCATGGCACAACTAAAACAGATATTGGCCAGTTCAAAGACCTGTCTTTGCATAAAGTGTCGCTTCAAAGCTCATCTATAGAATATACTCTTATCATTCATGGATATATTGTGAATTGGGTTGGAAAATAGACATACGTAGCTTTCCAAATATATATTAGAAAATCGATTTCGAGTTTGGGGTCAAAAGCTATGGGCTTATGAAGATTGTTGTTTTGTGTTATGTGGGCAGAATGCGGACCAGTACATGGACAATGCACACCACATCAGGATTAATTAGCATAAGGCCCACCTGACTCCAATTGTGATTGTTATCTCTCATCGATCTGTTTTCCATAAAGATAGACCTTCTTGGCAACCAAAAATACATACAGAATATCATCATAAGAATCCCAAACACTCTACTATTTTCTTCCTTCCGCCTCTCTAAACCTAGCCCTAAACACAACGAACACAAACTTTTTTGATCATGTGTTGTATTCCTTATAATTACCCTTAATATTGTTAAAGGACTACAAGTTTATTTAAATCATCTAATTAAGATCTGAATCTTTGCATATCTAATTATCAAATTAGGCTCCCTAAATCAATATTAAGTGGTTGTTTGGTTGCCACTTAAATTCCTATGAAGTCGAAAAATGTCAAGTTGTTTGGTTGCAAAAAGGGTAGGAATTAGAACTTCCTAGGAACTTCTATTTCCTACAAAATAGAGGAGTTTTAGACGAGACACTTCCCTTGTTCAACCAAACAAAAATTATCATTTCCTATGTCTTCCATTCCTAGGAAGTACTAATTCACGGGAACTTTAGCTTCCCATGGGTAACCAAACAAGCACTAACAATGGTTTGGCCTAATTATTAGTCTTTCGGTGACATACTAACTTCAGCGTCTAATTATTATTAAAATCTAATATACATGGCTTTTACTATCTAAATTATAATTTTTTGTCATATAAGACCAAACAAAAAGGGAGTTTTGTAGGAAGAGACCTAATTAAAACTTTGTGCATGGAAAGACCAAATAAATACTTCCTCCGTTTCACAATACATGCACCATTTACTTTTTCACGTACTCCAATGCTCTTCTTTCGACATTAATATATTTAATTGTGTATAAGTAAAAATAATAAGAAGTTGATATTTGAAGTCCTCGCATTTAGCCAAATTCAACAAGATCCCACTTGACTATGTTTTTTCTTACATAATTTTGAGAGAAAGATTGTGAAAGTTGGTTGATGAATAGTGCCCAAATGAGAAATGGTGCATGTATTGTGAAACGGAGGAAGTATAAAGTTCTATTACTTAAGAGTTAAGACCACATCAACTTATCTAGGTTAGACTTCTTATGATTTGATTCTAAGGAGAATTGCTCAAGAAAACGACAAAAAAGAAAGGGGCAATAAGAAGTTAAACCTATAAAAAAATTGCTGGAAAGTTGTAATGGGGTCTTAAGTAACAAACTTTTGTACATATGACAAACTACTCCTTAAATTATGCAGTTTTAGAGGAAAACATAGTAGAGACCATTTACTGGCAACTATGGTATATATATATATATATATATCTATAAGTTGGAGCTATCCCCTTGAGAAATCCGGGGCAAAATCATGATTTTTAAATCCAGCCCTATATTTGTTCCTTTTGTGTTTCGTTTCTTTTATCTAAAAACGTGATTTATGAGTTTGAACCTTTAAAAACTTCATTGGAGACTCCTACTTTATTGTCCCTTTCCAGAATTACTTTCTCTACAGAAGGTACTCTCCTATTAAAGGGAGGACCATGTGGGGGGGACCTGTAGTATGGCCGATTACAGCAACTGAATGTTGGTTTCAAGAGAGATCTTTCTTCATGCAATTCATCCCTAACAAGTTAGTAACTTTCCCACTTAGATCATGGCATGTATACTGATACCACATGCTTTACTAAGTATTGGGACAACTAGCTGGCAACACGTATGAGTGTATATCAAGAACTTACAGGTGGCTTGTACCCAGTCAGCCTTCTTATAGAAGGGGCTCGTGCAATTGAAGAAGCCGCGGCTGCTGCAGCCACACGAATCCTGCAGAAACAAAAATGAAAGTGATCAGTTTATGTCATCCTTCAACAATTGCCATATTGACAACAAAGCTTCGAACATGAACTAGACCATACCGATTATGCACATCAACATATTCATCTGTTTCATCAACAATTTCTTCCTGAAATGGTAAAGAGATTGTCATGTATTTCAGACAATTAGAAAGCTATTCTAGACAAGCGAATACTTTATATACGTATACAGTTCATATTGACCTGTAGAAGTTCTTCAAACACATCTTCAAGGGTAATTATGCCAATAACCTCACCATCTTCGATATCAGATGGAATATGAGAGGCAACTTGTCCATTCATACTGATAGCCTTCCAAGCCTTCTCAATGTCAATAACTGCACTTTTTGGGCTTCCTTCCGGCTTGGAAAGCAAGGGAGTAGTTAATTCAGGATCCCTAGACGTGACTTTGTAGTCCTTCGATATATCTGCATGGTTCATAGATGGGCTCTTGGTTCTCTCTGTAGTCCTTACAACTGCAGCCATGTGACTACTTCCTTTTTGAAACTCATTTAGTATGTCATACAAGGGCATATCAGAAGGAACCCTACAAAAATAGTGCATATGAATTCTCGTAAACGGCTTGTTACATAAATGTATGGATATGAAAGAAGAGACATACCTTGGAATTCTGCGGATGGAAACAGCGCTGACAGGGGTCTCTGTTTCTGCCCTAACAGTGAGAAGACTTTTGACCTAGATAAAAACAAACAACAATTTAGATGAGGTCTGGAATGAAAAGAAAATATAACAGAAAATTTATGAATGTGGAACTGAGATTTGCTGTGTACAATCTAAAAATGACCCAACAAAAAAACACCCACCAATAACAGACCAATTATATTTTTTGGAGTTCCAGAATAGACAGGAACACGACTATGTCCCCTGGCAAGTATTTTTCCCATCGCCTCCCTGTTTTACAAAACAAAACAGTTAGAAAGCAATACATACCAATCTCAATAACTATACCCGCTTAAAGTCCAGGAATAGCAATATGAGTTATGGCCTGTGGACTTCATAGAAACTGATCATTGCCTTCAGCTCAACAAAAGAATTGCTTGTTTAGTGGCTACTGGCTAGACAGTAGACACAAAGTGCATCCTCCAATAAAAATATTACTAGTAAAAATGGAAGGAGAAAGAATGATACCAGGAGCAGACTAAGAAGAAAAATCTGGGCAACTAAATTCTACTAGATGTTAGATATGATATGAGGGTTGTATAGTGCTATGCAGCCACACAGAAAACTATTGCACAAAAGAAAGACGCTAGGCCTCATATTACATATTGTATGGTGATAGTTGCCAATGTATCAATTTGCCAGCTTCATGTCAGGGGCGTTATCTGCATCAAGTGGATTGTCATACTCATACATGACAAGAAGTGTGCATGACCTTTGTCCATCTATGGACATCCCAGGCATGACATGTCCACTACAATTGTCATATGATACAACGTGCAGCACCACGACTAAAAAAGACGGATTTTATATGGCTTGGCATAGAATAAAAATTTGGCTAGCAATATCATTGAGCTACATTTTTTTTCACCTTCCACAATATGATCTGTTGAATACACCTTGTTTACTGCTGAACAGATCGCAGTCCTTTAAGTCGACAGCCAACACTCTTATGGGCAGGTAAAGTTCAATATCCTAATTTTATGAAGACGAAGCTATGAAATGGTGAAAAGGAACTTTAAGTTACCATATAGAGTATAAGTATACCACGGTATAACCTTGAACAGGAAAGAAATTTGGGACAGTTGAGATTTTGAAATTCAGGCATAAGTTGAATTGATAAAGGACTGCCATCCAGAGTTAAAGATTGGTTCCGGTACATTGGTTGACAAGAATCTAACAGAAGTCTAATTTTTTAGCATTGTATTTTGAATTACAATAGAAAAGAATGTCAAGACTTGTGGAGGAGTAATGGAGGATTCCCTTCTTACGATTGGACTAGACCAGGAATCTCCAATTCTCTATCAAGTCCTTTCCTCTTAGCAGCAGTAATAGATGAGATAACACGGGTCATCCAAGATGAAATATGGTGGTGTATGTTGTTTGCGCATGGTATTATATTGCTGGACGAGACTATACATGGGGTTAATGGTAAATTATTAGAGTGACAGAGACAATTGTAAGAATCCCAACTGTCATGGGAGGATATAGTAACGTAAGATGATAAGGAATTGGCCATAAGTGAGTGTTTAAAGTAGCTTGGGTCAAATGTACAGAAGAATGGAGAAATTGACAAGGATGTGGCTGAAATGAAGAGGATCAGATGGGATATTAGCCGACAGTGGCATACTGCTATGAATTAACATAGCTTAGACACTATTCATGGCAGATTACACGGAAGAAAAGATGGGTTTTGATTAAAAAACTGAAATTAGAGCAATAATAAAGGATTTTTAAGCTTTTAAGAGGCTTAATTCTCTCCTAATACATTCTTCAAAGTTCAACAAAACATTCATAAATATCAACATGCTCCTCTCTCTCTCTCTCATTATCTCTATATATAGTGTTGAAATATGCCTTGAATTATTTGGGAATATGGTTGAAAGGGCTAGTTAGTGATCCCGGGTCTACATCACGATCGAGGCTATTGAATATTGTGACAATCGAATGCAATATGCCTAGCCAAGGATCAAGTCCATCATGAGAGGACTAAGCACATACATGTGAGATATAATTTTCTAAGAGGTGAAAAATGAATTAAGGTGATGAAAGTAGGTATTACTGATAATCCTGCTAATATCTTCACCAAGCCGGTTCCGCATGGCAAGTTCCAACATTATTTGGACTTGCTAAGTATTCTGAGTTGTTGACCTGGGCCTTTAGAGTATGTACAATGGGTATCTCCAACTAGTTCTCCAACTAACTCTTCTAAGGAGAGAGAAAATGCATAGCTACCTCTTACCCAACAATGGGGCTCTTGGGCGTGTCTTGGGTGTATCTCCATAGAGACACTTTGCAAAGTGTCTCTTGGAGGAGATACCATTTGTGTGATAAAAGAGAAATGGCTCTCCAATGTATGGGGACCATAAACAAAAACATACTATTGCAATTACTAAAGTTTTTTTTTCTTGTTGCAACCATGTAATGATCTTTTTCTAAAAATTTAAAAAAAATGGGAATAATTATTATCCCAACTATAATTTTTCTTTGTCTATAAAATGAGCCTAATATGGATATATTTCATACACAAACTCTACTATCTTTTTGTAATTTATGAAATTAAATGTTAGCATTCAAAATTAATATTTTTTATAAAAAAAATTCTACATTACATAAATTATGAAAAGATTAATTTTTTTGTAATTATATTTAATTTACATAAATAACTTATTTATTAACATCAGGGGCGGATCTAGGATTTCGAGTCAGGGGTAGCGTAATTTTAGGATACTATTGTATACCAAAAAAATTAATGTAACAATTACATTTAAAATGTTACAAAATCCGAATACAATCTCGAAGCATTTTAATAAAAGAAACTTACAATTGTTCATCACATATTCTCAAATTTAAGAACCAATTTACAATAGCATTATCTTTTATATCGGAAAACAAATAGTTCTCAAGATACGTAACTAAACTATAATTCAACCATTCCTCTCATAATTTTCAATTTGTTTAAGTTGGAGGAAGATTTGGATTTGGATCAACTTGATTTCTTTATGTGTTCCTTTTGAAAAGAAAAGCTTGAGATATTCATTTCTTTCTTTTCTCGTTATAATTCTAAAATACGTTAATACATATATTACAATAATTTACTAATCAATTCAACACTCTAAAACTACAATAAAAACGTCAACAAGTTACTTTCACAAAATCACAATCCACACATTATAATATACTTGCTCAAAGTTCACAAAATAATTTTGTGATATGAAAGTAATAGCAGTTTAGGTGGGCAAATAATTTATGCCATAATCACCTAAAACTAAAAATAATTTCAACCAATTTAGACATTGGGAAAATAGAAAACAACAACAAATTAAGTCTCGTTAAACCAGAAAATACTCATAATTGAGATGGTTTGCATAAAGCAATTCTCATATAATAAGTTTTACTTCCATAAAGTAATTATCAATTTCTTTTGGCACAATTGCTTACTTAATTAATAACATTCAACCTAAGGACGGAGTGAGAGAAACGCACCACCAATAGGCGAGGCTCAATGAGCTTGACATTAGAGACACTAACATTTTGACAACCAATAAACCCCACAAATCTTGGTCTACACTCATCCCCCGCACACGCTCCAGATTCAACCCCACAAAATTCGCTAAAGTACCAAGAAAACTGATCAAAGAACTCAATATTTCACCATGAAAATGAGATAGAAGAAAGACTAACCAAGATGTAGATAAAAAAAAAGACCCAATAGCAATTATCAATTTTTCACCACAAAATTGGGGTTTTCACTGTAAAATCCGCAAAATCCAACAACTTGGAGAAAAAACCACCACGACAATGGCGGAGCACTTGGCTTTGAAATCGGGACAGAAGAAGACAGGCTTTAACTCGGAAGAGACTAGAGAGAGAAGGAAAAGTTGCAGGGCTTTCGTCTTTCCCTTCCACTTGTTTCTCTTTTTTTTTTAAAAAAGGGGGTAGCACGTGCTACCCCTTGTTACTATATAGATCCGCCCCTGATTGACATGGGGACCACCAAATAGTGAAAAGTTGAATGGAAAGCTCTTTAAAAGAGTTTTATTGTTGTTGGGTGTTTTTAAATATAGTTCTCGAGAGTAGTTTGAAGAGAGAGAATGGATGAGAGAGAGTGGAGAGTCATGTACCATTGTACATGCTCTTAGCCTCTTAAGGGTATTATGAGGCAAGGGGAAATTTTGGGTACATCTGGCAATTATTTTTGCCTCGGGTACATTTGTTATATGTGAGAGAATTCAAGTTAAGGTGAAGATTTGTTGAAATATGCCTTGAAAAATCCGGGCGCTAGGATTAACTAAGCACGGGGTCTTCTTGATCGATTAGCGAGCCGGGTCCAGCTTCAATGTGCAACGCCCTCGAAGTTTTTGGTGTATGTGGTTTAGTAAACCAAATCTGTTTTAGTTTCGGTTTTAGGCCCAGTCTGTTTAGATTAATTAGAAGGCTACTATATGAACCTTCTAATTAACTTTTGCATGTTATTATTCTGTAATCTGTACTCTCTCTCCTAAAGATAATTTGACGTAGCTAACACATTGTTAGTGAACCACGTTAAATCTCTGTGTTGTTCTTCTTTAATTCTTTGTTCTTTAATTGCATTTGTCACAACATGTAGAGTTTTTCCCCTAGCAAACTACCTAGCTTATTCCCCTAGCCAACTAACAAAGATAATACCTACATTACCCTCAATGCAAATATCGCTCATTACACATACCTTCAAGTTTATAGGGAAAATTCTATAGGACGACAATTAGACTAGGGTCGGAGTGGGGGTAGGAGCAATGCGTTTGTTGAGATGGATGTGTGGAACACCTTAAGAGATAGAAATCGGAATGAAGATATTCAAAAGAAAGTTGGAGTTGCGAATATAGAGGATGATGTTAGGATTAATGACTTTGATGAAGTAAAACAAGAAAATAAATAAAAAAGATGAGAAAGATACAAGAATTTCAGAGGTAGGAAAATCCTCAATGTGACGACTATGAAACCCACCCTATGAAAGATATCTTAATAATCTCCAATCTAATAAGTGCTTATAAGAGATTAATCAAATCTCTACAAAGATTGAAGTAACTCACAGATGTGTTTCAGGGTCTCAATAAGTTTTTCATGATATCAAAATCTACTCCCTGAGAACATAGAAGAAGGATTTATAGCAACGGCAACATAACAGCATCCCGCAATTTAAATTCAAAACTAAAGCTCACGCATCCAGCCAACATCCAGATCACCCACCCGGGGACTTCTGCATAACACAAGCATGAACAACTATAAATTTGCTACCCCAAGCTGTATATATCTGTTCGCCTAAACACTCGGCCCAAAAATGATCAGAAAATTGTGCCACTTTTCTGCTCTCCCGGGCTCCTTGACATTTCCCACTCGGGTTCCCTTGTTTCAAACCAAACTCCATATTTTGCCTCTAAATGACCTCCAAAACATAATTAATAGTCTCCGAGTTGAATTAGATCAACTTCTAACAAATAAGATAAGAGAGATCCGGTTACATTAGTTTGGCATGTGGGAACTAGAGGATGCACCGGTAAGGGTGATAGAAAGTTAGAACTATGGAGGTTTTAGAAGAAGGTGAGGGAGGCTAAAATTCACTTATATGGAGGGCGTTAAGATTGATATAAAAAAAATGGGTTTGCAAGAGCATACATCACTTAATAGAAGGGAAAGAACGCAGAGGATCAATCTGGACGAACACTAGAGATAAAATCTTGAATCTTGATTCATGCTGCTGAAATTATGGTTTTGGAGTTATTGTAGTTGCAAGTTAAAATGGACTAAATCAAAGGTCAAACTACTATTAATATGTTGCAAAGTATTATTTCAGTGAACAACTTAAAAACCGGGAAGTAACCAAGAACAAACTCTTAACAGTTGCCAAAATAAAAGCTGAGAAGCTTGTGAGGAGGCATGATGAGTTTCAAAGAAGCTAAATCTAGTTATTGTGGAAAATTTGTTCAAGACCTTACCAGTCCAGCTTCGAATGAACATCTAACGAAAAAGTTGACTCTATCGGCGTCATTGCCTCCTCAGCAGTCTGCCACCCACCAGCACGGAAAAGACAAAAGTCAAAAAAATTACTAAGATTGGGAAATCAATGCTCAATGAAAAAGGAAGAGAAGGAAGTTATTGCTAAGTTAAATATAGTGTGCAGAATTGAAATGCAAAGTAACTCCCTTGAAGCACAAAAAATAAATAGATTGAGGGCACAATGCGACATAATGAAAACTTGTCTGGAAGTTCAAATTTTAATGTAAGCACTACCATGAAAAGTCTTTTTATAAATGGAAAGTCCTAGTGTTCTATTTTTTTATGTGAGCACTAGCGTAGTGTTTAACCACCTGAAATTCTGAAGAATATTCTACGTGCAAGGATGTGAAGTAGGCATCGAATGGTTTCAATAATTTAAGAACAGATGAAATATTTGCTAGCAAGAGAATATACAGCAGAAACAAATCATTAGCAGGAGCTTGCATAAAACCTTCTTCAGAGTCAAAGTTAGCTAGATGAAAAAATCAATCAGATGAAGACTTTATAGTGGCTTCTTATCTTCTATGATTCTATCAGTGTAGGAATAGCATACCTTTTCAGTCAAATCTAGAGCACCACTTATAATCGTCGTTTCATCATGAGTAAGTTCGCCACCTTTGCCAGCCTACACTTCGACCAAATAATAGAAGGATGTGATAAGATCCTAAGTGTATTCCTAGGAGAAAGCGTGAGAAATTGCTAGTGTTACATTATTAAGCAAACATGGTTACCTCCTTGCTGTGGATACTAACAAGTGCTTTCAATTGAGCACGTCTGAAAAGAACCTCGTTATGTCCCAGCAAACAGTCTAGAACCTGATCTTCCAAGAAAAATATATGCAGACAATAGTTAGTATTAATGGATCATATTGGATCAGATCTAGTGATCTACACAGACAGAATATTTTGCACAACCATCAAAATCAGCAGGATAGTGTCCAGCCAATTTAACGTAAAAGCATCGGTTGTCGAGCATCTTACCAAAAATATCCAACAAAACTCTTTCCACTAATTTTGGAAGAAAATGAAGTAAATTGCTACAAGGAAAATAATTTATCATGAATCTCAACAAGATAATCCATATGAATGCTCACATGAGCAGAAAACTCCAATGAGTTTGCAATCATGCATTCAATTTATCCTAGGAAAAGTTTTCTTTTCTTTTTATTTTGTTTCATTGGTCTCATTTGGTTGCTCTCTTTCTTTAACAAATAAATACTCTCCAACCATAGTCAAGATGTTAACTAGTTTAATTTTCGTGGGAGGAGTATCAACTACACTCGCAATAAAATGGCTGTCGCACTTGACTCTTCAGGATACAGAATAAATAAAATCCACAGTGCCCCTTGACTAATCTTATCGAATGTCGAAAAAGATTCATAATGAGCGAAACATCATCGAGCTTTATAGTTCATACAAGATTTGAAAAGAATTGGTGACACAAACAATGTCTTTAGCCAGAGAACCAATAATTAAAGTAAAAGTTCCAACTACAAGTAGTGATTATATTATCCATTCGACCGAGTTGCGAAAATTTAAATGCAGCTATGTACAGGATACTCAAAAGAAGCAGATAGAAGATGGTTAAAATAGAGATGTAATTCTATCTTAAACATCCTTGGTCAATACAGCCTCTTTTTACCATAAATCTCACAATCTTTTGTTGACAAATTGCATCTCCATTTGATGACTTCCATGCTCACTGAATCACAAAGAAATTCAGGATACTCAAGTCATGAATTGAAACCCATTCTCTTTAATAAAGTCAAACGTCAATAAAGGTCTTCAACATACTGGGAGCTAGCCAAAAAGCTCCAAACTGAGCAGTAACTTTGGGGGGGGGCAAGCATCTTATCCTCTTGACCTTCTAATGTTTTATTGTTTCTTTTGGCTCTGGTAGATTCCAAGTTTTAGCATCCAAATTTTGATAGCACATTCCTGAAACAAAATTCTCTAAGCAACGACTGTTTCGCGCATGCAAAAAGAATTAACCATGAGTCATGACCCACCTGAAAGAGATATCAACTTCAGTAAGTTCTAGAGTATAAGCTCCCTCACAACTTTTCCTGCACGATAGTGTTACTTTGTGGTGCTCCACATTATTCTCTTTATTTCTTCAGATGGGGTTGTTAGGAATTTCTGGGCCTATGTAACACCATGAAACACTAGTCTAATACTACAAAACAGTTCATTTTTCCGAATATTAAGCTAGCACTTAGAGGGTGCTGCAAACGAAGTTGTGAGCTCCACAGTGATCGACAGCAAGGCATAAAGAATCCAGAGATCAATTCATCGAATCCATAAACATCTGCACATAATTTATTTACTTTTTGGCAATCAAATCAATAAAATACTCTAAAAACACAAGCCATTCACACCCAACGCTTTCCCCGTTGTTGCATATCTAAGCTCTACATTATCGTTAACAAAACAAAAGGCAAACTTGTTTGCACAATTACAAAATTCAATCATTTTTGTTTCAAAAAGGCCACATTGTTGTTAACCATTCCACTCAGCAAATACCAAATTCCGTGTTCTGGAAAAATGAAAAGAAACATTAACAATTTTTTTCCTCATACTGCTAAAAGATGACATTCACCAACCCAATGCTTTTCCAAAGACACCCCTTCCGATACATTCTCTATAAATATCAATTTAAAAAAATTTCAACATACTAGATGCTACAGTAGAGGTAATATATTGGTTATTGTCTTTAAAACTTGCAATTCAAAGATATTAAAAGGCTTAAATAAAACTTGTGCATCACAAAGTCTAAAAACTAGTTTTATCAAAAACCAAAAACAAGTTCTCAAAGACAAGCAAAAGCAAGTCAGCTACCAACCCCAAAGAAATCTCTCAAATGCATCAGTATCACCATATGCCTACTTTCTTCTGTAAATAGCAATAGCTTAGAAGTGTTAAGTACTTAAGTTGACAATTTGCCTCCAATTGTTTGAAATCTTCTTCAAGTTGTTTCATAACGAGTACCAGAAAGCATCTTAACAAAATACGGACCTAGAAGTTAAGTACATCATATATACGAAAGGTAATCCTAAGATAAATTTCCAACTGATACCTTGCCAATCGGATACGAAATTGGATAGCAAATTATCATCAGTATCCGTACAAGCCAGACAAAATTCGCACCAACAGCAAGTCCATATCTGGTGCAGATAGCTTGTGGAATAACCTAGTTAGTTTATTGTAACACAAAACAGAATTTCATCAAAATGGTTTAAAAATATTTAAAAAAGAAAAGGAACTGGTTTCTTCAAACATCTACCTCTCCAAAGAATAGAACAAAAGTTACTGACAGCACAATAGCCAAAAACTGATTCACAAGCTTGTCCAAGTATAAAGGAAGTGCCTGCAGAATTTGGATTCCATTACGTCGAAACATTTGCTGGGTATTACAATATATTAAAAGAAGCATAATTAGTTCCAAAGCAAGTTAAAGAAGAAAAGGCCCACAAAATCCTATCGCTGCCAAAGCTACAAGAACAAAGCAATACGGTTAGAGATGTAAGCACTCAAGTATATGCCTCCACATGTCAGAGTTGAATATAGTTTGGCCATTATCTTAACCACATCCAAAATTCTTTACCACTTAGATATTTGGGAATGATGTCCTCGACTGAAATATTATTGAGAGTACAGACACAATCTCCCCTCTAGAACTTTCATCCATCATCCACATCTGCCAGGATGAGCAAACAAACATTGCCACCAGTCATGGCCAAACTGACAACTCATGTCGGAGTTGACTCTCCACATGTCAATGAGTGATGGGGAAGAACTTTAGGAAAGTGCACCTAGAGGAATAAGATTCCACTAGTAATCCAGCTCATGCAATCTGTTTACTCTACAACTATCTTACCACAAACCAAAAAACTGATATTTAATGTTTTCCCAGATAATGGAGTCTTTATCTACTGTTAAGTAGGCATTCTCATGATCTCATCAGGTAGTATGATAAAGACCAGCCAAACTAAGTTATATGTACTATCATGCTAGTTACAATGAGTCATGATAGGTAGAGTACCACCATGTATGTCGTACTTTATCCTTCCATAAGGTTTTGGCTACGTGCCTTCAGAAACTTCTCTCGTACTATAGGTGTATTTGAAAACACAAAGCACCAGAAGCTGCACTCTCCAATTAGACCAAACCCAGTCAGAGCACATATCGCCAACCTTATTTTTATCTCCTATAGTCCTAACCATATTAATCTTGAACAATCTAGATTCTTAAGCCTCGTCGACTTCTTCATAGGCACTAATGGTGTTATAAGATTTTCAGAAGTTCATTCTTACAAGACAACATCATATAAACTCATCCATGACCAAGAAATCCGGTGCTTTGCACTTTCTCATATCACAGATGGTGTGGCTGGTGTTCAGTGTTTGTTGTATATATCCCATGTCTTCAATGCTTCGTCACACCCCAAAAAAATTACTTCTAACCTGTCTCTCGGAAGTCAGAATCAGCCTCATGAGAGGTAAGCAATAAACAGACCAGAAACATAATTATAGTACAAGAATTTGACAAGTTGAACGATCCAAACCATTAAATAAAGACAAGTGAAACAGAAAACTTGAATCGAAGGAAGTTAAAACCTAGCTACCTCCATTGCACAAGCATTGCATAGGAGCAAGGTGACGAGCAGCTGATGTTGCTTCTGAACAACAGGGAGAATGGCAGCTAGATAGGAAGTACGAATAAAAGAGAAAACCCGTGATAAGTTAAACAGCCAATTTCTGTATAAACTGAAGATAAAAATAGAATTAAGTTTAGAAAATTAAAGATCAGAAGATGAAAGCCATGCTAATTTATAGTCATTTTTTTTTGTATCAACTATAATTAAACCACAAAACTAAAGATATTATAGGCTCTTGTTCCGTTATAAAATAGCTACAACAAAACCAACACAAAATGCCTCATTAACTATAAGCTACTCCACCAAAAATTCAAAGGAGAAGAAAACAAGATGAGGAAAGAAGAGATGAAAAAATGGAGTGACAGTATTATCTTTACTATTCCGAATATATTCCTAGGAGTACATAAAAGAAGGCCAAGAGTTACAAAGCTTCAGCATTTGGGGGTTGAGAAGTTTAGCTCTTCAACATATTAAGAAGCTAGAGTTCAAAAACTTGATCTAGTAGAGCAATGTGAAAATCTCACTGCACTAAAGGCCAAGAGTAAGCAAACCTCACACCAAAATGCGACATTAAAGGATTGAAAGGCCCCAACAAAGAGGGACAACGTATTTTCTCGATGATTTGTTTAGTATTAAGACTTTCTAGTGTCAAATCTTTATCCTAGGCTTCGGTTTGGGGTGGGGCAAAACATTTTCAATGAAAAATGATTTTCATGGGAAAAATTAAAAATGAAAAAAAAAATTTAAATTAGTTTTTTTTCTTTGGTTCGATGTAAAAAAAATGATATAATGAGAGAGAAAAGGAATGGGAAAGTAAGGAGAGAGAGGGAGGGGTGTACAAGAGAGAGAAGGAAAAGAGTTTTCCCTTCATTTTGAAAGGAAAATGATTTTCCATATTGAGAAGAGCAATTTTACTCCAAGGAAAATGATTTTTAAAAACAATTTATTCCCGGGAAAATGTTTTACGCCCCCACCAACCCCAGTTCTACCTAAGAAAATGCTTAGAGCTGTTAAGTTATGCGGTAGAATCTTTCCATGGACTAATGATACAAATCCATTCAAGAGATCACTAGTAGATTTGGATTAAATTTGTTATCCTATAGTTGTTGCCTTGTTGGTGGGTGGAGTATAAAAGAAGTGAGCACATGTAAGGGCCCTTTAATTTTTTTTAAAAGCTTCGTGTCAAATTGGTGAATAATTTATGTATTGAAAGATGGAATGCAAATTTATTTCAAATTCCAAGCAATATGTCATGGACTTAAAGAGGATCCTGAGTTGTAGAGATCTTAGATCTAGTATAAGCATGTAGTGGTTGTCTGGTTGATAGAGGTAAAAATTCAGGGCATCTCTTGTTTAAGATGTAACACCATGTTTCAAGCCTTAGGATTCCTGCTGGAGTTTTTCAGGTTTCTAGCCCTTTCTCCTGTGTATAAAGAGCAGCAAAGGGTAGTAATGTAGAGGGTATTCAATCCCAAGTCTTTTGTACCATACAAGTGTATAAAAAAAGATGTAACGTTGAAGCACACATTGCGTGCATTTGAATCTAGTATCAAATATAAATTAGGAGAAGGTAACCCCTTATTGTCGTGTTGATGCACTAAAACAAAGCAAATATGTAACTATAAGTTTCTCATAATACAAAAAACGACAAAACTTATATCGTAGTGTACCATACATGCAAGGCTTTTTTTTTTTCTCATCGCTAATATTTTACTTGTTTGAAGCTCTACAGTTGCGCAATGAGCAAAGAAATACCCATAAATATACAATACACCTAATAATATAAATAGCACAAAAACGGTAAACAAATAGAAGAATTTGGAAAGAGGAGAGTAATGAATGATCACCAGCTTGGTTTTTCTCGGAGGAATTTCCACTACGTTGTAGAATCTCGAGGTCAACCCGGCTAAGAGACATCAACCCGAGAGTAAGACCCGACATTATACCCGCGAAAAGAACCAATACAAACGATATACCCGCGTAAATTATCCACCATAATGACCCGAATGGCAAATGACCCGCCTCCGAAACCACATCCAAGCTTCGCGCCGCCATTCGTGTCAATGATATTGCATTCAACATATGCTTCTTCTTCTTCTTTTTTTCTCGAATTAATGATCATATAACTACCTCCATTTTCAGATTTTATTTTTTGTGTTTTTGGGGGTTATTTATTTTTGGTGGATCTGAATTTTGGATGTTGACTAAGATTTTAGGGGAGAAGAATTGGATTAAATTAGCTAATTTGTTTCAGTTATGTTTGGGGGGAAAATGGCGATTTTATTTTTGTTGCCTTTTTTTTTTTTTTGGGAACACACCGACCATGGTTTAATTTTTAGTTCGTGCAAGAAAGGTTGAAGCAGTACACGCGTGTCTCAGGACATTTCTGTTGTACGATATGGTGTACGGAGCTACATCATATGGTTGTGGGCTTGTGGCCTTGTGGCCTTGTGGGACCAACACAATCTTTACTATTCTCCTCCTTTTCCTTTTTCCCTTCCGGACTTGAAAAGTTGAAGAGATTTCTAATTTTCTTTCTATATTGATTGTCCTAAATTACTATTACTACAATATTTTTCATAAACAGATGTCGTTTTTTTACTCACTACATTTTTGTTTCCGTAATGAAACAAGTGATGGCCTTCAAAGTAGTTTGTCAAGAAACGAGGAGTAGGTGACTGAGATGAGAGCCTGCAAAATTCCAAATGCAAATTATTCTCGGGAGGTTGCGAGGAAATCCTGCCTCTGACGATCGAGACAAAGTTATATTCGTGAAGGATTTAAAAAGAAAAAGTAGAGAGAGTGTGCGTTCAGAATGTATCTGCAGAACAGTACTAATTGCTATTTATAGTAGTATTGCTAATCTGATAGGATGTATAATCCCTGTCCACACAAGCATCTCACTTTTAGGAGAAGATTCCCTCATTTGTGTATATGGTGGCCGCCATGACGATGTCGGTCCACTTCTAGACTTGATCTTAACTGTCATATAATAATCGTGTCCTAGTATTCTAATGGCAGAAACAAGCATATTGATGTCAACTATATATAGAAGTTGAGTTATGCCCATACAACTAGCCCCCCAGCATCATTGGGGATCTTGACCGCTAATGATGTTATATTGGAGTGATGAGATGATGTGTATTTGGCAAGTTTCTCTAATTTGCTTGTTGAATGTTGTCAGTGGCATGCGTTGCGCTGGGTGAATGCAAATTTCGAAAGTATTTAATCATTACCTTTGTTCGAAATCCCATCCACTTTTTTAATTAGGGTTTTCTTGGTGAGTGACACATGTCGGCCATCTATGAGATGAAATTAATTGACGGTTCCCCCTAGCCATTGATTTATGCACATAAATAGGACAAATCCTCTTTTTTCGCTTTTCAATTTCTTTTTCTGCACTTTTTCGTCTTTTGATCTAGTTTTCTACGAGAGATTCTTTGTCTTCTTCGAACTTCTGCCCCCAGAATTCATTGTTTCTCCTTCGAATGTGCTCGAAAAGTTTACTATACTCATTTTCGAAAATTTATGTTCTTGAATTTCCGAGGATTTCTCAAGTTTTCGCTTCGTTCTGTTAGTGGGTTCGAGGGTCTTAATTCAAGTTTGAAACTTTCGATTTTCAGGCAAGTATGTTGTTTCTTCTGCTCCTTTTTCACAGCTTTTTCCGGTGCGACAATTATTTTTTCAGGTATTTCTACCCGGCTTTTTTTTGGATTTATATATTTTTTGCTTGAAATTTCTTTCTTCTTTTTTCGAGAATATGTCAGACCAATCAAATAGCCAAAAGACCCCTAGTGATGAGTTTTTTACTGACTGTGACCCTTCATCAGCTCCTTCCTCTGTTGAAGTCGGACAATCCTCGTCCGCTTCAAGTCGTAGAGGCAAAAGAACTAAAATTTTAGGTGAAATTCCTTTGACTGCTGAAAAAAGATAAGAAAGAGTATAGGTCGGTCTAAGTTCCATAACGACCCTGCTTTTCCTAAGCAAGAGAACTTTACCCAAAGATATCTATCTGCCAGCCAGAGTAGGGATAAGCAGACGCTGAGGGAGTTAAAACATCAGATTTTAGCCCAAAAAACTATTATGCATCCTTCTCCAGATGTTGTTTCCGGCCTCGATATCCCTCTTTTGCGGGAACATGGTTGATTAGATAGCATGGCCAACGCTGGTGTCGTCGTCTGAGAATATTTTCATGAACTCCTTAGTCATCCTGTCAGGCCTTCACCTCATGCGGCTGTTATTGATTTCGGTTCCGATAGTGACCTTTCGGAAACCGCTATAGATGACTCTATTTTGGAAGCTATCTATTGTTGTCGTGACTACCCTGTTGTACCATCTCCGTGTGCCTATGATGATGTTAGCCTAAATTATGAGGACATGGAAGATGTCATAATGGATGAGGCCACCACGAAAGAAATGGCAGGTGAGGACTCTAGTGCTCAAAGGGGTGTAGAAGTTGATGATGCCCTTTTCGGATCAACTCGAAATTCTTCCTCCTTCGGATGACGCTGAATTTGTGAATTTATGGTTGCCAAGTGATTACAGTAGTAGTCCCCTGTCAGTCAAGCTTGACAACCCTTGGTGTAACGATGCTATTGTCTTTGATTTTTGTAAGGTGGGGGGGGGGGGAAATTATATAAGTTGTCGAGGGTATAGTATTCTTCTTCCAAAGGTGGGCGCTTTGGTGACCAACTGCCCAAAGGGACATATAGAAGTTTACATCCATCACTTCAAATTTGGATTACGGTTTCCTTTAGACCCCACTTTGGTTAAGATTTTTAGTGGCTTTGATATTTGCTTAGCCGAAATAACTCCCTTTGCTGTTAGAAATATACTGGCGTATATATGGGTGTGCCGCTTCCAAGACTTTCCTCAGACAATTAACCTATTTTGGAGGTTGCATTGGCTAAAGAAAATTGGATCTTCGAAGGAGAAGGGTTGGTGGCACTAGTTGAAATAACCTCAAATGCTCCGGTTTTTTAGGCCTCAAATGCTCTGTATTTGACCCACAGCAGACGTCACACGAGCATTTGGGGCTCTTATAAATGCTCGGGTTTCTAAGGAAAACCGGAGCATTTGAGGGACTAAAAAACTTTACGACGTTAATGAACACTCAGAGACGTCGCATGCCAAAAACTGCCATTGCTACTTAGATCTGAGGTGCGAAGAGAAAGATGGAGAAACCTAATATGAGAATCACCTTAATAAATGGCGGCGTTGGTTGTGGGTGGTGGCGTAGGCGTGTTTTTATTTCGCCTACGCGGTGTGAGCGCGTATTTGACTACCTCATTGTAAAGGTTTTATTGAAAAAGTTTTTGAAGTCGCCAACAAGTCTTTAAAGGAAGACTCATAAATCTAATTGGATATTGGAAAATCAAAGGGACAACTTAGGGACTTATCCAATGTAGATTTCCCTGTCATGACTCCATTAAGGTCAATGAACCATAGATTGAGTTCGGGGGTGAGGGTACGCATACAGTCATAATGAACCAAATTCGTCCATTGTTAGCCTCTACTAAATATCGATTCATGTCAAGTTTTACGCTGAATATAACCAAATAATATTTTCATATACCCTGAAAAAAAAAATTAGTCTAGGTTGGTTCATGAAACATATAAAAAGACTATTTTTAATGACAAGTTATTATGCAATCAAATTACAAGGTTCCTAAATAGGTTGTCCAAATTATCTGATTAATATTAGAACAATTCTTTAGGTCTTGATTAGCAATAATAACATGTGTGGTGATAAAAATGCAAGCAGGACAATCCGGCAACGTATATAATAATAAAAAGAACGAAAATGGATTAGAATGTACAAAGGAACAATTTTCATATTATAGATCTACATCATGAAAGAAACAGTTAGTAACTTCAATATAAAAATAATGAATTTGTAACACCCCGATAATTCTCTCTTTCAGAAATACCTTTATAATATAAAACTTAGAGAATTACCCAAGTATTATCGCCCGTGTGATAACGTATCGGCTTATTCAGAATTTTGCAGCGGAAAACAATTAATTGAACTTCATGCTTTATTATCATAAATAAATAAATAACTAAGTACTTCAAAAACAATTAACTTTAAATGCCTACTCAAACGCTTATTAAAATACGTTCCTAATAATGTGACAACATGACAACTTAAATTACACAAGCTCTCCATTCCCAGATTCCCAATGATGCTACATCTGCGAACCTGTAAATGTCAATGCTCTAGAGAGTCTGCTCACCAAAATTGGGTCATCACAGGATCAATAAGGCAAAGCCATGATCAACACATACAACAAAGCACGTAATCAGCAAAGCTGAGTACTACATAGTAATAAATAAACTTACCTAACATGATACTAAATAATAACATGCAGGGATAAATAATAATATAATCATATAACATTTACGCAGACAACTTTTACCTGAACTAAACTCTAAACATATTTTTATTACTCAAATGGAATAGTTATTGGACTCGAGTTGTCTTATCTACTAAAGCCTTCATTACGAAGACGAAATACGGGAGCTACCACGTATTCCAGAAATGACCTGCGATATCGAGGAACCTTTGCTAACTGAAAAAGGGATGGTGATCAATCCATCTCCTGTAAAAAGCCATGGCTCGCTCACCATGTACCCCAACTCCTAATGTCCAACTCTAGACGTGCACCGCCTAAAGTCTATAACTATCCTTGTTACACTTTACGTTCTTCTGATTATTACTTGTTATGACACACATTCAAGCAATACAGAAATAACAATTCAACAAACACAACTGAAACTTCTTTTATCTTAGGATTTAATAAGTGGTCACAACTTACAATCCAAGACTTACTTTCTTTTAATCTTAACTTTCTCATTTGTTGAACCTAGCCAACAATCAAACTTACCTTTAAAAGGCATACTTATCAACTTACCAAATAAGGCCCACAGTCCTCATAAAGTAGTGAAAATAATACTTGTAAGGGAACACATGAACAATCATGAATCAATCTTAATAATATATTAATTCCCCCATGTGAATTAATAATTAAAGTTCCCATCCACATGCTTGCATCAATAAATCCATACAAACATGACAATTCTTTACTCATAATAAATCTAATAATTAACATGCTTGCTCACAGGCATACAACATGTAGAAATCAATCATACTAAAAATCATATATGAACTTATAAAGTTCCTATACATGATACTACAACTTTTTCCTCCTTAAATCATGATACTAGTCATATAATCACACAAGTATGTACGTACCTTGTGTAAACTAGTCGACCGGCCACTTTAGCCCCTTTAAAAATCTCCTACGGAATACTCTCCGCCTAGAAATCAAATATAACTAAAATCAATACTCTTAAATAAAAAGACAGCAACTTTAAAATATTTAAGATCCCCTTTAAACATATTCAAAAGTTGATTTTTCTACCCAAAACTCCAATTACTTTTAATTCCTAGCATAGTACTACCATACTAGTAATTAAAATTCTTAAAACTCCCTAAATAAAATACTTTCTGAAATTCCAGCAACTTATAAAATCATGAAACCTTCTTTAAACCCACTTAAACATGCTTAAAATCATAAATTCAATCAATCTCATAGTATATAATATGCTACTATGGTTTTCTAATAATTAACACCCTAAAAATCCATGCTTTAATTATTAAAACTTTAATCTAACAATAATAAACAAATCTGAATTTTTATTCTTATAATATAACATATATATGAATCAAGATTATTTATTAAAACAGTAAATTAAAATCAATAATCATGATTAACATTAAAACAAAGCATAAAAACATAGTCTTTAACGGAAACTCGAGGAAAAAGAGAAGAATTAAACCAACTCAAAGAAGAATCAAGAAAACGCCGAAACAAGTGGCTCACGGCAGCGAGCAACGGTACACGAACTTGTGATTTTGGAAAGCTTTGTGACGTTTCTTGGCGAAGAAGAAAGCGTTACTTGAAGAAGAAGAAACGAAACTTGAAAGAAGAAATCTGAATTTTTTTACGTGGAAGAGGAAGAGAGGAAGCCGTGAGTTTTGAGAGAGAGGAGGATGAAAATAATCTTTGTGTGGTAAAAATAATTGGGCTTAAGGTATTTATAAGTAGGGTTTTCTTTTTGGGCTTAGGAAAAGGAGATTGAGTTGGAATAGACTTTGATGACGACTAGGATTGATAAATGAGAACTCCTAGCATCAATATAACTCCTTTTTCCAAATCTACTTAGAATTTGGATTCCTCAAGTCCATTAGACTTCTTTTCCAAATCAAATTCGTATTTCAAACCTATTTCAAAACATGCCTAATTAAAATATTTACAACTTCCTTAAATCCTTAAAATAATTTCGTTTGACTTTTAAAATAGTCAACCTTCTTTAAATAATAAAATCATTTCAACTAAAAATATAAATATATGAATACTAAAATATATTTATAAAATCCCTTAAAATTATGGGGGATTACAGTCTACCCCCCTTAAAAGAAGTTTCGTCCCGAAACTTGACACGAAAACTCACATATCTTACAAAACTTGAACTCATCTTTGCAAAAGTTTACGAAGAATTGTGCCACTTGTGCACACTTTTGCTAACTTAAAACACTTGTGTTACTTATTAGAACGCTTTCTTATGCGGAGAATCTACTTCTTTAGCACTAACATGTGCAAATTGCCCAACATAGGCGTACATACCGCATAAAAATCTCATAAAAATAGACAAAAAGCGCGAAATTTATCGCATTCTATCCCCCTTAAAGAAAACGAGTTACGCCCTCGTAACTCACCTCGAGGAACAAGTCTCGGATACTTCTTTTTCATCGCATCTTCGGCTTCCCACGTTGCCTCTTCGATTCATGGTTAGACCAAAGTATTTTCACGATGTGGACGTCCTTATTGCGTGTACTACGCACTTTCTCGTCGAGAATCTTGACGGTATTTCCTCATATGTGAGGCTACTATCGACCTGAATTCGTTCAGGCTCTAGGACATGACGCTCATCAGGGACGTAACGCTTAAGTTGGGAAATATGGAACACATCATGCATCTTTTCAAACTCCATTGGCAAAGCCAATCGGTAGGCTACTTTCCCAATTCGCTCCAGAATCTCGTATGGGCCTACATACTTAGCACTTAACTTGCCCTTTTTCCAAATCTCATGACGCCCTTAGTGGGTGATACTTTCAAGAACACCTTATCACCTATAGCAAACTCATCTTCACGTCGTTTCAAATCGGCATAACTCTTACGCCTATCTTGCGCGGCTTAGTTCTAACCTGAATTAGTCGACATTCTTGACGGTTTCCTCAATAAATTCCGTCCCCAAGACTATATTCTCACTAAAGTCATTCCAACAAATGGGGCTTCTACATTTCCGTCCATATAAGGCCTCGAAAGGTGCCATCTTAATACTCGCATGATAACTATTGTTATAAGAAAACTCGATCAGGTCTAATTGGTCCTCCCAACTACCTTGAAAATCAATAGCACATGCTCTCAACATATCCTCCATCGTCTGGTTAGTCCTCTCAGTCTGACCATCAGTCGCAGGGTGAAAGGCTGTACTCATCTTCAATGTTGTCCCAAGGTTTAATTGGACCTTTTTCCAAAATTTCGAAAGAAACCTAGAGTCACGGTCAGAAATGATATCCTTTGGAACTCTATGTAGTCTCACCACATGCTTAACATACGTCTGCGCAAGTTGCTTCTTCTTCCATGTCTCTTTTATTGGTATGAACACGGCAGACTTCGTCAGACGGTCCACAATAACCCAAATAGTATCATTGCCACTCCTTGTTCTAGGCAAAGCAGTTACAAAATCCATCGATATGGAATCCCACTTCCATCCTGGAACCTCTAATGGTTGAACTTTCCCCATGGGTCGCTTATGATCTATTTTGACTTTTTGACAGGTTAGACACTTGGACACAAACTCGGCAACCTCACGCTTCATGTTTGGCCACCAATAGATCTGCTTAAGGTCTTTATACAGCTTGTCACCCCCAGGGTGCACAGAGTACGGTGTATTATGGCCCTCATCCATAAGACGTCTCTTAAGCTCATCACATTTTTGTGGAACACACCACCTTCCTTTAAACCTCAAACTACCATCATCATAGATCTTGAAATCACCTTCTTTTCCCTGGCTCATCCTCTCCTTAATCTTATCTAGATGCTCATCCCCGACTTGACCTTCTTTAATTTCGTCGAAAATTGACAACCCCAATGACAAAGCACTCAATCTTGCCTCGATCTCCCCAGGATTTAGAATTTCTAGGCTAAGCCTTTGCATATCTCGACATAATTCCTCAGGAACTATCAAGGCATTCATACTATGGCTCGACTTTCTACTCAGCGCATCAGCGACTACATTTGCCTTCCCTTCATGGTATTGGATGTCTAAGTCATAGTCCTTTATCAACTCTAGCCATCTCCTCTGCCTCATGTTGAGGTCTTTCTGGGTAAAGATGTACTTCAAGCTCTTATGGTCTGTGAATATCTTACAAGTTACCCCATACAGATAGTGTCTCCAAATCTTCAAGGCGAACACAATGGCAGCTAACTCTAGATCATGGGTAGGGTAATTAGCCTCGTAGGGTTTCAACTGACGTGACGCATACGCAATCACCTTCCCATTCTGTTGCAACACACATCCCAAACCATTCTTCGAAGCATCACTATATACCTCAAATCCCTCATTCCCATCAGGTAGGGTCAAAACAGGTGCAGAGGTTAAACGATCCTTCAAAATCTGAAAGGCTTCTTCACACTTTTCACTCCACTCAAATTTTGACTCTTTTTTCATCAAGTTGGTCATGGGTCTTGCTATTTTTGAGAAATCTTTCACAAATCTCCTATAATAACCTGCTAGACCTAGGAAACTTCTGATATCTGACACACTCTTTGGAGTTGGCCACTCACTTACAGCTTGAATTTTGGCAGGATCTACTGAGACTCCCTCCTTAGACACATAGTGACCCAGAAACGCTACTTTCTCCAAACGGAATTCACACTTAGAGAACTTGGCATACAATTGGTTTTTCCTCAATGTCTCCAAAATGATCCTCAAGTGCTTATCATGCTCATCTTCATTTCTCGAATATATCAGTATGTCATCAATGAAAACTACCACAAACTTATCTAGAAACTCATGGAAGATCCTATTCATTAAGTCCATAAATATAGCAGGAGCATTGGTTAACCCAAATGGCATTACAGTGAACTCATAGTGACCATAACGCGTTCTAAAGGCAGTCTTAGGTATATCCTTGTCGGCTACCCTCAATTGATGATATCCTGAACGTAAGTCAATCTTTGAGAACACGCTCGGCTCCCTTTAACCGGTCGAATAGGTCGTCTATTCTAGGCAAGGGATATTTGTTCTTGATGGTTACATTATTCAACTCCCTATAATCAATACATAGCCTCATGCTTCCATCCTTTTTCTTCACAAACAACACAGGAGCTCCCCAAGGTGATGCACTAGGTCTAATATAACCCTTATCGAACAATTCCTGCAACTGTGTCTTCAACTCACTCATTTCCGGAGGTGCCATTCTATAAGGTGCTTTAGATATAGGTGCGGTTCCGGGAACTAAGTCTATAGTGAATTCAACGGCTCTAACAAAGCGGCATACCCGAAATCTCACTCGGAAACACGTCCATAAACTCATTCACAATCGGAACATCTTCGATACTCACCCCAACTTCTTTACTCACATCTTGCACACTACAGAAATATAACTCACACCCCTTCTTCATCAACTTCTTCACTTGCATTGCAGAGATGACCCCAAAGTTCTTGGATTTCCCAAAACGTCGATACGAAGTCAACTTACCCAAGGGATTCTTTAAAACTACTTTCTGAACTTCACAATCTATCTTGGCCTTGTATAAACTTAGCCAATCCATCCCCAGAATTACATCTAGGTCTCCCAGATTAAACTCTATCAAGTCAGAAGGAAAAACACAGTCTCCTATCTTTAGAGGCAAATTTTTAAACAATTTGGTACACCTTATGGTCTCACCAGTAGGTATACTAACGAGCAAATCAATTTCTTCGAGAATCTACTAAACCCATACTTCGGATAACGAGACGACGAAACGAAAGAATAAGTCGCCCCCGAATCAAATAATGTTTTAACAAGGACTGAGTTAATATAAAAATTACCAGAAACTACGTCGGCGGCTTTTTCAGCTTCCTTTCGACTCATCACGAACATTTTTCCCGCAGGCTTACCTTGGTTGGGGTTCTCACTTGCAGGCTTATGATAGTTCCCCTGAGTATTCTGCTGTCCTCCAGACTTAGGACCTTGGTTCCCTGACTGGTTGAACCCTGATCTGACCTGATTTCCACTCCCCTGACCTTTCTGATCTTTACCATGCTTAGAGTAGCACTCGTACTCCCTATGACCCTTCTTTTGGCAGTAGTTACAAGTCACTGGTTCTCCCTTACAGTCTTTCCCAGGATGGTTTTTGTCACAGAATTTGCAGTGATGCACTCTCTCAGGTCTACCCTTCTTTGCGGTTATCTGGTTGTTCCTCCCTTGGAAATTCCCATTACCATTCCGAGCTTCTCTTGAAATTCCTTTGGTTTTCCCCAAAGCATTAAAATCTTTCCTCTTTTCACCTACTACTACATTTTTCTTATCTCTCCTTGACTGCAGACCATAGATATGAGATGCTCTCCCATACACAACATCTAGGGACGTAAAGGTCTCTCCACCTAATCCCAGCTGTATCTCCTCAGTTAAACCTTGTTCAAACCTCTGAGCTTTAAGCTCTTCAGTTGCTACAACCTCAGGTGCAAATCTGGACAGGGCTATGAATTTGCCGTAGTACTCAAAGATGGTCATACTACCCATCCTAAGGTTAATGAATTCTTGGGCTTTTTGCTTCCTCATAAAAGCAGGGTAAAACTTCCCTCTCAAGGTAGTCACAAATGCATCCCAATTGAATCCTTCCACAGCACTCAATTTAGCTCCACTCTCTCTCCACCATAAATCGGCTTCATCTTTCGGATATAGCACGGCTCGACCCACTCTCATATTTTCGGGCGGTTCACAACCTCAAAAGTTTCTCAAACTCCCTAATCCGAGTTTTCTAAGAAGGTTGGGTCGGCTTGCCCCTTATAGTATGGTGGCTTAACCTTAGCTAGTCTTTCGAACATTTCCCCGGCGAGTCTCGGGACGCTCGGCTCGCTCCCGAGTCAATTTTTCCGCCAAGAGGCGAATAGCGCTAGACTAGGTCGTTGTTGTTAGCCATTCTACTTCGGGACTCGTAAGTAATATAATCCTACTTTAGGTTCCAGCATACTCACATTTCCATCTAAGAAGGCAACATTTGATTTGATCATTAAAGATCGCATCAACAAACAATTTCTCAACTAGTTCCAAGTTCAACATAAAATGTTCTCTAATAATCACATAATCATCCATGTAAAATATATTCACATCAACATGCAAGTAGAAACACACAAGCATGACTATAATCGCATAATGAAAATAAAATATTCCCATCACGTGCCCAGAATAAATTCGTACTCACTCTTATAAATAATAATAACTTTTATTCTTCCATAACGGGTATTTAAATAAAATGAATGCTACTATGATATTATACCTTCCTAAATGAAAACAATAATTGTATGAAACTATTCTATAACTGTTGGTCTACTAACCAACCTTATTATATAATATATCATTCCCCTACTCGCTAGTAGTAAGAATAAAATAAGAAAAATAAAAATAAATAGTAACCTAAGGTAACACATTATCATTTCTGTCCTCAAATTCTATGTATAGCTCAGGTACGAAGATCTCATCTTCAAACTCATCTATGTCCTCATCATAATATTCGACATATCTCCTTTGTCGTTTGGATCTCCTTGAAGGTTGAGGTTCTTCATCCTCGACTCGAATCGGTTTCAACCCCGAATGATGCATGGTAAATGTCTCTTACGGTTTGACCCCTAGCACGGTCGAACTCCACAATGAGCTCATCATCACTGTCCACCTCTGACTTTAATATCTTACGCATAACCCACTCGAAACCGGTGTATTCATTATCAATGACATGCACATTATCGTCACTTTCATCATCACTTAATACAATAGGATTTTGGTAACTCCCTACTCTAGCAGACATGATTAAGGATCTACAACAGATAAATATTCTCAATTACATTTTGAGTACTCTCCCTGTACGTAATTCCCAACAATAATAATAAAAGATGCCATTAACATCATAGGCACAAAGTATAACAATCAGCAGGGAAGAAAGATATAAACAGTTAGCAGGGAAGAAAAATAATTATGAACAGTTAGCAGGGAAGAAAAATATTAACATGCTGAACTAACTATTCCATGCAGGCATATAATATTTCTATCCTATATGCCCTTCCTATACTACCCATTCTCACAATGCAACAAGTAAAACTTCAAAAGCAATAAAAAATAATGCAGACACTCCTTATAATATAATAATCATTAAATGTCGAACTAACTAAAAAAAATTCGACTAAAAAAAAAATTTCAGACTTATAAAATTCGAAAGAAAAGACAAAAATTTCGACTCTAAAAAAAAATTCGACTATCCTAAAAAAAATTTCAAACCATCATAATTCGAAAAAAAAAATAAATTCGACCCTTAAAAAAAATCGGCTCTAAAAAAAAAAAATTTCGGACCCTTTTTTTTTTTTTAAAAAAAAATATTTTTCGGTCCTCTAAAAAAAATCTATATATATATATATATATATTCCTATAACGAATAAGTAGGAGCAATTCTAAGAGTTTATTCAAATAACTAGTAAGTTAATTAGGCGCCTAAAAGTTTTGAAAATAACCTAAAGCTCCCAGATACCACTTTGTAACACCCCGATAATTCTCTCTTTCAGAAATACCTTTATAATATAAAACTTAGAGAATTACCCAAGTATTATCGCCCGTGTGATAACGTATCGGCTTATTCAGAATTTTGCAGCGGAAAACAATTAATTGAACTTCATGCTTTATTATCATAAATAAATAAATAACTAAGTACTTCAAAAACAATTAACTTTAAATGCCTACTCAAACGCTTATTAAAATACGTTCCTAATAATGTGACAACATGACAACTTAAATTACACAAGCTCTCCATTCCCAGATTCCCAATGATGCTACATCTGCGAACCTGTAAATGTCAATGCTCTAGAGAGTCTGCTCACCAAAATTGGGTCATCACAGGATCAATAAGGCAAAGCCATGATCAACACATACAACAAAGCACGTAATCAGCAAAGCTGAGTACTACATAGTAATAAATAAACTTACCTAACATGATACTAAATAATAACATGCAGGGATAAATAATAATATAATCATATAACATTTCTGCAGACAACTTTTACTGAACTAAACTCTAAACATATTTTTATTACTCAAATGGAATAGTTATTGGACCTGAGTTGTCTTATCTACTAAAGCCTTCATTACGAAGACGAAATACGGGAGCTACCACGTATTCCAGAAATGACCTGCGATATCGAGGAACCTTTGCTAACTGAAAAAGGGATGGTGATCAATCCATCTCCTGTAAAAAGCCATGGCTCGCTCACCATGTACCCCAACTCCTAATGTCCAACTCTAGACGTGCACCAGTCTAAAGTTTATAACTATCCTTGTTACACTTTACGTTCTTTACAGATTATTACTTGTTATGACACACATTCAAGCAATACAGAAATAACAATTCAACAAACACAACTGAAACTTCTTTTATCTTAGGATTTAATAAGTGGTCACAACTTACAATCCAAGACTTACTTTCTTTTAATCTTAACTTTCTCATTTGTTGAACCTAGCCAACAATCAAACTTACCTTTAAAAGGCATACTTATCAACTTACCAAATAAGGCCCACAGTCCTCATAAAGTAGTGAAAATAATACTTGTAAGGGAACACATGAACAATCATGAATCAATCTTAATAATATATTAATTCCCCCATGTGAATTAATAATTAAAGTTCCCATCCACATGCTTGCATCAATAAATCCATACAAACATGACAATTCTTTACTCATAATAAATCTAATAATTAACATGCTTGCTCACAGGCATACAACATGTAGAAATCAATCATACTAAAAATCATATATGAACTTATAAAGTTCCTATACATGATACTACAACTTTTTCCTCCTTAAATCATGATACTAGTCATATAATCACACAAGTATGTACGTACCTTGTGTAAACTAGTCGACTGACCACTTTAGCCCCTTTAAAAATCTCCTACGGAATACTCTCCGCCTAGAAATCAAATATAACTAAAATCAATACTCTTAAATAAAAAGACAGCAACTTTAAAATATTTAAGATCCCCTTTAAACATATTCAAAAGTTGATTTTTCTACCCAAAACTCCAATTACTTTTAATTCCTAGCATAGTACTACCATACTAGTAATTAAAATTCTTAAAACTCCCTAAATAAAATACTTTCTGAAATTCCAGCAACTTATAAAATCATGAAACCTTCTTTAAACCCACTTAAACATGCTTAAAATCATAAATTCAATCAATCTCATAGTATATAATATGCTACTATGGTTTTCTAATAATTAACACCCTAAAAATCCATGCTTTAATTATTAAAACTTTAATCTAACAATAATAAACAAATCTGAATTTTTATTCTTATAATATAACATATATATGAATCAAGATTATTTATTAAAACAGTAAATTAAAATCAATAATCATGATTAACATTAAAACAAAGCATAAAAACATAGTCTTTAACGGAAACTCGAGGAAAAAGAGAAGAATTAAACCAACTCAAAGAAGAATCAAGAAAACGCCCGAAACAGGTGGCTCACGGCAGCAGCAACGATACGAACTTGTGATTTTGGAAAGCTTTGTGACGTTTCTTGGCGAAGAAGAAAGCGTTACTTGAAGAAGAAGAAACGAAACTTGAAAGAAGAAATCTGAATTTTTTTACGTGGAAGAGGAAGAGAGGAAGCCGTGAGTTTTGAGAGAGAGGAGGATGAAAATAATCTTTGTGTGGTAAAAATAATTGGGCTTAAGGTATTTATAAGTAGGGTTTTCTTTTTGGGCTTAGGAAAAGGAGATTGAGTTGGAATAGACTTTGATGACGACTAGGATTGATAAATGAGAACTCCTAGCATCAATATAACTCCTTTTTCCAAATCTACTTAGAATTTGGGTTCCTCAAGTCCATTAGACTTCTTTTCCAAATCAAATTCGTATTTCAAACCTATTTCAAAACATGCCTAATTAAAATATTTACAACTTCCTTAAATCCTTAAAATAATTTCGTTTGACTTTTAAAATAGTCAACCTTCTTTAAATAATAAAATCATTTCAACTAAAAATATAAATATATGAATACTAAAATATATTTATAAAATCCCTTAAAATTATGGGGGATTACAGAATTTATTCACGGACCCTCAGAATTATACAGTGGCTTAGCTTGGGTCTAAGAGATTGATAACCTTTGGGACGAGCAATCATGAAGCTTGAAGATTAATATGAATGTGTTGTATGTCTGAAAGCATGTATTTGTGTTTGAAAAGTATGAAAGTATGAGTTTTAAGAGAGGTTTCGTAAGTATACTCGTAAAGTGTCGAAGATGTGAAAGTTGTAACGTTGAAGTCCTCCATAGATCTGGAAAACCGCAAGGTATTTATAGGAGAATACTAAAAAATAAAGATAGAAAATTAGATTGCGCGTCACGTAGAAGAGTGCGCTAGGCGCACGACTCTGTGTAACGCACAAAGCCACATGTCAGGCGTAGATTGGTGCGTCTGACACAGCTGGACCTGTGCGCTTGGCACACGTGGTGCACCAGGCGCACCACCTTATGCCTAACACGCTTTGACAAGCTTTTTATAAAACGCGTTTCAAAAGATTTTCTTTTATCCTTTTAATTCGGAAATCTGATTTTACGGGATAAAATCCGATTTTAATTATAAAAATATCTTTGAAAATTATTTATTTTATTTAAATAAAACAATTAGTTGGGCTTTTTCAATGAGTTGGGCTCAAAATACAATTAATTATCATGAATAATTAATTGGGTTTTACAATACGATTTTGGATCTTTATAATAAACTTTTAACACTTTTTAAATACTTTTAGGTTTGGTTATTCGAACTGCTCTGCCCTTGGGTCGGACCAATTAAGACTGCGGTATGTTTCATCATTGGGCCTTTAAATGGGGAGACACGATTATGTGTCTACAGAAGCCCCCACTTTGACTGAGGTTTAGGAAATCGATTGTCAAAGTACACGGTTTCGGGACGGAGAACGATTCTAAACGCTCTGCGGTTTAGAACTGATCTATAACCGCCGGTCTCTGTAAAACAAAGTTAGTATGCAGGACAATAATTACAAGCAATTTGATTACCTGAAGGAGAAAGATGTTAGCAGATAGGTGCAAACAACTCACATAATGATGCAAAGATGCAAACTTAGACTCTCTAAGGATGCATGAGACGCTATGCAAGGATCAGGATTATGCAAAGCTAAGGTATGAAATGTCATGTAAGATTAGGGTTATGCAAGATGAAATGTAATGCAAGGTCAGGATTTTGCAATATTAGGAGATATGAAATACAATGCAAGGTCAGGATTTTGCAAGGTTAGAAGATCTGTAAGAAATAGATTGATTTTCAAAAGTGTTTTGGTAAATAATCGGGGTCCGCAAGTGATATCTGCATATTACAACTCTTCGGGAGTTTGATTTGGAGGAACCACCACATAATAGGAAGCCCCCACTTTGGGTAAGCTTGTATTGAATTAGGCACTATGACCCTTGATTGGAATGTACTTGATCTGTCTTGAGCGTTTAGAGTTCTTCACTGGGAATTCTTCTTTGGGAGTTGATATAGACAAAGTCAGAAATCGTCAGAGACCATGGAATTGTCGGAGAGTCCTTTAGGGACAAAGAGAGTTTGGAAGAAAATAGAAAGTTAAAATTTTGTGACTCATATAGATGTAGGTGGGAAAAAGCTTTGACGTAGCTAGGTTCAGACTCGAGTCTATGTCGGGATCTAGAAAGAGTATGCTTCTTAACTCTAGAAAGTCAAATCATTAGACCTTGATTAACTTATTCTATTGAAGTGGTCGAACCTCGAGATGAGGATTCCTACGTATCCTTGCGGAATCAGACCATTTGTAGTTCTAGATCTGATTGATTTAAATTTTTTTTTGTGCCCTAACTTTTTTCTAGGGCGCCCTTTCGGGTTTTCAACCTAGCGGACTTGGACATACCTTGAAAAAGGAATTAAGGTTGATGAAAGGCTAAAAGGCTTAAGGTTCAATTGGTTGAGCTAAGGTGTGGATCATGGATTTAGATTGTATGGCTTAAGGTTTTAATGGATTGAAAGATTTTGAATGAGGGATATAACTTGTATGCAAGCCCCTTAGCTTGACTTTGCTTTTCTATGCCTTTGTCTTTTTATTTTTTTTGCATTTTTTTTGTCCAGTGCGTTTTCTTTTATTTTTGCTTTTTTCGCATTTTGATCTTTTTCACTTTTTATTTTTATTTTTGCCTGGCATTGACTTTTTTATATACTGAGGCTTGCACACAAGTTTTTATGGTTTAGGGTATTACCAGGTTTGAAGGATATTTGTGGAGTTTTGATTTGAAAGGCTATTTGGCTAAGGATCATAGAGATAATGGCTCAATGGGATATTTTTCTAAATTTTTGGTTGCACGGAGATGGCTTATGGATGATTGCTTTTTGGAATAATGGAGGAAAACGAAAATAACTCTTAATCCAAAGTATGTCCATTTTTTGTATTTTTTTTAATTTGATTTATCTATTTATTAATCAAGGTCATTAGAGACAATCTGATTCGAGTTTCATCATCGAATTCAAAGCATAAATAAAATGCTGGAAGGCCAATCACTAGTACAGATTTAACGATTTGCGTCGGACCTGAGACCACCATTTGCGTCGGACATCGGTCCGACGGCACAGGTCTCGACGTAAATAAGAGAGACATGATCTGCGTCGAATTAGGACACGACGTAGATTATAGTCTATTTGCGACGGACACTAAGCAACGTCTGACGCACATGATCCGGCAAGCGGCACCCAAAGAGCACAAAATGGTAAGCATCTGCGTCGGATGCTTGGCAAAGTGCGATGCAGATGAAGAGCGATTTGCGTCGCACATTGCCAACATGCGACGTAAATGATGATCTGTGAAAAATAAAAAATAAAACAGTACCAAAGCATGAATGCTTTAGTACTGCATTCGAGGGAAAACAAAACCCCCCCCCTCAAAAACATGGAAATTCAGACAACTTCAGTGATATTTTCGATATATACAATAAAAGCAATAGAATTATAATTTACAAACCTAACAACAAAATGATGAAGCGGTTCTCGAAGTAGTAGAATTATAATTTACAAACCTAACAACAAACCTAAGTTCAATTTCTTTGCTACTATCCAAAATTCAATTTATTATCAAATTTAGCACAAAACTTGAGTTGTAGTATTATGAAAAAAGAATAAAACCTTTGTTGGTGACCATGAAACAACGGTGTATGGGACCCACATCGATGAAGGTTTCCTCGAGCTGTGAAGTGGTGAAAGAGAAGGGGAAATTGGAGACGAATATTGTAGCAGGGCAGTGGTCGGTTTGTTGACCTTCCGTTAATTTCTTATTCTTCCCCATCTTTATCTTTTTGCGTTTTTCAGTTATTGGAGGAGAGAGAATGGAGCCGGAGGTGTTGTTGTAGAAGGCAGAGGGTTTAAGCTCATCGGAAAAAGATGAATTTCCGGCTAACTCGCTTATTTCTCTTCGACGTTTTCACTTCTCTAGCTTCTCTAGCAAAGTAATGGCGTGTAGAAACAGAATAAATCTTCATTCTAGCTTCTTCTTCACTACACAAACTCAAATTTGTTTGAATTCAGATAATTTTCCAAAAATTCAACTAAAATTGAACAAGATAGGAGAGAGAAAGAAGAAGAAGAATATATCACCTCCCGATGATAATCAAGTCACGAAGCTTCGAGAACCGCCATTGATGTTACTCTGGAAGCTCCGGTTGTGTGTCAATGGCGGAAAATCAAAGGATGTCAGAAATCTTCAGGTAGAAGAAAATAGAGATGATTGGAAATTAGGTTTTAAGGAATGAAGAGAAGAAGATGAAGAGGAGCGAAAAATGGAGGAGATGAATTTGTGATAAGATTGAAATGGTTGACGAAGAGAGAATAAGAAGAGATGAATCGCCATTGTTTGACTGTAAAGGAGGTGGGAGAAGTCACATTGTTGAAGAAGAAAGAAGAGAGCACTAGTGGAAAAAACGCTATATGTCACAACACAACCGATGCGGTCCTTAAGACTTAAGAGAACCGAATCGGTAAATCCTCGAAATTTTGTGTGGGAACCTGGGAACACAAACCGTTGCAGTTCTTAAGAGAATCGGATCGATTAACAAAAAACTGATCCGATTTTCTATTAACCGCTTCGGTTCTCTTAACCGCAGCGGTTAATCTTCTTTTTTTGTTCTAACAGCCCGCGTGAAAACCAGTTTCATGGCCCAAAATGTTTAAGCGAAATCCTCGCTTCTCCCTCTAACCCTAAACGACATCCTCCAGCCTCTCTCTCTTCCTCTTTCGTCCAGCCTCTCTCTCACTTCCCTCCCATCAGTCTCTCTTCCCTCTGCGGTCTCGACATTTTTTTAGTGTTGATGTTGCAAGGCTTCTACCCTCGTTGGATTCCACTTCCGGCCGTCACACAACCATCATCGCATGCTTCAGATCTGCTTCTTGCGGTCTCATCTCCTGCCTCCCTTGTTACTCCATTGACGACGACAGTCCTTGACTCCAATCTCCCAAACTACAATAAGTAAATTCCTTGCTTTCTCTCTCTCTCTTTCTTTTTTACTTCAAATTCATAATTATAGGATAAATTGTTCAAATGAATCACAAATTTTTACTCTATTCACACTTTTACAAATTGTTATTGGTGTTTTTTTTATTGTTTTTGAATTTTTATGGCTTTTATGCTCAATATGACGATTTCCCCCAAAATCTAGGGTTCCCTTATCCTCAAAATTCTCAATATAATGAATAAGCTGCTGAGGTATAGTTCCTCTTTTCATCGCTTCTTAATTGTCGAAGTTTAGGCTACACTATTTCATTTTTGCTTTTTTTCTGTATCTCGAAGATTTTGGTCTGAAAGCTTGGACGGAGTGTATATTAAGTTAATTGATTGGGACTTTGTGACATATTATTTGTATTTTTTTTATTGTTATATATTCTTTCTCATAAGTGCTTGATTAATTGGAGTGCTCTAATCTGTTAATTGTTATCATTAGTATCAGAAATTATAGATAAATGTTTTAGGAGTGACCCTCGTTGTCGTTGAATTAAACTCATGTAACAAGTTTTGACTTTTGAGCCTTAGCTTTTAATTTTATTGTTCCTTGTAATTTTTTTATCAAGTATGGGAGATATATCAGTGAAAATAATGCTATTATTGTTGTTTTGATGTTTGAGTTATAATGGTTTGTATCATTTCATGCTTGAAACAGGTTCTTTGATCACTTATTATCTAAGAGCAGATTGAGATAGAGTCATACAAAACCACCATTAAAGCACAAACCTTGGCTTTTACTGGTTGGACTCGACCACTAAAGCTCCAGATCGAGTGCTTTAATGGTATCATTACCAAGAGTCTTTCTTACAGTGGCAGCAGTTACATGAGCTTGGCGGCAGTGGCGGAGGAACGCGGTTTGGGATGGTGGTGGTGGATTGCAGTTGATTACTAGGGGTGGAGGAAGGGAGATTACAAGGAGAAAGAGAATCGAAGCAGAGAGCCTACTAAGAGAGTGGAAGTCCAGCTGTTGTTTTGAGTCCTATCCTCTCCTCTTAATTGTGAAACCAAACACATAGGAAAGTGGGGTCTTATATTCCTTTCCTTACCTTCCTCGTTTTAAATTTATTTCCCTTTCCCCTCTCCAAACCAAACGGTCCCTTAGTTTTAACTTCGTTATTTCTCTGGTGTTTGAGTGAGTTTTGAGTTATATCTGCTTACCAGTTTCTCCGAGACCCCTCTCAGTGCACCTTTTTCCAAGTACACGATACTTTTTCGTGGATATTCTGTTTGCAAGCATAATTAAGTGCATGTTTTCTTTCTTAATTTAGTTTCTCATTTATTAGTTTTTGGTTTAACTATTAATTTTTTTATTGTAGGTTTCACTCTTAAAGATGCTCATACAGAAGATCTCACTCAAGAAGTTAGGGGTTTCATTTTTTCCAAAATACTGGTTCGTGAGCCGCAAATTTTTCCCATTATGTATCTTCACCTTGTAGTTTTTTTTGTCCATAGATTGGTTCCTCTGTTCTTTTGACTTTACATTGAGTAGCATTAATATACTTGTAGCATGTGTAAATATTTCATTAGGGATTCTTCATTCATTTGAAAATAATTTTTCTTCAGCCTCTCTGACTCACAAGTCATGACGGTCAAGTTACTGTATTTTATGTGTTTCTGAATCATCCTCTTTCATGCAAGCTGTAGAATTGGATTTGTGCTGTCATTTTCTTGTGTTTGCAGCAGCAGTTTTTCAAAAAATTGCATGTGATGGCTCTAATAAAAACTATAGATCAACAACCTGACGTTTTATTTGATTATGTACATATACAAATGCTTAGTATCTGATATCAGGGGGGTACTGTTTCTTATTTAATTCTATTGTTCACCTGCTCTCTTAAATCCATGACATATTAAGTAACCATTGTGCTAATAATCTCCTTATCATTATGCAGGAACGTAAATCTGGGCTCTCCTCTGAGATTATGGCTTTTAGGGATTATCTTTTGTCATCTAGTGTCTCAGATACTCTGGAAGTTTGGGAATTGAAAGGTAATTACTAGTTCTCTATGCTTTTGATTAGAGTTGTAACTGATCTCATTTGAAGTAATAATAATGACAAAAAATACAGATTTGGGACATCAAACTGCGCAGAAGATTATCCATGCCTCTCATCCCTTGCAAGCAATGCAAGAAATTAATCAGAATTTTCCCAGTGTTGTTGGATCATTATCAAGGATGAAGGTACATTATGGTTTAGAAACATATGCTTTTTATATAAGTGATTATTATGTTGATTGCTGAGATAAGGCAAATATGGCCTAAGCTATTCTCTCACCTACTATTTGTTGTCTGGATGCCTGCAGCTCAATGATTATGTGAAAGATGAGATACTTGCAAACCAGAGGATGGTCCCTCCTGGCAAGTCTTTATTGGCATTAAACAATGCTTTGATCAATATTGAAGAGATTGACCTTTATCTGTAATGCTTTCTCTCTTGTTCAGTCCTTCTCTACTTCCAATATTCTTATACACGTGGAGTTTTTTTTACTGTCTTGCTGAGTATATTTGAATTTCCTCTGTGGCAATTTCTACCTTCAAAAATCTGTAGCTTTGACTGATTGGGTGTTTCAAGCTCTAGCTGTTATAAGGGGCTTCTGAAGCTTCACTTTTATGCGCTTTTACTCTATTTCTGTTGCTCTCTTAGTACTTTATGTCCCTTGTGGGATTCAAGTGGATCCCATCTGTTCCCTTATACAAATTCTAAATGAAGAAAGTGAAGAAGAAAGAAACTATTATAATCTTAAATGCTGGTTTCTGTGAGTTTTCTGGAAAGTTGATAGACTGAGAGAAGTATCAGCTTGGACTTTGACTTGGTTCTCTGTCAATGGAATTATAGAATATGGGAATTTCTTGCAATACAATAAACAAATTATTATTTCAAAAGTTGTTTGTGTTTGGCTTTGTTCAAATACCATGTGGTGGCATGACCATTCTTATGCATGCAACTTTTGTCCATCATGTTATTACATTAATAATAAACTTGGGAGTATGGTCCTTTGTCAATGAAATGACTCTTCTCTTTCTTCTATCTTTACTTTTCTTGTTAGTTCATTTGTCTGGAAGTTTCTAATCCTCTTTCAGTTGATTTATGGTTCCTGACTTCCTGGTAAGATACTCATCATCGATGTTTATTATTAATTGGGCTTATTTGTATATTTTACTTTCAAATCACAGGTTAATTGATTTGGTGCACCAGGAATTGTCGTTGGCTGATCAATTTTCAGAGCAATGAATGGTACAGTTACCTTTCAAGAGGCACGGGCTACATCCAACTTACTGCAGTGCAGCAACATCTAGAGCGCACACGTCAACAAGCAAATGAAGCACTAAAATTATGTATCTAATTATAGTTGAGTATGATGTTAAAATTATAGTTGTTAATATTTTTATGTATATAATTATTTATGCTTATTCTTCAATTGAGCATAATATGCTAAATAAAATGAGTATTGATATATTATTGATTTTGTATTGATTAAGGGTGCGTTCTCTTCAACTTATTTGGGCGAACCGAACCGAACTTATTGGGCCTGCAACCGAACGGTGGAACTTATTAAACACGATTGGGCCCGATTCAACTTATTGGACCCGATTGAACACGATTGGAACTTATTGGACCCGATTGAAAACTTATTGACACGATTGGAACTTATTAAACTTTATTGGCCCGATTGAAACTTATTAGGCGCTATTAGGCACGATTGAAACTTATTAGGCGCTTATGGGCTAATTGGAACTTATTTGACCTTATTAGACAAAAAAATTAATGAGTAATAACATAAATATTACCCCTAACGTAAATACTACACCTCAAAATTTATTATGAAGTAATAATTATTAAAATTAAGCCCTTTAAAAAAATAATTATTATTAATTATCTCTTATGATAAACAATTTAACAAAAAAAAAAATACTATTTATATCTTTGCCTTATATATAACTTTCACCACTAATATATCTAATAGTCTTGTTTTGATTTCATAAAAGCACTAGTAGAAAACCAAAAGTTGATTAACATTTATTGCTAACAAGTGAGAAATTGCCACATATGGAAAAATTTATCTCGCACTCCACTTAGTTTTATGACTAAAGTAGTAGAACTCATTGTTATTAAGTAACGAAAACATGTTATCTCTAGTTATTTAAAGACGAATTGCAAAATATTGTAATTATGATATTATTATTGTTAACCTTATTTAACCATGATTATAATATTTTTTAATAATAATATAATCAGCTAATAGTAATATGAATAATAAAATAATAGACAATAATACAAGTATAATACGATATAATCATTGTGGTACTTTAATTAAAATTCTAATAATAACATAATCGACTAATAGTGATATGAATAATAAAATAATGGACAATAATACAAATATTTATTGATCATTGACTATTTGGGCCTTATTGGAACTTATTGGACTCGATTAGACACGATTGAAACTTATTGCACTCTGATTAGAACTTATTGGACCTTATTGGACCGATTGGAATTTATTGCACCCGATTGGAACTTATTGGACCTTATTAGACCCGATTGGAACTTATTGCCCGATTGGACTCGATTGAAACTTATCTGAACTGAACTGAACTTATCTGAACTGAACTGAACTTATTGGACCTGAAACTTAATTTTTTAAGGTGAAGAGAACGCACCCTAATAATGAAAAAATGCAAAAAAAAAAAGATTTTTTTTGGGTTTTTGGGGTGATCAAAACCGCAGCGGTAAATGATTAACTGATTCGATTTAGGATCGGATCAGTTAATATTTGGGGACTGCTGCGAGTCCAACCGATGCGGCCCAAAACCGAGCGGTAAGCTGGCGTTTTGACCGGCAAAGTTGAACTTTTTCCATTAGTGGAGACAGAATGAGAGCGGCTAGGATATTTTTAGGGTTTGGGGGAAATAAGTGTTGTGAGAGTTTTATGATGGACCCTTTGCTTTACTCATTTGCGTCGCCCTACTGGCCCATCCGACGCGAATCAGGCCCAAAACTGCTTTGTTCTTCAGCATTAAATCCTATCTGCGTCGCACCTTCGTAATCGTCCGACGCAAAAGGTATTTGCGTCGCACCCCTGGGCACGTCCGACGTAAATAATGTTCATCATCTGCGTCGCGTTCTCAATCACGTTCGACGTAAAATGACCCTACCACCCATCTGCTGTCATTTTTTGCGTCGCACGTTCTCTAATGTGCGATGCAAATAGGCTCTTCCTGAGCATTTGCGTTAGTGCTCCTAGCGTGTGACGCACATAGACTGACGCAAATTTGCATTTTTCTACTAGTGAATGAAAATAAAATGAAATGAAAATGGAAATGATATAATAAATGAAGTCCTATAGTGACATAGACTCGATGGGAAATGACAGAAATGGCTGAGGGTAAGGACTCTCTGACTCATCCTAGGAAACCATAAATAAAATACTATGCCATTTTGAATTGTTGATGCACTACATAAAAACAAGGTTGCTGGTGATGTTGATTCTCGTTATAGCAAGTATTAGAAGTCTATCGTCATCAACCATGTTTTGCAGTGCATTTGAGGTATTTGACACTAGATGTCAGATATTTATTATTTCGTTGGAATTCGCAGTAAAAATATATGTTGCACCTTTTGAATTTTCTTTTAGGTGCAAGGTTCGGTCCATTATCAAATATATGTGCAATAGAGGTTCCATTTACTGCGAATTTTCTTTTAGGTGCAATAGAGGTTCGGTCCATTGTCAAACATATATTTTCTTTTAGGTGCAAGGTGCAACCTCTATTGTGAAGGCGGTCAAAAGTAATCTCATGACTCAAAATGAAGTCGGGGTGGTAATAGTGTGATTGATGAGCTTTAGAGTAGGCTCACATTTTGTTCATCCATTAGGCGTTCCTAAGTTGTAACCTCTCGACCGAATGAATTTCGAAATGTGGAATGGAAACGAGATATGAGAAATGAAAATGGAGATGGGAAATGAGAAATGAAAATGGGAAATGTAAATGGGAAATGGAAAATGGAATTGGGAAATGATTTTGAAATGGAGGGTATTGAACTAGTATGGGCTTGACCATGATGGAGACATAGGCCTAACTATATGCAAATGCAGACATGGACTGGACTGGACTGGACTGGACTAGAATTTTGAACTTACAGGTGAGCAAGCAGCATAAGGGTATGAACTGATCTTTTATAGTCCGAAAACTTGACTAGGGCTTACATAGAGATGCAAACTAGACCTAGGATTGGGTTTTTATAGTATGAAGACTTGACTAGGGTTCACATAGATATGCAAAGTAGACCTAGGAAATGAATTGATCTTTTATAGTCCGAAGACTTGACTAGGGTTTACATAGAGATGCAAACTAGACCTAGGGTTAAGGGTGTTCATTTCGGATATCCGATCAGATCCGAAATTTCGGATCGGGAAAAATGCGATCCGAATCCGATCCAGAAAATTTCGGATCGGATATCCGAAAATTCGGATCGGATCATCGAATATCCGAAAACTAAAAAAAAAAATGAAATTTTCAAAGGAAAAGTTCATAAAATATGTTTCAGATCATCGTATATTTCGGATATCCGGCCTTGAAAACGGATATTTTGGATCGGATATCCGAAAATATCCGGAAAAAAGCGAAAAATTTCCATGCTTCAGATATTTTGGGATATCTGAAAATAAAAAATCCGATCCGTATAAGTTCTGAAAATTTTCGGATATTCGATCCGAAATATCCGAAAACTAAAAAAGTAGATCGGATATCCGAAAAATCGGATCGGATCGACCGGATCACGGATCGGATATTTATGAACACCCCTACCTAGGGTTGATCTTTTATAGTCCGAAGACTTAACTAGGGTTTACATAGAGATGTAAACTAGACCTAGGGAATGATCTTTTATAGTCCGAAGACTTAACTAGGGTTTACATAGAGATGCAAACTAGACCTAAGGAATGAACTTTTATAGTCCGAAGACTTGACTAGGGTTTACATAGAAATGCAAACTAGACCTAGGGAATGAACTTTTATAGTCCGAAGACTTAACTAGGGTTTACATAGAGATGCAAACTAGACCATGGGAATGAACTTTTATAGTCCAAAGACTTAACTAGGGTTTACATAGAGATGCAAACTAGACCCAGGGAATGAACTTTTATAGTCCGAAGACTTGACTAGAGTTTACATAGAGATGCAAACTAGACCTAGGGAATGAACTTTTATAGTTCGAAGACTTGACTAGGGTTTGCATAGCGATAATGAATTGGGCCTAAATGGACCTATGCTTTGAATTGGATTAGAATTAGACTTAGATTGGAATGGAGTAGGAATAGATTTGGACTAGGCTTGACATATCATATAAAGATGCAAATGGGCCAAGATTTTGACATGAACTAGACTTGTATGGGCCAAGATTTTGACATGAACTAGACTTGTATGGGCCTAAGATCGACTATAATGCTACTGAATGTATGGACTCAAATTTAGACGGGCCTAGGATGGATGTAAAATTGACTCTAATGCATATGGGCCTAAAAATGAATGCAAGCGGATTGGGTTGGGTTGATTGGATTGTATTGAATGAAGGTGTTTGGACTAGGCTTAGAATTTTCGAAATTCGTTTTTGAAAGGAACCTCTTGTTTTTTATCTTTTATTAGGAAAAGATGATGGATTAATTTTGAAAATATTTTTTTTCTGAATGTCTTGTATGATGATGATTAATAAATGCTTTTGAAAAAAGGTAGAATAGACATGGGTGTAAGATTGGTTTTGAAAAATTGTACGTTTTTTCAAATCGACTGAATATGATAGGGTATGATTGATAGGGAAGATTAGTTGGATAGCAGGGAGATAGTAGACATGCACGACGACTCTAACTCTACCATTACCACTTTTCTAGATGCACTTTTTAGGATAGACTCGACCTTAGGTTATATGCATGAAAAGACTGATTTTTATGTTTGAATTAGGTGAGACCCCTATAGTGACCATGCTTTTACGCGAATGCAGACGGAATGACCATAGGATCGAACACCACGATGACTAAATCGACGAAAACCATCCGATGCACAGACTGTGTCCCACGCAGCATTGCTACGCGCGACACACAAAAGTGCGTCTGGTGCGGGAGCGGTGCTCTAGGCGCAACTTAATGCGCTTGGCGCAACTTAATGCGCTTGGCGCACTGCTCCCCGACATGTTTTTCGGTAAATTTAGGCGAGGTTTTGGCCAAGTGACGATCTTTTATTTGTTTTTTTAGACGCAATGCATAACAACGAAAATTTGACAAGTTAATAACAGGCAAAAATCACAATCACAAGCAAATGTCATGTAACATGGATGCAAAAGTTCCAACCTAAAGTCCAGTTCTATATTGAACTACGATCAGGTTTAGGTCAAGGCTGAAAAGGGTCCATGACAAAGAGATTGATCCCACGCTTCGTACCTTTGCTTAAAAAGGTGGCCACGTTTAAGACGCACCCCAGTTCTCAAGTCAGGAACAAGAGAACAATGCCATGGTTGGGTAGGTTTGCTTATGACTAAGATCCAACACTATCGCTCAGGAAGCTTTTGGAAGGACAAATCGCAAACCCCCCAAGGGTGGCCTCACGCATAGAGCATGCGCTAATGAGGCAAGGAAGATTGTCCTCATGGTAGCTTAAACAATAGCCATGCATATGCAAAACTGTATGTCATTCTAATGCATAAAAAGAGTATGAATCATATTTTTCGAGTTTCACCCACTCATTTTAAAAAAAAAGTTTTTTTTTTCAAAATCATCCCCAGCGAAGACGCCAAATTGTAGGCGTGGTTTTATTTCGCCTACGCGGTGTGAGCGCGTATTTGACTATCTCATTGTGAAGGTTTTAAAACATTTTTGAAGTCGCCAACAAGTATTTAAAGGAAGACTCATAAACCTAATTGGATATTGGGAAATCAAATGGACAACTTAATGACTTATCCAATGTCGATTTCCACGTCATGACTCCATTAATGGTCAATGAACCATAGATTGAGTTCGAAGGTGAGGGTACGAATACGGTCATAATGAACCACGTTCGCCCATTGCTGGCCTCTATTAAATATCGATTCATGTCAAGTTTTATGCAGAAGAATAACCAAAAAATATTTTCATACACCCCGAAAATAAATTAGTCTAGGTTGGTTCAACATAAAAAGTCTATTTTTAATGACAAGCTATTATGCAATCAAATTACAAGATTCCTAAATAGGTTGTCCAAATTATCTGATTAATATTAGACGATTCTTTAGGTCTTGATTAGCAATAATAACATGTGTAGTGATAAAAAAGGCAAGCAGGACAATCAGGCAACGTATATAATAATAAAACGAAGGAAAAAGGATTAGAATGTACAAAGGAACGATTTTTATATTATAGATCTACATCATGAAAGAAACAGTTAGTAACTTCAATATAAAAATAATGAATTTATTCAAGGACCCTCAGGGTTATACCGTGGCTTGGTTCTGAGAGATTGACAACCTTCGGGACGAGCAATCGTGAAGCCTGAAGATTAATATGAATGTCTGTATGTATGTGTTTGTATGTCTGAAAGCATGTATTTGTGTTTGAAAAGTATGAATGTATGAGTTTCTAGAGAGGTTTCGTAAGTATACTCGTAAAGTGTCGAAGATGTGAAAGTCGTAATATTCAAGTCCTCCCTAGATCCGGAAAACCGCAATGTATTTATAGGAAAATACTAAAAAAGATAGAAAAGTAGACTGTGTGTCACGCAGAGGAGTGCCCTAGGCGCACAACTTTGTGTGACGCACAAAGCCACATGTCAAGCGCAGATTGGTGCGCCTGACCCAGCTGGACCTGTGCGCTTGACACACGTGGTGCGCCAGGCGCACCACCTTGTGCCTGACATGCTTTGACAAGTTTTTTATAAAACGCGTTTTAAAAGATTTTCTTTTATCCCTTTAATTCATAAATCTAATTTTACGGGATAAAATATGATTTTAATTATAAAAATATCTTGAAGGCGTGGTTTTATTTCACCTACGCGGTGTGAGCGCGTATTTGACTACCTCATTGTAAAGGTTTTATTAACAACATTTTTGAAGTCGCCAACAAGTCTTTAAAGGAAGACTCATAAACCTAATTGGATGTTGGGAAATCATAGGGACAACTTAGGGACTTATCCAATGTAGATTTCGCTGTCATGACTCCATTAATGGTCAATGAACCATATATTGAGTTCGGGGTGAGGGTACGAACACGGTCATAATGAACCACGTTCGCCCATTGCTGGCCTCTACTAAATATCGATTCATGTCAAGTTTTATGAAAAAGAATAACCAAAGAATATTTTCATACACCCTAAAAATAAATTAGTTTAGGTTGGTTCATGAAACACATAAAAATACTACTTTTATTGACAAGTTATTAAGCAATCAAAATTACAAGATTCTTAACAGGTTGTCCAAATTATCAGATTAATATTAGAACAATTCCTTAGGTCTTGATTAGCAATAATAACATATGTGGCGATGAAAGCATGAACAAGACAATCAGACAAGCATATAATAATAAAAAGAAAGAGTACAAATTATAATGTACAAAAGAACGAACTTTTATTAAAGATCCACATCATGAAAGAAATCGTTCGTAACTTCAATATAAAAATAATGACTTTATTCAAGGACCCTCAGGATTATACCGTGGCTTGGGTCTAAGAGATTGACAACCTTCGGGACGAGCAATCATGAAGCCTGAAGATTAATATGAATGTCTGTAAGTATGTGTCTGTATGTCTGAAAGCATGTATTTGTGTTTGAAAAGTATGAAAGTATGAGTTTTTAGAGAGGTTTCGTAAGTATACTCGTAAAGTGTCGAAGATGTGAAAGAAGTAATGTTCAAGTCCTCCCTAGATCCGAAAAACCGCAATGTATTTATAGGAAAACACTAAAAAAGATAGAAAAGTAGACTACGCGTCACGCGCAGAGAGTACGACTACGTGTGACGCACAAAGCCACGTGTCAGGCGCAGATTGGTGCGCCTGACACAGTTGGACCTGCGCGCTTGGCACACGTGGTGCGCCAGGCGCTACCGCCTTGTGCATGACACGCTTTGACATGCATTTTATAGAACCCTCGTAACAATTCTGCTGCTTAGACTTTGATGGGCTCTGACTCATCTTTGATAAAGAAGCTGCTTCATCTTCTAAAAATTCCAACTGTTCTGTTAGACCTGGCCCCTGGGACCTACCCGCGATTAAATGAGTGGGTCGAAAGGCGAGAAGTGAAAATGAGTACATATATGCTGGTAGCCTTTGCTCATCCACCAATTATGCACGACAAAATTCATCAGCCTCGCTGGGACGTATGGGAAAATGAATCGATGTATGCAACATCGTGGAGAATGGTGGCACTCTTGGCTAATGTCTTCTTAAAAGGATGCAACTGCCGCTAGGCAAGCTAATTGACAAGCTCTTACCTCCTGCTGCGAAGCTTGCTCACGACCTTGTCGTGGTAGGATTTCTTTCCTTTTGTTCCTTTACGTTCTTTTGAGATACATTGCTATTGTTGTCCATTTACTTAAATTTTTCTGTGTGCTGACTTCGTAGGCCAACAACTAAAGATGGTCCTGAGATGATATCCAAGTCGAGTTTGACGAAGCTAAGGTTGAAAACGACGTTCTAAAACAATCTTTGAAGAAGAATACTGATGCCTAAGCTCCTATGGAATTGCAGTTGGCTGAGCAGCTTCCTGTCGTTAGCTTACTGACGCTGATAAGAGGATAGTTGTTTAGGAGGTCGCTAACCAAGATAGAATTGTCACTGTTGAGAGGCCTAAAGCTAAGGGTGCCCAAGGTGCTTTAGAGGGTTTTAAGCGGTCCACTAACTTCGTAGCCACTCTAAGAGAGCGATACGACGGTGGTTGGGCTGTGGCCATGAGGTGTGTTTGCCGTAATAATACTCTCAGTTTTGACTGGAGTGATATAAAGATGGCTTATGAGGACGGCAAACAGCTTCATCCATTTGAGGGGGAGCAGGTTTTATGCAACGAGGACTTTATTGCTAACTCAGACCTTAGCTTTGGTCCTCAAAACAATGCCGACGAGACTCTAATGGACCAGACTGGTCCTTCTCTTGAAGCTTTTGGCGGTCATCACCTTGTTCTTCAGTAGTATCTTGTTAAACATTTCAATCTTGTGTAAATCTTGAATGTTACTAAGTTTTTATTCGTCCCACTATGGCACTTATAAGCAACCTATCTTACTTTTGAATTGCATAATTTGTTATGACTTGGATGTCTGTTCTTGGCTGCCTTCTAATTTTGTTTCTAGATGGCCGCCAAGCCAGTAGCTTTTGTAATTACTTTTCGAATGTCGTAATCTAATGACTGCAATGTTAATGAGCTCTTCGATTTGATGAATATGTCCGTTATCAACAAATTTAAGTGTGTTGAATGAACTGTTATTCTTTTATCTTATCTTGTGCAAACTGTTCGCCCTAGATATATTACCGCAAGGAGCCTTAACCTGTTATTTGGTCTATCTATTTCTTTCAAGATATCCATTTTAGATGTATGGCCGCTAAGTGCCTTGACTTGTTATATGGTCCATCTTATGAACCATTTAATTATTTAATCGCATGATCGCTAAAAGGTCTCGATCTGTCTTGGTCCACTTTACGATTTTGCCTTTTATACGGTCATTATGATAGTTACTAGTTAGGTTGTTCATCATCTATTTCTATCGATTTTAGACCTATCATGTGGGCAATATGTGTTATGGGCCTGTTATATGGCCTATTTGGTAGTTGGTTCTATTTTGGACCGTTTCTACCAATTTAGACCTCTCATGTTTTTTGGACCTATTATATGGCTGCTTTTAAACTTTGAGCCTGTTATATGGCTAAGTTTTAATTTTAGAAATAAATACTCAAATTTGAATCACACAAAGAATTCAGCAATAACATTCATTTGTATTTAAAAAGGAAATGGCTTAAAGCCCATTACATCAAAATGACTTAGATGTAGTTCTTTTTCAGATGCTACCGTTCCAACAGTTGTTGAACTCTGCGCCATCCATAGCAGCCAATATGAATGATCTGGGAGCAACCTCCTTTGAGATCATATAGGGCCTTTCCAATGTGGGGTCATTTTGCCACCTTATGAGGCTTTCCCGTGTAGATACCAAATTTTGATCCCCTATTACGATTAATACTTTAAAAGGAAAATTTTGGAAAAAATGATACGATGTTTGAATACTCAGCAGGTTAAAAGCCAATGAGACAAATGACGAAACCATCACATGCTCCGCTTCGGAACGCAAGTTTCGTTCCGGCAGATGTTTTCCCGTTTTTGCCTTAATCGTATGTTTTTAAAGTCATTAATTTATGTTTATATGATTAGAATTTCGAATATCATAGTTAATAATTACATGAACGGATTTTCTTAAATGATAAACCATTTTGCTGTAAATCCATGCTCGTTTTGTTAATATGTTGAGCATGCGTTAAACATTTTAAGTTTAATATTCGAAAAACAAAAATAAGTCATGCCTTGCCGGAAATTTAGTCGTCTTTCTCAAAACTAGTATAAATCAGTTTTGTTGGTGATCAAGTACTTTGTAACAACCAATTACATCTATTTATCCATAGGTTAAAGAATAAGCATCAAAATCTTGTTGTTGTAAGCTTGATTAGATGTGCTAAGGATTTGTTTTTCCGGAATCCACTCAACCTAAATTCTAAATTTTGATTTTGTGATAGCTATGCTACTATTAACGCAGTGGTACGGAAAGCATCAAAACCATACTTAAGCAAAATCCAACTTCATGAATCTGGTTTAATATGTACACAAACTGACAAATATGTCCGTAAGCTGATAAATAAGATGTTCTATAAGTGATAAGTTGATATCATAATTAAATTGATAAGTTGATGCCATAAACTGATAAGTTGATGGTATAAACTGATAAGTTTGTGTCATATGTTGAACTATGCCTTGAATTAATTATTTGGCGCTAAGATTAACCAAGCACGGGGGTCTCGCTTTTCGGTATATGTTGTTTAGTATATTGAGTGTGTTTTAGTTTCGGATTTAGACCCATCTGTTTAGGTTAAGTAGTAGGGTACTATATAAACCCTATAGTTTACTTCTGCCTCCATAATTTGTAATATGTACTATCTCTCCTAAACCTAATAAAATTATGTTCTCCCTGCTGTGTGGACGTAGCTAACACATTGTTAGTGAACCACGTTAAATCCTTGTGTCGATTGTTCTTTAATTCTTCGTTGTTTTATTGCATTCGTTACAACACCATAAATTTATAACGCACATAAATATATAAGAAAATATGAATAAACTGATAAAAATATATCTATAAGCTGACAAAAATATATGCATACATCTATCAGTTAGGCATAAATTTATCAGTTTAATTTAGAGATACATTTATCAGTTTAAATTGATAAAGGAATATGCATAAACTTATTAACTGAAATTGTAGGATCTCATCTCATAGAGTGTCTCACGCATTGTTAGTGAACCACGTTAAATCCTTGTGTCGGTTGTTCTTTAATTCTTCGTTGTTTTATTGCATTCGTTACAACACCATAAATTGATAACGCACATAAATTTATAAGAAAATATGAATAAACTGATAAAAATATATCTATAAACTAACAAAAATATATGCATACATCTATTAGTTAGGCATAAATTTATCAGTTCAATTCAGAGATACATTTAGCGGATTAAATTGATAAAGGAATATGCATAAACTTATTAACTGAAATTGTAGGATCTCATCTCATAGAGTGTCTCACGCATGTCCTTTTCGTAGAAGAAATATATTAGGTATTAGGCGGAATTATCCTTAAAAGAGGATTGCATTAAGTAATTGGGACAATCAAAAATAGAAAACATGGATATAATATGTTTAGACTGAAAGAGTTATATTTTATTCAACAAAGGTTTGATTAATATTGATATAAAATTAGTTACAAACTATAGATACATAAAAATATACTTGATGAACGATATGAACTTCTAAACATCTTATGTTGTTTGGCACGCAATTATAAGAGCATGATAGTCATATACAAGGTAAATGGACAAACTAAAGAGAATACTTTCATCATCTAATAATCCAATCACTCTTTTTACAGGGGTTTAAATTATTTCAAATAATTTGTTGGTTTACCTTGTCCATCATCCTATTAAAATTGCGTGTCAAATAACCTAGTTGCAATTGTTTTTTTCCTTTTAAAGAGGAGTTGCAACTAGTTAACAACGAAAGAAGTATGTACATGTTTCAATTATTGACTCTGGCATTATATTTTTCTTGTTTAGTTCCTTACAAGAAAAGTTAAAGAAAAATGGAATAAAGAAAATGGAGAGGTTATGATGGATTGGAGAAGAAAACTATAAGGAAAATATCATCTGCCTTCTTTTTAAAAAGGAAAATATTTTTCTACCCTTGCAATTATAACAATATTTTCCACACTTTACGAACCAAATTGGAAACATGTTTTCTACAAGTCAAACACTCTCTTGGATAACACTATGTGACTGAAGATTGCGACATTCATCTCATGACCCAAAACGTAGATGGTGCACACACGGTTGTAGGATGAGCATTGTGCACATGGATCAAAATTGACACACAAATGAATATCAAATACAATAAAATCAACATCAAGTCAAATCAAAAGAAGTCTTTAATATTTAAAAATTAGATCCAATTATAATTTTTTTTAAGTTCTTCCATTCAGATACAAAAGTTATGTTCAATTAATAAATATATGGAATTTTGAATTTCAAAAATACACATTTTAAATTTAAAGAACTTGGAAACATTCATTCATGACTAATAAATGTTCAATTAATAACAGCACATGTTCAACCAAAAAAAGATGTGCATTAATGTTTTGAATTTTGAATTTTGAATTTTAAGAAATACTAATTTTAAATGTTCATTGATCCCGATCCTAAGTTTTTATCATGACTAATAACAAAGTTAATCTATTATGTTCTAACAATCCACAAGTGTTGTTGAAGTGAAACAATACTTTAAGGAATTAAAGAGAACCTAGACGATTTGGATGTTTGAAGACTTTAATGGAGCTGTTTGAAATAAATTTCCTGAGTGCGTTAGGGTGTTCTAGTATCTTTTTTAAGGAACAATCAATAGCATGGAACAAGTGGTTTGTTCCCTAAGATGAGGAACACAACAATTGCTTAGATTAAGGAACAACAATTGTTAAGCTTTGTTCCCTAAGACGAGGATAGAGCAGTTCCTTTGATCAACGAACAACTTTTAAGAACTGAAATATGGCACGAGTCTAAAAGGAACAAGCTAGGAAATAAAATTGATTTGAGATATTATTAATAGGCGTGATAGTATTGAATAAGTAAAAGATTTTATCTACGTAAATAAATAAAATAAAATCTTATCTTCTATATAGTAGTTAATTTTACGGTTTTTTCACATGGTACCCCTGTGGAATTTTAAAATTCATGGGGTAACCTATAGTTTAAAAAATGCACTGCGCAATTTAACCTGTTTAAATAAAATGCATGAAATGCCCTTAATGGCTAACGCCAGTCAAGATTCTCGTTAGGTTTAGAGCCAAATCAACCTAATTATTTCATATAATCCCTAATTAACCTAATTAATGCATCAAAAAAGTTATACTAATAATTAGTAAAAAGAAAAAAACCTTCCTTCCAAATTGACCACTCCCACCCCCACCCCCCACCCCATCACAACAATAGAACCGCCTCGAGAGAACCACCCCCACTCCAAAAATGGCCGGAATCCCTCTCCCCCCACCCTCAAAACCTCCCCTCGAACCCATGGCCCCAACCTTCAAAACCCTCACCCACCCACCACCCCAACCCATGGCCCCACCCTTCGAAACCCTCACTCGACGGCGAAGCATTCATAACAAGAAGCCTAACACCTCGGTCCTCCTTCCTCCCGAGCCGCCACCGCTTGCTCAAAACCCCAACCGCGAGTGCAACACCCGCACACCCAGTCCTCACACAAAACCAACGAAGTCGGCATAAGTCCGAGTGCGCTCGAAATGAAAACCTCGCTCACAGCCCGTTGCAAATCAACCTCGTCTCGAAATCAAGTACGGCAAAGCTCCGCCGCATCCGTAGCACGAAGAAACCTCATCGGGGATATCCGTCGATGGACCTTCCAACAAATTAGGGTTATCGTGGATGAATCGAACAAGCGAAGTAGGAGAGAGAATGAAGGTTGAAGAAAATGGAAAAATTAGGGTTTCCGAAGGGGAAGAGGGCATATTTCGAGTGGTGTGGGTGGTTTCTAAAGGGGTGGTTGTAGTTTTTAGGGGGGGGGGGGAGGTTTTCGAGGGTGGGGGGAGAGGGATTCCGGCCATTTTCGGGGTGAGGGGTGGTTATCTGTAGGCAGATCGACGGTACTGATGGGTCGGGGTGGGTGTGGGGGTGGCTGGGTGGAAAGAAGGTTTTTTTTTCTTTTCCTTTTTAGTAATTATTGTAATTTTATTTCAAGCATTAATTAGGTTAATTAGGGATTATTTGATATAATTAGGTTGATTTGGCTCGAAACCTAACGGAAACTTAACGCCATTAGCCATTAAGGGCATTTCATGCATTTTAGTTAAACAAAGAAGGGTACAGTGCATTTTTGAAACTATAAGGGTACCCCATGAATTTTAAAATTCCACAGGGGTACCATGTGAAAAAACCGTTAATTTTATTTAGGATAATAACTTATCTTTTGGAAAATTAACTTTTTAAATTAACAGAAGGTTTAATTAGGCTATCTTATAGTTTGTTTAATCAAGTTTATCTTTTTGGTTAAACAAAATCAGTTTTCGTTTCCTATTTAAAGTTCCTAAGTCTATCTTGTTGTCAAAGTTGTTCTATTTTTTAATGATAAAGCTAGTAACTTCCTAAGTTACTCGCACCAATAAATAGATCATGTTGAACACCATTTGTATGCGTTATTGATATAGAAAAACAGAGCTTATAATATTCAATTGAGTCAATGCCATTTCATGTCTTAACAAGTACCATTATACCTAAGTTGCTTATTTGTTCTTTTAGTATGGAATTATATTATTTAGTTCCTCCGTATTCTTTTAGTTGTTACGCTTCAATAGCAACTACTATTCACCAATTTAACTTATCCGGTTTGTCCTTCCAAGGGAAAATATAGTCAAGTGAGATCTTGTTAGATTCATCTAAATGTATAGTTTCCAAATATCAATTTTTTTTAATTATGCATCATTAAAGATATTAAGGCTCAAAATAGTGCATCGGACTGCATGAAAATAAGAAGCGTAGCAACTAAAAGAACAAAGAAAGTATTTGTTTGGGGGTTGGGATTTTAAGTGAACTTTTATATTTAATTGAGCTTTGAATGAAGCAAGATAAACAACTTTGAGCGAAGTCAAGAGAGGAACAACAGTTTTGGGAACTGTGGTTGGGATTGATGTTCCTAGAGGAATACGAGTAGTGACTCAAGTGTTATTAGGATTCACCCTATTATTAGTTAGAGAGTTGAGTCTAGAATCTCTTATGGTCAAGGTTTGTTTTTTAATGGAGAATTAATTGTGATCAAGGTCTTACTTCCTATTAGGCCAAGGAAGGTTAAACTCATAAAATCTCTTATATCTTTACATTGTTTTTTTCGCTATTTCTTTGATTCTACAAAAAGTACTCATAGTTCCTATTACTACAATTTACCCCTCCCCTCTTGGTTCTTATAGTGTTCCTAGATAAACAACAATTTATAACTCGTATATAAATATATTCAATTAATAACATCGCTTATTCATTCAACAAATAAGTTGATGTACATTAATGTTTGAAATTTAAATTTTAGATTTCAAATTTTAGGTTTTAGATTGAACATTTTGATTTTAGAAGAACTCGAAAATGGTCATTCGTAATACGCGAATGTTCAATCAACAACATTGTACTTTCATTACAATACCATGTTCATTTGGATGAACTTGATGTTCTTTTGTTTTGCATCTCTTTACTGATGTGCACGTTTTATATGTTCTACATGTGTTTTAGTTTGTGCGCATGATACTCATTGTAACACCCCAAAATTTGCACTCCTAATTTTTTCGCGTTATCGTCCCTTGATTGTTATTTTCCGTCAAATTAGAATATATATTTTTTTTTCTCGTAAAACTTTTATATCGTATAAATATATATTTTTGTCAACTTTATATTATATTATATTTATTTAATTAGTAGTTATATATTTTCTAGTAGTTAAAAAAATATGCGTTTAGGATACGTATTATAATTTATCGATATTTTAGTGCGTTTAGACCGTTTGCGTAACGAAAGGTGGACCGACCATAAGGTTATTCATGCTGGCTGAAATTCCAGATTTCTAGAAGATATTTTCATAATGTTTAAAGCCCTTGTAACCTCTTGTAACCCCCACCTTAATTTCCCCACTTAAAACCCATCATTTAATTAGTCTTTGTAACCCCCTTCTTCAACCTAAATTTGCTGCTGTATTTTGACCGGTTTCCTCCCCCATTCGTCACTCCATTTCAGACGAAAGAAAGAGAGTAAAAGATTCCTTTGTTTCTTCACAAAAAGAACTCATCATTTTTCCTTCATTTTCACATCAAAATACTCGCATTTTCTTCACTTTTATCTTGGGAATTCTAAACACTCATTTGGATTATTAGGAGGTGACCATTTGGAGATCGATCCCGCGCACGTGGAAGAGGCCTAGACGTTTTGCTTCACTCCTCCAGTTGGCCCATGTAGCTAACAGTTTTCTTAGAACGGTTAGAATTTGCATAGAAATTATTTAAGTTTTAACACTTAAGTTGGGTTAGTATGATTTTAGAAATTCGGGTGCTGGGAAATTTTTTTTGTTATATGTTTATTGTCATGAGCTTTTCTTAAGTATGTGATTATATGATTATTTTAAGTTTTGTGGTTTGAGTATATGTTATAGTTCGATATTCAAGTAGAGTTCATGTTCTTGTGAATTATATGCTTTGCATTGTGGAAAGTTTGAGTTACTATTATTGTCATTATAAGTTCTAGTATGAAGTATACCTTGTAAATGTTGCACGATCATGTTAAGTAAATATGGAGTTGAGGATTATTTTTAGATTAGTTGGAGAAAGTGGTCTGGGTTAAAGTCATGTGCAGTGACATTAGTAACGACCCGCGACCAAGGCACGTGCTGGCTTTTGGTTCATCTTTGTGGCTCGTCTTTTGGTTGCGTCGTACCTCGGCACCTCGCCGTGGCCAGGGGCGGATTTACTATGGGTTCACTGGGTTCAGGTGAACCCAGTGATTTTTGGAAAAAAATTGCCCGGTTTTCTTTTTTTTTTTAAATTAAAAATATGTTAGATATCAGATATATACTATTTGCGTGCAAAGTAAATCAGGAATGAAGCAGATGCTACAGTGGTTTTGTCTCTCCATTGTGCGCGCGGGTTTGGATGAAGTCTGAGGTTCGAATCCAACAAGTGAACAAACACTCTTTTTTTTTCCTTCTGTTTTCTTTTATCCCAATAACTAAGCCCAATTCAGCAATTCTCCCTCAACTACTGAACAAAACACAAAGCCGACATTTTTTCCCCAAAGACCAAAATCCTAACTCCCTGACCCTAAGCAAGTAATCATCGAAGATTCGAAGCACTGCGGCGACGGCGCACTACGGCGAGCCATCTACTTCCGTCTTCCCCACCGGCACCACGACGGCACACTGCGGCGAGCCCCAAAGACCAAAACCCTAACTCTGTGACCTTAGCATCAAAGATTCGAAGAACTGCGGCGAGCCATCTACTTCTGTCCTCCCACCGTGGGTGCGGCGCAGCTGCGCGAGCCGGCGACTACTTAAATTCTTTCATTTCCGGCGACCGCATCTAGCCAACGGCTTTGAACTTTGAACGGTAACGCCCAATTCTTCAATTTCAGATTTTGTCTTTTAGACATTAGAATATGTAATTGTAAATTTGATGTTGAATACTTGAATGAATGAATGTGGAGTTGTTAGTTGTTACTTGTTAGTTGTTACTTGTTAGTATTATTAGACTCACTCATCATGAACACCGAACGAGAGAGCGAGAATGCCCTTTGTTTTACTCTAACCTTTGATTATGCTACTTCATGTAAAGTTTCATCTTTGTATCTAAATCTAATTACCATACAATAAGGCTCATAATAAGATGTTGTCCCGGTTATGCGTACGTGTTGTGCTTTTCATGTGTAAGACAAGAAGAGTGTTGGAGGAAAACTCAAGTCTCAGTTTCGACAAAAGTTGTTGAAGCCACTTTGCTAGACCCTTTTTCTAACAGAAGGTTAACTATATTACATAATAACATACTACCTTAGTTTCTTTTTAGTCGACTTGTATTACTACCTTAGTGTCTTCTTAGTGGAGTTGTATTCTTTTAAGCATGTTTCGTTTTAGTCACTGACTCAATCTCATGGAGTTGAATTTGTTGCTTTATGAATTTCATATTTAAATGTTGAATGATTGAAGGTTGAATGAATGAAAGTGGAATGTGGAATGTGGATTGTGGATTGTGGATTGTGAATGTTGAATAAATGTTGAATGAATGAATGATTGAACGTGATTAAACTTTGTAGTGTCTAGACTCATGGAGTTGAAATTTCTTGCTTGTGTAGATTGTATTGTGACTATGAAGGGTCTAGAATTTTTTTTTACCGGCTCCGAACCCATAGGGTTGAAATCCTGGATACGCCACTGGCCGTGGCGGTCGCATCGTGTGCGACCAGCCTTGTTGGGCTATTGTTTCTCCTTACTTTGGTTCACGAGTTTTGATACGTAATGGCTTGATCCTTTCATACTTGTTTGCTGTGAGTAAAGATGATGATCAGTGTTGTATATATGCTGGCGTTATGTGCTGCAATGGTGGGCTTCATGCATCTCATTTGGCTTCTTTTATTTTCCTCCTCGTTGGTTTTGAAATTACGTATCTAGTATGTGAAGTGGGTTTCCTTGTCTTTTTGGTTGTTGTAATAATATGTTGTACAATGATGAGCTTTCATAATAACAAATAACTAAGTCATGAATTTTGTTTTATGAAGATAAGTTATGTTAGAGTTGGCATATTTGTTAAGTTGTTGTCATGGTTTGGGAACGGTTATAGTGTGGGGTATTTTATATATTTTGTTTTTTGTATTCTTGGCATATCTTTCAGGTTATTATAATGGTTTATAATATTTTATGGTTTTAAGACAAGCTAAGTTATATTTTGGGAGATAGTAATATTAATGTTAGTATTTCTGAGAAGAACGAGAAATTTGTTTGATGTATATAGAATTGATGGGTCAAGACCCTAAATTCTTGCAGTTTGATGTAAATGGAATTGATGGGTTGAATCCCTAAAATTCTTGCAATTTGGAATTTATGGGTTAAAGCTCTAAATTCTTGCGGTTTGACGTAAGACCTTGAATGGCATTACGAGACGGTGAAATTATATATGCTATTTATTATTTGTTCTTGTTTGAGGATGATGACTAGTGAGGCGGCATGGTCTCCTAGGAATGAACGATCAACGTAATGTGCGAGCAGGGTACATAGTTTATACTTACATATTGAGCGGGGGTATGTAGGTCCGTCTTGGTTATTAGTTGTCGTCGAGAGGTTGAGAAATGCTGAGCAGGATACCATCTCACATCAGGGTGTGGCCATACTAGACATAGGTGAGCAGAGTCCTAATACTATAACCAAGTAGTAACAATGGGTTGCGATCCACTTAAGTTCAGTTCCTCCTCAAACGTGATAAGAAGATTATTTTGGAAGCATTATCATTATTATTAATATCGTTCATATTTTTATTTCATTTAGATTTAAAGGTTTATTTTGTTTATCCATGAGTTCATATATATTTATAAATCTGTTTATTTGATTATATGAAGTGTTTTATTTTAAGATGTTGTGTATGACTTGATTATTAAAACTTTTATAACTCTTATATGGATCCTAATTGGGGTAGGAGAAATTAGTTATTCCCATCGATTGTGGATGTTGTTATATTTTGCAGGTAAAGAAAATGAAGAGTAGCTCTTCTATCATGTTGTGTGTTGTGAGGGAAAGACTTATTAGGCTTATAAGACATTATATTTTATTTCTTATTTTTGTTAAATTTATGAGGTTGTTTTGCCTCGTTTTGGATATTTTTGGTTTAATTTAATTTGGGATTATATTTCAAGTTTCATTAGTTTATTTTGAACCGTAGAGTGACGTCTCCGTCCTGACAATATTTCCGCTATCGTCTTTTTTTTAATAAAAATGTCTTCACTTTCTCTATTTCGTCTTACCAAAGGACGGAGTGTTACACATATGATCCCTACACAAGTAAGTTTCATTGATGTTTATATTTATTTTCTTATTGGCTAGAGCGCACGACACTCACGACGCTATGGTGCCAAACCTAATGATGGACTAACAGACGATTTATGAACGCCAGAAAAACGGCAGAAACCATAGACATATGATAATTTTCAATAGAGTTATAGAAATCATAAGATGTGGTATCCCCCATATGAGACCCAAAACAAAGTTATTCAAAAACATAACGTTGCAAATACTAAGTATCCAAAGCACTTAAAACTTAACGACAAAGTTTCAAAAGACAAAGTTTCAAAAGACATAGTTTAAAACATAGAAACGACCAAATTAAGCACCGACAGAAGCATCACCAGACGCTACGACAGAAGTCATAGTCACGTCGGTCTCTTCCCCTTGACATGCAGGTAAGACTTATGTAACTTTGTTGATCACATCAACTTCGTCAACTACTGTCGTCTCGTCTTGGACCTTGGGAGAAGATGACTCAGTTGTCGCCTTCATTCCATCGTCTCCTTGGAGATCTGAAATTGGACCCATGTGTTGGAGATAGAAATCAATGTCGACGAAAGGCCTCCATTGGTCCGTCTGCTTCATCAGGAATTGATGCATGAGCTTGGCTCTAACTCTCGTCGTCGTCTCAGCTTCGACCAAGTCTAATTCTCGCTCCAGTCTGTCGATCTTGTCCGTCAACAATTTTACTTCGTCATCTTATTGCACCATCAGAGCCTTAACAGTGTCGACCTCCGCGTTCGCGTCGATAATTCTTTGTTCCTGACTCAGTGCAAACTCTTCCAGCGCCGTCACCTTCTCTTTCCAGCCTTGAACCTCTTCGTCCTTTTTCTTTAGCAATTCGTCGGACTGCTCCAACCTTTTTGTTAAGGCTTGGTGGCCTTTAACCATCCCATCTATCCCTTTCTTGACCATCAGAAAGTGTTGCGTCGCCTGTCAACATATATTAGCGACAATTAAACTAAGTAAGATACTATAACAGAAGAACCATTAAGGTTTTGCGACGAAAACCTGGATCACTAACTCTGTCCCTTCCATCATAATGTTGGGAAGAAATTGGTTTTTAAAGCGACGTTCAGCTGCCGGAAAGAGGAGACCTTCAGCCTTGGGCCACATCTTCATGCGAGGGTCCAAGAAGTCCTTGGGCACGATAAGTGTGTGCATTAAAGTTGATGGCTCTTTGAAGGGCGTAGTTACCTTTGCTATTTTGCTCGGTTGGATGGTGGATGGGTCACCTTGAGACCTAGCAGTGATCTTAGTACCCCCTTGATGGCTGAAGTCGCAGGAGACAATAAGGGTACATCTTTTTCTTTCCCTTTTTCTTCGTTTGGTCTCTTCCTTTTGGACAGGACGGCCGACAGTGTGGCCAGGTCCATAGACCTACGCGATTGGCTAGATCCAGCTGTTCAAAGAAAGAAGTGATGTCATGAGTAACAGACGATGGAGTACAACAAGAAGAAAAATAAAGTATGCATACCTGATGTCATTGACGAACAACTCCCTTGGTCAGCAACGACAATCTTCTTGAAGCTACGTTCTTGAACGTCTATTAAGACGAACGTGTCAATTTTACTCCTAGAACTTTCGCAGTAGTCCAAAAGGTCAGTTTTGATACCTGCAAAGACAAAGGTGTGAGCACCAAGTTAATGACGCAAAGCCCGACGAAACGATAAAGGTAAAATAGAATGGACCTCCAAAATTCCATCCTCCTCTGAGGAAATTTCCTAATCCGCCCAGTGACACCTTCTCTACGAAGACATATCGACTTTTCCAGCCTCCGTCATTCACATTGGTCCCTTCCACAAGGATAGTCATGCCAGGTCTAACATGCAAGGATAATCTATTGTTCTTCACCTTGACGTTATAGCTATACACCAAGTCTTGAAGGGAGATCAGGTCATCCCATGTCGCAATCGCTCTTTCGACCACGCTCAGCACCCTCCAGACTTGGGGCAATAGTTGTCCCAGACTGACATCGTAAATTCTCAATAAATCTCTCACCAGAGGAGAGAAGGGTAACCTAAAACCTATCTTAAAAGGGTAGTCGTACAGTACGACCCAATCTTTGGGGAAATTCTCAGGGCGTTCATCTTCGCCTACTGTTCTAACTACGGTGTTAATTGGAAGACCAGTAATTTCTAAGAATTTTCCCAATTCCCTTCAGTAATTGAAGATTTAACATCTGAGGGTTCGTCATCGTCAATTATAATCGGTTCTGTTTCTACTGTTTCTTTTCTTGTTTTTTCTCCGTCGTTCACCGACCCAGTGGCTACCCTAGTGCTACGGCGACGGGGAGGCATAATTCGGAAGTAGTAAAGACAAATTATTGAAAAGATCGGTCGGAAAGTTACCTGGGTCACAAGAGCTCCTTAGCGGATTTGTTGAAACCCTTGGTTGCTTTGAGAATTTTCGAAATTGGAGAATTGCGTGCGAGAATGGAGAAGGACAGGAAATAACCTTGCTTTTATATGGGCTCATTCCACAATGTCATCATTATTTTATGCCTCTAACAGATAGAAAACTGAGCTTTAAATGATAATTATTCGGATATTTTTAAAATTTTATCTTTTGTCTCTTGGGTTATCTCATGTTAAATGCTAATGATTATCATTTTTGATGTACGAACAGAGTTCAAATGTCTCATGAGTATGCTGACATCCCTGCTTGACGATTGGGGGTAAATTGTTATGGTCAATTTTCTATGCAGGTCTAAACCAAGGTAGCGACTTTCAGTTCGTCTAGACCCTATGACTATGCGGATTGTCCAGACTATGCGGATTGTCCAGACTAAGCTTATAACTGATGACCTATAATTGTGGAAGACTAAGTCAGCAAGGAGAAACGTGCGAATGGGAGCAGAATAAAGTTCAAACGAAGTCTAAGAGCTGTTGTGATTTTCCCATGGATCTCGCCCCTATTGACGGAACTACCAAGACGTGCGGTCAAGAGTATAAAAGGAAGTCTAACCTAAGGGCGCAGGGATCTACGACATTTTTTCTACACCAAATTACTGAGAGAACACTCACAAGCATATATTGTTTTTACTTTAAGCGAATTGTACTTGCATTCTTGAAGTTTATTCATTTACAATTGTTAGTGATAGATTTGTATTGACTGTCGTACATCATTAACGATAGTTGCATTAGTGGATTAGTGGACTCATAGCCACCTGCGGTTTTTTACCCATTTTCATTGGGGTTTTTCCGTGTCAACATTTCCTTGTGTTCTTTCCCTGTTTTCCCCTTCGTCCATCTTACTAGTTCATCGTATAATCTAGTTGTCGTCGCCCCCCGATCGACATTGCCTTAGAGCAAATTTTCACTTAAACACTAAGCTGCTGAATAGTTGCTTCTTTTCTCCTTATTTGCTGCAAATATATATTGACTATTGGCTTATATATATGGTGATCCATTGTCTGTAACTTTTTATGTGCTGCTCTTGTTTAGTAGTTTGTGTGCTATTGCTGCTACAGCCTTTTGGTGACGCAACTATGTGACACCATAGCTGTCATCACTGTCCCCTGTCAATGGGCAATGGCGGCTGGTGCTGATGATTCATCGGAGCTACAATGATCTGCTTTGATATTATACCGTTGTATTTCTTTCTCCTTTTTGTACAACATTAGAATGAAAGTAGAAGTTAAGTCAATATTTGACACTACTTTGACACAAAAATGTATTTCAGTCACTATTTTCTCTATATTTGTATAAATAACATAATTTACAATGAAAAACGATACCTTTATATATATGTAACTGTTTGGGAATCATTCAAGACTAAAAGATGCCAAAAAAAGTTAAAATTTGGGCCACATTGGCTCCGATTTTCAGCAAAACAGGAGCCAATAATAACATGGTTACGGGCTCCAATTTTGCTAAAAACCGGAGCCAATAACTTTTCCTGATGGCTCCAATGCCAAGTGGAGAAAATAAGCCCCTTATGATCAAACCACTTGATATTTTTTCCTCTAGTGATATTACTAAACCTAGTGAAATATTCAAATATATGGGCGGGTCTATTGAGGGGCCTAATTTTTTCTTTCAATTTATATGCAGTTTATTAACATATAAGAGACTTTATATGTAATGTTTACACTAATAGTGCTTTATTCCAGTCATTTGTGATGGAAACTACTCCCTCGATCCCGAAAAAGATCTAGACACTTGTTGGTACATGTAATTTAAGGTGATAAGTTATAGTGTGGTTATCAAATGTTATTTCATTTAAAAGTAAATGTGATAGGAGTTTTTTTTTTGACATTGAGAAAACTTGTATTAATTATAAACGGAAGTACATCCTAATGCTAATACAACCAAACAAAAACAAACTTAAAACTAACATGAGCTTCATTACTCGTATATACTTTTTGAAGAAAAACTAACTATTACGTGTCCAGTCCAAAGGAAGCTTGTCTTGAGCGATGGTGGGTGGGGTTGGGTTATATGTCTTGATGAAAAAGACCTGACATGAGAGGGAACCTGTTGAGATACAAAACCCTGACGATTTTCAGAGAGAGACTGCCGCATGACATCTAGTAGACCCCAATGTCTACTCGACGCTGAATCCCAAGGTCCTTGAAGAGAAACATCCTCCTGGAATTCTACTGATTCAACGAACAATGAAGTCACATCCTTTGGTGACTTCTGACCCTGCTGCGAGGGTACCCAGAGTTTAGTCTTACTAAACTGAAACTCGAAATGCATGGAGGTCGGAACTTGCCCCAAATCAAATTGGGGGGACCTCTCACAAGATGCATTTTTTAAGTGTGATGACGCTTAAAGACATCACAAGAACTAGGGACGAATAGAATTCGTCCTGTAACACCCCAGAAATTCAAAAGCGGAAAAGAAAAAGAATTAATATATATTTAATAGGACGATGGCGGAAACATCGTCTTCTGGGAATGTCACTACTACAAGAATAGTGTTTAAATAACTAAGTGATAAAAACAAACTTAAGTAAATACTATAAATAAATTAATTACTTAGTTTAAAATCGAAATGAGAAAACTATCTCAAACTAAAAAGAAGTCTAGAACTAAAACACCTAATAGATTATTTCTCGCATCTCAACCCGAGCCCAAAATCAAAGAAAATCCCCATCAACAAAACCTGCAAAATATACAATAAATATCCACAATCAGTGGGGAGTAACTAACAGCTCTCCCAGCCCAATATAGGATTCAAATAGCAATTTTAAGTAAAGTTAAAATAAATGTTACTACACAGCAACATGCTTCTAATAACAATAAGTAAATCAACAATAATGAACTTAAGATAATCATACAAGATCCATAGCATAAGCCTCCAAAATAATTAAACAAAATAATATAATAGGTTTTGAGAAAGAGCAGAACGCCAGTGGATCGCAACCCACTTCCTAAGGTTTGTCAGATCGAAATCTCCAGACAACCTATGGGCTTACGTTCCCTACTGCCTGTGTCTAAGAATGGCCAAACTCCCGATGCAGGATAGTACCCAGCTCAGTACTTCCCAACCTCTCGGACGACAACAATTAACCCAGGTAATACCCCTAAATCGCAACCTAGGTGGTTGGCATGTTCTTCACCGGGGACTACATCTATCCCACCGGATATCTTAATCTCAATAAAACAGTTCTACAAATAAATACAATAATTTATTCATCCATTAATCCTCAAATATAAATAATAAGGATGCCCTTAAGGCCTTACACCCAAAATCAGCAGAAACTAGGATCGCAATCCAAGAGTTTCAATTCAACAATATTTATTCATCCCAAAGTATTAGTAATAATAATACTAATAAAATCATTTCACCAGACTAAAAAGAATAGACCTTCATTAAAACATAATTATACACCAAAAACACAGTATAATCAAATACTCTAACTACTACACTCTCGTTGTCTGAGTTTGGGTACAAGGTTAATTACAACGTTAGTTATAATACCCCCGGTACATAACTCTTGGCGAAACGGTACTAAAGACAGTATTATTCTCCCTCGAGTACTGTAACGTCGACAACTTAGATATTGATTAATGAAAGTACAATATTATTATAATCTCAATTTAATTACAAACAACAATACCATCATAAAATAAATAAGACACTCACAATATAACTATAAGTAAATATATCATTCAACTCAATAATAAAAATAAATAAATAAAACATGCAACAATTCTTCAAAAAGCTCCATATATCAAGATTTCACCTCAAAACAAGTCTTAAATGCTTCAACACAATAAGGTACGCCTTTTGAAATGGTTTTAAACATAAGCAGCAACTTAAAATAGACATAACTTTCAGACTACACAGTATTTTTATGAAATTCCAAATGCATATTAAAGCTTATCTCAATATCTTTCCAACAAGTGGTCATAAGCTCAATTTCGAGGTAAAACGACTGAGATATGATACTTTGAACATACACTGTCCAAACTGGTCGCGGGCCGGGTCGTGAAATAGCTCGCGGGCCGCGAAAGGCCTTCTGTTTCTTTTCCTCGTGCACAACACTAGGTATGCTATTTCACCCAAAATTTTCACCACATATACTCATACATCAAAATGAAACAGACCCAAGCCAATATATGATTATACCATAGAAATTAACTAGTTTAACATGAGGATTAACATAAAGCATAAATTACATAGCCCCCAAAGATGATAATTCAACATAAAATAACTATTCTAACATGATTAATCACAAATACATGAATCATAGCCCAAAATAAATAAATTTCCAGATTACTAAAACCACAAGAATTCATCCAAAACCATACCCAACCTTAAACAATATTCAATAAACATGCTTAAACATAACCCTAACATCATGCTACTAATTTTTCACAAATTCCTAATACTTTTATGATAATAATACATATAACATCACAAGCATAACATTAGGCATGAAGAATAACATTTATACAATCCTAACATGATACTAACATGAATAAAAATAACAAGAACAATTCTAATAGCACCCTAACATATTCCTAAGCCTAATAACATGATTTCTAGCCTACTAACATAAATCCTAACAATACAAAAATCACTACTCTAATCCTAACGTGCTAGAAGAGATGCTAATTACCTTGATTTTAGGTGGAAAATAATATTAGAATGGCAAAGAAAGAAGAGAATAACATTGCTCCCGAAAACTCCAAGAAAACCGGATGAGTCGTCTGTTTGAAATGGAAACTGCAGATGCGTCTTTCACTTTCTTCAAAAACAAATTATACCAGGAGCAAGATCTTTCCGAGTAGATGAATTTTGACTACTCACACGTCCAATTCCTATAAGAGACGAAGGAGATATGATGCAAACAAGTTAGGTGTGCAGAAATGGCCGAAAATGCGAGATGGGAGAAGAAGAAGAGTTGTGATGTGTTTTTCCTGATTGTTTCCAGCTTTTGGAGGGGGGTTAAAGTGCAGAAAGTAATGAGATTATTCACCTCATTAAGCAAAGAGTTTAAGGGTGCATTAAGGTGGGTTAATGGGGGGGTTTATGAAGGTTTGACTCCTCATCTCTTGGTGGTTACAAAGAGGGTTAGAAGATGCTAATACTATGCTTAATACTCCTCTAAATTTCGGACAACATAAGAAGGAAATGGGGTTGCAAAATTCGTTACGTTGGTCGGTCCAAAATATAATTAACGCTTAAAATAAAATCACACGCTACCTAATTTTATAAAATAAAAATTACTAACTATATTATAAAACAAATACGCACATTAATAATAATAACAAATAAAATTCCTAAATAAATATATACACTTTAAATTAATAATCACAATAACATAATACAATAATTAAATAATTATACACTTTCAAAAATAGTTTTTAATAATAAATTATTTTATTTAACGGCAAATATCATTTAAAATGTAAACAACGCCAAAAATAAAGAGTGAAAATTACGGGGTGTTACAGCCCAACTGACGGATCCGAAGATCCAACCTCGCAATCCCGAACCAAGAAGAACGACGCACAATAGATCTAAATTGAAAACCTCCTCTCATCTTACCCAACACTCGAATTCCTAAAGCGGCATAAACTCCATGGCCCACTCTAGGATCATTGGCTCTATTAACTAGGTTTCCTAGATCTTTCTTTGTCATAGGAAATCAAGAACCTTCTAATGCCCACTCATCACTACTAACTAACACCCAAGCACAGACATACACAAAAAAGCAAGGGTTTTTGGATCTGGAAGGAACTGAACTAAGGCTAAAACATAAACCAATTATTAAACAAACTAAAAACCCGAGTACTAGATTTATACTAGCACGTAGGCGATACACGAACTAGGGAGGGGGAGGGGGAAGGGGAAACTCGACCAAACGGGGGGAGGGGGAAGGGAAACTCGAACAAAACAAACGAGAGGATGAGGATTGGGAATCACCACCACAAAACAGGGGAAGGGGGAGGGGAGACACGACACAACCAGGGGAGGGGGGACGATGTGTGCTCGGCACGGTGGCGAGGCAAAAACCTCAAACCTAAACTAAACCACTACAAACTCGAACCTCGACACAAGAAACACGACCGGCGAAAGGGGGAGGGAACGACGTGACAGCGGGGAAGAGGGTAGGGACGACGCGACGGCGGGGAAGGGGGAGGGGACAACGCGACTACGGAGAGGGGGAGGAAATGACACGACGGTGGGGATGGAGGAGAACGACGCAATTCATCGAAACAAGGAAGAGGTGTGAGGGGCCCGACTGCCGTCGTGAGGAGCCCGAGGTGGCTTACGCAGCGGTCAAGCCCCTAGGGTTACCTGGGGTTGTTGGATTTTTAGGTTTTGGCGCACATAAGATTTTGAGAGAGAAAAGTTAGTGTTCCTTTGCCAAACTTTATTGAAGGTGATAATGTGATAGGAGTTGGTGATATATTTTTTATACTGAAGGAGAGAGAAAGTTGGGTATTTTGTTGATAGATGTAGATAGAGTGTGGGCCACAAGAGTATAAGAAAATTAATATAATAATAGTGGCTCCATTCCAAACATGAAGTGTTGAAATTTATTTGGAACAAACAAAAAGAATGTTCAGACTATTAATAAGGGACAAAGTGAGTAAATATGTTTTGCTTGCTAACTTATAACCCAACTTACATTATGAACATTCACTTAATAAACTACATAATTTTGCTTTTGGAATTATAAATGTGCTGTTACTTTTGGGCTAATAAAGAAGCTAAATTAAATATGTATTTGCTTGCTAATAATGAAATGAATATCAAATACCCTTACTTAGCACACTGAGTTTACATGCAAAACGAAACAAATCTTGCAACTTACTGAATATGGACCTTCTTATGACTTATAAAACATGATTAAGGACCAAATATGATATGTTTCTCTTTTTCTCCGGATCAAGGACTTTATAACAGATATTATGGACAAACCTATTTTTCCAAGGTCATGACGACATACACAAAGACTTTGACTTATTATGATGTATAACTATGGACATTTGACAAAAATATGCTTAATCTAGATATAATATAACTATAAAATTACCGTAATTAACAATAAGTATATCTTTTTTTTTTATTCGGTAATTAACTGGCCCAAGGAGGGTCAGCCCTCATGAGTTGGGGGGTAAGAAGGGGGATCCCAACCCACAAGGAAACTTCCAGAGACTGGAAGCTGGGGATTTATACCCAAAAGCAAATATTTACACAAACTCCCCAATTTGGGGTTGATGAGAGTCGAACACCCGACCATGAGGTTGGGAGGTGGGAGCTCCAACCATTGGGCTCCCACATGAGTCTCACAATAAGTATATCTTAATTTGTAATAAAATATAAAAGTCTAAAGATTAAACACTAAACATAATTAATCTCACAATTCTTGACTAGATTAAAAAAAGGAAAGAATATTATGACTTCCTCCGCCCATCAGGAATTACTAGAGGTTATCAAAACGCGGGTCGGGTTCGGGCCGGGCCACCACACTTAAAAACCGGCCCGCATAGCCAATTTCGGACCGATTTTTGTTGCCCAAAACTCGCTTTTTCGGGCCAAAAATAGCATGCTTTTCGAGGTAAAATTGGATCGGGCCAAAATTTAGACTAAAAAATCATTTTGGGTTGCCCAAAGCCCGTTCCAAACCAAAAAAAATTCGGTCCGGACCTGAAACCGGGTCCAAAAAATCTGCCCAAGCCCGGACATGTTTCGAACCAGGCTATCTTTGATCAACTCAATAAATTACTGTGATTGTGACAAGAGGTAATGTCTACAGCTAACACCACGTGATTATGGGATATGCAATGTTTTGTTATTAATGTGATGAATTATTTTCAACAAATTGATAAGCACTGAAATCGTAATTCTAAAATCAAATATAAAATCTCATATACGATCGTATAATAATTTATTGTAAGATAGAGTTAACTTTTTATATAAATGGACCACTTTTAATAGAAATGATCAATTTAAGGTAAAATGTTATCATTATCAAATAAATGACCTATTCAACTTTTTTTTTACGGGAATGACCTATTCAACTTAACAAGTGACCTATATAACCTAAAAATTAACCATTTTCAAGCAAAAAATGCAATAATCATTTTTCTATTTTGAAGGAAAAAAAATACATAGCCTTACAAGTTACAATCTATATATACTAAGGGGAGGTTTGGTTCACCAAGGGGAAAGAGAAAGGGTTTAAGAAAGGGAAATGAGGTGAATGGAAAGCCAAACCCTTAGATTTAGTAGGTTGTTTGTTTTAAAATATCTAGGGTATCGGTCATAATAATAATAATAATAATAATAATAATAATAATAATAATAATAATAATAATAATAATAATAATAATAATAATAATAATAATAATAATAAAATAATTATTATTAAATATAATTAATAATAATATTAATAATAATATTAAAATAATAATAATAATAATAATAATAATAATAATAATAATAATAATAATAATAATGTTGTTTCAAGGAAAGGGTAAGTGAAACACTGGGGTGGGATGGGGAATGGATGTAGAGGAGTTTGGGGGGTAAGGGTAGGGTAAAGGAAATCATTGAATTGACAAAACAAACAAGTAAGGGATATGTACTACAAAACTTTGTGTAGTAAGATTCGAACATGCAATACCATATGCTTAACAAGGAATATGTACTACAAAACTTTGTGTAGTAAGATTCGAATATGCAACCAATAAGTTGTATAACAGACATCTCAACCAACTATTAGATATGATCTTTACTACACATAAATATATATAACTTGGAACATAAATATATATAATAAACTAATCTAAAATAACTAGAAGCTCAAAACATAGAAGTATTATTCAAAGTAAAAATTGGGGGCGTCGCTCGAGCTACACACTAGTAACTTTATCTATACAAATATATTAAAAGCCGTGCTTAAGGAAGTATATGTGCCACGTGGCACTCTACTCAAACTTCTAATGCAAATGCCTTATGTCCATGTATACTCCTCAAAAAAAATATTGTGTAATTGCAAGGTCTCGAACACCTGACCTTTGAAATGAAAAGTAAGAGCTTAACCATCAATACACTATGACTTTATTGTCTAATGTTTGAAATAAAATATGATAAAGTCTTATAATAAATATACTTGACTAAAATGACTTAAACAAGTATATACATCTTTAACACTCTTATTACGTAACTAACAAGAGACTATTAATGTCACATACTCTTACCACAATTCCTTTTAAGCTATTATTTTCAAACTTAAACCTTTCAGATTTTTTACTTATCATGTCATGACGTACGTAAACTTTTCAATTTCTTAATGGACAAAAAATACGAAAAGTGGCAAAATAAATTATGAAATTTAAGAATAATAACATATTTGTTTATTGTAACTGACCCGAGGCATCGCCTGAGCCAAAATACTAGTTAGTTTATTATTATTAGGTGCTCTTACACAAATGATACTCTTTTTTTTTTTAAGAAAAAGAAAACATACAATAATCATACAATAACTTTATTATTCAACAAGGAACTATTATCCATCTCAGGGATAAATCGAGAGGTTCTCTCTCTAAAGCAAAAACCTTCTAAAACTCGCTATCAGTTGTATCCACATTAAACTCTATAACCTAAGGAAATCTTAAAGTTCCTTCATTCCTTCATCAAAAAGAAATAGCATAAACCAGTTGTAAAAGTTCCTAAAATCCTCTGAATTTCATCCTAGTGTGAAGTGAGAGTGAGGAGGGGTTAAGTGTTTTCAAGGAAGTTTGCGAATTAACTCTTAAACTAGGTGATCCAACCTAGTTAGATAGTTGTAAGCTATGGCGAAGAGACTAAGATCAGCGATGAAATGCCAGTATGAACAGGTGGCGTATCATAGGAAGCAAGGACCATGTGTAAAGGCGCCATGGGATAAAGTTGACCCAAGAGGCATGGGTTTACATTACTTGGTTATAGGGAAGTTTATTGACAAGAGAGAGTTTGAGGAGGAATAGATCCAAAGATGGGTTGATTCATGGATAACCTTGGAAAAAATTATGGTGCGCAAGGAGGGGAATTTTTTTTCTTCTATTGCAATAATATAGATGATAAAGAAGACTTGCTGGGATTATATGGAGTTCTAAACTACCAAGGAGCTTTGTTGGTCCTGAAATCATGGTCTTTAACAGAATTAGTTAGGTCCTTCAACTTTTCGGAGACTGCTATTTGGGTTAAGGTTGAAGGTATTCCAATTTGCCTCAGCACGGAGGAATTTGCCAAAGACTTATTGTCAAGAGTAGGAAAAGTCTTGCATTTTGATGATCAGTCAGACATGCCAGGTCCCAAATATTATTATAGGGCTTATGTTTGGTTGAAAATTAACGGGTCTTTTATCCCAGGGGTCTTCATTGATATGCAAGAAGGAAAGACAGTATGGGCTGATTTTAGATACGAGAATGTATTTGTGTTCTGCAAAAAATGTGGTAAAGTTGGCCATAGATGGAATGCATGTGTGAAGCCATGGGAGAAAGCAAGAAGAAGAGTAGAACGTTCAATTATGGAATCGTGTGGCAATGATGCAAATATTATGTTAGGGCAATCCAGTGCGCCACTTTATTCAAATAAAATTTATGGGTTGTCGAGTATTCCTAAGTTCATTACTACCAGGTCAGACTTGGTGTTGCAAGACACTCTCCGGTGGAGTGGCCGTCGAGCAGCAGCGATTCAAGTGATGGCGATGATAATGGGTATGATGGTGACAGGGGAGGAGGTATGAGAGATGGAAATGATATGGATGGTGACGGGGGGTGTAATCCCCCATAATTTTAAAGGATTTTATAAATATATTTTATCATTTATATATTTATATTTTAGTTGAAATGATTTTATTATTTAAAGAAGGTTGACTGTTTTAAAAGTCAAATGAAATTATTTTAAGACTTTAAGAAAGTTGGGAATATTTTAATTAGGCATGCTTTGAAAAGGTTTGAAATACGAATTTGATTTGGAAAAGAAGTCTAAGTGGACTTGAGGAGCCCAAATTCTGAGTAGATTAGGAAAGAGGAGTTATATTGATGCTAGGAGTTCTAATTTATCAATCCTAGTCGTCATCAAATTCTATTCAAACTCAATCTCCTTTTCCTAAGCCCAAAAGAAAACCCTACTTATAAATACCTTAAGCCCAATTATTTTTACCACACAAAGATTATTTTCTCTCTCCTCTCACGGCACACTATTCTCTTTCCCTCCCTTCACTCGTTTTTTTCTCTCACCCGAATCTGATTGTCCAGATTTCTCATAGTTCCGTTTATTTTTAGCCAAAAATTCCTTCTGAGAAATTGTAGATCTCGAAAAGTTATTGAACTTAGGCTCAAGAATCACTCGATTCCGATTATTATTCTATCAGTTATGGCCTCTGCAAGTTTTGCAATTTTGCTGCCATATTTCACTCGCGATTTCGGCGGAGAATATTCTAGGAGGAGACTTTTAAAGGGCTAAAAGTGGCCTGCCGATTAGTTTACACAAGGTACGTACATACCTATGTGTTGATTGAGATAGTATCATGATTTAAGGAAGGAAAATTATGTAGTATCATGTATAGGAACTATGTTGAGTTCATATATGATATTTATTATGTTGGATTTTGCATGTTTTATGCTGTGGTGTAAACATGTTGATTATGAGATTTATATCATGTTTGTATGGAAAATTGATGCAAGCATGTTGGTTGGGAACTTTAATTTATTAATTCACATGGGGAATTAATATATTTATTAGTGTTGGATCATGATTGATCATTGTTCCCTTTGAGTATTTCACGCTTTATTATAAGGACCGAGGGCCTTATCTGGTAAGTTGATATTTTCTACCTATGAAAGGTAATTTGGTTGTTGGCTAGGTTCAACAAATAAGAAGGATTGAAATAAGAAGGAATTAATCTTGGGTTGTAAGTTGTATGATCACTTATTTAATCCTAAGATAAAAAGGAGTTAAGTTGTGAATGTTTGATTATATGTTATCTGTATTGCTTGTGTGTCATAACAAGTAATAATTGGTAAATCATGTAAAGTGTAACGTGGATAGTAATAAACTTTAGACGGTGCACGTCTGAAGTTGGACAATCAGGAGTTGGGGTACATGGTGAGCGTGCCATGGCTTTTTCTAGGAATTGGATTGATCACCGTTCCTATTTTTATTCAAAGGTTCCTCGATATCGCAGGTCGCTATGGAATACGGAGTCGCGCCCGTATTTCGTCTTCCTAGGTGAAGGCTGGTTTTTAGTTAGACAACTCGGTCCAATAACTATTCCATTTAAAATAATAAAAAGATGATTAAAGTTTAGTTCAAGAGAAGTTATCTCGCGAAATTTTACATTGTTGTGTCATGAATTATCCCCGTTTATTATTTCTTAGTAGCATGTTAGGAATGTTTATGTATTGTTATGTAGTACTCAGCTTTGCTGACTACGTGCTTTGTTTGTATGTGTTGATCATGGCTTTGCCTTATTGATCCTGTGATGACCCAATTTTGGTGAGCAGATTCTCTAGAGCATTGACATTTACAGGTTCGCAGATGTAGCATCATTGGGGAATCTGGGAATGGAGAGCTTGTGTAAATTCATATCATGTTTTCTGTATTAGTAGGAACTGATTATTATAAGTTGTTTGAGTAGACATTATAGAGTGATTGTTTTGAAGTACTTATTTGTTTATTATTTATGGTAATGAATATAAAGTTTAGTTAGTTGTTTTCCGCTGCAAAATTCTGAATAAGCCGATACGTTATCACACGGGCGATAATACTTGGGTAATTCTCTAAGTTTTATATTATAAAGGTATTTCTGAAAAGAGAGAATTATCGGGGTGTTACAAAGTGGTATCTGGGAGCTTTAGGTTATTTTCAAAACTTTTAGGCGCCTAACTAACTTACTAGTTATTTGAATAAACTCTTAGAATTGCTCCTACTTGTTCGTTTTGAAAAACTTATAGGAATATATTATTATATGTATATTTCAGAGAACCAAAATTTTTTTTTTTAGGGGTCCGATTTTTTTTATCATTGTCCGAAAATTTTATTTGCTCGAAATTTTTTTGTTATTTCAATTTTTTTTGTGATAATTCGAAAATTTTAGGATTCCGGAATTGTTTAAAAAAATTTCGAATTGTTTTCCTCTTTCGGATTTTAGAAGTCTGAATTTTTTTTATTTAATCGAAATTTTTTTTTTTGTTCGACATTTAATTAGTACTATTTTATAAGGATGCCTGCATTATTTTTCATGCCTTCAAAGTTTTAATTGTTGCATTGTGAGAATGGGTAGTATAGGAAGGGCATATAGGATAGAAATATTATATGCCTGCATTGAATAGTTAGTTCAGCATGATTATTATTTACTTCCCTGCTAACTATTCATGATTTTTTTTTTGTCTTCCCTGCAAATTGTTTGTATTTTTCTTGCCTGCTAAGTGTTATATTCTTGTGCCTATGATGTTAATGGCAACTTGTGTATTATTATTTTTGGGAATGCGTACAGGGAGAGTACTAAGTATATCCATTGGAATAGGTTTAATTTATTTGTTATAGATCCCTAACCATGTCTGTCAGGCAAGTTAATAGAATTGGCAGGCAAGTTAATTGAGTAGGAAGCCATCATAACCCAATTGTATTGAGTGATGATGAGAATATTTGATGTCATGAGCCTGGAAGTGATAGCTACACTAGCTTAGAGAGCATTATGCGTTATGTGTTAAAAGTAGGCATCCCTGTTAGCGATATATGAAGTAATTCACGAGTTTGATCGTACTAGAGCGCAAACATCCGAAAGGACATCTACAATGTTACTTGGAGACCTTATCCGAGCGATGTTAGTGATTTAGAAATGGATGAAAATGGACATCAACCCAAAAGGATTCGAAGATCTACTAGATCTAGGAATTCGAGTTATTATTATTATTATAGTGAAGACTCGGGAGACTTTGAAGATGAAATGTTTACTCCATAAAAGGATAAAGGAAATAAGGAAAGGAATGATAATGTAACTCCATAAGAGTATTTATTTATGCTTTAAGATTAGTTGTTGGAAAGTAGTCAAGCTACAATGGTTTAAATTTCCTTCTTTAGCATCTTTATATTGTTGAGGAATAAGTTGGTTATTTTGGATTGGAAAATATTCTTGTTATCGTTCGAGGAATAAAAGTTATTATTCAGTTATTTGAGTTGAGTGAGAATATATTTTAGTACGTGAAAAGGGGAAATATTTTATTTATTACGATTGGTTTCATTTGATCCTCATGTGATTATTTATATGATTATTTATTCATGCGTGAATATATGATTGTTATGGTTCATAATGTGTGAACTTAGTGTTATAGTAACTTCATGAGAAATTGTTTGTTGATGCGATCTTTATGGTCAAATCAAATGTTGTCTTCGTAGGAAATGGCAAGTAAGTGTGAATCGAAACCAAAGTAGAGTTACGTTAAATTTCAGTCGCGAAGTAGAGTGTCAAACAACAATGATGCCTTAGCTTCTGCTATTCGCCTATTGGCAGAGAAATTGACTCAAGAAAGAACTGAGAGTCCCGATTCTGATGGGGACATGTTTGAGAGACTAGCTAAGATTAAATCGTTGTACTATAAGGGGCAAGTTGACCCTACCTTCTTAAAGAGTGGATTAGGGAGTTTGAAAAGATTTTCGGGGCTATGAACTGTCCTGAAGGTATGAAAGTAGGTCAAGTTGTACTGTATCTGAAAGATGAGGCTGACTTATGGTGGAAAGAAAATGGAAATAGACTTAGTGTTGTGGAAGAGGTTAATTGGGAATCCTTTATTGCTGCTTTAAGGGAAAAAAAATTTACCCTGCTTTTATGAGAAAGAAAAGGCTCAGGAGTTCATAGACCTTAGAATGGGGAGCATGACCATCTCTGAGTATTATAGCAAATCCATAGCATTGTCTAGGTTTTCAGGTAGTAGCCACTGAGGAGTTAAAGGCTCAGTGATTTGAGCAAGGTTTGATTGAGGAAATTCAATTGGGGTTAGTAGATTATGAAGAAATTGACTTATCTATCAGTATTCCTACTGGGGAGATTATAAGGTGTACCAAGTTGTTTAGGAATTTTCCTTTGAAGATAAGAGACTATGTTTTTCCAATCTGACTTAATAGAATTCAATTTGGGAGACCTAGATGTGATTCTTGGGATGAATTGGTTAAGTTTTCACAAGGCCAATATCGACTGTGAGATTCAGAAGGTAGTGTTAAGAAACCCTTTGGGAAAATTGACCTCCTATAGACGCTTTGGGAAACCTAAGAAGTTTGGAGTTATCTCTGCTATGCAAGTAAGAAAGTTGATGAGAAAGGGGTGTTAGTTATTCTTCTGTAGTGTGCAGGATGTGAGTAAGGAAGTTGAAGTAAAGCTTGAGGATGTTCCAATTGTGAACGAGTTTATGGATGTGTATCCAAGTGAGATTTTAGGTATGCCACCTGCGAGAGCTGTTGAGTTCACCATAGACTTAGTTCCTGGAACTGCACCTATATCTAAGGCACCCTATAGAATGGCACCTCCTGAGATGAGTGAGCTGAAAATGCAATTGCAAGAGCTATTGGATAAAGGTTATATTAGGCCTAGTGCATCACCTTGGGGAGCTCCTGTGTTGTTTGTGAAGAAAAAGGATGGAAGCATGAGGCAGAGGAGATGGTTAGAGTTGATAAAGGACTATGACTTAGACATCCAATACCATGAGGGGAAGGCAAATGTAGTCGCTGATGCGCTGAGTAGAAAGTCGAGTCATAGTATGAATGCCTTGATAGTTCCTGAGGAGTTGTGTCGAGATATGCAAAGGCTTAGCCTAGAAATTCTAAATCCTGGAGAGATCGAGGCAAGGTTGAGTGTTTTGTCATTGGGATTGTCAATTCTAGACGAAATCAAAGAAGGTCAAGTCGGGGATGAGCATCTAGAGAAGATTAAGGAGAAGATGAGGCAGGGAAAAGTTTCAAGATCTATGATGATGGTAGTTTGAGGTTTAAAGGAAGGTGGTGTGTACCACAAAAATGTGATGAACTTAAGAGGCGTCTTATAGATGAGGGGCATAATACTCCATATTCTGTGCACCCTGGGGGTGATAAGTTGTATAAGGATCTTAAGGAAATCTATTGGTGGCCGAATATGAAGCGTGAAGTTGCTGAATTCGTGTCAAAATGTCTAGCTTGTCAGAAAGTGAAGATAGATCGTAAGAGACCAATAGGGAAAGTTCAATCCTTAGTGGTAGTATAACAATAGTCATCATGCAAGTATTAAGATGGCACCTTTTGAGGCATTATATGGAAGAAAGTGTAGAAGTCCCATTTCTTTGGAATGATTTTAGTAAGAACATAGTATTGGGGACGAGTTCATTGAGGAGACTGTCAAGAATGTGAAGTTGATTCAGGCTAGAATTCAAGCTGCTCAAGATAGGCAGAAGAGTTATGCTGACTTGAAGCGACGTGAAGATGAGTTTGCTATAGGTGATAAGGTGTTCTTGAAAGTATCACCCACTAAGGGCGTCATGAGATTTGGGGAAAAAGGGCAAGTTAAGTGCTAAATATGTAGGCCCATATGAGATTCGGGAACGAATCGGGAAAGTAGCCTCCGATTGGCTTTGCCAATGGAGTTTGAAAAGATGCATGATGTCTTCCATATTTCCCAACTTAAGTGTTACATCCCCGATGAACGTCATGTCCTAGAGCCCGAGCGAATCAGAGTCGATAGTAGCCTCACATATGAGGAAAGGCCCGTCAAGATTCTCGACGAGAAAAGTGCGTAGTACACGCAATAAAGACGTCCACATCGTGAAAGTACTTTGGACTAACCACGAATCGAAGAGGCAACGTGGGAAGCCGAAGATGAGATGGAAAAGAAGTATCCGAGACTTGTTCCTTGAGGTGAGTTACGAGGGCGTAACTCGTTTTCTTTAAGGGGGATAGAATGCGATAAATTTCGCGCTTTTGTCTATTTTATGAGATTGTAATGCATATGTATGCCTATGTTGGGCAATTTGCACATGTTAGTGCTAAAAAAGTAGATTCTCCACATAAGAAAGCGTGTTCATAAGTAACACAAGTGTTTTAAGTTAGCAAAAGTGTGTACAAGTAGCACGAATCTTTGTAAACTTTTGAAAAGAAGAGTTCAAGTTTTGAAAAATATATGAGATTTCGTGTCAAGTTTCGAGACTGAAACTTCTTTTAAGGGGGTAGACCGTAATCCCCCATAATTTTAAAGGATTTTATAAATATATTTTATCATTTATATATTTATATTTTAGTTGAAATGATTTTATTATTTAAAGAAGGTTGACTGTTTTAAAAGTCAAATGAAATTATTTTAAGACTTTAAGAAAGTTGGGAATATTTTAATTAGGCATGCTTTGAAAAGGTTTGAAATACGAATTTGATTTGGAAAAGAAGTCTAAGTGGACTTGAGGAGCCCAAATTCTGAGTAGATTAGGAAAGAGGAGTTATATTGATGCTAGGAGTTCTAATTTATCAATCCTAGTCGTCATCAAATTCTATTCAAACTCAATCTCCTTTTCCTAAGCCCAAAAGAAAACCCTACTTATAAATACCTTAAGCCCAATTATTTTTAACACACAAAGATTATTTTCTCTCTCCTCTCACGGCACACTATTCTCTTTCCCTCCCTTCACTCGTTTTTTTTCTCTCACCCGAATCCGATTGTCCAGATTTCTCATAGTTCCGTTTATTTTTAGCCAAAAATTCCTTCTGAGAAATTGTAGATCTCGAAAAGTTATTGAACTTAGGCTCAAGAATCACTCGATTCCGATTATTATTCTATCAGTTATGGCCTCTGCAAGTTTTGCAATTTTGCTGCCATATTTCACTCACGATTTCGGCGGAGAATATTCATAGGAGACTTTTAAAGGGCTAAAAGTGGCCTGCCGATTAGTTTACACAAGGTACGTACATACCTATGTGTTGATTGAGATAGTATCATGATTTAAGGAAGGAAAATTATGTAGTATCATGTATAGGAACTATGTTGAGTTCATATATGATATTTATTATGTTGGATTTTGCATGTTTTATGCTGTGGTGTAAACATGTTGATTATGAGATTTATATCATGTTTGTATGGAAAATTGATGCAAGCATGTTGGTTGGGAACTTTAATTTATTAATTCACATGGGGGAATTAATATATTTATTAGTGTTGGATCATGATTGATCATTGTTCCCTTTGAGTATTTCACTGCTTTATAAGGACCGAGGGCCTTATCTGGTAAGTTGATATTTTCTACCTATGAAAGGTAATTTGGTTGTTGGCTAGGTTCAACAAATAAGAAGGATTGAAATAAGAAGGAATTAATCTTGGGTTGTAAGTTGTATGATCACTTATTTAATCCTAAGATAAAAAGGAGTTAAGTTGTGAATGTTTGATTATATGTTATCTGTATTGCTTGTGTGTCATAACAAGTAATAATTGGTAAATCATGTAAAGTGTAACGTGGATAGTAATAAACTTTAGACTGGTGCACGTCTGAAGTTGGACAATCAGGAGTTGGGGTACATGGTGAGCGTGCCATGGCTTTTTCTAGGAATTGGATTGATCACCGTTCCTATTTTTATTCAAAGGTTCCTCGATATCGCAGGTCGCTATGGAATACGGAGTCGCGCCCGTATTTCGTCTTCCTAGGTGAAGGCTGGTTTTTAGTTAGACAACTCGGTCCAATAACTATTCCATTTAAAATAATAAAAAGATGATTAAAGTTTAGTTCAGTAGAAGTTATCTGCAGAATTTTACATTGTTGTGTCATGAATTATCCCTGTTTATTATTTCTTAGTAGCATGTTAGGAATGTTTATGTATTGTTATGTAGTACTCAGCTTTGCTGACTACGTGCTTTGTTTGTATGTGTTGATCATGGCTTTGCCTTATTGATCCTGTGATGACCCAATTTTGGTGAGCAGATTCTCTAGAGCATTGACATTTACAGGTTCGCAGATGTAGCATCATTGGGGAATCTGGGAATGGAGAGCTTGTGTAAATTCATATCATGTTTTCTGTATTAGTAGGAACTGATTATTATAAGTTGTTTGAGTAGACATTATAGAGTGATTGTTTTGAAGTACTTATTTGTTTATTATTTATGGTAATGAATATAAAGTTTAGTTAGTTGTTTTCCGCTGCAAAATTCTGAATAAGCCGATACGTTATCACACGGGCGATAATACTTGGGTAATTCTCTAAGTTTTATATTATAAAGGTATTTCTGAAAAGAGAGAATTATCGGGGGTGTTACAAAGTGGTATCTGGGAGCTTTAGGTTATTTTCAAAACTTTTAGGCGCCTAACTAACTTACTAGTTATTTGAATAAACTCTTAGAATTGCTCCTACTTGTTCGTTTTGAAAAACTTATAGGAATATATTATTATATGTATATTTCAGAGAACCAAAATTTTTTTTTTTAGGGGTCCGATTTTTTTTATCATTGTCCGAAAATTTTATTTGCTCGAAATTTTTTTGTTATTTCAATTTTTTTTGTGATAATTCGAAAATTTTAGGATTCCGGAATTGTTTAAAAAAATTTCGAATTGTTTTCCTCTTTCGGATTTTAGAAGTCTGAATTTTTTTTATTTAATCGAAATTTTTTTTTTTTAGTTCGACATTTAATTAGTACTATTTTATAAGGATGCTCGCATTATTTTTCATGCCTTCAAAGTTTTAATTGTTGCATTGTGAGAATGGGTAGTATAGGAAGGGCATATAGGATAGAAATATTATATGCCCGCATTGAATAGTTAGTTCAAAGATGATTATTATTTACTTCCCTGCTAACTATTCATGATTTTTTTTTCTTCCCCTGCAAATTGTTTGTATTTTTCTTGCCTGCTAAGTGTTATATTCTTGTGCCTATGATGTTAATGGCAACTTGTGTATTATTATTTTTGGGAATGCGTACAGGGAGAGTACTAAGTATATCCATTGGAATAGGTTTAATTTATTTGTTATAGATCCCTAACCATGTCCATCGGGCAAGTTAATAGAATTGGCGAGGCAAGTTAATTGAGTAGGAAGCCATCATAACCCAATTGTATTGAGTGATGATGAGAATATTTGATGTCATGAGCCCTGGAAGTGATAGCTACACTAGCTTAGAGAGCATTATGCGTTATGTGTTAAAAGTAGGCATCCCCTGTTAGCGATATATGAAGTAATTCACGAGTTTGATCGTACTAGAGCGCAAACTCCGAAAGGACATCTACAATGTTACTTGGAGACCTTATCCGAGCGATGTTAGTGATTTAGAAATGGATGAAAATGGACATCAACCCAAAAGGATTCGAAGATCTACTAGATCTAGGAATTCGGAGTTATTATTATTATTATAGTGAAGACTCTGGAGACTTTGAAGATGAAATGTTTACTCCATAAAAGGATAAAGGAAATAAGGATAGGAATGATAATGTAACTCCATAAGAGTATTTATTTATGCTTTAAGATTAGTTGTTGGAAAGTAGTCAAGCTACAATGGTTTAAATTTCCTTCTTTAGCATCTTTATATTGTTGAGGAATAAGTTGGTTATTTTGGATTGGAAAATATTCTTGTTATCGTTCGAGGAATAAAAGTTATTATTCGGTTATTTGAGTTGAGTGAGAATATATTTTAGTACGTGAAAAGGGGAAATATTTTATTTATTACGATTGGTTTCATTTGATCCTCATGTGATTATTTATATGATTATTTATTCATGCGTGAATATATGATTGTTATGGTTCATAATGTGTGAACTTAGTGTTATAGTAACTTCATGAGAAATTGTTTGTTGATGCGATCTTTATGGTCAAATCAAATGTTGTCTTCGTAGGAAATGGCAAGTAAGTGTGAATCGAAACCAAAGTAGAGTTACGTTAAATTTCGATCGCGAAGTAGAGTGTCAAACAACAATGATGCCTTAGCTTCGCTATTCGCCTATTGGCGAGAGAAATTGACTCAAGAAAGAACCGAGAGTCCCGATTCGATGGGGACATGTTTGAGAGACTAGCTAAGATTAAATCGTTGTACTATAAGGGGCAAGTTGACCCTACCTTCTTAAAGAGTGGATTAGGGAGTTTGAAAAGATTTTCGGGGCTATGAACTGTCCTGAAGGTATGAAAGTAGGTCAAGTTATGCTTGTATCCGAAAGATGAGGTGACTTATGGTGGAAAGAAAATGGAAATAGACTTAGTGTTGTGGAAGAGGTTAATTGGGAATCCTTTATTCTTGCTTTAAGGGAAAAAAATTTACCACGCTTTTATGAGAAAGAAAAGGCTCGGGAGTTCATAGACCTTAGAATGGGGAGCATGACCATCTCCGAGTATTATAGCAAATCCATAGCATTGTCTAGGTTTTCGGTAGTAGCCACCGAGGAGTTAAAGGCTCGGTGATTTGAGCAAGGTTTGATTGAGGAAATTCAATTGGGGTTAGTAGATTATGAAGAAATTGACTTATCTATCAGTATTCCTACTGGGGAGATTATAAGGTGTACCAAGTTGTTTAGGAATTTTCCTTTGAAGATAAGAGACTATGTTTTTCCAATCGACTTAATAGAATTCAATTTGGGAGACCTAGATGTGATTCTTGGGATGAATTGGTTAAGTTTTCACAAGGCCAATATCGACTGTGAGATTCGAAGGTAGTGTTAAGAAACCCTTTGGGAAAATTGACCTCCTATAGACGCTTTGGGAAACCTAAGAAGTTTGGAGTTATCTCCGCTATGCAAGTAAGAAAGTTGATGAGAAAGGGGTGTTAGTTATTCTTACGTAGTGTGCGGGATGTGAGTAAGGAAGTTGAAGTAAAGCTTGAGGATGTTCCAATTGTGAACGAGTTTATGGATGTGTATCCAAGTGAGATTTTAGGTATGCCACTGCGAGAGAGTCATTGAGTTCACCATAGACTTAGTTCCTAGAATCGCACCTATATCTAAGGCACCCTATAGAATGGCACCTCTCGAGATGAGTGAGCTGAAAATGCAATTGCAAGAGCTATTGGATAAAGGTTATATTAGGCCTAGTGCATCACCTTGGGGAGCTCTCGTGTTGTTTGTGAAGAAAAAGGATGGAAGCATGAGGCGAGAGGAGATGGTTAGAGTTGATAAAGGACTATGACTTAGACATCCAATACCATGAGGGGAAGGCAAATGTAGTCGCCGATGCGCCGAGTAGAAAGTCGAGTCATAGTATGAATGCCTTGATAGTTCTCGAGGAGTTGTGTCGAGATATGCAAAGGCTTAGCCTAGAAATTCTAAATCTGGAGAGATCGAGGCAAGGTTGAGTGTTTTGTCATTGGGATTGTCAATTCTAGACGAAATCAAAGAAGGTCAAGTCGGGGATGAGCATCTAGAGAAGATTAAGGAGAAGATGAGGCGGGGAAAAGTTTCAAGATCTATGATGATGGTAGTTTGAGGTTTAAAGGAAGGTGGTGTGTACCACAAAAATGTGATGAACTTAAGAGGCGTCTTATAGATGAGGGGCATAATACTCCATATTCGTGCACCACAGGGGGTGATAAGTTGTATAAGGATCTTAAGGAAATCTATTGGTGGCCGAATATGAAGCGTGAAGTTCTTGAATTCGTGTCAAAATGTCTAGCTTGTCGAGAAGTGAAGATAGATCGTAAGAGACCAATAGGGAAAGTTCAATCCTTAGTGGTAGTATAACAATAGTCATCATGCAAGTATTAAGATGGCACCTTTTGAGGCATTATATGGAAGAAAGTGTAGAAGTCCCATTTCTTTGGAATGATTTTAGTAAGAACATAGTATTGGGGACGAGTTCATTGAGGAGATCGTCAAGAATGTGAAGTTGATTCGGGCTAGAATTCAAGCTGCTCAAGATAGGCGAAGAGTTATCTTGACTTGAAGCGACGTGAAGATGAGTTTGCTATAGGTGATAAGGTGTTCTTGAAAGTATCACCCACTAAGGGCGTCATGAGATTTGGGAAAAAGGGCAAGTTAAGTGCTAAATATGTAGGCCCATATGAGATTCCCGGGAACGAATTGGGAAAGTAGCCTACCGATTGGCTTTGCCAATGGAGTTTGAAAAGATGCATGATGTCTTCCATATTTCCCAACTTAAGTGTTACATCCCTGATGAACGTCATGTCCTAGAGCCTGAGCGAATTCAGGTCGATAGTAGCCTCACATATGAGGAAAGGCCTGTCAAGATTCTCGACAGAAAAGTGCGTAGTACACGCAATAAAGACGTCCACATCGTGAAAGTACTTTGGACTAACCACGAATCTGAAGAGGCAACGTGGGAAGCCGAAGATGAGATGGAAAAGAAGTATCCAGACTTGTTCCTTGAGGTGAGTTACGAGGGCGTAACTCGTTTTCTTTAAGGGGGATAGAATGCGATAAATTTCGCGCTTTTTGTCTATTTTATGAGATTGTAATGCATATGTATGCCTATGTTGGGCAATTTGCACATGTTAGTGCTAAAAAAGTAGATTCTCCACATAAGAAAGCGTGTTCATAAGTAACACAAGTGTTTTAAGTTAGCAAAAGTGTGTACAAGTAGCACGAATCTTTGTAAACTTTTGAAAAGAAGAGTTCAAGTTTTGAAAAATATATGAGATTTCGTGTCAAGTTTCAGGACGAAACTTCTTTTAAGGGGGGTAGACTGTAATCCCCCATAATTTTAAAGGATTTTATAAATATATTTTATCATTTATATATTTATATTTTAGTTGAAATGATTTTATTATTTAAAGAAGGTTGACTGTTTTAAAAGTCAAATGAAATTATTTTAAGACTTTAAGAAAGTTGGGAATATTTTAATTAGGCATGCTTTGAAAAGGTTTGAAATACGAATTTGATTTGGAAAAGAAGTCTAAGTGGACTTGAGGAGCCCAAATTCTGAGTAGATTAGGAAAGAGGAGTTATATTGATGCTAGGAGTTCTAATTTATCAATCCTAGTCGTCATCAAATTCTATTCAAACTCAATCTCCTTTTCCTAAGCCCAAAAGAAAACCCTACTTATAAATACCTTAAGCCCAATTATTTTTACCACACAAAGATTATTTTCTCTCTCCTCTCACGGCACACTATTCTCTTTCCCTCCCTTCACTCGTTTTTTTCTCTCACCCGAATCTGATTGTCCAGATTTCTCATAGTTCCGTTTATTTTTAGCCAAAAATTCCTTCTGAGAAATTGTAGATCTCGAAAAGTTATTGAACTTAGGCTCAAGAATCACTCGATTCCGATTATTATTCTATCAGTTATGGCCTCTGCAAGTTTTGCAATTTTGCTGCCATATTTCACTCGCGATTTCGGCGGAGAATATTCTGTAGGAGACTTTTAAAGGGCTAAAAGTGGCCTGCCGATTAGTTTACACAAGGTACGTACATACCTATGTGTTGATTGAGATAGTATCATGATTTAAGGAAGGAAAATTATGTAGTATCATGTATAGGAACTATGTTGAGTTCATATATGATATTTATTATGTTGGATTTTGCATGTTTTATCTTTGTGGTGTAAACATGTTGATTATGAGATTTATATCATGTTTGTATGGAAAATTGATGCAAGCATGTTGGTTGGGAACTTTAATTTATTAATTCACATGGGGAATTAATATATTTATTAGTGTTGGATCATGATTGATCATTGTTCCCTTTGAGTATTTCACTGCTTTATAAGGACCGAGGGCCTTATCTGGTAAGTTGATATTTTCTACCTATGAAAGGTAATTTGGTTGTTGGCTAGGTTCAACAAATAAGAAGGATTGAAATAAGAAGGAATTAATCTTGGGTTGTAAGTTGTATGATCACTTATTTAATCCTAAGATAAAAAGGAGTTAAGTTGTGAATGTTTGATTATATGTTATCTGTATTGCTTGTGTGTCATAACAAGTAATAATTGGTAAATCATGTAAAGTGTAACGTGGATAGTAATAAACTTTAGACGCGTGCACGTCTGAAGTTGGACAATCAGGAGTTGGGGTACATGGTGAGCGTGCCATGGCTTTTTCTAGGAATTGGATTGATCACCGTTCCTATTTTTATTCAAAGGTTCCTCGATATCGCAGGTCGCTATGGAATACGGAGTCGCGCCCGTATTTCGTCTTCCTAGGTGAAGGCTGGTTTTTAGTTAGACAACTCGGTCCAATAACTATTCCATTTAAAATAATAAAAAGATGATTAAAGTTTAGTTCAGTAGAAGTTATCTGCGAATTTTTACATTGTTGTGTCATGAATTATCCCCGTTTATTATTTCTTAGTAGCATGTTAGGAATGTTTATGTATTGTTATGTAGTACTCAGCTTTGCGACTACGTGCTTTGTTTGTATGTGTTGATCATGGCTTTGCCTTATTGATCCTGTGATGACCCAATTTTGGTGAGCGAGATTCTCTAGAGCATTGACATTTACGAGTTCGCGAGATGTAGCATCATTGGGGAATGCAGGAATGGAGAGCTTGTGTAAATTCATATCATGTTTTACGTATTAGTAGGAACTGATTATTATAAGTTGTTTGAGTAGACATTATAGAGTGATTGTTTTGAAGTACTTATTTGTTTATTATTTATGGTAATGAATATAAAGTTTAGTTAGTTGTTTTCCGCTGCAAAATTCTGAATAAGCCGATACGTTATCACACGGGCGATAATACTTGGGTAATTCTCTAAGTTTTATATTATAAAGGTATTTCCGAAAAGAGAGAATTATCGGGGTGTTACAGGGGGAATAGTGACAGGGATGAAAATTGGGGAGATGGATTTAGTAAAAATAACATGGACTTTGATGGGCACGATGGTGAGAAGTTTGAAAGGGGGGAGTGTACTAAATGGGCTAATAGATGTGAAGTGGATCGCGTGGGTGCTGAGATGGATAGGAGTCTGGTAGGAGGGTTGCTTTCTACTAGACTTAGTAAGGATAAATTTGGAATCCCAATTAAAAAGGCCATTATGAAAAAAATAGGTAGACAGCGATGGGATGGAGTTAAAAAAAATTTTGATAGTGACACTTTGAGCTGGAAAAGGAAAGGTGTGGTTGGTAAGTTTTGTGGAAAGAGATGTGTGGATCTTGCTATTAACAACGTGGTAAAAGAAAGTGACATCTACCAGACTGATAAAGACATTTCTTCCCAAATTAAGCATAATAGACATAAAAAAAGGGAGTTTTGGGTCCTTTAAATAGGGGAGAAAGTTTGAAAGAGGGATTTGGTGAGAGCATTGAAGTCAACTCCACTTGAATATATTCTTTAACACGTGTGCATTCATCTTCAAGGAGCATGGAGTGGTCTACATCCAACACCCTCTCACATATTAATGGAAGAAATCCAGAATTACAATCCTCTCCCTCAATTGAAAAAGAACTGAATGAGTCTTGGAAGAATTTAGTGGAGCCTTACCCGTCAAGTGAGGCCCAGCAGACGCAAAGCAATTATGGTGGGGTTGAATAAGTGGGCTTTGACCCACTAATTTTTTTTGGAAGGGTATGTAGAAGATTCCTTTTGGGCTTCTTCAGATGTTTTAGTGTCGGTGGGGCAAAGGAATTTATGGGCTTCTTCACCTGACTCTCTCTCCTTAAATGAGGAAATTGACTGGGCACATCTATGGAGCGCTTTGAGGAGTGAGAACAGAGGATAATTTTTCAATATGTCGCCACAAACACCGTTGAGTCTTCCTGGGTCATCCAAGCAATCTGGTTCGTCAAGCTCGTACCATTATGGAGTTAGTGGGGTTCCAACTCAAAAATTTGCGAATTTGTAAATTCTTCTATTCTTGGGGTTTTAAGAGCAAATCGCATTTGTGGAGAAATCTTTGCCTAAGGAGGTGGCAGAAGGCTTTAAGGAGACATGCCTGAAGGTGATAAATGATGGAATTAGCAAGAAAGTGGGCTCGAGTAAATTAACTCAGAATCTGGAAGAAAAGGTGAGATCGGAAGTGCTGGAGTGTGAAGAGGGAAAAGAGAAGACAATCGAAGGCAATGAGAGGACTGAAGTGCAGCCGAAGGAGACATCAAGAGCTGAGGAGGATCAATTTGTGGCTAATGATACAACCTTTTATCATCCTAATTTAAAGAAGAGATCGGTCGGGAGGCCACCTGTCCCTAGGAAGAAGAGTGTTGCACGGTTGGGAATGAATAAGAAGCGTAAGATTGATGATTACCTTGTTGGGTTTGAAATTCAGGCGCAACAGGCCCAACAAGAGCTGAAGGATTTTATTGAAGGTAAAAAGAAAGAAATAGAGATGGGTGCTAAGAGGGCTAAGATACTTATCTTGAATTTGGAGAAGGGCCTTGAGGCCGGGCCAAATCAGTCTCAGGAGGAAAAATGAGACTTCTTGCATGGAATTGTAGGGGTTTGAATATAGCGGACTCCCCTACAATTCCTTATATTTGCTGGATAGTCCGCAAGACTGGACTGCAAGTGCTATTCTTGTCAGAGACAAAAGCATATGGAAGATTAATTGACAAATTAGCTATTTTGTTAGGTTTCTCTAATGTTTGTAATATAGATGGTGATGGTATGGCAGGGGGACTAGCTTGTTTTTGGGGTAATAATATTAGCCTAACTCTATGTAATCAATCTAAGAATCTTTTGACTTGTAATATAATGTATGTAAAAATGGGTTCAACTTATGAATGGAGGTTATGCTTGGTGTATGGATCGCCTTATCCACAGTATAAAAGTCAAGTGTGGGAGAAAGTAAAAAATGCTTTATTAACTGGTCCTGATAGTTTCCTTATTATGGGAGATTTTAATCAGGTGGAATTTGCAAATCAAAAGTTGGGGGGAAACGTTGTTGCTCAAGGTCATGAATAATTTTTTTAAGTGGAGAATGGAAATGGGATTTGTTGATATACCATTTGCAGGAGTCAGATACACGTGGTGTAATAATAGGGATGGAGAAGAAAGAATTTATGAAAGACTGGATAGGGCTTATGGATCGGAATGGTGGTTGCAGGAGCATCCTGATGCTATACTCATAAATTTCCCAATTATGGTCTCAGATCATAGTCCTATTCTTTTAAATACGGAAAGAGAGGTAGAAAGAAGGAAGAGTTGTATCAAAATGGAAGCGTGGTGCCTAGATATGTGGGAAGCGGGGTAATTAATTAAGAAATTATGGGATACACGAGTAGAAGGATCTCCAATGTTCAAAGTCAAGGGGAGATGTGCTCAGGTGAGATTCAATGTTTTTAAATGGTGCAAAAATTATAAGGAAGAGCACAATATTGTGTGGGAGCAAATTTCTGAAGAATGTGAAAAAGCTTAAATAAATTTGGATGAAGTGAAAGATGGGATGAATGAAAAAGCGATAAGATTGGATCATATGGAAAAGGCTGAGGTGCAATTAAATTTCTGGAAGCAAAGAATGAAGGGGAAACATATAGCGTTTGAAGATTCGAATACTAAGTGGTTTTTCAGAAGGGTGAAGACTAGAAAGCAAAAAAATGAGATACTAATGTTGAAGAATAAAGAGGGTGCTTGGAGAACGGAAAAAGGGGATATCCATGGGGTGATTCTAGAGCATTTTCATGAAATTTTTAATATTGATGGATCAGCAAATGAAGAATGGAATCCCCCTGATGATATTGTGGACTTAGTGCCACGGATTTCAGATTCGCAGGCTAGAATATTAAGTCAAAGGGTGACGGAAGAGGAAAATAAAACTGCTTTGTTCCAGATGGGTGGTCTGAAGGCGCCGGGGCCGGATGGTATTCCTGCAATATTTTATCAGAAATTTTGGAGTGTTGTAGGGAAGGATGTGTGTGCTGCAGTTCTTCATTTTTTTGATAAAGGTTATTTACTGAAAGAATGGAATTTCACTTTTATATGCTTGATTCCTAAAGTGGAGAGACCAGAAGAAGCAGGCCAATTCAGGCCAATCAGTTTGTGCAACGTTATTTACACAATAATCTCCAAAGTCATCACAAATAGATTGAAGCCTATTTTTTGTTCGATGGTGTCTCCATTTCAGAATGGTTTTGTTCCTGGAAAGTTGATGTCGGATAATTGCCTCATTGCACATAAATTGATGACAAAATTGCAGCATACGAAAAAAGGAAATAATTTATTAGCAGCACTGAAAATTGACATGTATAAAGCCTATGACAAGGTTAATTGGTGCTTTTTGGAATGGCTGCTAGATAAGATGGGTCTCCCTGCGACATGTAGACATTGGATTATGCAATGTGTAACTACGGTTACATACTCTATTCTCATCAACGGGGAGCAAACAAGCAGATTCAGACCTACATGCGGTCTCAGACAAGGTGATCCACTATCGCCTTATTTGTTTATCTTAGCATGGATAGATTCTCCAGAATGATTTCTAGAGCGAAAAGAGAAGGCTTGATACAATGGGTAAAGTTGTCACGGGGAGGACCTTCAATCTCGCACTTGTTTTTTGCAGATGATTCTTTACTATTCTTCAAGGCTAAACCCCAAGTGTGTGATGAGATCAAACGCTTAATAACCAGGTTCAGTTGTATTTCAGGATAAGTTATTAATTATAAAAAGTCGCTGATAATGTTTAGCCCAAATACTCCGAACAGATTCAAGAGATTTATGAGAAGTCTGGTGGGAATGTCTTCTGCAGAGAACTTGGGGAAGTACTTGGGGTGCAATGTTGAGGTAGATGGGAGGAGCTCACTGAAGTATTTACCTTTGGTGGACAAAGCTAAAAGAAAGGTAGCGAGCTGGAAGCATATGGCTCTTTCACGTACAGGTCGATTGTTGTTAATAAATAGTATTCTTACGTCATTATGCCAGCATGTGTTTATCAATTTTTATGCTACCAAAGAAAATAACGAATAAACTTAACGGTATATTTGCGGACTTCTTGTGGAGAAATAATAAGGGAGCTCAAATTATTTATTAGAAAAGGAAAGAAGTGATTGAAAGGCCGAAAAGTCTTGGTGGGCTTGGAATCCATAATGTACACATGTTTAATCAAGCAATGTTAGTAAAACAAGCATTTAGAATTCATAATAAAAAGGATCTTCTTCTTTCAAAGGTTTTTATTTCGAAGTACAGGGACTCACCGGTGACAATTGGTATGGCAAAGAAAAAGATGATGAATGCTTCATGGGGCTGCAAAGGGTTAGTTCGTTCAGTCCAGGCAGCTAATAAGGGTATAGGTAAAATAATTGGTAATGGAGTGGGAACAGATATTTTAAGGGAAAGATGGGCATGTGGTAAAGAGATTCAGGTAAGGAGAGGAATTAGTCTGGAGGAAAGAGGAATTTCGCAGATTAAAGATTTGATGATTCAAGATGGTAGGAGATGGAACGCGCAACTAATTTGGAATCTATTTACAACGGATTCTGCAACCAGGATTTTGGCTACGAATATTCCCAAATGCAACAAGGAAGATGATTATGCATGGCTCCATGAAAGGGATGGCCAGGTGAAAGTTAGGCACGTGTATGATTCACTCGTAATGGATAAAATGAAGATGAAAATGGATGACAGTATGATCAGATTTTGGAAAAATTTGTGGAGAATGACTCTTAGTGCTAAGAGAAAATTTCTAATATGGAGGATTATAAATAAGGCAATTGCAGTTTCGAGTAATTTGAGGAAGCGGAATATTAATGTACAAGGAGAATGTTGTTTATGTGGGAAAGAACTGGAAACAGAGGCACATTTATTTAGAGATTGTGAGGTAATTTCTCGGATTTGGATGGGGTCGTTTTGGGAATCAGGGTGCAGGGAGCTCAAGGAATAGATATGAGGGAATAGATTATTAATTTCCTAAGGCTTTTCTGGAAAGAAGATGGAATTCATAGTGAAATAGCTAAAATGTTCATTGTCACAATATGGGCAATTTGGATTCATATAAATGAGGTGGTGTTCAGAAAGCATAGATTTTATCCTACAGAATTATTCGAAATAATATTTAGAATATTTAAAGAAGAAGAGTTCAGAATAAATATTATAAAAAGAGAGGGAATTGGAGTAAGAAGTGATGGTCAAAAAAGAGAGGAAATAGGTCTCCTGGAAGTGGATGATGAGGTATGCTTAATAATTGTTGATGGTGCTTGGAAAAAAGGTAAAATGGCTTACCTAGAACGGAAATTGGTTGGATAAGCTACAAAGGCGGGCAAAGAGTTTTTCAAGGAAATGCCAACATAATCTCCTGTTCGGCTACACAAGCGGAAGGGTACGCATGTTTGTATGGTATAAGAGAAGCAGCTGAAAAAGGGTTTGATAAGGTAATTGTTAGGACGGATTCGCTGATGGTTGAGCAAGGATGGAAAAGGGAAGAATCGGTTTTGATTTAGCTAGTATTATGTTAGACATTAAAAATACGGTTATTTCACCATATACCCCTGACAAATTTTTTTTTGCACCATATACCCTTTCAACTTTTGAAATTCACCATATACCCCTCACTTTTGAAACAATACATCCACTTACCCTTAATGACTAACGGCGTTAAACTCCGTTAGTCATTAACCCCTAATTCCCCCTCTAACCCTAATTAACTAACCTAAATCTACCCCTAATCCTAACCCTAACCCTAACCCTAACCTAACCCAACCCTAATACCCTAATACCCTAACCCTTACACCTAACACCCCCACCCCCACCACCCCCTTACCCCAGCCCCACCCCAGCCCCCCCACCGCACCACCACTCCAACAATCCCCCTCCCGGCCCCCCCTTCCCCGCAAGACACTCCCCCTCCACCCTCCCCCAGCCCCCCTCCCCCTCCCCTTCCCTGCCGAATCGCCCCCTCCCCCTCCCCCTTCCCCGCCGGTCGCGCAATCCCCCACCTCTTCCCCGGCAGCGTAGCTTTCCCCCTGTCCGCTCCGCCTTTCTCCCTCGCGCACTCCTCTCCCTTCTCTCGCTGCTCCTCCTTCGCTCGTCTCCACAGTCGCCGCTCCTCCCTCGATCGTCTCCACGAGTTTGGTCGCCGCGTCGATTGCGAGGTTAGGGTTCTAGATTCTCGGTCATCTCTCCTTCCCACCGTCCTCCCTTTCCCTTCCTTCCTCTCGCTCATCGTCGCCATTTTAATTCGCCGGTCATGGTCGTCGCCTTGAACCTTCACGATATGTGGTCTTCGCCTTCCTCTCGGGCGCCGTTGAAGGAGAGATGATCATGCGGGGAAGGGGGGTCAGCGGGGGGAGGCAAGGTTGAAGGAGAGATGACTCAGGGGAAGGGGGGTCACGGGGAGGGAAGGGGAGGGGGCTTCGGGTGGTGGTGGTGGTGAGGTGGTGGTGGTGAAGGGGAGGGAAGGGGGGTGGGGGGGGGTGGTGGGGGGTTGGTTAGGGGTTAGGGTTAGGGTTAGGGTTAGGGTATTAGATTAGGGTTAGGGTTAGGGCTAGGGTTTGATTTAGGTTAGTTAATTAGAGTTAGGGGAGGATTAGGGCCTAATGACTAACGGAAGTCTAACACCGTTAGTCAAAAGGGTAGTCTGATGTATTTTTTAAAAAATGGGGGGTATATGGTGAATTTGGAAAGTTGAAAGGGTATATGGTGCAAAAAAAAAATGTCAGAGGTATATGGTGAAAAAACCGTTAAAAATATTAGTAAGTCGTTTGAGTCTATAAGTATAGAAAAGGTTGGTAGGATGATGGTCCAAGAAGCACATGTTCTAGCTGTTAAGGCTAGGAAAGATAGTATTGTTTAGTCTGGTAGTTCTTTGTTTTTGCTTGTTCTTGTTGTAAAAAAAAAAAAAAAATTTATGCATCAACACTTTCTAGTATAACCCCAAAAAAATTACTGTGTATGTTTTCAGAAAAAAAAAATAGGGAAAAAAGGGGCAAACATATCATTAGGACAAAACTACTGTTTATGTTTTCATAATTCCGGCCACCTGCCGCCGATTTATATCTCTCCTTTCGCAAAATTACAAATTAGGGTTCATCAAATCTTACTATTCGATTTCAAGGAATGAGTTTAATTTTGAGATTGAGGCAACATTTCCCAACTGGGTTCCTCCCAAAACCCAATCTTTCTTCCATAATCACTTCCAAAACCCTAAACCCTAATTTGATTTATCGCACATATGCTCAATCTGCAGTACAAGAAGAGGTAGAAGAAGTAGAAATTGATCCCAGAAAACTCCCAGCAGATTATGACCCATCAAATTTTGATCCAACGGCTCACCGTAGTCCTCCAAGTGAGAGAGTTTTTAGGCTAGTTGATGAAGTTTCATCTCTAACATTAGCAGAAGCAGCTGATTTAGGGTCAATTTTGATGAAGAAAATGGGGATGAATGAAGATGAACCTCCTGTAATGGGGGTATTGAATCCTGGGGCAGTAGCAGGGTTAGCTCAAATGGCGGCGAAACCGGCTGCTGGTGATGCCCAGGAGGAGAAGAAGGAAGAGAAGAGTGTGTTTGAGTTGAAATTGGAGTTGTTTGAACCGGCTTCGAAGCTTAAAGTTATTAAGGAGATAAGGTCATTTACTGATCTTGGGTTGAAGGAAGCTAAGGATTTAGTGGAGAAGACGCCGTCGACTTTTAAGAGGGGTGTGCCTAAGGATGAAGCTGAGCAGATTATTGAGAAGTTGAAAGCTGTTGGAGCTAAAGTTGTCATGGAATGAGGTAGTTGATCACAATGGCAAAAGGTAGAATTAGGTGAGTTTTTATTGGATATTGAATAATTTATGGATGTTTTGCTATTTTTATTTGCTACAGATTTTTTTAGAATTAAGGATTTGTTCTACAGTTCTTTAGCTCTTATAACTTGCTCAATGAGTGTTCCTGATTTGAAGATCTCGATAAGTGTGTTGTTAATTTTATTCATTGTCGCCATTGTTAGGGGGTGAAATATGTTTTTGTACATTGGTCTTCTGGAAAAGCCAGAAGGTTGGAACATCAGTCGCGTTTTGTTTAGGGAAAGTGAAAATTATATTGTGGTATTTCACAAGTAACATAGCCTTTATATATTTCTAAGTTTGTCATGCTTAAAATAGATATGTTGATCTGTTAAACGTTGTAGTTTCAATTCAAGGGTTTGGCATGAGCTATATTGTATTTTTCACAGTTGTCTGTTAAGGGTTAAGATGCAAATCTTCTAATAAAATGATTGAAGTTGTGTCATCTTGCACTAAAGCAATGCTTATAAATAAATACGTAAATGAATTACTTATATGATTATATCTCTGTACATCAGTAATTATTATTACTCACGAAAAGGGGAATTCAATTAACCTACTTAAATGCATAAATCTGTGAGCACCCGATAGGAATATATACTTAAATAGAAGAAAAAAAAAAAGTGAGAAAAATCTGAAATCCCTTGCTTTCACTTATTTGAGAGTAAATTCTGTGCACTTTTAACCAATGCGTGCATTGATGTCTTGAACCTGCTTAATCCCAATGTACCTGAAAATATGTTAAAGCTCTCAAGCTCTGACGTTGTTTCTAAAACATTCTCCAGTTGATTTTGTAGTCCTAGATTTTTGAAAATTCGAATGTTAGTTTCCTTGTCTTGCATCATCCAAATTGCAAGTTCAATGGTAAACCTGCGTATCCTAGGAAATTTAGCAGGTGGGTATGTGTTTCTTCAGAATCTGTACTAGTACATTTGCTATTTGACTTTCTTTAATTCCAGCTTGCTCGAACGTGGTACTCGATTCGCAGCAAGTGATGAACTTGAAAGCTTTTGCTGCTAATCCAACTGTTACTTCCTGTAGTTTGTCTTCGTCTGTAATGATTCCCTTAAGAACCTGCATTACATATAAGAGAACCCATCGGTCTTTGCCTTTGAATGATCTTTTCACCTTATGAAAGTTTGCTACAGGAAATTTTCTCAAATAATGCCTACTCAATTGTGATTCACAGGTGAAATAAGTTTAGATAAGTTCTTTTCAGGTAAAAGGACGAATAGACATACTTGCATTCACGCCATCTTCAGTTTTCAAACTTCATATGACCTAGTTTATATAGTAGTCATGCTTAGTCTTTGTTCTTCTCAACTTATTAGAATAACTTTTTAGTAAAAATAAGTCAATATCGACAAAAACAAGTTATGAGTTAAGTTCAACAAAAAAAGGTTAAGTTCAAAGCCCTATTCATTATCAATGAAAACTGAAAAGTACTTACTATTTAATTCTAACATTTTTAAAGTCATATGATACTTAAGGTTAGTCATCAGTAATACTAATCATGCTCATTTTGAACACTGATAACTACTAAATTGGAAGCTCTTTCTATTTTTTGTTTTCCAAAATAAGAGAAACTGAAAACCAAAAACAAAAACGATAACGATAACGAACATGCACAATCAATCATTCTAACATAATTTCTCATGAATCGATAGAACTTACCATGGGTCCTGCTGCAGCAACTCCCATTAGCTCCATGAAGCAATCCTCTGAACTATAGGTGCACAAATTTCTGAATATTCTTGCAGCATTAAAACAAACTCGTGGATCTTCTAATGCTTTCACAAGCTTCTCTTTTCCTCCTAGTTTCAAGATACAGTTACAGTTCTGCTTGCTCTCCCATGCAAGCATGACTAATGCTTCACCAGCTGCAGTTCTAACATGTACTTGATCTGATGGCATCTCTTCTCTGAAAAAGATATTCAGCAACTCTAATTATTCCACCTGTACCTCCGATTCTCTCTGTCGTGTCATCTTCCATTGCTAAACTAGTCAGTATCTCAATCCCGAGCTTCTGCAGATTCGGTGTTTCTCTCTGTGCCTTAATATATCTCTGATATTGCTGAATATGAAAACAATCTCTGATATCTCTTTACGAAGCTGTTTTCCTGTACCATCCGCCGTGCTCGCTAGCATTTTTATAACTTGCAGGGATTTTTTCACTGTTTGAATATGTGATGTCGCAACATTATCATCCTTCAGCAACGTCTTTCGTGCACATGTGAATTCTATGATTTTCGGTAGGAGAGCTCTTGTTTTCCCTATTTTTCCACAGTTATCATGGTCTCGAGCGAGCTTCTTTAGAAGACTCAGTCCAAGATGATTGAATGTCCAGAACCCATAATGGTCATGATCAGCAACGAACGATATTATTCTCGCAAATCTCATCAATTGTTGAATTTGATGTCTTGTTAACATAAAGAAGAGATGAAATTGATTCTAAAGAACCGGGAATTCCTGCAACTCGAAGAGAATTCTGTTTCTTCCCTGCTATTTTTGACAAAAATTCTGCTCCTGATTGTCTGATTTCCTCTTCTTCTGGGTCTTTCCAGTTCAACATCTCTACTAGTCTTTCAACTGCTGAAAAAGTTGTTCCATTTTTCTGTAGAGTGTCATCAGAAATCGCTTACTCATTGAAAAACTTTGAAGAATCCGAGCACCCATAAGCTGTTCATCTGATGAATTTGAAGCTAGAAGTTCCATGGAATAACACACCATATCCATCCACCCATCAAAAACACTTCCATCTACACATCTTGAATAAGCATCATAGAAAAATCTCCTAACAAAAACAATACCCGAAGGTCCAAATCGCACTCTTCACTCACTTTTACAATATTTTACAGTAGATTACCTTCCATTTCCAGTAAACTTTTACTAGTCAAAACAATGAGGCTTCAGCCAAGGCTAACCCATAAAAGATGATCAAAGCACTCTTTCTGTTTCTTTTGTCAGAATCACCTTTTGCAATCTCACCAAAGTCACGTCGTATGAGCTTCATTAATGAAAGAGCTACACACGCCATTGCAGCTAAAATCTGTAGACATTGAAGAACCTTGCTTACTTTCTTGACAGAAATTACCAAGAAAAGTATGGTAAAATAGGCACATCTGAACTCACCCATCTTCGAGTTGGAAGATGTTTTTTGTCTTATTTTTTCTTTCTTTCTCCTCTGCTTGCATTTATACTTCTACCATTTAGACCCGGTTTTCTGAACAAGGACTTCAGAATGGTCCAAACTTTACTCAAACTTATCTTCAGAAGCCGAAAAGTGTTGATCCCGGCATCTGTCAGAGTCCAAGTGGACTGGCGTTGCCACTCAAGTTCGTGACTTCTACTAAAAATCCTTGAACTTTCTATCAGAAGTATGATTGTTATGACCCAAAAATCTGTTTTGTCTAAAGTTATTGCAAACCCACCAAGAAGAACTAGAGTTGCCCAGATGAAGCCTAGAGTTCCTAATCGTAGATGCCTTCTCAAGGATTGCGAGGCGGACGGCGAACAGGATTAGTTTCTTCTTAGGTGCAGGAATTGGTGGCCTCTTTCTCCTTTTTGTGCAGCATTAGAATGAAAGTAGAAATTCAGTCACTATTTGACACTACTTTTGACACATTTGTATTTCAGTCAATATTTTCTCTATATTTGTATAAATAACATAATTTGCAATGAAGAATGTACTTTTATATATATGTAACTGTTTGGGGATCATTTAGGACTAAAAGATGCCAAAAAATAAAATTTGGGCCACATTGGCTCCGATTTTGATTTTCAGCAAAATCGGAGCCAATAACTTTTCCTATCGGCTCCTATGCCAAGATCCGGTTAAAAAAATTAGCAAACAAGCTCCTTTCAACTGGAGCACTTGGCATTTTTTCCTCTAGTGATATTACTAGATCCACCTGCAATATTCACATCTAAGGGCGGATCTGATAAGTGGCCTAATCTTTTTTTAATTTGTACGCAATCTATTAACAGATAAGAGACTTTATATGTACTGTTTACACTGGTAGTGTTTTATTCCAGTCATTTGTGATAGGAACTAGCTACTCCCTCTGTCCGAGGATGATCTGGACTTGTTGGGACACGTAATTTGAGGTGATAAGTTATAGTGTAGTTATCAACTGTTATTTTATTTAAAAGTAAATGTGATAGGAGTTGGTGGGGAGCTGAAATTGTAGTCCACGGTTCTCACTTTTTGCAAGATCTCAAAGGGCCCATAATATCTAGGAGCGAACTTTCATTCACTCATCGAGCTACAGTGTGTTGCCTATAAGACTGAAATATGAGATACACCATTTCCCTCACCTAAAAACTGACATCCCTTTGGGAAGCATCTTCTTGAAGTTTCATGTGCTGATGTGCCTTAGGAAGATTGGCCTTCAAGTCATCCACAATAACTTCGCTCTCTGCCATCTGTTCTCTAAGTGAATTGACTGCAGTGCTGCCTAGTGAAAACTGGATCAAATGTGGTGGATCCCTACCATAGAGGGCCTTGAAGGGGGACAAGAGAGTAAAGGAATGGTACGAGGGATCGTACCAATACTTGGCCCAGAAAATGCACAATAGCTTCCCTCTCGGCCATCTGCTGATTTACATTCATCTCTTTATAGCTTCTATGGGTGTATGTGTATGGTTTTCTTGTCCTCCTTTGTTGGTGGGTTGAAAGTTGTTCTTTACCTCTTTGTTGGTGGGTGGAAAGTTGTTCTTTACCCCTTTGTTGGATAAAGTGTTCCCTTCCTGGATGAAAAGAATATGTTCTTCACAATATGTGAAGAACAGTTGCTTTTCTCCTTTGGCTTATCAGATCAGAAATATATTGATGCTTCTTACCGTATACTGTTGTAAGCGTGTCAAGTTGACTGTCAGATGAAAGATGATCTAATCATTGAGTATTTGTTAGTATGGTAGACATCTTGCTTTAATGTGCGGTGCTGTAAACCATCATGAGCTATCAGCTGGTTGAACTGTTAAATGACGAGCTAGTGTGATGGGAAAGGCTCTTCTGATGCTGGAGACACCTTTTACCTGTATATGTCAAGGCATATATGACACCATTGATTGGAATGGTAATTTAAATGTTACTTGTGTCAGATGTGATCAGAGTTACTCGATATCCATGATGTGTAATTATTGCTTAGTTAAATTAAAGGAAATGGTTTGCAAACTCACATTCTAGGAGGGTGGAGTTCATGTAGCCAAAATGGGAAACAACAGATTCTCCTCTGAAACTGCAAGCCCTTGGCAACCTGAACACCCCCTCTCTGATTCACTCTGAGGGTCAGGCATGAAGGCCATTTGACAATCACTGCTTGCTGATCTGTGGCTATGTTCGGCTTGGTATTGATATGTCAGAGTTTCATTTTGGAACCCCCCCAAAAAAAAAAATTAATGGGCAGGTGTTAAATTGTTTGAGGAAGGAATTTTGTATACCAACGATGTCTTGGAAGAGGTAGATCAAGTGGCCACCAAAGTTAAGGAGACTGGTATTTTCTGCACCTGACAGACTGTAACCAGTTCTTCCGCCAGTAGCAAGCTAGCAGCACAATTGGTGGCAGTGATGGTCTTGCTGTTCTCAGTTTCTTCATTCTTGTGTGTGTGTTGAAGGGGTTAGATAATAGATGGGTAATCATTTAAGAGAGAATATAGTGAGAATGAGTGGTTAATACAGAGTGAATATATCTGACAAGTTATGGCATCTGGTGTGATCTCTTTACATACTTGGTGAGCATTTAAGAATTAAGACCCTATATGAGCAGTTGCTCAATCATTGATGCTACATTTAGTATTGTTACGAAGACATCTTCACTTGCTCATGGAGTTAAAATTTTCTCTAGCATTTTTGCTTAAATGATGTACTCATGTACACAGCACAGAGATTAAAGAGATTGGCGAAGTAGAGGAAAGAAAAGTGACGGGTGTGGGACCAACTTTAGTAGATAAAAGTATAGATGAAAAACTTACTAAAATTAGTGCTAAACACTTTATGTTGGACATCCCAAACAGGTATTGTAATTTTAACACTGGTTAAGGGAAGGAGGGAATGTATTGCTTATATTAGTTGAAACATAATGAATATATAAATGATTGGCGTCCTTTTCTTTCTGCAATAATTCATAATAACGTGATTACATTTCGCTAATGTGTGGTTTTGCTTGCAGGGCTTTATCAAATGCGACGGCCAATGGTGGTGATCGCTGATGGCTAATCTGATGAGGAGAGTTGTGGTGCTGATACTAAATGGATTCAATTAATCCTTTCGTGTTACTAATCAGCTAATATTCCATTTGGATGGAAAGTGGCTGTTTTCGAAGCTCCAAACATCCTATTGCAAACTGGCACACCACGACCTTCCATCTGAATTGCATTTTCTGTAGGATCATTCTTTAAAACTAGAAGGATTAATACTCTTAAATTTTGTTCGATGTTATTTTGGATTGGTTAGTTGTAACTTGTAACTATGTTTTTGGTTGGTTACCAAGAGATGTCCAAAATAATTATGAGAATTTCAACTAATAAGAATCAAAAGATACTCGGCTGTTAAGAAGTATTGTTCCTTCAGTTATGATTCGCAAGGCAAATCATGCACCAGAATTTTTGGATGACTATGGTCATATCCTGCCCGGAATGTTTTATTGGTTTTCTTTTTGTAAGGATTTGCTCTCATTTTTTGAGAGGCTAGTCTAGTTTTCATTATTATGTTCTTATTTTCAAAAAGTTCTGCATACCTTGAACTCGATTGTTAATATACTCCTTGTCTCCTTCCGTTTGCTACATTGTGTTTTGTATAAGATTTTATAAGATGTCACTTTTAAATTTTTTGCATGGTATTTTTTGCACATTTAGTATAAAATAAGGGGAAAGTGAAAAAGAGTATTTTTAGCAGAAAAAGTAAAAAACAAAAAGTGGGCCAAGTACTCTAAATAAGGAAAGTTTAAACAAGGTAGCAATTAAAAAAAACAGCCATTTTCAAAAAATGTAGCAATTAAAAAGATTCGGAGGGAGTAAATATCATCACAAGGAATAACAAATCATAAACCGGTGTCCAAGATCATATTTCTTGTCATCGATCATTTACTATTAGAGCAAATTTCATCTCAAATATCAATTTTTTTTGTTTACTCATTTGGCACCTCCTAAATTACATGAGACCAATATAAGGACACCTTTTATAGTTGGGATTATTCTAAATTAATCGAAGGTTAATACCTTTTAAATTAAGTCGGCTATAATTGAGTCGTCTTTGATAATATTTCCAACATTTTAGAAGCAGAGGATCATCTGAAATTATTAGACTAATAGCTCAATTTGTAGCCATGTAGATAGTAATAGTTTGTAGTAAATAAAATGGGTTCATCGGTAAATATGTGAAGAAAGTCCAATATGGATCCTATGGCGATGCTTATCCATTTCACAAAATACTACATCAGTTTCTTATTAATCTACTCATTTTGAGTATCATTTGTAATTTATACCTAAGGAAAAACATAGTCATGAGTTCATTACTTATGTAGGATCTTGTTAGATAAATCTCAGCATAAAGTTTGCATTATCATAATTTCTTAACATATAAATTCATTACTGCCATTACTATTACTACTATATATTATTGGCCCCGAAACATACTAGTATGTATTTAAAGCTTAAGAACTCAACAAAGAAAAAAATTGAAGGGAATTATCACCATATATTCTGGAAATTTGATTAGATACACCATAGACTCGAAAATCAGAAAGTATTAGGTCAGACCGTCAAATTAATTGCGTAAGAAGTAGTAAAGGTTACCAAAAATACAGAATAATTTGAATAGTTGGATTTTTAACTATTTAACTTATTCCTTTTTTTTTATTACATTTACTACTTTTTGCTTAACTAATTGACCGTTTAACCCGAGTTTTTGGCTATGAAAATGTACCATATACACCTTTAATTTGAATACTAGCCCTACATCCCATTTGGCGTATATAAATATTTATCCACCAAGGACCCTTGGGTCCAATGGTATGGCTTCCTATCTCCCACATGGGAGACCAAGGTTCAAATTTGGTGGAAGCAAAATTTCAATGTTGTTGCAGGGAGGGGGGGAGGTTTGAGGCTTATTGGGCCTGTGGGTGAGTGACCTGTGCGAGGGCGGCAGGAGGAAATTATTCTTACTACGGGTTCCCGAAGGGGCCCCAAAATATGTATATATATATATATATATATATATATATATATATATATATATATAATAGGAAAAATTGACATGAATAATCCCAACTTTCACCAGTCATCTCAATATAATCCCAACTTTGGATTATTTTAGAATAATCCCAACTTTAAGGGATACCTTCTCATGATAATCCGAATTATTAACTTTATATATATTATAGACCTAAAATGGATTAGTGTAGGCAAGAAAAGCGATAGTTTGGTTTATTTTTAGGGGGTTCCCTCAAAAGTTAGGATTATTCCGGAATAATCCAAAGTTGAGATTATTTTGAGAAGACAATTGAAAAGTTGGGATTATTCATGTCAATTTTTCCAAAGTATATATATACATATATATATGTATATATATACATATATATGTATATATATACATATATACATATACATATACATATACACATATACATATACATATATACATATACCGATATACATATATATACATATACATATATATACATATACACATATACATATACATATACATATATACATATACATATACATATACATATACATACATATACATATACATATACATATACATACATATACATATACATATATATATATATATATATATATATATATATATATATATACATATATATATATATATATATATATATATATATATATATATATATATATATATATATATAAAATGTTTATCCACTCCAGAACTCGTAATTTTCTTCGTAAAATTTCATTACCATCCAATGTCAAACTTTCATTCGGTGTAATTGTAGATAGAGCGTGGTGACCGCGTCGGTTCTGTCAAATTCGTCTCGCATTCACTAATAAATGGGTTGAACCCTCTCGGTCCTAACCCGACTCGTTTATTAAACGGTTCGTGTCGGCTTGCTTACTTAAACGAGTTATAAGCCTCGACCTAAACCCGCTGATCTCGTGTTGGGCTAGGGTTGAGTTAAGAAGATATATATTCAAATTATTACAAGCAAAACTGACAATATTGATATTAGCATGGAAATATAAGTATTAAACAGGTCGTGGTGTCCAATTTAGGTTAGAAAGTTCAATCCTGATCCAACCCGTTCAATAAACCAGTCGTGTCGGTTCAACTCGTTATTTACTTATACGGGATATTGGAAACCTTAACCGAAACCATTAATTTCATATCGGTTTCGGGTCGAGCTAAATAGTCGTGTCACTCTTTACACCCCTTTAACTGTAGAGATCGAGAGTAGAGAGTAGGGGTGCTTATCGCACTAGGTGAGCCCGAACCGTAATGGGCTCGGCTTTGGTCATTTATCTTTTGGCTCGGCTCGGCTCGGCTCATTTATCTTTTGGTTCGGCTCGTGAGATCGACGAGCTCGATAAGTGAAGTTCGGCTCGAGCTCGAGCTCGATAAGTGAAGCTCGGCTCGAGTTTGTGCTTGAGTTTCTCTCAAGGCTCGAGCTCAACTCGGCTCGAGCTCGATTTGAGACAAATTATAATAAACCAAACAAATAATTCATATTTGACATTTTAAAAAATTGTTGACAAATCTTGTAGAATTATAGACTAAATTCAAAAATTAACATGAACAAACTTTTTTTTTTTTCATTTTTACATGCTAACCAAATGAATTACTTACAAATATACATAAAAAATCGACAAACTAGATCTAAAAGGATACAAAAAAAAGACATGAATTGTTCAGTGTAAAAAATTGTATAAAAGGATATGTATAATAACTTTTTCGGATTTTTCACCGTAATACCCTGAGGTTTCTTAATATTCACTCGGTACCCCGCGTTTTCAAATATTCACCGAGTACCCCGAGGTTTGGAAAAATTCTCGAAATGCCCCTACCGTTAAGTTTCCGTCACATTCTTAATTCACCAAATACCCCTTAGGTTTGATAAGTTTCCAACCACTTTCTCCCTCCTCCCCACCCCCCACGCCCACCACCACCCACCCACCTAGTGACCTGGAAACCACACCTCCCCACCCCACCCCCCACCCCCGCCCCCACCCCCCACCCACCCACGCCACTTGGAAACCCTTCCCACTCTCTGCGGCAATCACCGACTTCCTCCATCATTTGAACTTGAGCTAAGAACTAAACAACCAGATGCCCGATGTGTAGCTCTCACACTAGCGGGGTGTGTAGCGCTCAATATTTTCCCATCATACGCGTCATCACAAAGAAAATACCCTCCACCCACCACAAATCCCGAAATACCCACATTTTGAAGAAATTGAAGGAGACCCACTTAACCCGAACACTTATAGTGACTGTAAAACAAAGAACAAGAGTTGAAATGAACCAAGTTTTACCAACTTAGAATTGAAGCTGGGTTTTTTAGAGCATTGTAGACAAACCTTGAATTTCCATGTGACATGCCATGATTTTGGAAGAGCAAAATGTGCTAACTTTGCTCCAAATTCTTCAAATTTTAGAACCGGCTTCAAGGAAAGAGTTTCGCGCGGGGGTGGTGGAGGGGTGGGGGAGTTCGCGAGGGGGACGGAGGGGTGGTGGAGGGAGGGGGAGTTCGCTGAGTTGAGGGAGGGGTGGGGAGTTCGCGCAGGTTGGGGGAGGGGTGGGGGAGTTCGCAGTGGAGGGAGGGTGGGGAGTTCGCGAGTCGAGGGAGGGGTGGTGGAGTTCGCGAGGTTGAGGGAGGGGTGGAGGAGTTCGCGGAGTGGAGGGAGGGGGTGGGGGAGTTCGCGAGGTGGAGGGAGGGGGTGGTGGAGGGGGGGGGAGTTCGCGAGGTTGAGGGAGGGTGGTGGAGTTCGCGAGGTTGAGGGAGGGGTGGAGGAGTTCGCAGGTGGAGGGAGGGGGGGGGGGAGAGGTGGGGGAGTTCGCGGGTGGAGGGAGGGGTGGTGGGAGGGGGTGGGGGAGTTCACGGGTGGAGGGAGGGGGAGACGCGAGGGAGGTCGAGGGGAGGGGGGAGGGGGGCTGCGTTGGGGCCGGGAGAGGGGAGGGGAACCTGCGTGGTCTGCCGAGGAGGGGGCAGTGGGGTTGGGGTTGGGGTTGGGGTTGGGTGGGGTTGGTGGGGTTGGGGTTGGGTGGGGGGCGGTGGGGTTGGGGTTGAGTGGGGATTTGTGGTGGGGTTGGGGTTGGGGTTGGGTGGGGGTGGTGAGGGGGATTGGTGGGGCAGGGGTTGGGTTAGGGTTAGTTAGTGTTTTTAGGATTAATTAGAGTTAATTAGGGTTAATTAGAGTTTAATTAGGGTTAATTAGAGTTAATATGCATGATTTGGACTGAAACCTAACGAGGTTGACGGAAACTTAACTGCGAGGGCATTTCATGAATTTTTACCAAACCTCGCGGATACTGGTGAATATTTGAAAACGCAGATAGTACTGGTGAATATTAAGAAACTCCGAGTGCGCACTGAAAAAATCCGTAACTTTTTTTAGTGTTTTAGCCTATAATAACTTTTTTTTAATTAAGTGATTTAAGTTATAATATAATAATAATCGGCTCTTATTCAACTTTTTCCGAGTCGAAATGAACTAGTTTGGCTCAGACCGTAAGATCTCGAGTCAGCCCGAATCTAAACGAGCTACCACGAGCCGAATCCGAACTGTTCGCGAACAGACGTAGCTCATTATCACCCCCGATAGAGAGCAGAGAGTGACAGTCTGACAGTGTGTGCTTTCCCTCCAAAACAACGCAGATCCCAAGAAAGCCAACATAACCGTTCTTCCATGATCACGTCTCATGTACCTATCTCTCTCACCCAAATCAATTCTCCCATTATCAATCCTAATTCCTTCTCTTTCTCCATCAATTTCGATATGGGCATCTCAATTCTCCACAAAATCCCCTCAAATTTTATGGGAAGCGAAAACCCATCTCGCAAATTTCTTCAATTCAATGAACATTCAAAGTGGAAGCCAAAAAATCAAACAAAGAAAATTCTGATCATGAACTGGAATTAGTTTCTGCACTAAAGTCCTGTTCTTCGCTTCAAGCAGTGTTTCAAGGACAGCAAATTCATTCCATTGTTTTGAAATCAGGTCTTGATTCCAATATTTTTATCCAGAATAGTTTGATTAGTTTGTATGTTAAGTGTCACCAGATTGGTGTTGCTAAAATGTTGTTTGATTCGTGTTCGCGGTTAGATTCTGTATCTTGTAATATTATGCTCTGTGCTTATGTGAAATCTAAAATGTTGGATGATGCCCTCCAACTGTTTGATGTAATGCCTGACAGAGGATGTGTTGCTTACACTACCATGATAATGGGTTTGGCCCAGAGTGATAGATGGGGTCGAGCGATTGAAGTTTTTAAGCGTATGAGACGTGCGGATGTTGGTCCAAATGAGGTGACGATGGCTAATGTTATCTCATCGTATACTCGTGTTGGTAGAATTTTGGATGGTAGGGCTATCCAGGGATTGACTTGCAAGCTTGGACTCAAAGATTTTGTGCTTGTTTCAACTAATTTATTGCATATGTACTGTGTTTATTCTAGTTTAGAGGACGCTAGGAGCTTGTTTAGTGAAATGCCGGAAAAGAATACAGTTTCTTGGAACGTGGTGTTGAATGGATATTCGAAAGCAAGGTTTGTCGATTTAGCTAGGGATTTGTTTGATAAGATCCCTCAAAAGGATGTGGTTTCATGGGGTACAATTGTTGATGCATATATACAGTTAGATAGGTTAGTTGAAGCTTTGGTGTTATATCGTGCCATGCTAAGCACAGGATTGAGGCCCAACGATGTTATGATTGTGGATTTACTTTCCGGATGTGGGCGAGCAACGGCAATTGGTGAGGGTCAGCAATTACATGCCACAATAGTAAAGACTGGCCTCAGCTGCTATGATTTTATTCAATCTACAATTATTCACTTTTACTCAGCTTGTGGGAAGACTAATCTTGCTTGCTTGCAATTTGAGGTCTCCTGTAAATCCCATCTTGCATCCTGGAATTCCCTTATATCAGGGTTTATAAGAAATGGAATGATTCAGAAGGCTCACGAACTCTTTGACAAAATGTCTGAAAGAGATGTTTTTAGTTGGAGCACCATGATTTCTGGTTATTCACAGGATGGACAGGCTAGAATGGCTTTGAACTTGTTCCGCGAAATGGTGGCCACTGGTAACCAGCCAAACGAGATCACTATGGTGAGTGTTCTTTCTGCCATTGCATCATTGGGAGTATTGAATGAAGCCAAGTGGGCCCACAATTATATCAGAAATAATTCTATCCCTCTCAATGACAATTTAACTGCAGCGCTTATCGATGTTTACGCCAAATGTGGGAGCATCAGCAATGCCTTAGATGTATTCAATCCAGTGCGACTAAAAGTCACTTCTATCTCACCATGGAATGCAATTATATGTGGATTGGCGATGCATGGGCATGCTACTCTGTCACTTAGAATATTTGAAGACTTGGAAAAAAGTGGTATTCAACCAAACTCGATCACGTTTATTGGCGTTCTGACAGCTTGTTGCCATGCTGGACTGGTGGAAGCAGGGGAATTTTTTTTTGAGAGCATGAAGGATGTCTATAAGATAGATCCAAACATTAAGCATTATGGTTGTATGGTGGATCTCCTAGGTAGAGCGGGGCGATTGCAAGAAGCCGAGGCAATTGTAGGGAGCATGCCAATGGAAGCAGATGTGGTCATATGGGGTACATTGTTGGCAGCTTGTAGAACACATGGTGATGTAGAGGTAGGAGAGAGAGCAGCCAAGAGGCTAAGGAGCTTAGATACATCTCATGGGGCAAGCAGGGTTTTGCTCTCCAACCTTTATGCAGATGCTGGTAGGTGGAATGACGCGCTAGGGGTTAGGAAAGCGATGCAAGGTCAGCCGATAATAAGGTTGCCTGGTGCTAGTTTTACGTAATAGTACTCTGTTTTGATGAAATTAGATAGGTTGCTGCACTACACTGTGGAAGTGGAACCACAGCACACAGAGAGTGGAGGTGCTGGTGAGTGGTGATAGTCAATCCTGTTTCGCTTCTGTAAAACAGTCAGTCTGCCTTTTCTTAGAGAAGGCTCAGTTGCTTTCGTAGATTTGCATTTATGTTGTAGTTCTTGAGTATAACATTTTGGGTGAATATCTCAATCTTCCAAATGAGGATTTGAATTATTTTCATGAAAGAGTTTTCGTCCACTTGTTCATAAATACAATTTAAATTAGCCAGCTATGGAGATTCAACCAGTTCTGAAACTGGTTTAGAAATGATTTGCTTAGATGTTTTTTTGAGGGGAAATGATTTGCTTAGATTAGCTAAGGACAATAATCAGTGTGTTGAATAATTTCAAAACTAAATGACTCCCCGATCAATCCATAAAAAAAAGAAGGAAAAGTTAAACATCAATTTTTTTATTTCCTGATCAATCCATAAGAAAAAAAAAGGAAAAAGTTATCATTTTTTTTTACTAGGATAGATAATTGGCTGAAAAGACCAACTCACGTTGAAATTCTTAAGCTTCAACTTATTGCTTGGGACGAAGATTCGAACCCTGCACAACGCCCCGCAATCGTTGTGGTAGTGCGTTGAGCCTACCACCTCTTCCTCAATGGAAAAGTGAACATCTAAATCCCAAATTTAGAGGGGCTTTGGAAATACATTTCTTACTCTGATTCCAACTTATTGTTGACTATTTGAACAAATAGTAAAATAACCACATGTCATCCTCTAATCAACCATGGTGGGTGGGAAGGGGAGGATAGAGAAAATTGAGAATTTAGACCAAAAACTTAACATGTTATAATAGATAATAGGTCACTTGGAACAAAAATAAGAAGCATACAGCAAATTTTGGATTATAAAAAAAGTGAAATTATTAACCAGTATTGATATGGAAAACACTACAACTTTGTATTAAGAGGTGAAACTTCAAAAAACAAAAATAAGAACGAAATGAAAGACTTGCCAAACACGAGGTTCAACTCTAATCGAAGATGCATCACCCCTTTCGTACATTGAGGATTATATCAGCTCATAATTTTACAATGGATATATACAATAATAGATGACCTATGAGGTCAAGTATCACCTATACAGCTATACTCAACAATCCCCCCCCCTTTCCCAGGAAAAAAAAAAAGAACCTACAGAAGAACAAAATGGGAACCTGCGGTACGAAGATTAGCTACTTTCAAGCAAAATTCAATGTGACTAAACATGTCCTATATTACAATGTGGTCATAGCTTAAAAAATATCCTACATGAAAGTCATATACAATTCCGGGAATCCGCAGCACCATTTAAGAAACATCAGGTGCAGAGAAAGGAGAGATGCATGTCATCTCTCACTTTCTATTATGAGCTCGGCAGCTGCACCTATGGTATTCATCCCACCAGTCGTAAGCAACACTAAAGCGAGGTCCCCCTCACTCCACTGCACCAATCCTTTGCTCAATCTCATCAATACATCTACATCCATCTCCACCACCCAATTTGGTGTGCATCCCACCATTAGGCTTATGAACCTTGAAACATAAGCTTGCCAAACGACTGAATCACAACCTAGAGAAATCTTACCATCCAAAGCACTCGCTATAAATTCCAAGTATTGCCCAAGAATTTTAGGGCGTCGTTTAGATGCTGGTGACGACGAGTCAACACCCCAAGCAAAGGCTCCACATGAGACTGCAAAATATGCTAATGCATAACCTCTGAATGCTGAAACTATTTCTTCTGATTCTTTTTCTAGTGCAGATCTCTCAACAGATATGAACCAAGAAGGTAGAGTTTCATTTAGCAGACACTGAATCAAACACTGCCCACCGGATAACCACAAAAGAGTGGCAGCTAGAGAAGCTGCAAGTTTCACTTTAGTCATTGCTGTATCGAGTGATATCTGCCCATATACTGGTCCTATTTTTGTCTTCCTAAGCTTGCCTCTTGTTTGCTTGGATATCCCAGCACTTACTATCTCTCGAACAGACTGCATTAAGAGAAAGATTATCTCCTCTGCCAAAAACATGATCTCTCTAACAGAACGATATACACGTAAGTAGAGGATTCCTGGAGCAACAGGAGATATTCCCCCATTAATATGAGAACCAAACCCATGGCCAAGAAGGCCAGCAACCCCACCCCTACTTGTAGTGAGGTTGGTGTTCAGGCCAAGTGTGGCTGTGAAGCAACTCCTGAGGAGCTGAACCACTGCATTGTTGTCATGGAGGAAGACAGTACGTGATGCTGAGAAGACAAGAAAATCACTCCAACGCTTTGCCTTTTGCGTCCATAAAGAAGCCACAATGGGCATGCAAGGCCATGGACAGTCGGCTGCAAGGGATTCAAGAGCTGGTCCAGCAAGATTGAGGAAACGCTGAGATACTTTGTCAAGTTTATAAGTTATAGTGAGGCTCAAAAATGCAGCCAATGGTAGAGGAAGGGTAGCTGGAGAGTTTACTGCAGTTGCAAAGCCAAATATTCGTCATGGAAAAAATTGTACAGTATGACAATGACAATTTCCGTGAAAATAAGATCATAATTGTGACTTAAGTGACATTAGACTCCAAAAGTGGAGAAAGATATGGAACATTGTAAGCCAGCAACTTTGACCAAGCTTTGAGATGACTATAGATTGGAGTTGCTCAGCACTAAATTAGCAAATTGGCTGTACATGAATGACTCAGTATGAATGATATAAAGGACAATAACAGATTTGTCAAGGGATGCTAAATTTGGACAATGAACAAAAAAGGTTTAAAATTTTCATGCTGAATATTTAAGTGCATCATTGCTACTCTTAAGTATGTTCTATAGATCATTATATACCTTTACAATCACCAAACTGGGGAAATTCATATGTGACAAGGATTTCCAATTACTTTTCAGTGCATATACACACCCAATCTGTAGATATCACAGTTTGTTGCCACACATCACCAAGTACCCAACCAAGCCCTCCCAATTTTGACTGAAATGTTCACAACCTTAATTAGCTTGAAAGTCAGGAGTCATAATTCGATGCTACATTCAACACAAACTAACACTTGAAAACTTATGAGTTGCCAAGAATGAGAATGCTATGAATTACCTGCAGCAAGGCTGGGAACATTAACCCCAGTTGCAGCAAGAATTTTCTTGATATGTTGCTCAACATTGGATAGGTTTGCAGCAGGGCTTGGCCAATCTGTTCCATTCATAAGAGCTGGTTTCCAAATTCCCCGAGTCACTTCAGCTGAGAAGTAACTAACTATCGTCGCTAAAGATGCAGGAAGAAAATCGGCAAGATCTTTAAGCCCTACAGTAAGATAATATATCAAGTTATGCTAAGATAAAACAAAACCACCACAAAATTACTTAAAGGATGATATCTCAAAAAACATAATTTCAGCAGACTGATATCACATGTCAAAGTATAGAGACATTCACCAGAACCGTGGAAAGTCAGAGAGTCATTTTAATAAGACACACCTGTGGCTAGTTCACGAGGAGTGACCTGTCCATGAGCACAAGCACTTAAGGCTGCATCGACAACGTAGGGAACAGCTTCCAGAATATCCCAAGCAGACAACTGGGGTCTTAAAGGGCAATCTTCACTAGCAGGCCCAGAAGAACTACTACTTCCAGAAGTTGCAGAAGACTGTACTCCTTTATTGATCTTTCTGAATATCATAGTTAGAAGAACCTCAACAATCTGATGCACCGAACTTTCAGGAATTAGACCAGAGAGAGGTGCAGCAATGCATGCTTGGTGCTGACGATACCAAACTTTCAATTTTGGAAATGAATCAACAAATATGGGTTTTGGGCATGATGCAGTAACAACAGCTGAAAGTCTTATTCTGTTACGATCTTTGAGGACATTTCCTGAAGATGCAAGGAGAGAATTTCGTACTAACAGGAGATACTCCGGGGTAAGTTGAGACCCTACTGGAGGCACATCTCCAACACCATATTCAAGAGGCGGATGATTGAACCGCCAAAGCTTCAGAAGAAGAGCAAATGCATTTGAGAAAACAGCATGAGCAGAAATTTCTTCCCCATTGACTGTCCATGAAACTTTAGGTACACAAGAACCAAAAACTTCACAGATTGTCATTAATGACGCAGCAAGTTGAGGAACCTGTAAATAGGGGGAGAATAGATGTATGACAAACAAATTCTCTAATTTCACCTCTTCTAGAAGAAGGGGTAGAAACAGACAAGGCATACATGTCAAGCTCCAGAGGAAAAAAAAAAAAAAAAAAAAAGAGTAACTGCTTATGGCAAACACTGCTTCACAAAATTAGTCCCTACTTGAAGCACTTCATATCTAGTTGAGCATAAAATTCTAAAATAACTTTTTTTCACTAGGCAAAACAGAATGAAATTTTTTTCCAAAAGAATAATATTGACAGATAATTACCTTTATTTACATATCTAATAAAATATAGAAGTATATACCAATGTTGTTGCCTTTTTAGTGTGCCCTTATTCCGTTTCTGATACCTACCTAATGTCATTCTAAATTATGCTCAATAGGTATAATGGTAAAGAAAAGTTGTTTCATGGTCTGAGCTTAGAGTCACAAAAGTAATTAAGACGTCCTAACAAAGCAATAAATAAAGACAGAGAGGGTATGACATAATCAGAATAGGCTACAGCAATATGACATATAGTAAAAGCTGAGCATACCAAGCCATGCAATGAGAAGATCTGGACAGAGTCAACTGGTGCGATTCCAACCAGAATTACAAAAAGCATCGGTGCATGTGCTATAAGGTTATCATCACCCACATAATCAGCAGGAACTGGTGGGGACAGTAACCTAGTTATAAAATATACACTATGCTCCTGCAAGATAAGGCATCAGATGTACCAACAACTCTAAATTCACTCAATAAGTGATGACAGTAGTTCAAAGTTCGAATTTCAAGTGTATTACCTGCACATTCCAGCCCCGAATTAAGGATGCTCCACAAAGTATTGTGGCTGCATATATCTTCTCATCCTCCGACCCGCTCACTGCAAGTTCAAATACTTTTTCCAGCTCTGCTAAACTTCCATCAAGGGCATGAGCTTAAATTTAGTTCCTTAACCCTCAGTTAATTAACTAACTGACTTCAGATAGAAAATATGTCACAAGAGGCCAAGTCTGAACAATAATGGAAAGGAATCTTATTTTGCATCCCTCAAGTATACACAAAAGAAAAAACCAAGCAGTGAAAAATGACTGAGAAAAGGAAACATACATCAGTAACTTAAATGAGTGGAGCTCATAATGCAGATCACATACTACTCAACTCTACAACAATTGCATGCTGCCAGCCAGAAACATCTTGCATTACCTCAATTCAGTACATTAAGCTCCCGCTATTCAAAGAAACAGTACCCATTTGCTATAAGAAAACATACAACATTTATCTCTAAATTAACTTCACACTTGCCAATTCATGGTCTCCAAAACTAATCTTTTACCATTACTATCTCTAATTAAGTACTGATAAAATTCTCCTAAATCATGTAGAAAAATATTAGCAAAAAGAAACGGTCAAAGTTGATGAATTTTGACCTTATATAATGGAGTATGGAGTTAGTTGCGGGACAGAAGAAGCAACAATCATACTTGATGACTAAATTATGTGAGGCTATAAGCTGAAGAGAGAACAAGCCTTGAAGAAAAGGGGAGATTAGAGACATTTAAACAAGACGATATCCTCAAAGTTCTCTCCAGATAATAGTTCTCTGAGGGTTCCCCAAATAATACTTGAAATATGACTTTGAATAATTTTTGGTGAAGTAATTATAAATAAGGAAGTCTCCCAAAGAATCCAACATCTTCCTGTTGTTTAACGTTTAATTCCATCTTTACCAACAGGAGCTATCAGACGACATTGAGAAAGCTGAAAACTAGGACTGAAAACTATTAACACACTGCACATCTTTAACAGTCCTTACATGCAAAACTCCAAATTCTAAGTTCCAACATCACTCTCAGCATATTTATAAGAACCATCAAGCAAAGTCTTATCTATTTTGCACTTTCAAAGAACAAATTCAAGTAGAAGCCAAAAAGACTTCCACATTTGAGGAGAGCAATGGTTTTCCTTGCATTTGAAAATAGATGTTCCACTTTCCTATGTTTCTATACAAGGTAATTTCATCCTGTTAAATGACTCTTTCATCCAAATTCTAAGTTACAACATCACTCTCAGCATATTTAGTCTGGCACTAGAACTAGTGATCACCCGAAAAGAAAGTCTCGGTAAACCTTTCGGAAATTTGTATCTTTATCCCATCATTCACACACGTTACGAAGATGCATAAAATTTACAGCAATATCACAAGATATAAAAGAAAAAACTGCACAAATAACAGATATAGTAAGTCAGACTGATCAAGATCCACAGAAGATTATAATATAGCAAGAGGAAGAAGTCTTGAGTATACCTTGAAGCAGGAGCTGAAACCATAGAATTGATCATCACAGGTCTAAGTGGAGCTCCCTGCATAAATGAAGACCAACCAGGCACTTGAGAAGGAATACGACTAGGGAACTGATTGATTTGATCGCTCACATAGCCTGGCCAAAAATATGCTGATGTATCAAGTAGATTCCTAGAAATGCAAGCTTCAACTATTAAGTGACGCATGTTTCCAGCTGCAAGTGAGAAAAGTAAACAGATTATAAACTGGTAGTATGATCCGCTTAGCAATTTATCATCTAAACTTTCACATGTGCCATCAGGGAAGCATATGCACAAATTGACTAATCTACTTTTTCACTTTTTGTGGTGCTGACAGTAACAAATTTGTATCTGTTTTACTATAAAAGTCAGACATCCATAACAATTATGTTTGGCCTCTCAGGTAGCCAAGAGTTGTTTATTCAACAAAATACTACAAGAAGGCCAAAAAAGTTTTTTTTCTAAATACACGAAAAAACCTTAACTATACAGCTAATTGGATATCATAAAATAGTCTAACCTTTGTCCCTTCCTATCTTTCTCAGACAAAAGCAGCAAAGTAAAATAGTTGAAATTATTGAGTATCCACATTCCACTGCTCCAAAGTCAAACATTTCGGAGTTAACGGAGCTGGAGATGGGGTTACGAGGTTTTGTCCCCCTCGGATTCCTAATTATCGAGTATAAACTAGTTGGATACTATAAACTTGTCATCAGTTTTCCCCTTACCATCTGTTCCAGAGAAGAGCAGCAATGTTTTTGATTTTTGATGGCTGCAGCAAAGCTGATAATACTCAGTGCTCCATGGTCAACAATTTAAAGTTTACACGCTGGAATTGCTCTTTTTTTTATTGTCATTCAACAGATGGATAGGAGACGGTGCATTCGAGATACAACACAACTGCCTGATAAATTTATCAAGAAGTTGAGGAAAGTGGACAGGCGAAAGCTGAGAGGAAACCTCATGACCTAAAAGATGACGCTGAGTGAATGCTCAAAAAAGCTTAATAGACTGAAATTAGAGTGCAAGGCCTTCAGAAAAATTAAGATGCGTATGAAAAAGGATAACACAGAAGAACAGGATATTCGGCACAAGACCTCGACAGTTCCCCTTATAACAGATGATATCAAGCATAGTGCATAGTCTTCTCAAATATCTAGAATGGAAATTTTCAAAAAGTGAAATAAAATCCTGATAAAAACTTACAACAGTTAATTGGTAGATCGTTCACATTAATGCACTCTAAATATCCACTCGTGACATCGATGCCTGAAACAAACATCATTGCTTTTGCGGCAGCAACATTGGCAGCAGAAACAATAGATTGAGGTGGGGTCAGCAAGGATTGATAATCGCCTAGTATCTGCAGGCAGGAGATCAAATCTTTGCGACGTGTGGGATCATATCTTTTTATCCAATTATTAGTAGAGCCACTTTCTGATTCACCAAGTGGATTTTCCACTTCATCAATGAGATCAGCAACCACTAGGGTAATGATAGACAACAAAACGCACATTCGAGTATCAAGGCGAGGAACTGGCCCCTCCATTGGATCCCTTTCCTAGGAAATTTAGGACAGATCATGGATGTGAGATCATTAGTATATTGTATAACCAAAACAAGGATAAAATATCAATAAGAAGAACAGGATTAGACACAGATACATCAAGAAGTCTGTTCTTCACAAAAAATGGTAATAACAAAATTCATCATATAAAATCGCAAGTAAAAAAAAGTGTCAGCCTACATATTTGTCGTACATAAAGTAGTTGGATTTCTCAACCAGCATAATGGTATTGAAAGATCTCTAATAGCAAGAAAATATTGAACTCCCCAACAGCTCAAAACTCAAATGGACCTCAGCTCATAAGCAAATTCTTAGAACTAGATACAGGTTTCAACTACAAGGAAAACAATTAGCATAGCTAAAGAAAGTTTAAAAATGAGATAAACAAGTAAATATATATATTTATTTCCAAAAGAGTCAAAAGATTCACCATTCTTTGGTTTCAGTTTGTGAGAGATTTTATTACGACAGCACATTAAGCACTCAGTGTTTCTTATTATTAATGAAGTAGAAGATGGTTCATGAATTAGATTGAGATTTAAATGAAAAAACCTCTTTATTACTTCAAAAGTAAGACTGCGACTCTTCAAACCACTTACAGGGGAGCCCCTTCTAGAGACTTTTAGGATCATATTTGTGATGAGGTAACTAAATAGTAGATAAGGAACATGGTGTAAGCTGAAAGTATATATATTAAGCATTAAGAAGCATTAACAACACTAACCAATGCGTTCATATTGATTCTCCCTCTGTATTTTTTTGTCTTACTTGTTTAGGTTTGCCGACCACCGAGCACATCTTTGACCATTAGAATCTACTACTTCCGTTCCTTTTTAATAGTTACACTTACACTTTTCACGCATGCCGATGCACTACTTTGAGCCTTTATATCTCTAATTTTGTATTTGTAAAAAATATAAAAAGTCGATATTATAAAAGTACATATCGAGACGAATCAAACAAGACCCCACATGACTATATTTTCTCTTAACCATAAATCACAAATGATAGTCAAAGGGAAATTTGTGAATAGTGTCAAAAGTGAAAGTGTAACTATTAAAAAGGAACGGAGGTAGTATAATTACATATAGGTAAAACATTATGTAGAAAATACACATTTAAATGAATCCAACATCTACATGATTATTTTCTCTTGCATATGAATCACTCGAACATGGTCAAAGTTCTCTAACTTCCGCATGAATTTTCCAAATGGGTAAAATAAAAGGCTTCAAAGGGACTACTATTCTAGGAAAAATAATTGATGCTTACCGATAGCCCCTTAGTGTTATATATAGCAAAATCCGACAAATAAATTTATGATACTATAAAGAAAACAGCCAACTTGTGCAAGAAGACTGGAAGGTGTAAGGAAGCAGATGGCTAGATGTTCTTACTCTTTGAACGAAACGGAGAGCAGCAATCCACAAGGCTAAAAAGGTATCATGCCAGTTGTTATTGTTAATTGCTTGAAGGCACTTCACCAAACCTGTTGAAAATAAAGTCATTAACTTGGCATCCTCATTGCTACACACTGCATAAAACATTTTTTGCAGTGATAGATATTGCCTATACCAGTAATGATCTCAACTGCACTTGTTGCTGTAACTTGAGATCCATCCATGACATCCTCCAGAACCACATCTAAAGGAAGCCACAAACTTGAATGACTAGTCTCTTGACAATGAGCAGGAGTAGCCAATGATCCAAAAGTCAATTTGGCAGATAACTTTTTGTACTCCCAGAGTGATACTTTGCGAGCATCAGAAGTCAGTTTTAAAAGCTCTTTGGGACTTAGAATCTTTGGGTTCCTTAACGCTGATGAGTTTGTTGCAAGAAGATCTAGTCTCTCAGTACAGGCTGCCCATTGTTTCGGCCTGAAGCAGAAGAAAAAGAAAGGTATTGAGTAGCTTTAGCATGGATAACGCACAGAAAACTTATACGCCCAAGTATCCTTCCTGGGTTCGTTGTTTACATGACTATACACCAAAATACAAATCCCACATAGAAGCATGAGGCACACAGACCAAATCATCATAGGTAGTTCCAAGAAAATTTTACTCATTTAAGATTCTCATTTTTCATAAGCTGAATTTCCTTCTATGTACGACAAACATCTGATATCCAGTGCTCTTGGAGTCCACTGAGTATCATTTATTTTTGCCAAAAGCAATGAAACCATGGCTGTAAAAGTTAAGCACATTCAAACAAGGGATATAGTAGAACTGCTTCTTGCCATATGAGCTTAGAGGCTTTTGTTTCTGTAGTTTTTTCTGGTTTAGGAGGAAAGAGGTGGTGAAAATTCAGTAAAAGGTGCTACTAAGTGTTACCCAAGAAACATAGAGTGGGACCAAAAAATCTAGCAAATCTATGGGTAAAAAGATACAACTAGTCGCACATTCAGGCCTCATAATAACTGACCAAATAAATAGTTCTTTGTTTAACCAAATTGTGCACCGAGAAAGAAGGAAAAAAAGAAAGTGTGTAATAGTTGGACTGTTAGAGTGATCACTTTAGCTATTGTGATAATCTCGGTGCCTGTCATTATTAACACTTTGTGTGTAGTTGTAATGAACTGAAATCTGAGACTAGAAATTAATGGAAGATGATGATGATTTTCATTACTAGAAGTGAAAAATTAAACAATACTAAAGGATATTCAGGCTTTCGAGCGGCTTGATTCTCTCCCAATGAACTCTTAAAAGTTCAACCAAACACTCAGCAATTCAACATACTTTCTCTCTCCCTAATATGCCCAACATATAGTGCTTCTCCTCTAACCAATTACCTATCTAGCAAGTTAACAATAATTCTACTACCCAAAGAGCCCCTCTCCATAATCTTCATTCATAGCAGTAGTCTAGCTGGTCAAAAGGGACAAGAGGAGCTTTGCTTTAAGGTTTTAACAAACACGAAGAAATATAAACAGTGATCAAAGCCTTACATGTTATGGTATACCAAGCAAATCATTCTAGAAGTAACTCCATTTTGAAAAAATTGTCCAATAATCTCAACAGCTATCTCAGTATTCATGCTTCTCAATTTGTCAAGCAGTTCCAACTTTTTCTCATCATAGTTATGATAGGAATCAATGTCCATCTCTTGAGTATGAATCGCCAAAGAAGATTTCTTTTCTGTGGTAAGTTCCAGCAACCCTTCGTCCTCTAGCAATGCATCAAGCAGCTGGCACACAATTGTAAACACAAGTTCAACTAAAAGAACCCCTGGTTCACTTGCTTGTGAGCCAAATATCTGAGAAAGACAAAGGACATGCTCAATTGACGTCATGACTCTGCAAGAAGAAAAGAATGATTTTTAAAAACTTGAAAGGTGACATAATAATAAATAATCATCACAAATAAACACAACACAGACAAAGTAAGAGAAAGTCAAACTTACATGTAAAACACATCTTATTTTGAAAAATAGATAAACATTCCCTCTATTCCCGATTTATTTGCCTCCTGAATTTTAACATGATTATGAGAGTGAAAAGGTGTAAAAAAATTGTGTGGGTAGACGTGAGGTCTAACTTTGGAAAAAAGGTAAAGAGAAAAAGCTTCCAGTATATGTCTTTAGCAAATAAAAACAATGGCTCAAATAGGAGGATGTAATTTACGGTCATTTAGTATAAATACAAGCACTCTTCTGCTAGTTTTGACGGTGACACTTGGGTTAGTTGGGTATATAAAAACGCAGGGAGCGACATTAAAGCCTACTTTCTAATCGAATTTTAAAAGATGGACAGCGTATTGTTCACTTGCCTTTTCTCTTAAGTTTGCTTCTTTTTTGATACTTCCTCCGTCCCCGAACATACACCGACTAGTGCAAATAATTTTTGACGAGTGGTTGTAGTTGCTCTGTTTATTGTTAATTTGAATGAAACAGCTAGATGTAAAATAAGACAATGCATTCGTATGTTAATTCAGTAAAAGATAAAAGTGAAAAGCAATAGTGTGTTGAACTAATATTGTAAGATATTATTATACAGAAATGCTAGGACCATTCCAAAAGGAAGTGTTCGTACTATTCTGAAAAAGATGAAAAATGAACATATTCAAACTATTATGGGATGAAGGAAGATTTCACTAGCCTTTTATTCTCAACCAAGCCTATATTTTGGTCAGATCTATAATATGGGACACGAAAGTTAACCACGCAGAAATGCATAATCACCTAAAGGGGGAAATTTTAGAAAGAAAAGCAAAAAGACGAACAAAAGGATTTGTATAATGTGCACCAAATGTAAAATTGAACCAAAAAGTAAGCTTAAATATGGTCATCGTATTTTTTAATACCAAAGTGGCACAAGGGTCTCATTTTTATACCCATCTGGCTATAGGTTTAACAGAAAACAACTAAAAGAGAATAATAAGCAATATTACACTAATCGGGTTCCAAGTGCTGCACATCTAAATCTATTGGAAGAGATGGATCCAGTATTCGTCATAATAAAGATGTGCTATTCCTGCTATGTCACTCGCGATCTCTGTCTTGTTTAAAAAGCTAGCTTTTCTACGGCACTCAAATTACATTTTTCCCTAGCGATTCTTGAATAATCCACATCACTTCTGCTTCTATTGTAACAAAAGATTCCCTTTTATATGGAAAAGGCCCGTATCAATAATTATGATTTTACGTATAGACAATTCCTCAATATCTTGTTCATTCACAACAAAAGATCTTCTTTGTGTGTCGGTAAAAACAAACATGCTTTTTTGGAGAGAGATACTATTTCACCAATCGAGCTTTCTTCTCATACAGCCCTTCACATCATTCAGCACAAGGATATACCTTGTGAGAGGAAGGGGGCAAATAAATGAGTAACATACAAGAAGTGATAATACATTCTTTAAAAAATAATGCATTAAGGTGTTCAAAATCTTGGCCTTCTGGACAAGGTCTGCAATCGATATCGCCCCCATCATTTGGTGTTGCTCATAAAATATTATGCATACTTACCTAATAAATCCCTTACGTTAATTAGAACAAAGGTAGAGAAAGAATAAACAAAGCTGACACTACCAACAATGAAGATAATGCCAGCATAAACAAGATAGTTTAACAGAATCTATACTGTCAAGCCATAGTAACTACCACTTACAGTCTCACACTTCGCAAACAGATAGGGTACCTCCAATAGGGCCTGGTATGTTTAACGGGTTCCATACTTTCATCAAACTCTCAGGGAGCTCCCACATTGAGCATCAAGCAATCAACTTATCACTTAGAGCTCCCACATTGAGCATTAAATAATCAACTTCACTTAGAGCTCCCACATTGAGCATTAAACAATCAACTTATCACTTAGAGCTCCCACATTGAGCATTAAACAATCAACTTATCACTTAGAGCTCCCACATTGAGCATTAAACAATCAACTTATCACTTAGAGCTCCCACATTGAGCATAAAACAATCAATTATCACTTAGAGCTCCCAACGATACCAGATTAACTAAACAGCACAAGAAATGCTTGTGTAAATTTTGTTCAAAATACCTTGTCAAGCAATAATTTAGTGGCTAACAGGATCTTTGCAAGTAAAAATAAGCTAATATTGCCTATCTTCAGCAACACGCATAATTTAATGGACAAAAGTAGCAGATAAAAATTGATACATGAACATAGAGCTAAGTATGTCCACTAAACAAGTTAGCTAATCACAATTTTGTTTAACATCATCTATTACCATTGATACCTGGTAGCACTATAAACACCCTCCACTTGCTTCCAGCAAACCTTTCAGAAAATAACCAAATAACTACTCAATATCCTTTCGCACACTCTCCTCACAATTTCCATAAAACACAAAACAGAAAGCAGCATATTACTAGATCATGATTTGATGACAAAGTTAATAAGTGATACAGAAATATTAGCCTCTTAAGGCTTAACTTTTTACAACTTACTTTCCAAAATTAGGCGCACTGATCTGAGACTTCAACTTAAAAACATATCTCTTCAAAAGTTCCATGTAGAGCCTATATCCAGCAGGCTGAGAATGCCGGCATGGAATGACCCTGTGAACAAAGAAAGTAGTTCACTAATGCACCAAGGAGAAGTGTGAAACAAATTCAGCATGCTTCAATGTCAATAATGTAAAGTTAAGAGAAACGTCTAATAACAATCAGCTTTATTCAGCTTAGGGCAATGTCAAAGATCAGAATAGACAAAGTCCACAACAGTAAGGCTGTAAGGGTGCAAAATAAAATTGAAGCTACCCCGATCATCATTCTATTGATAGCGCATTTACATTGCACATTAAAAGCTAGAATCTAGATATAATTATTTGTAATTGTGCCTTCCAAAGTGAAGCTTAACCTTCCACCTGACAAAAAATGTTAGCTGGATCTTTTGGAACCACAAGAATCCTTGGTTCAAATTTGGTTCCAACTTATCACATTTTTTTGAAGATTTTGATAGGAGTTGCTCTTGGGAGAGCAGTGTACGATGAAAGTTGTAATCTGTGTTTGGGGGAGTTATGGTCTATAGTGTGCCTCGGTGGTAGAATCAGCAACTAGAAGGGGGGCTATTAAAGGACGCATGTGCTTTTTAAGAGTAAAATCATACCATTTTAGCAAAAAATGGCATTACATATCCATAATTGGAAAAGAAGTACATCAACTTGGTATAGAAGTGTAGGACAAGTATTTTCTATCTAAACTTTAGTCATCCACTTTAGTAGAAGCCCAGCGGAAGATCTTTAGTTCAACAGCTTAACAAAAAACAATATCCTTTCTTTGCTTTTTCAATGTTCTCTGACCCCCTCTCGAAACAATTCATCTGATTCCAATCCACATTCACTTCCCTTACACACAGGTAAAACTCAATATAATTTCCGCAGCACGCCTCAAAACGCGAACAGCTTGATAGAACCCAGGACTCTAAACTTTTCAACTGTGTCAAAAGTTTATTTTGCAGTAAAGTCGTGTGAACCCAGGAATTATCACTAAGAAACTGAAGCAGGCCTTAAAATTAATCAAACATAGGAGTGAGGATAAGAGGAGATACAGAACAATCCACTGGAGAAATTTTAGCAAAAACGAATGGAATAGTCAAAGATAAATTAATACAAAAATACAAGATTAAATTTTTGAGATCAAGAAGCAGAAAAAGGTCATACAATTCAAACACTGAGAACGATCTAAGACAATGTGAGCAGAATACATCCACAATAAAAAGTATTCAAAATAACGGGTTCCCTCTTCGGCTACCCATCACTATCATTCATATCCATCACTTTCCCATGATATTGTTTCAAAGAAGAAAAAAGAAAAGAAATCTAAATTGATCCAAATTTGCCAATTAAGCTTATGCTAATGCAAAATCCCACAAAGATAAAAGACAAATTAATCCAGAACTCAGATCATATCATTAAAAGCAAACAAAAATAATTATAAAACATGTAAAAACAACTAAAACAACGCAGGAACTATAATAGAATGACCCCAATTTAATGCAAATTTGCCAATTAAGGTTATGCTAATGCAAAAACCCATTAGATGAAAAGATAAATTAATCCAAAACTCAGATCATATCATTAAAAGCAAACAAAAATAATCATAAAACATGTAAAAACAACTAAAACTATGAAACAACTAAATTACAATAACCCAAATTTGATCCAAATTTGCCAATTAAGATTATGCTAATGCAAATATTCAGATCAAATCATTAATAAGAACAAAAACAATCATAAACATGCAGAAACAACTAAACAATGCAACAACAAAACTAGAAAGACCCAAACTTGATCCATATTTGGCACTTAAAGTTATGCACATGTAAAACCCACAAGATAAAAAGACAAATAAATCAAAAATTCAGATCATACCAATAAAAACAATCATAAAACACAAAAAAGAAGCAAGATCAAAATGACCCAATAAGAGAAATAACAAACCTAGTAGAAAGAAGAGCAAGAACAAGCAAGGGAGGAACCATATTCAACATAAGGGCTCTTTCAAGAAACTTCCATGTAGAAGGTATGTTATTTTCCCAACAAATGTGGGACACTAATGTATGAGCAAGTTCAATAGAAGGCAAAGAAACATTTGCAGAGCTCAAATTGGATGAAATTTGAATTGCCCAAAAAAAAGGGTCACTACCCTTTTCTTGAGCAGTTTTTGTAAGGTCAATTACACTGTCCCAAACACTTTCCTCCATTGTTATTGCCATTGAAGAGGAAGAGAGAGAAAATGTGGAGTGAAGTTTTATATAGTTTGGAAATGGAGGGAGAGGGACCCCAAAAGAAGGGAAGAAGTTTGTTGTGTTTGTTAGGCTGTTTTTGGATCTTTTGTACGTGTGGGAGTGGGAGTGGGAGGGAAGGTCATAATTATCATAATTGGATTGGAAATTTTGGTGGAAGTCAAAAGTAACTTTGGTTTAATTGATGGGAGTAGTAATTAATTATTACTGAGTTAATTAAGTGTAGGACACTAGGATATTTATGGGATCTTAAAATAATATCATATGGAGAGTTTTCGTAGATTTTAATTTGTTTCAAACGAGAGTGTTAAATTCTTTGTAGTATGCTTGATATTCATCTTCAAATTTTTTGATATATCAATTAGTTTTTCAGTTGGTCTTATTAATTATATATCAATCTTCAAGTTGTTAAGAGACCGCCTATTAATTATTTATGACTTCTCATCACCCATATACCAAAATTGTAGTATTGATTTTTTTTTTTTACGGAGAATATTGAGATTTTGTTGAATTCTATTTTATTTTTAATAGAATTTATATAGGTTGAGCATAAATTATTGGAAAAATTGTCAGGAATAAGTTAACCTTTCCGTCTTGCTTTCTTTTATTAAGTTAACATTTGGATTATCCCCGGAATAAATTCAATCTTTTATATCATTCAAGCATTTAACAAGTCTGATTACTGTTAACCTGTTAATCCTGTAAACTAACCCTCTTAACCCCTTCAGTTGACTTTTTGACCGGTTTCTATAAAAAAATTCCCTCCACAACATTTCTCTCTCCTCCTGCAAAAGAACCCCTTTGCATTAACTCTCCCTGTCACTTTCAATTACACTAAAATTCTCTCTCTTCCTGTGGAAACTGAAGAAGGAACGAAACTTGAAGGGTTTTCCAGCTGGGCATGCAGAGATTTCGCAGAGGTAAGTAATTTTTTTTTTGCGTTTTTGTGGGTTGATTTCATGTTTAAAATGATGAAATTAGTTTTTTAAGTTGAGTTTTTGTGGGTTTAATAGGGTTTCAATTGCGAAAATTAGGGTTTCAATTGCAAATTAGTGCTTTGATTGTGATTGTTATTGTTTGGGATTATGTTTTAGAATGCTGAGTATGTTGATGATTTTACACTTAGGTACAGAGAAGAAGGATGAGGACAGGGAAGAATAGGTTGAAACATGAATTATCAATGTTCATACAGCAAGCTTTTCAGACTAGCAAAATACAAACTTAGATAGCCGAAATTGCAATTATGATCAACGATATGTAAAGAAAAGTCTGAGAAAAAAATGGAGAAAAGAGTGTAACATTGTCGTCGTTGAGTGATTTGGTTTCGAATTGTCTTTTTGCGCAACTTTGAATCAGAGGCGCTGAGGAAATATAATTGGGTTCAGAGTTTAGTTGTATGGTAGAACTCCTTTTGAATTTTTTCAAATTCGAATTATATTGTTGGATTCTTTTTGTTAGATTGCCTCCAATAGGCTTGCAATCACTTCGCGAATGCACTCTATGGAGAAAACAAAAAAAAAATAGAGAAAATAGAGAGGAGAAATAGGGAGAAAAAAGAAGGATGAAGAACAGGTTGAAGATGAAGAAAACAGAGTGGAGAAATAGGGAGAAAAGGATCAGGGAAGGGTTTGGAGGACAAATAGACTAAACCTAAGGAAAAACAATTAAAAAAACAAAAAAAATCGAACGGTAAAAAAATACCGGTAGTTTACAGGGATTAGCTGGTCACTCCCATGTCTGACTTGTTAAATGCTTAAATGATATAAAAGGTGACTTATTGCAGGATAATCCAAATGTTAACTTAATAAAAGAAGACCGGGTAAATGTTAACTTATTCCTGACAATTTTTCCTAAATTATTAGAATAGACGGTTTAATTTTAACATATATAAGGTTAGACACATCCAAGCGCACATTCTCCGAACAAGCTCATATCATCTCACTCTAACTCAACACTATCCTTAGACATCTCGCACCAACCTAGCACCCCTTCTCTTCTCCTTTCTTTGTTTCTCTTTGAGTCTCGAACTATAGCAGACAATTTTAAAAAATAATCCGATAGTCTTACCGAATGGATTAAACTAGTCGCTAAATGGAGTAAATTAAACTAGTTATTAAACGGATTAAAGAAGTTGAAAAATGAATGGATTAAACTAGTCACTCTATTCAGAACGGCGTATGTTCTCTTCTTAATATTGGGCTTAGGTCGTGCCTAATCTATCTATACAAATATATTAAAAGGCATTCCTAAGGAAGCCTATATGCCACGTGGCAATCTCCTCAAACTTTTAAAGCAAATAGGCGTGTGCAAATTCGAACCGAGACCAGAATTTGGAGCGGAACCGGACCGGACAAGACCATAAATTTTGGTCCCCGGATCATGAAAATCACATATTCCAAACTTCCGGTCCGATACGGTCCAAACCCAGAAAATTCCAGGTCCGGACCGGCGACCGTTCTTTTTAAAAATTTAATTTTTAAATATGTTTCATACAATTTTAAAATTTATAATGTGTTTATATATGTAATATGTATATATATATACAATTTAATTTAAATAAAAAAATTAGAAAAATTAATTTTTAAAGGTGTAAATCACGAACTTGTCCAAAATCGGACCGGGCTGAAAATCCGGGTTCGATGCTGTCTTCGGTTTAAGGAAAACCTTGAATTCTGATCTATCAGTCCAACAAGTTCTGTCCCTACATGCAAATGCTTTATGTCCATGTAAACTCCTCAATTAAAAAAAAATATAAATATATATTGTGTAACTGCAATGTATCGAACACGTGACTTTTGAAATGAATAGTGAAAGTTTAGCCATCAATACACTATAACTTTATTGTTTAATATTTCAAATAAAAATATGATAAAGTCTTATAATCATTATATTTAACTAAAAAGACTTAAACAAGTATGTAAATCTCTAACACTCTTATTACGGTACTAGTGTACTACTAAGAGACTGTTGATGATATATTCTCTTACCCCAATTCCTTTTAAGTTATTATTTTCAAACTCAAACTTTGAAGGTTATTTTACTTATCATGTCATGAAATTAATTTCTCACTCGACAAAAAAATATGAAAAGTAACAAATGAATTATGAAATTTATAAATAATAACATATTTGTTTATTGTGATTGACCCAAGGCATTACCCAAGTCAAAATACTAGTTTTAAATTTAAAGTATTACAAGACCAACTGTAAGTAGAGGCTAGTCTTTGATTTAAGATTTACATATTCACATTTGACTCGAATTCCATGTCAAACCAAAAGCATGATATTTATTAGATTCCGTAGAAGTAATTTATAAAATTAAACTATTATTATTTTATGCATTTTAGAATGAAGTATATACTATGATTTTCCAGAGAAGAGTCTCATAATTTTTAATTTTACCTTTTCAAAATAATCATAAGAAAATATATTTCCTCCGATTCTTTACTTGCAACATTTTCTATTTTAGGAAGTTAAATATTACTTGCAGAATTAACATTTTTGGCAATATATTCTATTGGTCTCTCTCCTAGCACGTGGGGTCTGGAGGTCCTTTTTATCTCTTTCTATCTCTCTCCTCTCCTAAATTCTTGTGATATACTCCTCCGCTTTTTTTGCTACATTGTTGTTTCCACTAGTTTTTAGGTGATGTCCCTTTCAACCTTTTTGGTGTACTTTTTTGGATTTTTTTTATCCCAAACTACCTTTAACTTTCAAGTTTTTGCGAGAAACTACCTTATAAAAAATTTGTTGTCTCAAACTACCTTACTTTTACCATTTTGTTGTTGACAACTACCTAATGTCGGTTTTCGACGTTGACTTCTTTTTTCAATTCAAAATTGTGGGAGAAAACAAAATTACCCTTGTGGAAATTGCTTAAGATTCGAGGAGACTGAGAGGGTGATTGTTTCAATTTTAGTTTAAGTAGTAGAAGTGGAATTTAATGGTGGATTGGTGGTACAAAGTGTCGACATAGATATGAGAGACATAGAGAGCGCACAGGGAAATGGGAAAATAGGGTGGAGAAAATGAAAAAGGGTTTGAGAGGTCAAGTGATATTACGTGGCATTAAAAAAACTGGAAAAAAAAAGAGTCAACGCCGAAAACCGGCATAAGGTAGCTGTCAACAACAAAATTGTAAAAGTAAGGTAGTTTGGGACAACAAAATTTTTAAAAATTGTAAAAGTAAGGTAGTTTGGGACAACAAAATTTTTATAAGGTAGTTTCTCGTAAAAACTTGAAAATTAAAGGTAGTTTGGGACAAAAAATCCTACTTTTTTTACCCCTTTAGCATTAAATGAGGTGGGGGAGTATTACTTTTTATCTCTTTTTATCTCGCTCCTCTCATAAATACAATGCAAAATCAACATAAAAAATCAACGTATTCTTCAAGATTCCATTAAGTGGTAGTGATTTCAAAAAAATTAATCAACCTTGGTATTTATATAAAATTTCATACAACCTAGGTATCTATACAAATATATTGAAAAGGGTTCTTAAGCAAGTTTACACACCACGTGGCACTATCCCTTTAGTTGCTTTGTTCCATGTCATCAACATACATTAAAAAAATAGAAATATACTTCGTATAAGATTCGACCACGTGACTTCAAGTTAATACAATAAAGTTCTAACCAATGAACTATGCAACATTAGATGATACTCTTTTAACATGAAAATATAAATAGCTCGGAGCATCGTGCGGGCCTAATAACTAGTTTATTTCAAAAAAGTGTCCAAAGTATGGTATTTATTGACAAATTTTCCTATAACAAATAAGATACAAGGGTTCCCTCGAATAAGATACAAGTGTTCATGAGGAAATTTTAATTTCCTCCCAAAATTTGTATTATTAAAATCCTGCAAAATAATATAATCTCTCTCTCCTGATGGTTCCTTCCACAAAATCTTATTAGACCTAACCCTTTTTTACAGGCTAAACTAGAATCAGTGCCGGCCCTAAGGGTAGGCGGGAGGTGCCGTCGCCTAGGGCCCATGGCCCAAGGAGGGCCCAAAATTTTTTCCACTGCACTTTAATTACTCTAAGGGGTTGTGTTAGTTCCTAATTAATTACATGCAAATGTAGTAAATGCAGCACAATGTTCTGTAAAATTTAAAACGTTGTTGTGCAATTAATCTTTTGATTCTTCTCCTATTTTGTAGTCCTTGGCATTGGAATTTAGGTAGAAAGTGCAACTTTAATTTCACTTGTCCATTTCTTTTTCTTTGTTTTTTTTATTTGATGTGTCTATTGAGTACTCCAATTTTCCTTTTAAATCACGATAATTATTGAATTACAATGGCAGAGAAGAGATCAAGCCCTCCATTTTCTTTTAGTAAATGATGATTACTCTGTACACGAGATGGGGTAGTCTTAGGTTTCAGAGAAGGTTCAAGATGCTATGCATCAACTATATTCATTACTAAAATAGAGAGGGTAATTTTTGTTCCCATAGTCCATATTAGTGTTATATTTTTTTTTCTAAATCCCTCTTCTTTACGAGATCAGTAATCTTGATTTTTTCTCCACTTTTTTAGTTAAATACTTTGAAAATTAAACTATTTATATACTAAGTTTTACCTTTTTTTAAACTAATGTACAAAATCTGATGTAATTATGTAATACGTTGTTGAATTTGTCTCAACATATTAGTTAATGTTGCCCCTAAAAAAATTATAGGAAATATTTTTTAATAGCGCCACTACAAATTAGCTTAGTTTATTCTAATAGTCATATATATAATACAAAAAACTTCTCTACAACATAAGTACTAAAAAAACTTTTCTCACTCTACGACCCCCCCAAACGAAACCCTAAAGTAAAACTTGACCCGGCCTTGCGAGCTCGGCGGGTGGCCGGCGTGGCTACACCGGTCGCCGGTGAGCCTGCCCTCTAGTTCGTAGCGTCGTCTCCTTTCCACTTTTCCCCTTCCCCCAATGTTTGTGTCCCGTACGTCGCGTCTCCCCTCTCCTCATCCCCCGTTCCCTTGGTGGTTGGTGTGGGTGGTTCCCGTCGAGTCTCCCCTCTCCCCATCCCCCGTTGCCCTGGGTTTGGTGTTTCCCGTCAAGTCTCCTCCCCTTTAGTTTATCGCGTCTCGTCCGCTCTCCCTCGTCCTTTAGTGCGTTAGGTTTCCTCCCCCTCCTCCTGTTCCCCTTCCCCCGCCCCTGTTAGGTGTTTCGTTGTTATTGGTGTGTCTCCCCCTTCCCCGTCCCCTGTTCGGTGGTTTTAGTGGTGCGGATTCCACTTCCCTATCCCCTGTTAGGTGTTTTAGCGTGTCATCCCCTCCCCCTCCCCTGTTTGTTGTTATGTTGTGGCCTTGTTGGTCGGTTCGGCTGAGTGTTTGCCGTCGCCCCTGTTTGGTTAGTTGTCGTGGCTTAGGTGTGGCTGGTTCTCTTGAGAAGCGCCGGCGAAGTTTGTTTAGTAAATCCTAGTAAAGGTTGTTTTTGGCTATGGTGAGTAGTCCTGCAGTTTGTTTCGGTTTCATTTTCTGTTTTAGTATTAGTTTGACGTATGTTTCTTCTAGATCCAATATCCCTTTCCTTTTTGTGTATGGTTGTGCTTGGGTGTTCGTTAGTAGTGTTCGGTGGGCAGTGCAAGGCTCTTGGTTTCCTACGACAAAGGAAGATGTAGGGAACCTGGTGAATAGAGCCAATGATCCTGGAGTTGGCCGTGGGATTTATGCCGCTTTAGGAATTCGAGTGTTGGTTAAGATGAGAGGAGATTCTCAATTCAGATCTGTTGTGCGTCGTTCTTCTAAGTTTGGGATTGTGAGGTTGGATCTTCGGATCCATAAGTGGGGCGAAGTTCATCTATCAAACTCGCCCCAATTTCTCGTGATGGCTTCATGTGTCATCACACCTAAAAAATGCATCTTGTGGGAGGCCCTCCAATTTGATTTGGAGCAAGTTTTGACCTCCACATCTTTCGAGTTTCAGTCTAATGAGCGGGTACCCTCGCAGCAGGGTCAGAAGTCACCAAAGGACGTGACTTCATTGTTAGTTGATTCAGTAGAATCCTAGGAAGTTGTTTCTCTTCAAGGACCTTGGGATTTAGCGTCTAGTGGACCTTGGGGTCTACTAGCTGTAGTGCGGCAGTCTCTCTCTGAAGATCGTCAGAGTTTCGTATCACAACAGGCTCCCTCTCATATCAAGTCTTTTTCATCAAGACATATAATCCAACCTCACCCGCCATCGCTCAAGACAAACTTTTTTTAGATTGGACACGTAGTAGTTAGTTTTTTCTTCCTAAAGTATGTACGAGCTAATACAACTCTTGTTATTGTTAGTCTGTTTCCGTTTGGTTGTATTAGCATTAGGTTGTACTCCAGTTTTAATTAATGCATATTTTCTCGATGTCAAAAAAAAAAGTCATATATATCATATTTTGAGAACTAGCGAAAGTCTCCATAATAAACTCAACAAATGAAGTACATGTTAGTATTATTTATCATAAAGTCGGAGGGGCCTCATAAAAAATTTCGCCTAGGGCCCCTAAAATGTCGGGACCGACCCTGAGTAGAATACTCTCTTCAACTAGATTTATAGTACTTTCCCCCTCTACCAAGATAACAATCGTAATATATCAGTATCACATACAAAAAATATATAGGATCGAGTTTCCTGCATAAAACAAAATTAGAAGTATTAAGCAAACAAATCTAATCCAAGATGTTCCATGCAGCATTATCACTGTATTCCTTTATTGTTATTGGTCCACGTCTTGATCCATGTGACTTTGCATTTGAAATTTTGTTATTTGCTTGCACTCATTTGTATATGATACATTTATTGCCCAAGTTTTGACAGTGCTCTCATCGATCTAAAAAGTTGACATTTAATCACAACATTATAGAATCGAATTCCTTTACTGTAATTGGTCCACGTCTTGATCTATGTGACTTTGCATCTTAAATTTCGTTCTTTGCTTGCACTAATTTGCATGACACATTTTTTACCTAAGTCTTGACAACGCTCTCATCAACCGAAATAAATTAATAATAATCATAGTATTATAAAATATCAATTATAAAAGGCATCATATTTTTGATTTTTTCAAGTTAAAAACTTAAGATGGTAAGTGAGTAACAAATTAAGGGTGCGTTCTCTTCACCTTAATAAATTAAGTTTCAGGTCCAATCAGTTCAGTTTAGTTCAGATAAGTTTAGTTCAGATAAGTTTCAATCAGGTCCAATCAGAGCAATAAGTTCCAATCAGGTCCAATAAGTTACAATCAGGTGCAATAAGTTCCAATCAGGTCCAATCTAGTCTAATCAGGTCCAATAAGTTCCAATAAGGTCCAAATAGCCAATGATCAATAAACTTGAATTAGAATATTAATTAAAGTACCATTATGATTATTATATAGTATTATATTTGTAATGTCTATTATTTTATTATTCATATTACGATTAACTGATATGTTATTATTAAAAAATTTAATTAAAGTACCGCTATGATTATATAGTATTATATTTGCATTATTATCTATTATTTTATTACTCATATTACTATTGGCTGATTATGTTATTATTAAAAAATATTATAATCATGGTCAAATAAGGTTAACAATAATAATCTTCAAAATTATAATATTTTGTAATTCGTCTTTAAATAACTAGATATAACATGTTTTCGTTACTAATAACAATGAAAGATATAAATGTTATTAATTGATTTCCTACTAGTGCTTTATGAAATCAAAGCAACACTATTAGATATATTAGTGGTGAAAGTTGTGTATAGGCAAGCATATATATAGTATTTTTTTTGATAAAATGTTAATTATAAGAGATAACTAATAATTACTATTTTTTTTAAGGATAAATTTTAATGATTATTATGTTATAATAAATTTTGAGGGATAGTATTTATGTTAGGGGTAATATAATATTTATGTTATTACTCATCAAATTTTTTGTTAAATAAGGTCAAATAAGTTCCAATCAGGTTCAATAAAGTCTAATAAGTTCCAATCAGGTCTAATAAGTTCCAATCAGATCAATAAATTTCAATCAGGTCCAATAAGTTCCAATCAGGTCTAATAAGTTGAACAGGTGCAATCAGGTCCAATAATTTCAGTTCAGTTAAATTCAGGTCTAATAAGTTCAATTCAGTTCAGGGTTATTCAGGTGAAGAGAACGCACCCTAAAAGAGTTAGTAGTAGTAAGTTGACTTGAGCTTATAACGTAATTCTTTTTTACACTGTCCAAGACGTATTCCTTAATATCCCAATTCCGTATTAATAAAAAATATAAAAAGTTGATATTATGAACAATCATTGAGACCCACATGAATATGTTTTTATATATACAAATGAGAATATTCGGTCAAAGATTTTAAACCAAAAAAATAATATATTATGGACAGGAGTATATAATAACTCATCACCCCACCCAAATAGTAGTGGTTAAGGGTAGGTAAAGAAAATGACATTTGGTTCAGATCCCCATCAGAGCACCCATTTGTGAAGGGTGACTTGTAATGATGTTTTGGTTTCATTAGGTATGAGGGGAAAGTTCAGCTTATCCTTTCTCTTCTCAAACTGCAACTTTTTGAGGCTACTTTATTCCCATTTAGAAGTATATAATTTGCTTTCTGTTTTCACCACTTTTCGGTAGGTGAGCACTAGTGGTTGATTCTGTTAGGGTTTTCATCATTAATCTTGAAAATGAATTATTACTAGTAGAGAGTAGGTTGCATAAGTCTAAGCTATCCTTTTTATCATTCGGAGTTAAATGGATAAGTCACTAACATATTTATTAAGTAAGGTACGCAATTAGGGATAATAAATTATTTATGAGCATGATATATATATATATATATATATATATATATATATATATATATATATATATATATATATATAAGGTACGCAATTAGGGATAATAAATTATTTATGAGCATGATATATATATATATATATATATATATATATATATATATATATATATATATATATATATATATATATATATATATATATATTTCTTTTTTAATAAGGTAAGATGAAATCCCTTGTAAGTAGGGGGAAATTGGGGGTCCTTCCTTACAAGGGATGAGACTCGATCCTAGGATCTCTGAGATCGGAGGTGATGCCAATACCATTAGGCTATCACCTGCTGCTCTATGAGTATGATATATACTAGTGCTCTTTTTGGGTGATAGCAATACTATACCTTAGTACCTTACCCACCAACATTGAGAAAAAAAGCTTACTTGGCACTTGGGAGTATATGAAGCATGTAGATAAGAAGACTATTATGATCTAAATTCCACCTGATATTTGTGGTTGGACTTAGTTTAGCCTTTGTGAATCAAACCCTTGAAAGTGACATCTGGGTGTATGTGCGTTCGGGAATCTAGTATGCTTGTAGTCTGTAGACTGTAGGTACACTTAGTGCAGGTAAAAATCAGTATCTTAAAACAACTAGATTATTATAATCAATTTGTGACCTATTATTCGAGTCTTGTAGAACGTCAAGATAGTTTGGTAAATTATATCAAATTACTTCCACAAGTTTTATAAGCAGTAGGTGATAGTCTAATAGTGTTGACATCACCTTTGATACTAGAGGTCCTTCAATCGAGTATGGAATTTCCAAATTCTCTCCATGCTTGCAAGGGACTACAACTTACCTTCATTCATATTAATACTTGAGTGTGTTAGTCATTATTGTTTGTTCTTTGATTTCTTACTTATGAAATTTGACCTTTTTAAATTGTTATTTTCCTACATTTGACTAGTAAAGACAATTATTATAATCAATTTCTATGTGTTGCTAAATCGGTGTGGAAGTATATTAGTAAAAAGAAGGGATAATTCATATCATAATGTCTTTTTATTCATACTTCATATTACATTCATCATTATAGGTGAAACACTTGTGTAGCATTAAAGGCCAATAATATACTTTTTTTGTGCAATAAGGTTATAGTAGATTGGTGGATTAGTCAATGTAATTTTTAAGTTAGTATGAAGTAATACACATTTTGAAGGAGAGAGGATGCCCCATGGCTCACAAATCATATAATGTATTGTCCAGACATCCTAATTACTCCACTCGTTGTGTTCTTCTTTTTACTTTTTTCCTCTCTCAAAAAAATTCTATATATGAAGAACAAATAGGAACGGAAGGAGTATAATATCTTAATTTATTTGTTATGAAAACAATAATCAAGTATGACACATTTTCAATCTCTAATTAACCCCCCTAATCATTTGTACATATTCTCTTTGTTGAAGGAAATAAATATTCTACACAATAAGGGGGGGGGGACTCCATCTCTTTGTAACCCGTTGTTAACTGTTTAAGATTTTATAAGTTACAAAGATTTTAACTATTCAAATTCAACCATGAAAACAACATATACAATTTTTTCCCTTATCCGCAATATTCCAAGCTAAGCTCAACTGCTCAAGCCAAAGTACTGCTGCACTGGTATGTACATCTAAATCTAATCATCTATCAAATACCCAAAAGGTTTACACATCCGAATAAATAGTAGACAGCTTGGTTTCACTCCACTAGCAACAAAGATATAGTGTTCTATTACTACTACTCCCTCCGTTTTTATTTAATTGCTACACAACTGTTTAGTCCGCTTGTCCAACAAGTAAGCTGTAGATGGTGCTTTCTTGTCGAGCAAGTAAACTAGTATCCCTTAGATGTTCTTCTTTGGAGACTTGTGCGCAACAATGTCTCGAATCAATCCAAGTCCAAGCTCGAGCTTTACTTCCGAACCTGCAAAAAAGGGACCCACCCTGGAGGTTTGGGTGGTGGTTCCCCCTCCGAAGCTTAAGTCAGGTATCAGGAGTTGTAAGAGAAAAGTAGAGATAGAGAGAGAAAGTGAGAGAGTAGTTTTACAGAGTAACTTTACACTGTTTGCATTGAATGATGTTTCTCCTGATTTCAGGGGTATTTATAGTGATAACGAGTTGACAAATATCCTTAAAACTCGCGCCCTAAAATAGTGGCTTCGATTGGGTGAGAAATCAAATCATGACACGTGGCGAGATCATGACTAGTGGATATCTATTAACCAATCTCCTTCACCCACCTTACTTTGGGCCCGATCGCGGGCGAATTTAGACCTTTTAACTCTGCTGAGGGTAGCCCAAAGATGCAAGACATTTCTTCTCTTTAACTAAGGTGACACGTGTACGGCTCTGATAAGCCCAAGTGTCTCAAAAAGAGCCGTAGATGTTAGACTACAACATTTGCCCCTAAAAGGGCTTTTACTGTTGGCCCATCTGACGATTAAGGCCCTTTTACCCTCAAGGTAGTTCAAATCCAGGTAAAGTGGTGCGCCTTCTTCTGGGTTCTACCGGTCATATTCGACCGTTGTATTATTTTTTCGGTCATTCTTGACCGGTTCCACAGGTTTCTTATTCCTCTATAAATACCCTTGGAGCGAAGACGTTGAATCATTTAGCACTTCGAACAAATTTGTCTAGAGAGAGAAACTCTGAGAATTTTCTAGAGAGAGATAGATCGTCCAGCTTCAGCATTCTTCACCGAATCGCCCAGACGTTCATAGCAGGTATCGTTTCTTTGAACTCTTCATTCTTTATTCTTTATTTTTTCTTAGAAAATCAATAAAATGGAATCATCTTCGTCAAGTAATCTTAGCCAACCAAGAGCTTGTCTTGACCCTAGAACCGATACTTCTTCTTCGGCACATTCTAGAGTTGGGCCACTTCTGGCTGAGTATATATATTTTCATAGTTTTGGCCGAGAAAGTCAGACGACCCAGTCTTTACCTGTGCAGGGTAATCTGGCGCGCGTCAAGCAAACGGCCCGTCTAAGACGAAAAGCAATAATCCCATCAAATAGCTCGGACATGGAGGAATCCACTGGACGGGTGCCCGATGAGGCAAGAGAGGTCCAAAGTGCTCAGTCTTTGGACAGGCATCCTTTTGACCATGAGGCAGAAGACTTCGAAATAAATCCTGAAACCAGTACTTCTGGTAGGGACACCGAAATGGTAGAGATCGGCGAAGGCAATAACGGTAGCAATTCTGAAGCTGCCGAAGAATCAGACGAGGCCTCTACTACCTCGTCGGAGATTAGAAGACGTTTAGGTCCCCTTTCTGATCCAGGTTTCATTTTGGTCAACCGTAAGTGGTTAGAGAAACTAGGACCAGACCCTAATTACTTATCGTCTTTCATGCCCATGCCGGGCTTTTCCTTTGTCATTCCTAACAAGGACACGACGATCCTGAGCGCTCCTAAGAACCATTTCGCTGTCTATAAACTAGCCTTAGACGCTGGATTGAGGTTTCCCCTCCATGACTTCATAGAACAAGTGCTACAACACTACCACATCGGCCATAATCAGCTGGCTCCCAACGCTTGGCACAACGTCCTGACGTTTATCGCCGTCTGCGAGCTACGCGGCCTAACACTTTCTCTTCAGGCCTTTACCCACATCCACTATGCGGCCAAGGTACCCGGGCCGTGGACCGGGACATGGCTCGAGATTCTGCAACCGCCCGCTTCCCGACGGCTTGGGGAAGCCTTCGAAAATGCATGAATGGAAAGCCGACTTCATCTTTTTTAAAGGCGGCCAATGATTCTTGATTCGAGAGCTATAGATTCTATAACCTGGTCCGTCACGAATACGGGACGGAAGCGATCTGGGCCGGAATTGGAGGACCATTTCGATGAAGAAGTTGTGGAGTACTTCGTAACAAAAGAGTACTCCGGGCCGACCGACGTTCTATTAAAGGGCCATCCAACCGGATACCTTTTAAGGAAATGTTTTACCAAGACGACTTCTTGGTTCTTTGCCGGCCATGCGGTTGGCCGATGATAAAGGTATATATTTAAAATCATCCAACTAAAACTCTTCGTCTATAGTCCATTTGACGAACACATTTTTGTTCTTTGCAGACTCGGCCAGACAACGCCTCGAAGCATCTTGGACGGGGGAGATTAGCATGTCCCAATTTACCGCCAACCTTTGGAAGGAGTATGCAAAGAGCAAGCTTGAGAAGAGGGCGTAACACATTGGTAATAATATTTTTTTTTTTTTTTTTTTTTTTGCCGAGGATCATATGAGCTCGTCCGAAATTGGCATCCAATTTTTGGACGAGGGTCACCCAAAGAAGGAGAACGTCCAGACTTGGATGGTCACCTTCTTGGTGCCATACTCGTCCGAAATTGGCATCCAATTTTCGGACGAGGGTCACCCAAAGAAGGAGATCGTCCAGACTTGGACGGTCACCTTCTTGGCGCCATACTCGTCCGAAGTTGGCATCCAATTTTTCGGACGAGGGTCGCCCAAAGAAGGAGATCGTCCAGACTTGGACGGTCACCTTCTTGGCGCCATACTCGTCCGAAGTTGGCATCCAATTTTTCGGACGAGGGTCGCCCAAAGAAGGAGATCGTCCAGAGTTGGACGGTCACCTTCTTGGCGCCATACTCGTCCGAAGTTGGCCTCCAATTTTTAGGACGAGGGTAGCCCAAGGAAGGAGAGCGTCCAGACTTGGACGGTCACCTTCTTGGCGCCATACTCGTCCGAAATTGGCATCCAATTTTCGGACGAGGGTCACCCAAAGAAGGAGGTCGTCCGGACTTGGACGGTCACCTTCTTCGGCGCCATACTGCGTCGAAATTGGCACCCAATTTTCGGACGAGGGTCACCCAAAGAAGGAGATCGTCTAAACTTGGACCGGTCACCTTCTTGGCGCCCTACTCGTCCGAAATTGGCCTCGAATTTTTGGATGAGGACCACCAAAAGTATGAGAACGTCCAGGACTTGGACCGGGCACCTTCTTGGTGCCCTACTCGTCTGGAGTTGCACAATTTTTTGGACGAGAGTCTTCCATAGAACGTCTATATTTGAACGGTCACCTTCTTGGGGCCATACTCGTCTGCATATTTGCAAATCATCTTTCATTTCTTCTTTCAGACGAAGTCTTTGTAATGAATAGCTTATAACTTTTGTTCCTAGGACGACCAATTTGATGACTTGTTTACTTTTTTTGAAAAAATGCTCCTACCAACAAACTTCCACCGGGAAATCGTCCTCGTCCAAAAAGAGGCCAACTACGCCGCCGACCGGCCTTCGGCGAAGAAGCCTAAGGGCTTCACAAGGAAGAAGGCGAGATAAGACGACTCCACCCGGCGAGGTTGGGGAGAGAAGTATGCCTCCCCCATCGCCCAAGGTTCCTAAAAAGGAGCCTTCATATGCCGCCCGCCGAGGAGGGAGAGAGGGTGCTCATGCGGCCGTTCCGCTCGGCGTGTTCTGGCCGACTCTACCGAGGTCAAACCGAGTCCGCCTTGGCTCTAGTTGCACCGAGAATGCGGAGCCGCGGCCGAGAACTATCCAGGGTTCGGCGGCTCGGTGGCTAAGCCGGGTGCCACGAGATGCCCTTAGTCTGTTAGGGACGGCATCTATTTCGTCCCAGTGAGTCGTATTACCCCAATATAGTTAGGACGGTGCGGGTCGGTGGACGGTCCATGAGTCCGTCCGATAGACAATCCATCGTCATTCCTATCAAGATAACCGACTCTCCCCTCTTTCGAGATAAGGGCAAAGGCCCCGCTATTTCCCCAACTCCTCCCTTCGCCGATTCGGACGAGGAGTCTTCTCCTCGCTTTCGCCAAAATGTCGAAGCCGGAGAAGGAGCGACTTAAGCAGGAGCTCTTCAAGTGCTACCCCGAATCCTACATAAAGGGATTAAGGGGGGGCGTCTCGCCGGGCATGTGGGCTACATGTCTCGGCTCTTCGCGGAGGTATTGCTTTTAGCCTCGCTTTATTTTATACTTGATACAAATTTTGGTTCTTTCACTCGTCTAATAACTTGATTTGTTTTCATTGTTCCAGCCTTTCGGCTCGCAAAGATGCTAACCGAAGAATGGGCGAGGGAGCTCAGAAAAGAGAACAAGCACCTCGTCCATCTTGCCACAACGGCCGGCGACAAGGCCATTCATGACATTGAGATGGCGAATACTCTCCATCGTCAGTCACTCGATGCATTGGAGAAAAGGTCGGCAGAACTTGAATCCAAGAACAAGAAATATCTTGTTACCATCAATGATCAGTACAAGGAGATAGACCATCTGAAGATGATCATCAACACTCTCTCTACTGATCTTAAGGGTGAGAGAGACGCCGCCCTTCTTGTCGCTGCTCAGCTGAGAAGGGAGAATATTCTTCTAAGGGCGAGAAACGCTCGTCTGGAAAAGACGGTGTCCCAAACCTTTGACGATGCCAAAAAGGGCCTTGAACATGTTGTAGAAACGTCCAAGGGTTGGGCCGTCAAGGCCTTCGAAATGCCGGGCCGAGCCGAGGAGGTCCCGAGCTTTGTCCGTCGCCTGGAATACCAACAGAGTGCCCATAGGGCCATGGTCTGCGCTGAGGATCCTCCGGAGTTTATAGAGTCAGGCGACGAGGCTTCAGCCGAAGATGAGGAGCCCGAGGACAACCAAGAAACTCATGTTGAAGACGAAGCCTAGTTTTAGGTTTATTTTTCTAGTTTCTTTGGTTATCCGCCGTTGTAGCCTTAGTCCTTCAAGAATCTTATTTTGTAAATTTTACTCATGATATATATGAAAGACTTTTGCCACTTGCTTGCCTCTTATTTTCATCAATTCCCATTTGACTATCACATTAACTTTGAATTGTTTCCAAGTACAAAAGTTGACTCGTCTTGAACATCGTAGACGATCTGCATAATATGATTGAAACACTTGTTTTGGACGACCTTGTGCTCTTGAGCTCGTCTTTTAGGCTTCTACCATTCCCCCCCTCTTGGGCTTAGTTCAACCGTACATGGTGGGCGAGCCAAAGGCCAAGAAGGAAAGCGGCCATCTTTGGCCGAGCCTCGCCGAAACTATCGGACGAGCTTGTTATATATGTTGAACGCATGTTTTAGCCGGCTTCCTTGAGGGAGCAACACTCGTCATTAAGTAGCGATCCCTTACTAGGGTCTAGGCTACTTAGCTGGCCGTGCTTGTGAAGATAAGTATCCTTTACTAAGGACTTATTTCAGGCCAGCTTTCTCTCAGAGACTTTGACGTTACTCTTACTAGAGGTTTGTCAGTTTGACGGCCTTGTATGTGCTATATTTTGGCCGGTCTCTTCGATGGAGTGATGTTCGGCATAAAAATGAGTAATTGTGACGCTTTTCTTTTTTATCCAAGTTACTGTCACTTTTAGACGAGTAACTGATTTAATGCCCCAAAGTGAGTTAACTTGGTGAAAATAAGCAAGGAAATAAGAAAGTAGGAATTGTATTATATGGATTTTGCTTGACGGAATGCCAAGATGCATGTATACAATTCTTTTTTCTAACATGTGCCGCGGCACTTTGGATTGACTACAAACTACCTCATAGACATTCGACGGTGGATTGAATTAGACGTGATACTTTTTCAAATTATCATAATTCCAAGTACGCTGTATTGGTCGTCCATCCAGATCCTGAAGACGAAAAGTACCACTGCGCAGCTCTTGGATAATCAGTAAGGTCCTTCCCAATTAGGTGTTAGCTTCCCCAACTCTTTTGCTCGTCCAACCACTTCCATCTTTCTAAGGACAAGATCCCCTACTTTGAGTGGTCGTCTAACAACTCTTTTGTTAAACTCCCGAGCCATACGCAGTTTGTACAATTGCATTCTTAGCAAGGCATTGCCCCTGACTTCGGGCACTTGGTCCAAGGCCGTGCGTAATGCAGCCCAGTTGGCGTCTTCGAGTACAAGCATAACTCGCGGGGGTGGGTTCTTCAATCTCAATGGGCAAGACAGCTTCTGTGCCGTAGACTAACATGAAGGGCGTCTCCCCAGTAGAGTTCTTGGCGGTTGTTCTGATGGACCATAACACCAACTGCAGCTCTTCAACCCATTATCCCTTGGCGTTTTCTAGCTTCTTTTTGATTCCATTTGATAGAATCTTGTTGAAGGACTCTACCTGCCCATTTGCTTGTGGGTGGGCAACTGCAGCCAAGTGTGCTTTTATTTCTCTTTACGCCAACCACTCCTTCGCTTTAGGTGTTTCAAATTGGGGGCCATTATCAAAGACGATGGACTCGTGGTATGCCAAAACGGGTTATAATGCTTTTCCGGATGAAGCCCTTGACGTCGTTTGTTGTTATTCCTCGCATGGCCTCTCGCCTCTATCCATTTAGTGAAGTAATCAACGGCCACTATCACAAACTTCTTTTGTCCGGCGGCCACCGGGAAAGGTCCTAGGATATCCATGCCCCATTTGGCAAAGGGTAAAGGGAACAAGATGGGGGTTAAGTAGTTGGACGGCTTCGATGCACATTTCCATGCTTCGGCAACCGTCACACTTCTTTGCATAGACTAGAGCGTCTTCCTATAAGGTTGGCCGGTAGTACCCCGTCCTTAAAGCCTTCTCCCCAAAGCTCTTCCCCCAATGTGAGAAGCACAAGCTCCTTCATGGAGTTCTTTCAGGACCTCCGGACCATCTTCTCTCGGTGACGCACTTGAGCGGAGGCCGGTTGAATGATTTCTTGTAAAGTGTCTCGTCCCATAGCTCAAACCACTTGTCCCTAGCCTTCACATACTTGGCCTCTACGGGATCCGAAGGCACCGTCGTCCCGTCTTCTTGTATTCTATGATCGGCTCCATCCCGGGCAGTCCCGCGGGCCGAGAAACATAATCTCGCTCTTGATCTATGCTCTTTTTGGGTTTGACTTCCCAAAATACTTTGTTCTTGGCACATCACCTTCAAACTAGCCGGCCAACTTCGAGAGAGCATCCGCTTGATGATTTTCCGACCTTGGTACTGGGTCGAGGACAAATCGTTTTAATGGCTCTATCTCATCTTTGATGAGTTGCATGTATTTGCTCATTGATGCTTCTTTGCATTCAAAATCTCCATTAACCCGGTCGACCACTAAGAGGGAGTCCGATTTGGCCTCGATCTCAACAGACTCCGACCGCTTTGCACATTTTGATTCCCGCTAAGAGTGCCTCATATTCGGCTTCGTTATTGGATGCTCGAACCGGAACCTTAATGCATATTCAAACTTGTCCCCTTCGGGAGATTGGCAAATGATTCCTCGCTCCACATCCATTGATTGTGGACGAGCCATCAACCATGAGCGTCCAATGCCTTCTTCCTCTTCTTTGGATCGAGATATCGGCTCTATGGTCGGCCGAGTAAGTTCGACTATAAAGTCCGCCAAGGCTTGCCCTTTAATGGTCGTCCTTGGTTCAAAGGATATATCAAACATGTTAAGCTCCACCGCCCATTTTAACATTCGTCCAGCAGCCTTCCATCTTCGGTAGAACTTGCTTCAAAGGCCGATCGGTGTAGACGATTATACCGTGCGCCAAGAAATAGGGCCTTAACTTTCTGCCGGCATGACGAGGGCCAATCCAAACTTCTCAACGGGAGTGTACCTATTTTCCGCGTCTTTGAGTACGTGACTCACGAAGTATATTGGGACTTGGACGGATTCTCTTTCGGCCAGAAACAAAGACTCACGGCTTGAGCGGACACGCCAAATATACAAACAAACTTCTCCCCCTCGGTCGGGCGACCAACCTAGGCGGTGCCGAAGGTGGTCCTTGACTTCGTTGTAGTGCTTCGCTCCGCCTCATTTGTCCATTCAAACTTAGCTTTTTTCTTAATGGTGGCGAAGAAGTGATGGCACTTGTCGCCCGACTTAGACAAGAAACGTCCAAGGGCGCCCAAGCAACCCGTCGCCTCTCGAACTTCCTTTACCTTTGACTGAGACTTCATGTCTAAAATAGCTTGTATCTTTTCTGGATTTGCTTCAATTCCCCTTTGATCCACCAAGAAGCCTAAAAACTTCCCCGACAAAACTCCAAACACACATTTACTGGGGTTCAGCTTTAACTTGTATTTCCTGAGAGTTTCAAAAGTTTCTCTCAAATCACCAACATGATTTTCTTCTTGACGGCTTTTAACTATCATATCGTCAATATATGCCTCCATATTTCTTCCCAATTGTGGCCGAAAAAAGATTGATCAATCTTTGAAAAGTGGCGGGGCATTGCGCAGCCGAATGGCATTCTCAACCCGGCCCATACAATCCTTTTTCAGTAATGAAGGACGTCTTGTCCTGATCCTCAGGCCACATTGGGATTTGATGAAAGCCAGAATAAGCGTCCATGAAGCTCAAGAAAGCATGACCAAACTGTAGAGTCTACCGGACGATCCAACTTAGGCAAGGGGAAACCGTCCTTAGGACAAGCCTTGTTGAGGTCGGTGTAGTCCACACACATCCTCCAAAGCCATTGGGCTTTGGCACCATGACCACATTTGCTATCCAGTCTGGGTAATAGGTTTCTTTAATGAACTTGGATTCCAACAACTTCTGAACTTCTTGGTCAACCGCCTGATTTCTAGCCGGTCCCAAATGCCTCTTCTTCTGATGAACAGGTTTTAATTTTGGATCAACATTTAACCGATGGACGGCTACTTCTGGATCAATTCCAGGCATTTGTTCAACACAATAGGCAAACACGTCCTGAAATTCTTTTAGCAAGCTGATTAAGAGGCTTTTTAAGCCCAAAGAGAGTGAAGAACCAATTTTCAAGGTTCGTTCTGGACGAGCCTCATCCAGACCGACGTCTTCCGGGGGCCTCGACCGGTTCCCGGACGCCTATTGCTAGTCCCATGATGGCCATCACTTCTTCGAGCAAGGGAGGCTCTTCCTTGATGATTTCATATTTTCTCTTTTTCTTTGGGAAGATGCTCGACGCCTTCCCGGAGGGAGCGAGAGGCGTCTGAGGGCTCTCAATGGCCGTCTTCAATGAGGCCAAGTGGTCCTTGACTATCCCTGGACGTTTTCCTCTCGCTAACCACCTTCGTCTTATCCTTCTCTATTTCAGACGTTTTCCTTTCACCAAAGAACTCCGCGTCTGATCTTCATTGCACATCTTCCATGATGACGGCTTGAGGGTAGTCGATAACACTCCCTAGCCACCTGCTTGGTCCCCATATAATGAGTCAATCTTGCCATCATCACACTCATACTTCATCAACATCAGGTGGGTAACTATTACGGCTTTGACGTGATTCAGAGTTGGTCGCCCAAGAATGACATTGTAGGCTGTCAAATCTCGGACTACCAAGAACTTGATAAACAAAGTTCTAGCGGCATCCTTTTCTCCCACTCGAACAGGCAAAGTAACAGTTCCCATTGGGTGGATGACTCCTCCCCCAAACCCTATGATGGGATGGTGAACGGGAACCAAGTTCTTCTCATCAAATTTTAATCCGGACAAGGCACGATCGGCGATGATGTCCGTCGAGCTTCCAAAGTGTCGATCGAATTCTTCTTACTCTCAAGTTTGCTATTTTCATTTCTACAACCAAAGGATCATCATGGGGAGTCCTCAACTCCGCCCCGATCTTGCTCACTAACTACCACCCTTGGGAAGGGCTCGGCCTTTGTCCGATCGCCTAACAAAACTTGGCCAAGCTCCCTAAGGTAGTTTTTGTGTCCTCTATTGGTTGGTCCTCCAACAGCAAACCCTCCAGAAATTACGAGTACAACATCCTCGTCTGTGCTCTCACTTTCCTTCTTCTTAGACTGCCAATTGTCTTTTCTTTGAAACTTCCTTCCCCTCGAGGCATATAGGGGTTCATCTTTCCCTTTCGAGCTAGCTCCTCCAAAGCCTTCTTGAGGTGCTTACATTCATTAGTTTCGTGACCGCAATCCTTGTGGAAGTGGCAATACTTGCTCTTATCTCTAATTTTATAAGGGGTTTTCATCTCAGCTGAGGCCTTCAACTCATATTGATCCTTAATCTCCATTAGAATGGAGTATTGGTCCTTATTAAATTCAATAGGATTGGATGAGGATGGCTCAACCTCTTTTCTCTTGCTCCTTCTAGATGAAGTGGTGGTGGAGGTTATAGCCCAAGTCTCGGCCTTCTTGGGGTTGCTCTTCTTTGGCTGAGCAACCTCTTCAGGCTTCTTAGACTCGGGATGCTTTGCCTCGAAGACACACTTCGGTAGCGTGAATAAACGCTTCGCCTTCCCTTAAGGCTTCGGCAAGAGTGGAGATTTTCTTTTTAACAAGATCAAACTTAAAGCTTCCCGGCCTTAGACCCCTAATGAAGGCGTCAAAGGCCACTCCAAAGATTAAGATCTTGGATCCGAAGGGCTTCAAGGTCAATCTCTTAACGAAACTTCTAAGAGCCTCCTTAGGAACCTGGACGACCTTGCCTAGGTGCATGCTTGTTTTTTGTTCTTGCTTGTTGGCAACAAAGTGACTAGTGAATAAGAAACTGAGTTCCGTGAAATTATTGACTGAATTGGGTGGAAGATTGTTAAACCACTTCGAGCTACTCCCTTCGAGTCTTTGGGGAAGTTCTTACACCAGGTAGCATCATCTACTCCTTGGACGTACATCCGATGTTTGTAAGCGCATAAGTGATCATCGGGATCTGTTGTTCCATCAAAAGGTTCTATAGTAGGGAGTTTAACCTTTGGGAAGGGGGCGCCTCCATTATCCCGGCCGAGAATGGAGTGGGCCGCTTAATCCGGGAGGGCTCCCATCTCGTCCCTCAATGGGTATGTACTCCTTACGATATTCCTTTAACACCGGATCGTACGACGTGTTTGCGAGCAATGGAAGCCTATAGACCATGGGTTGAGCCACTGTCTTCTCCTCGTCGTGGATGAACAAGAGAGTGACTTAAACTTCGTCCCTCCCCTACGGACGACAACCTCAAAGGAGGGTCTCTCGGGTATGATGTAGAACCCGTCGCCGATCGTTGTATTCTTTGCCGCTCTCTTTGCTTCTAGATATTCTCTCGGCATCTGTTTCCATTTGGTGCCCGCTTGGACGAACATGGTCATGGGTCCTTACCACCAGTGTTCCAGTCCATCTTCCTTCGCCGATCATTATCCTCCGTTTGCTTTCCTCTTTGCCGTTCTCCTGCAGGGTTCCCGACACAGTCGACTAGGACCCGGACGATCGTCTTGGGAACGTCCCCTGGGGGAGGTGGATTGTTAGCAATGCTCGGGGTTTGAAAAACAACATATTGCTCTTAATCCGTTCCTCGGACGACCACTTTGTCATCTTAGTCCGAAAGTCATTCGAACATTCTCCAGGTGGGCGAGCCACCTGGACGATCTAGATTCACCTGGATGACCTAAGATCGGCTTGGGTCCAGGAACATTGACGATGGATGGAGATCTATCTCTTCCTCGAGGTGGTCTTTCGTGCTCCACCGTATCCTCGACATTAACTTGAAGGCTTCGATTCCTAGCAATGTTGGACGATTGACAATCAGTCATCGTTGCGTCTCCCCACAGACGGCGCCAAATGTTTAGTCCGCTTGTCCAACAAGTAAACTGTAGATGGTGCTTTCTTGTCGAGCACGTAAACTAGTATCCCTTAGATGTTCTTCTTTGGAGACTTGTGCAACAATGTCTGAATCAATCCAGTCCAAGCCTGAGCTTTACTTCCGAACCTGCAAAAAAGGGACCCACCCTGGAGGTTTGGGTGGTGGTTCCCCCTCCAAAGCTTAAGTCAGGTATCAGGAGTTGTAAGAGAAAAGTAGAGATAGAGAGAGAAAGTGAGAGAGTAGTTTTACAGAGTAACTTTACACTGTTTGCATTGAATGATGTTTCTCCTGATTTCAGGGGTATTTATAGTGATAGCAAGTTGACAGCTATCCTTAAAACCTGCCCTAAAATAGTGGCTTCTGATTGGGTGAGAAATCAAATCATGACACGTGGCAGATCATGACTAGTGGATATCTATTAACCAATCTCCTTCAGCCACCTTACATTCTTTGGCTCGACCGTCGGGCCGAATTTAGACCTTTTAACTCTGCTGAGGGTAGCCCAAAGATGCAAGGCATTTCTTCTCTTTAACTAAGGTGACACGTGTACGGCTCTGATAAGCCCAAGTGTCTCAAAAAGAGCCGTAGATGTTAGACTACAACAACAACCATTTAAGGAAAATGTAGCAATTAAAAAAAAGAGGGAGTATAAACAAAAAGAATAATACCCTATAAAATTGGATCCTCTTCCCAATATAAACACAATTGTTGACAAATTTAACACTGAAATGCTCCTAAAAATCTTCATCCAGCTTGAAGACATAGTTCTTGTTACCATCCTTTAGATTAGACATGACAGAAGCCTTCTGATACTCACCCACTCTTCTCTCAAAGAAGTTTGCCTTTCCCCTGTAAATTTTGCCAAATAAAGATTCTATGTTATAACATAAAACAGGTCCACAGAATAAGGGTACCACAGATTAAAAAAACTATATTCCATTATCATAACTTGTGCTTGTCCAGGTCTTTAAATGGAGTTGTGGTTATATAATTACCCCCACAATCATCACTTTATCAGCACCTTTGTCCCATTATCTCTTGTTCTGCCACATCATCCGCATTCACTAATAAAATAGAATGATCTAATTTGAGTTACCGACCCGTCAAAACCACAAGTGAAACAGGATAGGATAGGATATAAAATGGGACATATGATCCATTTAATAACGGGTTGGCGAAGAGTTGAGAGTTGTTGGCCTTTTAATACACGAGTCAGGTTAGGATCGAGGGTTATTGACCGTTTAATAAACAGGTTGGATCAAAGTCGAGGGAAATCAACCAGTGTACATGTGAAACCGACACAACAGGCCCGACCTGTTTTCTAGCTCTAAGGTTACAGATAGATAAAGACCAGTTTTGTCTATACTCGTAATAAAATGAATCATTCAAGCAAGAGTTCAGCTACTAAAAGAGATCAATCTCCGGAAAATAGAACTTATAGCTCCTCGAACTCATGTTATCAGCTCTAAAAATGACATGCTTCGACTATTTGTCATGCTTTGGTTATATTGTCATGCTTCATCAGGCTCTAATTCTAAATTGCAACAACAAATTCATTATGACAGCTCATTATACTCACGTCAGTGATATGAACTCCATCCAATCGAAAGGGTTTTCTGCATTGTATTTTTTTTGGTTTCCCAAAGCAACCTGAAAGGAGAAAATTAAGCAATATCAATTATCAGCATCCTCATCTGTATGGGAAAAGGGCAACTGCCCCAGGTGCGCGGGGGGGGGCATAAATAAAAGAGGAAACTCGGAAACCAAGTTAATATGACATCAACTGTACCAGAAGTCGATCTGCAACAAATTTTATGTATTGCTCCATTAGCACAGCATTCATGCCAATTAGATTGCATGAGAGTGCTTCACATACAAACTCTATCTCAATTTCAACAGCTTCATGCACAATCTTTTCAACTGTTTCTGGCAGCAGCTTTTTACGCAACAAACTGCAATTTGTAATTTTACTGAGCACAGGACAATAGGGAAAAATAAAAAGAAACAGTTGTAGGTGCTTGGAAGTTGAACTATCAAACTTGTAATATATAGAACCATTAAACAGAGCAACACATAAAATTTCAAAAGGGAAACATAAACTGCATAAGAAAAAAAGGTTAAGAAGCTCAGCAACAATAGATAAGATATGCAAGATGGGAGAAACCTGTAGAGAAGACAGGCAAAGTCACAGTGGAGGCCTTCATCCCTCGAGATAAGCTCGTTTGAATATGTCAAACCAGGCAACAAGCCTCTCTTTTTAAGCCAAAATATGGCACAAAAGCTGAGGAATATGACACAACAAACTATGAACCATAGTGTTAATTTCACAATGAATAAACAGAACAGCATTAAGTCATGCAGAAAAATCACCTTCCAGAGAAAAAGATCCCTTCAACGCAAGCAAATGCAACAAGTCTTTCTGCAAAAGAATTTGAACTGCACAACAGGCACACGTGGAGAATATTCGATACAGATTTACTATTATTTCATAGTACAAGAAAGCAAGAAAAACTGTAGTTTAAGCTTTAATGGCCGTGAGATCACTAACACTTTGTTTGGATAGCAACATAGAACGGAAAGAAAAGGGAGGGAAAGAGGAGAAAAAGGGAGGGGAAAGAAAGGGAGGTGAAAGGTGGAGCTACATCTTTCCTCCAAATCTCTCCAATTTTAGAGGGATGGTGTTCATTAAAGAGAGAGGGAAAATGGATCCCTCCCTCTCCGTCCTTTCCACAATCTCTTATCCAAACAAGGGAATTAGTTCCCCTCCCTTACCTTCTCCCTCCCCCCCCCCCTTCTCCAATTCCTCTTATCCAAACAAAGTGTAAGAGATAATTTGGAGTATCAGTTACATGACACATCATATAATTATATAAATACTTTCTAGGTAATTCCCTTTTCTATATGCAGCTTATACACTAGCTTAATCCACCACAACATTGAACTCCAGATGACATGGTGAGTGGAAATTGTAATTAGACCAGCTTGGATCTTTTGCCAAAAAAATATACACGCTAAGCAAGGAGCTTACATCAACAACCAAATACAAGAAGCACATAACTACCTGAAGAATAGTGAATAGCTAATACAGCATGAACTTCATAGGCATTTGCATTGCTCATTTAAAAGTCTCGTCTACCACAATTTCTAGAAAAAAGATACTTCCCGCGTTCCTAAATGAGTATTACATTCACTTTTTCATGTAACTCAATGCGTTCTTTGATCATTAATATCTTTAATTACACACAAGTAAAAGTTATAAAAATTTAATATGTTGAAAGCATACATTGAGACGAATCTAACAAGATCTCACTTGACTATGTTTTTCTTTATATAATAGTGAGACAAAAGATTCAAAATTAGTTGATGGATAGTGTCAATTTACTCCGCGTAAGAACGGAGGAAGTATAATTTGATGCTAATATCGCCTATAAACCTATCAGATGGACTTATGAAGAGTCTTTTGCTTCACAAATTAGAAAAGTGAGTAGCAATATCCAAGACCAAGATCAAATGCTACCTCATAATCCATTTTAAAGCCCAGTTGGCCTTCTTTGTTATACATGGAATTGTCTCAATGGCATTGAACAAGTGGGTCTTCTCTTTTGAGTCCCTAATATATGTCTCCAACAACAAGCTATACATCTCTGAGAATAGGCAGAAGTGCAAACAACTATTAGCGATATGAAACATGCATATAAACACTACAAAGAGTCTAAAACCTTACCAGAATGTATGTTCTCCATTGCAATTTGAAATCCATAGAAAGCTCGAGCCTTGATGAGTAAAAAGAAAATGGCAGTCAAAAATATGAAAGCATCATATCATATCAATAAAGCATGGATAGAAAATCCCACCATAACAAGAGGATACACAGAGCCCAAATAAACCCCTTTTTTTCTTTTTCTTTGTCCTGGATACTTGTCTCACAGAGAGAAACTTCAAAGGAGTCTAAAATTTTTAGGCAAACAGGTGGGAATTTAATGGATAGTATCTACCTTGACATGAAAGCAATAGCATTAAAAACATGGTAGTAACATTACAACTAACTTAACATAAAATTATGGCGATAACCTATGTTACTAGCTCGGACTCTTCACTTTACCTCAAGTATCCATGTTTGATCCTCGACACTCCAACACGGGTATGGACACTTTGACACTTCATTTTGGGCCAAAATCATGGAGAACTTTCATGAAATAGCCAAAATGGACATTTGGACACATACCCGTGTACGACATAAGTACCCGAGTCCGAGTAACATAATGCTAACATTACATTCAACTGAGCATAAATTGACACCCAAGTTTCTCTAACACGGGATCTGGCTGATTAATTTGATTTAATAATGTCACCTCTGCAACTTTGACATCATTCAAAAATCTTGCAGCAAGATTCTCCAGAACAATCCCATCAGATGCAGCAAAAAAGGCCAGTACATGAGTTACGAAATGTTTTTCTGAATCTGATAGAGCATCCCACTGCTGCACATCATTGGAAAGATCAACCTCCTCAGCTGTAATAAGCAAAAAAGCATAAGTATGATTCATAACTTCCCACAAAAGGAAATAAAAAAAAGCATGACAAGAGAAGAAAAGAAAGGTACAAATATCTACAATAAGGCTTCGTTCCTTTCCCTATTTGACCTCATTACATGAATTATTTTTATTACTGACACCAATTTTAATCAGGCCAATTTACATATATATTTCTCGTGGATTAATTCATTTAATTGGTGTTCCATTTTTTCTAACCGGGTAAGCTCTGTTTATCTCGATGAATCAAACAGAATAGCGACTGAAATATCCAAAATGTTCACATGCTTCAATAGCTCAACTGCAAAATAAACTTAATACTCTTAACTTATTTAAACTTAATTTCCCTATAAAAAAATTTAAGGTGAAAGAGAAAGACCTAACACCAAAAAAACCCTAATACTGGAAAGACTACGTTGCACGATTGCATACTTGGCCATACTTGTCTAAGATTACAGAATTAAAAGCTTAGTTACATGGACTCATCAATTCACCTCAAGTACCCGTGTCGGATCCTTGACACTCGGACGTGGACACGAACACTTGGACACTTCATTTTGGGCCAAAATCATTAAAAATTTTCATAGAATAGCGGAGTCAGACACTTGGACACATACCCCGTGTCAGACATGGGTATACGAGTCTAGGTAACATCGATTAAAAGTGCTATTGAACAGTGCCAATGAATATCCGACATCATAAGAGCATAATAGATGGATATATGAGAAAACCATGTGTAATTTTTTTTGGCAATTACCAAGCTAAAGCAGAGAAAAAAACATTTGAACCAACAAACTTGATAAATGAATCGACCATCTTCTATAGTCTATACTGAATCTGCATTTCCAAGAAATAGGCAGACAGCTGAAGAAGCTTCAAGAAATGAAGCATTTCTTAGGGGTTTCAGTACTATATGGGATGAACTGTGATCCACTCAAACAAGTTATGTAATATTCTATCTAACTAGATACTAGGACAATCAGATCGAGACTTCAGGAAGGAAAGAACAGTCTTAATGAAACATCTACCTCCCCCAGTAAGTATAGAGCCTTAGCAATTGCAAACATCTCCACACAATGGTAGATGGAAGTACCTTCTTAGTGCATCATTATATATTTATTGAGTTTAATGCGTCATTTTGCACAAAGTTCTTTTGCAGCATCAAGACAAAAGATTATGAAACTAAGGATATGTGTATGTTTAGTACATAAATTATTCAAACTACAAAGTGGTCCCAAACATTAGAAACATAATCTTCCTTCTTATACTTTCAGTATACGACTTTTAATCTACATTGAAAACTTCCTATATTACGAAAACTAAAGCCTAACTCAAACAAAAGGTAGATGCAAACCAGAAGCTAACTTATCTAAATAGAATAAACATCCAACTTCACTATTAATCTGCATTTTTTAACAAATAGCTGCAATAGCTTAATAGTGCTTTTAGATGTAAGAATTTGAAGGGAATTGGGGGGGGCTTAGGATTGAAGGATACATTATTCCTAATTAGAATATCGAATAGGCAAAAGGAAGGGAAGGGGATATGAACAAACCCATTTTCCTTCCTCTTCTAATGAACCAAACCCTTCAATTGATCCTTCCACCCCCTCCTACCTCTATGATTGTTAACCAAACACACCCTCAATAAAGAATCATCGTATGTCCTTAAGAAAACAATTTAGATGGCCCTTTCTGTTAGTTTTCATGCAAGCAAGAAAGAATTGCAGACTAAAGCCCCGTCAATAGCACAGTCCTAGAAGCATCCAAATGTAAGAGCACAAGTTTTATACGAGGCGTACTTGCAACTATTTATTGTAAGACTTGGGTCGAGACAACTTATAATCCCTTACAATAAGTACAGTAAGTCTGTCTCACATAACTTTTGTTTCAAAGCCTCTCACATTTTTTTGCGCATTTTATATTTGGACATTTCCTAGTGTGCTCAAGTGCAAAAAAGAATTGCTTAGGAGCACGTAGTTCTACGAGCTCTTCGGAGCACCTAAGAATTCACACTTTTGTTACGAAAACCTACAAAATTATAGTATCTTGTACAAAAACCTACAAAAATTATAGTATCTTGTACAAAAACCTACAAAAATAACTACAAAGTGGTAATAAAGTCAACCAAACTCGAAATTTTTATGCATCATTACCATTCATAACCAATAATCAACCAAATTTATACATTATCCACCAAATGTTCATAATATTTTCCAGACAAAAGTTGAAATATAATCCAAATTCAAATTAATGCCATATTATAAAAAAAGCATAGAATTTGAAAACAAACCAGTCCAAAAACTAGCCTCAGCCTTTTTGCACATCTCCCAGAGTTGATTATAACGAACAGGGAACATACAAAACCTCTGAGAATTTTCCATTAAAAGGGGTTCATCTTCATCCCCAAATTCTTCTTCGTTTTCTCTCTCCTCTCCATTTTCCAAAGGACCCATTTCAGAAAAATCCCAAAAATTCAAAAAGATGGGTTGATTTTCTGAAATTTGAAGAGATAAAACCCTACAAAAACCCTACTTGAAGAGCTAAATAATTAAGGGTTTTTCCAGGGGAGGAGAGAGAAAGACTTGATTTTGTCAGCACTTTTATGGTGAACTTTTTGTGGGTATTTGAGTTTCTTCTTCAAATTGACGAGAAAATTTTCACGTGGGACCTTTTCATCAACACAAGGCAAAAATCTTTGATGTTCTGCTGCACACGACAGAGGTTGATACGACATCGTTTCTGGGGTGGTGATTGATCATTTTCTGTTAAGTGTAATGTAACCGTCTCGTGAGGTTCCCGCGAAAGATATTGGGCCGATAAAAGGTTTTTTTTTTTTTTTTTTTTTGGTGAAGATAGAACTAGATAGAAACTTTAATGTTAGTTACAAACGCCGGTATGGGAATTCATACAATAACTAGGGGGGTAGGGGAAAAGCCTAGTTAAGTTACATTCAATATCTGACATTCTACAAGCTTTAGCCATGGCATCCGCTATCCTATTGTCTTCACGTCGACAATACTTGAGCTGCACCCGAGGAAGATTACTCCGCTTTTTTCTGCACATATCAATGATATTAAAATACAAATCATAAACATCTCCCCATAGGATGAGATTGACCGCATTCCTACAATCTGAGAGAATTATAGCCTCCAAAATATGTTGCTGCTCCACTAACACAAGAGCTTCATGAATCGCCATGAGCTCCGCCGCAAGGGAATCTGAAACAAAACACTTTTTGTGGAAGGTATAGGCTAGAGCCTCTGTTTTTTTAACCGCATTTTTGTATGGTGGACTTGGGAATCTCAACGTAAATTACTAATTGATCCATTTTAGTTGTGGTGTTGTGGTATTGTGGTATTGGGAATGGGATATGGGATAAGGACATTGATTAAGGCGAGGAAAGAGATTGAGTGAGATGAGAACTCATGTGAGGAGGAGAAAGAGAAAATAAGTGAATAATGTGTTACCATTGGAGTCATAGGCAGATCTACGTTGGGTAGGGGCGGACTCATATGGGTTACACGAGCCCCTCATTATTTATAAAAGGAAAATTTGTCAAAAAAAACCTTTTACGAGTTCATTTTTACGAAAAAAAACCTTATAAAGCATTTTTTGCGAAAACAAACCAAAATTAAAATTATTTTGCGAAATAAAACCTAAGACCATTTTCCGGCGTTGACCATCTCAATTCCGGCGTTGACCACCACCTAGCCACCACCCACCCCCACTTCACCCCCACCCACCCCCCACCACTGCTGACCCACCCCACCCCCACCTGAGCCCCTCCAACCCCTCCCTCCACCCCCTTCGCCCCCCTACCCTCTCTCCTCTCCCTTCTTCCTTCTCCCTCTCCCTCTCCTCTCCCTTCGTCCATTCCCCCCCCTCATGACCCCCCCCCCCAGCAGCCCCCTCCCACCTAGCCAAGGTTTTTCCTAGCGCTCTAAAGCATAAAGATAGGAGAGAGAGAGAGAGAGAGTAGATAACGAAAATGGGGTTGGGGCTGCAGGGGGAGGGGTTGCGGAGGGGGTTCAGGTGGAGCAACGATGGGGGGATGGACGAAGGGAGAGGAGAGGGGGAGGGTGCCGCCCGAGGGTGTGGAGGGAGGGGGTTTTAGGGTGCGCGCAGCGGTTGGGGTGGGGATGGACGAAGGGAGAGGAGAGGGGGGAGGGGTGAGGGAGGGAAGAATGGAGAGGAGAGAGGATAGGGGCGAAGGGGAGGTGGGGCTGCCGCCTGAGGGGGTGGAGGGAGGGTTTGGGGCTGCTGGTAGTGGTGGTTAGGTTTCATCTTGCAAAAATAAATTTGATTTTGGTTTGTTTTCGCAAAAAATGCTTGGTTTTTTTTCGCAAAAATGAACACGTAAAAGGTTTTTTTGGCAAATTTTCTTAATAATAATTATTATTATCATTGTTTTATTATCAGAGAAATAAATTAGGAACTGAACTGAACTGATTGGAACTGAATTGAACTGATCGAAACTAAACTGAACTAAACTAAACTAAACTAAACTAAACTAAACTAAACTAAACTAATTGCAACTGAACTGAATTGAATTGAAAATAAGTTGGGGAAGAACCGACCCTAGTGGAATATTCCCACCCTCTTTCTTCCCCGTCGTCAATGACAAATGGTCGTTTCTGATGGCATTAAAGTGGCGTTCATTCTAGAAAGCAAAGTTAGTTTTAAATACTCGGGTACTATTCTTCAACGAATCATCTCCTAGTAGCATCCTCAACCACTCATTACATTGCTGCTCTCTTACAAACATTTCATCACAAATTCTCTCTCCAAATTCCAATGGCAGGGGTACAGTGCTGCGATAATCCCCCAACTTTAAACTCAAGCAGTGGAGTTGGCCTTGTTCAAGACATCGGTGGGGTCCAATCATATGTTTCTGGCTCTTCTGACACCAAAGTCGCTGTTCTTTTTATCTCTGACGTTTATGGTAATTTCCCTTTTTTTCTTTAACCCATTTCGTTCATTTTTTGTCTCAATTAATTCCTACTATTGTTAATCTGTTTTCTTGGGCTAGTTTTACACACTATGCTCAGAAGATGATGTTTTTAGTTATCTACTAGTAAAAATTATACTAATAATTTGTGATAGAATATAAAACCAATCGTGAGGGTCGAACCTTCCGCTGAATGCGATGGTTGGAGCCCCAAGATTGATTTTATATTCTATCGTGGTTGGGAGCCCCAAATTTTGATTTATGCAGCGAGTGTCATAAATGAGTCCGAAACTAACTTTTCTCGACACATGTTTACCTGACTTAGGAGTCTAATCAATTAAAAAATAGGATAAATGAAAAAAAAGGAAAAATGGGAAAAAAATTAACACGGATCCCTTGCCGTCGGCAAGAAAAGTTAGCTCCGACGACATTTATGACACTCATTGCACCCAATCCAATAGTTTTGAGTGTTTTGGTTACTAGTCAAAGTTGGTGGTGCTGGGTGCACCCATGCCATAGTCTGTGGTGCTGACGCTAATTTTGCCTTTTTTAATATTGCAAAACTTTTGAGTCTTGTACTGTAGTAACTTTGATGGGAAATCTTTTAGTTTTTAGAGATGATTAAATATATTAATGGTCAAAGTTGTGCATTGGCAAGCCTGAAATGTTTTTAGGGATGGAATTTACCGTTAATTGAACAAATTTTGACTCAGAAAAAGGAAGTAAAAATTTAGAGTGGGTGATTATTTTGTTTGATGATTCTTGTCTTGTGGGAATTGAAATGTCTGACCAATCCTTTCCCTTTCTTATCTGTGCTTGCAGGATATGAAGCTCCAAACTTGAGGTATAACTGCTAGTTGTCAATTTCATTTCCTCCAGAAAGTGTATAGGACAATTTTTTTTATTTGTGAATTGATGTTTCAGCTTAATTTTAAGTACTTGCTCAGTTGCTATCTGAATCGTCATCAGGATGTGTTCTGATCATGTGTAATCAAGACTGATTAGTAATCACAAGGTGAAAGTAGGTTTAATTAGTGCAAATAAATCCAGGTGAAGAGAACGCACCCTCGATAATTGCTTAGTTATTGTGGGACTTTTTATTGGAGGAATTTTTTTTTTGCCTTAGCAGCATATTGGTATCATTTATGGTAATTCTTACTTTGTGCTGTTTGCACTGTTGAAAATCTGGCGTCAATGCTGTCGTGCTTCAGGAAACTCGCAGACAAAGTAGCTGCCGCCGGTTACTATGCCGTTGTCCCTGATTTCCTTCATGGGGAACCCTATGATGCTCAGAACACTGAGAGACCAATACAAGTTTGGATAAAAGACCATGGACCAGTAAGTTTGTGTTTGTATTCTATGCTGATTTATTTCTGATATTCTCTGTGATTTGTGTTTGGCTGATTTGTTCATATATTAATGAGCTAGCTAATTAATGGCCTTGGAATCAAAATGGTAGCCGAACTCTCAGACAGAGTTAGCTAATTTTTATAATAAGCATCTAAACTTCTCTTGAAGTATTTGTATTCTAGGTAGCATACTGCATGTGTTGAGTGTTGAGAGCAATTCTTATTCCGTTTTTTCTGTTTTCTCCATTTTGTAAGAATTATCAGACAGTCTTAACCCCGTCCATATAATTCAGAACATGACATAATTTTACTAAAAGATCATCAAAGATCCATTATTTTGTTAGATAGTTAAAAAAATTATCACCAAAAAGTGGAAATAAGGATCAGTTCACCAACCACCAACAGACAGCCAAAGGCGCCATATAAATAGCTACTGAAGCAGAAATTGCTTATAGCAATCTTACACCTCCTGGAAACTCTATCAGGGAAAGCACGCAAATATATCACTGTTCTTTGGATCCAAATGTTATACACATACTCAGTAACACATGATGTAGACTCTGGCATAAGCAGCTTTCTTTCCACTCATTTAGAGCAACAACAACTTCATTCTGAAAAATCTGAATAAGTCTCTCAATCTTCAACAAAAGGAGAATTTTGTACCAGGCATCAGCAGAATAAGAACAAGAGAAGAAAAGATGTTGAGTGGTCTTATTCTCAGTTCCACACAAACAGCAAGTGAGGCTACAGGAGATATGTCACTTTGTCAATCTATCATACTAATAGATCCTTTATAGTTTGACTATTCTGACCTCGCAATCACCTATTATAAAGTATCATAAAAAATCTAACCATAAACTGAAAATACATTGCGAGAAGTGACAATTTTTTTCCAACATTTTAGAATTGTGTATACAATTATTACATCCAGACAAAGGGAGTATTGCATAGTGTTTGTGGGTCCCTTTTTAAAGCTGATTATGATTCTGACTTGCATATCATTTCATATTTTTCAGGACAAAGGCTGTGAAGAGGCAAAGCTAGTTATTGAATCTTTGAAGCAGAAAGGTATATCTAAGATCGGAGCAGTTGGCTTTTGTTGGGGAGGTAAGGTTTTGTGCATTGTCTTTTCCAAAACATTCTATGTACAGGTTATTTATATTAGTTGAATAGGCCAAGTCATTGTAGACACTCATTTGCTTTTTCTTTCTTATTCTATTTTCAATCATTGCTCAATTCAGCCAAAGTAGTTGTGCAACTAGCACAAAGTCAAGAATATATACAAGCAGGAGCACTCCTACATCCTTCGTTTGTTACTGTGGATGATATCAAAGGTAAGGTTCAATGTAGCTCATAGTAATATATCTAATGATGCCTATCTTCGGTATTTTCTGAGGATGCCTGAGATGGTTGGATTTGTAACTTCTCTGTAAACATGGGATTGCACCGTTGTTGACATTGATATTTGCACTAATATGTCCAATAATCTGAGTGCAAATGCATGCTTTGCACAAGGGTAAAAGGAAGAGGGGGGGAGGTTCTTATGCAAGGTCCTCCGGTCTTTCAATGATACTTTATTTGGTAAAAGGTTGAAAAGTTGAATGGTAGATATATCCTCACGATGACATGCATGTGTCGGGTGCGATGCAGGCTGGTGCTTGAATGTGTGTGTGTGTGTGTGGGGGGGGGGGGGGGGTTTCCTTTGAGACTGAACATTCCTTTTATTAATGATTATCGATAGAAAAAAAATGATTGAGATTACATCCTCATTCATGGGATGATGTTTGTATGTATTATACAAGCTTAATGGGAGGAAGGTTAGATGGCAAGGGCTCTTATATTATTTGGTGTTTCAAAATTGGAGGTAGCTTGATACTGTTCAATATGGGACATTGATTTACACAATTGCATTGATGAGATTGTATGATATCCCTTAGATTTTGAAAGATAGAGCTCAACCTTCTCTCAAAAGCCCCTTTTTTCATTAGTATACATGCATATGAATGAATGGATTTATGTGTGGTTATTTTTACACATTTATCTTCCTAGTAGAGATTGGCATGTTTGGCTTCATCCCATCACGCAACTTCTAATTTACATCAATTGAAACTAATAATAACCTTTGCAGTTCCATCCATGGTGCAACTACCCTGTCTTTGGCACTCCTTGCCCTACTCCCCTTAACGACTTTCTCTTATCCTCCCCACTTGAGATAGTCTTTAGAGAGATAGGAAACGATAGGGCAACAATAAGGCTCCTTTTGGAGGAAAACATTTTGCTAGAAAACAATTTTCCCCATTTTCCGTTGTTTGGTTGGACAAGTGATTTAAAAAGGAAAACTAAGGTCGAAAAGAGTTTTCCATCCCTTTGTAAACATTTTCCTCCAAAATCTGAAAGAAAAGTATTTTCCTCCACTCTCTTGTTCCCTGATCTCCATTTTTCCCATCTTAGCTTAATAGTTCTCCATTTAACCAAACAAAGGAAAACTAATATCATTTGGGTTTTGCACCGGAAAAGGTTTTCCATGGAAAATGTTTTCCATCAAACCAAACAGACCCTAAGTCATAGAAATAAAGGGGAAAACTAAAGCAATGACCCACACTCGTTCCATAAGTGGGTTGACTGATCCCCTACCCCTTACCAATTGTCTGCGTGGCACTAATGGCGGACTAATGATTAGAAAGATGTTTTTGAATGCATATAATCCAAGGGTTGGCGTGCCCTAGTCTTTCTTACATGAAGTTCCTGGAAATAGAAAAAACTGCTATTGATGAACCTTTTAATATTTGACTTGATCTTGGAAAATGAATTGTTGAAATTACTTCTCGAGTTTTCATCATAATTTGGTTTTCCTTTGAACTTAAATCTGAAGACCTTGAAAATTTACTCAAACTGATTTTAGTCATCATTTGTGGGTCAAATTGTTTCAGGTGTGAAGGTACCACTTGCTGTTCTAGGGGCTGAGACTGACCACCTATCTCCACCTGAGCTTGTGAAGCAGTTTGAGGAGGCCTTGAATGCTAAGCCTGAGGTATGGAGATCGTCAAGCTTTTATGTTATATTTTGATGGTTCTCATAGTGTGTGTCTGCTAGGAACTTATTTGCATGGACAATGCTAAAATTAACTATATTGAGGCTGAAATATTTTTGTGGACCTGAGTGGCTGAGTTATCATCAGCAGCATGTGTTGGTGTAGGGAGGTGACATCTGATTATGCGCTTTACGATGAGTACACTAACCAACCAGGGCTTTGTATCCTTTAATTCTTGCTTGACAATCACCATCAATTTGACAATGTTTTGATGGAGTTTTACATTCTCTGCAATTTGTTTGGGGCTTCAAATCTTTTTTGGCAGCATGTCCTAGCTTAGATTTAAATAGCTGGCAATTGTGTGTTAAATTTGTTATGTCTAGCAAAACAACAATGGAAGGAATTGACTTTTAGTGGCATTAGGAGTTTGGTAAGTTTTAGCTCCCTTTATAGTGTTTACGTAGGTTTAGCTAGCTTGCTTGATATTTGCAGAGTTAAGTAGTTTACCTTGTTTCTAGTTAGTTTAGGAATGGTTTAGTGATGCCTATATAAAGGGCCTTTCCCCTTTGGGTATAAATAATACACGTTGTGTCCATAACTTAGTCTTGGAGTTTCTTTTTGCAATTCTTTTAATTTGGAGAGTAAATTCAAATTAGAGAAACACAATTGTATTAATAAGTGAAGCTAGTTGTTAGGCTAGTTAAGCCCAAATACAAGTCTATTAATTTAGTTAGCTGACTGAAACCTATCTCCAACAATCAAGACCCTTGTACGCCCTCAAAGATGGCTTCGTGCCCCTAACCACTAACGAAGAGTCAAAAAGGTAATCCGCCATTAAGTTGTGAAAAAGAAAGGCCTAAATCTATGCTAGATGCTTGGGAATCTGCTAGGACTTTATTTCCAAAAGAGATTATGCTACTTGGTTTTTGGCCGCACCCTTAACGTCAATGCCCTTTTAAAACGGATCTCCTATTACAGAAAGGAAAATGTTCTTGATTTTATGTCTTACAGCGATCTAATGTACTGTCGATGTTCACAGGTCGACGGTTTTGTCAAGATATTCCCTGGTGTTGCCCATGGATGGACAGTCAGATACAATACTGAAGATGCTGCAGCTGTGAAGTCTGCAGAGGAAGCTCACCAGGATATGTTGGGATGGTTTCAGAAACACATTAAATTTTAGGATATGTTAGAGAGTGATACTTATCTTTTCTGGGTATCACGTGCAAATTATGGGATTGTATGAACTATTACGGACAATAGTTTGGGGTTTTCTTCAAATACATACAAGCTTATGTGACATTGTGTTGGAATATAATAAGATGCCTGCATGTGATCATTGTTGTTTACTGCATTATTATTTTAGCTTACCAAGTTTTGGCTCATACTTTAAGATTTTCTTCCTTTTTTAGTTGTTTTTTTATTTTTTGGTTTTGTTGAGTCATCATCTATTGGTGTTGGATTTGGTGGCTTTTATATAGGTGGCAAACGGGTGCTTGCATCGATTTCAAGCTAAGTTAATTGGTTCATGTTGTATGTGGATCAAGAGAAAAATGGGTACATGATCATTTTTGGGTCTACTCTAATGGGTTAACTTTGGTAGTACTCTCCTCCATCTCTCAATGTTTTATCCATTTGGATTGTTGGTACAAAAATTAAGGATCGATAATATTCTCTTATTTATTAAATTAGGTGGACCAACGCGTCTAAAGAAATTGAGTAAAGCATTTTGACACAACCATGGAAAAAAAACAAGAGGGTAGACAAGGAGAGTGCTAGCGGATCATTATTTAGACATGTTTTACATGAAGTTATTTATCTATCTAAATCTCGCGCTCGTGATCGATAATATTCTCTTATTTATGGACCAACGCGTCTAAAGAAATTGAGTAAAGCATTTTGACACAACCATGGAAAAAAAACAAGAGGGTAGACAAGGAGAGTGCTAGCGGATCATTATTTAGACATGTTTTACATGGAGTTATCTATACAAATATATTAAAAGGCGTTCCTATCAAAGGAACGGTGTCACATGACACTCTTCTCAAGTTTATAATACACATGTTTATAATCTCAATCAAAAATATTAATAATGTGTAGTTACAAGGATTCGAACACATGACCCTTGAAATGAAATGTCAGAGTTTAACCACTAATCCAATACAATTTCAATGCTTAATGTTTCAAAGTAAAACATAATAAAGTCTCATAATTATATGTAATTATAAAAATATGTAGACAAATTTTTTGATATTTAACCCTTTTATTAAGTAATAAAATTTGCTTACCCGAATTCCATTAAAATTGTTATTTTTATCCCCAATTCCTTAGAAAGTTTTTTTGAACAAAACTTATCATGCCATAACGTCCATTTTCTAATTTCGTACAAGACAGAATATTACGAAAAGCTGATAGAATCAATTATGAAATTTATGAATAATATATTTGATAATTGTAACTGACCCGGGGCATCGCCCGAGGTAAAATACTAGTTTATCTATCTAAATCTCGCGCTCGTGAGATGGTAGAGAAGCGGGAGCTAGTCTTGGGTGGACCTGGTCCACACTAATATTATTGTGGACCAAAGCCACCCATATTACATAGTGATCCTTTCTTTTTATATAGTAGCCTTTTAAAATCTTAACTTACACTAATCTATTATTATCTAACATAGTGTTAATTTTTTTTATATAGTTAAACATTCTTACATTAATTTATCATAATGAAATTTTCATTTTATAACATAGTAATATTTTTTTCTCATATAGTCACCCTTTACAATCTATACGAACTCCTCTTTTATATATATCATGCAATAGCATTAAGTTCACACTAATTTATTGTGGAACAAATCCATATAAGTTTTTTACGAGGAGCGGTAGCAATGAAGTTTTATATTCTACTTTGATTCTTGCGCTTGCAAGAAACTCACTAATTAAGTAGTACTCCCTCCGTCCCATAATATAAGTCCCCTTTCCTTTTAAAGTGTCCCAAAATATAAGTCCTATTTCTATTTTCAATCAATAATTATGTCCAAAATACCCTCGTGAAAATAATTTAATTCCCAAAAAGTCCTTATAATTTCAGCTTCCAATGCACCATTATTAATGATAAAATGAAATATTTTACCCCATTGAACTCATCTACACATTAAACCATGCAACATTAATGTTCAGTTTTTATGTGTTGTTAAAAAGAAAAAAACAATATAGGTGTTTCCCAATAAAAATAAATCTTTTTATTCAAATAAAACAAGATTTCACTTTACCTTAATTCTCGTGTAAAAACAGAATCATAATTTATATTATGGGACGGAGGGAGTATAACTTTATTTGATGCTCGTGCTCTACTTGTTACGCCCGCGAGATTTCGGGATATGCTATTGGACAATCCTTGCTGCCAATTCGCACTAGTGAGGATATTGGCATTTTACTGGTCACTACTTTTTGTGATTCATATCATCCTAAATTTAAAGGGTATTAATGTAAGAACTTGTCATATACTAATTTTGTCGAAATAGTTTTATAAATTAAAAATTGAGTACTCATGTCATACTCCCGTGATTGTTTTGAAAAAGATTTAATGTACTCCCTCCGTTTTCTTTTGTTGTTCCTGTACTTTCCATTGGAAAATTTCAATATGTTGTTACTATTTTGAATCTTTCTATATATAATATAATTTATGAATTAAATTTCTCATTAGTTTTGAGTTGTAATAAATGTGTTCACACTATTAAGTAGTCATTCTTTACCTTTTTATCCCTCAAACTTTTGTCTAATTGGTTGTCTAACATAGAGTAACTCAAAACGCAATAAATGGGTTCACATTAGTTTGTAGTTACTTACTCTTTTACCCCTCAAACTTTTTGTATCATTGGTTGTTTAACATAGAATAACTCAAATGGCTAGAATCTTTGTTTTTAGTTAATTTAATTTTATTTAAAATAGTGGAATCTTACCTAATTTTTTTAGTTGCATTGGTTTCCTCCCCGATTCCAAATAGGAACAACAAAAGAAAACGAAGGGAGTATTATTTATACAAATAAGGTGCATCTTTCTTTAAGAGAGCTTATTTGCTATTGATACTCTATGAGAAGTTTTTCAGGGTTCACATGATTGAGGACAATACAGACCGTAAAAACTTGTGTTGATTTGTGGAGATCATTGTTGGTCCTAGATGCGTATTTGGTGATGATCAACCCGATCCCAATTAGGGGTTGCGGTGCTCGAGTATTACTATATTTCCCTAAGGTTATTTTAATGAGATTACAAGTTTACAAGTTATCTTACTCTATGACTCGTTGTCTAAAGTTATACTTAGTGTGTCATATTAGTTTTTAGAGTTAAAATTAAAAGTTATGTAATACCATTTCTTTCCGAAGGTAAATACATTTTCAAAAAACCACACAAAACCCTAGCCGCTATCCCCTCCTCTCCTATCTCTCTCTTTCCTCTTTCTGCAGAAAATCCTCTAGAGGGGCTGCATGGATGCTTTCGTCCATGGTAAGCCCCTCTTTCTCTACTTTTTGCAGTTTCTAGTTTATTTTCTTGCTTTTTAATTTTTTTCGTAATTTTCAATAAGTCCCATCTGTGTGATGGCTTTAGTCTCCTTTATGGGTTTTGTAGTCACCCCCTTCATTGTGGGTGTATTAGTTTGGTTTCTTTGTATGTTAGCGGGGTTTGGACCCTGTCTCCAGTTGAAGGTTGATTTGTTGATAGGATTTTGTGCGGGATTGCAACGGCGGTCAGTAATTCGCGTACAATCGGTTGAATTAACTCTAGTTCTACATCAAAACTACATCAGATTGTTAGACCTCCTCGTAAAAGACTGCATCAGACAGCGATGTGAAATAGGGTATTTAGAAGGGTTATTTCTGCTCAACGATCGTGGTTTTGCCATATTAGAATTAAGCTTCTTTCAATTTGAACATTTGTATTTTTTAGTTTCTGACTTCTATTGTAGATGTCGTACGACTTCATATTAATGAATGAATTTTCATTTTGAAAAAAAAAAGAATTATTTTTGAAGGTTACTTTGACGAAATTATAAAACTTTAAGCTATATTACCTTATGTTTTTATATCTGAAGTACCTATTAGTTCTTTGACTATCCTTATATATGATTTGACTCTAGAAATATTGAGTATTAAGCTATAAATTCAATTGTGCCAATGTTGACACACGTGCGAATTATAATGTTATAAAGCTGAAGAAATTAGGTTCGAGAAATTTGCAACTAACAAATGATATATGTATATATATATATGTATATATATACATATATAGAATAAGGTTCCAATGAGAACCTTCCCTATAATGAGAATAGAGAATTTATAACAACCATCAGATTAAATTGAAATCAACACACGAGATTGAATCCAATATCCAATTAGTTTTTTGTTTGAAAACACGTGCGTTTCTCTTGTCATTTCCAAAAATATACGACTTTCTCTCTTTAAGAAATTGACTGCGATGTCTCTTTCAAATGGGCACCATCTCATCGGCAGGGCAAACCAGTAGCTGCAAACAGTTTCTCCATCTCCCGGAGCCAACTCTCGAGAATCACATGATCAGCTTCTTTATCATAGGTATGTGGCCTATGGCGATCAAACCTGTCAAATACTGATTGTCCACCAGAAAGAGCAGAGTTACGGCCAGTGTATGCGTCTTTTTATTTCGCCTACACGGTGTGAGTGCGTATTTGACAACCCTATTGTAAAGGTTTTATTGAAAAATATTTTGAAGTTGCCAATAAGTCTTTAAAGGAAGACTCATAAACCTAATTGGATATTGGGAAATTGTAGGGACAAATTAGAGACTTATCCAATGTAGATTTCCCCAACCTGACTCCATAGATGGTCAATGAACCATAGATTGAGTTCGGGGGTGAAGGTACAAACACGGTCATAATGAACCACATTCGTCCATTGCTGGCCTCTACTAAATATCGATTCATGTCATGTTTTATGCAATAAAATAACCAAAAAATATTTTTATGCACCCTAAATATAATTTAGTCTAGGTTGGTTCAGGAAACACATAAAAAGACTATTTTTTTGTGATATGTTATTAGGCAATAAAAATTACAAGGTTCCTAATAGGTTGTCCAAATTATCTGATTAATATTAGGATAATTATTTAGGTCTTTGATTAGCAATAATAACATGTATGGTGATGAAAAAACAAGCAGGATAATCAGGCAAGCATATACAATAATAAATAAAAAGAGAGAAAGAGATTAGAATGTACAAAAGAGCGATTTTTATATTAAAGATCTACATCATGAAAGAAACAGTTAGTAACTTCAATAAAAATAATGAATTTATTCAAGGACCCTCAGGATTATACCGTGGCTTGGGTCTGGATATTGACAACCTTCGGGACGAGCAATCGTGAAGCCTGAAAATATGAATGTCTGTGTGTCTGAAAGTATGTGTTTATATGTTTGAAAAGTATGAAAGCATAAGTTTCGTAGAGAGGTTTCGTAAATATATTCGTAGAGTTCGAAGTGTAAAGTCGTATGATAATTATATGAGAAAACCCGTCCGTTTAATTCGGAAAATCGAAGCCTATTTATAAGAAACCGAAACCCGCACGTCACGCTGAGAGTGCGCTAGGCGCACGTCTCTGTGTGACGCACATCTACACGTGTCAGACGCACATTGGTGCGCCTGACGCAACATGCCCAATCAGCTTCGTACACGTGGCACACGCTTTAAAAAAGATAGAATTGTCAGCCTGTGCATCGGACAAAGCAGTGCGCCAGGCGCACGACTCTATGTGTCTCACAGGGCTACGTGTCAGACGCACATTGGTGCGCCTGACACAACTTGGCTTGTGCGCTTGGGCTTGGCGCACGTTGGTACGCTAGACGCACCGCCTTGCTTTTGACACGTTTTGACAGTTTTTTTATAAAACGCGTTTTAACGATTTTCTTTTATCTTTTAACTCCGAAAATCTGATTTTACGTGGTGAAATCCGATTTTAATTATAAAAATATCTTTGAAAATATTTATTTATTTAAATAAAACAATTAATTATCAATGAAAAATTAAATGGGCTTTAAAATACGATTTTTTGATCATTAATATACGCTTTAGCACTTTTAAAATAGGTTTGGCTCTTCGGACTGCTCTGCCCTTAGTTCGGACTGCTCTGCCCTTAGTTCGGACTAATTAAGACTACGATATGTTTCATTATTAGACCCTTAAATGGGGAGACACGATTATGTGTCTACAAGCAGCAAGAGACATGATGGCATTTTTCAATGCTTGGTTTCCATTCATGAATCAAGTATTCGACGGGGAGACATGCTACAAAATGTAATAGACGTTGTTTAATAAATCACACACATAAGAAATATATAGCACTTCATTTAACAAAAATAATTCCCGGGGCTTTCTTCCTACCCAAGTAACTATCGCTAAGAACTTTTCTTGAAGCCTAAGACATTAGTAATCCTAGTTACAAGACTACATATTTCACATGGAACATGTAGCAACTCAGAGAGAGTTTTTGGACTGATACCAACTGCAACACTCCGTCATTATACCGAATAGAAATAAAGAAATAAACAACCAACATTAATAAATGGACGATAGGGAAAATATCGCCAAGAAGGATATGTCACTCTAATGGGTTCAAAACATTATTATTAAGATAAGGATAACATCTTCAAGTCAAAATAGTCAACTAAGAAGAAAGAAACTTCTAAAATCCCAAACATAGAAATGTACTATGAAAACCCTCGTGGTAGAACAAAAACAAAACCCAACAAATAAGGGGGTTAAGGGGGGAAGCAAAGGGGGGTCACAGGGGGATTTTATCCCCAGCCCTCGCCCGTTCCATTTCCGAAAGGAAACTACTTAATACCTATGAGGCTAAAAGACCTCCTATGTCAATCGTAAATGTCATCTACAAGGAATAAAACAAGGAACTTAGACAAATTCCCTATCCTTACTTCCCATGCCTAAATCGTAATCAACCTAGCCTTCAGTTCCATCTACAAAATATATAGAATGAGACAAATAATCCACAATCATTGGGGAGTAACAAATAGTTCTCCCAACCCAACAATCAAGATTCACAAAAGAATTAAGTAAGTCATAACAATCAAGTAACAACCACCATACAAAACAAGATGATATCATGATAAATCCACACAACCAGGCGACTAAAAGAGTTAAACAAAATAATAGGAAAATTTACATAACCACAACATCATCATCACCATTAAAGGAAAATGCTCATTTCAAAAAAATAATATAAATTTTCATAGTTTGAGAAAGCCTATGGACTTACGTTGCCTACTGTGTCTAAGAATGCCCATACTTCCGATGCAGGATAATACCAAGCTCAATACTTCCCGACCTCTCGGACGACAACATAACCAAGGTTTACACCTAAATCGCAACCTAGGTGGTAGCATGTTCTTCATCGGGGACTACGTCTAGCCCACCGGCAATCTCAAATAAAACAATAAAATATTATATTCTTCAATAATCATCAACAACTCATCAAATACACAAGGATGCCCTTAAGGCCTTACACCTAAGTCTGCAAAGAATCCCGTATCCGCGTATCGCAACCCAAGAAACTCAATCCAATCATTCTTCTTAAAATATCCTCATAAAATAATAATAACAACAAAAGAGTTCATAAACCCCGCAAAAGTTAAAGTAATTTACTTAATAAATTCCAAGATTTAAAACAAAGGAAACCTTCAACGTCATAAACAAGTCATCCCAATTCTGCTCGCTATCTGAGTTTGAGTACAAGGTTAATTACAACGTAAGTCATAATACTCCCGGTACATAACTCTTGGTGATGTAGTACTTAAGGGAGTATTATTTTGTAACGCCCCGACTCCTAAGCATATTTATTAGGTTAGTTAATTTAGTGATTAGCAGCGGAAGACCTAACTTAGTTGGTGCGTTACTGTCGTACCTCCCGTCTGGAAGGTACAAGGCAACATAATTTCGTGAAACTGAACATATCATAATGATTACTCTATAATTAACTTAAGCTTAAATAGAGTTTCATAATTTAGTGTAAATGATTTTATAATACATAACCGTCATAGTGGCATAATTTAAAAGTTAATATTTCCTCACTGCTATGTCATACCATCTTCATATGCATACCTAAAACATAAAAACAAAATATCATGAGACGAGGCTCAGTACATACTACTCTAACAACGTTAATTCATTTCAATTCATTTTATTTGCAAACAGAGGAGGGAGAATATAGTAAAACCATTTCATAAACACATAATTCAAATCAAGAACTTAAGAACCATTCATGCTGTCATTGATCATTAACATATTCATTATCAGAAAACTTTCTTTGGTAACTTGGCGAGTACAATGGAAGGCAAAGCCACCGAGGACGTAAGTCCCCCATCAGAAGGTGGCATATAATGTCATAGATCGTAACAGAAGGCAAAGCCACCAAGGACATTCGTCCCCCATCAGAATGTGGCATATATTGCCAATAGTAACAGAAGGCAGAGCTAGCAAGGACATTGCCCCCCATTAGAAGGTGGCATAATGCCATAATGCGGGTGCCACCGAGGATGTTGTCCCCCATCATAAGGTGGCGTTGCCGCCAGATAACAAAATAACACGTGCACGACCTAGAGAACGTAGTACTGCCATGAACCATCTTTCACTTTCATTTGTCATGTTTCGTATCTTTTAAATGCTTTTGAGAAATCATATGAACATCATATCAAATCATTCATACATAAATCATAGTTGTCATCGCATCAAATTCATCAACATCATTTGCATAAGACATTTCATTTCCCGCACACCATAAATAACATAGGATAAACATCATATAAAAGCATCATAAAACATAGTTTGAAAGGGAGTGTGAGTGTTAGCAGTAGACATTACCTGAAATCCTGCATAAGAACTTTGATAGCTGGGAGGCTTGTAATATCCTTTATCCCTTCTTAATCTAGCCAAGAATTGTGATATTAATAAATGATTAGTTACTTAGCTTTTATGCATTTGTATAATGGAAAAATAAGCTAACCTTTGGCCAGTCTGCTAAAAATAAGTCATACTTTTGATTAACCTAGAATAATTGAAGTTTGTAGGGGTATTTGCTTTTATTGAGTTCAACAGGTAAAATAACCTGTTATAACAGGTTACCTGTTCACTTGTCACTTTTTAATTGGTTTTGATTTGTTGTATTTAGATTTTGTTTTAATTCTTCCTAAAAATAAAACCCCCTTCCCAAATGTTTTCCACCTCGCCCACTTTTCAACATTTCAACTCCCCACTCACCCACTTTACTCCGTTGCCACTCTCATTCCTCCATTACCACCACCACCAAAATCAAAATGTCATCCTCTTCTTATTCAACCATCCAACACATCATCTTCTTCAAGTCGAACCCACAAAAAAACTGCCCATCTTTCTTTCATGGTCAACACTCTCAACTCCCTCAACTGTACTCCACCCCACCGCCGGAAAACTCCACCAATCCCACTTCCCCCACCTTCTCATTCATCCACATGCTTCACAACTGATACTCCTCCACAAGCTTTATGACGATATCCGATAAACTCGACGGTTTAGTTATGGTCAAACCTGGGTCTGCCATCATACTTCAGTTGATCAAATTAAAGAATGGGGTAGAAGAGACTAGAGAGAAAGAGAGAGAGGAGGGGGTTGTTTTTTTAGGTGATTAGTGGGTTTTTGGTTTGAAATATCCGATGTCCCCATCACTCTATTTTCATGCTTTTTAGAGAGGGTGGGTTTGGGCGACGGTGGGGCTAGGTTTATCGTGGGTAGGTTGGGCAATGGGTGAGAGAGGTTTTTAGTTGGTGGTGGTAACTGGTAAGGGCTTTCGGGTGGGTTTTAGTGGGTGGTGGTGGGAGTTAGGGTTTGGGTGGGTGGTGGTTGGGAGTTAGGGTAAGGCTGTGTTATTGGGTTATGGTGGGGAGGAGGGAGAAAGAGGCGTTAGAGGAGGTGTTCTGGTGGTGGTGGAGTGAGCAGAGGGTTGGAGGAGGTGGTCTGGTAGTGGTAGAATGAAAGAGGGGTTGTGTAGGTAGACAAAAGGAAGAAAAAAAATTAGAAAAATTTACCTATCTAGTCACCTGAACTTGTTCAAAGCAAACACCCCCAACAAGTTTGGATTATTTTGGGTTAATCAAAAGTATGACTTATTTTTGGCAGATTGACCAAAGGTTGACTTATTCTAGCTTATTAGGCGTAAGTTATAGTAATAAGGCCCATCAGGTTATCATTGTCCTGCTTATAATGTCACACTTGTTACTTTAAGTCATAAGAAGGTCCATGGTTACTATTATTTAAGTTGTTCTTAACTTATTAAAGTGACTCTTTAATTAACTAGTAAGTGGAGTAACTAAATATATTTTCTATCAATCTTCATTTTAGAATTATTAACCATTTTATAATCACAACTCATATTAATAACTTGGTATTATAACTACTTCATTTAGTTATAAATAAACTTGATTATGCTAAAGTGATTACCATGTGAGTCCAAAGTTGACATCAATTAATCGTTCATTTACCAACTATATAATACATATTACTAAATTAAATCCATTAGCATTACCATAATAATTCAATTAGACGTTGTCATAAAAGGGTCCATAGTCGTTATTTAAATTATACTAATTAAAATGACTTATCATTAAATAAATTTATTAACATTTAGTCAATTGATTTCCATATTATTATTTAGTCACGTACATATATTGATGAAGCAGCTCAATTTCACATTATAAGTGGATATAAGTATTAGTGAAGCATAGTCGATATTATTAATTAAATATATACAAGTTAGAGTTTGTAAACATATGTTGCTATAACAATATTCTGAAGTTATTATTATAAGCATATATAAATCAGCAATAGTTTTATTCCGATAAATACAACATCAATTATTAATAAACATATTAAGACCATGATGAGTTTTTTTTTAACTAAACTCACTGATTTAATGATTAGGAAAATTAGCCTGATACAACATAATAAAGCTCTAATAATTAAGCCAAAATTCATTATTAGGAGTTAGCCCAATAATCAGTCACATTAAAATTTTCCTAGGCTCAAAAGAAAATAAATATATGTACGCCCTCCATCCCTAAATAGAGTTCTCATTTCTTTTGGGCACAGGTATTAATGAGAAATAATAAGTGGGACCTTAGTTCTATTAATTCACAATTGAAAATTGAAATTGGCACACAATTCATGAATTGTTTATTCAGGAGAGAGAATGTGGGGAAGTGAGTAATATAATAAAGTGAAAGCTAAAAAATATTTTAATTGGTGGACATATACCAAATAAGGAAATGGAAAATCTATTTAGGACAGACAAAAATGGAAAAATGAGAACTATATTTAGGGACGGAGGGAGTATAACATACCTGATGCTATTTCTCGAAGGAAGCAAGGGGTGGGAGGTGTGTAAGGCGAGCGGTTGCGGGCAACAGTGGGGACAGCTGGTAGCGTGACGGTGGCCGGACGGTAGTGCACCGATGTTCGTGGCATCAGCTGGGCGTGAGCAGCATTGGCTGCGGTGGGGAAGCACGAGACAAAGGGGAAGGAAGAGGTCGTGGGAGAAAGAGAGTGCGAGGAGAGAGAAGAGAGCAAGGTTGTGTTAGTTGGTGCTGCGGGAGGCCCACGGTGGTGCTTTGGTGGAGGGTGGCAGACGTGGGTGGTGATGCGGTGGGGCGAGCACGGTGGTGCTGTTGTTTGGGCGTTGAATTAAAACAGAGGAGAGAGAGAGAGAGGGGTAAAGAAATTTCGGGCTTCTTTTGCCGGTGGTTTTCGGCGAATTTGAAGGCAATTTTCCAGTAAGTTAGAGATGGTAGAATGATGTAGAGTGGTGAGTGAATAATGGTGATTGAAGGAGTAAACATGGTTATTTATAGCCATTATTAGGCTTCTAGAAGGCTTAAAAACTATGAACTTGTTTGATGGTTTTGGTAAAAACCATGGATGAAAGGAAAAATATCTACTGAATTTGCTGACTTGGGTTTATGGTGGAGTAAATAGGTGCTATGAAGCAAAATTTCTGATGAACATTTGGTTACGACGTGAAGGAAAAAGAGATGTGGAGAAAAGAGAAAGTCAACCTTCTCTGATTTTCTAAAATTTTATATCCTTTTTCCTTTGGGAAATTCTCAATGGTAACCCTGTATTCTGCCTTTTTCTCTTTGGTAGCCAAACTTAATTTCAAATCTCAATGGTATACCCGTGTTTATGGTTATACTTGAAAAAGTGGTATTATTCATAATTTTTCATTATATACAATTGCTAAAAAGATTGTTTTCAAACTAAGTATTTTACAGTGTAGATAGACATAACTTTCCTTTAAAAAAGACATTTTCATTCATCTCTTTCTAAATACGGGAATAAAATAGGTTTTCAATGAGAGAAAAAGAAAAATCAGTTTTTTCTAAGGAAACTTACGGCATTTAGTCTAAAGAACCTTAATTAGTTTATAAACAACCCTTTCACCAACTCTTCATAACAACAAATGGCTATTAATACCACTTTCTCAAATATAACCATAAACACGGGGTTACCATTGAGAATTAAAATTAACTTTGGCTACCAAAGAGAAAAAGCCATAGTTCATGGTTACTATTGAAAATTTCCCTTTTCCTTTATGTTAACAATCCAAAGATGTACCCATTTGTTATTCTATTTACAACTTATGACTAGGGATGGGCGTGGCTAGGGTCTGGGTCGGGTACGACCAGACCCTAGAACTATACTCAAAGATCTTTGTTGGACCCATACCCGTATCAAAAGAAAAAGTTAGATACTAACTTTAGTGGACCCTAAGGGTCTAGAAAAGCTGGACCCGGACCTAGACCCTTAAGTCTACAGGGTCTAGGGTCCGGGTCTAAGATCTAGCCTATTTCCTTTAATTTTCTCAATTTTCAATGTCATTTATATTTCTTGACTTTCGATAGTGCCTATGATCTATAGGGTCTACGGTCTGGGTCTAGGGTTTAGGGTCCAAATGACAAAAGTTGAAATTTTATGATAAATACGAAGGTTTTTCTCTAAAACACAAAAGGCAAAAAGAATATTAAATAACTTTAGGGTCCAAATGTAGGGTCTGAGTAGGGTATGAGTCTAGAATACTAAGACCCATGTCCGGACCCTAAAAGGTTCACTTGGACCCAGACCCTTAGGGTCTAGAAAAATTTGGACCAAGATCCTAAATTTAGGGTTGGGTCCAATAGGTTGCGGTTAGAGTCCTGGACCCATGATCATTCCTACTTGTGACTTACGTGATTAGTTTGCTTAAAATTTTATGTCATTGCCTAATTAGTTAAACAATAATAGAAATTGAACCTCTTATCATATTTAATTAGTTAATTGAGCATGATTAAATTTTTAGGATATTACATATTCTCCCCCGAGTACTATGACGTCGACAACTTATTAAAACTAAGAAAATCACCCTTGAAACCACAATGCCATACCAAAAGGCAACCATAAAATAATGCACATGCTCAAATATCCTCAACTTATAAAGATTAATTTCAGCAATACAAATAACAACACATCAATAATTCAAACTAACACAACAATGCACATATTAGGGGCCCTAGTGTGTGCAAGCTCTTTTATTTTTGTTGTTATTGTCAAAGCCCACAAAAAGGCTAGCTAGTTTTGCTGCAGCCCATAATGATTGATTCACTGAAATCAATGCATTCTGTTAATGAGCTGTCAATATTGTTTATTCTCTTGTTTTGTTGTTTTTGTTATCTTGTCCTGTAGTGTGATGTCACTACTGTCTAGTGCTGGCTATATAAGCAGCCTAGGGTTTATGATAATGGAAAATGAGGAGGATGAAATGAAAGAAAGAGTTACAGAAAGCTTTTCCTACTGTTTTCTCTATAATGGTGCATCTCATATCACCATCAATTTTGTGTTCATGGTATCAGAGCTTGGGTTACAATGAGAGCTCAAAAACGCAATAGAGATTTCAGTCTTTCTTAGAGCACTTTCTATTAAAGTTTTCATCTTTTTTTTTTTTTTTAAATCAATCCTTCTCAAAAATCCTATCTTTAAAGCTGTTATCATGGCTAAAAATGATGCAGTCGACATGAACAGCCCTATCTATCTGCACCCCTCTGAAGGTGCAAACTCCATCAATGTTGGCAAACTTACTGGTGCTGCAGACTACAGACCATGGAAGAGGTCTATGGAGATTACTCTCTCAGCCAAGAGAAAGTTGGGGTTTGTCACAGGATCTCTAGCAAAGGACAAGGATCCAGTAAAGGCAGAGATGTGGGAAACTTGCAACAATATGGTAATTTCCTGGATTTTCTCATCTGTTTCTGAAACAATAAAAAAGTCTATTATGTATCTGAGTACTGCAAGAGAAATGTGGTTGAGTCTAGAGAAAAGATTTTCTGTGATCAATGGATCTAGAAAATACAAGCTTAGTAGGGATTTGTATGAGTGTAAACAGAATAGAATGCCTATAAATGATTATTTCACTGTAATGAGTGTTATATGGGAAGAACTTGAGTCCATAAATCAACTGCCAGTCTTCACCACTCACAACAAAGAGATAGATGCATTCTTAAAAGCCTTGAACCTGCAAAAGGAGGAACAAAAATTGTTTCAGTTCTTAAATGGGCTAGATGAGGATTTTGGTGCACAAAGGAGCAATCTGTTGATGATGTCACCACTGCCAACAGCTGAAGAGGCATGCTCCTCACTACAACAAGAAGAAATGCAGAGAGATGTGTTGAAGAATGTAAAAGTAGAGGGGGAGTCTTCTGCAATGTACAACGCAAAAACACCAATGAAAGCCAGTGCGGCTTTGGAAAGGTGGGTCATACAGTGGAAAGGTGTTGGACCATAGTTGGGTATCCAGTCAATCATCCCAAGTCCAAGAGACCTCAGAAGGGTAAATCCAGATACACAGGTATAAATAATAATCGTAGACCTGTAGGGAATGGAACTGGGAATAACTGGAACAAGCCAAGACAAGAAAGCACACCTAATATGGCTGCAAATGTGCAAGGCCATAGTGACACTGCTTCAATGAGTTCTATCACAGCACAACAACTGGAGCAGCTTATTAAGCTACTGCCAGGGAACTCAAAATCATCAACTTATGCCTCAGAAACTGATGAAGAAATAGATCATAACTTTGCAGGTATGGTCTCTTGTCAATGTGCTACTACATCATTTAGTGAATGGATTATTGATTCTGGAGCGTCAGACCATATGACTAATGATGTAAATAAGCTTATTGGTCCTGTTGATGCTAGAAAACAAGCTAAAATCACTCTACCTAATGGTGAAACTTCTGAAATTAGTCATACAGGTAGTGTAAAACTGAGAAATGAGATAAAACTGAAGGATGTACTATGCATTCCTGCGTTCAAACACAACTTGTTGTCTGTTAACAAGTTAGTGAAGCAAGGAAATTACAAAGTCTCTTTTCTTCCTGAGACTTGTGTTATACAGAACAAAGAAACTCAGGAGATTGTGGGTATTGGTAAAGCTGTTAATGGCTTGTACTACCTGGTTAATGAGCCAGTGAAAGATGTTATGAGCAAGATTGCTCAAGCTGCAAACGTGGTGAAGCAAACAGGAGAAAGTAGAGCTATGAATGCTCACATAAAAACTGGAGTTTCAGATGTAAAAAGAGGGGAAGCTAACATTGCTAAAGCTGTCCTATGGCACCATAGATTGGGCCATGCTCCTGTAGATAGGATCAGACATGTTGTTGATCTATCTAAAGAAGATATAGCTAAAAGTGGAGTGTGCATTACATGCCCTTTAGCTAAGTTCACTAAGTTACCATACACAGTGAGCAAATCATGTGCAAAGCATGCATTTGAACTTGTTCATATAGACATATGGGGCCCTTACAGAGTCAGTACAAGGAGAGGTCATGGATACTTCTTGACCCTGGTGGATGATTATACAAGAACTACATGGGTTCACTTGCTGAAATTAAAATCTGAAGCATATGAAGCCATCAAGGAGTTTGCTCAGTATGCTGAAACACAGTTTGACAAGAAGATCCGAATCATAAGGTCTGATAATGCTCTGGAGTTTGAAGAAGGAGCATGTAGAGAATTCTTCACTAAAAAAGGGATTGTGCATGAAACAAGCTGTGTTGAGAGGCCTCAACAAAATGGAAGAGTGGAGAGAAAGCACAGAAATATCTTGGAGATGGCTAGAGCTCTTCGATTCCAAGCTGGCCTCCCTCTTAGTTATTGGGGAGATTGTGTTCTCACATCAGTCTACATCACTAATAGACTGCCTACCCCTGTACTTAACAACATCTCACCCTATGAGAAACTCTACAATAAAAAACCAAGCTACATCAACATGAAGAGCTTTGGTTGCTTGGCTTTTGCCTACAATCCTGAGCATCACAAGGATAAATTCAAGCCTAGGGGTGTTCCTTGCCTATTTCTAGGGTACCATCTGAGACAAAAAGGGTACAGGCTACTTAATCTCTTGACACACTACACTTTTATGTCAAGAGATGTGAAGTTCCATGAAGATATCTATCCTTACTCCATGAGTTCTGAGCAGTTAAAACAACTTCTTCCTGCTACTCCAAGTGATGAAGAGCAACAAAACCTTCAGCAAGGCTGTATATGGACAGACCCTCTTACACACGAAGAACATGTGGTGGAAAGTATTGTGACTGATGAGAGGCCTGAATCACCACCTGACACTGCAGATGATTCTTCTCCTGCTCTGAGGAGATCTTCAAGGCTTACTCATAAGCCTACTTGGTTGACTGATTATGCAGCAACATGTGTTCATGCTGCTCCTATTGCAAATGTTGCTATTACAACTCCTCATCAAGATTTCTCATGTTTCATGAGTAGACTTGAGCAGGTCCATGATCCTCAATCTTTTAAACAAGCAAGCATGAGTCAGCATTGGATCACTGCAATGAATGAAGAGCTAGAGGCATTGGAAAGAAATCACACATGGGAATTGACTGAATTGCCACCAGGAAGGAAGGCATTGGGTAGCAAATGGCTTTATAAAACAAAGCTAGACAGAGATGGCAATATAGAGAGACACAAAGCAAGATTGGTTGTGTTTGGCAACAATCAAACCTATGGTCTAGACTATGAGCAGACCTTTGCTCCAGTGGCCAAATTGACTACTGTGAGGTCAATTCTTGCTGTTGCAGCAATGGAGAATTGGATAGTGCATCAAATGGATGTAAAGAACGCTTTTTTACATGGAGACATTCATGAAACAGTCTATATGAAGCTTCCACAAGGTTACATAGGTCCTGGCCAAGGCATCTCTACAGTTAAGGGAGAACTCTCTCACAACACATCTAAAGTGTGCAAGCTTACTAAATCCCTCTATGGATTAAAACAAGCACCAAGGCAATGGTTTGCCAAGTTATGTGCTGCTCTTGTTAGTTTTGGCTTTGTTCAATCCAAAACAGACTACTCTCTCTTTACAAAACACTTGAATGATAGTTTTGTGGCCATTTTGATCTATGTTGATCATCTTATTTTGGCTGGAAACAGTAAACAAGCCATTCAAGATGCAAAAAACATGCTATCAGCTAAGTTTCTAATGAAAGATATGGGGGAGTTGAGATATTTTTTGGGCATAGAGGTTGACATAACCTCTCAAGGCATCTTCTTATCCCAAAAGAAGTATGCAACGGATCTCATTAAAGAATATGGCATGTGTGGTGCTCGACCACTCAAACTTCCCATGGATCCCAACAATAAGCTGTTGCCACACTCTGGAGATCCTATACGGAGACCTGAGATTTTTCAACGGCTAGTTGGTAAACTAATTTACCTAACCTTGATTAGGCCTGATCTATCCTACACTGTTCATGTCCTCAGTCAGTTCATGCACTCTCCTACTGATGTCCATCTCAAAGCTGCAAAAAGGGTACTTAGATATCTCCTCTCTCATCCAGGACAAGGCATTCTCCTCACTTCTCACAATACTGCTATTCTAACAGCCTTTTGTGACAGTGACTGGGCTGGCTGCCCTGTCACTCGAAGATCCACTTCTGGATTTTGTGTGATGCTTGGAAATTCACCCCTCTCTTGGAAATCAAAAAGGCAGAGTGTTGTTGCCAGATCATCAGCTGAAGCTGAGTACAGATCAATGGCACTTACCACTTGTGAAGTAATATGGATTACTCAACTTCTCAAGGAACTGGGGTTGCAAAAACTTGGTCCTGCCATTCTCAAGTGTGATAACAAGGCTGCCCTTTCCATAGCAGCAAACCCTGTGCATCATGAAAAAACAAAACACATAGAAGTTGACTGCCACTTCATTAGAGAAAAGCAAGCAACTGATCAAATCAAGCCAGTTTATGTTCCTACTTCTGAACAGCTTGCAGATGTCCTCACAAAAATTCTTCCTGTTTCCCAGCAGTCTGCTCTTCTTCACAAGCTTGGAGTTCTTCCTATGGCTCCACTCAAAGCTTGAGGGGGAGTATTAGGGGCCCTAGTGTGTGCAAGCTCTTTTATTTTTGTTGTTATTGTCAAAGCCCACAAAAGGCTAGCTAGTTTTGCTGCAGCCCATAATGATTGATTCACTGAAATCAATGCATTCTGTTAATGAGCTGTCAATATTGTTTATTCTCTTGTTTTATTGTTTTTGTTATCTTGTCCTGTAGTGTGATGTCACTACTGTCTAGTGCTGGCTATATAAGCAGCCTAGGGTTTATGATAATGGGAAATGAGGAGGATGAAATGAAAGAAAGAGTTACAGAAAGCTTTTCCTACTGTTTTCTCTATAATGGTGCATCTCATATCACCATCAATTTTGTGTTCAGCACAAAAAGAAATAATCTTGGCCACAACATTAGAATGTACAAGTATTACGGCATCAACAACATGCTAAAACTGAAAATCTATTATTAACATTAAGCGTAGAATGAGCAAAAATTATCATTAACCATCACATTAACGTAAAACAACTCATAAATGAAGCTGACGAAAGAAACTACCAAAGCAGAGCGTGCACTTAGCGCAGGCATACGGGTTTTCCTACTTTCCTTCGCTTTCGTTATTTTATCATAGCAGCCAAGAAACGAAAAATGACAAATGTCGAAGGCATCTCAATAACAGTACCCAACATTACATTAGCACCATTGTTTAGGTGAAAATCTGCCCTAAAGCAATGTCGATCGAAGTGACGACGACAACTAAATTATACTACGATTGAAGTGAAATGGACGAAGGGGAAAACAGGGAAAGAACACAAGGAAATGTTAACGCTGAAAAACCCCAATGAAGATGGGTAAAAAACCGAGGGTGGCTATGAGTCCACCAATCCACTAATGCAACTATCGTCGATGATGTATGATAGTCAATACAAATCTAATGCTAACAATGACTAATGAATACGATTCACGAATGTAAATGTAGTTTGCTCAAAGTAAATAAAATGTATGCTTTGTGAATATTTTGCTTGATAACTTAGAATAGAATGAATGCCGTAGAGAGATCCTTGGTCTTCAGACTGCACTTCCTTTTATACTCTTGACCGCACGTCCTGGCGGTTCCACAAACAAAGGCGAGATCTAGGGGAAAATCCCAACAGCTCTTAGACTTCGTTTGAATATTATCCTACTTCTACTTGTACGCTCCTCAAAGCTGACTTAGTCTTCCTCAATTGTAGGCCATCAGTTATAGGCTTGGTCTGGACAATCTGCATAGTCATACGGTCTGGACGGATTGACAGTCGTTACCTTGGTGTAACCCTGCATAGAAAATTGACCATAACAATTTGCCCCCAATTGTTAAGTGGGAATGTCAGCATGCTCATGAGACAATTGAACTCTGCTTATACATAAAAAAGATAACCATTAGTACTTATCAAGAGATAAACCAAAAGACAAAAGATAAAATTTTCAAAGAAAAAATCCGAAAAGTTATCATTTAAAGCCCAATTTTATATCCGTTAGAGGCCTAAAGCAATGATGACATCGTAGAACGAGCCCCTATAAAAGCAACGCTACTTCTCATCTTTCTCCATTCTCGCACGTAATTCCCAAATTTTGATCTCGAGTCAACTTAGAGTGTCAAGAAATTCGCTAGAGAACTCCGGTGACCCTGGTAATTTCCCGACTGATTTCATGTTAATTCGCTTTTTCTTCTTCCGAATCATGCATCCCCGTCGTCGTAGCACTAGAGTAGCCACTTGTTCGGTGAATGATAGAGAAAAAATAAGAAAAGAAACGACAGAAACTGAACCAATTATAATCGATGGTGACAAATCCTCAAGTGTTAAATCCTCAATTACTGAAAGGGAATTGGGAAAATTTCTAGAAATTACTGCCAATTACTACCATAGTTAGGACAGTGGGCGAAGACAAACGCCTTGAGAATCACCCCAAAAACTGGGTCGTATTGTACGAATACCCTTTTAAGATAGGTTTTAGGTTGCCTTTCTCTCCGCTAGTGAGAGATTTGTTGAGAATTTATGATGTTAGTCCGGGACAATTGATGCCCCAAGTTTGGAGGGTACTAAGCGTAATCAAAAGGGTAACTGCGACATGGGAAGACTCAGTTTCCATCCAAGACCTGATGTATAGCTATAACGTCAAGGTGAAGAATGATAGGCTATCCTTGCATGTCAGACCTGGTATGACTATGCTTGTAGATGGGACTAACGTGAACGAAAGGGGCTGGAAAAGTCGATGCGTCTTTGTGGAGAAGGCGTCACTGGGAGATTTAGGAAATTTCATCAAAGAAGGATGGAATTCTGGAGGTCCGTTTTATTTCTCCTTTATCATTTCGTCGAGCTTTGCGTTATTAACTTGGTGCTCACACCTTTGTCTTCGCACGTATCGAGACTGACCTTTTGGACTACTGTGAAACTTCTAGGAGTAAAATCGACGCGTTTGTCTTAATAGAACATCAAGAACGTAGTTTTAAGAAGATCGTCGTCACTGACCAAGGGAGTTGCTCATCGATGGCGTCAGGTACTTGCACTTTTACTTTCCTCTTCGTCGTACTCCATCGTCTATTACTCACGACACTACTTCTTTCTTCAGGTATTTACATAAGTAAGTCCCATTAATCTCTTTACTTATTTTCTCATTGCCTAAGACGCACGACACTCACGATGCTTTGGTGCCAAATCTAACGATGATCTAATAGACGATTTAGAAACGCCTGAATAATTACGGCAGACACCATAGACAAACAATAGTTTCCAACGGAATCATTAAAACCATAAGATATGGTCTCTCACATGGGAGACCCAAAACGAAGTTATTCGAAAAACCTAACATTTTACCAACCGAAATATCCAAAGTACTTAGAAGTTTAATGACAAAATTCAAAAGACACAAGTTTAAAAGACACAAGTTCAAAACACTGGAATAATAAAACATCGACGGACGCATCTCCAAACGCTGCGATATAAGCCATAGTCATATCAGCCTCTTCTCCTTGACCCCAGGTAAGACTTCAACAGCTTCATTAGTTACCTTAACTTCGTCTGCTTTAGTCGTCTCGTCTATAGTCTTCGGAGGAGACGATTTAGCTGTTGTCTTTATCCCCTCGTCTCCTTGAAGATCTAAGATTGGACCCATGTGTTGGAGATAGAAGTCAATGTCGTCGGAAGGCTTCCACTGGTCCGTCTGCTTCGTCAGAAATTGGTACATCAGCTTGGCTTTGATCCTCGCAGTCGTTTCGGCTTCGACCAAATCCAATTCCTTTTCCAACTTTACCGATTTTGTCCGTCAGTGATTTCATTTCGTCATCCTGCTGCAGCATCAGCTATTTGACGGTATCTACCTCCGCGTTCGCGTCGACAATCCTCTGTTCCTGATTCAGCGCAAATTCTTCCAACGATGCCACTTTGTCTTTCCAGCCTTGGACCTCTTCTTCTTTCTTCTTCAGCGACTCTTCGGACTATTCCAACCTTTTTGTTAGGGTTTGATGGCCCTTGAGCATTCCATCTATCCCCTTTTTGACCATCAAGAAATGTTGTGTCTCCTGTTGACATGCATTAGCGACATTTAAGTAAAGAAAAGCAACGTCGGGCCACATATTTGTGTCAGGATCCAAGAAGTTCTTAGGCACGACAAGCGTGTGCGACAGAGTTAACGGCTCTTTGAAGGGTGTAGTCACCTTCGCAATTTTGCTCGGTTGGACAAAGGTCTGTCGCCTTCGGGTCTAACAGTGGTCTTGGTCCCCCCTTGATGGACTGAAGATGTAGGAGACGATACATGTACCTCTTTTTCTTTCCCTTTTTCTTCATCTGGCCTTTTCCTTTTGGCCAGAACAGCCGACAGTGTGGCTAGGTCCATAGACCCTCTCTGACGCGATTAGCTAGATCCAGCTGCATAATGTATCTATTTTATATAGATTATTTAGCCCAATTCCCTTAGCTTTGATAGTTGATTTGAGCTCTTTGGAGCTCGATTTTTGTGTGATTTGATATGTTTGGACCTGTTTCCGTGTGTTAGATGTTTTTGTGCAGATTAAGCGTTTAGCACCCTCATTTGAGTTGCGGAACGGAAGTCCAACGGATCACATATAGCCCATAGAAGATCCGAGAGATTGCACAAGTGATTCAGACAAGATTACACGAAAAAGAGCGAGAGATCACTCTCGCTCGGTCGACCGGGCGGTTTGGCCCGACCGGGTGAGCCACAAAATTCAGCTACCACTAGACTTGTTCGCCTGGCTAATCGGGCGAAAGAGGCGCCAAAACTGTTCACGCGCCCGACCGGGCGGCTCTGCCCGGTTGACCGGGCGGAATTTCCTTCTTTGTCGTAATTTCAGATCACCATCGCCCGACCGGGCGGTTTTGCCCGGTCGACTGGGCTGTTTTCCCGGAAGGTTAATTTTTGCTTTTTTTAGTCGGTTTTGTAAAAACTATAAATATGCTTTTAGTATTTTCGATTAGACTATCTTATTTTCTGCGTTTTTAGGTTTAAAACACTTAGTCTCTCTCTACTTTGGTATTAACACTTTACTTTGAAGATTATAAAGATCATTAATTTCGTTTTCATAGTTCTTCAATCATTCGGTATTCTTCTTTACTTTGCTTATTTTAATGAATTCTTATATTTACATTATGTTTATTGAGTTTATTATTATCATGAGTGAGTAGTATTTTTCTAGGGCTTAGAGAGGGAAGCCATGTTTATACCTATTTGATTGTGGTTTAAAGTTCTTCGATATTTGGATTGAATTAGAGTAATTTCCTATTGATTTGTTATGCTTGTTTGATTCATGTAATTGCGCAATATCATGGGTTTATGTTTAGCTAATAGGAGTTAGAATCGAAAGATCATACTCATTAGAGGCTTGTTACAATAGGTAGGTCTGATTATGTTGAGCGACCGTACTGGCATATGTTGATCTAAGAGTTGTTAAGGCCCGACCGTAGGATTAACGAAATACTCTAATTATTCGAACCTCAATCCAAGTATTGTTGAACTATATTGTAGTGATTAAATTGGTATAAGCATGGTGGACCGATGGATTGCCCTAGGTTTTTAATTATTTGATAAACTTCCATCTTTTTGTGTTCTAGCTTATTCTAGTTTAGTTGTTAATTATTCAATCAATTTCAGAACCAGTTTGGAGGGCATCCATCTGAAGATCCTGCAAATCATTTACAACGGTTTCAACAACCCTGTCGTACCGTTAAGCATCAAGGGGTCACTCTTGATCAGTTGAAAGTCATGGTATTTGAGTTCTCTTTGAAAGACAAAGCTCAAAAATGGCTCAATGATGTCACAGCAACTGAATGGAGTGCTATTTTTGAAGCATTCCTGAAAGAATACTACCCTCCTACTAAGACTGCAGAAATCCGACACAAGCTTGCTACCTTCCAACAAGAACCTGATGAGACATTGAAGGAAGCATGGAATAGGTTCAAGGATCTGCAGAGAGAATGCCCACACCACAATCTTGACAAGTGGTTCATCACCCAAGCATTCTACAATGGTCTACAACCCCATATCAAGAGTACAATTGATTCATCTGCAGGGGGTGTTTTCCTAGACAAGGAGGTGGATGAAGGGTACAGTTTCCTGGCTAACTTAGCAGCAAATGATCATAGTTCTTCCAGGACTATTACAAAGAAAAAGTTGGATGCTGATGCATATGCCCTGTTGTCTGCACAAGTGGCCCAGTTGAGCATAAAGATGGATTCACTTAAACCTTCACAGTCTAATACTCCTCCTATGAGTATTAATGCGATGTCTTCCATGGCTCCTATTACCTCTTCTTACTGTGAGGTGTGTGGTGTTCAAGGCCACTTTGGTTATGATTGTTCCTACAATCAACCCGATCCGAATGCTTTTCAGCAGAGACCTCCACATAACCCATACTCCAACACATTCAACCCAGGTTGGAGGGATCATCCTAACTTTTCCTACAAAAACAATAATGTTCAGAACCCTCAACTTATGCCACAAACATCATACCAACCACCTCATCAAAACCCACCACAACATGCTGCCAGACAACAATATTACCAAGGAGCTCCTTAGAATCCCTCTCCTGGTTTCAATAGGCCTTCACACCATGGCTATCAGCAGCAAGCTTCTCAGAATGCCAACTCTCAAGAACCCAATATGTCTGATTTAATGAAGATGATGGTTTCTATGCAGAAGAGTCATGAAGAGAGCATCAAAGAGTTGAAGAACACTACCAAATATTTGGAGACTCAACTTACTCAGGTGGCTGGAAATAATGCACAGAGGCAACCAGGTCATTTGCCGGGGCAACCAATTCCCAAAGAGACCGCTAATACTGTCACTCTTCGAAGCGGTACACAGTATGATGCTCCTCCTATGCCTACTGATGATTCGCCACCTCCAGACAAGAATGATGCAGTGGATGAAGATGAAGGTGAAGATAGCTCAAAAGCTGAAATTGAGTAAGGAAAAGTAGATGAAGCAAAGAAGCAAAAGGAGAAGGTTACTGATTCTCCTACAACACCACTACCTTTCCCCCACAGGATGCAAAAATCCAAGGTTGATCAACAGCTTGGTAAGTTCATGTCTATGGTCAAGAACCTTGAGGTAACAGTTCCTTTCACTGATTTAATTTCTCAAGTGCCTGTTTATGCCAAATTTTTGAAAGACATGATTACTAAGAAAAAGGATTTTGGTGGTCTAGATAGAGTTGCTCTAACTGAAGAGTGTAGTGCTGTTCTGCAAAATAAAATCCCTCCAAAATTAAAGGATCCTAGTAGATTTTCCATCCCTTGTCATGTAGGAGCGTTGTTTATAGATAAAGCTTTATGTGATCTAGGAGCTAGTGTATCTGTTATGCCTTTATCTATCTGTAATAAACTGAACTTGGGAGTTTTAAAGTGCACCCAGATTACTTTGTAGATGGCAGATCGTTCTGTGAAATATCCTTTGGGTATTTTAGAGGATGTTCCTGTCAGGGTTGGGAAATTCTATATTCTTGTAGATTTTGTAGTGCTAGATATGGAGGAGGATAGTCAGATCCCCATTATTTTGGGTAGGCCTTTCTTGTGTACTGCCGGTGCTGTTATTGATGTTAAATCTGGCTATCTGACTTTAAGTGTTGGTGATGATACTATTACTTTTAAACTAACCAATGCTATTAAGTCTCCTTTGCTTGAGCACACATGCTGCAGGATTGATGTACTAGAAGAGATTTCTGGAGGTGATTATCACCAATTTCTGTCAGATGATCCATTGGAGAAAATTCTTGATCTGGATGGCCTTGATACTGATGAGGCAGTCGAATGTGAGGTAATGGAGACTATTTGCTCTACTTCCGAGCCACATGTAAAGAAGTTAGAACTTAAACCTTTACCTTCTCACCTCAAATATGCATTTCTTGATGCTCAAATATGCATTTCTTGATGATAATAAGGAATGCCCTGTGATTGTCAGTATTAAACTCACAGATAGCCAACTTTCACAACTTCTTACAGTGCTTCGCGTGCACAAAAAGGCTATTGGGTATAGTATTGATGATCTAAAGGGTATTAGTCCTGATTTTTGTATGCATAGAATAAACTTGGAAGAAAATCATTACCCTTGCATACAACCCCAAAGACGTTTGAATCCTAATATACAAGAGGTAGTGAAGAAGGAAATAATGAAATTACTTGACGCGGGCATCATATACCCCATCTCAGATTCTAAGTGGGTGAGCCCGGTTCAAGTTGTTCCTAAAAAGGGGGGAACTACTGTTGTTAAGAATGATAGGGATGAACTAATTCCTACTCGTACTGTTACAGGTTGGTGAATGTGTATTGACTATCGCAGATTAAACATAGCCACCTTGAAAGATCACTTCCCCCTCCCTTTTATTGACCAGATGCTAGAAAGATTAGCAAAACATAGCTTATTCTGTTATTTGGATGGATATTCAGGTTTCTTTCAAATTCCCATTCACCTAGAAGATCAGGAGAAGACGACGTTCACATGTCCTTATGGCACTTTTGCTTACCGCCGAATGCCATTTGGTTTGTGTAACGCCCCTGCCACATTTCAAAGATGTATGATGGCCATCTTTTCTGATTTCATTGAGAATATCATGGAGGTATTTATGGATGATTTCAGTGTCTATGGGTCTGACTTTGATGTGTGTTTGCATAATCTTTCTAGAGTACTTAGGCGTTGTACATATGTTAATTTGGTCTTAAATTGGGAAAAGTGTCACTTCATGGTCAATGAAGGAGTGGTACTTGGTCATCTTGTTTCTGAACGTGGCATCCAAGTTGACCGGGCAAAAATTGAGGTGATTGATAAACTTCCTCCTCCTGTGAATGTCAAGGGAGTGAGGAGTTTTCTAGGTCATGCGGGGTTCTATCGCAGATTCATAAAAGATTTTTCTAAAATCGCGAAACCCCTTACTCAATTGTTGCTCAAGGATGCCACTTTTGATTTTACTGATGCTTGTGTGGAGTCTTTTGACAGAATTAAGGAAGCATTGATCACTGCCCCTATCATACAACCTCTAGATTGGAGTCTTCCCTTCGAGATCATGTGTGATGCTAGTGATTATGCAGTTGGTGATGTGCTTGGCCAACGGAAGAATAAGGTCCTCCATGATATCTACTATGCCAGCAAGACATTTGATGAAGCTTAGGTCAACTATGCTACTACAGAGAAGGAGTTATTAGCCATTGTCTATGCTCATGACAAGTTTCGAACCTACCTCATAGGCTCGAAAGTGATTGTCCATACCGACCATGCTGCATTGAAGTATCTATTGGCTAAGAAGGAAGCAAAGCCGCGTCTTATTCGATGGATACTCTTATTACAAGAGTTTGATTTGGAGATCCACGACAAGAAGGGTACTGAGAATGTAGTTGCAGATCACCTCTCTAGATTGAGATTTGAGTCAAGTGCTGATGGTCCCATAGATGATTCTTTTCCTGATGATCATCTTTTTGCTGTGTCTACTCAATCCCCATGGTATTCTGATTTTGCTAACTATTGTGTTGGTGGTTCTCATCCTCCAGATTTGACTTACCAACAGTGCAAGAAGTTTTATCATGATTACTATTGGGAAGACCCACTTCTATACAAGAAGTGCTCAGATGGCTTGTTCAGACGGTGTGTTGTTGATTGGGAGATAGCTGGAATCCTACAACACTGTCATATTATGCCTTGTAGTGGGCATCTTTGCTCACAGGCCACGACTTATAGAGTTCTCCAGAGTGGGTTCTACTGGCCTACTATTTTCAAAGATGCTCGTGCCTTTTGCCTTTCTTGCAATGAGTGTCAAAGAACGGGCAATATTTCAAAGAGACAGGAGATGCCACAGATGGGAATTTTGGAGATTGAGCCCTTTGATGTGTGGGGCATTGATTTCATGGGACCTTTCCCTTCTTCTTGTAGGAACAGGTATATATTGGTAGCTGTGGATTATGTGACTAAGTGGGTTGAAGTTGTGGCTTCACCTACTAATGATTTTAAGGTGGTCATGAAGCTCTTCAAGAAGATTATTTTTCCTCGCTTCGGAGTCCCGAGAGTATCGATCAGTGATGGGGGTCTCATTTTCATCAGAGAACCTTCAAAGCTTTACTGAAGAAATATGGAGTCACTTATAAGGTTGGCTTGGCTTATCATCCTCAAACTAGTGGCCAAGTTGAAGTCTCCAATCGTCAGATCAAGCGCATCCTAGAGAAGGTAGTCAACTGGTCAAGGAAAGATTGGTCACAAAAGTTGGATGATACTTTGTGGACACTGCGAACTGCTTTTAAGACACCTCTAGGCACCACCCATATCGATTGGTCTATGGCAAAGCTTGTCATTTACCAGTTGAAATGGAGTATCTCTCAGCTTGGGCAATCAAAGAAATTAACCTGGATTTAGAGGCTGCAGGTGAGGCAAGACTTCTTCAGTTGAATGAGTTAGATGAGCTTCGACTGGAAGCATATGAGAACCACAAACTTTACAAGGAGCAGACAAATAAGTTTCATAACAAGATGATCGAGAAGCGCGAGTTTCATGTTGGTGACAAGGTTCTATTATACAATTCTAGACTAAGGCTTTTTCCTGGAAAGCTTAAGTCAAAGTGGTCTGGACCTTTTGTTGTCACTGATGTGAAGGCACATGGAGCCGTTGAAGTGGCTAATGCCGAGGGGACAAAGTTTAAAGTGAATGGTCAGCGTCTGAAACTATACCACGAGGGCGCTTTCATAGGCCAAGTAGAGGTTATCTACTTCGATGCTTCCTCACTTTGAAATCTGAGGTACTACGATCGTGCGGCACCTTTCTAAACCAGCGCTTTGCGGGAGGCAACCCGTCTTTACTTTTCTTTTTCTTTACTAGTTTAGATTACTTTTCTTATTTTTTTAGAGAGGTGAGAGAGAGTGTACTGATATTTAGACGAGCTTAGTGTGTGCAGGGGGTCAATATCACAACATGGGAAAAATTTGACGGAAAAATAGCTTGAAATTAAGCCGCCCGGTCAACCGGGCCATTTTACCCGACCGAGCCATTTTACCCGACCGGGCCTCTTAACTTGCCCTACCGGGCGAGTTTACCGGATAGGGCGCCCAGCTGATTTCAAGAAGGGCAGGAAAAAATTTCAAAAAAAATACCAAGTGACTTTCGCCCGGTCAACCGGGCTAGGCCGCTCGCCCGGGCGCGCAAGCGATTTCAGGGATTTATTTGCCCGATCAACCGGGCGGAATGCCTTTAGAGTGCTGAAGAATTGGATTTCGCCCGGTCGACCGGGCTACCTCGCCCGACCGGGCTGCTGAAATTCACACTTGCCTACATGTGCCAGCGCTGCAAAAAAAAAAAAAACGAATGCAAAGGAAAAAAAATCCGCCCGGTCGATACTTGAATCAGCGTTTTTTTTGCCCTTGTTATATCCGCCGAGGATTTTCTTTCCTCACTCCACTTCTTTCATTCTCTTTCACTCTTATACATCCTCTCAAACCTCTCTCTCTCCACACAACCTCCATTGCCAAATTCCATCCTACCTTTCTCCATCCACAAATTCCATCTTCTCCCTCAATTTTCTTCACCTCCCATCACTTTTCTTCACCTTTCTCACACCAAAAATTCACTCAAACGCCGTTTTTTTTTTCTTCATCCTACTTCCATTCACTACCTCACAAATTTTTTCATTTTTCACCATGTCAAGGCAAAACAAGAGGAGGCAACGCGAAAGGGGGGAAGCAAGCATTCAAATTCCATCAGATCCAACCTTCCCACATGTAATTTACAAAACTTTAGAGCAAAAACAAAGATTTGAAAAGTTGAAATATCGGAATATAATCCCCACCCGTTTTGTTGATACCAATTCTTTGCATGCTTTGGGTATATATGGTGAAACTAAGACTTTGTTTGAGAAATTGGGATTGGGGGCAATGTTTAGCATGTTTTTTTGGACATACATGGATCTTACACTTGAATTCTTGAGCTCACTAGAAGTAGGGAACAAAAATCAAGCTCTCTGCTTTCGCCTTATGAATGAGGATCGAGAACTCACATTAAGCCAATTAGCTGCTATTTTTGGCCTCCCTGTTACTGATGACCATCGCCCCCCTCCCACTGTTCGAATTAATACCTTGTGGACCGCATTCATAGGAGATGAGGATGTTAACACCTAGCATATGTCTGCAGACCATCTCCATTTTCCCAGCCTTCGCTACTTACAGCGATTTTTGGGATTCACACTTTTTGAGCGTGCTGAGCCCCACTCCTGTCAAAAATAGGAGATTTTTTTGATGGGTAGTTATCTGTTTCCTGAGTTTGATTACTCTTTGTGCCTTCCCTACCTGTTTGTGTCCCAACTGAAGCGGACTGCCGCTAATTTGCCTGCCTTGTTTGATGATGGTAGTGTTAGGGGGCAACCTATTATTTTAGGTGGCCTCATTACCGCTATTGCTGCTCATTTTGGTTATACTCCTAACATTAGCAATGCTGTAGTTGGTCCCGGTGAGATTGGCATTGATTATATGACCAATGCTAAATGGATAACCGCCCAGTCTGCGAACAAATTTAGGTGGTTCATTGCTATGAAGGAGTCTATCCTTCTTCCTGACCTTGCTCAGACCCGCCTAGAACCTGGTGTGGGGTCGTATCTCCTTCCTATGCGGGGTCAAGAGCCCATTGCTCGGCGACCTCTGCGGACCTACCACAGGCAGCCCGTTGGGGAAGCCTCCTCCTCCTCCACACCTGTGGATCCTATGATGACGGTCCTTACCCGCCTCGAGTAGGGACAACAGTCCCTAACCTCACAGATGGGCCGCCTTGAACTTGGTCAGGCTACCATCCAGACTCACCTGACTTCCTTGGACATACGGTTGACTACCGTGGAGTCCGACATGCGCCATGCCCTGTACCCTATCTACCATGACTACTTTCACCAGGGGCTTGTTGCCCATGATGCCACCCACCCTTCATGGTACACACCACAGGTACTTGACCCCACTGACCATACTAGGGATGATACTTCTGGCCATACTGCTTTTGGTGATGCAGGTACTACCGGTGGCGGTTTTACTGCGGATATGTCTGATGATGATGAGTGAGTCTTATCTTTCCCTCTTGCTGCAATGAGGCCATTGCCAAGTTCAGCTTGGGGGGAGGATTTCTGTAAGTACACCCCTCTCTTTTTACTGCTTTGTAGTGAAGTTAGTTTAGTTTCATTGCTTTCCTTAGTTTAGTTTCATTGCTTTCAAAAAAAAAAATCAAATATTGCTGAAAAAATACCAAAAAAACGAGCTTGACATGAGTTATGAGTTGCATAATTGTTTCCCTGTGCCCCAAAATTTTTGAATGACTTTTTGGACTCTTAATCTATGATAGTTGGCATGAGTATTTGTTAGTCTTGAGTTGATTTTCAATCTTCTATGACCCTTGATTGCATGATACTTATGGCACTTGCATTGATTGTGGAGCTAAGTTGGTTAGACTGTGAGTTTTCTTGAGCCATGGATGCCTACCTTTCATCCAGTCTTCCTCTTTGTTGTGTGATTAGTTCCTCGGTTATGATATTGATCTTGATTTTGATCATGTACTCTTTGAAAGTTTGATGTGCATACATGATTGACATGATTGAGGCGTTCTTTTCATAATTTCTAGCTCCAGAGTTGTAATTGATTACATTATTCCATCTCTAGCCCTGCTGAAGCCTTTCTGACTGTTTTGATTACTAACCGTCATTACAAGCCCCTCAGCCTTATTTGATTCTTGTCCCAAGCCTAGCTTGGGGGAGCATTAGTTGAGTGATTGGGTTGTCTTGATAGTTATGTATGTTGTGATATGTGCTAGTTGGAGTTAGTTCATTATGGGTGTATGATCGACTTATTACTTCATGTGTGAAAAAGAAAGAAAAGAAGTTCAACAATAAATAAATAAAAAAAAGAACAAATGGAAGTAAAAGAACAAAAAGGTTGAATTATTGAATAAACTGTTGTTTGAAAAGCAAAACAAGTTCAAGGAAAGTGAAAATGGTGATTGAGTTGAGAAAGTGAATGTGAGTGCCATTTTTGGAGATGTTAGTGAGTGAAGTTATGAAGGTCTCATTAGCCTAGTTCTGCTAGTCTATGCTCCTCCATGCTTGGTTTATCCACCACATTCCCAAATTTTTCCATACCTTTAGCCTCAGCCCCATTACAACCTTTAAAAGTCCTCTTGATCTCTATGTGTTGTATTATTGAATTGAAAGTGAGTCAATGGATCAAAGTTAAAGAGTAAGTGTCATTTCTGAGTCGACTGAATTAGGTTGAGTGTCATTATGTTACCTTCTAAACACACGAGAGTAGTGAGTTGAGAAGGGACATATGGTGGGAATGGAGAGTGATCGGGCACATCTTTTGCCTGCCACAAAAATGAGAGAAGAGTGTTCCCCCTTGTGAGCACCATCTTAGCATCTGCATGATATGCGCAGTGGACCTTACTTGATTGTCTTTCTCGGTGATTGATCGTTGGCTTGATATAATTGATTGATGATGATGCATGCCTTCTTGATTGATTTTGAGTCTACTAATACTTTCGAACTGCATTTTTTATGGGGTGAAACAATTATATCTTGTAACTCATTTGTGTGGTTTTGCTTAGGGACAAGCAAAAGGTTAGCTTGGGGGATTTTGATGTATCTATTTTATATAGATTATTTAGCCCAATTCCCTTAGCTTTGATAGTTGATTTGAGCTCTTTGGAGCTCGATTTTTGTGTGATTTGATATGTTTGGACTTATTTCCGTGTGTTAGATGTTTTTGTGCAGATTAAGCGTTTAGCACCCTCATTTGAGTTGCAGAACGGAAGTCCAACGAATCACATATAGCCCATAGAAGATCCGAGAGATTGCACAAGTGATTCGGACAAGATTACACGAAAAAGAGCGAGAGATCACTCTCGCCCGGTCGACCGAGCGGTTTGGCCCGACCGGGCGAGCCACAAAATTCAGCTGACACAAGACTTGTTCGCCCGGTCAACCGGGCGAAAGAGGCGCCAAAACTGTTCACGCGCCCGACCGGGCGGAATTTCCTTCTTTGTCGTAATTTCAGATCACCGTCGCTCGACCGGGCGGTTTTGCCCAGTCGACCGGGCGGTTTTCCCGGAAGGTTAGTTTTTGCGTTTTAGCCGGTTTTGTAAAAACTATAAATAGGCTTTTAGTATTTTCGATTAGACTATCTTATTTTCTGCGTTTTTAGGTTTAAAAAACGTAGTCTTTCTCTACTTTGGTATTAACACTTTACTTTGAAGATTACAAATATCATTAATTTCGTTTTCATAGTTCTTCAATCATTCGGTATTCTTCTTTACTTTGCTTATTTTAATGAATTCTTATATTTGCATTATGTTTATTGAGTTTATTATTATCATGAGTGAGTAGTATTTTTCTAGGGCTTAGAGAGGGAAGCCATGTTTATACCTATTTGATTGTGGTTTAAAGTTCTTCGATATTTGGATTGAATTAGAGTAATTTCCTATTGATTTGTTATGCTTGTTTGATTCATGTAATTGCGCAATATCATGGGTTTATGTTTAGCTAATAGGAGTTAGAATCGAAAGATCATACTCATTAGAGGCTTGTTATAATAGGTAGGTCTGATTATGTTGAGCGACCGTACTGGCATATGTTGATCTAAGAGTTGTTAAGGCCCGACCGTAGGATTAACGAAATACTCTAATTATTCGAACCTCAATCCAAGTATTGTTGAACTATATTGTAGTGATTTAATTGGTATAAGCATGGTGGACCGATGGATTGCCCTAGGTTTTTAATTGTTTGATAAACTTCCATCTTTTTGTGTTCTAGCTTATTCTAGTTTAGTTGTTAATTATTCAATCAATTTCCTCTCTTGAAGTAGTTAAATAATTGAGCACAAATCTATAGAACACCTCTCCCTGTGGATCGACCCGTATTTGCCAGTTTCTGCTAACAACAGACAACATGCACTTGCGGTATATATTTTAAAACCCATCAATACCATTCAAACATCACATCGTCGTTGTCCTTTGTCGTGATCGTACTTCATTGACCCTGGCTCGTCACGATCACTCGTCACGACTGCTATCATCTCGTGACTCGGGCATTTACGTCTTGCTCGTCGCGATTAATTGCATGACTAGTCCATATGTCCACAGTGTCTTCCATAAATGTCTAGACTTATTCCTGAAATGTCATTATTAGTCCTAGGTCGTTGGTTCTGCCAACGACAGGACGATGCTCACGTCATCGTTTATTTTATCACATAAGAAAAAATGCGAAAGGAAAAAAGAAAAAAAAACGAAATGAACTTAATCGTTTAAAAATTATATCTCTTCAGATGGATGGCATTCCAACTCCGTGGGACCATCGATCCATCTTGGTGCCGCAGTTGATATGCCTCATTGCCAACGACTCGTTCGATTTGGTAAGGTCCTTCCCATGACGCTCCTAATTTTCCTGCATTCAACTCTTGAGTATTTTGGAATACCTTTCGTAGCACCCAATCTCCTTCTTTGAACGACTTGGCTTGTACATGTTTGTTAAAGCTTCTGGCGACCATCTGTTGTTGAGCTGCCATTCTTACTAGCGCCGTGTCTCTGACCTTATCTAATGTGTCTAGATCGTGTATGAGTTCGTCTCGATTTTGCGACTCCGTCATGAGACCATACCTTGCAGTAGGGATGCTAACTTCAGACGGTAGGACGGCTTCACATCCATATACTAACAAAAAGGGTGTTTGCTCCGTTGCTGTCCTTGGCGTCGTTCGATTAGCCCATAGGATGGATGATAGTTCTTTTGCCCACTTCCCTTTTCTTGCTTTTAGGCGTTTCTTCAACGATTTAATGATATTCTTGTTGCTGGATTCTGCTTGTCCATTGGCTTATAGGTATCGTGGTGTTGACATTAGCAAAGTGATGTTCCATTCGTCAAAGAAATGTTTGGTTTTATCGCTTATAAATTGCGACCCATTCTCGCATATAATTTCTGACGGTACTCCAAACCTGCAAATAATGTTAGTATGTATGAAAGAGATCACCTCTTTGTCACGTACTTGCTGGAACGAATCTGCTTCTATCCATTTAGAAAAGTAGTCCATTAGTGCTAACATAAAGACCTTCTCTCCTGGGGCTGGTGGTAGTTTACCAACTAGGTCCATTCCCCATTTCATGAAAGGCCAAGGAGTTAAGGTTGAGTGTAACAATTCACAAGGTTTGTGCGTCATACCTGCGTGGCGTTGGCAACTGTTGCATTTCGTCACATACCTTATAGCGTCTTGTTTCATCGTCGGCCAATAATATCCCATCCTTAATGCACGATTAGAGAGGCTACGTCCACCGGAGTGATTTCCACAGGTGCCGTCGTGGAGATCTTGTAAGATTTGTGGCCATTGGTCACGTTCTAGGCAACGCAAATAGGGGCCTGCTGCTGATTTTTGGAACAAGACTCTTTGTATGACTATAAACCGCGACGCTTAAAATCTTATTCTCCTTGCCTCATTCCTGTCGCTTGGTAGAGTATCGTTAGTCAAATAATCTAAAAGGGATTTAGTCTAATTGATACTTACCTCGTCTTCATCTTCTCATATAGTGTCGACAGACTGGACGTCCACGATTGTCGTCGCCTTGTCGATGGCTGGTTTCTCCAAATGGACGAGAGGGATAGAATTGAATGTTGGATCTCTTAGAGATGAGCCCAAATTGGCAAGTGCATCTGCTTGGGCGTTTTGGTCTCTTGGTACCTGCGTTATTGAAAAAGAATAAAACAATTTAATCTTACCTTTAGCGACCTCCAAGTACGACGTCATTTATGAATCTTTTGCTGCAAATTCTCCTTTGAGCTGACAATTAGGAGTGAGTCACTGTAGACCTTAAGCGATTTTGCCCCCAAGTCGTTAGCCAGCGACATTCTAGCTATTAAGGCTTCATATCCAGCTTCGTTATTGGTCGCCTTGAAATCACAGCATATGGCTTGTACTATCTTGTCCCCTTGTGGCGGCTTCAACACGACGCCTAGTCCTGCAACTCGGAAGTTGGAAGATCCATCGACAAATAGGATCCATGCCCCATCATTAACGTTATTGATTCGCGCAAGCTCTTCGTCTGCCAACTTACCTAAGTTTAGGCTGACGTCGGCCACAAAATAGGCAAATACTTGAGATTTGATCGCCATTCTGGAAAGGTACTGTATGTCGTATCCGCTTAGGGCTATTGCCCATTTACCCATTCATCTTGTCAATTCGGGTCTACGCAATACACTTTTGATAGGATAATTAGTCATAATAACAGGGTGCGTCTCAAAATAATGTCTTAATTTCTTAACGGCTGTGACTAATGGGAGTACAAGCTTTTCAAGGGAAGAATACCTGGTTTCAGCATCTAGTAAAGACTTACTGACATAGTATATTGGTAATCGCTGATGGTCTGCTTCCCTCGTCAAGACGGCACTCACTGACGTTCTGCTTACAGCTAAGTACAGCTGTAATATTTCTCCCTCGTTTGGCTTCGACAGCAGGGGCGGTGTAGCGAGGTACGCTTTTAATGCTTGTAGCGCTTGGTCGTGCTCTTCAGTCCAATCGAATCCCTTATTCTTCCTCAGCACGTAATAGAATAGGCGGCATTTGTCCGACGATTTGGAAATGAATCTATTGAGGGCTGCGACTCGTCCTGTCAACTTCTGTACCTCTTTGACGTGTCTGGGGGATTGGATATTAACGAGTGCTCGTATTCGGTCTGGACTGACTTCAATACCTCTTTGCGTCACGATATACCCTAGGAATTTACCTGCGAAAACTCCAAAAGTACACTTGGTATTAGGGTTAAGTTTCATACCATATTGTCGAAGGACGTCGAAGGCCTGTGTCAAGTGTTGGATATGGTCATCTGTTTTCCTTGATTTGACCAGCATGTCGTCTATATAGACTTCCATCGTGTCTCCTAGCTGGTCTTTGAACATATGGTTGACCAATCTTTGATATGTCGCACCTGCATTTTTCAGACCAAAGGGCATGACCTTATAACAATAAATACCTTTATATCACTGACGAACGTGGTCTTCTCTTGGTCGTCCAGGTGCATGAAAATTTAATTATACCCGGAGTAAGCATCCATGAATGTTAATAGCTCATGTCCAGCGGTCGCGTCTACCATAGCGTCAATATGAGGGAGTGGTAAAGGATCCGTTGGACACGCCTTATTTAAGTCTGTGAAGTCGATACAAACTCTCCACTTGCCATTCTTCTTACTGACGACGACGACGTTGGCTAACCAGACGAGGTACTTTACTTAACGGATTTTTCCAGTTTCAATAAGCTTCTGCACTTCGTCATTAATAATTTGGTTACGATCTGGAGCGAACTTCCGTCTTTTCTGCTTGACTGGCTTGTGATGAAGATATACGTTCAACTTGTGCGTAATGACATCTGGGCTAATACCTGTCATATCTTCATGGGACCAAGCAAAGCAATCTTGGTTAGCCTTTAAAAAAATTATTACCAGGGTTTTTAGTTCCGTCGACAAGGAAGCTCCGATTCTGACGACTCTATCCGGGAAGGTCGGATCGAGCACCACTTCATCGATTTGCTGTTCATTTGGCTCGTCAGGTACCGATCCATCCTATAGTTGCTAGATTGTTGCCTTGGAAGATTTGAGCGACGAACTGTAACATTCTCGTGCTGCTTTTTGCTCTCCTTTGATCTCTTGGACGCCCCATTTTGTAGGGAATTTGATCATTTGGTGGTATGTAGATGGAACGGCCTTCAATTTGTGGATTCATGGAGTGCCTAAGATCACGTTGTATGCTGAGGGGCAGTCGAGGACGTTGAACTTTGTCTGAAGATTGACACCTTTAGCGTAGGTAGGCAGGACGATCTCTCCAAGAGTTTGTTGCGTCTCTCCACTAAAACCGACCAGCACCGTCGACTTCTTCGTCACATCCTTTTCGTTCAATCTCATGCCTTCTAGGGCACTTTTGAATAATATATTTGCGGAATTGCCACCATCGACGAACACTCGCTTGAGAAGGCAATTACTAACGGTCAATGAGATGACCAAGCCATCGTGGTGCTCATCTTCGCATACATCATCATCGTTGAATGTGATGGACATCGCTTCCGATTTCCTTTCGTCATTAGACATGCAATCTTTGGGAACATTCGACGATGGGGATCCATCTCGAGCTAGCCTCTTGGATGTTGAATATGTTAGTCCACAAATATCGGATCCACCAGAAATAACATTGATTACCTTTACATGTGACGGCGACGCAGGGGGATTCTTCTTAGGGGGATTCTTGTCGACGATGACTTCCCTTTGTCGCTCAAGAAGATCATGCAGATGTCCTTTGTTCAACATAATTGGGACTTCTCTCCGAAGGGCAATGCAGTCTTCAGTCCTATGGCCATGGTCATGATGAAACTGGCACCACTTCGTTTAATCTTTTTGTGAATCTGGACGATCACTTTTCCTTGGCCATCGGATGGGAGCTCCGATCTTTGTTAAAGCGTTCACGACGCCTCCGACGTCGACAGAGAATCCATAAGATCCAACGTCGGGGTATGATGGAGAATCGGCCTTAGCGTCGGTACCTGCATTTTCCGACACATCATTAATGTTATGTACCTGGTTTGGACGACTGTAAGGATGGTTCCTCCAGTTGTTCCTTTTTGGGACGAAGGCTTTGCGGTCGCTTGCTCCTTCTGACGTATGGCGGGTAGAAATAGTGTTGAGGATGGCATCGTCTTCCTCCAAGCGCATCTGGGTCAAAGCTCTTGACTTTACTTCTTCAAAGATAATGCAAGGGTATTTCGTCAAGCGATTGTACAACTTCGACCGGAGGATGAGACCTTTCCTGAAACATTCGGTAGCAGTTTTAGTGTCCAAGTCTTTAATACCAATCATTTCTTTATTAAAGCGATTATAATAATCACGAACGGATTCTCCTGGTCTTTGGACGACGCCATATAGATCGCTCGTCTGCTTGTCGAGACTACGACTTCCTTCGAACTTATCATAGAACTTGTTGACCAGAGTTGAAAAATTGTTGATGCTTCCTTGTAATAGCCCATATCTTTAAGCAGGTTAAAATAATTAATTATTATATTAGCAAAGTTATGCTTTTAGTTTGAAATAAAGGTAAATTATTAAGAAAAATGTTTTGGGCTTTTAACAAGTTAAAATATGATTTTAGAAAAAAAAAAAAAAGAGAAAAGTCTAAATTCCTTTTTCATTCCTCTTTTCCTTGTGTCAATTGTTGAAAGACACACTTCATCAGTTCTCTCCTTCGTGTCTTGCTCAAGTAAAGCCATAAGATTGAGTTGACAAAATTCCTTAAGATTTTCATCTTATTACCCCAAATTGGGTTGATATTGGAGGAACCCAATATAGTCCCCAAATTCATCTCCACTCTCGCACTAGTATTTTCTCTCATCCTTAAGTTGCTGCCGAGTTTCTTTGCTCAAAATCTTCGGCATTCAGTTGGTTGTTGGGCTTATATGCTGTATGAAAATTGTAGATCTCTTCGAGTTATTGAATTTAGGCTCAAAAATTTCTTCAATCGGAGTTCGGAGCTATGAGTTATGCCCTCTCGAAGTTTATAGTTGATGCTGCCCTGTTATGTTCGGCTGCTGCACATATTTTCGTGAAGGAATTGTGTCCTTGACTCTAATGCAATTACTAAATATAACATGGATCATATTATGGAGATAATAAATTCATTAAATTGGGTCGTCTATACGCCTTGCTAGAGGATGCTATAGAACTTCAGGTTTAAATAATAATAATCCCGAAACCCAATTAGATGGATCCTACAAAGGTCACACTTGCACAATCCGGATCAATAAAAGAATGACCTAGAGCCCATGTAGGACTCTAGGAGTGGCCGGCCAAGGAGAAAGAAAAGGAGAGGACTCCTAACCTAATTAGTTCCTATAATTAGGTGTGGGGTGAGAAAATAAAGTAGTCAGTTCATTCTCTCATTATTTTCTCTCTCCTCTTTTCTCTCTCATTCAAAGTTACGTAATACTGCTCCAAGAAATAGAAGAGTCCCTCTTCCTGCCAACTAGCATTGGTGGAGCATTGATCTGGATTCGTGGACCTAGTAGAGGAATCTCAATTGCGGTTCTATTTCCGGATCTCGAAGAGCTTTGTGTAAATCACGTGTCAAAGGTTAATTCTTAACTATTATGTGATCCTTGAATGTATATGCATGAGTTCCTGTTTTAAGTGCTTATGAATATGATTCATGAAATTCCGCTTAGAGTACTTATAATCATACATTTCGTTCCTCTGTTCTCTTTTGTTGTTGCTGCACATTGTGCTAATGTTGGTGTTGTTCTACTCTCCAATATATTGTCTTATGAAGAACCCAAATCACTTTTGGTTGCAAGGTATAATATTTGAAGCTAAAACCCTTTCAATTTCTTTTACTTGTTTGACATAAAGTCAGGAATTGGTTTTAGTTTGCATGTTATAAATTCTTTCTATGCGTTGGTTTTTTTTTTTTGGTAATTCATTGCTTAAGATTTGCTTAGTTATCTTGCACATAATTGTTTGAATTTCAAATCAATATTATTAAGTGTAATGGAGTTAATTAGAGTTAGCTTATGGAGTTGATGTTGATTATTTTCCAATGGAAGGAAGTTAGATTATTAGTAAAAGGAGAAAGGTATTAAGGATGGTTAATTAAGCTCAACTCTTTAACTTGGGTTCTAATAGGAATCTATTTGTTAAATTTATTGTTGAGGTGAATATATATTGGTTTATGGAGCTCAAAGAAATTAAGGAAGCTTGGAGGTTCTCATTTATTGGATTGGAGATTAAGAAATTGGATTTCGTATGAGGTAACATTTATGTTCAGCAAAATGTATTTAAAATGCCCGTGTGTCGGTGTGTGTGTTATATTGTATTTTTGATATCATACATTGTTTATAATCGTGGCCATGGTTATAGATGCATGAGTATGTGTTGAGTTGTGAAATTATATTGATTAATCATAAAAATATGTTTTGTTCAGTTATTGAAATTGTTCGGAAATACTATGTTTCTTGATATATGATTTGACCATAATAATGTAAAAAGGATTTCGTATTTGTTTTAGCTGGCTTAGCTTATGAACTGAGATGAAAAGTGGGCAAGGTACAGGTGGAGAAAAATGATTCGGATATAAGTTCAGTTAAGACCAGATAAGGTCGAATACTCTGTTATAATATGTTAAGTTATGTTATGCCAAAACCTGTACTTGCCAGCGATTTGTTTTAAGTGATTGAGCTATGCCAGCGATATATTTTAAAGGATTAATTATTTTCCGAACAATTACCAAGTATGATTATTGTATGAAAAATGTTTGCAAACTAAAACCGTTTTGACGGGCTGAAGTAAAGTTACTGAGTTTTTCGCTCATTTTAGTTTTTGTTTGTTTTGTATTTTCTTCTGTAATTTGCAGGTTTTGGTTGGAAGCTCGGAATGGATTAAAATGAGAGTAGTGATTCAAAATTTGTAATTAGATTAGTGATTCAAGTTGCTAGTATTCAAATGCTTATTTGAGAATAAATGTTCTATTGTTTGAGAATCGTGTAAAGTATTCTGTAATCCGATATTGGTTTTGAAGTTGTTTGTTGTGGGCCCATAACCCACAGGTCCAGGATCGTTTTATAGGTGTTTGTTTCCGCTGCGAGTAAATGTAAATTCGAGGTTATTAAGTATTAATTGAGATTTATGAATGCTAAGTATGATTAGCTAGCAGCTCGGAAGTGCGGGCTGTTACAGGTGGTATCAGAGCAAGGTTGTTTTAGAGTTGTCGTGATCTTCATATCATGACATATGAGCTTAAGAAAGATATTTGAGATTGTTTAAGAATGGATTTGGGTTATTAGTCGTTAAGAGATTGAGAATTTGAAAGAAATGGGTAAAGATTTCTATTGGGATTTAGGGCTTGTGTTGTAAGTGGTGATTTAAGAAAATTATGTTTAATAAATTCTAGAGGATTTGAATTAAGGTTTAGTGATTAATTGTTTGGGAAGCAATTGACCTATTGAGGCATTGGAGTTAAGTTAAGGGTTGATCTGATTTGATTTATGTTCAAAATGTTTTATATGAACTTATTCGTTCTCAGATATTCAAAAGTTTTATGTTTTCAAATTTCGAGGACGAAATTTATTTTAAGGGTGGTAGTATGTAATAGCCCATATCTTTAAGTAGGTTAAAATAATTAATTACTCCCTCCGTCCCATAATATAGTGCTTACTTCTCATTTTTCACGGGAATTAAGGTAAATGGATGGAGTAGTAGGATGTTCCAAAAATAATAATTAATGAAGTGCTTTTTTAGTGCTTTTTATCTTGGAACTAGTTATTTATTGTCTTTTTCCTTTAAAAAAATATCAAAAAACAATAAATGTTCCTTGGAATAGTGTAAAACAATATGTAGGGGCACATATTTTTAAAGAAATATAGGGGTATTTTGGAAAGTTTGTGTAGAAATTAAGGATATTTTAGTCCAAACAAATTGATTAAAAAGAAATAGGCACAACATTTTGGGACACCCTAAAAGGAATGTGAGCACAATATTATGGGACGGAGGGAGTATTATATTAGCAAAGTTATGCTTTTAGTTTGAAATGAAGGTAAATTATAAAGAAAAATGTTTTGGGCTTTTAACAAGTTAAAATATGATTTTAGAAAATAAAATAAAAGAGAAAAGTCTAAATTCCTTTTTCATTCCTCATTTCCTTGTGTCAATTGTTGAAAGACACACTTCATCAGTTCTCTCCTTCGTGTCTTGCTCAAGTAAAGCCATAAGATTGAGTTGACAAAATTCCTTAAGATTTTCATCTTATTACCCCAAATTGGGTTGATATGGGAGGAACCCAATATAGTCCCTAAATTCATCTCCACTCTCGCACTAGTATTTTCTCTCATCCTTAAGTTGCTGCCGAGTTTCTTTGCTCAAAATCTTCGGCATGCAGTTGGTTGTTAGGCTTATATGCTGTATGAAAATTGTAGATCTCTTCGAGTTATTGAATTTAGGCTCAAAAATTTCTTCAATCGGAGTTCGGAGCTATGAGTTATGCCCTCTCGAAGTTTATAGTTGATGCTGCCCTGTTATGTTCGGCTGCTGCACATATTTTCGTTCCTCTGTTCTCTTTTGTTGCTGCTGCACATTGTGCTAATGTTGGTGTTGTTCTACTCTCCAATATCTTGTCTTATGAAGAACCCAAATCACTTTTGGTTGCAAGGTATAATATTTGAAGCTAAAACCCTTTCAATTTCTTTTACTTGTTTGACATAAAGTCAGTAATTGGTTTTAGTTTGCATGTTATAAATTCTTTCTATGGGTTGGTTTTTTTTTTATTGGTAATTCATTGCTTAAGATTTGCTTAGTTATCTTGCACATAATTGTTTGAATTTCAAATCAATATTATTAAGTGTAATGGAGTTAATTAGAGTTAGTTTATGGAGTTGATGTTGATTATTTTCCAATGGAAGGAAGTTAGATTATTAGTAAAAGGAGAAAGGTATTAAGGATGGTTAATTAAGCTCAACTCTTTAACTTGGGTTCTAATAGAAATTTATTTGTTAAATTTATTGTTCAGGTGAATATATATTGGTTTATGGAGCTCAAAGAAATTAAGGAAGCTTGGAGGTTCTCATTTATTGGATTGGATATTAAGAAATTGGATTTCGTATGAGGTAACATTTATGTTCAGCAAAATGTATTTAAAATGCCCGTGTGTCGGTGTGTGTGTTATATTGTATTTTTGATATCATACATTGTTTATAGTCGTGGCCATGGTTATAGATGCATGAGTATGTGTTGAGTTGTGAAATTATATTGATTAATCATAAAAATATGTTTTGTTCAGTTATTGGAATTGTTCAGAAATACTATGTTTCTTGATATATGATTTGACTATAATAATGTAAAAAGGATTTCGTATTTGTTTTAGCTGGCTTAGCTTATGAACTGAGATGAAAAGTGGGCAAGGTACAGGTGGAGAAAAATGATTCGGGTATAAGTTCAGTTAAGACCAGATAAGGTCGAATACTCTGTTATAATATGTTAAGTTATGTTATGCCAAAACCTGTACTTGCCAGCGATTTGTGTTAAGTGATTGAGCTATGCCAGCGATATATTTTAAAGGATTAATTCTTTTTCGAACAATTACCAAGTATGATTATTGTATGAAAAATGTTTACGAACTAAAACCGTTTTGACGGGCTGAAGTAAAGTTACTGAGTTTTTCGCTCATTTTAGTTTTTGTTTGTTTTGTATTTTCTTCTGTAATTTGCAGGTTTTGGTTGGAAGCTCGGAATGGATTAAAATGAGAGTAGTGATTCAGAATTTGTAATTAGATTAGTGATTCAAGTTGCTAGTATTCAAATGCTTATTTGAAAATAAATGTTCTATTATTTGAGAATCGTGTAAAGTATTCTGTAATCCGATATTGGTTTTGAAGTTGTTTGTTGTGGGCCCATAACCCACAGGTCCAGGATCGTTTTATAGGTGTTTGTTTCCGCTGCGAGTAAATGTAAATTCGAGGTTATTAAGTATTAATTGAGATTTATGAATGCTAAGTATGATTAGCTAGCAGCTCGGAAGTGCGGGCTGTTACATTCCTGGTTTGAGAAATCCAAGCCATTTGAGGGCAGGTCCTGTTAAGGTAGCTCCGAAGGATTTGCACATGCACGTCTTGACCAGGTGCCAAGGTATGGACGCTTGCCACATTCTCTGCTTATATTGGGCAACATGTTCAGTCGGGTCGGTTGATCCGTCATAAGTAGCGGTCAGGATGGGACGATTGAGCTTCTTTGGCAGCGACACTTTGGAGATCTTTTCCACGAACGGGGACGCTGCATATCCGTCTTGATGCTCGACGATGCTTGGCGACGGTGCTCCAGGGAGTTGAGACAAGAGCCTCATCATTCGACGATTCTGCTTTTCGATCAAGGTCATTCGCTTCGCCATGAGGTCGCTTTCATTTAACTGAGCATTTTCTGGTACTCCTCCATCTTGATCTCCTTTTGCTTCGTCGTCAGGGGAGTCATCATCTTCCGATTTGGCGCTCTCTGAGTCGGTCAAAGAGTGCATGATAGGAATATCTTCAGTGTTGATCCGACGTTGTTGCTTGGATGCTTTCGTCGATGCTAACTCTTCTTGCAGTTTTTGAATCTTCTCTTGCGAGGAAGTGAAATCCGAGGACAGTCTTTCGTTGGCCTTCTTCATGTCGGCCATTTCTGCTTTCATTTGGTCGTAAAGCTTTTGCATCTCATCGGTGTTCATTGGTCCGACCATCTCGCTGGAACTGGGAGAGAATGAACGATCTATCTGTCGGCCCCACGGTGGACGCCAAATTGTTTAGGTGAAAATCTGCCCTAAGGCAATGTCGATCGAAGGGACGACGACAACTAGATTATACTATGACTGAAGTGAGATGGACGAAGGGGAAAACAGGGAAAGAACACAAGGAAATATTGACGCGGAAAAACCCCAATGAAGATGGGTAAAAAACCGCGGGTGGTTATGAGTCCACCAATCCACTAATGCAACTATCGTCGATGATGTACGATAGTCAATACAAATCTAATGCTAACAATGACTAATGAATACGATTCACGAATGTAAATGTAGTTCGCTCAAAGTAAAAAAAATGTATGCTCTGTGAATATTTTGCTTGATAACTTAGAATAGAATGAATGTCGTAGAGAGATCCTTGGTCTTCAGATTGCCCTTCCTTTTATACTCTTGACCGCACGTCCTGGCAGTTCCACAAACAAAGGCGAGATCTAGGGGAAAATCACAACAACTCTTAGACTTCATTTGAATATTATCCCACTTCTACTTGCACGCTCCTCATAGCTGACTTAGTCTTCCTCAATTGTAGGCCATCAGTTATAGGCTTGGTTTGGACAATCTGCATAGTCATACGGTCTAGACGGATTGACAGTCGTTACCTTGGTCTAACCCTGCATAGAAAATTGATCATAACAAACATCAATACATATGTTCACTACACAAATCCATTATATTATTCACAAGAAACTAAACACAACAATGATATGGCTATAAGAATAACGTGAAAAAAAACATGACTTTTGCTTCAAGAACAAACCATCAACATGTATATAAATAAACTATCAAAAAAAAACATGTATATAAATATAATCAGGTTAATATAATCCAAACACATACAACAAGCATTTCATAATTAACGTAATACTCCTCAAAAGTATTAATAATAATAGTAACAATATTTTACCCAAAATCCTATAAGAAACTAACCCACTTAATCACTATAACATATATAATTCTAATGTGAATTCTAACCTTTCTAGGAAGACGTTAGTAACCTGGATCGTCGGGTGAAGTGCAGAACTACAATAGGTTATGCGTGCTCCTCGTGCATAGGATGTTCATCCTCTAACTTGCTTCCTAACGTGCCAAGAACAAATGATCAATAATAGACTATAAGTGACAAAATAACAAGGAACAAGTATTTAAATTTTGGAGGAAGAAGAAAATTAAAATTTTCCTCACAATAAAATGAAAATGGCGAGTGAAATAGAGTAGGATTAAGTTGAAAATTCTGATCAGATTTTAGGAATAAAAAGGAGTTTAAGAGAGGCTTTAAGTCTCCTAATGATGGGTTTAATGCATTATAAGTGGGGGGTTACAAGAGGAACCAAAGATCATGTCTTTTGGAGCTTCAAAACTCTTCAAATTCTTCCCCACATGGCTGATTTTTGGACATCACAATAATAATAAGTGGTGGATTGAGTTCGTCAAGAGCTTCGGTCCGAAACAATTATAAATATCTGTAGGCGTGTTTTTATTGCCTACGCGGGATGAGCGCGTATTTGACTACATCATTGTAGATCTTTAAGTGAAGACTCATAAACCTAATTGAATATTGGGAAATTATAGGGACAACTTAGGGACTTATCCAATGTAAATTTCCCCATCATGACTCCATGAATGGTCAATGAACCAAAGATTGAGTTTGGGGGTGAGGGTACGAAAATGAACAGGAATCAAATTCGCCCATTGATGACCTCTACTTAATAACGATTCATGTCAAGATTTATGCAATTAAACAACCAAGTAATATGTTAATGCAATCTAAAATTAATTAATGTTGGTTCATTAAACACACAAAAGACTAATTTTTGGTGACATGTTATTATGCAATCAAATTACTGGGAACCTAATCCAATTGTCCAAATTATCTGAATTTAGCGTTGGAACATTTATTTAGTTCTTTGATTAACAAAAAAAAACATGTGGTGTGATGAAAGCATCAAATCATACAAGCATGCATATGAATAAAATAATATAGCACAAATTCTTAGGTGTAACCATTACACTATAACTTATAGTCACTAGTGGAAAAAACATCATCGGATCTGGTCAAAACAGGGGTTACTGATCCAGTTTTGGGCCGGATCAGTTGACTTAAGAACCGGACCAGTTAAGTATGGAAAAATATTAAAAAAAAGATACGCTTTATATCTTAGAACAACAACATTCCAACAACGACAATTTACAAGAAAATACGAAGGAAATTCAGAGATGAATCGGAAAAATATACAGCGACAATTTAAATCACAGTAGATGAACCGGAAAAATTACAAAAAAAAACCCTAAAATTAGTAGATAAGAGAAATTAAATTACAAAAATGAAATTACAAACAATATACAACGAAATTACTAGCCACAAAAATTGCAAAAAATAACCAAAAAAATTACAATGGAACAAGAAAATACGATAGAAATTCAGAGAAATGAAAAACTAAGAAAGAAATTAAAACTAAAAATTACAAGACAAATTTCGATCGAAAATAAAAACAAAAATTACACAAAAAATTTGAAAACAATCCAGCTAAAAAGACCAGACTCTTCGAACTTCGATTACGCACTAACCGGATACGTAATAAATGGACGGCGAGATGAGAGACGATGACTGGAGCGAATTCAGACGACCAGCGACGATGAGTTACGGAGAGAAACGAAGAAGGAGGAGCAAAGAACGAGATCTGGCGGTTGTGCGCTAAAGGAGGAGAGAAGGAGGAGATCCCGCGGTGAGAGAAACGACGTTGTGCGATGCAAGTTGGTGGTCGGCGTTGTGTGACGCAGGCGGTAAGAGAGCACGAAGGAGGAGGGAAGAGTGAGATCCGGCGGACTCAGGTTGTGGTTGGCATTGTGCGATGGAGGAGCACGAAGGAGGAGCGCTGGAGTTGTGGCTGCGGTGGACGTTGAAGACGGCGAAGTCTTGTGACGACGGTCTACCATGACGAGGTTCAAGATGATGGTGGTTGTTGGAGAGTGAAGATAGTGGTGGTTGTGTGTGAGAGAGGCTGAGGAGTTAGAGTAAAGAGGGAGGAGTAGAGGAGTGGAGAGAGAGAGAGATAGAGAGGGGCTGAGTGAACTTAGGGTTTGGCGGAGTAAAGGAGTTAAATGAGTTAGGGTTGGGCTTCTTATTATGATGATCCGGTTGGGCCTAAATTTTTTTGGGCTTGTTAGCTAATCCGGTTGGGATGAGAACCGAATCAGTTTTTGTTAACTGATCCGGTTCTTCTCCGAACCGGATCAGCTAACAAGCCCAAAAATTAGGCGCCCAAAATAAGTGAACTTACTGATCCGATTTTAGGAGAACAGGATCAGTTTTGTTGTGTCATTTAAGGTTTTTTTCACTAGTGAGTGTAACGACCAAATAACCACTACTTCTTTTGTAAAAAACTCAAATGACATGAAATAAATGCCAAAATGACATCAAATATCTTGTCATTATTTGAATAGTCCATGTCATTTTGGTTGGAGTCCATGTCATTATGTATGTGAGGTTTTGTTATAGAGCAAGTTATGGTGTAGCATGTTATACCCAAGACGCACTCATAATATAATATAGAAAAATAAAGGAAAAGAAGAGAGATTAGAGAAGAATGTACAAGAAAGCGTTAATTTCTTCGAGATCTACATTATGACAAATAGATTGTTAGTAAATCAAAATCTAAATTGGAATTGACCCTCAGAAATTATATCTTTTGTGTAACACCCCGACAATTCTATCTTTTCTAAAATACCTTTTTAATATAAAACATAGAGAATTATCAAAGTATTATCGCCCGTGTGAAAACGTATCGGCTTATTCAGAATTTTGCAGCGGAAAACAATATAATAAACTTTATAAATAAAACTTAGTCAATTACAAAGTCAACTCCAAAAGTCAAACCACAAAGTCAAAGTCAAACTTAAAACCAAAACCAACTATAAAAAGTATAAACTCAAAGTATGATAATTAGACTACACAAGCTCTCCAATCATGAACCCAATGATGCATCATCTTCAAACCTGTAGATGGACAATGCACTATTGATCCCTAGAGATTGTTCACCAAAATGGGTCATCACAGGATCAATAAGGCATAGCCATGATCGACATACACAAACAAAGCACGTAATCAGCAAAGCTGAGTACTACATACTAAACAAGTAAACAATCCTAACATGATACTAATAAATAGTAGGCAGGAATAAATAATAACATAATAACTTGCAGATAACTTTTACTGAACTAAACTTTAACAATATTCTTATTACTTTAAATGGAATAGTCAATGGACCGAGTTGTCTCATCTAAACCAGCCTTCCCCTAGGAAGACGAAATACGGGCGCGACTCCGTATTCCAAAATGACCTACGATATCGAGGAACCTTTTAATAAATAGGAACGGTGATCAACCCAAAACCCAGAAAAAGCCATGGCACGCTCACCATGTACCCCAACTCCTGATTGACCAACACTTTAGACGTGCACCAGTCTAAAGCTTATTGCTATCCAGTTTCACTTTTCTAAAATTCCAGCAACTTATAAATTATTAAAACTCCCTTTAAACATACTCAAACATGCTTAAATTCATAATTTAAATCAATTTCATAGTTTATACCATGCTACTATGATTTTCCAATCTCTAAAACCCTAAAAATCCATGCTTTGATATTTGAAAATCCTATTTTAAATATAATAATCAAATCTGAATTTTTATTCTTTCAACACATAATTTATATAATCATAGATCCATCATTAAAACAGTAAATTAAAGCTTCTAATCCTAATTAGTACTAAAACAAATCATAAAAACATAATCTTTAATTAAAACTTGAGGAGGAAGAAAAGTAATCAAACCAACACAAAGAAGGAAGAGGACAAAAGGCATCGGCTGGGTAACGTGGCAGCAGCTGGCGGCACTCACGGTGGTCGGCGGTGGTTCGAAGTGAAGGAGGAAGGTTTCTTGTTGAGGAAGAAATCGTTTCTTGGAAGAGAAGAAAGAAAACCGAGAGGGAGAAAGAAGAGAAGGGCGCCGGGTTTAAGGAGTGAGGAGAGAGAAAATAATGTGTGGGTAAACTATTTGGGTTCATGGTATTTATATGGGTGTTTCCCTTTTTGGGCTTAGGAAAAAGGCAATTGGGCTTCAAATAGAGTTTAATGATGAATAAGATTGATGATTGAACTCCTAACATCACTAAAATTAGTATTTGGGTTCCTCAAGCCCATTTAAACTCTTTTTCCAAATCCAAATAGGTATTTCAAATATTTCAAGTACTTTCAAAGCATGACTTTAATAAATATTTGACTTGAATAAATTATTAAAATAATTCATTTGACTTTCAAATAGTCAACCTTTGAAGAAATAAAATTATCTAAATACTAAAATATACTTAAATATAAATAACTATACATTAAAATATATTTATAAAATTCATAAATTTACGGGGGATTACATTTTGTCACCTGAATCTTATGTAACAATCTATAAGAGGAACAATCTTGAAGCTTCAATGCAAATCAATAGAGTTTGAATGTAATTTGAATGTGTTTGAATGTATTTGAAGTGTATGTATGTGTGTTGTGAAGTATTAAAACGTAGGGAAAGAGTACGAAAAACGTTTGCAGAAATCACAGCTATTTTATAGGCAAAGGAAACCAACGACGCGAAGAGATAAGATTGCACCGTTACAATTAGTTTCTGATCGAGAACCAAATATCTGGCATTTGAGAATTTTTGAGTGCGTTGTACATGTACCTATTGCTTTGCCCTAACGCACCAAAATGGGTCCACAAAAAAGGATGAGAATATATGTTGGATTTGATTCTCCATCAATCATCAAATATTTAGAGCCAATGACTAGCGATTTGTTTACGGATTGATTTGCTAACTGTCATTTTAATGAGACATTATTCCCATCCTTAGGGGGAGAGAAAGTGGACCCACAAAACATAAAAACATAAATTACATGGAATGCCAAACAATGTCAATTTTCGACCCTAGAGCAAATTTGTGTGAACAAGCCAGTCAAGAAAATTGTTCATTTACAAAGTATTGTAAACCAATTGCCAGATGCATTCACAGATAATAAGAAAGTGACAAAGTCACATGTACCTGTTGAGAATGCTCCGACACGGATTAAAATTCCTAGTGACAATAAGGCCGCTGAAAATGAATCAATAGCATGCTGAAAACGGGTCGACCACCTGGTTATAAAAATTCAAAATCGAGAAAAATGAAAAAAAAAATGGTGAAATAACAAACGAAATTGATATAGATCCTCCAAAGATGAAGCATGATGAAATTCACGATGAAAACAAAAATAAACATAAACATGTTTCAGAAGAAAAGGAACATGAACAGATAGACAACAATGAAACTTCAATTAGTTATGTTTCTACAAAGAAAGAATGGAATCGAAAATATGTTGTCTTGAATGAAATCTTTGCTTACTTGATAGCGGTTGAAATAACATACGATAAAAATGATGTAGAACCATATACAGTAGATGAATGTCGCCGTAGAAAAGATTGGCCAAAATGGAAAGAAGCAATTCAAGCAGAATTGAAATCACTTAAAAACGTGAGGTATTCGGTTACCAATTAGGTACAAATGGGTATTAGTGAGAAAACGAAATGAGAAAAATGAGGTTACCAGATATAAGGCAAGGCTAGTAGTCCGAGGTTTCTCGTAAATGCCAGGGATTGATTATGATGAGACATATTCTCGAGTAGTTGATGCAACTACACTAAGATTTCTGGTAAGTTTATCAGTTTCAAAAGGATTGCAAATGAGGTTTATGGATGTAGTGACTGCATACTTATATAGGTCACTTGACACAAACATTTATATGAAAGTCCATGATGGACTAAAGCTACCAGAAAATCATATGCCCAAAAAAATGCTTTCAATAAAATTAAAAAAAAACTCTATGGGTTAAAACAATCTGGAAGAATGTGGTATAATCGTCTTAGTGAATATGTACTGAAAAAAGGATTAAAAAATAATCAAATCAGTCCCTGTGTATTCATAAAACGATCTAAATCAGGATTCGCCATCATTGTTGTCTATGTCGATGATTTGAATGTTATTGGGATCCTTAGAGAACTCGAAATAACTGCAAAGTACTTGGTGAAAGAATTTGAGATGAAATATCTTGGGAGGACAAAATTTTGCCTTGGCTTGCACATGGAGCATTTGAGAAATGGGATTTTTGTCTATCAATCAAACTATACAGAAAAAATTCTAAAACGTTTTTTCATGGACAACTCCCATCCATTAAGTTCTCCAATGATAGTGCATTCCCTGAATGTGAAAGATGACCCATTCAGAACACGAGAAGAAAACGAAGAAATTATTGGCCCTGAAGTACCATATTTAAGTGTGATTGGTGCCTTAATGTACTTAGCTAACAATACTCGACCTGACATAGCCTTTTCAGTGAACTTTTTAGCTAGATACATCAATGCACCAACAAAGAGACATTAGAGTGGAGTTAGACACTTGTTCTGCTATCTTTGAGGAACACAAGATCTTAAATTGTTCTATCATTCGAAACCAAATCTGTCACTCATTGGATATGCAGATGCTGGGTATCTATCAGATCCACAAAAGGCCAAGTCTCAATCTAGATATCTATTCACTTATCGAGGTACTGCAATTTCTTGGAAATCTACAAAACAAACTTTAACTGCCACATCATCAAATCATGCATAACTAATTGCTCTTTATGAAGCTAGAAGGGAATGTGTATGACTAAGGTCAATGAAGCAATATCCAAGAAGAATATGGAATGGAAGCAATAACAACAAATCCAACTATCATTTACAAAGACAATACTGCATGTATCACCCAAATAAGCGAATGGTATATCAAAGGAGATAACAGTAAACATTAATCACCAAAGCTCTTCTTCACACATGACCTCCAAAAGAAATGAAAAATAAACATCCAACAAATCCAATCATGTGAGAATCTTGCAGATTTATTTATCAAATCCCTTCCGACGAAGAAATTTGAAGAATTATTCCGAAAAAGTTAATGAGGCAGTTTACTATAGCATATGGATGTATAATAGTTGTACCCTTTTTCCTTTGATCAGATTTTTATCCCACTGAGTTTTACCTGATAAGGTTTAACGAGGCAACTGATATCCTGTTAGTTAGTGGTGGACATTCAAGGGGGAGCGTTGATATAAAAGTGAATGTCCACCGTACCGCCCACTGTCATGATTCACCCTGACATGCATTTAATGTATGTTGGGATGTTTTCTCCCGTCCTCCTTATTTGTTGAACTTAGGCATATGTAAATTGTAAATTTTTTACCTATAAATACCGTCATTGTAAGAAGGTGATTTTGTGCATTCAAGTATAACACATTCTACTTATATATTTCTATCAGTATCTTCTCTCTATTATATATTTCTCACAACAAAAATATATTATAAGAGACAATAAAAGAATATCAAATGAATAAACACTGTGAAAATCAAAGTGTCAATTTTCAACCAATGGAGGAAGTACATACCTATATACAAATACTCTAACAAGTATTAGAGAGATTTATTTTGGGCATTTATTGAGTTAAGGACACAATTGGGTATTGAACTTTGCAAAAAGTTTCAATTTGGGTACTCAACTTTAAAATGTTTCACTTTAGGTACTCAAATATAACTTTTATTACTTTTGCTGTTAACTCCAATTAAATAATAAAAAAAAAACTTTTGCACAAATTTTTTCATTTATCTTTCTAAAAAAAAAAACTTAATCTCTCTTTCTCTCTCCTCCTCCCATAAACACCAAATCCATCCCCCTCCCACCCCACCACTCCACCTCCTCCCACCCTTCCCCCCCCCTCCGCATTCCCCCCTAAAATTCTAGTAACATCACACTTTTTCACCCTTATTCTCCCTCTTTTCGGTATGCCATCTTCAGAATCATTTCACCACAAAAGTTCACTTCATTAAATTCATTACGTTTCACAAACTAATTAAAAAAACCCAGAAAAAAGACTTATTTTTCTGTCTTGTTGAAATAATGGGTGCTTTAATTGATCACTGATCTTTAAAAAAATAATTGAAAAAGCCCAGTAAAAAATCATGGATTTTGGTGTTGGAACTACAATGGTGTATAATGTGTGATTATAGAAGGTAATAAGGATGAGGAACGTTGGGAAAAAAATCTCAATTTGTATCCCAAATTCTTACTGCAAACACGAATCAACGACAAAATCATCAATGACACACTTTATTCTCTCTCTGGCAATGTTTACTTCTTGAGCAAGATGATACTGTTGCGAAAAATTGAACCACATACGAAATCAACTGGTTCCATCTCCGAGAATCTTCTCGAAATTCTGGAAATTATCGACGAATTGGATCATCGAAAGGGGAAAACAACGTCGAATTCCATGAAAGAAGCTTACTTGTTGTGGATCGTACGGTAAGATTTTTGGAGGAAAATGAAAATTACCTCAAAGTAGTGGAGAGCATGCGAAAAACTAGGGTTTGTAAAATGAAGGGTTTGAAATTAGCGGAAAATCTAACCGTTAGTAGGCTGATATTGAGGCTGCCATTTCTGATTCGAGTGTTTGTGAGAAGATTTTAGTGAGTAACACTAGAAATGAGGCGTAGGAAGAAGTCAGGGCTTATGGGACCTTCTTTTCTCGAACTGGCAAGGGACGAGGTAGGGGATCGGCGAAATCAGGAGTGGAGGAGAGACAAAAATTAGGGGATACTGAGGGCGAAAGGGTGGGAGGAGGTGGAGTGGTGGGTGGAGGTGATGGATCTGGTTTTGAGGGGAGGAGGAGAGAGAAAGAAATATTATTTTTTTTTTGTTAAAAAGAAATGAAATATTATATGCAAAAGTATTTTTTTATATTATTTAATTAGAGTTAACAGTCAAATTAACAGATTTCAAGTTTGAGTATCCAAACTGAAACATTTTAAAGTTGAATACCCAAACTAAAGCTTTTTACAAAGTTTAGTACCTAATTGTGTTCTTAACTCTACATTTATTATAAGCTTACAACTTTATCGAGGTTCAATTGTGAGTTACTACCTCTGCTTTTTTTTATTTGCTACATTTATTGTGCATGGTTTTCAAAGCATTATTTAACTCTTAATATCTCTTATTTTGCTTAAGTAAAAATTATAGAAATTTGATATTATGAATCTACACGTCGAGACGAATCTAACAAGATCACACATGACTATATTTTTACTTATAAAATAATCAAAATAATCGGTCAAAGTAGTGGCTTCATTCCTAAGGCAACAAATATAGCAAATAAAAAAAAGCGGGGATTGTTAAACGTCGCCCCCAAATTACTTAAAATCGCCCCAACTCACCTCTAAAAATACCATTATACCCTTACGATTTTTGTTTTGATTTTTACTCCAACTTAACTCCTCCCCTAATTCATATTATCTCTCATCTTCGCCATCACCACCCACGATCACCACCGCCAATCACCACCGACGAGCACAAAATTCCGACTTTTTTTTTAAACGAATTTTTTTTTAAATGAATTTCTTGGGAACGGGCTGCGCACGTTGCCCATGGGGCTGGCGTGTGGCGCACGTTGGCCCCATGGGGCACAACGTCCGAGCCGATGTTGTGCCCCATGGGGCCAACGTGCGGCCACACGTTGCCCCATGAAATTCATTTAAAAAAAAAAAAATACTCGCCGAATTTTGTGTTCGTCGGTGGTGATCGTCGGTGGGTTGGAGAGGTAGCGATTGGTGGCTAGTGATTTTAGGTGGTGGTGGAGAGAGAGTTGTAAAAACAGCCAAGGGTATAATGATACATTTACATAGTAGTTGGGGCGATTTTAAGTAATTTGGGGGCGACGTTTAGAAGTTCAGAAAAAAGCAGAGGGAGTAAGTACTATGACTAATTTGAGTTAATGAGCTATGACTACTGATTTGGACTTCCAATGATTTATGTTTTCTTTTTTCCCTTGAAATTTTTCATGCTTTCCTACCTTTTCAATACATGTCTCAGCTGTCATTATCCTCTGTCAAATTATGTGGAGTACAGTTGCAGGCTTGCAGCATATTTAATACTACTACTATATTTTTGCCACCTTTTTCTTTTGCATTAAAAATTAAAACTCCCCCCACATTTCTGTGGCTAACTCTTTCCTCTACCCTTCTCTTCTGCTTGAAGCAGCAGCATAATCACTGTTCCCTCAACTTCAAATCTACCCTTCTTTCTCTCTCCTCTATCTGTGTTCTTCTCTCTCAAAGATCTGCAAAAAAACTCTTCTAACTACCATTTTTTGTCACAAACTCTTCAGACTTTCTGATACCCCAAAATTTGAACAACAAAATCATCAATACCCATATCTTAGTTTTTGCTTATTTTTTTTAAATCATTGTTGTTGTTGTTGTTCAGTAATTTTAGATCCCTTTTTCTATTAAAAAATTGATTTTCTGCTAACTTTATACTGAAAAAGGAAGTTTTTTTTTTTTTGAAAATTTACCGAGTGAGTACTTTGATCTCGAGCTGCCATTTTTAGCTTTGATTTATCTGCTGCGAGATTGTGGGTGATTAGATTTCTTTAGTTTTGGTTCTTTGATCTGCTGCCTTTTTGAGAAGCTCCTTGGATCTAAGAATTTAGGGTTTTTCTTCTTTTTTACTGTTTCCAACTTCAAATTGTTTTATTTCGAACTTCAAATTTCTTTTTTGAGCTGGTTTTGGTGATTCTCTTCTGTCTGTTTGGCTCAATGTTCATGGTGAAGGTCACAAATTTACTGTTTGGGTAAATTTTGCCATTTTTAGGGCATTTCTGATCTGGGTTTGAGTGGTTTTGGGTAAGCTGATTTTAGTTTTCATCAGTTGGATCAAAGGGCCTTTAATGCTTTGTGGATAAAATGCAACAGGATCAAAGGAGAAAGGTAATTTTTTTTTTTAGATTTTTATATACTCATATATGAGAAAATAGCTTCTATAATGAGTTGCATTAAACATGGCCAATATTGAGCTCCTTTGAGTATTGATACTGTTTTTTAGCTATTTAATTTCCTACTTTTTCTTCTATTGCAAACTAGTGAATCCTCTTAAGTTTTTGATTGTGTAAAGATTTTAGTTGAATGGTGTTTTGTTTGCCTTATGGATTCATATTTAGAGTAATTTGTGTTGGTTGTGATTTTTTTTGTTGTGGATCATGTATTAGTTCCGAGCTTTAATTTTTATGTTTTTGAGTAATTTGTCATTTAACTTGTCACATTTTCTGCTCAAATTGGAGCAATTGGTTGCTGTAAGCACTTGGAGTCCTTTAAAGAACAATTGTGCTTGGATCCTGAATATCTTATTAAGATATGACAAGTTATGTAGCAGGGGTACTTCACTCATCCCGATATCTGATATGTCCCCGTACAGGGACGATACTAGCACTTCACTTAATAGCGTGTCGTATCTATAGTGTTATAATTTTCAGATTTGCCGTTTTCTGTCCTTGCACCTGTTTTTGTCCCTGTACCCAACTCGGTGCAACCTATGTTACAAGTATGCCTCGTGGTCCTCGTCAAAAGAAGAAAAAAAAGTTAGTGACTAGCATGTTTTTACATCTGTAGATAGTGTTTTAATCGTTTGCACTGTCATGGAAAATCTGATTTCTTTTAGGAGACAAAAACAGTGACTTATTTTTGTCAAATGATAACTTAGGTATAATTGGGTTGAAATTTTCTTGGTGCAGACATCTGCGGACGTGGACTTTTTTACAGAATATGGTGAGGGTAACCGGTATAAGATAGAGGAGGTGATTGGTAAAGGAAGCTATGGTGTTGTTTGTTCTGCATATGACACTCATATTGGAGAGAAAGTAGCGATCAAGAAAATAAATGATATATTTGAGCATGTCTCAGATGCCACACGTATCTTACGTGAAATCAAACTTCTCCGGCTTTTGCGTCATCCAGATATTGTGGAAATCAAACATATTTTGTTGCCTCCTTCAAGAAGAGAATTTAAAGACATATATGTTGTTTTTGAGCTGATGGAGTCTGATTTGCATCAAGTCATTAAAGCAAATGATGATTTGACCCCAGAACATTATCAATTCTTTCTGTATCAGCTTCTTCGAGGCTTAAAATACATACATACTGGTATTTCTCTGTCATTTGTTTATGTTATTTCTTCTGAATGTAGCGAGTTCTAGAAAGTTAGAAGCTCCTTAGTGAAACATTTTCCTTCTTATTCCAATAGAATCCACTCTTCCGTGCAGCTAATGTCTTTCATCGAGACTTGAAACCAAAGAATATCTTAGCAAATGCTGATTGCAAGCTTAAAATCTGTGATTTTGGTCTTGCAAGGGTGGCTTTTAATGACACTCCGACAGCCATATTTTGGACAGTATGTTAACTTTTTGCACTCTACCTTGTACATCTATTTTATCTTTCAACAACCCACCTGTAAACTCTTGTCTAACTGTTGCAGTGATTGTGTGAGCTTGATATTTTAAACTTTGAGTTTGTGATAGTACCTTCTTCTTACATGTTAGGATTATGTGGCAACAAGATGGTACAGGGCTCCAGAATTGTGTGGATCCTTCTTCTCCAAGGTACAAATGTAACAACATTTCCCCGTTTTCTGTCATATGCTGAAAATAGATTGTCGATCCTTTTGACATTGGTATGGCAGATCTTAAAGCCTGTTCAATGATGCTGGGGAATTTTGTTAGCATGTATTGATGCAGTTGATTTTGTTTTCTTCTTGGGGTCCAATTTTAGTTTCTAGGGACTTCTAATTCCTTGTTTGGAACATTGCATATACGCTCCTGATTCAACTTGGCATATGCATTGATGTAATAAGTGAATCCAAGGGATGTAGTTTTTTCATATATAAATAGAATATCACAAACCACCATCAGGAAGTGTGAGAAGGAGGAAATAGTCAATTATGTGCTCCTTCTGGGGATTTTTTTTTATACTCCTTTGTTACCACAGTGATGGGGCCTTTCGTATGTCATATGGTTTTAGAAGTCTTAAAGTCAAAAGTGTGATTTTTGAAGTCCAGAGACGATTTTGTTTGATACAATGCGGAATATACCTATACTATAATATAATTCTAAAATTCCTTGAGATATGAGTTCTTTGCATGTAGTGTATTTTTGAAGACTTAAAATGATATGACAATATGTGCCACTTGTACAAACTCCAGAGAACATTTTGCTTGTCGTAATATAATGAAAAATAGCCAGAGCCAGCATTGTGCCTTTAGCTTTTAGCAAGTATAGAAAGGACTGCCTAAACAAAGCACTTGTAATCGGTGCTTCCTCCTTAGGTCAAGCAATATAGCTTCATTTAGCTTTATACTGTTGATGAGGGGCAAGCTAGGGTGTAAATTTTTAAGTAGGTTTTTCAAGATAGCAATGTAATTAATATTGTTAAATTTTGTTAATAATGAATACTTGGCCCATAAGATTTAAGAGCTTTAAGGATTTGTTCTATTCACCTTAATTTCAATCCTTATAATAAAAAAATAAGTTCTAATAAGGTCTAATAAGGACTAATAAGGTCAAATAAGTTAAGATAAGTTTAGATAAACAAAAATAAGTTAGAAAAAAACAGACGTTATGTATCTCTATATGACTATACCTCAATGGCACTGAATCACATATCATTTTTAATGCATTCTTCCAGTAGTTATCTTTGTGTGTTGTATTAGCTTGTTTCATTTGTTTGCCCTTTTTCTCTTATCCGGGAACATTTCATTTTAGCTGTCCTAGTAAAGATTCTGACTTTGCCCAATGAATATTCTAACCTGTACAATTTGTTACTAGTAATCCGTTTGTAGCTATTCTTGGTTAGTGTGTTTTCTTAACTAGGACCAACTTACCTGGAATGTAATAAGCTTATGTGTCAGACTACTTTGCAGATGTGCCATTGATAGAACATGGTTCAGGGGGAGGGATTGAGCATTGTACGTAATGTAGACTAGAACAGTCATTGTGAAGATCTATTATAGCAATTAGGCTACTCTAGCATAAGACAAGGAAGTGGAGACTAAGGGTGGGCTTTCTTCACTTTTAAAAATCAAGTTTCCGGAAAAATAGGTTCCATTGAGTTCCAGTAAGTTCTTATAAGTTATGAAATAAGCTATACATTCCAATAAGTTGAGATCAGTTCAGCAAAATTTAGGTGAAAAGTACACACCATAAAAGCATGTTTGGTTAGCATTTTAACAACCACCAGATTCTGAATGGAAATAGTATTACTCTTTCTCGGTGTTTGTTTCAAAGACTTTTATTTCCATTTCCTCACTGGGCCTAGCACTAATCTCGAAAATTGAATCCCTAACCTTAGGATTGATAACAGATTTTTTTTTCCTGGGGAATCACAGGAATGACAAGCTAAAAAAAAAAATTCTCGCACATCTCAACTCCAACAAACGCTGTGTCACCCCCAATGATCACCACCATTGCAGTATACCATCAAGAAATTTCTGCCATGAAATAGACCAGTTATCATCATCAAATCCATTTTGGGACTGATGCTTTTCCATTTAAACACCCGCACTTAGTATAATACTTAAAAGTTTTTATATGGTTATTGTAGACTCCACTCACACAACTCTCAAACTAAGAGGGGTTTGAAGTTAATCAATTATATGTGATTTCATTCACCTGAAAATTCGAGGTGACTGTTTATAGTTCATCGTAGGCATCAATTTTGGCAGTTCCATTCGGCCAGGTGACTGTTTATAGTTTGTTATTATTCTTGCTTCCCAACAGCCTTCATGTCATGAGGTTGGAAAAGCTCCAGTTTGCATCTAGTCAAGCTTTTGTCTAATTGTTTCTTGTAGGAATGTACAAAATATTTTTGCCATTATCTCATACCAGTTTTCATGTTTGTCCTTTCCACAGTACACACCAGCTATAGATATCTGGAGCATTGGGTGCATTTTTGCTGAACTTCTTACTGGGAAACCACTATTTCCTGGAAAGAATGTGGTCCACCAACTGGACCTCATGACTGAATTGTTGGGAACTCCATCCCCTGACGCCATTGCCCGGGTGTGTCTCTTAGCTCACCTATTATTTCAGGGTGTCAACAATTGAATTGTTGATCTGCGTGATTGAACTGCTTTTTCTTCATCATGAATGTTTGCATCAATCGTCCTGTTACAGATACGCAATGAGAAAGCTAGGCGATACTTGAGCAGCATGCGCAAGAAGAAACCTATTCCTTTCACCCATAAATTTCCTAATGCTGATCCTCTTGCCCTTCGTTTGTTAGAAAGAATGCTTGCGTTTGAGCCTAAGGACCGCCCTACTGCTGAAGAGGTTGGTTGGGCTCTGTGCTCCAGGACAATCTAATCTTGCATAATTATATGCACTTAGAAGCTTCACAACTCTTCTGATGAGGCTGGTGTTATTTCATACTTTCAGGCTCTTGCAGATCCATACTTTAAGGGCTTGGCTAAGGTTGAGAGAGAGCCTTCTGCTCAGCCTGTAACAAAAATGGAGTTTGAATTTGAGAGACGGAGAATGACAAAAGAAGATGTAAGAGAGCTCATTTACAGAGAGATTCTTGAATATCATCCAAAGATGTTGAAGGAGTTTTTAGACGGTTCAGAGCCAACTAGTTTCATGTATCCAAGGTTTGGTTGAATTGACATTTGATTGTGTAGTAGTTCATTTGCTATCTTTTTCTTAAACTCGGTTGACATACTGCTTATTTTTACATTCAAATACTTTTCTTTACTTCAGTGTTTCATCTGTATGGCAAAAGCCTAATTACAAATTTTGTTCAGTACATTTGTGTTGTTGTTACCTGTTGGTTTTACAATTCGCACCAAGTGCTGAGTAACTTGTTGCTGAAGTAGATGCTGAGTGCTTTTTGTTTTCCTTCTCATATGGATGTAGTGCTGTTGATCACTTCAAAAAGCAGTTTGCTTACCTTGAGGAACACTACAAAAATGGTTCGACTGGTGCTCCAATTGATAGGCAACATGCTTCTTTGCCAAGGTATTTTACTACTCAACATGCAACTTCTATCCCTTGCTTTCATATGGCTTCATAAGATGCCTATATCTAATAATGTTCAGCATAATTAGTTTATAAAAATCTAAAGCCATTTCATTGCGCAGGGCCTGTGTATCATATTCAGATAACTCAGTCCATAGTTCTGTTGAAGTCACCGATGATCTCTCCAAATGTCGCATCAAGGAAGTTGAAAAGCCACATGTGGACAGGAATGGTGCAATCCCAATGACCAGGCTTCCTTTACAAGTTCCACAAAACGTACAGGGTAAGAATCATCTTTTTGAATAACTTTTGGACCATAATTACAATTTCTCCTAAGTGTTCACGGCTGATGTGTCATTAGTCCTAGGTGATAACAGACTTGTCAAAAGTTGCAACCTAACCTAGATATTGTTGGTTGAGATGGAACATTTCGTTGATATATTCTTGACTAAATTTACAAAAATTTGTTGGGTAGAGTTTTGGGTAGATGATCTGAGGAGTTAAGAAATCGGGAAACAGTGAATTGAAAAAGTTTACTTCCCACTCGACTAATTCATGCTTAAATGGCCAAGTGAGCAAGTTGCTTGACCTCAATGGCCTGAAATCCTAAGTAAATGGTATTCCAGAAATTTATGCATGATACTTGAGGAGATGAGGAAATACAGTGCGTAAGCCGTAATGCATGCAACTCTGTAAATGTTCTCAAGTATCTATTGTAGTGTGCATGGATAATTTTTTCCCTTTCTGTATTTCTATTAAATCCTCCACTTGTTAAGATATCCTTGCCACCTTTTAATAAAAGTCTCTCGAGTCCTGTTTGTTGGACAGTATGATTGTTGTACCTAGGTATAATCTCAAAGTTATGTAAGCTACAGTTTTAGATGAGAAAAACCAAAGTACACAAAAGACATGGGTGGACCCTCATCTAAATGTTCAGAGTGGTAGTTTGGGTTGAGCATTTCTGAACCTGAAGCACAAGTAAACTGAATATGTATTAATCCCAACTTAAATATTGCTGTTGATCAACCTGTTTGACAGGTGTGGTACGATTGAACTCATGCATTTGCATCCCCCCCTTAGTGTCTGATGATGTTGTCTTGACTATCTGGATCTTTTGTGTCTACAACAGGAGCTGCTGCAAGGCCAGGGAAGGTTGTAAGTAACCTGTTGCGTTATAACAACTGTGGGGCAGCAGCAACAGCAGAGGTGATGGATCGACGGGCCGTGCGTAATCCATCAGTTCCCTCTCAATTTCCTACATCTAGCTACCCTAAAAGAAATCCCGTGTGCAAGAACGAAAGAGAAGATGAACCTATGGAAGGGTCTAATGGTGTACAACCTAAGCCCCCATATTTAGCTAGGAAGGTAGCTGCAGCTCAAGGTGTGCCTGGTAGTCACTGGTACTAAGTGCACACGCCTATAGTTTTTGCTAACACGACTACCTATCAGCTCATTGCTGGGGCTTCGGTTAGGGTTGGGGGTAGGGGATGAGACTCGTTTGTGAAGATTGGTATCCCGACTACTACGAGACTCAGATGGAAGAAAGCAGAATTCCTTAGTTTCTGGAAAGAGTAAGTACACTTGAACGGACTTGAAAGTTTCGATGCCCTACCCACAAAACTTGTTCTTGGTGTCAGTAACTTGATGATTAGACTATATTGCAGATGATAGATGATGCTATGGTCTTGAGAAGGATAGAAGGGCGGTAACGAAATCCTTATATTTTCATCTTTTTCTAACATTGAAATATTTTTATGGCTTTTCTTCCAGGATTATATTCTTCTTTGCACTTGCTAATGTATTTTTATCTCCAAAAATGTAATAAATTCCATCTCATCGTCATCACACCTGAAAAAATAGCTTGATGTATAATTTGTGCAACTTATCAATTTTAATTTTAACCGACAAAAACATCTTTATTATTAGGTTTCACGTCTGTGTTTAATATTTGTTACACTAGTTTTTAGGTTTGGGTTATTTCTCGGGTAATTATAATTTTTATTTATTAATATCTTACTTTGAAATTATAACACCAAACATTACTTGGTTTAGTGGTTAAGACATTGATATAGTAACTTGAAGTCATAGGATTAAATCGTATACCATCCATTTTCTAATTTGTTAATTGTGTGTGGAGTACATGAAGTGAACACTCTAAGGGATAGCGTCATGTGACACAGTTTCTTGTTTAGGAACGTCTTTTCATATATTAGTATAGATAGATAGCATGGATAATGGTAAAAAGATGTAAATGGTTCTCTCAGTCAATAATATTGATGTCATGCTCCTCTTGAGTTAACTAGTCAACTATCTTCCTTACCATATGAACTAGCAAACTCGTCAATGGTGTAAACAAGCTTTGTATTTCTCCAAGAGAAAAATTAATTTATGTTTCAAAAGAAATGTCCTTTTAGTAGATTTTATTTAACAAAATTAAGATCAGTGTATTGTTTAGTCTTTAAAGATACAAATTATGATATTTATCAATTTAGTTAATTTTTTTTTTGGCAATTTAAAATTTTTATTGAAAACCAAAAAAGAGAGATTACAACCACCTAAACCCCAGGCAAAGGACATGCATCAACAACATTATTCCTTCCCCACCTTCTAGGAAGGGTTTGGAAGGAGAACAAGTGTCAGTCCTAAGTAGAGCAATAAAAAACCAACCTAAGGTTTGAAGAAGCTCAGGCTTACAACAAATGCCTGTGGAGGAAGACTTACACTCTAGCAAACACAAAAACTACTATAATACAAGCTAAACAACCAATGAAGGCAGCAATAACAACTAACAACTAGACTACCAAACATCAAACTATAAGAAGACTCCTCAGATCATCACTACTTCTACAAGAAACTTTGAACATAATTTGCTTACAGATGGCTAAAATCTCTAAACAATACCCGCCATAAACCAAATGATTTCTATAAATCCAAATATGATAGATGGACTCAGCAAACATCATGGCATGCAACTGGGCTTGGAGAGTTTTGCTGTCACACTTGATAGCTACCAACTACACTTCATCCTCAAAGCTTCTGCTTCTATTACTGAATTCAATTTGTAGCAGACACATGTTCCATATTCTTTGAAAGACTGAACATTCAAAGAAAAGGTGACGGATAGTTTCACTAGCTGCTTTGCAAATAATACAATTAAGAACCCTCCCCATTCACAGAGTCTAGTCTTAGTAGTGAGTCTCCTCTAAAGAGTAAACAAAGTAAGGAAAAGAGCCTTGAGACTAGCTTTGTTATTGCATATGATTCTTTTCCATCTTATTTTGGGATGCTCTCCTTGCATAGTAGTATACAGTTGCTTAATAGAGAAATTAGGAGCCGTTAACATTTATGAGACATTATAATCATCAAAAAACTTCCTACTAACCAATATTTTCTTCAAGGGCTAGGACAACCTATTAAGGATGTCAATTGTAGCAACATTTTGCTGCTTAATATAGTAGGCATGCATGGATCTATTTGATCCAAAGCCTATCTTGTTTTTGGTAAACTACCTATAAAATGCTTAGCAACAACTGCCTCATTCCAAGAGATGAGGTCTTTAATGTTCTCACTTTTTCAAGCATAAAGTCTCCTAAGCCATAGGAGCTTTCTTAGACTTAGTCTCCTGCCCTGTCCAGAGATAGATCCTGCAAATGTCTTGATTCCCTCTGAGAACTCTCTTAGACATGATGAATATTTGACACCATTAAAGTTGGAGACCGTGGAGCACAAAGTTAACCAGCTCAAGCAAGGCAACATAAGACAATTTCTTGACTGACCATGATCTCACCCTAGCTACATTCTTCTCAATAAGAGGCTTTTACTCATGATAAAATAAATTCATTATAGTAAGAGGCACACCAAGATATTTGAACGCAAAGTTGCCTAAGGGAATGCCAACAATCTGTTCGAGAGCAACTTTATCATCCTCATGAACACCAACAAGACGCAAGCACGTTCAGAAGTGATGGCAATCATGATTTGAGTGGTTTCCTTTCATTTAGTTGAGTCTCGAAAGTCGGGATTAGAAAGTACAAAGAAAGCGTTGATTAATTGATTATGCCCAAGAATAACATCCCTACTGGTTGACATTTCTATATAGCTTTTCGAAAACATAAGTGTTATGGCTCCCGGAATTATATTCCCATCCTCATAACCAAATTTCCACCATCTCTCATAGACATCCCTTATAGCAAGCAGGTACATATTGGATCTTTTATACAATAATATTATTGTTTGCCCCTCAATAGTCGTTGATACAACGAGACATCGCCATTTTTTTGGACTTTCCTCTTACCCTTCCGAGACACACTTGAGGATTTAACGCAGACTGCGTATCCTGGTTCGTATTGGAACGGACATCCATGTCTGGTAGCGAAATAATACAAACCTCTTCTTTTGAAGGAAGCTCTGGAACTCCCACGGTGACTCTTGTTAAATGCTTCCCAATAGAGCGAATTCGCTCTGTGAATGCACAATGACATCACAAATGGGTCGAGGATTCACCCCTATATATGATTGCCACTAATCTCCTCATTATATGGAACATTGGATCTGGTCTGTATTTGGGGCAGGGCAAAAGTGGCACACGCCTCAGGCCCAAAAGTTATTGTTGATTAGGGGGTGTGCATCAGTGTAGGAATGGACTGAGGATCAAAAACGTCGAAGTTTCGGAAATGAATACTGGAGTACTAAATAAATTGTTTGATCCTGGTTTGGACGTATAATTTTTTTTTTTTCAACTTTAAAAAAAATTAAAAATTATAGCTTTTTAGGTTTTAATCATATTTTATTTAATATTTGAAATTTTTAACTAATACTTCCTCCGTTTCTTTTTAAACGCAACAATTGACTTGGCACGAACTCCTAGGCAATTTTTGGAGGTGGGTGATTAATGAAATAAGGGGCATATGATTTAATTTTAAGAGGAAAGAGAAAGTGGGGACCAAAAGTTGATTAGTACCATGGAGGAAGGGGAAAAACCGTGAAATGCAGTGGGGACCAAAATTTTTTGGCTCCAACTTGAATTTAGGCAGACTTTAAAATTTTTAGAGCCCAAATTTAAGCAACCATATTCTGGCAGACTTTTAAATTTTTCAAACACCATTGCCTATTTATAAACAAACCCTTCATTTCTTTTTCATAAATCACTTGTTCATCAATACACAAAATTTACATCATGAGCACATGCATACACAACATCATAGCATTAGGATTTACATAATGTTCATAATTGACCGAAAATTAGGGTTGTTTTAATTAAACCCCCAACACAAAAAAACAACTTCAGCATCTTCGTGATCACCAAAATCATTCCATCACTCAAGCTACATCTTCCACCATGGTTGCAAATGAAGATCCTGATGCAGGCTTTTGGAGTGTTGAATAGCTTTTATGGGAGCAATTTACACTTCAAGAAGACATAGAGAATGAGGAGGAAGAGATGGTTGTTGAAGAAGAACAAACTGAACGGAGTATTAGGATGCAAAAAACAAATTGAACACTTTAAAACAGAAGACTTGTTGTTCATACCTTGCTAGCAATGCAAAATGATGGGAAAATACCATGGGACTTTCAAACAATTTAGCTAAACAAGTTGGTTTCCATAAATGCACAATTTCAAGAATATATAAAGATGCAATGAAGCAACAACAATCAGGAAATACGATAGATGTGAGGACGAAGAGATATGGCAGATGTGGGAGGGAGCCTAAGCATTATTCAGTCGAGTTTCTGCAATTAGTGCCACTGCATCTCAGAACCACAATTAGGGCATTTGCAAGGGCACTAAAAATTCCTCACATTACTGTATACATGATGCTGAAAAAGGGGAAGCTTAGGTCACATACATCAAGCAACCATCCAACTATTACAGAGGCGCACAAGCTCAGTAGGATGAAGTGGGTGTTAACCCATCTTCTTCCTGGCACACCAACAACAAAATCAACTTTCTTAGACATGCAAAATGTGATTCATATTGATGAGGAATGGTTCTACTTGAACCCTAAAATGAGGAGATTCTACCTACTACCATTTGAGGAAGACCCCTACAGGTGTTGATAATTAAAGAGGTTTAAAAGTAAGGTCATGTTTTGTGGGTGTGATTGGAAGGTTCATATATGACAACAATGGGACTCTAATTGATGATGACAAGTATGACATATATCCATTTATACACAATGTTGTTGCTAAGAACATAAGCAAAAACAGAAAAGCAGGTACAATTGAGACAAAAGCCATTGAAAGTGTCACACAAGAGGTCATCAGACGAATGCTTATTGAGAAGGTCATCCCAAACATTATGGAAAAGTGGCTAGATTGGCTGCCCAAAAACATTATACTGCAATAGGGCAATGCAAGGCCTCACATCCTAGAGACAAATGCAGTATTCAAAGAAGCAGCCACAAAAAAATGAGTTCAACATTCAACTTGTTTTCCAACCACCACAATCCACTGATCTCAATTTGTTGGATTTGTGTTTGTTCAGGGCAGTGCAATCACTTCAACAACAATCATTTCCCAAAAACGTGGATGAGTTAATTACCAAAGTGCAAGATGCATATGACTTCTATGATCCTCATAACATAAAGTTTGCATGGTTACAATTGCAATATGTTATGATTGAGGTTTTGAAGGTCAAAGGTGGCAACAATTACAAAACTTCCCATCATGGCAAGGCAAGATTAGAAAGAATTGGACAGCTGCCTGAGAATGTGGAAGTTGACTGGGCGGGCGCGGATGTGTCGTGTGCACCGCACCCGGCCAAAGATAAAATTTCTCCTACTCTCTTTTACAATTAAATGTAGAAGGGAAGTAAGGTTCGTATCCACAGGGAAACAGGGACAAGTTTAATATCTAGCGTGAATCAATACCGAGATGACTCTAAAGGTCGAGTAACCTAATAACAAGGGGGGTTTTCAAATAGAGTTTTTAAACAAACTAAAATTAACTAGCAACTAAATAAAATGAGAAATCACTATGGGAAGATCTTGAATCCGATTAACATCCACTTCAATTCATTATCGATCCTTGAACCTCCACTCTAATTATTTCCATAATTATCTATTGTCGAGAATTAATCTCGTGTTCTCCTTATTCCTAGTTGAATAGCACGATCAGCGTGACTATAAAACCCTAACCAAAGGATAACCTAGTCCGATAGCGTCTAAGTTCAATCCAATAGCAGCAATAAACACAGAGAACCAACAGACCTGCTAACGTCATACAAGCGATAAACATTCAACAGTTGATTCAATTTCCCCAAGAGATAACCAAGACGATCTGCATCTGAGTTACTCCCTAGTTTGCTACCAAATGATAAAAGAATAAAACAATCCGATTCTATTCTTAAATCTAGCATTAGATTAATTACACAATCAAACTAGCAACGTTCCTAGCATAATTATGCAATAATCATAAATCACAAGCATAGAAATTGAACCATAATTAAGGAAAAGAGAAAGAGAGGAAAGATCTCACAATAACGGTTGAAGCTTCATGTTAATTTCGTTCAAGAACAGTTCAAGCTACAATCGGCATAGCAATAGCCAATTCCATAATTGAAATCCCTAAAAACTAGACTAGAAAATAATAACTAAAAAGAGAAGATAAGAAGAGAAGAATGGAGTGTTGGATATTCTCTCTCCTCAAGTGTGTGTTCCCCAAGGTCCAAAAACAAACTTTAGTATTTATACTAAGGGTCAAAAGTCAGCCGACATTTAGACCGACCTAGGGGTCGCGAGGTGCGAGTCTGGTCGCACCGTGCGAGTGATCTCTGCCTTCCAACACGAGCTGAAGAACTGGGCCAAGCCAAGCAGGTCGCACCGTGCGAGATTCCTCGCGAGGTGCGAGCAAGGCAGGTCGCGAGGTGCGACCATGCTCGCGAGGTGCGAGCTCTTGCGCTGGCCTGCTTGCTGCGAGCGCTGGAGCTGGGCGAGCATGCGCTGGAGCTGGGCGATGATGCTGCTGGGCTGGGCGATGATGCTGCTGGGCGCTGGAGCTGGGCTTGCGGTATTGAGCGTTGCTCACGAGAGCTTGGTGCGGCTGTGATGGGCTAGGTGTTATGCTCGGCTACGGCTTGCGGCGATGCTTGATTGGAACATGTGGCGACGCTTGGCAAGCATAACGATGTTGAGTCGTTCCAAACACTAATGCTTCTAGGAGCTCGGAACTTACAACTTTAACTATAATTAAAATACAAAATTCCGAACTTCCGCTAAGAGCTAAATAAAACGTAAACGTTAACACTTATGATCAAGACTCTTAACAAAAAGCATCCAAAATATAATATAAACATCGTATAACTTGAGCGTATCAAATACCCCCACACTTGAACTTTACTCGACCTCGAGTAAACTCAAAAATGAGAATCACCACATAAATCATCACCCAAGCCATCGACACCAACTTACACTCCCCATCAACTACATCATCATCATCACATCTTAACAAAATACGCTCAAAACCTAAACGTAAGGGATGATGATTCCCCCACACTTAGATTCAAGCTACTATCAGAAATACAGACGCGACAACAATAATCACCAAACGACAACTAAAATGTGAGCTCAAATCCTGAAGGATCTCAAAGGAGTTGAACTCACTCAAACGCCACAATCAAAATGACAGCTCGCCTATAACCTCAAAAGATAAACTAAAACTACTACTACAACAACTAATTTAAAATAGCAAGCCATGGAATGAAGACAAAAAGGGATAAATTCCATGCTTACTCCCAAAAACAAACAATCAACCAAAAGAATGTGAAAGCCAAAACAAATCTTCACAAAATCAAGGATAAAATAACCAACCCAACCCGAAAACGCTTTCCACCTTATGACACCATCTCCGGCAAATGAGTTTTCAAAGTACAAAATTCTCTCTTAATCTCTCATTTTACCTAGGAGCCTTTTCAGGTTTTCATCCTAGCTTCTCACATTTTTTTCATCTCACCATCTTACCCGCTCAATATAAGCCACTTTTTTGCATAGGTTGCCCTTTCGGGTTTTCAACCTATCCGGGCCCCCATTTTTGCCTGAGTCGCCCACCCTTGTGGGTTTTCAACTCAGCGGGTTTCATTTCATCACTTTTTTTTTTTTTTTTTTTATATTTCATTTTTTTTTCATTTTCATTTTTTTTTTTTCAAATTGAAAGTAATATATACAACATAGATACATGAGAATGAGAATACCCTCCCCCCTACTTAAACTACACATTGTCCTCAATGTGTCGACAATTAAAAGAAAAAGTATACTGAAAATAGGGGGGAAATTTGAAAATCGGGTAAATCGAAGATCGAATGCTCAAAACTCATGAAAAGCAATCCGTCAAACTCAAACTTCTTAACAACACCAACTCAAATCTCCTAACTCAACTCACAACCCGCTCCCTCGAATCACTCAAACAAATGACAAGTTCAAAAGTTTTGAATTTTTGAGATTTGCTCCTAGCTTAAGAGATCGAAAAGATACATTAACAATCTCAATCCTCTAGTGTTACCAACTCCTAGCTATTGAAGTCCTCCCTACGGATTTTCTTTTGTGGATTTTGGTTACAAGTGAATTAAGATTGGTTGTGGATCTTTTGTAGTGGGTGGGCGGTGGCTGAAAGAAAATTTGTTGTGGTGGTGGAAATTTGATGAGAAATAAAGAAAAAGAAAGAAAATAAAAAGGGTCTCGGGTTGCCTCCCGAGAAGCGCTGTTGTTTAAAGTCGTTAGCTCGACTTAGTACCTTAAGCTCAAAAATTGGGCTTGTGCTCCATATGTGACAATGGTGGCTCCATGTCAACCTCCAATGCAAGTACCTGCAAAACAGATTCCGAAGAACTCTTGCAATGCATCGTTAGTGGTACAGTTTCAAAACAAGGTGGTAAGTCAGGAGGCTTTTTCCGCTCTTTCGACTCGAGCACCATAACCTGCACGTTAGTAGGAGGCACACAATCCTCAACCAAGACCTCATCAGCATTCATCAACTCATCAACCTGCTCAATATCAAGAACATCATGCAAAACAGAGTCAACAATGTTAATAGAGCAAAGTGAGCTATCATCCTTAAGTAGAAGCTTAGGATCATTTATATCAAATGCCTCTACCTTTCCCTCAAACTCCATAGTCAAAGAACCAGCGCAAACATCAATTTTAGTGCAAGATGTTTTCAAGAAAGGTCGTCCCAAAAGGATTGGGGCGGCATGCTTATCAGGTTCCATCTCCAGAACATAAAAATCAGCAGGAAATTGCAATTTCCCAACCTTAACTAACACATCCTCTAATTTACCCCTAGGATAAACATTGGATCTATCAGCTAGTTGAATCACCACACCAGTTTCATGCAAATTGCCAAGTTTCAAAGACTTATACAATGAATATGGAATCACATTAATTGACGCACCTAAGTCTAACATGGCTTTAGGAAACATGGTGTCACCTATAGTACATGGGATGGTAAACATGCATGGGTCATTGCACTTTTGAGGTAATTTCTTTTGAAAGATAGCCGAGACATGCTCGCTAGCCTTCACTTTTTGCACTCCCTTTTGTTTTTGCTTTCTTTTCGAAGTACACAATTCTTTAAGGAACTTAGCATACCTGGGTACTTGATTTAAAACATCAAAAAGGGCAATGTTTACCTCACATTTACGAAAGACTTCGTAAATGTCGTTGTTGCGCTCTGCATTGCGGGTTTCTCTCAATGCCTCGGGAAATGGTGGCTCTGGTTCATATGGTGGAGGAGGTGATTTTTTGACTTTCTCCTCTTGTCGAGGTGGCCATGATTTACTATCTGTTGTCGGTTCATGCTCGATCACCTCTTCCACTATCTCTTTGTCTCGAACCACCAACCTCTCTTTGCTTGCAATTTCCGCTCCACTCCGCAATGTGATAACACTCACGTTCATTTTAGGGTTGAGTTCCGTTTGGGATGGCAACCTCACCGAATCCCTAGCCTCTAACTTGGTTACGGCTCCGCGATTTGGCTTACTTGGCTCTCCAAGTTCTTGATACTCGATCGAGTTTCCTCTTGAAACTGCACCATGTTACCCTGCATGTTAGTCACATTTTTAGTTAAAACATTTAACATTCCTTCAGTGGACATGCTAGAGCTCGAGTCTTGGCCTTGGGGCCTAGGATAAGGATGTGGTGGTGGCCTTGTTATAATGCCGTTGTTGATGTTGATTGCCAAATCGAAGTTAGGATGATCTCTCCACCCTTGCTCGGAAGCATAGGAGCGGGGATCATGTCTCCGTAATGCTTGTTGGCCTTGAAAACCTACGGCTTTGACCTCTTCCCTAAATTCTTCTTGCATTTGAGGACAAACATCGGTATGATGATCTAAAGAACAAATTCTACAAGCTTTTACCCGTTGAACTCTATTGTTCTTTACCATGAACTCCCGCATCATTGATGTAAGAGCTTGTACTTGATCCTCGACCTTTGAAGAGCTAGAACCCGGACTTTCAACATTTGCTCTACGATGATTCGATCTTCTACTTGAACTGTCTCGAGCCTTCGCCTAGTTCTTCAATGAGTTCTCTAGCCTGCAGTTGGGGTTTTGTTTATGAAAGAACCTCCACTAGCAAGCATTCACCATTCGCACATCTTCGTCGGAAGAACCATTGTAAAAGTACGAAATGAGGTCTTCATCGAATAGCCATGATATGGACAACTAGCACAAAGTCTCTTGAACCTCTCCCAATATTCGTAGAAAGACTCATCGTGTTTTACGCTCAATATTGCTGATTTCCTTCTTTAATGTTGATGACTTAGAAGCTGGAAAGAACTTCTCAAGAAATCGCTTCTTCATTTCAACCCAAGTGGAAATGCAATCAGGAGGAAGATAATATAACCAATCTTTAGCTCCATCCTTCAAAGCAAAAGGAAAAGCTCTCAACTTGATTTGTTCATCCTTTGCTCCACTTGGTTTCATGCCGTACAAACCACGTGAAACTCCGAAAGAAATTTGTTTGGATCTTCTCCATTGAGCCCATGGAAGGAAGGAAGCAAGTGTATCAACCCCGACTTCAATTCAAAAGTAGTGTCTTCATCAAGAGCCGGAAATGAGATGCACAATGGTTGTTGATCAAGGTTAGGAGCCGTGAGCTCCCTCAAGGTACGAGTTTCAATTCTCGGAGGCATCTCTTCCTCCACTTCAACGTTAAAAGATGATTCTTGAAAATTTTCTCGCAGAACGTTTCTCCACCTGAAAAGAGTCAATTCTAATTCGGGATCGTAATGCAAAGATTCTTTGTTAGTAGTACGAGTGTTAACCATAAACAAAGAGCACAAGCAATACAATCCAAAAACACACTAAATACAAACTAGTAACACCGTTTCCCCGGCAACGGCGCCAAAATTTGGGCGGGCGCGGATGTGTCGTGTGCACCGCACCCGGCCAAAGATAAAATTTCTCCTACTCTCTTTTACAATTAAATGTAGAAGGGAAGTAAGGTTCGTATCCACAGGGAAACAGGGACAAGTTTAATATCTAGCGTGAATCAATACCGAGATGACTCTAAAGGTCGAGTAACCTAATAACAAGGGGGGTTTTCAAATAGAGTTTTTAAACAAACTAAAATTAACTAGCAACTAAATAAAATGAGAAATCACTATGGGAAGATCTTGAATCCGATTAACATCCACTTCAATTCATTATCGATCCTTGAACCTCCACTCTAATTATTTCCATAATTATCTATTGTCGAGAATTAATCTCGTGTTCTCCTTATTCCTAGTTGAATAGCACGATCAGCGTGACTATAAAACCCTAACCAAAGGATAACCTAGTCCGATAGCGTCTAAGTTCAATCCAATAGCAGCAATAAACACAGAGAACCAACAGACCTGCTAACGTCATACAAGCGATAAACATTCAACAGTTGATTCAATTTCCCCAAGAGATAACCAAGACGATCTGCATCTGAGTTACTCCCTAGTTTGCTACCAAATGATAAAAGAATAAAACAATCCGATTCTATTCTTAAATCTAGCATTAGATTAATTACACAATCAAACTAGCAACGTTCCTAGCATAATTATGCAATAATCATAAATCACAAGCATAGAAATTGAACCATAATTAAGGAAAAGAGAAAGAGAGGAAAGATCTCACAATAACGGTTGAAGCTTCATGTTAATTTCGTTCAAGAACAGTTCAAGCTACAATCGGCATAGCAATAGCCAATTCCATAATTGAAATCCCTAAAAACTAGACTAGAAAATAATAACTAAAAAGAGAAGATAAGAAGATAAGAAGAGAAGAATGGAGTGTTGGATATTCTCTCTCCTCAAGTGTGTGTTCCCCAAGGTCCAAAAACAAACTTTAGTATTTATACTAAGGGTCAAAAGTCAGCCGACATTTAGACCGACCTAGGGGTCGCGAGGTGCGAGTCTGGTCGCACCGTGCGAGTGATCTCTGCCTTCCAACACGAGCTGAAGAACTGGGCCAAGCCAAGCAGGTCGCACCGTGCGAGATTCCTCGCGAGGTGCGAGCAAGGCAGGTCGCGAGGTGCGAGCTCTTGCGCTGGCCTGCTTGCTGCGAGCGCTGGAGCTGGGCGAGCATGCGCTGGAGCTGGGCGATGATGCTGCTGGGCTGGGCGATGATGCTGCTGGGCGCTGGAGCTGGGCTTGCGGTATTGAGCGTTGCTCACGAGAGCTTGGTGCGGCTGTGATGGGCTAGGTGTTATGCTCGGCTACGGCTTGCGGCGATGCTTGATTGGAACATGTGGCGACGCTTGGCAAGCATAACGATGTTGAGTCGTTCCAAACACTAATGCTTCTAGGAGCTCGGAACTTACAACTTTAACTATAATTAAAATACAAAATTCCGAACTTCCGCTAAGAGCTAAATAAAACGTAAACGTTAACACTTATGATCAAGACTCTTAACAAAAAGCATCCAAAATATAATATAAACATCGTATAACTTGAGCGTATCATTGACCAAGCAATTGTTGATGATGCAGTTCAATATCTCAATGAAAGTTTGGTTCTTGTTTCATAACCATTCCAGTACTTTGATCAAATTGGGGAAGTGAATGCAGACTAAGTATTTGAAGCATGCAAGCATATTTTTTGGCAATGCAAATTCTCATGACTGCTACATGTAACCATTACTTTTGTTTTAATGTGATGCATCTTTTGTCTATAGTTAGTAGTATATGCTTTACTTGTTTTGGGTGTGATGCATCTTTTGTGTACAGTTAAGATTAGCAAATGCATCAGTAGTTGATATCATGAATGTAATGGTTGCGTGTCAAGTTAGGTTTTTTTTGTAATTTGATCATGCATGGCAGTCATGTAATGCAAGACACTTATGTAATGGAGGGTACTTATGTAACACCCCGAATTCTAAGCATTATTATTAGGTTAATTAATTCAAGGATTAACAGTAGAAGACCTAGCTTGCTTAGTCGGTGCGTCACTGCCGTACTTTCCATTCGGGAAAGTACAAGGCAAATATTCTCTCATGAAACTAAACATGTGATAAAAGTTATAGTAAATCTAGAAATATATATAGTTTAATTAAGCATATCTAGAGTTGCGTAATTTTGTGTTTATAAACTTAGATTACATAACTGTCATAGTCGCATAATTTAAAGTAAACTATTCCTCATTGCTATTACGCCATCCCATCTTCATATGCATACCTAAAACAGAAAAACAAAACGTCATGAGGCGAGGCTCAGTAACATACTACTCTAACAATGTAAATTCGTTTCAATTCATTTTATTTGCAAACAGGGAGAGGAGAATAAAGTCAAACCATTTCAAAAACATGCACTTTAATTCAGGAATTTAAAAGTCATTTACGTTGTCATTCATTAATATAATCTCCATTATCACATTTCATTACCAGAAAACTTACTTTTGTTACTTGGCGAGTACAACAGAAGGCATAGCCACCGAGGACATAAGTCCCCCATCAGAAGGTGGCATATAATGCCATAGATCGTAAGAGAAGGTAAAGCCACCGAGGATATTCATCCCCCATCAGAAGGTAGCATATATTGCCAATAGTAACGGAAGGCAAAGCCACCGTGGACATAAGTCCCCCATATATAATGCCATAATGCAGGTGCCACCGAGGACATTGTCCCCCATCAGAAGGTGCCGCCAAATAACAAAATGACGCGTGCACGACCCAGAGAACTTAAAAATGCCATTCACCATCTTTCACTTTCATTTATAATGTTTCGTTTCTTTTTTAGTAGTTTTCATAAATCATAATAAAGTCATTGCATAATGTCATCAAATTATCATACTTCTCATAGCATCAAATAATTTACAAACATCATTTACATAGCAAACATTTCATATCCAACACACCATAAATAACATAGCATAAATATATGTAAAAACATCATACAACATAGTTGGAAGGGGAGTGGGGGTGTTAGCAGTAGACGTTACCTTGATTCCTGCTTAATAACCTTGAAAGCTGGGGGAGGCTGTACTGTAATATCCATTCCTTTAATCTAACCAAGAATTTAAATGACAAAAATATAAATGCTGAGTCCCTTTGACTGACTCGGGCCCTCGGGTCAGTCCTTGGTCCTCTTCTTCTCCTCCTTTGAGCTTCTTGGATGCTTCTCTCTTCGATCCCTTTGCCCCGTGTTTGTGCAAATGCCCTCCAATCATGCTCCTATGCCCTGAAAACAAACCAAACACCAAAGAAAGTGCACAAAGGAGGAATATTGCACAATTTGAAGGAAAAAGAAGCAAATTATCCTAAACTAACCTAAAAGCTACCATAAAATCTATGAAAAACAATCAAAAGCCAAGTACATAAACCAATCATCAAGGTTAGAAGTTAGAAGTTAGAAGATAGAAGTTATGTAAGCATGAGTTAGAATAAGAGTCCATAGTTAGTACCAATTAGTCATTCATTTGTTAGAATAAGTTAAAGGTCCAAGATAATGAACATACTTAGCTGGTATGGTTATATATTAAGGTTATGAATAAGTAAGTATGGAATTAGTTCTTAATGTATTAATCAAATATCATCATTTAAGAATTATCATTAGTGCACTAAATGAATTACTGCCAATAATATATAGATGGGTCAATAAATACATTATACTAACACATATATTATTTAACTTTAGCAATTGCATTTATTTGTGTGAATTAGAGATTATTTAAAAGTCAACAAATATAGTAGTAATTATAATATCAGTCCAAGATTAGAAAGGGTCCAAGCTAAGATTACCAATTTTGGGTAAACTTACAAAACAATGTAAAAGAAGAGAGGAAACAGAGGTATGAATCATACCTCCTGCTCAGTAGAGCACACAGAACAAGGGCGGCTGGGCACGGCAGAAGGCAGGGCCACGACGGATCTCCGGTAGGCTCGGCGCCCAGACTTGCAGAGGCGCGCGGGGAGGAGCAGCGAGAGAGAAGAAGAGTGGTGCGACACAAAGCCCAAAGGTAGGAAAGAGGAGTAGGGCTGCAGTGGTGTGGCGCGAAGCACGGCTGCGTTGGTAAGGCGGCAGCGTGGCCGCGGGTGGTTGTTGGCAGCAGGACCAGCACCCTGCAGGGGAGGAAAGAGAGAGCATGAGAGGAGAGAGAGATAATGCAGCGAGGGAAGAGGAGGGAAGCAGAGGGCTACGCGCGGTGGCTTCCGGCGCTGGAGGGTTGCTGGCTCCAGCGGCGGGCAGACAACAGGGAGGAGGAGGCGTGTGACGAGAGGGAGAAGGAGGAGAATGAGAGTGTGTGTGGGGAAAATTTGAGTTCATCACTTGCTATTTATAGCCAAAGAAGTATGAAATAATGGATTAAATAATTGAAGAATTGCAGAGGATTATCAGAAAATTTCTGGTGTTAAGAAGAGCATGAGTACTCCATGTGAGAGAGGGAGGAAGAAGAAAGAGAGAAATATTATTTTACTAACTTTATCATTTTTCCTTTTTCTTTTATATAATATTTTAATCAACAACCCATCAACTTCCTAATCTATACCCATTAAAAAGCCACAAGTCTAGTTACTATTCTTAGGAACAGTGATTTGACAATCCTGCCCTTCATTCTTCACATAATTACTTCCCTGCCCTCCCTTTGCCATGCCACGCGTGCTTCTTGAAGCCAGCTTCTCCCTCTGTCATCCTTTGGCTTCTTTTCTCTCTCTTTCCTCCTGAGTCCTGGTTTCCCTCTGAAGTCTGAACCCCTCAATTCGTCTTCTCTCTCCTCCAATTTCTTTGAAGAAACAGGGAACAGCTATGAAGAAGAAACATCAATGTACATCACCACATTCTCTCTCCTCAAAACCAAAACGATCATAAATCAAACAATTGCCTTTGCCTGTTGATCATGCTTCCACCATTAGAGGTTACAAATCTGAGCTCTCTAACAATGGTGGTGGAAATAAGCTGCGCTTTTTCCTGTTGCTTCAAATGCTGATTTCAAGATGAAAGGTGAAATTTTTCATGCTTTAGGGTTTCATTTACTATAATTGAGAATCCGAAATTTGTTTCTATTTTTTCATTCTTTAGGTTGATATTTTTCTTGGTTTAGGGTTAGGGTTCCATTTGATTGATCGATTTTGCTGTTGATTTTAGTCAATTGTCGTTTCGTCGTCATGAACGGTGGCACCCCGACAACGTCGTTTTGAAGAATCAAGAAAGCCCCCCTCTTTCGTTCTCGTTTCACCACTTACATGAACGAAAAGGTTTGTTTCTATCTTTCCTCTTTTCTTTTTCTTTTTTTTTAAAAGTTTTTCTGTTTTCAATTTTCTCTATATTATCAATATTCTTTATATTATCAAATGTCTATATTATCAAATGGTGGAGAGAGAAAATGGTGAGAGTTCAAAAGACGATATTTATACAGCTGCTGCATATGGTGATATGGAGAAACTTGAGAGTTTAGTGGAGAGAGAAAATTGTTCGGTTTCGAACTCGATGCTCTTGGTTACTTCGCTTTACGGTGGGACGCTCTTAACAATCGTACTGCTGCTGCGAGTTACATTCTCGAGGTTTTCTATTTCTTTGATTTTCTACGTTTTATTTTTAGTAGTATGTTTATTTATATTTAATTCAATTGTTGATTTTTAATTGCATTTTTATTGTGGTGGAGGTAATGGATTGAAGTTTGTTTGTTTGAGTTCAGTTGTGTGATTATGAATTGTTTGTTTTAGGAAATCTTTTTACCAAAGATAGGTTTGGAGCCGCCATTGATGCTTATACTGAGGTATTTCTCTCAATTTCCCCCATTCTCTTTTTATTTTTTTTGAACAATAGGAGTCTTATTCTCATAATCGTTTATGTTACATTACAAATTGTATTTGAAATGAGAAAATGGAAGTATACGAATTCTGATAGGCACATTAACATAGTATTTGAAATGAGAAAATGGAAGTAGCCATTGCCATTCTTCTCTCTGTATGTTCTACTAAATTGTATTTTGTTGTGTGATTTGGGGTTTCTCTTAAGAACAAGTTTTTTTCCTAAGTAATGTATGTGATGGCTGTGGAAATTTTAGTCTTTGCAATAAGTAAAAGAAGAGCAATTACTTCCGGATTGATAATGTCTTCGGAGGTCGGAGAATATGTGGTACTGCCTCTGACAATTGAGGTGGTTACCTAGATAAGTAGCTATCTTATGAGATGTCATTTGTTGTTAGGAAAGAATTTCATTTGATGACTGTTTTTCCCTTGCATCAGAGGACATGAGCCGATCAGATTGCTTAGCTTGCAATTCATAGGCAGGCTTTTGGTTGGCGTTAGTTCCATCTTAAAAGAAAGGACTAAAGTTTTTTAACCTTGTGGTTGGAAGATCTAAACCTCTTTCTGAAATCAATAGGAGGAGCCATTCAAGAATACAACCAACTTTTTTAGCTTTAGCTGAAAGACTGTTCATTTTTCCTTTAACGAACATATATGTGCCACTTTGTTTGATGTTCTCCTCGGTGGTGCCAGTACGAAGGGTTAATATATGTTGATACTTTTCGGGTTTGATATGAGTCTTTGTTTCTTCTTGTTGGTTGTTATATCCGAAATAAATTCGTAGGTGTTACGAAAGCAAACCCATCTGGAGCGTCAAAAAATCAAGGGAAATAGCTCTCATTTCTTTGTTCCTCAAGTTTTGGTTCTCATCTTGTAGGTGTTACAGAAGCAAACCCATATGGAGCGTCAAAAAATCAAGGGAAATAGCTCTCATTTCTTTGTTCCTCAAGTTTTGGTTCTCATCTTCAAATTTACGGGCGAGTGCAAAGATGTATCGGCTCGAGTCAAAATAATTGCGGATCTTCTTGATTCAAGTCCGTTGAACATAGAAGCATTGATGGTACTATTATTGTGCCTTTCTTTTGAAGGATTTATGCATCGATGACGTCTAATGGCATGTCGCCTATATAGGAGTATCAAGTATGGATGGATGCGTGGGCGATGCGGCTTCAATGGAGCTTGATGTAGTGAAGCATTACAAACTGGAGTCGGTTAGTCAAAGCGAAAGTGAGATGATTGAACAAAATTTTGTGAGAATGAGAACATTGTTTGTGTTGTCCTTTGCTATTATCTAATATCTCGGGAAAGCTGGGCCGGCAACATTTGGAGGAGGCAAGTGAATTTCATTCTCTTGCATTTTGGAAAAGGTGGTTCTAAATTCTTTGTACTTTGTTGAATATTTTAATATTTATATATACTTAAAGTGTTAAGCGGGCAAACATCGGGATTGGTATCTTAAGCTTTCCCACTTTGCGATTTCTACTTAAAAGAAATGCAGCAAAAATACAATTACTAATCTTAAAATGGTAATTACTAAGATCGTATCAACATATTGATTAAATTTTGTCTATCCAAGATGTTTTGTCTGGCACAAGCACCAAAAAAAGTTGTTTTGCAGTAGTTATATGATAACATAAGGGTATTCACTTTGTAGTCATTGTGGATATCCTTTTTTCCACAATATCCATATCTTCCCCGGTGATAGAGATAGTAAATTTTCATATATTGCTATCAATTTTATCTGATAGCTCCTTTTTGAGAGGAAAATCATAAATTTAGGCTATTTTAAGACTTTTAGGCCACATTCAGGGCGAGGTCTTTGCTATAATTATTGGATTTTTGTTCGGTTTTCCCCCCTTTCCCTTTCCCTTTTTCTTATTTCTATATATCCTTCCTTCTGAATAGTCATTTTTATGCTTTTCAATTCTTACTCTTGTTTGGATCAGAAATATATGAGAATGTATCAGTTTTTGTTGTCTTCGTTCAATCCTTAACACTTTATGTTCCATAAATCTTTTCCCTCTTCCCCTTCAGATTTCTTTATTTTCATTGAATTAGATATGCTTGGAAAATGTTTTCTGATCCAAGCTTATCGGCTATGTGCTCGAAACACATTGAGAAATAATCTATTGGAAATCATAACGATTCAGACCCTCAATGACTCCCAAGAAACATTCACATAAAACTTGCACTGTAGGTCCTTCGTTAAGGACATTTTCAAACCCAATAAAAGCTAAACACCTTTTTTAATTTCTCTCAGAACAGCGGAGGAGGGGGGATTATGATCTTGGAAGTGTCTTCTGGCACGTGAGGTGGATCATTTCAAATAGTCGTTCAAAAACTCTACTGTTCTGTTTCTAATGATGTTTGATTACTTGTAATGTATTACTTAGGAAAAGTAAGTGAGTTTTACAACTTCCTTAACAATATTTGATTCAGTGTGAATATTATTTCTTTTGTTGTAAAGTAATTGTCCTCCTTTCAAACTGGTATGTTTTAAATTGATTGTCCTAACTGCTTATTTATTTTTTGTTAATTCTCTACTGCACTAATTTTTTTTCCTATACTTTATTTTCCACTTCCTTTAATATCTGTGAAAAGTCACCGGTATAAACACTTGGAGAAGAAGTGGGTACATGATCCAGTTTATGATGTTCCTTATATGAATGACTAGAATTTCACCTAGAGAGATGTGCACTTCTATGCTTTTCTTCTTTCTAGAACCAGCCCCCATATTGCATTCAGAATTATTAATTTTTACTTTTGCAGTCACAATTGTGAACGTGTGATGATGGTTTCATTGCAGCTTGCATAATTGTTACATTGCCCTTGTGTCCATCATTGCATGTATTGAAATATTGTGACGACACGTATTTCACTTCTCCATTGTAATTCAAGAATTTTAGAATATTTTTGTGACTATGATTGAAAATGTAATTTTGAACTTTTTATTTTTTGTGACAGAATATGAGGTTCAAAACAAATATACTGACTACAATATGAATTTAAAGTTTCATTATGTATGAGTTATATAGTATTTATAAGCATTAGCTTTAGGAACAGACTATAATGGCTAATGCAATAATATAGTAGGCTATAAGGAATTTATGGTGTATTCTAACAACACATGGAACAACATTTCGAGGACCAAGTGAGAATCATTTACCGAATGGTCTTGACATAATGGAGTGACCTTGATTTAATTCCATAATATTGCCTCAACGCCTCATGTTTTTTGAAGTACTAGGAGGGTGAAAGGGGAGGCAATCTATTGGAAGAAGAAGAAAGTAAAGAGTGACCAAATATTTAAGTAGGGAAAAGAGGTGGTTTCCACCACTTTTCAGTGTAATTTTAGTTTAGGTCACCCCGGTCTTAATATCCCATGTGGCCGAGCTCTATTAGAATACTTATCTAGCAATTGGATCACTTTAATTTACCATTCTGGATTATTGGGATGATCGAAAATGTTACCGTGAGCTTGATAAGCTCAATCTTTTGCAGGCTGGCGTCTCATACCACTTCTTTCTTCGGGATATATATGAAGATTTGTTACAGAAACTTGTAGAATTCTCTCACGAGGAAAATATTTTGGCATCACAGCCTTGTCGGGGATAATACTTTGTATTTCATGAGATTGATCGATGAGTTGCTTCTATCTAAGATTGATCATAAACTTCCGGTATGCATTCTATCTAAAGCAAGTACTCCTATTTGGTACTTTGTCTGTCCTCTTTTGTTTGCCCTATTCTCTTTTTACTTTTTAAGATTTGTATTGAGTTAGTAGGTAATTGCCGTAATTCTGTCTATTTTTAGGATGGGTAGGAGAAAAGTAGAGAGAGATTGTGCAGACCATGTTACCTTAAAAAGAAATGGAGCAAACTCGTAGAGACAATCCAAAAGGGAAAGTGAAGAAGTCGTTTAGGGATGGAGGGAGTAGTAAAGTATGTCACATTAAGTTGAAAGCTTTTAGTTAGCAAGATCAAGCGTTCCTGCATATCTTCTACTCACCATCCTATCATTGCTCATACAAACTCGAGTTGGGTAGTTAACTCAAGCCTATATTATGCCTAGGTGTAATTACTCATACTTGCTAAAAATAAGAAGAGAAAGAAGTAAAACTAAGTTAAAACGAATGCCTCAAATCATGAGAGAGAATATTCTTCAAAATTTGATCGCAATTTATGTGATATCTAGCACATTAGCTTAATTGGGTGAAACATGTATTATTGATTTGTTTGTAACTATATCCCTACTAATATGTTCTTTTTTGTTCTCCCCGTCTCATGTTTTTTACTTAGAAATGCGAGGTTTATCAAGCTATACTACACGTCAATGCACATATTAGACTTGAGGTTTGCCTAATATCAACTTCTTTAATCTATCTGTTAGAGTATACATTATTCTATTGTTTTCCCGATGCACAGTTATAGCTTTGCTTTTTATTAGTGTTAATGGATAGTGTCTTGCTGTTTTTGCTTTTATATTACTATCTGCTGGTGAAACTGAATGTACAATCTTTTGCTATCTTGCTTTTACTTTATTTCAAAAATATGATTTTAAGCTTTCTAATGTGTGAGATGAGTGAAATTAGTTTGCTGATGTGGGTGGATTCAGGAGCAGTAGCCAAGAAGGTGATGGAACAAAAAATGGAAAAAGCGGAGGGTCGTCCCTCCTTAATTAGAGTGAGACGTAAGCCAAAGTCTTTCATTTCTATCTGAATTATGTGATGGATAATTCTAATGGCCAAGTCAAGTGAAGTTACTTTAAAGGAAACAAATGCCAAAAAGAGAGGGGCATCTGCTAAACAAACCTCAAGTGGATCATCATTTTCAAGCATTGAGCATTATGCGGTAAATTTCATTCTTTGGAGTGGAGGTTTATGATTGCATTTTTTTGGTTTTCATGCTATTTATGAATGTATTTCACCTTTGCCTTTTATTTATGTATTAGTTCACTAAAATCTGGTTCAAAGGATGCAGCATGCAAATGCGAATGGCCATGTCCTTGATTCTTCTCTGTATGTTTCGGTGACTGTATATACATGTACTTATGCCTTTCCTTGCTGTCATATTTTCACTCGAGGATCTAGGATTCTAATTGACTTCTAAATGACTACAGAGTTGTTGATCAATGTCCAAAACCTGTCAAAGAAGTGTTAATAGCGATGAAAGCAAAGATTCCAATTAGTATTATTCTCATTTTGCATTTTTATTTTATTGATATTATTCACACCAGTTTTGATCTGATCTCCCAAATGGGTTGTTGTAAGTTAACAAAAATCAAAGTGATTCTGCGTTAAAGAACAGTTCTATTGCTGGATTCTCCTTGGATGCTTGAAATCCCTTTGTCAAGCAGTGGCTAATCTAATGTAATTAGAATCCCTTAGTCATTCTGTTTTCTTTTTTGGTTGACCTTTTGATTGATTATGTGTTTTATTTATTCTTGATGCAGCTTGAAGGAGAGAAACACGCTAGGGTGAGTTTCATTCTCTCTCTTCAGGCCTATAACACTAATCAAAATTTTGGGTAAGATTATTTTAAGTTGTAACATATAAATTAGTTGATTATTATTGATGCTATGATAAATATAAACATAGAAGCGGTAACTTACTACATTTGGATTTGGATTAGAAAATAGTAAAGGTTAGAGATGAAGAATGAAGTAGGGAAGAGGAGATAGACTGACAAAAAGAGGGGGGGAAGACTGAAAGAGAGCTTAGAGAGAATTTTGTTCAATTTTATAATGTGTTTCAGTTATATCAATGCCGCTTTCATATCCCCATTGTTGATTAAGCAAGTCTTTATCAGATCAACTCAACCATAGTAAACGAGTGAGAGGGTCAGAATGGGAGGGGGAGCAAGTAAAAAAGACTTTCTAAAATTTGCAAAATCAGAAAAGTATAAGTGAGAGGAGAGAGAAATGAGTGCTTTCGAGAGAGCAAAGAGAATAAGTAGTAAGAGATGATCTTAAATTTACAAAATTGTATACAAGATTAAGAGGGGAAGAGAGAACCGGGGGGAGAGAAGGTGAAGGTGAGAAAGGTGGGGAAAGGGAATTGAGTTCTTCGTCATTTCAGGCCTATAACACTAATCGAAATTTTGGGTTAGATTATTTTAAGTTGTAACATATAAATTAGTTGATTATTGTTGATGTTATGATAAATATAAACATAGAAGCGTGCAACTTACTACATTTGGATTCGGATTAGAAAATAGTAGAGGTTAGAGAAGAAGAATGAAGTCACGGAAGAGGAGGTAGACGGACAAAAAGAATTGGTTGACTAATGCCAAAAAGAATAGAGACGCCTCTAGCATTGAATTCCATGAAAAGCCATGTAGAATATTTTGCCTTTTATGCTCTTCATATCATAATTTTGCTCGAGATTTCTAGATTAATGTGTGCACTTAAAAGATATCTTAGGATGATCAAATCCAATTTGTAAGAGCGCCGACCTTCATGTAAAGAAGTTTGAGATATATCCTTGAATATGAAAAACATAATGTGGGCCATAGAGGAATTTGGGCCACACAAATTCATCAATGAAAAATTAAAACAGTTCTATTTACCCTGACAATGTGATGGTTGATATACAAGATTGTGCATATAATGTGAGAGGGGAGAGAGCGGAGGGGGTGAGAGGAGAGGAGATGGATCGGAGGTGGTGAGAGAGGAGAGGAGATTGAGGGGGGAGGGAGCGAAAAGTGGAGGATGAGAGGGTAAGATAAGAGGGAGCGAGGATAGGGGGTGAGAGGGGAGGGAGCGGAGGGGGTGAGAGGTGAGGGGAGTGGGGAGTGAGGGGGGAGAGTGGGGGGTGAGAGGGGGAGGGAACCATTTCACACATTTGTTTTTGCAATCTTGGGGGACGGCGCGCATCGTTTCATTATATTCATACAGTAAATATTGATTACGTACTACATTAGGGTGTATTAGACACTATTATTGTTGTTTACTAACTCTCATTAGTAGAAAACCTTTAAACGTTAAATATAAAGGCATTTGCTTGAGTACTATGCATATAAAAGGGGGAAAGGGCATGGGTTGGTGGCTTGAACCATGGCTAATGATCATATTAATTAGCATGGCAAATACAAGAGATATCTACTTGCTTTCTTTTAATGGGAGTTCACTCCTTCTATCTAGGCCACAGTGCATGCTTGCATCTTGAAATAAACACATCATTTACACTACCTTACCTAGCATGCTTAAATAGATAGCACAAACTCGGTCACACAATATTAATTGTTGTTTCTTATTAATTAAATAGGAATAATAGAAAAACATAGGAATAATTACACTTGGAAAAAGAAAAACCACTTAACTAAAAGAGTCATTATGTGAACACCATTATGATATATGAGAGGTTGATGAGTGAAATGTGTGTATTAAGCTTAGTAACACATTAACTAATGTTGAAGAAACACATAACAACAACAACAACTAAGCCTTATTCCCAAAGTGATTTGGGGTCGGCTAACATGAATCGTCAACTGAAACCGTTACCAGAGGAGATGGTAACGGCAAGAGTGATAAAAATGTTTTTTTTTTTTTTTTTTTTTGAAAACAAGGTTTACACCAACAAGTTTTAAAAGAGGTTTTCAACAAAATGTTTTAATACCAACACAATTGAGAAAAACAAATAAATGTAGTACTCACACCCCTTCCTCCACATGGATACTGCCCCTCCACCCACTTCTATCCAACGTCATGCTCTCCTCAATCCCAAGTAACCTCATATCACTTTCAATTACCTTCATCCAAGTCATCTTAGGTCTTCCCCTACCCCTTACAATTTGATTACTCCTCCACTCTTCAATTCTTCTCACCGGTGCATCACACGATCTCCTTTTCACATGACGAAACCATCTTAACCGATTCTCCCTCGTCTTTTCTTCAATGGATGCAACTCGACTTTTTCCCGGACCACTTCATTTCTTAATCGGTCCTTCCTTGTGTGGCCACACATCCACCGCAACATACGCATCTCCGCCACGTTCATCTTATGAAAGTGGCATTGTTTCACCTTGCACATTCGGTGCCATATAACAAAGCGGGCCCTAATTGCCGTACGGTAGAACTTTCCCTTCAAGCTTTGGGGAATGCCGGAATCACAAAGGAATCCGGTGGCGCTTTTCCACTTTAACCAACCCGCGTTAATTCTATGAGCCACGTCTCCATCCGGTTCTCCATCCTTTTGTAGAATGGACCCTAGGTAACGGAAGACGTTCGATCCTTGAACCACTTTGCTATCCAAAGTGACCGCCATCGCCTCGCTGCTTGTAACTTGCCGAACTTGCACTCCATATACTCCTTACTTATCGCTCAATCTAAAACCACGGGCTTCTAATGTATGCCTCCACAATTCCAACTTACTCTCAATACCTTCCTTAGTCTCATCAATCAACACAATATCATCCGAAACAACCATACACCCTGGTATATCATCTTGAGCCGACCTCGTTAGTTCGTCCATGACTAGAGCAAAGAGAAAGGGACTAAGTGCGGACCCTTGATGCACTCCGATCGTAATAGGGAACTCTTTTGTCCTCCCCACCGTAGTCCGCACACTCGTAGTTGCCCCCTCATACATATCCTTGATGATATCTATATATTTTTGTGGAACACCTTTCCTTGCCAACGCCCACCAAAGTATTTCTCTTGGTACTCTATCATATGCCTTCTCCAAATCAATGAAAACCATATGTAGATCCTTCTTCCCTATCACGGTAATGTTCACCATTATGATATATGAGAGGTTGATGAGTGAAATGTGTGTATTAAGCTTAGTAACACATTAACTAATGTTGAAGAAACACATAACGAGAACAAAATTTGCATTGTAAGCTTGGAATGGTAGAGGTGATAGTGGATGTCTATTTTTCCTTGCCTTCTATAATTCAAAATTGAACATGAAATTTTTGTTGCAATGAATAGCCTCATCCTCAGAATGTCTACAGTATTCAATATTGTTGTGTTTACTATTAATTAATCTTACATGAATTTGCGGGTATGATTCCATGCCACTCTCCTAGGCGGAATTAGATTAGTAGTTCTACTTTTTAAAAAAAAAAAAAAAAGAGATTAGTAGTTCTACTTGGATTATGTCTTGTAGCAATCAGGGAGTTCTCAGGTAGCATTCTAAGGAATTACCTAGCTTTTTCTGAAAAGTTATTGCTATTTTACTTTTACTTCATTTCAAAAGTATGCTTTTCAGCTTTTTAATTGTGTGAGATGAGTGAAGTTAGTTTGCTGATATGGGTGGATTCAGGAATCTGCTACTGTTACGAAGGTGATGGAGCAACCTAATGGGAAAAGCTGAGGGTCGTCCCTCCTACAAGATAATAGAGGTTAGCATTGTGTGGGTGTTGCTAGCCAATTCAATGATTGGAGAGTTACGGAGGCAAACGTGATCTTACGTGGGCTTTAACTGACTTTTGAGCATGCGTACAGAAAAGTTTTGTGGAGAGTGACACAAATCGTTAAAAAGAGTTTGAGAAGATCGCTTTTCATTTAGTTTTGGATGTCGATGATTGCAAGTGGGTTGTAACACTTCTTTTTTGCATTTACGCTTCTATTAGGAACACATAACCTTTTCTTTTGCTAAGATTTGTGTTCCTACATACCACTCTAATCATGTGTCCAGTTTCTTTTTTTAATGTCAATCTTTGACTTTTTGGCAAACAAGTACAAATTCGCAGTATTTTTGGTTCAATAATGCTTATGTGTATAACCTTTGATACACTAAACTACGTACCTATTTTGTAAAGGTTGTCAAAGTCTTTGTTGATAATGGTTTTTTGACTTGTAACATTTACTTTCTTTATATGCTATTCTATTTCTTTTTAAGTCATTAAAATTATAAACATCTACTCAAGTAATCTCTCAACCTAAATTAAAAGAGAAAGTTACATTCATAACGATGGTGGACTAAGGGAAATTAAATGCCCATGTTTATTTAGCAAGTTTGCAATTTGTAAGGTTATATAGGTTGTTGAATGAACAGAGAAGGCAAGTTGCAAAAATGCTAGCAACAAGGTCATTTATGATTATTATATCACTTCTTCCGTTCTGAAATAAGTGGGATTTTTTTTTATAGCTGGACCAACTGCTACTTTCGTGTTGGTGATGCGAACATGCTTGCCTATTTTCATGAATATTTAGATCAACCAAAGCGTGGTTCTCTAAGTCGAAGAACATTGCGAACCATTATGACAGGTTATTGACAACCCAGACACATGAAAATAGGGTCCTTGAGATTACATTATCAAGATTTTTACGCCATTAGAGTAAAGCTAATTAGATTTTACCCCCTTGAGGAACCGTACTTACCACCGAAGTTGCTACGAAGCCTAGCAATAAAGCTACTACATCACCCACCCAAGATACCCTTTTGCTTATTGCTTTGCTGTAAAGTCTAATGGCACATGTTAACATTGTTGCCCTTATAGTTAATCATCGTCTAATATGAACTATTCTTTTGCTAATAGGCATGATTGAGTTCTTGTAGCAGATATACTAATGACTCAAGGACATTTTAGAGGATGCGAACAGTCCTACACGTGTTTTGAAACCCAATAATAGCTTGCACTGACAAGGGTTATATGCATATATGCTATGCTATCTAATTACTTTATCTTCCTAACTACCAAGTTCACATGCTTTGGTTTTGCTTAGATCAATTATGCTAATACTTGGATTTAGTTATCCACCACCATTTTCGCTACTTTGGGGGGGGGCTTGCACTAAAAAAGGTTATATGCATATATGCTATGCGCAATCGCTACATTTTGCAATTATTAAAGAACGGAGGAAGTATTACATTAATCAATAAATGATTAAGATACTTTGTCCAAAATAATAACACTATAAATTTTAATGACTAGATTTTGCTACCTTGGGGGACCGTGCGCGCTAGCGCACGGGCCAACAACTAGTGTTAGTAAGTACCAAGACACCAAGCTTTCCTCTTTAATTTAATCTTATAAGTAAAATATTTAGTTTGTAAATTGGAAATTCATGAGATTGGTTAATTTAACTTGTAGCTTATTAATTCAAGTTTCTATTAGCTAAACTAAAATAAATTTATGCGTCACATTATATTTAAAGAAAAGATTTAACCACTAATTATAATTATTATCTAATTAAGCATGTTTAAATTTTCGGGATATTACAACTTATCTAATTAAGCATGCTTTATTTTAACCTTTTACATTGCATCAGGGAGTTTTATGTGTCTTCAACACAGGAAAATGTTTGGTTCCTTTACAAGTAAATACAATGGGTGTACTCAAACTTGGAGCGTAACAAACATGTACTTGTGCTCATAGATGAGTACCATCATCATTTGCAATGTTATGTGTGACAATGATCTCTCCCAAATGGTCACTGAGATCAAGGAGGGACTCAAACAAAACAATAATCCAACAACACCATTAACTGACATGAATTCTTTGTTTTTTTTACCATTTGGTTATGTGAGATCAGGGACTTACGTAAGGTTGGAAAGTAATGTATGACACACCCTCATATTTTCATAACACACCCAAAACATAGCATCATTTGACCTCTTGTATTGCATCAGAGATTTTTATGTGTCTTCAGCACATGACCATGTTTGGTTCCTCTACAAGTGAATACACAGGGTGTACTCAAACTTGGAGGATAACAAACATGTACCTACGGTAACAAATGAGTCCCCTCATCATTTGCAATGAATGCGCAACTATAATCTCTCACAAATGGTCAATGAGATCAAGGAGGGACTCAAACAACACCAACAATTCAAACAACACCCAACATACCAAAAAGTCCAACACAAACCAAGAAAAACCAGATCTTCCTACATCCAGGATACCAAAAAGTCCAACACAAATCAAGAAATGGTCAATGAGATCTAGAAGGACTCAAACAACACCAACAATTCATCCAACATCCAAGATACACAATCCTCCCGCACAAACCAAGATAAACCAGAGCATCCAACATCCAGGATACCAAAAAGTCCAACACAAAACCAACAACTCCAGAAAATCATAAAATCCAACATCCTATCAATCCAACAACATATCAATCCAACAAACCTAAGATAAACCAAGAAAAAACAGATCATCCAACATCCATGATACCAAAAAGTTCAACACAAAACCAAAAAGTCCAAAATCATAAAATCCAACATCCTGTCAATACAACAACTTGTGAATCCAACAACCTATCAATCCAACAAACATATCACTCCAACAAAATCATAAAATCCAACAACATCCTACGAATCCAACGAAATTAAAGATACCATGTCACCCAACAACAGTCATATTAATGCACAACAAAAACAAGCAAAACGAATCAAAATATAGGGTTCATAAATTTCTCACTAAGTAGGGCTTCAAAAAGATACAGCTAAGGGGACTCATTCCATCATCCATAACTCAAATGTATTCTCCTTCAAATATTCCAGATAATTTGGGTTAGCTTTGGACTCATCGAAGGGTTTGACAGGACCAATACTCCTCTTCATCCCAGAAGTCTAGTCAGGGTTCTTCAAAACCAAAGGTGCATGTTCATCCTTTTTGGGACTCTGACCCTTCAACTTAGGGTTCTTGACAGCAGATGATGATCCAACTCTCCCCTTCTTCTTTTTGGGGGACTCAATAACTAGATCACATACTTTCATCTTCCTTTTACCGCGCGTCTCTTTTTGATGTTCATCAACATTTTTCAGAACCACTTCAAGCGCTTTCAACGAGTTCTCACTCAAACACTTAGCTACCTCGCCACTATCGAACATGCATTTTCCATATGGGCTAGCAGCTGCTATGGAAGCAGCAAGATCGCCGCAGATCAAAGTCTCTTCCTCATCTTCACACTAAAAGGATGCGTCAAATAGTGGATGAGTATCAATCATTTTGTGGATTTCGAATCGGAAACAGGGAATTCAAGGTATGAAGTTTTGAGGGTTTCAAAACAGAAAGAGACGGATGAAGAGAGAGAATCTGGAGATGTTAGGGTTTGTGTTTGATTAGAAAGTTACTTAGGGTTCTTCATCTATGATGAATTTCGGTAGATTTGGGGTAGGTGGTAGTTGGGGGATTTTAATTCTGGTGGGAGAGATTATATGAGGGTAGGTTAAGTTATGTTTTAATTTAATTTGTTTAGTGTTAATGGACTAGTGTAATTGGAGTTTAATTTTTTAATGGAGGGCAGTTTTGTAATTTCAGACAACAAAACCATACTATATTTAGAAAGTTCTAAATTGTTGCATTTAATTTGAAACCGACGAAAATAGAAATTGTTGCATTTAAAAAGAAACGGAGGAAGTATATAATATAATAATATTTTTTCAATATATAATCTATAAATAATTAGAGAAAAATATATAAAGAAATTAAGTTTTGTTTTAAAATTATAAAAAAAAACATGTACAACCAGTCACGATCGAGAAATTGAAATTTCAAATCCTTGGACCGAAAACCGATCTATTTTTTTCGGTTCAAACCGGACTATGAAATTAAGGCCCCAATTTTTAGGTTCGCCCTTAGGCCACCAAAATCTCAAATTAGTATTGATGAATTAAGTTCACTAATTGATCTTCCAACTTTGTTAGAGAACTTGACGAGACAAGCACGTTCAGAAGTGATGGCGATCATGATTTGAATGGCTTCCTTTCTTTTAGTTGAGTCTCGAAGCTCGGGATTAGACAGTAAAAAGAAAGCATTGATTAATTGATTATGCCCAAGAATAACATCCCTACTGGTTGACATTTCTTTATAACTTTCCGAAAATATAAGTCTTGTGGCTCCTGGAATTAGATTCCCATCCTCATAACCAAATTTCCACCACCTCTCATAGCAAGCAGCTACATAATATTATTGTTTGCTCCTCAATAGTCATTGATACAACAACACAAGCCCATAGCTTTTTCTTTTTCAACAGACCTCGCCATTTTTTTGGAATTTCCTCTTACCCTCCTGAGACACAATTGAGATTTTGACTCAGATTCCATATCCTGGTCCGTATTAGATTGGACCTCTATGTCTGGTAGCGAAATAATACAAACTTCTTCTTTGGAAGGAAGCTCTGAAACTCTCACGGTGACTCTTGTTGAATGTTTCCCAAGAGAGCGAAATCGCTCTATGAATGCACAATGGCATCACAAATAGGTTGAAGATTTTCCCCTCTATATGATAGCCACTAATCGCATTCCTCGTTATATAAAACATTTGAGCAAACCTATATTTGGGGAAAAGCAAAAGCGGCACATGTCTTGGGCCTATAAGTTATTGTTGATTAGGGGTGTACACAGGTCTATGAATGGACTGAGGACCAAAAAAAGTCAAAATTTTCGAAATGAATACTAGAGTACTAAATAACTGGTCTGATCTTGGTTTGGACGTATGTTTTTTTATTTCCACTTTAAAAAAAATTATAGTTTTTTAGGTTTATAATCATATTTTATTTAATAATTGAAAAATATACGGTTTTTTCACCAAATACCCCTGACAAATAAATTTATTCACCAAATACCCCCACTTTTTTCAAAATTCACCAGATACCCCTGACCTATGAAAAAATTCACCAGATACCCCTCACTTTTAAAAAAATTACCCAAAATGCCCTTTTGACTAACGGACGTTAGTGTTCCGTTAACTAATTAACTAATTAACCTAAAAACCCTAATTAAACCTAACTAAACCCTAATTAAACCCTAAGTAAACCCTAAACACCCTAACTCTCTCTCTCTCCCTAACCCAACCCCAGCCACCTCAAGCCCTAGACCCACCAGCCCACCACCCAACCCCAGCCCCACCCCTTCCCCCTTCCCCGCAACCACGCAGGCCCCCCTTCCCCCTCCCCCTCCCCGGTGGGCCCCACGCGAGCCCCCTCCTCCTCCCCCGCGGCCCCCACGCAGGCCCCTCCCCCTCCTCCCCCTCCCCTGTGCAATCGCGCTTCCCCCTTCGTGGCGCATCCCACTCGTCGGCCAAGTCCGCCATTAGCGTTTAAGAAATCCGAGTCATCGACCGAGTTCGAAGGGGTGGGTGGCTCGGGATTCACGATTTTGCGGTGGGGGGGGGGGAGCCGCTACCGCCGCACGGGTGAGGGGAGGGGGGAGCTGCGCGCGCGCATGCGGGGGAGGGGGAGAGGGGGGCGGCACGCGGGGGAGGGGGAGGAGGAGGGGGGACTGCGCGCGGCTGTGCGGGGGGGGGGGGGGAGGGGGGGCTTCGTGGGAGGGGGAGGGGGACGGGGAGGCGCGTCGAAGGGGAGGGGGAGGGAGAGTGATTTTCCGTCGAGGGAGGGGGAAGGGGAGGTGCGTCGAAGGGGGAGGGGGAGGGGGAGTGATTTTCCGGCGAGGGAGGGGGAAGGGGAGGTGCGTCGAAGGGGGAGGGGGAGGGGGAGTGATTTTCCGACGGGGGAGGGGAAAGGGGGGCGCGAGCTTCGAAGGGAGACGGGCGGGGGTGGTGGGGCTGGGGTTGTTGTGGGGGGTGGTGGGGTGGAGGTGGTTTGGGGGGGTGGTGGGGGGGGGGGTGGGTGGGGCCGGTGGGCTTTTAGGGTTTTTAGAGTTAGAGTTTTAAGGGTTTAATTAAGGTTTTAAGGGTTTTTTAGGATTTTTTAGGGTTAATGACTAACGGTGTTAACCGCCGTTAGTCATTTGGGCATCTGGTGAATATTTTTAAAGGTCATGGGTATTTGGTGAATTTTGAAAAAAGTGGGGGTATTTGGTGAATAAATTTATTTGTCAGGGGTATTTGGTGAAATAACCGAAAATTATAACTAATATATATTATAATAATAATTTTTAGATATATAATCTATAAATAATTAGAGAAAAATATATAATGAAATTAAGTTTGTTTTAGAATAATAAAAAAAACAAGTACAACCGATTAGGATCGAGAAATCGAAACTTCAAAAACCTTGGACTGAAAACCGATCTTTTTTTCGGTTCGATCCGGAAAATGAAATTAGGGCCCCAATTTTTAAGTTTTCCCTTAGACCACCAAAATCTCAAAAATGAGGTAGCATTGGAGATTGAGTAAACTCATAAGGGATGGAATTGTTGGAGTTTGGAAAAAAATCAAGGACTTCATTTCTAGTGATCATCATACGCCTTTCCTTCCAAATCCTAGAGCTTCATACAACCTTGCTTGGATACCTGTTATTTGGTGTCATGTTCCTATGCTTGTTAAGAACATTTAACTTTTAATGGATCTCCTTTTCATGGAATCAAATTTTATACCATGCATTTTCTAATTTTTTTTATTATATGTGGAGTACATGAAGTAAACACTCTAAGGGATAACGCCGTGTGACACAGTTCCTTGTTTAGGAACGCCTTTTTATATATTAGTATAGATAAATAGCATGGATAACGGTAAAAAGATGTGAATGGTTCTCTCAGTCAATAATATTGATGTCATGCTCCTCAATACTTGATCTAACTAGTCAACTATCTTCCTTACCATATGAACTAGCTAACTCATCAATAGTGTAACAAGCTTTGTGTTCCTCAGGGGGGGAAAGAAACCATAATTTCTGTTTCAAAGAAATGTCCTTTTGGCAGATCTTGTTTTACAAAATTAAGATTAGAGTATTGTTTAGTCTTTAAAGACATAAATTCTGACATCGATCAATTTATTTATCTCTTTTTTGGCAATTCAAAGTTTTTATTGACAACCAAAAAAGAGAGATTACAACCACCTAAACCCCAGGCAAAGGACATGCATCAACAACATTCTTCCTTCCCCAAATTGGAGGGAGAACAAGTGTTAGTCCTAAGCAAAGCAATAAAAAACCAACCTAATGCTTGAACAAGCTCAGGCTCAAAGCAAATGCCCGTGCAGGAGGACTTACACGCTAGCAAACACAAAAACTACCACAATACAAGCTAAACAACCAATGAAGACAGCAATAACAACTAACAACTAGACTACCAAACATCATATTACAAGAAGACTCCTGATATCATCACCACTTCTACAAGCAACTTTGAACATAATTTGCTTACAGATGGTTAAAATCTCTAAACAATACCAACCATAAACCCATTGATTTCTATAACTCCAAATATGATAGATGGACTCAGCAAACATCATGGCATGCAACAGGGCTTGGGGAGTTTTGTTGTCACACTTGATAGATAACAACTGCACTTCATCCTCAAAGCTTCTGCTTCTATTACTGACTTCAATTTGTAGCAGGCACATGTTCCATATTCTTTGAGAGACTGAACACTCAAAGAAAAGGTGACTGATAGTTTCACTAGCTGCTTTGCAAATAATACAATTAAGAACCATCCCCATTCACACTGTATAGTCTTAGTAGTTAGCCTCCTCTAAAGAGTAAACAAAGTAAGGAAAAGAGCCTGGAGACTAGCTTTGTTATTGCATATGATTCTTTTCCATCTTACCATGGGATGCTCTCCTTGCATAGTAGTATATAGTTGTTTAATAGAGAAATTAGGAGCCGTTAACATTTATTAGACATTATAATCATCAAAAAACTTCCTACTAGCCAATATTTTTTTCAAGGGCTGGGATAACCTGTTAAGGATGTCCATTGTAGCAACATTTTGCTGCTCAATATAGTAGGCATGCATGGATTTATTTGATCCAAAGCCTATCTTGTTTCTGGTAAACTACCCATAAAATGCTTAGCAACAACTGCCTCATTCCAAGAGATGAGGTCTTTAATGTTCCCACTTTTTCAAGCATAAAGTCTCCCAAGCCACATGAGCTTTCTTAGACTTAGTCTCCTGCCCTGTCCAGAGATAGATCCTGCAAATGTCTTGAATCCCTCTGAGAACTCTCTTAGACATGACGAATATTTGACACCATTAAAGTTGGAGACCGTGGAGCGCAGAGTTAACCAACTGATCTCACCCTAGCCGCAGTCTTCTTAATAAGAGGCTTTTACTCATGAGAAAATAAATTCATTATAGTAAGAGGCACACCAAGGTATTTGAATGCAAAGTTGCCTAAGAGAATGCCAACAATCTGTTCGAGAGCAACTTTATCATCTTGATAAACACCAACAATATAGAGGTTGCTTTTGTCAAGGTTTGCTTAAAGTCTTGAGGCTACTAAATTTGATTAAAAGCATTAAAGAGTAACTCAAGAGAGCTTTGATCAGCTCTAGCAAACATCAATAATTCATGTGCAAAATATCAGATGAGGGATACTCAATCTTTCACACATGAGATGAAAGTTAAAGTTGGGAATATGCTGCAACTTTCCAAGACATCTAGAAAGGTATTCCATACCAAGAGCAAATAGGAATTGAGACATTGGGTCTCCTTGCCTCATACCTTTCTTAGCTTTAAAGGGCTTGCCACTAGAATAGAGAATCATACAGTAGAAACACATACAAGTCATAACCCAATGCACAAACATTTCCACTGAGTCCCAAACTTCTTCATAATTTTATCTCCATTATGTATTTATACTCTAGTCTCAAGCAAGGCAATACAAGATACCTTATCTTCCCCATAAACTTCTATATTTCTCCTATTTTAGCAGGGTTGTTCAACCCTCTAATGTTCTAGATGCACACTATCATTAACAAGGTAAGGTAGTGAATGTGCTTGTCCTAGCATCATCCGCAAGGTGTGTCACCACTCCAGGACCTCTGTATGCCTCAGCTTCCTTTCCCTTATGGCCTAACCTGACTATGTTCCACATTGGTGCATGCACTTCTTGTTGGGGAACTAGTTCTGCATCTTATCCTGTCTCAGACTTAGGCATATTTGCTTCAGTTAACTGACCAGTTGCATCACTAGTTGGCCTCACTATCAATTTCTTCAACAATCACTTAGGTCTTTCATCAATCACATAAGTAATTACAATATGGATTTCTTATTGTTGTGCAGTGAAAGTAGTGACATTCTTCCCCACTTCACCCTGGATGGGCTTTGAAACTCATCTTTGCACCACTTTTGGACCTTCTTTCTCCTTTGACACCTGTGTACCCTTCTTTTTAGCACATATATGTCCAATGGTATGACATTTTTGGCAAAAAGGGGGATCTGACTCAAAATGGACTCTCTGCTCAATTGCAACCATGAGAGTCTTCTATGCTCACAGTTTTGGGTAGCCTCTTAGTGACATCCACCTCAACTAGCAAATGAAATTCTTTTTTGTTGAGTTGTGCATTCATCAGCATATAGTGGCATCCCAATCATACTACCTATTCTGCTCAGTGACTTTGGTCCCCAATAATTCAATGGTAAATTATATAATCTTATCCACAAAGGTATCATTATGACAATTTCATCTTGAAAGTCAAAATCAAGAGTCCAAGCCTTAACCACCATTGGTGTGCTATTTATCATATGAGGGCCAGAATATAAAATTTCATTTCTATCATCAAGATTAGCAAAATGAAATAGCCATTTTCATGCAAGAAAACTCTAGGTTTAGCCACATGATTCCACTCTTATTCATTATATCTAGTCAAAACACCCATAGAGGGAGTTTGGCCAACTACATACAAGATAATAGTTGTAGACCAGATTTTAGACAATTTATCAACCTTAGATTTATCACGTTGAGCAAAATGTGTACCTTCTTTCACCACAGGGGGAACAAATTTAAGTGATGTACCTTTAGCTGTGAGTGGTTTATCAGCTGCAATAGAGGACCATTTTGCCACACGGGTATTCAGTCCCAGCCTCCTCATTGTTTCACCTGTAACCGAAGTTGGATTCACTGTCACTCCTCCATTATCACTCAATTTTGCACTTCTTCCTCCTGTCGAACCCCCTCAACTTGTGAAGTTCTTCCATTATCATGTGGGAGTGAAACTCTTACTGGTTCTGAAACCCTTTGCTCAAATTGTACTGTTACCCTTTCTTCCCGTTGAGGTGGAACCTACACAACAGTATGCACTAGTGTCAATTTATGAGCCCTAATGGCCTCATTCTTGCATCTGTGGTGGCCTGAATCGCAGGGGACACGGGTCTAGAACCAGGTGTTACAACCTTAGTTACTGTTACGTTGCCCGATTGAGGTTTAATTTGCTTACATTTACTACTATTCGATTTCCCAAAGAATGAGATTTAACTTGCTGTGGAGATTGTGGTTTTTTCCGGTGACCCTTGTTAGTTAGGCAACGGCTAGCTTGGAACCTAAGCAATCGCTTAACTAACCATGGAGAGAAAATCCTCTGAAACTTAGTTTATCTATTAATACCTACTTCCTCCGTTCTTTTATTATTGCAACATTTCCCTTATTTGGAAGTTTGATATTAATTGCAACATTACTAAATTTGACCATGTTTTCTATCTATCTCTCTCCTTATCACATGGGTCCCTTTTTTCATCTCTCTCTATCTCTCTCATCTCCTTAAAAAATGTGCAACCCCTACATGTTGCAATTATTAAAGAGCGGAGGAAGTATAATAATTGATTTTTTTTCTAGCAACGGATTAGAAAGTATTGTTCAGGTCAAATTCTTCAAAAAAAGACGGTATGATGTTAAGCTTACCGTCAGACCAATTAGTTAAAGATTGGCAAAAATACTCATTGCGTATATCAGTTACGCGCTTTAACTAATTTGTTATGCCAAAAATCATAATTATTGACTAACCATAACTTTTATCTCAAGTATCATAACTATTACCTAGGAAATCATAACGATCAACCCAAAACCGTAAAAGAGACTATAAATTACTGATCCAAAACCATAACTATCAATCCAAAACTGTAACACCTCTAGGTGTGCAGAAACCCGCTAGTAGATATTGTCCTCTTTGGGCCCTAACCCGCAAGGATTTGCTTTGGTGTAGAACCGAAGTCCTACCCAAAAGGCCTCTACTAGGTTGAGGTGTCCACCTCTATATAAAGAAGGCTTCATTCTCCTCAACTTCCGATGTGGGATAGCCAAGATCTTAAGGTGCCTAAGATCTTGGCTATCCTACATCGGAAGTTGAGGGAGAACGAACCCTTCTTTATATAGAGGTGGACACCTGAACCTAGTAGAGGCCTTTTGGGTAGGACTTCGGTTCTACACCAAAGCAAATCCTTGCGAGTTAGGGCCCAAAGAGGACAATATCTACTAGTGGACTCCTGCACACCTAGGGGTGTTACATATGGTATCAGACATGGCCCATTCCGGTGTCCAGTAGTGCCTACGGGAACGCAGACTCTTTAAAGGAGGGGAGAAGGTGCCTAAGATCTTGGCTATCCCATATCGGAAGTTGAGGAGCACAAAGCCTTCTTGATATAGAGATGGACACCTCAACCTAGTAGAGGTCTTTTGGGTAGGACTTCGGTTCTACACCAAAGCAAATCCTTGCGGGTTAGGGCCCAAAGAGGACAATATCTACTAGTGGGCTCCTGCACACCTAGGGGTGTTACAAAAACAATAACTATAAACGAAAAAACTATTAATCATAACCATAAACTATTACTAAACCCAAAAACCATAACTATAAACCTGAAAATCATAAATGTTCATTTGAATACCATGATCATTAACCCAAAACTATTAACCAAAACATAACTATTAACCTAATAATTTGAACTATTTACCCAAAATCATGAGTAATAACCCGAAAACCATAGCTAATAACCAAATGCCATACATATTAACAAAAAAAAAAGTAACTATTAAAATAGAAAAAATCATAATTCAAATAACTATTAATCCATAACCCTAACCATTAGCTTGAAAAACATAACTAATAACCTAAAAATTATAATTATTAATCTAATACCATAACTATAAAGCTATAAATCATAACTATGAATGCAAAACAATCATTTCTTCCCAAGATTTTAAACACAATCTTAACTTAACTTTGATTGATTAGTACTGTCAATAGGCTTTTTGGTGATCCAATTCGACCACCCAAGCTTATGATTTTCAGTAAAAGTACTTATAATATAAGGTTAATAGTTATGGTTTTTGGTTTAGTTTTGATTTTTGGATATATGTATTGTTTTTAGATTAATGGTTATTATTTTCGGGTAAATAATTATGATTTTGGGTTAAATGTTATTATTTTGGGTTAATAGTTATGGCATTTTGGTTGATATTATGGTTTTGGGTTCATAGTTATGGTTTTCCTGTTAATAGTTATGATTTTGGGGTTAATAGTTATGTTTGGATAATAGTTATGATTTTTGGCTTAACTAATTGGTTGTAACACTTAACTAATAGATAGAGAGTCATTTTTTTTTCAAGATTTGTAGTGCTTAACTAATGGTCTGACGTTAAGCCTTAACGTCAGACCCTCTTACGAAAGACAGTTTCTAACACAAATAAATTCTTTTGGTGACAATATGTTTAGTTCAGTTAAAACAAGTTTAGTTTAACAAAAATATATTTAATTCAACAAAATTAAGATGGATTAAAACAAATGAAAAAAATATCTAGCAATATTATATCGATGAAAATGGAGCCTATTGTATCAACTTTTTTTTTTTGAAGGATTATTGTATGAACTTATTAAGAGAAGTTTTAGCAAAAGACTTTTAATTTAGTAAAAAACAAGTTAACATTCACACAAATAAGATTTTTTTTAAAAGAGTCACACAAATAAGATCAATCAAAACAAGTTGAATTTAGCAAAAGTTAGTTCACGTTAAGCAAAAAAATATGCTAAGTTTAGTAAAACAAGTTAAATTAAACACCCTTCAAAAGAAAAAGTTTAACAAACTTAAGTAAAGTTAAGCAGAATTATGTTCAATTTAGCTGCAATATCCGAGTGTATTAAAAATAAGTTGCGAAAAATATAAATATAAAGAAAATGAAAAATCACTACCAGGCTTTTAGCTCTTAGAACTTGGAAGTTAGAATGGCTAAAAATTGATTGAAAAGGCAAAGCGGCAATCTTTGTTTGCCTTTGCCACCAATGGTAATACACCTCTGAGAAAGACAGACAGTAGCTTGTGATGGTGCTGGTGCAGCTTCCTTGTCAACATAGACGGAGTACCCATACTTGGGTTTGTCATAGTCCTTGAAAGAACATAAGGGATACTTATACTTGTACAGAAGATTTTCAGACCAACGAAAAATGGCACAATTTCCAATCGGTAGATGGAGCACACGTCCGTATGGTGAGGAAGGTGCGCACATGTACATGGCTAACAAGCCAAATGTACTTGAATAACAAGTCAAATGAACACATGTACATGGCTAACAAGCCAAATGAACATATGTACATCTCTGTCAGTATATGTTCATTGGTATTGGTCTTTATGTTCATAACCTAGTGATTGATGTTCATCGTGCGCACCTTCCTCACCATACGGACGTGTGCACCTACTAATTTACACACAATTTCAGTATCGTTATCCTTTTTAATTCTAGGATCATCATTGTTCGTTGTAATGATCATATCCTCCTTTGTTATGGGTAGTGCAGTCTCTTGGTGCTTACCATTAAGCCTTCTTGGGCTCGCCGTACCAAGAGATTGGTTCATCATTTCCAGTGTTTAGAGCAACAATATACACTGTCATTCCAGTATAATCCCTCGATTTCTTATATTTTAGATTACTAACCCTTATCCCTCGAACCAAACACCTTACAATTAATAGACTAGCATAAATCGAGGGCGAGGATTGTAATAATCAGTGAATATCTACTTAGAATTCTTGTTACCTATGATACAGGTTGTTTTTTTTTACTGTTTTGACTCATTTTCACAAGTGTTTGTAGCTAGTGTTGTAGACATAGTTTCGGGGCGAACTTTAGAGTGTTCAACATGTGTTGTGGAAGCGCCCTTAATTGTGACGCACCAAAATAAAGAAAGTCTAAGTAGTAAAAAGAAAAAGGTTTATTTATTTTTAGTTAACAAATCTCAGCGTATCTTTTAATCTTCTTCAAGGCTTAATTCCCAAAAGCATTCACCTTCTCATTTTTTTTGGGAAACGTATTCACCTTATATTGATTACTCTTAATTCAAGCCTCTAATTATCACTTCAACATAATTTTTCAATCCATATTTTCAATTAATCTCAAATGAAACACCGAAAAATATGGGTTTAAATTGGAAAACTCTTTTATTACCTATTTATTTGCAACTTGTTTCCACTTACATTTATCTTTTAATCATAAAAAATGATACTCAAATACTGTAATTATTTGGGCTATTCTCTTTTCATAATCTGATTATATGTAATGAAGAATCATGAATGGATGAGCTATTACATTATTGAATTCTTCATATATGAAATACTTTTACATTCCTTTTTGCCGTTCTTTTGTGAAAAATCTTTTTTTTTGTCATTTGCTAGTGTTTCTGGAATTTCACATTATAATTTGTATTGTGGGTTTGAGGGATTTTATAATGTTGATATTCTCTAGTATAGATAATTTAACTAACTTTTTACTTTGACCGTTTTTTTACCTATTTATTATTGGTATTATTCCTAAAATTTCTTTAAAAAGTAAGATACTCAATTTGGAGAATTTTAGTAGTTTTACTTTAATTCTTTTACTTTTTAACGCATAAAGTAATGTCAGTTTTTTTTAAAATTTAAGACTATACTCTTGAGTGAAATCTTTATAAGCAACTCCAATTAGAGTCTACAAATAAATACATAAAATAACAATTCGCTAATCGCTATTTCTTATTGCGTGATCCACAAGTAAAATAAGTTCACTTTAAATGAAACACTCATCATAATTCGTGAAAATGAAGTTCCCTGATGGTCTGAATGTTTATAAGTTATCTAGAAATTAACGTTGATATTTTTCTATTTTTTTGAACTTTTTCTAAAGGGCCTCATTTTAATAATTCGCACAGGGCCTCTATATAGTTCGAGACGGCACTGCATAGTTTCATTAGCAATTGCCAATTGAGAATTTTCCCGTCAGGCCCCTTCACAAACAATTAAACCTATTATCCTTCCCCTTTGAGATATAGGAATCCACAAATCTATCAAACAGTCATCATCAAAAAGTCGCTTCTCCCCTCCCCTTCCCCTTCCCCTTCCCCGTAGTATCATATCCTCCCCCTACCTGTTAGTGGTAGTGGGTTACACTTTCCCTCCCCCGACTTCGAATCCTCCCCTCCCTCTTCCCCGTTGTGTAGGCCCCTCCCTGGCGTCGAGTCGCTCGCCACACAGTGTGAAGTTTTTGTCCTGTCGCTTCATCTTTGCGTGCCCTCCCTGGTCTTTAGTTTGTTACAGTAGTTAGGATTAGCTCCCCCTCCCCGTCCCCCAGTTAGTGGTGCTTGAAGTTTAGGCTTTAGGTTTCCCTTCCCCGATCCCCCGTTCGAATTTGAAGTGATAAGTTTTAGGTTCCCCCTCCCCGTTCCCGTGCTCTACTCTTGAGCTTTAGAGTTTAGTGTCCCCTCCCCGTTCCCCGCTAGTGTTAGTTGTTGTCGGTTCATCTGGCTCGCTAAGGAAGCACTTGTTGGTTAGTGAAAGTTTCCTACCGTTTCTGCAGGTTGTGTGGTGTTGATTTCGGCGTGGTATTATGTTTTTGGGGTTTGCTGGTTTAGTTTGTCTTGTTTATGCTTCTTGTTTAAGCTTTAGTTTAGGTTTATTCAGTTCCAGTTTCGCATCTGTAGGGATTTCAGTATTGGGAAAGATGAGAGGTGGTGGTTACTTTAATCCTGTTAGATAAGATGAGATGGGATTTCAGTATTGGGAAAGATGAGATGGGAATGCCGTAATTTTGAAGTTTCAAACTACAAGCTGATAGATAAGAGTAACAAGAAAGATTTTGGAAAATTCTTATCCTTCACACCGTCTAATGAATGAAAGTTAGAGACAACCAAATGTAGTATAAATTGTTTCATACTCCCTCCGTCTCATATTATAGTGCTTCTTTCCTTTTAAAGTGTCCCAAAATATAACTCTTGTTTCTATTTTTATTTCACACCTTTTCATGATTTTCCTACAAAAATTGTGCCACCATTATTTATTTGCTTCTTGAAAATAGTATTTTGCTTTGTTTATTCAACCCAAGGGTTAAATTAGTCATGTATTTAATGCTCTTTCACCACTTATTATCATTCTCTCTCCTAAAATCAGCTTTTTCCCCATAACATTTATTTTCAATACACAAACACTCTTTACATTTTTCTTAGATTCTATTTACCTTAATACCCGTGAAAAAACAGAATCAAGCACTATAATATGGGACGGAGGGAGTAAATAATACCTGCTTATGAAAGTTTGGACAGGCGTCTTAAAAAAAAAAAAAAAAAAAGAATTTACATTGCATAAAAAACTTTTTTTTACTTATTGTCATCAAAAGATTTTGTATAGTTTGGTAACATAACTTGCAAGAAAATTAAAAAATAATCAGTTAAACAGTAATCAACGGAATGTTACAGTTGAATGAAGACATCCTGTTATCAAATTTCATTATGAAAGTTACACAATGCAGCCAAGTATTCCCTCACCACTCCACAACTTCTTCCCTTTATGGTACTGATACTAATTACAGCAATTACCAGAACATTATAGTAGAGAGCGAGTAAGTCGGCATTTGTTACAACAGAAAACAATAAAACCAACACAACAACCAGTTACCCCTTCCCCCCAGAAAAAATAATCAGAAAAAAAATATATAAAAATAAAAATCTGAGATCAGAATATCCTTGGCTTCACGCGTCTTCCATTCATGTCTCCGCAATCTAGCATAGGATCATTCCCATAGCCCACTACAGATATCGAATGCTCGCTGACCCTTGCAACGAACGCCAGTAGTTCACTAATTACAGATGGGCAACTCAACTTCAAGTACTCGAACCCTTCGGTCTGCATAACAGCTGAAACCCAATAAACAAATTTTAGTCATTTATTTCATTAGTCAACCTTAAGAATAGTAAAGTACTCAAATAAACAGCCCTGCAATGTGTATAAAAAGCTCAGAGGGGAACTCTAGTATATTATTACCTCTGAGATTCTCCCGTGAAGCAACAAACTTCAGGCAAACAGATTTCAAGTGGGAACAATGATGCTGCTCAGCCAACGCCAAAGTTGTTGCAACATTGTTTATAGCTACATCTTCACAGAGTGTAGCCTCACAAAGAAGTTTGAGCCGTTCAAGTCCATATCTGTCTGCCGCAGCTAACAAATGCTGAGCCATTAACGTCGAAGCCCCTTTGGAATTCAGACCTGCAAGTTCTTGCATATCAGGCAGGTCATCCCAATATATGAAGTGAAGCAACGCCTGTAGATCAGAGGGGTAAGGTAAGTTATATCCAATAAACTTGACAACTTAATCACAATCAGAGCCCTTGACAATCTTAACCTGGTAGGCTAATCAAGCCAAGGAGCCGCAGCTGAACAAGATGATGAAGCCACATAGAATAAGGATAAAGCACCTTTTCAACTGCCAGTCATCAGATTCCACCTTTTGATGGAACATTCTATTCCATATAAAAGAAGCCAATGAGCCTCAAATCAAGCATTGATATACTATATATCTTTTTCAAGTTATTTCAAACATACACTAACACAACCAAGCCACGAAAAAGGAAAGAAAAATAACTATTTCAAAATCAACCAACTCAGTGCAACCAACCAGGAAACGGAAGAAAGCAAAAGTACAATACTAATATCAACAAAAAGAGAGGGCACAAGTCGGTTCAAAACAAGGTCTGCTTCTATATGGAGCTACAGATTCAGCTAGCCAGATTTTTAACACAATATTCTACCAGAGAATAAAGAAATCATTCAGGACCTTGGACCTGCACTGGGATAACTAGAATTTCAGGAAATCTAGACCGAATCAACACTATTCCAATTTAGTAACTAAATAACTCGTCATTCCAAAAAGCTAAAACAAATCTGTCTTCAATAACTTGTGGAGTTAAATGGGGGCACACCGAGAAAAGTTCATGCTTTTCATCCACCAAATTCTGAAAGAATAAATTTTAATCAGAGAAAAATTTATTTCCCAAGGTTGGAAAGATTATTCAACCTACAATACCTATCCATGGCAAGTAGATGCTTATGTTCATTTTAGAAAGGATCAAGATACCCAATGATTTCAACACCATACTCGTTCAAATTTAGCACAACGAAAACAAAGCCTCAACTCTCAACAGAGAACAGAGACATGCAAATTAAAATGTGCACGATCATCACGCAGTCAATTGCACTTTTGGGCTTGCTCCTAGATAGCATGAAGCCGCGACCTACTAAAATGGGAGAAAACAGCGTCCAGCAATTACAATCACAAACATGTGCAATATATTTCTCTGATGGATGCTATACTATCCATGAAGGACTCACACTGATGTTATAATGAAAAAAAGGAACAAAAATGGTACTCCCGCAGCAAAGATCACCTAGGATGGTCTACCTTCCACAGCATTCAAACTTTGTATTAGAAAAACTATCTTATGCAGTTGCTTGAATCCCAAAATTACATCAAAATGACCAGATAACATGCAATACTCAGGAATTGGAAATAGTATGTCACAGAATGGCAAACATTCATAGTGATAGGAAAATCCAGTGCCTCAACTCCACAGAGTTGGCTTGGTCAAAGTTTGGCTCAAGCTCATTGACCCAGGCTTGAGTGAAGCACATGGGCCAGCTCAGAGGTACTAGAAGCGGATTTACTTTTAAGGCTTTATAATAGCATCAACTGCTGCCTCCAATATCCTCACTCTCTCTTCCCATCCCCTCCATAGCCAACACACCACACTTCAACCCCTTCGACAACTCTAGTACTCTGCTACTCCCCCCCAAAAAAATACTTTTATCCCAGACAACTGCCACCCTCCCCTTATCTATCTAAATCTCCATTACTGCAATAAAACACTATTTTCTCTTCAAGCAACAGCTCCACCATCAAGCTTAATTCCTCCTTTCGCAAGCCTCCCTCCCTCTCCCTCCTCTCTAAACCACAAGCCCTTCCCCTCACTACACATTTTGTGTTCCAAAAATCCATCAACATATGTTGTTTTGGTATTAGACATACAATTACATAAAATTGTCTTTCCTTTTCTTCTCAACATCTGTTGATAGGGCTTAAGGATGTCCATATGTAAGCAACCTTAACCCTAAGAAGATAGTATAAAATGCAAATCTCCATAAGAAACAAAAAGAGGATATTCTAAAAGATACATTAAGGATAAAAAAAACTTTGTTGCTAATTCTAAAAAATAATAGTAATCTCGCTAGTTTCATATTTGAGTAGGCTATAATCTCATTTTAGACAATCAAATCTAGAATGTTTTTTGGGACATTTGTTAGGGAATAATTTTATGATGCGCAGAAAGAACCATAAGATGAGCCCCCAATCCCATACTGATTATAGGAGATCAGAGATCCGCTTTCACGTCTTACAAGCTTGGGACAAAGCTACAGACACAGGAATAATTTCCAAACTAGATTAAGCCTAGGCTTGGGCTCTACTTTAGCTCAACCAAAACCCTAATCAAGCACAATGAAGAGACATCAGAATGTGAAGCTCGTTGACAAATCACCTATCTCAAATCTCTAATACACCAAAATTTCTGTGTAGGAGGATACATTCCACAATATATACAACAAGGGGAAAAAGCAAAAAGAAACAAACAAACATTCTTCGAATCCCACAGTAACATACAGGCGTAATAAGGAGCAGAAATAGAAAGACAATGAGAAAAGCGCTGAAACCTTGAAAACTGGAGCTTCAATGTCTTCAACCTTTAGACATCCTGTGCTTTTCTCCTTCATTGGACCAAAAAGCTGCGCCCGAAACACAGGTGAGCGTGCTGCCAATACCAACTTATGAGCAGGAAAGACCTCGCCATCAACTTCAAAATTTACATCAGTTCCCTTTTTTGTTTCTAGAAGTTGCCCAAATTGCTGTCCCATATCAGAAGGTGGCAGTGGTATTCTGTAAAGTTTGGGACCCTCTGTATGTGTCTTCACTACTCCAACAATGCAACGAATCAAAAGGCAATCATCTTTTAAGTAGTCAGATTGCTCCAGAGATGTCCTCTTATAAAAGCGCTTGTATCCCCTAAAATAGGTCATCAACATGATAGGGTGTAAGTAATAATAGTCAGATAGCCCAAGGTTCTCTCCATGAAACATGCAATGTTCATTGTGCACCCTCTACATAGCTTCCACGTTATTAAAGTGAGGAGAATAGAGGCTGAAGCAAACTGAATTATGCAATTAAATTTAGAATTTGTACACATTCACACGATTCATTTCAATTTGTTTTGCAACTTTATGTAATTTTAACATATTACATGAAATATGATATTTCCCACACACCTACCTCATCAAATATATCCACAACTTTAGCAAAATAAATGGCTGAAAAATAACGTAAAAGAAAGGATTAAAAAATATGAAATCAAATTAGAAAAGTGGTAGTGCAATAAACATCAAATGAATGGCCATAATTAATTGATAAAGGGAAATCAGTGTTAAATGATGTTTCAGATTCCAAGCAAACTCCATAGGGGAATGATAAGATAGAGTGGATAATGGAGAAGAATCAGCCTCGTATGTCAATGTCAGCTTTAAGTTATGTAAGGTTCTTAGTTGCTTTTCATCTCCATCGTCTCTAAAGGTTTCTTCTACTTCAGCCTTTAATCTTCTTAACAGCTGAAAATGATTTCTGGAACGCGATTACCCCAGAATGGAACATGCCTGACCTTGTTTGGGCAGTGAGTTTGAACCAGGGGGTTAACCCACCTGGATTAGAACATGGTGCCCTGAATTTAGTAGGAGGCTAACCCGTTCACTTGGGGGGGAATGCAGACCTGGAACCAGCAACACTGCCTTTCCGATAATCAAAAGCCAGTCAAGGTTTTGATAGAAGAAGACTTCTTGGTAGCAGAAACCTACTTTATCATCTATTAGGAGGTAATCCCCGGGGAATTCCTAATGATTTTCGATGGAACAATGAAAAGTACACCCTCTTTTTTCTAAATCGATGCTCCATCTTGACTTGTACAATTGCCAATGCACAAAGTTGACCATTAATATCTCTAATTACCCATTACTAGAAAATTTTAAAACATTGATATTTTGAAAATATTTGTTGAGACAAATTCAATAAAATCTTGTATGCTAACACAGTAACACTGATCATATAAAGAAAAATATGGTCAAAGTAGAGTTAGTGAATAGTGCAAAAGTTAAAGTGGAGCATCTATTTAGATATAGAAGTAGTAGTTTTTTCTGAACGACAAACTTATTTAAGGTCTACTATTTTGAAAGGGAGAAAGTGCTTTACCTAAAAGAAGAGAAAAAATCGGAAAACACAAGAGTAGATTTAGATAAACAGTAAATTCAGCCGCCAACTACATGCTTAAAGAAACAATAACTGGAGGAGAAGATAAGGAATGAGAAACAACCTTGAAAAATAATAGAACAAAAGAATCAGATATCATCCCAAGTTCAGGAAAACGCCATACTCAACTACTGTAGGGTCTAGTGGCCTATGGTCTATGGAGGACGGGGTATTGCTTTTTGGAAATTACTTAAATGGCCAAACTTCAGCGAACAGTAAAAAACAAGACAATTCATTCTAACATGACAGCATTTAAGAACAGAAGCAGAAGGTCCTCCTTATAATAGCATGATGTTATTCCAGTTCATCCAACAAAAGGTAACTACCTAAGGAATATAGGGTCTAATGTATACAACTAGACGCCTAGACCTATAGGAGACCAACTGAACATGACAAAAATCTTTAGGGTCTTGAACACAAACTTCTCAGCCTGGAAACTAAATCTCACGAAAATAATAAAGAAATAGAGATGCCCCAGAAATTATGACATACAAAACTAAATTCAAAAGTTGTCCCACAAACAATTAACAAACATAAAACATCTGATATCCCCCCCCCCAAGTTTCTCAGCACTGCCCCAACGCCCCCAACACCTTAAATACAAATAAAACGTAATGCTCAATAAGCTCAATGGAAACCTAAGTCTCATAGCCACTTTCTCAGCACTGCAGCAAAGGCATAAAGTTCATAGCTTAAATATTTTTTTATTAGTCCAGTACAAACCAGCAGAGCAACATCTTCAAAAGGTCTAAGTTTACACATAAAGAGACTAAATGCATTTTTAACTAAGATCAATCTTTTTCCTTTGACAAAGCCAGCAACAATTTGACAAGATCGCTCTCCACTTGGAAAGTTGTATAAAATTCAAACTCAGCTAATTCAGAGAGACATACTTTCTGCCAAGCTACCAGGAGTTCCTTGTTCCAACACTAAGAATCATATACAAATGGCTTCCACGGATTTTAGTGCTTTAATAAAAGGGTTTGCATCAAAAAGTTGGACCAAAAATTTGATAAAATATACAAGTTGTATGGCCTACATAAGATAGGAATGTGGAGATCCAGCTTCAAACCTTCAGTAACCTCAAGAAACAGCTATTTACAATAAGAGATTTTGGGTTTTTTTAGCTTGTGAATGCTCTACCAAGGTACTTGAAGCAATGGATCCCTCATGGATCTCAATTCTCAAGTGTAACCAATAACTCAACTAATACATCAGCTAATCTGGCGATAATATAAGCTCTATCTCACAAAAGCTTCACATTGCAGAAACCAGCTTGGAAAGCGAGATCCACTAAAACTTGTTGCAAAAGAAGCCATTCTGAAAAATCATGAATGTTTTGGAGATCTATCTTTAACATGCTTCTTAAAAAGAGTTATCTCTCTGAAATACTCCTTCATGAGCTGATGGACCAGTTAGGCAATAACCTATGCGAAGTGAAGGCAGACTAGCATCCCCTACAACTTAATCACATCTAATTGGAAAATGAAAAAAGATTCTTGAAAGGAGTGAGCTTCCCATGTTTAATGAAGCGAAAAAGCTGAAAATGCCAAAGAGGGAAAGAAGCAATCTAAACCATTTAGGATAGAATGGGTCGCCATTGAATAGCAAAGAAAGGAAACTCTTTGTCAGCTTTGCTACCGACGCTTGGCTAAGTCTTGAACCTTCGCGGCTGCCCGTGTAAGATTGAATAATCATAATCAAGGCCCGAGCCTGGTCACTTCGACCCCCTTTGTGATCATCGTGGTTCTAGTATGAATCTAGGGGTTCAAGCGATTCATAGGGTCTTAACTTTCTTTTAGGAGAGTATGCCAATATGATCTTAATAAGGTGCGTGCGTCTTCACTTTTTCTGTTCTAATCGAGATTAGCTTAGGTTGGTCACTGTCTTTGTTAGGTCAAGGTCCTTTCAGAGGTTATGAAATAGCTCGACCAGAGTTAATCACATACTCTCCCATTGTAAGCTTAGTAAGCCGAACATTTTAGACTAGGTTTTGGCCCATACATGCAAACACAACAAAAAAAAGTATTAGAAAGAACATTCTAGCAGTCCGCACCTTTTCTGTTCTAAATTTGCTCGGGTCAAAACGAGAAGAAAACGAGAAGAAAACGAGAAGAAAAGAAATTACAAACAAATCCTTCAAAGACCCACATTCTACAACAAAGTTATTCACAAAAGACAATCATATCTTACCCAACCACGAGGTAAAATTTAGGGTGGATTTTTGCTAGGGACGAAACATCATCTCCCTCACCGTGACCGACAATGTGACGAAACGCATTTGAACTATGAATCATATCTTGACTAATAGGTGCATTAGTTAGCAAATACACTAATCTTATTCCCCTTTCCCACTTAACAAACCAAACTCCTAAAAATCATCAAAGAAAAACAAACCAACGCATTTACCGTACTGTCCAATCCTCTATTTCCCAATTCCAAACATAGAAACTAAACATCCAAAAAAACCAACATTTCAATCCCAACAAGAACAACTGAACAATCACAAAATCATCAATTTAGTATAAAAAGAATGCAATTACCAACCAAAAAGAAAGCTAACTCACCACATGCTACCGCGATACTTGAGAGTATACGGCCCGCTCTCGAGTGTCCGACCGAAATGGGAATGAACCTTATGCCTCCCTCTCCCACTCTGATCTTCAAGTTTCAATTCAAACAACGCCCTAACATCGGTCCCCTCGCTCGCCAAAGCGATAAACAACGACACATAAGTCGAATTATCCTCAGGGCTCTTTCCATCCGGATAAAAGTAAATTGCCCACAAATACCCTCCCACCATGAAAGTATCAGAAGCGATATACTTCCCACTTCCCATACCCTTCGACAAAGAATACCCAGTGATCTTAAACTCGTGGGACCCATTTACAGTCTCCATTTTTGCAGTCGAAGAAGTTATAGCTGAAGAACACGACGAACACGCTGTGTTCGCGGGTTCTGCGCAAACCCTAGAAATCCCCATTTTTTATTTATTTTTTTAATCTGATCGATTTTTCTTAAAATTGGGGAGATTTGGGGGGTTAGATTGGAGAATAATGGGGTTGTGGTTGATGAATGAAGTAAAAATAGGATCAGATTATGGGGATTTGAGGATATTGAATGGGAAAAAATTAGGGTTTGATTGGGATGAAAGAGGGGTTTTTGTTTTTGGTGGGAGGAGAGAGAGAGAGATTGTGTGGATTGCGGGCGTGGGGGTTAGAAGGAGTTTGGAAGGTTCTGATGCACAGAAAACGAGGTAAATTGAGCTGACACTTCTGAATTTTGACTATAATATTGTAATATTAGAGTTGAAAAATATTATAAGTGGATCAAATTGATAAAAATACATGTATAGGGTTTACGATAAGAATAAAAATAGAGTTTGGTTCACAATGAAAACTTAAGTATAGTAAATCGATTATAACTTTTAATATATATTTCGAAAAATTATAATTTTGGTACCATTGGAAAGTATTTGAAAAGTACTTTAAAACAAGATCCACTTATAATATTTTTCAACTCTGTATTAAAGTAACGTATGATAAGCAATATTGACTATAGTAACGTATTAAAGTAACATACTGCAATTAGAATTAAAGATGTGTTTTCAGCTCCACCTTTTCTACAAATCTTATTCATGGTAGAATTAGAAGATATGTATATGAAGTTTTCCTAAAAAAAAAAAGGTCTATAGAAAGAATTATTTACTATAGTAATTTATTAAAGTAACCAACTGCAATTAGAATTAGGGATGTGTTTTCAACTCAAACTTTTCTACAAATCCTATTCATGTTAGAATAGAAGATCCAAAGTTATATATAATAGATTCTAAGTGGTCAACTTTGCATATTGAGTATAAATAACATGCAATATTTATTTTATTTCAAAAAAAATTTTATTTTTTTTATTAGGAAAGATAATTGGTCCGAAGACCAACCCCTACTAGGCTACTAGCCTGTAGGGCACACCAGCTCAGAGGCTGAGTACAAGGCTAAACAGCCCAGAAATAAATGCCCCAACATATTGTTGGGATGAGGATTCGAACCTTGGGTAATGCCCTGGAATTCGGGGTGGTACTCCACTGAGCTACCACCTCTCCCTCTTATTTTATTTCAAAATAGTTGTACCATTTTCACTATAATGCTTGACATTGAAAAACAAAAACTATGATCATTAATGTCTTTGATTTTGTTGTTGTACGCTGGACAAAAAATACAGTTACATAAGATATGTGAATATTTCAAAACTCTACATCTTTTTCACGAATAACTCGGGCATTTGCGCGGGTGCCCATACTAGTATATATATAAAGCTAAGTCCAATTAGCCTATGTGTCATTCACTAACACAATCTATCCACATGTCATCTGCTAACCACTCCTTTATTTCTCTACCGCCACGTGTACAAATTGCAACACCAACTGCTGATGTGTCACCTCCTCAAATGCCATTAGTGTTTGCCTATGTGGAGTAACTTCAATTACATTTTTTTTTAGGGGAAATTGCTTCAATTACATGATTTCGAAGATGTAGTGAATCAGTTACAATCTTCCCATCAAATATATGTGCGATTTTTTAGGCATTTTTCTCTCCACCAAAAAAGTATAAATTCATTACAAAATATTTAGATAAATATACATGAGTAGTCATTTTAAAAAAAAAATTTAACATTATCATCACATGCATGTCGACATGATATCAATTACGAAGCCAAATATTTACATTAATTATTTAGATGATTATATCATGTCGACATGCATGTGATGATAATGTTAATAGTACTTCTTTAAGTGACTATAATTAATGTAAATATTTGGCTTCGTAATTGATATCATGTCGACATGCATGTGATGATAATGTTAATTTTTTTTTTATAATGACTACTCATGTATATTTATCTAAATATTTTGTAATGAATTTATACTTTTTTGATAGAAAGTATAAAACCTCAATGTATCATATGTATGTTATTTAAGGAAGATGAAATCAATATAGAATATAATTGATACATAATCACTGTCAATTATAATTCCTGATTTCATGCACATGTATGATCTATTATTCAGATTCTCATTTCTATTGGGGTATATTGACCTTTAGTCAACCAATCCTTTAATCATAAAACACTCAAATAATCAACTCACAATAGTCTAGGAAACACAATCATATTCAAAAGTTTCAAGGGTATATTGTCAATTAGTGCTTCAACAATGGATGAACAACTAACAGGCCCGGCCTTGAGGGGTGTTCAAAGGGGCGGTGGCCCAAGGCCCAAAAAAACAGGGGGCCCATTTTTTGGAAAATCCATAAATTTAAACCAAGATATAATACCCAAACTTATAATGAATACCCGAGTCAACTAACAAACGAGGAACACACGTGAAAGAAGAAAAAGGTTATATTACTAGCATAAAAACGGTGTAAATCCATTAAACAAATACAAGGTAATATCATTCCGCAAACTTGCATGCACATTAAAAAATTTCATAAATTCGTATACTATGATGTCATTTTGTGTATAGATTATTCGAGATTCACCCCCCCCAAATGCAAATAGTAAATGACAAAACATTGACTATCATGATATATATAAGTTGGTCATTTACATGTAAATTTCCTAAAAAATTGTGTTGAAATTAGACAAATGGTAAGAATTAACAATTGCAGAACACATTTACTGGAAAATGTAAGAATTAATAATTGTAGAACACAATTTACTGGAATAAAACTCGAATCATGAACTCTTTGAGGGGAATTTGTTAAAAAAAGTTTAGTTGAAATTTAATTGTTAGAAATATATAAACGGGTTAAATGAGTAACCCGTTTAATAAACATGTCAGGTTAGGATTGAGTTTTGCAACCTGTTTAATAAATGGGTTAGAATTGAGTTGGCACTTGAGACATGTTTAACCTTTTTATTATCAACTCCAACATGAATCTGTTTTGATATTTGTCTATTTAATAAGTTGAGCACGCATTAGTTTTTTTGATAAACTGAAGTGTAGAACATATTTTCACTTGAATTTTATGAAATTATATTTAATTATTACATGGATAAATTATATTGTCACAACTTTTTATGTTTTAGATACTTATAAGTACTTACACCATGATTTCTGATAACGTATTATAAAATGTTAAATTTATAAAACAAAAATTTCCCATGCAATTTGCACGGGTCTAAAAGCCAATTTTCTTTGGCATGTGCTTTCAATGAAGATCAATAAACCCGAAGGACAATCTCTATCTCACATTGGCTTATATCTCCCTCAGCCAGTTTTCGGCTACAGACTATTATATGTGGCCATATTAAGAGTTACCAGTAAATGGGGTTTGAAAATCTAATCTCTGATAAACGTCGAGGGATCTAGAATGTTACCACTAATGTAATGTACAAGGAAGTATTTCAAAATGTGTAATCAATACTCATAATATTAATCTACTTGACTATTTAATTTATTTGGTTACATTGTCATTCATACTCTAATTTATCTACTTATTATCCGTGTTATTTATTAAATCTGATTAGTTTTGAGATTGTTCTTTAATACAATTCTAAGAATCAAAAAAATATGGAAATAAATAGGTCATATGTTGATTAAGAAATAGAAAGCAAATCAAAACATAATATGTCATATAAACTTTGATATTGCTATTTACTTAGAGATTTAGAGATACACCTCATTCATGGTTGTGATGAAATCATTCTATATAAACTTTGATATTGCTCTTTAATACAATTCGGCTAATCATATAAGAAATAAAAATTTGTAATAAGATAGTTTAGTAAGATAGAGGGATTGAGCGGGACGGGGGAGCTGAAGTGGTTGCATGATTGAGTGCAAGTAGTGGTGTTAATTGTGATTTTATATGAGCCTGTGAATGAAGCAATGAGCAGGGTTAAAGCTTCTTCAGTCAGCCTTTTTTGTTTAAAAAAAAAGTTGGGTCATATGTTCCATCATGACATTAGCTACATGAGTCACTGAACGCACGGGTCAGAAGTCAGTTTTGAAATATATTCTTAATACACGATATAATTATAAATCACAAGCTAATATTCAAACCATGATTTTAGGAGAAACATCCTGAAATCTTAAATTTATAAAACAAAAAACTCCTTTGCATTTTGATGTGTTATTTGTTTCATTTGCATATTTATAAATTTATATATTACGATTGTAAGATTTTTAAACTTTAAAATGTTGTAACAAAGGATTTTTATATCTCATGTAATATAATTATACATATTATATTCTTTCGACTTTAAATGCATGGATTATAATAGTTGGATTCAAAAAATTTGGAATAAAACAACTGCTTAATGAACAAAACATAATCTGTGCATTATGTACGAGTTCAAATCATATCCACATAAAACCTTTCGTGCATTTTTGCACGGGTTAAAAACTAGTTTGTATATATTATATTGCTTGAGTTAGTTGTATCTAGTTTAGGATTATCATCTTGTTTTTTTTAACACAAATTCTTATATGTGGTCGGCCACACCTTAGTTTAAGATTATCATCTTGTTTTTTTTAACACAAATTCTGATATGTGGCCGGCCACACCTTTAATATATGTGTGGCCGGCCCATATATAAGGCTCAGGCGGAAAAAATAAATTATAGAGCACAAAGTAAAAAGACGCCCAGCCCTTAACTTTCTTTCTCGCACCATCGCCATGTCGAATCACTGGTAATTTCTCTCTCTTTCTCTCTCTCCCCTCCCTCCTTTCCCCCTCATTCTGCTTAGTTATTAACATCAATGGCGGAATTTTCTCAGGCTTAGGCATGGTAAACCCTCTTGGTTTCGGTGTTGACAACAAAATGGAAGAAGACTAATTGAAGGTGAATGTGGAATTAGAGCAGTAACTACTGAAGATCTTAGGTTGGATAATTTGCTGATTTTGTGTAATTCATTGTGGTTGAACAAGAGGATTAGGATGATGATTAGGCTTTTTCCATAGAGAAGCTGCAGATGATGAAGGTAGCTTTGTGGTTCCGTAGTGCCTCACTTTGATGGGAGGTATAAAGAAATCTTATAATCTATGATGATTAACAAGTCTTATAATTTTGCTTTTCGTTTTTCTTTATCTTTTTTAAAAATCTGATTTAATGTCATTTAATTTATGAGTAACCCAATTAATTCATACTAGTAACCTCATTTGTATATCATACGAGTAACTTCAATAAATCATACGAGTAACCTCATTTAATCATACGAGTAACCTTAAAGATTCACAAAAGTAACCGCATTTATTCAAACGAGTAGCCACATTCATTCATAAGAGTAAACTGATTAGGAACCCCATTCATTTATAAGAGTAACCCCATTCATTTATAAGAGTAACCCCATTTATTGATACGAGTAACCTCATTCGTTCATAAGAGTAATCTTATTTAATCATACGATGATGCTATTTAATCATACGAGTAACCCCCATTTATTCATACGAGTAACCCCATTATTTCATACGAGTAACCTCATTCATTCATAAAAGCAACCTCACTTAACTATTTAATCATATAAGTAACCCCAATTGTTCACTAAACTAACCCCATTTTTTCATATAAGTAACCTCACTAAATAATAAGACGATCCTATTTAATCATACTAGCAAGTAACCTCATTAGTTCACAATATTAACCTTATTTAATCATATGATGACCCTATTTGATCAAGTAACCCCAATTGTTCACAAAAGCAACCCATTTTCTTCATACGAGTAACCTCATTCGTTCATAAAAGTAAACTGATTAGTATTTCCTTTTGTAATAAAAGTAACCACATTTGTTTATAAGAGTAACACCATTTTATTGCTAAGAGTAACCATATATTCATACAAGTAACTTCATTTGTTCATAAGAGTAACTCCATTTGTTCATAAGGGTTTGTGCACAAGGGTCAACTTCAAAAGGTCATATCTAACAGCACACTTAATATTTTGGGAAGATTCAAGCTGGAGATGAAAATTTGGTTCGATAGCTTTCCAACGCTTGATCAAAAGCTCGATTCCGATAAGAAACGAGTGAGATATGACCATTTGAAAATGGGCTGACGGGCTGACAGGGTGTCGCACGTGCGACCACATCTATACTTTCGTGTGTGGCTGGTTGTATGCAAGACGTGCTATTTTTTTAGGGATATTATCTCAGATAACCCTGACTTATAGGCCTTTTTCCAATATAACCCTGACTTTGGCAGCCCTGTCTCCTTGAAATTAACTATATCATCAAACTTCCTCTTCACCTTAAAATAAGATGTTTCTTGAGGTTAGGAGAGAGAAAGGGGCAGATCTTAGCCATGTCTTGCAAACTAGCCGGAAATTGATGATGTCAGCTCGGTTCTCCAGGCGTTCCGCTATGGATGATAATAATTCCGCTGGTAACTGCGACCACCGCCGATTGTAGAATTCCATTTGGGGAGATTTTTAGGGATTGTGATTCTTTCTTGTAATCTAGGGAAGGGAACATAAGCAAGGGAAGGGGAGGCGAGCTCCGGGCAGCAGCGGCAACGTCTTGTGGCGGGAGTCAGGGGCAGCAACGAAGCAGAGGAGGAGAAACTCGGGGATGCAGCAATGTGGTGGTGGTGCAGCAGGTGTACGACGGTGTTAGGAGGAGTGGTGGTTGGTGATGAATCCATCTCTTTCCCCATTTTTGCCTTTTCTCTTCTCTAATTTTGTCATTTCTTGAATTTGATTTTGTGGCTTTTTGTTTTGTGATTTCTTGGATTTCTTGAATTTGTGGCGTATTTCTTGAATTTGATTTTGTGGCTTTTTCTTTTCTTTTGTTATGTTTTGGATTAAAGTTTTGATTTGGAGAATTGATTGAGAAAAAAAAAGAGAATGATGGGCTTGAGAAGAGATGAAGAACAAGAGAGAGAAAGAGATGAATTTAGCAAAAGTCAAACAAAATTAGAGAGTACTTAACGCCGTCTCTAATTCCGTCCAATTTAATGACAAAAATCAAGTTCAGAGTTATCGGAGACAGGGCTGTCAAAGTCGGGGTTATATTGGAAAAAGGCCTATATGTCAGGGTTACCTGAGATAATATCCCTTTTTTTTAATGGTTTGAATTACAACTTAATTCAGATTTGGTATATGGGCAATTCATAAGTTGTTTACTTATTTAGTTGAAGATGAATTTTTTAGTTATTTAGTTATACGGAATTCTTAGAATGTTGATTTTTTCGTGTTTTATGAATTGCCAGCACAAAAATACTCCTTTTTATCACAAATTATTAGAATAGGCGGCCTAATTTTAACATAGAATTAGACAAATCCAAGCCTACATTATCCTAACAAGCCCATTCCATGTCACTCTAACCCAACATTATTCCTTGACATCTCATACCAACCTAGTCGTCCATTATCTTCTCCTTCCTTTGACTCCCTTTAAATCTCGAAGTACGACTGACAATTTTAAAAAATAACCCAGCAGTCTTACCGAATGGATTAAACTAGTCACTAAACAGATTAAACAAGTCACTAAATGGATTAAAGAATGTGAGAATGGAAATGAATTAAACTGGTAACTAAATTGATTAAATTGGCCATTAAATAGATTAAACTAGTCACTATATTCCGAAAGGTGGTCCGTTCTCTTCTTAATATTGGGCTTGAGCCATTGCCTAATTTTAAATAAAAAGTAGCCAGTCTCTTACAAGATCAAATGCCTCTTTATAGTAATATTAAAATCTAATTTTTCATAAAATCCACTTAACTTAAACAAAGGGGAAATATTTCTTTAACACATGTCAATGCGACTGAGAGTTACAAGCTCCATCTAATAACGTTGTATCTTCAATTTTTGTACATAAACTTTGCATGCAATGATAAACGAATCTTGTTATAAAATACATTATGTATTAGATTGAAGAGTTGATTACAGCTATGTTATTAGGCATTGAGTCATTGACGCAATTTTTTTTTTCTTTTTCTATCTTTGCAGCTAAAAACAACACTAAATACAAGAAAATACCTACAGAAACTACCTTAATGGCAAATGATAGTGAAATGGGAGAAAGTTCTATAACATGGAATATCCCATCTTCAGAATATACTACAGGACCAGTAGACAGACTATTATGGAAAACATCTAGAGATTATAATCCAGACTATAAAAATACAAAAACTTATGGAAAACCATATCAAAACATTCCTTACAACCCTAGATTATTAAACTTAGAATATGTAACACCACAGCAGTATAGCAATTTATTACAAAATTGGGAACAATTAGTTATACAAGAATGGGCAAAACTTGCAAACAAGGAAGAAACAGACATGTTTGCTTATTTAGAAACCTTTTTGGGAGAAACAGCATACGGTTTATATATGGCATTCAAAACAAAAAACCCCCAAAGACTCAACGAGTTAAAAGCATTAGGAAGTAATCCCAATAACTTTACCAACCTAATAAAATTAATAATCATAGGAACAAGTCCGACCACAGAAACGTCCTTCCAACAGGACCAAGCTATAAGGAATTTAGAGCAATTAACTATCTCAAGTTTTGACTATATTAATGAATATTCAAGAGAATTTATGCGAAATATATATCGCCTTAACAAATAGAGCCCTAGATGACTCCTTAGCTAATAAGTACTTTCAGAAGTTACCAGGAACCTTAGGAAAACAGATCCATGATGCATGGACCGCTAGTTATGCAGGACTTACAGACTTGGGTATAGGACCCAGAGTAGCCTTTACTTTTAGATACTTACAAGAAAAATGCACGGAAGAAATGGCTAACCAAGAAGTAAAACGCCAATCCTATGCTTTCTGTAGAAGAGCAATTTTTACACCACAAAATTACGGATATAAACCAAAATATAAAAAATATTTTAGAAAATCTAAATGGTACCAAAAGGGGAAAAGACCCCAAAAAGGACACCATTTCAGTAAACCTAAAAATAGACATTGTGCATGTTTTATATGCGGAGAAGAAGGGCATTATGCTAATAAATGCCCAAAGAAAAATAAAAATACTGAAAAAGCCTATGTAGTCGAAGAAGCAGAAAAAATAGGAATAGATAATTTACAAGATGCAGAAACTGATGATGAATCAGTATATAGTTTTATAGAAGAAGATGAAAATATTATAGAATACCTCATGACAAATGAGGAATGTGAACATAATTGGATCAACAGAAAAGGAATGGAAGATAAGTCATGTTACCTATGTAAATGGTTTCCAGCCATTCAACATAGATTTCAGTGTAGCTCTTGCTTCATTGAAGCATGTAGATTTTGCCTAGAAAAACCCATAGAAGAAGAACAACCAAAGACAGTGTTAAATAATTTAGAATTAAGTGATAATAAACTTATGACTAGAATAGAGTTATTAGAAGAACAAAGTTTAGAAATCCTAAAAAGGCTCAGATTACTCGAAGAAAAGGAATTTAAGAAACCTATAGAGGAAAAAGAAATGGAACACACATTGCAAAATACAGAACAAAGTATAGAAGAAGTCTATTTGACTAAAACACCTGTGTATAGTAGTCAAGGTTTACAAGTAGCTTGTAAAATTTGGTTCGATAATCAAAATCAGATCGAACTTTATGCTATCGTAGATACAGGATGTACAAAGAGTCAAATAACTCATAAATTAGTTCCCGACCAATTTAAAATCAAACATAAAGACATAATTACCACCATTCTAGCAGATGGAAAAACAACAAAAAAAGATTATTATACACGGCCTTTAGCCATCCAATTTAAAAACTTTGCTGGCGGATATAGCCAGAGGTATGACATACCTCAGGTTAATATTTCCCCAACTTACAATGAACGTGTACAGTTTTTATTAGGATTAAACTTCATCACATCCCAACAAGGCAGTATCACTATTACTCAGAATAGCATAACTATTAGCAAGAATATTTATCATATCCCTACCCGTTATTACCACCAGAAATCAGAGTTACTTCGGAAGCGGGGTGGATCAGGAAATAAAGAATTAGATTTTTTAGGCGAAGAAAACCAGAAACAGCCAGAACATGAGGCTCTAATTACTTTCCAACAAGAAGAATTTCGCGATCTTGAAAAAGGAATAGCACACAATAAATTACCCCTTTACCCTATAGTTCAGAAGCTAAGAAAACAAGGGTTAATTGCTAATGATATTAGCAAATGCAGAGTTAACTACAAAATAGATCAAACAATAAGAAATCCTGACATCACTATAACTACAGCTAATATAGATTACTCCCCCAAAGAAAAGGAAGAATTTAAAAAAGATTCTTCGAACTTTTAGAAGTCGGGCTAATTGAAAAATCCTATAGTCCACATAGAAGTGCAGCCTTCCTGGTACAAAATCATAGTGAATTAAAAAGAGGAAAAGCTAGAATAGTCTATAATTACAAAAGATTAAATGATAACATAGTAGACGATGGATTTTGTATCCCTAACAAAGACACTCTCATAAATTTAATACAAGATAAATCAATATTTAGCAAATTCGACTTAAAATCAGGATACAATCAATTACAATTAGCAGAAAATTTTAAACCTTGGACAGCTTTTTATATGCGGCGAGGGACACTTCCAATGGAAAGTTCTCTCATTTGGATTAAAGAATGCTCCAAAGCTTTTCCAAAGATTTATGGATAGTTTATTCGGAAAACTTAATTTTTGCTTAGTTTACATTGACGATATTCTGGTTGCTTCCAGGACTTTGCAGGAACATACTAAGCATTTGGCAGAAGTTTTTCAGATAATCGAACACAATGGCATAGTTATAGCAGACTCAAAAATGGAATTATTTAAGAAAACTATTCAATTTTTGGGATTAGAAATAGGAAATGGAAAAATTAAGTTGCAAGATCATATAACCAAAAAGTCGTTAGAATTTCCGGATAAAATGGAAGAAAAGAAACAACTTCAAGCATTTTTAGGACTACTAAACTATGCTAGGAAATTTATTCCTAATTTATCTAAGTTAGTTGGACCTTTATATGGTAAAATTTCAAAAAATGGTCAAAAATATTTTAATAAAGAAGACATAGCTCTAGTTCAAACTATTAAAAAGAAAGTTAAGGTGTTACAACCCTTAGAGTTACCCTTAACAACAGATTATATAATTATAGAAACAGATGGAAGTAAAGAAGGATGGGGAGCAGTTCTCATCACTAAACCTTCCAAGTATTCCAATAAATCTACGAAAAAAATTAGCGGGGATATGCTAGTGGTAACTTTAGACCAAGTACAAATTGGTCCTCTATTGATTACGAAATACGGGCGCTTATTAATGCCTTAGAAAAATTTAAAATACACTTAGACAGAGAAATCACGGTAGAAGACGGACCGTGAGGCTATTGTAAAATTCATTAAAAATGAAAATAGCAAAAAGGTTAATAATAAAAGATGGGTTAATTTTCAAGATTTAATATTAGGAAAAGGATATAAGATAACCTTTGAACACATTAAAGGACAAAATAATAATTTAGGCGATTGTTTATCTCGTGTTCTTGACGAGATATTGCAAAAAGCATAACGAAAGATGAACGAGACACGAGTCCAGAGAGCGATGATCGCTTCCTAAGGTTGAAGAATTCACCTTTGGAAGATTTAAACTATACACAGAACCGACGGGAGGATTCAATCCCCTAAGAGGAATAGAACTAGACAAATCTCAACAGGCCCTATGTAACAACATATGGGAATTAAAAACAGATCCTACAAAGAAGCAAGCATAAGTTACTAATCTTAAATTGTCTTGCTTTTTATTTTTCAAAAATTTTAGAAAAACCGCTTTCCAAGAACTTTAGTTTTTATGTTATTTTACATGGCCGAAAAACGGGAATGTTCGTAACATGGCATGAAGTACGACTTTTAACTAAAGATTTTAAAAAACCTATTTTTCGGGGTTTTCACTCCTTTGGTGAAGCGGCGGACTTTGCCAAAGCCTATTTGGGTATCAATTTTTACATACGGCTCGAGATTTTAACTCGGACAGACACAAGCTTTGAGTCAAAACGAAGCATAGAAAGACCATTAAATTCGAAGCAATGGCACTACAACGAGGAAATTTCGATAATAGAAACAATCGGGTATCCGAAAATAAAAAAATTGCTTTTCTTCAAAACGAATTTTCCGATCTACACAAAGAAATATGAATACCAACAACAGATCGTGAATCGATCTCTAAACACAACCAAAATATCCTCCAATCAAATCAAAGCCTAACCATTGAGCTCGAAACCAAAAACACGAAATAAACTACCTAAAAGATATGATAGAAGTGTTTAAAAGCACCCTCAAACCAAGCTACAAAAATCTCACAAATGAACAGCTGAGAGTAAGGTTAAAAAGACCACAAACAACCCTTTCCACTCTAAATCCCTTGTTTCAAAATTTTCCAGAAGCAGAATTAATTATAGAACAAAAATGTACTGAAGGATTTATCCAGAAGCTCATCAGGTTACAGAAAAAAACTTCTTGCTATCCATTATTTAACTCAAGATGGGGCTTTACCAGGCAATAAAGTATGGCAAGATTTGTTACATTATAGTCTCCCTAGTTTTGACGGAAGAAGTACAGTTGAAACAGGCCTTTTAAAAATTCACATTGATGTCAGACGAACTCATCTAAGTCGTGCTGAGGTTATTGAAATCTATGATTATGGAATGTTAAGCAGCCTAACGATAGATCATCCAGATCAAATCCCTGATGGTTTTGGATTGAAGTTCGAGACTTGTGTGAAGAAATATCTTCACTATCATAATAATCAAGAATTAATAATAGAGGTCAACAGCAAGATCCCAGTTACAAATGGATTATTAGAAGAACCAGCACTGCATTACATCTACATTGATCCACCTTGGAAGCTGGATGAAATTCCACCAAGTATTCTTAATTTCATAGAAGAAGAAAAGTTCTACAGAGAACTAATGATAAGACCTCCTAATCACAGACAGGGAGGAACTATTGCGATGAACTTCCTAGCAGAAGGCAAAACTTTTAAAATTTGGGGACCAGAAAGTTTTAAGATCAATATTCCTTTTCATGGATATAATATTCATGATACAGAAGTTTTCACTATGGAAGAAGATAGCGACGAAGATCATGGTGATAATTCCTTAATTGAAGAAATGCTCCAAGGAAGAGATTTACATGACTAAACAGCCGCCTTCGTTTTGTCTTGTAGCAATAAGGGTAATGAGTCATTACCTTTTAGAATCACTTTATGTCTTGTATGTCTTTAAATTATTGTACGATAAACATCTTTTTATTACTTTCTTTAATTTTCGACCGTTCTTTTGGAAAGAAACGGCATTATTTACTGTTGTTCTAAGAAAAAGGATGAAAAACGTGTTTTTCACCTTTACTACTAGTTTTGATGCTCTGAAGCTCTATATAAGAGCTCTCAGCTTCAGTTGTAAGATATCACAAAAAAATATATATAAAAAAAAAAAAAATATACCGCTTCCTACTTGGTGATCATTTTTTGCACAAGTAGCAAGCTCATGAGAACCTTAACCATAAATTTGCTAACTTCAATACAAGAGAAATAAAAAAAAGGAAAAATGATATAACAAGATTTCTAATGTTGTTGACAAATGTTTAACCATTCTCCAGGCCTTTGCATCAAACCGCCTTTAATGAATTTGCACCAAGTTCCACTTGAGTAGCTCCACCTTGAACCTTCATAATGCCCCTCAAGATTGCTGATTGCCGTTTAGCTTGGGTTGACGTATTAGCTAGAACTCTTTCAGCCTTTCTATTTCTTCAACTCTCGGCTCCAATTTCCCAACCTATCACTCTCCCTTCCAATGGTCGTAGAGGGATCTTAATCTCGGCTTCGAAAATCGCCTGAACTCTCTCCTCCTTTGTCCCTTCCATCAAAGAGATATCCAATGAAAGCTTTCAATTCACATCCCCATTTTCCAGTAACCAGAGAGATCCACATTGATACCTAAGAGGGAAGCTTTGCGATTAAAGAGATCTTCATAAGCTTCCCACAGATAGCAGCAGTCAGGGACAACAATTTGCCCTTTCTTCAAATTAGCCGGAGGCGGAAGGGGGTTACGAGTTAAACCATCAGCAGCCATAAAGACTTACAGAAGGGTATTATAAATTAACCTTCAACATTAACGTAATATAATTGACGGTCTTATGTGACAAGCCGTGAAACCCCATAAAACAGTGCTCAAAGAATTGACGCTATATATCAACATACATAGAATCCCAAGTCAAAGTTTTTTTTTTTTTTCAACATTTCTTACAAACAAATACATGGTTTAAGTGTCCCAACAACTTGGACGAATTCTACAAGGTATATGTACTCAAAATAATCGCTGCTTCACTCTTCTTCCATTCATGTCACTACCATCCAGCATAGTGACATCATTTCCGTAACCAAAAGAGGCCTTAGAATGTTCAGTAATTCTCGCTACGTACTCCAGTAGCTCAGTAATGACCGATGGGCAGCTCACTTTGAGGTACTCAAAGCCTTCTGTCTGCATCACGGCTGAGAAAAAACCATTTAAAACTTCAGATAGCTATTCAAAATATCAACAACCGTAGGTAACTAAAACATACATTTCTATGGTCAAACAGAGAATTACACTACAGCTTTATTTATTGAATAATAAAAAAAAAATCATTGTTGAGAAAGGAGACAGGCGATAGGTGGATCCTAGACAATTAGTATACTATTTCCCATTTCCTGAAGGAGCATAATCAAAGTACAACAAACAATAAAGTACATCATGTCAGTAGGGTATATATCTAGGACTCAGATGAAACAATCAGATATAAAGCAAAGGATTTATGCTGGATTTCCTATCAGTCAATTAAGAGACAAGATACGGCTACAAGAGAAAACAAAAGCCAAAAAAGATAGACTACCGCGTCGACTCTAATTGCAGTACACATGACCCAAAAAACATGTAGATGCTGATTCCTATATAAAGTAGAGACAACAATATCTCAAAACCCAAGATACATCTAGTGCATCGGCCATGAATCTATGCCACAAACAAAATAAAGGTCCAATGTCAATGGATCATTACCACCGCAGAAAATTCTTTGCATATACCATCCAACATTGGCAATAACTAAATATCAGTTACTTACAGCTTCACCGTCCAGTAAACCAATATAAACTTTCATTCTGGCTTACCTCTTAAATTTTCATGCAATGCGATGAACCTTAGGCATTCAGCTTTTAATTGTAAACACTGATGCTGCTGGGCCAAGGCTAAAGTTGTTGCTACATTATTTATAGCAACATCTTCACAAAGTTTGGTCTCACATAGAAGTTTTAGCCTCTCAAGTCCATACCGGTCTGCAGCAGCAAGCATATGCTGAGCCATTAATGTTGAAGCTCCATTGTAATTTAAACCAGTTAGCTCATGCATGTCTGGCAATTCATCCCAATATATGAAATGCAGCAAAGCCTGAAATGATAAACAATATGAAAAATTATAAACTCTACTTGGAAACATAACACCTTTCACTTTCTAACATGAAATATTAACCAAGTAAAAGCATCCTGTATGGAAGCATGCAAAGAAACAACAGGTAAATGGAGTGTGATATCACTCAGCATCAGATACAATTCTCCAAAATCTTAAGACGAATTCAGGGTGAAAAAAGAACTCCTTTGGCAAAACTTGGAAGAATTATTAACTTTCGGCAATGTTTGATAATACAGCACAATAAATAGGTCCATTGTGCCTGACCAATAGAATATATCTCTAGACAAGAGAGCAGACAACAAAAATCAGCTATGAATTCTTCTCTACAATATCGTTCAGAGGCTACAAAAATAAACGTGTAAAAGATTAACAATAAGCTATCTCCTTCCAAAAGTTCAACAAGATCTGAATTTTCCATTGAACATTTAGGCATTATCTGCGAGGAAAAAAAACCTCATGTATTCACTAGATTATAAGCAACTTGATGCAAATAATTAACTAAAAAAAAAACCCATGTATTATATATGCACCTCTCAGATGGAAATTAGAAGCTCACATCTTCGTGAATTTAATGCTTGTATGCGTGCTGTTTGGGCCCATTTCATGGACCGGCCCATCTATGGTGAAGTTACTAAAATACCTCTACCTCTAAGGAAGACAATCCTCCACCAACTGGAGTTGACTCAAATACCCTCATTTATTGGAAGGCACATTCTCTATAAATAGGGGTTGTCTCATCAATCAAAAGGTATTCAATTCACACCTGCAAAAACCAGAGCATCTCTCTCTACATTTACTCACTCTCTCTCTACCTCAATCACATCTGACTTGAGCGTCGGAGGGGCTTTCCCGGGAACACCCCCGGGCCAGCTTTTCATTGTATTTTGCAGGATTGTCGGAGACCTCTTCCTCGGCACTTCAGACCTTCTCGGGATTTCAAGACTCTCAACACTACACTCATCTTTGACAGTTTCTAGACAGAAACACGTGCCAACTAAAAGTCTAAAAGAACCTCTGACATAATGCCACTAGTGAAAGGGATTGTGATCTCAGAATTAGCAGCTAAAGGCAATCTAGCAAACAAGATATAGCTGTTTAAAAATTACTGGAGCACAATTGGTGTCAATTGTGAGTCTCAATTGCTAAAGGCTAAAGTATTCAGATGGTAACAAAGTGTAGTTTCAAAACCAGGAAAAGAATTCAGGTCAAGAACTTTAATTCCTTCTTCTTCAATATGTTTCATATAACTGCCAAATTTAGATGATGACTTCAAGACTCAAGTTGAAAGTAAAACGCCACTGCCATCTCTCTATAGTCTGAATCCTTCAAATTCCACATCAACACTATATTAAAGTAATTAAACCATATCAATATCCATTGCATCTAACCAGATCTTCCAATTATATCATGATAACAGCTTCAGTTGTACATGGCCTTGCTATTACTTTAAAGAGGGGCTAATTCTACCAGACCATTGATCGAAAAGGCAATTGACAGACTATGTCTTCAATCAAGAAAGATAGAAGCCATTCCATTCTACAAGTGATTGTGTCGTAACACAGTGCTATAATAAGCTGTCTTTCAACAGTCAAAATGGCCAAACATTTAACAGTATTCTTCAATTTACTGAATTTTCTGTCCTTCCTTTTGTTACAATTTGAAGAGCAGGTCTGACACAAAAAACAAATTAGCACATTATCAACATATAATAAGACCTAAACGCTTTACAGATTTACTTTAGAGTAGTCTTATCCAAGGAATCAAGTAGAGGCATGCAGGACTCACATCTTGCCAACGGATAACCTAAATTATACTACCTTCAGTTTGCAAATAAAAGCGGGGAAGAAGTTCACTTCTCACTAGGAGACAATTTGCTGGAGCATGACATATAACTTTACAAACGTCCTAGTCCTTAACTAATGAAACTTAAAAGTCCAGGACAAAACAATAGTATTCCAGCTAATATCTTAATTTTCCCATACAGTGCGGAACAGCCTCAATTATCATTAGTATATATGTTTCCCAAAAAAACTCTCTTAACCTCAGGAAATAATTACGAAAAAAGGGCCAAAATTCAAAAGCAGCTGACAAGGGATCAAAAGTGTTAATAAACTCCATGTGATAGCTCCACCCAAGCCACCTGTCATTCTCACTTATGCTAGGAGCACCACTAAGGGAGGGTAGTAATGGAAAGCCTATTGTAATTCAGTTAGAGCCACGGGATGTGGCAGAGTATGTTAATTGCTAGCTACAGAGTTTGATGCTCAGATTGTAATTGGGGGGGGGAGAATGGAGGAGTAGAGAAGGAGATTCAGAATGTGTGATCTGAACTTCTTTCCAGTGAAAGACTGAAAGTGAACAAAGCCACTCGAAAGCATTTAGGGTTGTAAGCTCATGCTTGGCAACAATCTATCCAATTTCTCACTTTTTTTCTGCATCTCCCTCCTCACTCTAATTTCTACAAAATCCCTCGTCTCTGTTTCGTCCTTTTAGTTGATTGATTCATACTAGAGAGAAATAAAGAAATAAATTGGTGGCAAGCCAGGGGTCCTAACATAACACCCATACATACAACAGCCATCACAAAAGAGGCCAGAACAGTAGGGCACTCGGAGATCATACAATCTAATTCATCCAACCCTACTGAAGAAAAGCATTAATATTATACATCTTAATTTTGTTGAATGCTCCTTCAAAGGTCAGATCCAGAGTTCTACCCCTCAAACCCTATATCTGAATATCTTCTTCATTGCAGCTCCTCTCACCCCTATTGAATCATACCCGTTGATTCTCCCTTCATGAGTCAAGACAGGCCCTATAAATTTAACATCCAATTTGGCACTTTCAAAGTTCATATAATTTGGTAGCCAGTGACCAACGATTTGTTAAGCACAGTCTACATGATGGTTTTCCACGATAGGAATATTTGGTAATGCTTTCCACTTTGGGGTAGCCTGGTAGGCCATTAACATGGACGCCAGAATCACACTGCACCATGCCATATCACCATATCTGCCTTTACGATCCCTCACCAAACGTTTACAATTCTTTATTAAACAAAAAAAAACCTTCGCAAATCTTGATACTCATGATTCCATATAGAGCCAAAAACTTAAGTCTGTATAGGCCCTCATAGCACATTTCTCATAAAATAACAAGGCAAGCTGCTTTTCAGATAACACACAATATATTACATTATTACTTCTATCAGAATCAGAAATCACAACTATGAAGTTCAGTTTTTTCTAGTTTGTCAATTCAAACCATAAAGCCCTTTAAGTTTAACATAACATCTAAAGGAAACTGCTTCTGCAGTGCCACAATGATTACGTGATCACAATCATGCACAAACTTCAATCTATGGTCTCATTGTATTAATGAAGGACGCTTCGACAAAGACTTCCACAACCTTTTAAATTTTTTCCTAACAGAAACCAGAACAAAAAATGGCTGGCAATATGTTTAGAACATATACGAAATGAGGAATCATAAATACAACATTCTCATCACTAATAGACTGGTGTTAGATTGATGATACATGTAAGAAAATGTAAAAGAGGAAAAGAGCCAACACAGAGCTAAGACGCCACCCAGAAAAGCAAATCCTATGCACACAAGATTACCAAACGAGTGAGGAGTAGAAAGAGAGTAATGGACCTTGAACACTGAAGCTTCTATGTCTTCAACCTGTATGCAGTCCATCTTCTTTTCCTTCATTGGACCGAACAGTTGAGCCCTAAAGACAGGTGATCGTGCTGCCAGGATCACCTTGTGCGCAGTGAAGACCTCCCCGTCGACTTCAAAGCTTACATCAGTACTGTCTTTACTCTCTAGAAGTTGCCCAAATTGTTTCCCAATATTCGAGGGAGGGACTGGTATTAAATATTGTTTAGGTCCCTCAGTATGTGATTTCACAACACCAACAGTGCCAGAGATCACAAGACAATCATCTTTAAGGTAGTCAGATGACTCCAGTGATGTCCTTTTGTAGAAGCGTTTATAGCCCCTAAAGCAATCAACAAGTTAGATGCAAGTCAAATTTCAGGCCTCAACAACATATATGAAAATCATGCACATCTTGACAAAAACATACTCCAAACAAATAGCCTCACAAAATAATTTGGGAAAGAAAAAGGGGAAAAATAAAATGTCCAACATGACAGAACATGGATGGCCAAAAGCACACATTCTACAAACATATAATTAAGAATTTTACATTTTGGAAAATTTCACAGGTATAATCTTAATTATAGGTGTGCCTTCATAAAATGATTTCAAGGGACCGAATGTCCCAGTATTCCACCAATAACAAAGACAAGTAACCACGGGATCAATGAAGCTGCCCCTCCCCCCTTATAATACTAGCTCACTTGCCTTTCACCTTGTCCTAATTCTAACTTTTCAATTAATAAGCTTCAAGATGAAATAATAATCGCTCTTGTTTAACACTCTTAAGTACCATGTGAAGAGGAAAAAGTTCTTTCAGATCCATAGAAAACAAGATCATCGCCAATACTGTAGAAGAGCTACTGACTGTCTTGCTCAAATGACATTGGGAGCAGATAATTTTATAGGATAGGCATTACACTTACTATTTTATAAGCAGTAACAGAAGTATCACTTCATAGTTCATGGCAATTTTACTCCAAAAGAGCCAAAATAGAAGAGCAAAAAGCTCATCAGAATATGAACTAAACCTTCTTAAATGTCTGTAGCAGCAAATGCATCCATAAGAAGCCAAGACAATATAAAAGTACAATTTTATATAAGGTCCTTGGTCATCCCTTCCTTTCTTCTATCTCTATCTTACCCCTTGCTATCCTTCCCCAATTCCTAAGTTCTCCTGTTCCATCAAGTCTTTATTCAATTTCTTACTAGAAAAAAGTAAGTGAATGAAATCCTTAAATCCTATTAAAGCAGGGTTTTTGCTTGGCAGTCGATTCACATAAACAACCCTCTATCTAATGCAATGCTTATTGATACCATCAAAATCAAGAGAGAGAAAGAGAAATAGAAGGAAAATGGCAGCTTCTTTGCTATCCCTGTTCCTCGTAAAACCTACGAAGCACTGCATTATTACCTTGTTCTTAAGAAATTTGTGATAGTATTTTTGCTGAACTTATTTGAATAAGGATCAAAATGCCCGGAATAACTTACATAAACTAAAACCTTATTTAAACTTATCTGAAAGAAACAAGTTTAAAATAAAGCCTTTGTCTTCATCATGCTGAGTTCTGAATCATAATTGCAGAGAACCTACCTCTCTGCATCTTCCGCTTGCACTTTGCAATTCTTCCCGTATATCCCAAAATTTTCAATAGACTGGTTAGATAATCATACTGGTAAAGAATCCCCAATATACTAGCGTATGCATAAGCTGATTTGGTGTCTACGTAACCTAAATCTATCAATCACCCTTCCATACATACATTTTGCTACTAATATCAACCAAACGTCTCATATTTGAGATATAGTGATCAGCAAAATTCCCATCCAACATACAACTTCATTTTCCACTCATTTAGTATTTCATCTCCAAGTTCACTCTTAGATTCTTCATAACCGAATATGCAAGCATAAAAAAATCCCATATTAATCTATAATGATCAATAGATCATCATGCGAACATTGCTCCAAATGAACTTACCTGATCACAATCATAACATGCATAATTTTGATATTATTCCCTAGTTGCATCCTCATAATGGAGCTCTCACCTAAATCAATAGTAATCGCAACCAAGCATTCACCACACAACCTCAACTCAACATCTATACCAACAACATACATCACATAACTATTGGCAGCCCAATTCATATGATGACCCCAATTATCTCAAAAATCTATTTTCCCATATCAAAGCAAACTCACACAAATACACAACATGTATCATATTAAACTTATATCAAATTTACTATGATGATCGCGTAATTCCAATACAAGACCCTGATATACGAAGCTTACCACATACTACCGCGATACTTAAGAGTGTATGGTCCAGTCTCAAGCGGTCTCCCAAAGTGAGTATGAACTTTATGAATCTCCTTCCCGCTCTGATCTTCAAGCTTCAATTCAAACAAAGCCCGAACATCGGTCCCTTCGCTCGCCAAGGCGATAAACAGCGAGACGTAACTGGCATTATCCTCAGGACTCTTACCATCAGGATAAAAGTATATAGCCCACAAGTATCCGCCCACCATGAAAGTATCAGAAGCAATGTACTTCCCTATTCCCAGACCCTTGGATAAGGAATAACCATTGATCTTAAATTCATGGCTTCCATTTATGGTCTCGATAACAGCAATTGAAGAGGATGAAGATGAGGATGTGGAAGGGTTTGAGGGTTCTACAGAAACCTTGGAAATTCCCATCAATTTAACAAACAAAATTCACTTCTACAAAACCCTAATTTTCGGTGTTGTTGAGTTGATGATGGCTGATTGTTGCTGAAAAGATGTGGAATTATTGAAATTGAGTGAAATTAATTGGTTGAAGTTGAGATTTAGCTTGAATTTTGAATTTGAATTGGATTGAAGGGTTTTCGTTGTAGGTGATAGGATGTTCACCTGATATAGGTTACTTGCGTCGTCGTAGTTTTTTTCCAGTGTTTTTAAACAAGAAATGACGCCAATTCTCCACCTATTTTACGAAGTTACTCTCATGATTGGCTTACCATAGAGTGGTGGTTTGTTTGTTTTGTTGTCCTAAAATATAGTGTTTATATGTTTGAATTTTTTCCCTATATATTATCAAAAGGAGTTTTTTTTTTACGGGATTGTCAAAAGGAGTTTTGATTCCCTCTATGCGTCGAAGTTAAAATTAATTCCCTACCTACCGTTCACGTAGGATAGCACGTCGAAAAAAATTTTTTTTTTTTTTTGGCAAAACAAACCGCTACCTAAAGTAGCAGTTAATAATAAAACAAACCGCTACTAAGGGCCTGCTGAAAATAGCGGTTTATTACCAGTAAACCATCAATTGGTGAACGGTTCCTTTTGGTTACCTAACAGAAAATAATCTGCTCCTAATTAGAAATGGATTTAGCAACGGAAAAATAATTTCTTTATAATTAAAAACGGACTTAGCAACGGAAAATAATCTGTTTCTAGTTAGAAATGGATTTAGCAACGAAAAATATTATGTTTCTAATTAGAAACGGAAATTTTAAGATTCGTCGCTAAAATAATTATATATGTTGTAATATGCAACTACCCAGTTTTGGTAGCTATATAACCGCTACCTTGAGTAACGATTTCTTCAACTTTCTCATTACTGACTGAAGTGCCAGAATACATAGCGTATTATAAACTGCTACTAAGAGTAGTGGTCATGTTTGATAAACTGCAACTCAATGTAACGATTTTCTTTTCCCTTAACCGCTACTGAAATTTGCGGCTCATTATGGTTAACCGCTACCCTGAGTAGTGGTTTTCCTTAAGTACAAAAAAACCAAAATTCTGACGAGTTGTCCTACGTGACGATATGCAGGGAATTAATTTTAACTTCGGCGCATAGAGAGAATGAAAACTCCCTTTGACAATATCTAGGGAAAAATATTCTTGTTTGTTTATATTCTTGATTTTACATGTTTCCATGATTTTGTTAAAAAAACCTATCCCACCATCATTTATTCGCTTCTTAGAAAATTGTTTGTTTTGTTTGTTCAACTCGAGGGTTGAACTAGTCATACATTTAATGCTCTTTCATAATTATTCTTCATTATTTCTCCTAAAAACAGCTTTTTCCCACAACTTATTCAAAATAAGAAAATACGCTTGACTTTCCTCTTAAATTTTATTTACTTTAATTCCCATGAAAAAATAGAATCAAGAACTCGGAGGGAGTAGATCTTTATAAATACTACTAGTTCTTCCACCCGTGCATAATGCACGGGAAGTTTTAATGTTCCAATTTTTGGAACTTTTATTAAATACATCAAGTTACATAAATTATAAACGTTTAAAATACGCAAATGCATAAAATTAGAATGCCAATGCACCCTCATTTTAAGTCTATTTGACTCTAACTGTAATAGCCTATATTTTCAAACAGGTTTAATTAGAAGCTAATTATGTATTTTAACTTAATTATAATATTTGAGCATAGTTTGATGGTGTTTGTTAATAAAATATTCAAGTTTAAACAAAAGGGCAAAAAAAAGAAAAAAAAACATTTACTCCTCTCCTTCGTGGCATATGTGGAAAATGCCACATTACTTCCTTGTTGTCAAATTTTCAACTTCCTTCAAGGGAATAAAAGAAACCCCAAAGCATCACAATTTCCATTATCTCTCAGACTTCTTTCGCATCTCACCGCTTCCTTCCTACCGGCGTTCTGCCGTTCCCCCCCCGGTGCCGGCGCCGCGTGCTGCAGCCGTTTGTCCTTGCTTTCTTCTCTCTCCTCCTTGTGGTTGCTGGTTGTTCGATCTGTTGGTGCTGCGGCGGTGTTGCTGGTGCTGCGTCTGCTGGTGTTGGTGGTGGTGCGCCACTGTGAGCCGGAGAGCTCTTGTTCTGTCATCTTTGTTTTGCTGCTGCTCGTCTTTGTTCTTCCTCTCTCCTCTGTGCGCTCTGATCTACCGGCGGCTGCTGCTACCTAGTCAGAAGTGCGGCTGTGTTGGTGGTGGCGTTGCATATGCCGGTAATTGTCTGATTTCATTTGTCGTTCTTTCTTGTAATTCTGAAATTGGGTTCTTTCTTGTTTTGTTCTTTTGATATGTAAGAGAAGCAAATGTAATTTATGTTCACTCAAGATTGAAAGTTATATCATCCTTTTATCTCTTCCAATTGTGAAAAAGTTTAAATATACTGAATTTATAATTTAGCCTTGTTAGTTTCAGATTTTTAACACAACAATTTGAGTATCAGTTGTGAAATTAGTTTTGTCAAATAAACTAACCAATTTCAAACTTTGTTTTGGAGCCTTATTTTCATTAGTTAAGTTTGAGCTAACAATTTTTATCTTGAGAAGGACTTTGATAATGGTAACTCATTAAAAATCCATGCTTTTTAATTATGAGTTAGTATTTTTAGCTTTCTTGGTGATAAGGTGTTAAGTTAAGTTTCTTTATTTAAGTGGAGAGAATGATTATTAATAGTGAGTGTATTTAATAAGATGAATGAAGGGGGGCTAGTTATGGAGCTCAAGTGTCATTTGGAGATTTATGGATTCAGTTATTCTTGGAAGGTTAAAGTGGATTATGTGAGCTTTGGAGATTGAATATCATTTAAGGTAACCTTTATGTTCAGCAAAACGTATTTATATGCCCGTATGTATTGTATTGAATTTTTAGTATCGTATATCGTTTATAGTCATGGCCATGGTTATAGATGCATCTTTATAAGTTAGTTGTGAAGTGTTATTGAATGAGTATGAAAGAATGTTTTTGTTCTGTCATTGGAATTGTTCAGAAATGTTTATGTTTACGTATATGGTTTGAGATATGTTAAAATGGATTTCGTATTTGTTTTAGCTGGCTTAGCTTAGGAACTGAGATGAAAAGTGGGCAAGGTATAGGTGGAGGAAATGGTTCGGATATAAGTTCAGTTAAGACTAGAGAAGGTCGAATATTGTGTTATGTTATACTATGTTAAGTTTCTGCTTGTACTTGCCAGCGATTTCTGTTAAGTGATTAAGCTATGCCAGCGATATATTTAAAAGGATGAAATCTTTTCCGAACAATTACCAAGTTTGTTTCTTATATGAAAAATGTTTACGAACCAAAACTGTTTTGACGGGCTGAAGTGAAGTTACTGAGCTTTCCGCTCATTTTAGTTTTTGTTTTTGTTTTGTATTTTTTCTCTGTAAATTGCAGGTTTGAGTTGGAAGGTCAGAGCGGATTCAAGCGAGAGTTGGTTATCAAGTTGTAATTAGATTAGTAATTTAGAGGTTTTATTTGGAATATCAAGTTATTAGTACTCAAGTTCCTGTTTGAGAATTAGGTATTTTATTATCTGGAATTGAGTAAAGTATTTTATCGTTTGGTTTGAGGCTGTTGTGTTGTGGGCCCTGATCCACAGGTCCAGGATCAATTTTGTAAAGTATGTTTCCGCTGCAAGTTAATGTAATTCGAGGTATATGAATGATAATTGGGATTTGTGTATCTTAAGTATGTTTAGCTAGCAGCTCGGATGTGCGGGCTGTTACACTAACATTCTTATAGATAATTAAATAATTGTAAAACTCAAAACATAGATCACAACATGGAAAAGGATTACACATTCTGAAACACTTCCTTGTACACTACATTGGTTGTTGTATTTGATGACGTTCCTGTATCTTTATCACAAACTAATATTTTCAGTCCCTTTTTACTTGTAACTCTTGATATTGTCACGTAAAATTTTGCATGGCTAAAAACTGGTCGAAGCAGATACAACCCTACATGAGAGAGAGATTGTACTTGACTTTTGTTTATCGTTGTTGCAAAACACACAACAAAAGGGAATTGCCTTCTTTGGAATTTGATTGGAAACCTTGTGGAATCTTATGGGGTGGGTGTCATCCGCGGAATAAAAACTCTGTGGCCCACATTACTTCCAGATACGACCACACTTTAACTATGCGATTTCCTAGGTGCTTAACAACCAACCTTGTACCATTGCACAAACCGCATGTTTGGTCAATGTTCCTTAGAAGCATAAGTGGTGCACCGACCTTTAATCTTATACTATGGTTCGGTAATCCAAAGCATGTAATAATATCTAAGAATTCAGTAGAATGAAGCTAATGGATGCCAAAGTTGGCTTCATCATTTGAAATTGCATCCGAACTCAAGTATGTTCTTTCTTCACCTTGCAATTGCGACAGGACATGGTCATTAACCGTATCCACAGTATCATTTGTCGGTGCAAGAATAACTCTTTCCTGGAAATAATCTGCTTCCCATAGATGATCCTCAAGGTCAGGATACGTGCTATGAACAATAACAACAATTGGATCATCACCTCCTTCAACTAAAGTTTCATCTGGAATTTCTACAACGGCGTCCTCATCATTTGGTTCTCCCTATTTGCCATCTCCAATATTCAATATCCATTTAGAAAATTTTCTAACCTCATCCAAATCTGAAATAGAAGATCCTCTGGTGAGCCGCATATTTTGCGCAAGTCAAAGCACATGACAGAAGTCCCACAGGTAATGACTATTGATCGCAACGAATACAATATCTTGTCTGGTTCCTTTTGGAATAACCATCAATATTTGTCTTAAATCACCAGCGAATATCATAACCTTCCCACCAAATGAAAATGACCACATGGAGATTTGGTGATATTAAAAGTTACGTACGTAACTTGATTGTTGTGAATGTGAAATTTTCTTTATAAGGAAATTTTTGTACTATTTTGATTGCGAGAATGTCTTACTCTATGTTAATTAATTTCAATATCGTCATCCGAGATTTTCCATTGTCCTTAAATGGAGTGTATTCAATAACCTCTCTAATGAAGTCTTAATTAACATGAACAAATAAATCTGAAAACCAATTAATGTAGAACATTTAAGCAAAGTAAACACTAAATTTCTCAAATAAATAGTGGAATTAACTAAAAGCAAATTTACCTATGTAGAAGACATCAGAAACCTTTTTTGCTAACAAATCTCCGAACTCAACAAAACGGACTCCATATTGTGAAATTGGCAATGCTTCACATTCATTGATATAAGACAGTAGTTTAAACTCAGCTTGTACACATGTTGTGCATCACGCTCTTTACCAGTATTCTCATGAACGACAAAGTTTGAAATCTCAACAAATGAACTGTCTTAATTGCTTTTTGAAATGTATTAATCAACAACTTGCGACATGAAACTTGAATTTTCTGTCCCTTGCGAAATGTAGATTAATTAAAAATTAATAGTAATAATAGTGTAAGATAGAAGTATAATTCAAAACGAATTCTTCCTATAAATTAGAAATTTAGAAAATTTTACTTCTACATTCATTAAGATGAATTTAATACAATATGTTTGCTTGTCTTTACTATCAAAAACAGGTTTTAACCAAATCCTGATGATTCTCCCTTTCACAAAACAATATATTAGATGTAGTTGATATGTTTATAGGTTTTGTATCCATGGGTTTGCGGTTGGCAAAAGAATTCATAGTTGCACTTGTGTTTTTTCTTAAAAAAAATGGTTGTGAATATATTATTAAGAAAAGTAAACTTTGAGAAGCGAAAAATTATTCAAACAAACAATTGTGCCAGACGATTAATTTATAATGTAAGGCACAAAAACTGATTTCCTTTTTAAACGAAATGTTCAAATCCGTTTGAATAGGTTAGTTAATCAATTTTGTGTAAAAATTGTGTTTATTGTCATAGATATCTAAAGTCTTAATTAATAACATAGGTTACACAAAAAGGACGATAGCAAATTCCAAACATACACAAAGCTTTAAGTAACAGACTTTCCATAAACCTGGTCTATTAAGAATCACCCCAAATGTATTAGGAAATTATATCATATCATAATCGTAGCTAAATTTAGAATATTGTGAATATACATAATTGCCTTAATTCGCATGCATATATTTTAATTTAGTTAGGAAATAAGTATATTCCTTATAATGAAAACTGGATTCACGTTTTTTTTGAAATAGTAACACGAAAAGTCGTATACTGTTATAGTTTATAAAATTGGGTTAAATTATATTCTAAGCTTAAAAATTTATAAAAAAATGTTTTTTGTACATAGATTCATCGGTTTTTTCACCATATACCCCTGACAAATTTTTTTTTGCACCATATACCCTTTCAACTTTTTGAAATTCACCATATACCCCTCACCTTTCAAAAAATACATCGACTTACCCTTTTGACTAACGGTGTTAGACTTCCGTTAGTCATTAAGCCCTAATCCTCCCCTAACCCTAATTAACTAACCTAAATCAAATCATAATCCTAACTCTAACCCTAATCTAATACACTAACTTGGACCCTAACCCTAACCACCCCTCCCCCACCCCTTACCCCACTGCACCACCACACCCTCACCGCCACCACCAAGTCACCACCACCACCACCCCTCCCCTTCCCCCACGACCCGCTCCTCCCCTCCCCCTCTCCGCGAATCCCCCCTCCTCTCCTCTTCTTCCCCTCGCGACCCTCCCCTTCTCCCCCTCCCCCCCTCCCCTCCTTCTTCCCCGCGCTGCGCGAACCCCCTCCCCCTCCCTTCTCCCTTCTTCCCCTCGCTGCAACGCACCCTCCTCCCCTTCCCAATTGTTGTCGAAGAACAAAGCACGAAGATCGAGGAGAGAGAAAATTGCTCGATGGGGGATGAACTTGATGGTGTCCAATTTTTCCGCCATTTTTTATATTTGTTTCTGAGTCAAAGATTTCGTGAAATTAGGGTTGTAAATTTTGAAGAAGAATTGTAAAGAGAGAAATAGCGGGGTGGAATAGGATTCAATCGTCGTCGAGATCGGGTTTGAACCGTAACTCCAGTCCGAGTTGGATCGCTCATCTTCGCAAGGGAAGAAGGGAGGGGAGGGGGTTCAGTAGAAGGAGGGGAAGGGGAGGGGGTCCGGGGGGGAAGGGGAGGGGGCCGCGGGGCTGCTGCGGGGGAGGGGGAGTTTGGGAAGGGGAGGGGGCTTCGGGGAGTGGGGAGGGGGAGAAGGGGAGGTGGGGTGGGGGGGGGTGGGGAGGTGAGGCCGCCGGGTGGTGGGCCGGTGGGGGGGGGGGGGTGGTAAGAGTAAGGGTTAGGGTATTAGATTAGGGGTTAGGGTTAGGGTTAGGGTTAGGGTTAGAGGTAGATTTAGGTTAGTTAATTAGCATTAGAGGGGGGATTAGGGGTTAATGACTAACGGCGTTAGCCTTCTGTTAGTCATAAGGGTAAGTGGATGTATTTTTTAAAATGTCGGGGGTATATGGTGAATTTGGAAACTTGCGAGGGTATATGGTGCAAAAAAAAATTTGTCAGGGGTATATGGTGAAAAAACCGTAGATTCATTAAACATTAATGATTGGCGTGTTACATTTAAGGTAGTTGCAGTGGGTGTATTGTAATGAATTGGAAGATTGGGCTATAGAATTTGGGTTGATTGAATAGATATTTGACTAAAAGAAAGAACGGGTCTATCAAACAATTTTGTGACGGGAAAAACATGAAGGTCTATAATGGTAGTTAAAAGTGTGAAGTACAAAGTGTATGTTAAAATTTTATGATAGCGATTTATTAGATTGTTCTGATAGTGTATTTAATATCAATAGAAATAAAACGTAAATCATTTTTTTTAATTTTTTTTTACATAACTGAAATCATTAGGTTAAGTAATGGTAATTTTTTTTATGACAAACATAGGTGATATGTAAATCATTAAATGTGTATTGGTACAAAATCGCTTTGCATTTATCAAGTTTAAAGTAATAAATCAAAATAATGCATGTTTGTTCATATAAATAGACAAATTTATGTATGTAACCGATGAACAAGAAAACCATAAACTTATTCGCATATAAAATTAACTTGTATCTATACATGGGGAATTATATTATTCATGTAAATAAAATTATTTTAAAACAAATAACAGATAAGATTGGATGTCTAATTCATAAGAGATAAAAAGAAGCGAACTTCACGATCACACTTGCAACTTCACATTCCACTTTGTCAGAATGGTTCAAAAATGATTAGTAATCATCAATCCCACCCGCTCAAATTCATAGTATGTTTTTACTGAAAAGAACAAAAAAAGTTGGTGGGTTTGTTACTATTCTCATTTTAGAGTTTACCCATATGTTGTTTAATAGTTTAACCCTTTACCTGCATTGAATTATACATTCTAAACCAACTAAATTAATTAGACCTTTGACGAATTTTGTGTCCATTTTCTTATAAACCTTTATCCATACTACATAGGTAAATTAGGCCTAAACAATAAGTTGACATTGTATGTCCAATAGTTGTGGCTTCATGCAGCATAGCCATTCCATAGTAATAGTTGTTGTCGGCAAAAATTTGAACCTCACTAGAAGGAAAAAGGCAAGGGCTGCTATACAAGGGTTGCATATCTGAAAACCGCAGCCCTTCACACTAAAGGGCTACGGTTGGCCCAAAAACCATATCCCTTCACTCTAAAGGGATGCGGTTTTTGGGCTAACCGCAGCCCTTGGGCCTTAATAATCCATGTTTATTCATTCCCAGCCCAGTCCACTTACCTCTCTCATTCTCTCTCTCCCGTGGTCGTGCACTCTCACCCAAACCCTACCTCTCTTCTTCTCCCCCACCCCGTTTCTTTCTATTCGCCTGCCGCGCTACCTCCCCTTCAGTTCACCGGTGCTCCACCTTCCCCCGACGCTCACCGTGCTGCTCTCTCACTCCTTCCCCTCCGTTCGGTGTTGTTTGCTCTTTCTTTCCTCATTCTCGTTGAACAAGATGAAGTGCACACAAACAAGGTTTCTATCTCTCTCTTTTTTTTGTTTTTAATTAAGATTATTGTGTAGATCTGTGAAGTATGAATGATATCTGTGTTTATTTTGTTAATTGTTATTGTTCGATTTTATGATTATCTGATTTTTCGCCCGAAATTCATTCTATTAGGTTAATTTTTCTTGGAAATTAAATATGCAAGGGAAGTCTGTGTAATATATGTAGATCTTTGAACTTTTGTGGGAACTTATCATTAATTAGCCAAATTTATTGATTTATTTGTTTGCCCTCACTAATTATTGTAAGAACTAATTTTTGTGGCGCTTATAGTGCTCGAGAAGAAGGTTTGAAGTGCGAGGTATTATTGTTGCTAATTTTGTGGAATTATTGTGTTTGTTTAATAAATTATTGTGCGTGAGTTGAAGTTGTATTAAGTGGTATTGTCTTCCGGATTCTGAATTGAAGTTGTATTCAGTGTATTATGTTTGTTCCTGAATTGTGAATTTTATCGTTGCGAATTAGGGAGATTCATGGCTCATGATGACGATTAATATAATTTTTGTATAGAATTTAGGAATAATTGTCAATAATAAGTCAACCTTTATCCCATCTGTTAAAAATAAGTCATCTTTTGATTATTTCCTGAATAAGTCTACCTTTAGTACTTATCAATTTTAAACAAGTTAAACTACAAATAACCTGACTTTTTTCTTTCTTTTTTGTAATTTTTAATTTCTTTTTGTTTTCTCTCTCATCACTTTGAAGAGTTACACATATCATATTTAAGTGGTTAAATAAGTTAACTGTAACACCCCAGAATTTCAAAGGCGGAAAAGAAAGAAATAATAATATATTTGATAGGACGATGGCGGAAACATCGTCTTCTGGGAATGTCACTACTACAAGAATACTGTTTAAATAACTAAGTGATAAAACCAAACATAATTAAATACTATAAGTAAATTAATTACTTAGATTAAAATCGAAATGAGAAAACTATCTCAAACTAAAGAGAAGTCTAGAACTAAAACCCCTAATAGATTATTTCTCGCATCTCAACCCGAGCCCAAAATCAAAGAAAATCCCCATCAACAAAACCTGCAAAATATACAACAAATATCCACAGTCAGTGGGGAGTAACTAGCAGTTCTCCCAGAACAATAGCAATCAAAGCACGATTCAGAAGAAGATTATTAAGAAAGGAATAACATGCAATCATTACATCAATAGCATGCACATAGAAATCATAAAGCTCATAGATGAAACAAGTGATCATCAACAATAAGTAAACATGATAGAGTGAGTGACATAATTCTAATGTTATTGAGTCAGAAACCGAACGCCGGTGATTCGCAAATCACTTCCTAAGGTTTGTCAGATCGCAATCTCCAGGTCAGTCTATGGGCTTACGTTCCCCACTGCCTGTGTCTAAGAATGGCCAAACTCCCGATGCAGGGTAGAACACGCAGAACTCCATGACTCTCGGACGACAACAATTAACCCAGGTGTACCCCTAGTTCGCAAACCAGATGGTTGGCATGTTCTTCACCGGGGACTACATCTATCCCACCGGATATTCTTATCTCAAAATACAATCATGCATACAATCCAAGTATCATTCATCAAAAAGGGATGCCACCCGGCCTTATACCCACAGTTCATCAAAACAGTTCTTCATAATTCCTCAAAATAAATCACTTATACAATAATCAACAAATAACTCTCACAATAACACTTGAACATTCCCAAACATCATCAATGACAATATACTGGTTATTACAGCAACCACACTCAATCACAAATACATCACCAATTAACTCTAAATCATATTCATAAAAAGAGTAATAACAATTAAATCATTTTATTCCATAAATCAAACCTAAACATGTGGTTACCAAGATGATGTATACTGTATACTACTGAAAATCAGCAACCCAGAATATATTAAATTATAAATTATATCTGATTTACAAGCCTTCAAACAATTTAAAAGTGTATCCTCAATTTCATCACAAAAACACCATAATAATTATGAAACTAACAAATTCGAGCATTAAAATCAAAAAAAAATTATAATATAACCCTAATAGCTCTACTGACATGGTACAATTTTTATTTATAATTTTCGGACTCCAAAAGTAATTTTAACAGCTAATATACAGATTCCTCAAATAAGCCATTATAATAATTAAAAATATAAACAGACGCCCAAAAACTACCAAAAATTCACATAATATGTAAAAACTCACGAAAATACATATTATTCAAACAAATTAATTTTTCTGCCTCTACAAATAATTTCCATGATTTATATACTGACAGAACAGAAATTACAAAAACAGATATATCAATTAATTAAAACAGTAAACAGTAGATAAAAATTATTCTAAGGCATGAAATACATTATACGCATGTTACATGATCTAAGAAAAATGATTTCATCAATTTCAACAGTCGTTCAATAATTATTATGAAATTTAGCCAAAAACGCACAAAATACTAATTAAATCAAATAAATATTAAAAATCATGCAAAAAATTATTTTTCTCTACACAGTATTCACATAGCATGTTTCACGTATGTTCATGTAAAATTTCGTCAAAAATCTCATTCAAAAAGTATTTTAGATAATTCCTAACGTATTAATCTAATACCGAATACTACTCTAATCACTATGATTCTAGGATAACAACTAGTTACCTGGATCGTCGGGAGGAGAGCTGAGTCCAAAGATACAATCACGAGTTAAGCATGCAATCCAAATCCTCTTCTAACCCCAAGGCATAACAAACGAGAATTGTAGCAACAAGTCACTAAGCATTTCTTCTTGAACGTTGGAAACTCTTGTTTCGCACTGCTCTGTTACGACCATGATTCCCGATGATCAAAAGCTCATATTATAAATCTCTCCGGTCAGAATGTATAACAAGATGTTATAAACGTTGAGTCCAAAAATAAAGACGATGCAACGGTTAGATCTCCGGCTACGGTTATTTTCGTGAAGGTGTGACAGGAAAAACCGGGTTGAAACTTCCTATTCTTTTCCTCTTCCTTTTCTCTCTTCCTTTTCTTGAAAAACGGTGGGTGATAAATGCAAATGATGCTGAACTTCTTTGAATAAAAATCAGAATTTTATAGATGTTTAATGGTTGAAATAAAGGGTTTTAATGAAGGAGAATGATTAGGGGGTTATAGGAGTTACAAAGCTACCAAGAGTCAAAAGGAAAAATATAAAGAAAAGAAAGAAGAGGAGCTCTCCTTCTCCATCTCCTTGGCCGGTTGTCAAGCCCAACACACCAACAAAAATTTCGGCCCAAATCAACAAGGGTCCATGCTTCAAAAACCCGCTACGCGATAAAACGATTAATTCTTAAATCGCGCCTAAACTTTGAAAATACTTAATAATGAAAATAATTCTAATAAATTATATTATAAATATAAATATAATGCACACATTAACACACCATATAATAAAATAATAATTCGGCTCCCAAATTATAAAGAATAAAAATCATTGATCTAGAGAAAATAATAAATTATTTATTTTTTTACGAAAAGAATATCATTTTAAAATAAACTAACACCAAAAATAAAGGGTGAAAATTACGGGGTGTTACATTAACAATAGGCAAGGACTTGTTAAAAATAGATTATTATTAAAGGTTGACTTATTCAAGGATAATCAAAAAGTTGACTTATTTTTAGCGGATGGCCTAAAGATTGACTTATTCTTCATAATTTTTCCTAGAATTTATAATCTAGATTAATATAGTTTCCCAAATAAGTATCATCCATGTGTAGGTCTACTCTTGCATGACTCTTGTTCTTTGGGTTGCATATTTGATATGGTGTTTTAAGTTGTTTTGAGGAGTTCTTTGGCTGCCGGATGTTCCTCTGCAAAGAATAGTTCGATTATTTGCAGATATGCCATATATCGACATTTTTTGCTCTTAAAACATAGAGAATTTAGTGTGTTTTTGTACAATGCTCTTTGGACTTTCGTGTTTTCGAAATTTCTTTCAAAATGTCCTAGAATCTGTAGGAGTTTTTAATACATCTTTGATGAACTAAGTGTTCTTGGAAGACAATTTTAGGCATTTGGGATGTTTTTTGTTTTTTTTTTCTCCCCTTAGATTTGACAGGGGCCTTTTATGTGATGGTGTTATCCTGTCAATCTTTTCATATTTTGTGGTGTGTTGATTATACATACCCCGTCCCTTACTTTATTGTTGATGGCTAAGCTTTGTGTTAAAGCAATTTCATTATTTCTCCCGTCTTAGATGACTATAAGAGCTATAAGAGCTATGAAAAGCTTGTTTTTCTCACTCGTTTCAGGTAAATCAGATTTGATTTTGGTAGCATTGTGGTGATTGTAAGCGCTTGTTAAGAATTCTCCTTTTCTTGGATTGTGGTTTAGTGATTGTGCATGGTTTATTTTAACATCCTACGTTTCATTCTCCTGTCCTCTGGATTGTATATTAAGTCTTTAGAACTGTACCCCAGGCTGCTAGGAGGGGTGGTGGGTGGTGCCAAGTTGGCTTCTTCTCTTGTATAAAGTTGTTTTTCAATTGAACTATGTTTTCTTAACATCTTCGTAATGCATCCACAATTACTTTTGACGAGGTAAAGCTTTGCCTAGTTAAAATATTCATAATGATCAGGCTTCTATATATTATTTTATTTGATAGCTAGATTAGCTTAATGTTTCCATCTTTATGGGTCACTAGTCTGTATTAAGACAACGACTGAAATATTATGCGTTTTCCTTGCTCCCCATTTGCAGCATCATAGAGAGTTTTTATAAAGTTGTCTGCTCATATTGTATAGGGCATTTAAGCAGGAAAAGAATTGGTTAACTTAATTAATTGGGGGCATTGTGTGTCCTTTGTTAATCTTTTGGAATTCGAAATCTAGAAGTAGTGATTTTATATTAGGATCGTATATATGTTTTAGTGCTCAATATTAACAGGATTAGTATGTGTATATCTATGATTAAGTTAACTAGTATATGACTTATAATGTACAACATGAAATTTTGTTGAATTAAACAGAAGTGATTGAATATTAGGGTTGATGTAACAACCCCAAAATCCATACAAGTCTAAACTACGTTGCATCGACTTTGGAAGTGTTACCGCCGCGGTGAAACGCAAGGCTTATTTGAAAATAAAACATTAACTTACTCTTTATTATGAAAATAAATTGCAGTGGAAATAAAATGTTAACTTAACTACAACTCGGGAACCACCATTGACCCCTTTTATTCAAACCATTAACTAAGTAAATTATAAATAAACTCTAGAAGGTTCAAACAAAACATTTTAAAAGTTCATAAACCAAAGAGTATCCCCTTTATGCCCGAACTCATGCAGCATCATCAGCATACCTAATCTGCTCCCCATTGAAGTATCAATGGTTCATCACAGGTTAACAAGCAAACACAAATAACAACCAATCAGCTATGCTAAGTACGTACATAATCAGTTAAATAATACACTAAGCATAATCAGAATAATAATACTCATTCCTAAAAATGATACTACAAGAATATTACATTTTATTTTTATAATTTAATTGGCAACGAACGGGCACCGTCATCTTTCTAGAATCATACGGGCTACTTAATCCTTAATAGACAACTTGGCCTATTAGATGGAATGTAAATGCGGTTTCGTTCCGCTTCACACCCATCACCTTAGTATGCATTCCCCCAAGATCGTACGGAACCTTCCGCCTACTTGAGTTATCAAAATTTATAAGGACTCTACTATCGTCACAGTAGGCCTGCGTAGGAGTGTAGAACATGTCCCACACTCCCCCCATCGTTCACTACTTGTAGGGATTCCAACTACAAGTTTATCACCAACTATCCTTCTTAGTGATACTCATTCATACAACATTAAGCATATGATTATTTTATTTTTCCTTCTTAGGTACATTGCTTAAGCCTTTAGTTAGGCAACCTCTTGTAACCTTCTTGATACAACAATTAATCATAGGATTCCAATCCAATTCTCATTTTATTCTTGTGATACGATAGAATTACGCATTCCAATAATAATTCATTCCAACTCACAAGTCATACAACAAGGAAATACATACAAATTTCCAATTGATTTCATGTTACCAAACAATCTCATCAATCATAACCATACAATTGTTCCCTATCATGATTCTAGGTTCCAATGAAACAGTTCATAACTTAAACATGATACTAACGTATCTAATTGAACTAGTACGCGTACGTACCTTGTAACGAAGAATCTTCGCTGTCTAACTTAAAACGTTCCGCTTATGAAATTGGGACCTAATCGAATAATAAAGGTATTTCAGTGCTAAGTCTTTGATAATATTAATAAAAAAAAATCAGCTTATCTAACTATGTAAAACATGGGTTTCGAATTATAAAAATAATCGTTCTTGTTGTTTAAACTTTCTTTTCATAATCTTTATTGAAACTAATATATTTAGGAACTAATAATAAGGTGTTTGTAAATCTAATATCTTTTTAACTTATATTATACTTGTTCATAACAACAAAACATAAATAACTATATATAAGTATTATAAATTCAGAATTAAGAAATAAAATCATCATAAGAACTACTAATACAATTGTAAATCTGATTTCTTTGAACTTATACTATACTTTATTTATAATACAAACTTAATACAAGATATATATAAGAATTACAAAATCAGAATTTACAATTAAATTAAAGTAGAAAAGAAAGAATTTTTTTTTATACCGGACCGACTCGCCGGCGACAACCACCAGCGACGCGCGGAACTCCGGCAGCAGCAGCAGCCACACGCACAGCACACACACCGCACGACACCCCACAGCACGCAAGCCTTGCACAGCTTCGATACGCAGCCTCGACTCGCGGCACACTCGAAGCCTTGACTCGCACACCCGCTCGCACAACACCCTCGAGCCACACACAACGCTCGCACAACACCCTCGAGCCACGCACAACGCTTGCACACTCGTTGACCCACGAATCGACTCGACAACAGCAGCGACGACTCGACACACCCTCGCTCGCCTCGCACGGCACACCCTCGCTCGCCTCGCACATCAGCACTCGCACACCACACTCGACTCGACGCACATCAGCAAGCCTCGCACCAAACTCTTGGCTCGCACACCCTAAGGCCGACGAAGAAGACTAAGGGGAGGGGAGAAGAGAAGTAGTGAAGGAGAGGAGGAAGAAGAGTGACGGTGGAGAAGAAGAGAGGAGAGAGAAATTTCTTTGGGGGAGGAAGAAAACGGCTGGTTAGGAAAAGTTAGGGTTTTTTTTCTTTTTTTTTCTCTTATTTATAGCATGTGAAACTTATGTTCACTAGGACTTGTTTTCCAAATCAAATTCTTATTTCTTATTCTATTTATTTGGAAAAACGAAACAAAACCGAATTATAATATAGTTAGGTACAAAAAGTAGGTTGTATAGTTAAATTATAACTGTAGGCTTACCCAAACTATATTTTTCTGTGAATAATATTATTCGTTTAATAAAAATACTTTCAACCTTATTCTTTATATTTTCTTATTATTTATAAAAAATAACTCCCAAAAATACGGAGTATTACAGGCTTCCTCCCTTAAAGGAAGTTTCGTCCCGAAACTTTGAGGTAGCCAGTCTTAACGACGATCTTTTTGCACTTCTAAGTCCCAATATTTCACAAGCGTTTTCTAATTTTCGCAAGTCACATAAGCGATAAATACACACAAGTAACAGACTTTAGCAAACTTTAGGGTGGAAGCGCGAAATTCTATCGCATTCTTCCCCCCTTAAAAGAAAAGTTACGTCCCCGTAACTCACCTACCTCTTGAAAGAGTTCAGGGTACTTCAGAGGCATCACATCTTCTGCTTCCCATGTGGCTTCTTCAGTTTTCTGATTTCTCCACAACACCTTCACAATATTGATGTCCTTATTTCTCGTACTACGCACCTTGTGGTCTAAGATTTTGATGAGTTTCTCCTCATAGGACAAGGTTTTGTTTAACTCGACGGTTTCGGGTTCTAGGACATGCGACTCGTCAGGTACGTATTTCTAGAGTTGGGATACGTGAAACACGTTGTGGACCCTTTCTAACTCGTTGGGTAATTCTAAGCGATAAGTCACTTTGCCTACTCGTGCCAAAATCTCATATGGTCCTATGAACTTAGGACTTAGTTTCCCTTTCTTCCCAAATCGCATCACTCCTTTCATTAGGGACACCTTAAGCAACACTTTTTCACCAACTTCATAATTTTCTTCCCTTCGCTTCTGATCCGCATAGGACTTTTATCTGTCCTGTGCAGCCCTAATCTTCTCTTGAATGACTCGTACTTGATCAACAGTCTCTTGAATCATTTCAGGACCTAACACCACAGTCTCACTAATGTCGTTCCAGCACAAGGGACTACGACACTTTCTCCCATACAATGCTTTAAATGGAGCCATTTTAATACTAGCATGATAACTATTGTTGTATGAGAACTCTATGAGGTCCAAATGGTCTTCCCATGATCCCTGGTATTCTAAGGCACAGGCTCTTAACATGTCTTCCAAGGTCTGGATGGTTCTTTCTGTTTGACCGTCTGTAGCTGGGGCTTGGGTGAAATGTTGTACTCATCAATAGTTCACTACCAAATGCTTCCTGGACCTTTTTCTAGAAATTCGAAAGGAATCGTGAATCCCTATCAGACACTATACTCGTGGGTACTCCATGCAATCGAATAATATGTTTAACGTATGCTTTGGCTAGGGCTTCCATACTCCACGTGCCTTTCATGGGTATGAACCTCGTAGTCTTGGTTAATCTGTCCACTATCACCCATAATGTGTTATTGCCTCCCCAAGTCCTAGGTAAGGCTATAACGAGGTCCATGGATATCGAATCCCACTTCCATGTTAGAATGTCTAGAGGTTCGATTTTGCCTTGAGGTTTCTTGTGTTCACTCTTAACCTTCTGACACGTCAGACATTTGGAAACAAACTCGGCTATTGCTCTCTTCATTCCAGGCCACCAGAACATCTTTTTGAGGTCCTTATATAACTTATCCCCCACTAGGTGGACGGAAGTTCGTATTATGACCTTCACTCATTATCTTTTGCTTCAACTCCACACATTTTTTGCGGTACACACCACCGACCCTTGTAGCATATACTCCCATCTTCATGGATTTTAAACCCTTCTGCTTTTCCCTCCTTAAGTTTAGCTTTGACCCGCTTAAGTTTCACATCTCTTATTTCATCTAGGAAATTGGGCTGGATGGTTAGGGCACTCAATAACTTTTCCACTTCCCCTTCATCAACCACTTCTATCTGAAGTTTAGAAAATTCCTCACAAATTTTGTCAGCAACTACCAAGGTGTTCAGGCTATGGCTAGATTTGCGACTCAATGCATCAGCAACAACGTTTGCTTTACCCTCATGGTATTGTATCTCTAGGTCATAGTCCTTAATGAGCTCTAACCACCTACGTTGTCTCATATTAAGGTCTTTCTGGGTGAAGATGTATTTGAGACTTCTGTGGTCGGTGAAAATTCTACAAGTCACCCCTTAAAGGTAATGTCTCCAGATTTTTAAGGCAAATACAATTGCGGCCAACTCTAGGTCATGTGTTGGGTAATTAACCTCATATGGTTTCAGTTGACGGGATGCATAAGCTATGACTTTCCCATTTTGCATAAGAACACAATCCAACCCATTCTTTGACGCATCACTATAGACATCATACCCCGCATTCCCGTTAGGCAAGGTTAGAACATGTGCTGAAGTTAATCTCTCTTTGAGTGTTTCAAAGGCTTTCTCACTGTCTTCATTCCAGTTAAACTTGCAATCTTTCTTCATTAAGTTAGTCATGCATGGGCATTGCTATTTTCGAAAAGTCTTTAACAAACCTCCTATAATAACCGGCTAAACCCAAGAAACTCCTGATATCTGTGACATTTTTTGGTGTAGGCCATTCACTCACAGCTTTTATCTTTGCAGGATCTACTGACACGCCCTCCTTAAAGACGAAATGATCCAAAAATGACACTTTTTCTAACCAAAATTCACACTTAGAAAACTTTGCATATAGTTGGTTCTCCCTAAGTGTTTGTAAAATAAGCCTCAAATGTCCCTCATGTTCCTCCTTGCGCCTTGAATAGATCAACATATCGTCTATGAACACGACAACGAATTTATCGAGGTAGGGTCGAAAAATCCTATTGATGAGGTCCATGAAAACAGTAGGTTCATTGGTTAACCCAAAAGGCATGACGGTAAACTCATAGTGTCCACACTTAGTCCTAAAGGCAGTTTTAGGCATATCTTGTTCAGCAATCCTCAATTGATGGTAGCCAGACCTAAGTCTATTTTAGAGAACAACCCTGCACCCTGAAGTTGGTCAAATCAAATAAGTCATCTATCCTAGGTAATGGATATTTGTTTTTCACAGTGACATTGTTCAACTCACGGTAGTCTATACACAACCTTAAACTACCATCATTCTTCTTCACAAATAAGCGGGGGCTCCCCACGGTGACATACTAGGTCTAATGTACCCCTTCTCTAGCAGTTCTTCCAACTGGTTCTTCAACTCGTTCATTTCTACTGGAGCCATTCAGTATGGGGCTTTTGAGATAGGTCCAGTTTCAGGTACTAGGTCAACAGTGATTTCTACATCTCTCCTTGGCGGCATACCAGGTATTTCTTCAGGAAAAACATCCTGGAATTCTCTGACTATAGGCACATCCTCAGGTCTCAATGGATCATCCTCAACTCTTCTCACGGAACACATAAATAGAGGCCATCCTTTTTCTATATAACTCTTTAAGTTGCAAGGCATTAATTACCTTTACGGTTTTTTCACCAGGTACCCCTGTGGTTTTTCAAAATTCATGGGGTACCCCTGTTTTTAAAAAATGCACCAGGTACCCTTACTGTTTTCACAAAATGCATGAAATGCCCTTAATGACTAACGGTGTCAAGTTCCCTAATTAACCCCTCTAATCCTAACCTCAAAACCCTAAACCTAACCCCTAACCCCCTAACACCTAACCCCCACCCTAAACCCTAACCCTAATCACCCAACCACCCCTTCCCCCACCCCCCCCCCTTCCTCCACCCCCCGTAGCCCACCCTCCCCCCCCACCTCCGTTGCCACACCCCTTGCCACCCCCTCCCGCACCCGCCGCAACCCCCCCCCCACACCCCCGTTGCCACACCCTTGCCACCCCCTCCACACCCGCCGCAGCCCCTCCCCCCACACCCCCGTAGCCACCCCTTTTCCCCTTCTCTCATCTCGCCGCTTCCTCATCAATTTCCCTTCTCACACTCGGTTGCTCTCCTCTTCGTGAACCACCGCATCACCATCCGGTCTCCTCGCTCGTTGCCGCCGCAAAGAAGACAAGAAGACAAAGATCCCCTCCTTCGCGTGAGTGTGTGGGGGGGGACTTTGACGGAAATCAACGGAGGTGGGAGGACTTTGACGAAAATCGACGGGGGGGGGGGACTTTGACGGAAATCAACGGGGGGGGGGGAGTTCGACTGAAAATCGACGGGGTGGGAGAGAGGGGCTGCGGGGATGGGGGAGGGGGCTGGGGGGGTGGGAGGGTGGGGCTGGGGGGTGGTGGGAGGGTGGGGGGGGGGGGGGGGGGGGGGGGGGGGGGGGGGGGGGGGGGAGGGGGGGGGTGGGGGGGGGAGGGTGGGGCTGGGGGGTGGTGGGAGGGTGGGTGAGGGGTGGTGGACTGGTGGTTAGGGTTAGGGTTAGAGTTTAGGGTTAAGGTTAGGGGTAGGTGTTAGGATAAGGGTTTAATTAGGGTTTAAAATAGAAAATTAGGGTTAATGACTAACGAAAATTTGACACCGTTAGTCATTAAGGACATTTCATGTATTTTGTGGAAACAGTAAGGGTACGTGGTGCATTTTTTTAAAAACAGGGGTACCCCATGAATTTTGAAAAACCACAGGGGTACTTGGTGAAAAAACCGTTACTTTTATCCCTGGTTCTCGAGGTATTCTCCTATATGACACCCTTTTCCTCGAAGAGTCTCTCAGTTCCACCTTTTGTGCACCACAGTCTATCTTAGCCTTGTACTTCCCAAGCCAATCCATTCCTAAAATGACGTCTAGGTTCGATAGTTTAAACTCTATTAGATCGGAAGGAAAGAAGCCCTCCCCTATTTTCAATGAGACATTTAGGAATTTCTTAGAGCAATTAACAGTATCCCCAGATGGAATAACTATAGGCATAGAAATTGACTCGGACTCGACCAATTCTAGAGTTCTAACAGTTGTATGGACAATAAAAGAAAAAGATGCTCCAGAATCGAATAATACTTTAACAGGAATTGAGTTGATAGAGAAAGTACCCGTGACAACATATCTACGAGCTTCCTCTTCGCTAGCCGTCATCATATACAACTTCCTTTTGCCCTTATTATCATTGTTGTTGGTCACATGGTTCCCATTTGGTGCCTGATTATTTACATTGGTTGGTGGTTTGGAGTAATTGGACTTTCCTGACCCATTGGATGCATTTCCACCATTCCCATTCCCATTCCTAAGCTTGTCTCCATAGCTCCCTTTCTTGTGACCATTGGGGTTAACCTTATTCTTCGAATAGCACTCGTACGCCCTATGTCCCATTTTCCCACATTCACGACACTCCACCTTGTTACCCTCACAATCCCTCCCAGGATGGTTGTATATGCACTTCTTACACCTGTACACACACTCAGGTCTGCAGTTGTTGGTGTTATTGTTGCGGTTATTGTGATACGCTCAAGTTATACGGTGTTTATATTATATTTTGGGTGCTTTTTGCTAAGGGTCTTGATCATAATTGTTAACGTTTGCGTTTTATTTAGCTCTTAGCGGAAGTTCGGAATTTTGTATATTAATTATAGTTAAAGTTGTAAGTTCCGAGCTCCTAGAAGCATTAGTGGTTGGAACGACTCAACATTTTTGTACTTGTCAAGCATCACCGCAAGCCGTAGCCGAGCATAGCACCAAGCCTACCGAGCAGCGTAGCATCCAGCTCTCGCGCGCGCGCAGCAAGCAATCAACGCTGGTCGCACCACGCGAGCATGCTCGCACCTCGCGACCCATGCCAGCCCAGCGAGGCTCAGCAGCGAAGCTGCCCAAGCACGCACATCGCACCTCGCGAGATTTCTCGCACCTCGCGACCTGCTTGCTCGCACCTCGCGACCTGTACCGCACCTCGCGACCTCCTTGCCCAGCCAAGTTGTGCGGAAGACAGTGTACTCTCCGCACGGTGCGACCAGACTCGCACCTCGCGACCTTCTAGGTCGGTGTAATTGTCGGCTGAGTTTTGAGCTTTAGTATAAATACTAAACTTGATTTTTGGACCTAGGGGGCAGCAGCCTCAAGGAGAGGGGGTCTCCAAAACTCCACTCTTCTCTTATTATCTTCTCTTTTTAGTTTTCATTTTCTAGTTTAGTTTTTAGAGATTTCAATTATGGAATTGGCTTATGCTATGCCGATTGTAGCTTGAACTGTTCTTGAATGAGATTATCATGAAGCTTCAAGCATTATTGTGAGATCTTTCCTCTCTATTTAGTTTCTTTGATTATGGTTTAATTTCTATGATTGTTTTCTATGGTTTTTGCATAATTATGCTAGGAACGTTACTAGTTTGATTGTGTAATTAATCTAATGCTAGATTTAAGAATAGAATCGGATTGTTTTATTCTTTTATCAATTTGTAGCAAACCAGGGAGTAACTTAGATGCTGATCGTCTTGGTTATTTCTTGGGGAAATTGAATCAACTGTTGAATGTTTATCGCGTGTATGACGTTAGCATGTCTATTGATTCTCTGTGTTTATTGCTGCTATTGGATTAAACTTAGACACTGATCGGACTAGGTTATCCTTTAGTTAGGGTTTTATAGTCACGCTGATCGTGCTATTCAACTAGGAATAAGGAGAATGCGAGATTAATTCTCAACAATAGATAATCTTGGAAATAATTAGAGTTGAGGTTCAATGATCGATAATGAATTGAAGTGGATGTTAATCGGATCCAAGATCTTTCCATATTGATTTCTCATTTTATTTAATTATGCTAGTTAATTTTAGTTTGTTTATAATCTACTTGAAACCCCCCTTGTTATTAGGTTTCTCGGCCCTTAGCTTAATCTAGGTATTGGATCCCGCTAAATATAAAGCTCGTCTCTGTTTCCCTGTGGATACGACCCCTACTTCCATTATACTTGCTTAGTGTGCATGAGAGTAGGAGAAATTTTATCTTTGGTTAGGTGTACACGGCAAACGCCTACCACCATATTATTGTTATTGTGGTTATTGCTGTTGTTGTTGGGTCCCTTATCGAAGTTTCTTTGGGAGGTTTGATTGTTCTGGTTCCCATGGTGTTTCTTTTCGAATCTTTAAACTTCCGGGTTTGGGTTCTCTTTTCTCTTCTCACCTTGTTTTCCTCCTTCCTCTCTTTTCCTTATTGCATATAAATGGGCAGCTTTGCCAAAAACGCGATCCATCGAGGTGAAAGTATTTCCCCCCAGTCTCCCTTGCAGGTCAAGGGTAAGCGCTAATTCAAAGCGTGAGGCCTTAGCTTCCTCAGTTTAGGAGCAAATCTAATCAGTTCAATGAATTTGCGGTAATATTCCTCAACAGACAGGTTCCCTTGCTCTAGCATCATAAACTCCTGAGCTTTCTGCTTTTTGAGGTAAGGTGGGTAGTACTTATCCCTCAGGAATTTCTTTAAGGTTTCCCACCCAAAGTTAGGCTGTTTTAGGAGGTTGTTCTTAGCTTGAGTCCACCAAAAGTGGGCATCCCCCTGGAGGTACTAGCTTGCTAAGGGCACAGTTTTGTCATCTGGACAGGTGAGGGTAAAGAAAAGCTTATCAAACTCTTCAATCCAATTTTCCAATTCTTCTGGCCCCCCTTTCCCATTCACTACTGGTGGGTTCCTACGGGCAACCTTTTCAGATAAGTCTTTATCCCGGCTATGCCCTTGGGCTAGGTTAGGTGTGATCTGCACTAGGTCACGAATCGATTGCTCGACATTCAGATAGGTCTCAGGCGTGCCGGCCTGACGAACCATTCTGCGCCGAAAAATGACACAACGGCTGTTTCAGTGACATACACATAGTCGTTTATTCACTTAACTATTACATTTGCATGTTCATACAACACGTCCTTATTGCGAACAATCATTACATCTCTATGGATTTGCAATATAAACATCTCAAATAAGACGTTACATCAAATAATAAAAGGATTAAAATAGTGCATTATTATTGAAAAGGGAAAAATCATTGTTTCAAAGAAAACATAATATGAATAAAATAAAGGAATCACAAATGCTAATTCTGCTACTTGGCATGCAAGCCTTACTAAAACTGAAATAAACAACTAAAATAATATTCTAATCTTAATTATACTTTCAAAAGAAACTAGGGACTATGATGGAGAGCTTCGTCATCTGAGTTAGGATTTTCTATTCCAACTTCCATGTCGGCTTCGTCCTCAAAAGGCTCCTCATCCTCTATAGGTTCATCTTCCTCCATGGTTTCTTCCTCTTCTTTGGGTTCTTCTTCTTCTTCAATGGGTTCTTCTTCTTCTTCTATGGACTCTTCTTCTTCTTCTTCGTGGTCATTTTCCTCAATCGGATCCTCTTCAACAGGCTCATTTTCATTAGGATCTTCCTCTTCCTCATTTTCTTAGTCAAGTATAGGTGCAACATGATCTTCCCCAACCACTGCGATGAATGTCCTATTATTCCCTTCATCATCGAAAATGTAGGTAACAGTTCTAAGGTTTGACTCTATTTGGTGGTCTTCGGGTATGTACTCATCCTCAAAAGTCTGATATATTGCTCTTTTTACAGCTCTAGATTTCGTTTGTGGCTCAGTTTTAACTCTAAGGTTCTCAGAATTCACATCTACAGCCTTAGTTCCCGAGCTTTCTCCCACATGATAGGTTCCTCTAAGTGGAGGTGATGAGGTAGAGGGCTCCCAACTTATTTTCTCACGAATTCTCCATTCATTTTCGCAGTATTTAAGGTTAGTGACGAAATGCCCTACAGTAGGAAGGTATTGGTTCCCGTAAGTGTGTTTGGCTGCATTAAAACCCCAATCTTCTGACCACAAATCCCCATATATATGGTGTACGAAAAGGTAGGGTTCTTCCTTAGGGACATATCGAAGCATAAAATTTATTTTCTCCAATTCCGTCCTTAGTCTCGTATCTTCCTATAAGGTCTTATATTCCATAGCAGCTTTCATCTTATAGGCCCAGATGTCCCAATCTTCCGATATTCGGTGTTTCATCAAGTATTCCTTAGAACCTATGTCGTAAACCATCTGCGAATTAAAAGGAAGAAAATAGTCTAAGTTTTAGTGAAGTAAAGGTTTTAAAATATACATTATATATATAAGAGGTAAAACAATTATTTTAAATTTTAGAACTCCTTAGCAAGTTCAAAATATTTACAACAATTCAATGGTTTTGTCCTAAAATATTCAAAACAAGGTTTTAGTTCAATACCTTTTGAAACATCTTTAGAACAACTATACCAATTCGAAATTAACTTAGTGCTCCTAAAAATACCACTATCTATGTAAATATCCTTGTACATCCTCCTAATCTATTCATCTTCGAAGGTTTTTCAAAGAACCTTTCACAAATTCAATCAAACAACCAACACAAAATTTCATATAATCAGAACATTTGATTCATTCCACAGTATTTGCATACTTCCTATAAACATATTAGCCAAGTAAGGCAAGAAAAGGGATTACAAATAAAATCATTCCTATGATTTAATGCACGTAAAAGTAAGCTATATGCTCTTATCCCATACTACCCAATTTAAAAATCTTTTGAAACATCTTTGAAAATAGGAACTTTTGGCTCTGACAACCAGTTTTGAAACACCCCCAAAATCCATACAAGTCTAACCTACGTTGCATCGACTTTAGGAGTGTTACCGCCGCTGTGAAACGCAAGGCTTATTTGAAAATAAAACATTAACTTACTCTTTATTATGAAAACTATATTGCAGCAGAAATAAAATGTTAACTTAACTACAACTCGGGAATCACCATTGACCCCTTTTATTCAAACCATTAACTAAGTAAATGATAAATAAACTCTAGAAGGTTCAACCAAAACATTTTAAAAGTTCATAAACCAAAGAGTATCCCCTTGCTCGAACTTATGCAGCATCATCAGCATACCTAATTTGCTCCCCATTGAAGTATTAATGGTTCATCAGAGGTCAAGAAGCAAACACAAATAACAACCAATCAGCTATGTTGAGTACGTACATAATCAGTTAAATAATACACTAAGCATAATCAGAATAATAATACTCATTCCTAAACATGATACTACAAGAATAATACATTTCATTTTTATAATTTATTTGGCAACGAACAGGTACCGTCATCTTTCTAAAATCATACGGGCTACTTAATCCTTAATAGACAACTTGGTCTATTAGATGGAATATAAATGCGGTTTCGTTCTGCTTCACACCCATCACCTTAGTATGCATACCCCTAAGATCGTACGGAACCTTCCGCCTACTTGAGTTATCAAAATTTATAAGGACTCTACTATCGTCACAGTAGGCCTGCGTAGGAGTGTAGAACATGTCCCACACTCCCCCCATTTTTCACTACTTGTAGGGATTCCAACTACAAGTTTATCGCTAACTATCCTTCTTAGTGATACTCCTTCATACAATATTAAGCATATGATTATTTTATTTTCCTTCTTAGGTACATTGCTTAAGCCTTTAGTCAGGCAACCTCTTGTAACCTTCTTGCTACAATAATTAATCATAAGATTCCAATCCAAATCTCATTTCATGCTTGTGATACGATAGAATTACGCATACCAAAAATAATTCATTCCAACTCACAAGTCATACAACAAGGAAATACACACAAATTTCCAATTGATTTCATATTACCAAACAATCTCATCAATCATAACCATACAATTGTTCCTTATCATGATTCTAGGTTCAAATGAAACAATTCATAACTTAAACATGATACTAACGTATCTAATTGAACTAGTACGCGTACGTACCTTGTAACGGAGAATCTTCACTGTCTAACTTAAAACGTTCCGCTTATGAAATTGGGACCTAATCGAATAATAAAGGTATTTCAGTGCTAAGTCTTTGATAATATTAATAAAAAGAAATCGGCTTATCTAACTATATAAAACATGGGGTTTCGAATTATAAAAATAATCGTTCTTGTTGTTTAAACTTTCTTTTCATAATCTTTATTGAAACTAACATATTTAGGAACTAATAATAAGGTGTTTGTAAATCTGATTTCTTTTTAACTTATATTATACTTGTTCATAACAATAAAACTTAAACAACTATATATAAGTATTATAAAATCAGAATTAAGAAATAAAATAATCATAAGAGCTACTAATACAATTGTAAATCTGATTTCTTTGAACTTATACCATACTTTATCTATAATACAAACTTAATACAAGATATATATAAGAATTACAAAATCAGAATTTACAATTAAATTAAAGTAGAAAAGAAAGAATTGTATTTTTTTTATACCGGACAGACTCGCCGGCGACAACCACCAGCGACGCACGGAACTTCGGCCGCAGCAGCAGCCACACGCACAACACACACAACGCACGACACCACACAGCACACAAGCCTCGCACAGCCTCGACTCGCCGCACACTCGAAGCCTTGACGCGCACAACACCCTCGAGTCACACACAACGCTCGCACAACACCCTCGAGCCACACACAACGCTCGCACACTTGTCGACCCACGAATCGACTCGACAGCAGCGACGACTCGACACACCCTCGCTCGCCTCGCACGACACACCCTTGCTCGCTTCGCACAACAGCGCTCGCACACCACACTCGACTCGACGCACAGCAGCAAGCCTCACACCACACTCTTGACTCGCACACCCTAAGGCCGACGAAGAAGACTAAGAGGAGGGGAGAAGAGAAGTAGTGCAGGAGAGAAGGAAGAAGAGTGACGGTGGAGAAGAAGAGAGGAGAGAGAAGTTTCTTTGGGGGAGGAAGAAAACGACTGGTGAGGAAAAGTTAGGTTTTTTTCTCTTATTTATAGCATGTGAAACTTATGTTCACTAGGACTTGTTTTCCAAATCAAATTCTTATTTCTTATTTTATTGATTTGGAAAAACGAAACAAAACCGAATTATAATATAGTTAGGTACAAAATGTAGGTTGTATAGTTAAATTATAATTGTAGGCTTATCCAAACTATATTGTTCTGTGAATAATATTATTCGTTTAATAAAAATTCTTTCAACCTTATTCTTTATATTTTCTTATTTATAAAAAATAACTCCCAAAAATACGGAGTATTACAGTTGGTTACGATAGGCGTTGTTCGGCGTTACATATTAACTTGTAATGTATATTTGGAGTATGAGAAAAGGTATGTCTTATGCTCACTCTTTTTTTCTGCTTTTTATTGAGTTATATTTTAGAAATTAGAACCTTATTACCCGAAGTTGATTGTTCGAGGATGAACCTTATTTATCCCCCTTTTCCCCTTAGTTGAAGATGATTGTTCGAGGAATTAGTATGGGCATTGTAGCCCCCTTTGGGATCATGGTGCTCGTTTTGTTGAATTGTTTTTGGCCGTTATTACTTGCTTCACGCTTAAAGTTGGTGAATTTAGTTAGTTATTGATATTTGTTGGATTTCTTGACCTTATATGCATCTAAGTGATTGTTTTAGGGATTTAATTGTTTGATCCATGGTTAAGTGATTATTTTTTAGACTTTAATTGCTTGAACATCTATCTATAACTCTATACTATTGTAAAATTAATTCTATTACATTGAAACAAAACACCCAGTTTTTCAAGCTAAAAAACAAAGAGCTGTTTTTTGAGCTCAAAAAAAAAAAAAAAAATGTAATGTGACAATCATACTCATAATTGTAGCTTGTTGTCTTATAAGTAATTAGGACGGATACGTGCTTATGATATATACAACTTGAAAATAAAACAAGGAGATAGTAAATATGAGGAGTTTGTAATGAGAAGAAAAAAGTTGGAGATATTGAAAAAATATGTTGTTCTTAGTACTTAGTACCATATTCATACTCTAATTTGCTGGTCAAATGGTTTACTATAGTCATTCTAGACTGATTTCTTGACCTCTAAAAGTATTAATATGTCTCCCATGCTTTGTTTCTCTCGCTTAATTCTCCTCGCTTAATTCATGCTTAATCGCCCCTTTGAATTAATTCATGCTTCGGGAATAATCAAAACTGAGTGTGACATTTTATTGCAAGGAGAATTATCTTAAAAAATAATTTTTTTTATTATTTTTACACTCACATGATCCGAGTTCGATTTCCACCCCGGCACATCAAACATCCACCACATGTACCCCCCTCCCCACTTGCTGCGATGGAATTCCCTCTCAACCTGCTGCTGTATAGTCCCCCACATGCTACAATAGTTCTCCCTACAGCCCCTCCACACCCCACTCCCACAGCCCTGCACACACACACACCTCCCACAGCCCCATGCACACACCCCCTCCCATGCACGGACCCCCTGCTCCACAGCCCCCCACCTATTGTTGTAGCCCCCCATGCCCTACACACCCTTGCACACCACCCCCATGCACGAGACCCCCCGACCCGCTGCACACCCCCCCGCACCCCTCCCACGCCCCTACACACACCCCACCTCCCATTCACAGACCCCCCTGCTCCACAACCCCCCCCACCTACCGTTGTAGCTCCCCCCACCCCCTACACAGCCCCTGCACACCACCCCCATGCACATACCCAAAACCAAATAAAAAAGTTTTTTTTTACAAAAATATAGATTACGATCCAATAGGTCCAAAACCGGACCGGACCGGAAAAATTCAGGTCCAGACCGGACCGCAAAAATTCCGGTCCGGTCCAGGTCCAATTTTTTTCAGCTACTGGTCCAGCCGGTTCGGGCCCGGTCCGGTCCTGGACCAGTGAACACCCCTACATCTCTTGTTGTATCTCGTCTTCATAATGTAACTCATCAATATTTTCTTTATATTTGTATAAATAACATGAATTGCAATGAAAAGTGTTACTTGTATATATATGTAACTGTTTTTGGATCATTTTGGACTAAAAAATGCAAAAAAAAAAAAAAATTATTTTTTATTTTTTTTGGGTCACAAGGGTTGCGGTCAGGGCAAAAACCGCATCCCTTAGTGGGTTAAAGGCTGCGGTTAAGGGCCAAAACCGTAGCCCTTAACTCGCCAAGGGCTGCGGTTTTTCCCCTTAACCGCATCCCTTAACCCACCAAGGGATGGGGTTAAAAACCGCATCCCTTCCTAGATGCCAAGGGCTGCTAGTCCAAGGGCTGCTGTAAAAAACACAGCCCTTGGGCCCGTTTTCACCGCAACTCTTGGGCTTTTTTCCTCTAGTGTCTGTACAGAGAAAAAAATATAAATTAATGTCAAGTGAGCAAGTAGTAATATGCGATGTGGATAAAGTAACTAAAAAATTAATAATCTAACAAATTTGAATAACCGTTAACAAAGAATCAATCCAACTTAACAGAATATGTATTTTACATATTCATGATAAATAATCACAAATTAAATAACAGATTATGCATTAAAAAATTTCGTCTATATAAAAACATATATATGAAAAAAAAAATGAGTATTTTGTAGATTAGGAGGAAAGTTACAATGAACAAATTGAGTTCATCAAGTACTAAAAATCGTATTCAACAAATTTAATTCGCAATATATAATTAATTTATTCATATAGATATGATACTTACCATTCTAAAACGAAGGAGTCCGGCCGGATTCTTGCATTGAAGACAATGTCCAAAGAAGATTTTAGCATTAATGTCCAAATAACAAACTCTATTGATCAAGCTCTCAATGGCCACCCTATGCATAACTTAGTCTTCATTTGAAATTTCTTTGAGAAGCTTGCAACTAATCAAGAAATAAAACAAAATTATTATAATGAAATTTGTGCAAAATAAATACGAAACTCAATGACTAAATATATAAAATAATACCTTAGTTTGCAGTTGAATAAATCAAGTGGGGATTGAGAAGCTACATTGCCGAGTATAGTCATTGTTATCTCATTAGGGAGACCGTCAAATGAATTGTTTCTTCGTATACACCTTATAATCATGGTTGGATTATCTTGAATTTTTTCCATGACTGAGGTTCTTTTTCCAAAGTAATTGTGTGGCAAAATGTATAAGTGTGTGATTCCATAAGGTACAATTTGGATTTTATAGTTTAGGTTAAATCGTTTTTTTTTTGTAAAATTATAAAAAACCAGACCATAATTAGTTGGAAAAAATGCAATAATTAATATGAAAACTAACCTAATGTAAAAATGTAAAGTTAGAATGTAATATACATATATTAAGTAAGGTATATTAGGTGAACTTAGGTAAAGAATCAATTAATATCTAAATATCAATAAAAAAATTAATTAAGTATCCAATTATACTAGGAATGAAACTTAGGTCATGAAAAAAACTCACATAATGTCGAAAAATCATTAATAAATTATAAGTGCTCCGATTTACATGCAAAAAAAATCGGACATACCAATGATCATTCTATTTCCAACGTACTTTTTTTAAATGCGTATAAAAAGAAAGAAAATCACATATACATTATGATATTGAAGAACAAATATAATTCTTTAAAAAATCGGACATAACAATGATGATTTTGTTATTTTATTCTTAAAATAATAGATTAATATACAATTGTCATTATGTATTGCATATTAGTTTTTAGAAAGATTTAATTTACTTAATACTTTCCATTAACCATGATATCACATGATCCCTAAAAATATGGAATAAATTATAAAATATAAAAAGTTTTTAGTTTTTTTTTTCCTTTTTATGCGCTATCATAGAATGATAATTAATGAGGTCCTCGTGGGAGCCCAATGGTTGGTGCTCCCACCTCCCAACCGCGAGGTCGGGTGTTCGACTCTCATCACTCCCCAATTTGGGGAGTTTGTTTAAATGTTTGCTTGTGGGTATAAATCCCCACTACCCAGCCAATGAGCTGGTGTGCCCTACAGGCTAGTAGCCTAGCAGGGGTTGGTCTTCGGACCAATTATCTTTCCTGAACAAAAAAAAAAAATAGAATGATAATTAATCATAGAATGGTAATTTGGAATTAAATTTGTAATTTATCATTCCTTTTTTTTGGAGTATATTGCATTTTTTAATTGCCAATAAAAATTAAAAATTAGAAAAGCTAAAACTAATAACAAAGTTGAGTAAGCAAGGGACAAAATAATAGCAAGGTTTTAAACTAAATGAAACATATTTTCATTATTGATAATAGCCATTAAACATTACATAATAACACCACAAAGAAAACGTACTCATAACTTGTAAAAGTTACATAATGAGAAGGCTAATTTGCCAATTCTTGTATTACTTCTTCAAAAGAGCATCCCAATTCTCAATCACTCATTTTGCTAATCTGGTAGAAAGCTCAATTTGATTACGAAAATACATTTATTTGAATAATGTAAGGCATTGTTTCCTTACCTTCTTCTTCTTCTAGCTTATCTAACTTATAAACAATAACCGAAATTTTCTCATAAAAAAATGACCACATTTCCTACACTTCGAAAGTAACCTCATTAATTTTGTTTATATGCTCAGCAATTTGTGGATCCATTCAAAGGTTGAGTATTTTTTGAGAATTAAAAGTTGACGAAAGAAAGATAATAAAACGAAATTGTTAAAAGAGTGGAGATGTGAATATACAAAGACACAATGAGGATCAATATATAGAAACATTCGCATCACAATAATTTATTGAAGTAGGTGGTAGTTTGACATTGAATTTATGATAAAGTAATAAATTATTTTAACTTCATTTAATAAATTTTAAAAGTTAATGCAATAGTCAATGTCCACTTCAGAGAAATAAATTGACAATGTAGTTATTGTTGAAATGTAAATGCGTGTAAGTTAGTAATAACGTTATTGACAGTTTCTTAATTATACTACCTCTGTATTTTTTTAGTTGCATCATTTGCTTTTTCACATTTATCGAGACGCTTCTTTGAACGTTAATATCTCTTATTGGGTGTAAGTAAAAATTATAAAAATTTGATATTCGAAACCCATGCATTGAGACGAATCTAACAAGACCCCACTTGACTATGTTTCTTCTTATATAATGATGCGAGATAGTTTAACAAAGTTAGTTGATAAATAGTGCCACAAAAGCAAATGGTGCAACTAAAAAAATAAGGAGGTAGTATTACATAAACCGGCCAATATATTATAATCATTTAAATTTGGCAAAATTGGCCTCAACACCCTGAACTATAGCTCGGGTGCTCCCAACACCACCAACTATGACTAGTAGCCTAAACACCACCAACTACGGGGTGGGGTGCAGTCTGTACCACCAACTACGGGGTGCGGTGTAGTCTGTACCATAAAAACCCATCGTCTTCGGCAACATTTTAGGCTTCCGGCCTCATTTATGGTACAGAATGCACCCCACCCCATAGTTGGTGGTGTTTAGGCTACTAGTCATAGTTGGTGGTGTTGGGTGCACCCGAGCTATAGTTCAGGGTGTTGAGGCCAATTTTGCCTTTAAATTTTGGTTGGTCGCATAAGAAAAATTACGCAAATAAAAGTAAATAAAAAATTGTATATATACACAAATATAAGAGTAATGTGTAAATAGATTCGGCCATAATTTTAACATATTAATTATAATAAGATCAATTAAAGTATTCCAAGGTAACTAAATAATTTAATTAAATGAAACAGCCACAAAATATGCAGTTGTTCATAAAACTCATAGTACCGAAAATGGATACTTAAACATAACGTAAAAAAAAAATTCAACATAATCATCACTTGCTAGATAACGGGGCAAAACAATGTTTTTAAGCTGAAGAACATCTCCATCATTCAAATCAATATCCTCAAAATAATCATTACATACTTTATAAACCCTTAGAGGAGTGCATTGGACGTCATATAAAATCATGTTCCAAAAATCAAAATATGGCCGAAAACCATCAATTGTAATATTAACCTCTTCGACATCAGCCCATACCTCGTTGTTTCTATTATTTTGATAAGTGAACATAATAGATACATCATGGAAAAATACATAACCTTCACGAAAGAGGGTTAGAACCATAGATTCAACATCAAGAAAATTAGAATAGTCCACTTTAGGAGGCCATATTTCTTTTAATAATAGGTGTATTTGTAATCTCTTAGGAGGAAGATGAATTATCTTGAAAGGGAGATGATGTTGACATTATGGACGAAACATTATACACGTTTTAGAGTGGTGTGTTACATATGAAATGGTCTATATTTATTTAGGAAAAATTGACATGAATAATCCCAACTTTCACCTGTATTCTCAAAATAATCTCAACTTTGGATTATTCTAGAATAATCCTAACTTTTCATAGGATCTTCTCAAAAAAAACCAAACTATCACTTTTCTTGCCTACACTAATCCGTTTTAGGTCTATAATATATAGAACATTAATAGTTCGGATTATTTTGAGAAAGTACCATCTAAAGTTGGAATTATTCTAAAATAATCCAAAGTTGGGATTATTTTTAGAAGACTGGTAAAAGTTGGGATTATTCATGTCGATTTTTCCTATTTATAGTTCGTTGCAGCTATGTACATACAATTGATAATTTCCACTAAGGGCCTGTTCTCCCCAGCTTATTTTCAGTTCAGTTCAGTTCAGTTTAGTTCAATTCCTAAATTATTATCATTACTATTAATTAATTATAATTTAATTCAGTTCAGTTCAATTCAGTTCAGTTCAGTTCAATTCAGTTCAGGTCAGTTCAGTTATTTTATGCCGAAGAGAACAGACCCAATTTCGAAAAAAAGAAGCACTTACAATAAGTTCAACATAAAATCAAGGTGAATTGAAAATCGGATCTCATAATCTAACATACCATTTTTAAATCAATCAATTTCATCTAAAATGGCAATGATTTAGTAGTGATTGAAGCATACAAAGATTTTATATCATTAACTGCCTAATTAGAAGATTTTGAACCTAAAATCACAGAAATTTGCATTGATTTGGACGGATTTGGCTAAATCTTTAGAAAATCGAACAACTTAGTGCCACTTGTCCATTCCTTAGACCTTTTACACATAAGTAAAAATTGGTGTTTAATTGACACATAGGATATCATTACCTTTCCTAAACGACACATAAGCAAATTTTTCTAGCTTATAATATAATGAATAAGCAGATTGTTTATAGATGCGCATCAAATAAAGAAAGATTTAGGGTCTACTTTACATATTTATTAAGGAAGATTTTCAAAAAAAAAAACTACATTTTCAAATCATTTTTTCATAAATTACCTTTTACAGCAAAGTACTTTCAAAACATAACCACATAACGTCTTTAGTTAGGTTCTACTATTGGAACGAGGTTTCACCATCACATCCTACTCACTTGAGCACGTTAATAGAAGTTTCCTTTCCTTCCGAATGACCCACGACCTCGTCGGAGCACAACTTTCCTCCCTCTCGAACGACCCACGACCTTTTTGTAGACCAACAACTATCCATTTGAGTTCGGTAACGTGCTAACATGGACAACACGTGATTGTAAAACCTCGTTTTAACTGTCCAATTTAGCTAAAATTGTGTAAGTGGTAGTGTTTTGAAAGAAGTTTACAATATGAGGTAGTTCTATGATTTTTTTTTAAAAGATAGTTTTTTTAATGTGTTATAAAATGTAGTTTTTGAAAGTTTCCATTCTTTTGATGTAATAAGCCATTAATAAAATAATCATGCAATATTTATAGTAGAAATCAAAATTTGCAAATGCACAACAATTTTGACTCAATGAAATTCTCACTTGGCAAAACTTTGCAGATTGGCACTTTTGCGTGTCGTCTTTCACATCTCGTTTCATGAAACTATCCACGAAGGGGTTTTTTTTATCAATTGTAGTTTTGAAACAGAATGATCATAGATGTAAAATTGATATCTGCAACAACAACATGCGCGCACAAATCTTCATCAACAAATCAAAATTTCGTGTGCAATTAGAGACATAGCACCTCAAACTTTCACAAGGAAAGAGAAAACCCCAATATATGGTTAGCTAGAACGGTAGAACCCAAAATATGTGTAGAAATGATGCTTCACTTTCGTATATCAAATTCAGGTTGTGTTCAAATTTTTACACGTATTTGATAATTGATTTTAGCTATAATCCAAAATATAGTTAGAACAACGCTTAGATCACAAAACCCAATAATGTAGTATAAGTACATAATATGGTAAATTGATTGAAATGAATTGTGTTCGGGTTAATTTCATGTTCATGTCAGTTTCATTTTTCTCTTATTAACTTTGTATTTGTGTCATGTCCTATTCAGTTATGTTGTCTTATCATGTTAGAGATCGTCACTCTATACTACTCCCTCCGATCTTTATTAGTTTACCCGTATTCCTTTTTGGGATGTCCCTTGTTAGTTTACCCATTTCTTTTGTTTCTATTTTTGGAATGAGACCACTAACTTTCCATCACACATACATTCAACTTTAATATAAAATAATAGTTTCTCTTTCTTTCTATGTCCCACAACATTGTTTCTCCTAAAACTCTGTGCAAAAGAAACGGATAAACTAATAAAGACCAGAGGGAGTATATTTGCCATTTAAAGGCCCGTTGAGCACTGAGCTAGACTATCAAGGCCATCAAAGTTGTTAAAATCGGGATTCTAGTTTGAATCGTAAACGACCTCTAGAATCGAATCGTAAACGACCTCTAGAATCGAATCGTAAAATCGAATTGTGAATCTTACGATTCTACGAATACGTATAATCAATATATTGCACTCAATCTTCATTGAATGTGCTAAAATTATAAGTTAAAAACCCTAAAAAAATAGAAAAAATAGTTGTTTACCCATTATATACAATAGCTAACAATATATATCTATTATTTGATTTGTTATCATGATTTAAATTTGTGACGTTTTCGCTAGTTAAAAGAAATGTATAAATTTGTCTATAATCGTGAATCGAATCGTCTACCATATTTAAATCGTAAAATCGTAAGATTTTAAGATTTGAATCACGATTTTAATAACTTTGAACGCCATCCACTCAACAAACCCTAAAACAAACTTTTCTCTCGCCCCCACCAAACCAAAACCCTAAATTAAACCCAAAGCCTTCCCGCCACAGGCTCGCTGGTGGCCGCAGGGGTTGCCGGCGAGCCTGCTTCGGGTGTTTTCTTCTACTTTGTCGTAGCTTCGTCCTTCTTAGTCGTCGTTTCTTCGTTTCGGTCTGTTTTTCTATTTCTTTCGAGTCTTCTTCTCCTCCCTTCCCTCGTCGGTCTTCGGCCTTCTGTCGCACCACCGCTCGCATAGGTTTTCGTCGGTCGTCCCCAGTATTTGAGTTAGTTGACGAGTTAGTCGCCGGGTTGTGTACTTGGGCTTCCCCTTCCCCCTCCCCTGTTTCGTGGTCAGTATAGGTTTGGGCGTTCCCTCCCCCTTCCCCTCCCCGTGGTCTCGGTTTGGCTTCCCCTCCTCCTCCCCCTCCCCCCCCGGTTGTCGGTTTGGGCTCCCCCTCCCCTCTCCCCCCTAGTTTCATCGGTCTTAGTAGTAGGGCATCCCATTCCTCCTCCCCCTTTTTAGTGTTGTGTAGGTCAAAGTTGTAAGGCATCCCCTCCCCCCCCCCTCCCCCTTGTAGTGTTGTATTTCGTTTTTCGGCGGTGCGTCCTCCTTCCCCTCCCCTTCAGTTTAGTTATCTGCTTTTCGTTGTTTCGTTCTTGGTTGTGTTAGTATGGTCTTGTCACTTGTTAACTTAATCTGCTTGATAATTTTGTTAATTGCTGGAGGTAGTTTTTGTCTTCAAGATGTTGGATCTGGTTTATGTGGCTGGTTAGGGTTTACATGGCAATCGATTTCATGGATGGGGTTCGTTTTATCCGATTTTGAAAATCGGGTGGTTCTTCGAGATCTAACATTGGTTAGATTTCAATCTCGCTTGGTAATGATTTTCTCTATCATTGCCTTGACAAAACGATATCTGAAGACGACTCCCCAATTTGTCAATTGGGTTTATAGCGCGTCAACTTATTTGAGCTTCTCATCAAAAGAGAAGCCTGAAATACCCTTCCAAAAGGGTATTGAGTCACAATGGAATGTGACTCTTCCAGGACCCCAGGTCGTAGAATCCCATTTGACAGAAGGTTATTGGGATTGGTCCTATTGCGAGTTCCTAATCTCGCTGTTACTTTGGTACCCCGCTTGTGAAATCATCCCTCTCCTCCCGTTCCTTTCGTCAGAGTTCTGGCGATCATCATCCACCAGCAGCATAAGAGTTTCACTACAGTTCGCTATCAACTCAGGCCTCCAGATCGAGCAGTTTTATGATTTATCCTAGTTTAAGTTATTTATGGTTTTGTAATTGTTATGTAAGAGCGAGTATCACTCAGTTTAGTTCTTTGTGTTTGTTTGGTTGTATTAGCATTAGGCTGTACTTCCGGTTTTAATTAATGCACATTTTCCCCGTTGTAAAAAAAAATAAAAAAAAAAGAACGCCATCCACTCATGATCTCATCGATTATGTTTCAAAGAAAGTTTAACAATTCAAAAACTACTGTACTGGGTTGATGCAAGGAAGTGACCTTGACGATTTCTTTGCGTTGCTAGTATCAGCTACCATACACCTTTATATAAATCTTTTTAGAAAAATAGAACCTTGACCATACCATAACTTTAAGGAAATAAAACCACCACCAAACTAACCCTCACGATTTCGCACTTGGGTATAAGGGCAAAGGTAAGGGATCCCATCCAAAGCACCATCATTTGAGAAAAGTCAAACCAAACCTTTAGAAACTAGTATGAGTTTTATCGAATGAGTGTGCACCGTTATATCTGCGATCACATCTCCATCGTTGAGCATATAAACTAAGATAACTAAGTCTTCACTGACTGGAAAAGTTTATTTAGACACCACATTGGCAACGATTAATGTTTAAACCGCCACTAAAGATCACTGAAAAAAGTTGCACAATATATCAAGATGCATAGTTACCAAAAAACAGTCAAAAGTCGGCCTTTTAGCAATCTATAAAACCTTACAAAAATCCTTAAAAGTTAAATAAAACATGTTTATATTACCCCCTTTCTTTTACTGAGTATAATCTCTGCTGCCGCTAATACCTAATCTGACAACTGAGACCGACTAACCAAAGACCGACTGTACAACTATTTCTAATAGCAAATCATCAAAAGTTCACTAAAATTTTTCTCCATTTTCAGCTTCAATCTCTAAATCACCCCTCAAACTCTGTGAATACAAAGCCAATGCAATAACTCCAACGCAAATCTGTAATATTCATTCCATTCCATGCATACCAGTTAGCCTTCTGAAGCACCAGCATGTATATCTGTCACATATCCCCAAATGCCATTGTAAAAGCACGACAGAAAGCACGCACATACATGCACAAATTTCGAACATCATATAATCATAATATTCTGTATCTAATTAAATCTAAGGTCTACATTGTTGAGTTTCCAATTTTCTTAAAAATATAAAGGGAATCCACAGTTTCCAGTTGTTAATTTTAAACATAAACATAGCTGCTCACAATACAACCTAAATCATAAAAAATAGAATTTAAAAAAGCCAATATCTGAAAACTAGCAATGATACAAAACAAGCCGTTCGCTTCCAGTCGGCAGTACAAAAAACTATATCCCCTTTGATATATTTGCAGAATAAACAGGCAAGACTCCTCGAGAAAGGCTGAGATGCTGAGCATAGATATCCAAAGAATTTCCTAGGCTGCAGTATTTATAAGCAACCAAATGCATTTCTTCACTATGTTCAAACGGTACATGTTATCTCAAACGTAAGCGATAACCTTTCGTTTGGAGCCAGGGAAACATTTCAAATGAACTCACTTCGGGGATCAAAAGAAAAGGGGGAAGGACAAGGTAAACGAAAAGAAAAAAGTGCCTGAAACAGATTAATTATCCACTAGATCGTCAACGTTTTTTCCTCCTCAAAGATTTACTACTATATCAGATGGAGAGAACTAACCCCATTTCCCTAAAATCAGCAATCCAGATATCAGTAACCGACTATACCTCCTGTCTAATCCTCATTTTCATCCGCATGCTCCAACAAGTAGTTAGCAGCTAATTCTTCATTACGTTCACAGGCTAAATATGCTTCAATGACGAGTGCTCTATCAAAACCCATTGCCTCAAGCTGACCAGAAAGAACAAAATTATCAGCATCAGTGAATGCAAAGCCAATGTCATGCTATCAAGGCAAGCAAATACATACCCTTTCAATGGCCTCCTGCTCCTCCTGGGTGACACTAATTGCATGGGGCATATCCTGCTCAGGCTGATCAAATATATCCCTAGAGAGTAAAATCACAAAAAAATTGTTCATGACATGTTACAACGTAAGACAGAAAATGTTAATCAGTCATTGGCTTTTTTCTTTCCAGTCAATACTCTGAGCCTCTGACTATACACATCCCAAAGTTTGTAAAGAGAAATTCTAACTAAGATCACCCAAATAGTCCAGAAGGAAATATTTCACAGCATTATCACTTTGTCATACGACCGACAATTAACAACCCGCATTTTTTTTTTTAAACTTAGCCCAGATCGGAGAAAGTCATGGTGGCATCCACATCGACCACATACCAAACCCGCTAAAAGTTTATGAGAAAACCAATCAAGGTTTTGTTTTTTGTACCTGAAAAACCGTTATCTAAACATATCGGAACAATTCTTTAGGATTTACTGGCCCCAAGAGGCAAACTCCTATAAGACGGGGGAATATGAGGGGGTCTGTCGCACAAGGAAACCCCAGCCATCTAATACTGATATGGCACTCTATCCAAAAGGGAACAACCACATAATACCCAACCATAGTCCATGAGGTTGGGGAATGAGAATCAATCCCCAAACCTCATAATTGGGAGGTGTAAGCTCCACCATTGAGCTACTACTTAATTGGAAGAAGTTATTAGAAGTTTAGAACTTTTTCAAAATTCTTTGATTGTGAACTGAACTGGAGTAGCCCTTACATGAGCTAAATTAGTAGTATTGGAGCTTATGTAAACTCATTTTTCCCGGAACTTATATTTTACTAAAGTGATAAATAATAAGACCTAGTAGAGATGCCAATGGGTCAGACCTAGTTAATGTTGTAAAAAGGATTAATTATCACATCTATATCTAATTCTATTTTTTCAACATAAGAACATTAATGAGACAATTTTCATTATCATGAAAGTAAACTATCACTTAACTTTATGGATCCACCATTTTATAATATTTGCAGCATATAGGGTTGGATTTGGATTATTAAGATTGAATCATTTTAAATAAAACATCCATTTCGTGTCTTCTTATATTGACAGAGTATTTTTGGTGGGACTAAGTATGAGTTACACAAAACATCAGAAGTTAGCATCATAAGCACAAATTTTCTTAAGCACAAAACGGAGTTAGTATGTGGCAACTTTTTACGTATTTAACTGAAGTTTTAGGATTTGTTGTGTAATTATTAGGTGAGAAAGTTGCGTAAGAATAAAACCTAAACAATTTATGAGATAGCCAACGATACATTAGAAAGAAAATTTTCAAGAGTATACAGTGGAACACCTTCAACATCTATAATGAATCATAGGGCAGATAATAGGAGTAGCAAGCACACTTCGGCGTAAATTCCAGTTACAAGGAATAATCATGGAAAAGCCCCCCCAAGGAAAGTCACTTTTCAGCTGATTGCAGAGCAGATGGATAAGCAGTTTGAAAGAAAATGATGAAACGCACATATCAACACCTGAATGATCCTTAAGAAAAAAAGTCAAAGACTAACAACAGAAAACTCCTACTCACCCTTCAGAACCATCTAGAGGTTCATTTAAGAGTTGAAGGAACTCAGCATGGTGATCCTGAATTAATCTTAGAAGCTCTGGATTCTGCTTTCCAAGCTCCTGAAGCATTGGCTGCATTCAAAATAACGCTCATGCTTAACACAAAGGTTATAGGGAATAACAATAGTTCTCTAAATACCCAAAGGCAATCCAAACCTGTAAAATCTGAGGATTTGTTTGCACCATATTGCGCAAAGCCTGGAACTGTAAGATCAAATGTCAAAACACATAAGCATGAAGCATATTACAGAATTGGAAAATCCTACCACAGCATAGATACTGCAAGAAAAAGAAAACTATTGTTCCCCAGCAATAAATTAATGATTACAGACGATGAAGCCAGATTATTCCCCAGGAATAGCTAAAAAACTGGAACTCCAAAACATTCGAAGGCTGTTTCAGGATTTGGAATCCTTCCTCACAGGTTCACCAGAATGAAAAATTTGATCAGCTCTGACGTAGGCAGTTTACTTCACCTTCAATAGGAGAAAAATATAAACTCTTATACTTGTTGGTCCTACCCCTTAACTTGGTTGTGCATCTCATGTCTATCTATAACAGTCATTGTCAAACCAAAATGAATTGAAGTACTGATCTCAATTCAGTGATTCTAGCTTCTACCCTCTCATAATCCCTCCCATTACTTTTGTAGAGAATCATGTCAATTGCTGATTCCTACTTAGCTCCAAATCTACTCCTCTCAATCGCTCTCTACTTTCTCCATACAACAGTATATCCTCCTCCTTCAACCCTCCCGACTCTCTCAACAGATTTAGGATGACAAATTTAAAATGAACATTATAGCAACAGGTAACACAACTCCTGTGGACCAATACAGAGTTACAGATAGCAAATGTGGAGTCATTGATCCTCACTCTTCTCCATAGAAAACATTTGACCTACAGTCCAATCATCTGTTATCATGGCTACCAAAATATCCTCTACTTCCAAAAGGTCGTTATTTGGACATCTGATCCCTCCTATCCAATTTACGTGAAAGGTTTATGCGAACTCATCAGTAAGCATATCATTATTGATGGAAGACAAATGCATAAAAGAAAGGAGAAAATAAGAACCACACCTGCTGATTGTTTCTAAGGAAATCAAGTGATCCTAACCCGCCAGCAGCCGCATCAGAGAGTGACTCCTACTCATTTTCCTCAATAAATTAGAGAAGAAAAATCAATTTTGCAAGATACGCATATTAAGAATTAGGTTTACCTGTGGAAACATATTTAATGGAGAAGAATTTGGTGCCCCAGAAATTGGGGCTGGACCTGTCCCTTGTTCTGTTGCAGTGTTTGCCTGATTTGCAGGATACTCTGGCACAGGCTCAACAATTTCAGCTGTTTGAGGAATTCCCTATGAACAAGACAGAAACATATTAAAGCTAGCCAACTCCTAACAAATGTAATACTGTATCATTGATATACTCTAGACTTACAGAATACAGATAGTCTATAGCACGCTCAGGATTGTTATAAGCGGCCCTCAGGGCACGCATAACTGTATCTCTGTCCCAACTGCCTCCACCAATATCCAGGATTTGCTGTATGGTCTGCTCCAGAGTATTACCGGCAACTAGATTAGAAGCAGCCTGATCATACGTATCTGTGGGCGCACTACAAAAGAAAAACAGGAGACTAAGACTAAAAGGAAGAACAAACAAATGAACAATTCACCCCAGCAGCTAAATAATAATTAGAATATTCAGTTGTTCCATTTACATCCCATGTGAGCAAACATATCATAAAGTAGAGAAACCAAGATGTTTTAACCCAGTTGAGATAAAATCATTTAATTTTACCATGGCTGCAATTCTTCCCTAGGTAAAAATGTAGGATGAAATAGTTCAAATTGGAATTGTTTCCTAAACATCATGGCCCCTTTGCATCTCACAAGAAAAAAGCAGCCTCTCCTGATTAAGGATTGGGCCTTGCAGTAAGACGACCGTCAAGAGGAATCTATAAGCCTTCGAGGAGGTGGACCAAGGCGTTTCTCAAAGAGAGCTTTTCTATTGGAGGGAATCTCAATAGGCTTACATGGGCAAGTAACATGAATTTAAAGTGTAATGGGGGGGATTCAGTTATGAAGTAGCAAAGAATCAGAGGAGACCGTGTTCATATGACTTTGATCCAGTGTCACATATTTCGCGGATCGCTTCGGATCGAGGAACGGGTACGGGAACGCAATTCGCCAGTTGCTCAAATTTCGATTGTATGGGATATTTTTTTGGTATGATTTTTTTGGTCATGGTACGATTTTATTGGGCTCATGGTACGATTTTTTGGTTTGCGTTGAGAGAGAAGGAAGAGGTGTACAACTGTACTGCTACTTTTTTTCATAGCTAACATTGTACTGTAATACAGCTGTACTTGCTTTTATTATTATTATTATTATTAAGAACAACAGTTATTAGATAGTAACAAAATAAAAATAAAAATAAACCTTCACGGGAACCAAAATATTACTCCTTCCAGCTGATTTTTTTTACTTTTGGTTCACGTGATTGTGAACACCCTTTCAAAAAAAAAATACTCAATTAGATAAAATAAGGGTAAGAAAAGTAAAGTGTCGACACTTTTCTCTGTTCAATCCTTCTTGTTTTCTTCTGCAGTCAACTCTCTCTCTCTCTCTCTCTCTCTCTCCTGTTCTCCATTTTTGCCTGTATCACAATCGATTATGCTCGTATAAAAAAAAATCCCCCCCCAAAAAAAAACAGTTGATTATGCTTGCAACAACTTCCTTAACAAAAGCCCCAACATTTCTTTACAATATATTCTTGGTTCACACTTAATTAAGGGAATTAGGGTTTGTTTTCTCAAACCCTAAATCGGAAGTTCCCCTCAATTAAGGCCTCTTCTCTCCCAGTCATCCTATTATATACAAACAGAGAATGTCGATTTGGATTTTGGTACGCCAATTTGACTGAATTGGATCCCAGTGATTTGGCGCGTGTATGAACCGCGTTCGGGAACAAGCGAACTGAAACATACTTCGCGGGGGGTAGGAGCGAACTATGTATCACTGCTTTGATCCAATCCAATATATGGTTTAGAAAGCTTAAATCACTTGGTGACTCTTTGAAGCATAGAAAAGGTCACACAAATTAATTCCTCATAGCTAGAAGGGTGGAAGTAATAGTTGCACCAACACTCTGACAGTAAGGTCATACTTAGTGAAATGGGCTATAAAGCAATATTATAATTACTGATGTATACATATAAATTATGTCTAAGAAAAGATTATTCAAACTAAGCAAAGAATAATAAGCTCAGACGACACCAATGTGGTAGCAGGTCCACAAGGTAGTTAAAAGAACAGCCTGATTTAAATGTGTGAATAACTAACTTGTAAAGCACCCTATACTAACACGCATATCTTTCCCTTTCAACCACCTTCACAAGCCCTTTATCAGCTATACACTTATAAAAAGTGTAAGCCTCACATATAATTCACAATGGCCACATATTAAGTTTCTACAGCCACCTTTTTCATTTGCACAGCTTGAAAAACTAAATAAAATTTCACATACTTGGAGCTTCGAGCATTAGAATCAGTTTCACCCTTTGAAACGCTGCAAAAACGAATTTTTTTTTAATGAAGCAGCTAGGAAAAAGAAGCTACATGGATCACAATTCTTTATGCTATTTGGCTGATTGGATCTTACATCTGTGCTTCAGGTGGGGTAGCTGCAGTCGTAGTGCTAGGTGCAGGATTAGGTGTAAGATTAGATGTAGGCTGTTGCAAGAGAGACATAAAGTTATATGCAAATTAACTGATAAGAGAGTAGAGCTTAAAGGACACAAAGACTACCTGAGCACTTGAAGTTCCTCCCGCACTTAAAGTTTTGCTCTAAAAGATAGCAATAAAAGAAATTAAAAGAAGATTCACAGGCCACAGCTAAAATCAAAAGTAAATAAAGTATGATTGGACATTAGCAAAAAGAAAACTTTTGAGTAAGTACCCACTAAATTAGGCACTCTCCAAACCAATGTTACAAGGGACGGGGTTCGATTCGAAACGTGGTAAGGAAACGGATACGCGGAACGCTACCATGAGCGAATCGGGAACGTTTGGTACAATGATTAAATATATAGTTAAAAATATTAAGATATTAAGAATTTAAAAAGATAAACATGTATAATATCTCACGTTTTTAAATTTATTTTAAAGGATTAGCTACTAGCTTGGCACTTACCCAGTTTCATATTTTTCTTTTTTTTATTGGACCCGGTTTCATATTTTCATCTATAAAAGAAAAACCCATCTCTTTTTTTATTGTGAAGGAACCGGTGATGCTTATCTATTATCTCTGCTTAATAAATGCCCTGCCACTTTGACTTACCTACCCCCACTTTTGAAATAAAGTGTCCAGCTGGCCTTTTCCCTTAGTAAACTAATATAAAAACAGTTGGCCTTTTCCCTTCCCCAAGTCTCCTGAAGTTCACGCAAAAATGAAGCTCTACCTCTGCTCTCTCCAACCAAGCCATGGAAAAGCAAGTTTTTTTTCCAGAAATATGTGGGCAAGGGTATCAAGGAACGGATCGCGGTCATCAGCGACTCAGATCGCGACTCTCAGCGACTCAGATCGCGTTTGTTCCGCGGTTCGGAACGGACGATCCGGTTCGCAATTCGGACCTCCGTCCCGCGTTCCTTGTAACACTGCTCCAAACAACCACCTGATATAACTTTTGAGTAAGTACCCAGTAAATTAGGCACATCAAACAAGCCATGAACCATATCAAGCAGAACTATACCTTCAAATATTCTTCATAACACCTATGTTATCTTCAACTAACAACATTATTTAGGATCCTTTGTAAGATCCTTAATATTGTAGGCATTTCCAGCCAATTTTCCTAAAATAATTCTTTATGATGTCAATCTCAGGTAGCAAAGATGTGTAAGAACCCTCAATCTTTGACATCATTCAAGATCTTTAACGTTAACTCAGTGTTCCATACTTCCATGGTTTCAACATTTCCACAATGTCTCACTGCTGGACAACTCACTAGAAAAGGAGGGGAAGAGGGGGAGGGAAGGGGAAAGGAAATGTATCAAACATTTTAAATAAAAATCATACGACTGCTAACACCTCCACTACTATTATTATCTGCATTTGTTACTAATTTCCAACTATTACTTTACTAGTTCCCAGCTTTTGACAAAGTCCCTCCAGCTACTCTCAAGTATCCAAAAATAGAGTGCTAAAATTGGATATGTCTGACAGCAAGTTTTAAAGCAGTTTGCTTGGGATGATGATGATATACTTGATTGATGAAAAACACTGACATCATGGAAGATAAAAATGCAAAACTAAGGTGACTTTACCTTGCTGAGCATGACCACAAGGAAGCCATCTTCCGAAACCTTGTTCTCTGCCAACGTTGTTTCATCTTTCAAGACTTTCCCATTATGAATAAGTAACTGCTGCCCGCAGGGATAATTATCTTTCCCTTGCACATCTTCAATATTTTTCTTCACTGCCATAACCTTCGGATACCAATGAGATTCACAGATAAGATACTTTATAGCCAATTCTTCATGACTCATGAGCTATGCTTTTGATCATGCAAGAAGAAACAACATGAAGAAGAAAAAAGATACAGAAATTTTCTAGAAATCTAATGATGAACTGTAGACACTCAAAGAGGGGAAGAACATTATGCTTCCAACTTTCTTGAATGTTAAACTTCGTTTCTTACAGCATCCAATGAATAACATTGACGATCAATATCTTCAATTACACATTAATAATTATATATACACATTAGAATATATCAGAAAAGACACCATATGATTATGTTTTTTATAATACATAAGCTCAAAGTTAGTAAGGTTGACCTTAGAAAGTAAGTGTTGCACTTATTCAGCTATGCAGAAAGGCCAAGAACTATAATATTCTAGAACAAATTACACTGCATGGATGTGCGTAATCAGGCACAGTACTGAAGAAGACTAATGCATTGATAAGCTTCAAATATACAAGGGCTAGAAACTAAAAGCACCCAGACGTTCAGACAAGCAAGCTACAGACATAAAGTGCACTTCAGTTCACTCTTCGGGTAAGCTACAGGACATAAAATGGACTTCAGTTCACTCTTCGGACATCTAAGATACACAAAGCCCCCACTAGAAAAACCTCACTGAGTTTTATTAAAGCATCAACAAAGCACCAAATAAAGAGTACAGTGATTGACAAAAAACAAAGAGGCAACCGGCAATCCTGCCCCACCAGGATTAATTCTCTAGTACCCTCCATAATGCTGGAAAGTAAGGGGAAGCAACAATATGATTTGACCCCATCATTTTAGTTAAGGCTAATATCCATTCCCAGACCCAGCCTTGTCCTCATATTAGATCGAAAAGCATTGACACAGAAAGATAAAAAATATTCATGCTTCTCCACCTAATATCTATCTCTATTCTACAATGGGAGAGGGGAGAGCCACAAAACCCCCATAATAAGTGATATCTCAACTTTACTAGAAAAAAAAAAACACAAAACCACAAACAAAGTGACATTGTTGCATGGAAACATTAACTTTCAAAATCAAAATTATAAACTTTAGTTTTATAATATAAGTAATCCCTATTTTAATGGCACAACTTCCTCTCCATGATTAACTCTTACACACAACTTTATAACTTTTAATTATTAAAAAGAAAATACAAAACACCCTAAACAAACTATTCTTCTTCCTCTTCTCCCTTCCCAATCTTCTTCTTCTTCTCCCTTCCAATAATTGTTACCTAATGTATTTTTATGCAGAACTTATTGCGTGCATATAAGGCTATTCTCCAAATAAAGCAGAAGCCATCAGAGAATCCAAACACTAAGTATTTTTCTGGATGTAGAAGGTAGTGTAGAAGTAAGATAGTGGTGAAAGTTAAAAAAACCTTACAGAGCAATTGTAAACGAAGGAAATAAAAATGAAGCAAAGCAACACAAAAGAGTACAAAAGCTGAGAGAATATCAAATGCTAATTTCACCAAATCCTTATTTCCTCGTAGCAAACATAATCTAGGGTAGAGGAGAGAACAAAATTGTTTACAATGAAAAACAATGTTTTCAGATTACAAAAAAATGAAGGACAACAGTTGCAAGTTATCAATTAACAAAAATTTGCACATCACCATTAGGTACAATCATTCTGAAATTTTTGTAAATTGATAGTTCTCTCTTATTGTACCAATTGATCGCGAAAAGCTAAGCTGAACTCATTGATAAACTACCTAAGAAGCTTACATAAACTGTATACAATTATACAAAATCAATTAAAGATAAAAAGAGATCCAGCAATTGTCAGAAAAAATAAAAGTTGTATTTCGTCCATCAATGTACAAAAGCAATTGCATTGAAGAAATGTGGGAGAGAACGGAAAATACTAACTGTGTCATTGGGCTGCACTCGAATCTCAAAGTGGCTTCCTTTCAAAGTCTTGACTGTTAGCTTCATTTTCGACAAATTGAAAGAGAGAGAAAGGGGAGAGAAGGAGAGTGCAACACCCACGGTCTTCTAACAAATAACAAAAAAAAGTTGAGGGAAACAAATCTATATTAGACAAGTATAATGAAAGTGTAACTAAATTAAGGAAACACAGCACTCATTTAGAGATTGAAGAACAAATGCAAGATTAAAGCAAAGAGCTAGAAGCCACCTGCTAACGACTCAATCAATGATCCGGACACTGACAGTCAGAGTCTTCTAGGTACCCACCTGTAACCAAGAATAGAGAAGACAAAAGAACAAAATAACTATTATGAATTACTAATTTCATTTAGAGTATCATGAGTTCATGACATCTAGCATGTTACCTCCAACTGAATTCAAGCACCATCCAATAAAATCAATTTCCTAATATTGCTCTAATGAACAATCTTTATGATTTAAGGGAAGTACATTAAAGTATTTTATAATCATCAATATTCACTACCAATCTACTTTAGTCTTTCGCGACCTGTGCATAACCTATCATTTGAATCAGTAAGATAGTAAAACAATCATTTTTCTCACCCATTCAAATCGCATAAGATATCAACCTCTAAATCACAACCCTTTAACAATAAGGCTAAAAACACTACCAAACCTAACAGCTAGCCCGGGCAGAAATCCAAAATAATCATTCGACAAATAACGAACAATATCTGTAATTTCTTAGAGCTTATGTCCCAAAAAGCTGTTGCTCTAAATAAATAAAAAAATCCCATTTGAACTTTCCCATGGAATTTAATTGATCATATTTCTATCAACCTTAGGAATAAAATATCATGGCTGTTTGCGGAAGCTCCTAGAGCACCTTCTCAAGGTGAGATATAGAACCTAGGCAAAACATGGGTTTTAGGGGAAGTAAAAATTTCGTCTTTAAAGACTTGCAAATAGAAAGCTCCAATTTGAATCTTCTCTCAGTGTTGCTTTTGCTCGGGAAGCTATTGCCTCCAACAATGAAATTTGGCTTTCACCTGATAAATACCAAATGACCCCATATACCATCTAAAAGCACAACTACCTCCCTGTCTCTCACTTCTTTTCTATTTAGCAGTTCACACATTTTATGAACATCTTTCTCTCTCATCTCCCCTTCGACATAAACTGTTCCCTCTCCTTACCCTGCCTATTCACAAATTTCGAAACCACCAACTGCGCATTGCTGCCGCCTACACTTCCACCATTCCTTTGAAACCTCCTCTCATCACACCCTTTAAAATAACCATGACGAGACCACTCGAATCTACCGTCTGCCATAACCATCCGCCACAATGCACAATCTCTTTCAAAGAAAACTTGCCATCACCCACTGAGTAAACCAGCGAGAGAGATCAAATACTTTATTTTTAACATTAATTTCACAGTTTCCTTGCAATTGGTGAACAAGCCAACAGTGGTGTATCCAACAGTGAAATCGGTGTGCTCAACTAAACCCCCAAAATTTTACAAGTGAAAAAATACACAAAAAAATATAGAAACAAATAAATTCTATATTCTTACTCATGTATGTGTAACAACAAAATTTAAATCTTAAAAATTACAGTAAAATTAGTCTTACACAAACCTTTAAATTTTCGTAAGATCCAAGTTTCCGGTTTCGTCGAAAAAAGAAAAATTTGCGCACAATCCTTTGATTTTTCTTTTCTGTCACTCTTCTTATCTGCTCAGATTCGGAAAGAAGTAAATTTGATGCTGAAAATCAAATTATGTGTGGTAAATTGTTAATATTTTAGATAGAAAACTGAAATGGAGGAATGTAGAGAGAAATGTAAATTGTAATCGAGGGTTAGGGTTAGAGAAACTACTTCTTTTCTATGTTTCTCTTTTTTTAACGGATCTTTTTCTTTGTTTATTTATCCTTCCCTCCTTGTTAAAATTTGTTAATGAGAGAGGATAGAGGAAGAAAGTTAAAATTAAAAATTAAAAAATCTGGTTTTCAAAATCTTTTAAATCACATTTTCAAATCTTTTAAAATTAGACATCTTTAAAGTAATTATCTTTCATAAGTATATTTTTAAATTTAACTACCACTCTATCTCCCCTCAAAAAAAAAAACTACCACTCTATCTCTCTATCTATCATGATTCATAATACAAGATATCTAAGTCTAAAAAGATGAGAGACCTGGTTATAGAGACAAAGTCTAGTCCTAAGAAAACACAATCCCAACACTCGAGAAAACCTAGCCCTAAACAGTACTCGAAAAAATCCCCAAATCAATAAAACACACCAAATCAGCTCAATTCTTTCCCCAAATCTCGCTTCTATGAAGTCCCGTTGTTGATTATTTTAGTTTTTCCAGGCTGTTTAGCTGGGATTATGGTAATCTCTTCACCTTCCCTCTGCAAATTTGGGGGTAGGTCTGTAAATTTTGGTAGAGTGGTTAAGTATCATTTCACCTACTGGCATGTCTGTAAGCCTAAGAGTGTGGTAATTAAAGTGGTTTTCATTATTAATCTGCCTTATTCTCCTTCAATTTGGATTAGGTGGCTTCAGTTTATGGGTTTCAAGTACAAATCTCGAATGAGGGTTAGGCTTTTTCTGATTGGGGATGGAAAAGTTCACTTATTTCCCCAATCGTGTGCGTGTATCTTTAATTCTTTTGGAGTTAAGGTCATCATTTCTTCTTCTTGCGTGGTGGTTGTTCGATTTGTGCAGAGTTCTATTCTTGCTATTGGAGTTTTGTTCATTACTCTAGCTCAAGCATTTAATGCGAAAGGAAAGTTCATTAATAAAGCTCGACTTTATCTCTCCTCTATTAGGGTTTGCCCTATATTTTTTTGCTATTTAAGATAGCAAAAACATGTATATTCTCATTCTTTTCAACTATCTCTTCTCTCTGATTATTCTACTCTCAAACGTCTGCTGGTTAAACGTAAAGTTCAGTTCTTGGTTTTTTTGCTTTCTGGCTATTGGAATGTTGTCTTCTAAGTCTTTTAAGGATGTTATCCTTGAGGTAGATGCTTATGTGGGTGCTCCTCATATTCATTCTTCTGTTACTAAAAGTGAGTCTCCCCTTCCTAGTTCTGTATATGCTTCTATTGATAGTTTTATTCATGATCCCCCTGGCCCTCTTTCTTTTCCAGAAGTTGTGGTGTTATATGAATACCTTAAGTTCAAAAAGATATAGATGACTTGTCTAAATCTTGCTTAGTTGGTAAAATGCTAGGTGATCCTGTTGATTTAAGAGCTATTATTTCTCGAACCAAAGCTGATTGGAAATTCTGTAAAGGTGATGTTGAATATCTTGAAATGGGAAATAATTAGGTTTTTAATTAGATTTGCTTATCCCGGGGATTTGTATTTGGTATGGTTTGAAACACCTTGGCATGTCCAAGGTGAATTGTTTGTGATTTACCCTTGGATAGCCCATTTTGATCCATATGTGGAAGAGATAAAATGGGTGGATCGCAATTTTGATTCTGTTGCAAACACATTTGCTGCCAATAATGTTGATTCTCTTATTAAGCTCGATTCTAGATCCTTACTAAGATATAAAATAAGATTTGCACGTGCATGTGTTAGAGTGGATATAACTGAGCCTCTTCTTGAGTATGCTGAAAATATGCGTGCTAGTGGTATTGCATGTGGGTATTTGATATGGTATGAAGATTTTTCTTCAGGGTGCTCTTTTTGTGGGGTGTGATGATCATTTAATTGATAACTACACTCTTCTCTATCCTCCTCAAAATGGCTTGCAGAATTTTTGGGGAATGCTAATAGACAAGCGAAGCCCTCTACCACAGCTGAGCAAGCTAATGTGGTGGAGGCTAGGACTAGGCATGTTGGTAGACATGTTTCTTCTTCTGCTGCTACTTTTGAGTCTGGTGTTCACAAGAAAAAGTTTCCTGCTAAGACCTTTACTGGGGTTAAATCTAAGCCTGTTGCTAAGGGTATTGTGATTAATGATGAACCTGATTCTAAACGTGTTCAACATGCTTCATTATCTCTGCCAAAGTCTGGTGATAAAGGTAAAGATGTATTTGTTGCTGGTCCTGCTATTGATATTGAGTCATCTGATGATGAACCTAGTTTGACTGTTGTGCTTCCTATCTCTCTCTCTTATGCTGCTGGGAGTAAGCTCTCACAGTTGGTTGTGCACTCCTTAGAGCCCCACTGTGATGTTGAGCCTGTGTCCCTCCCCTACCTAAAGTCAATGATGATATAGTCTCCCTTGTCCCTATTAGGGTGGTATACCTAATAAGGATCTATTTGTTGTTACATATCTTCCTGTTGCTGACTTTGAATTGCATAATGATGCAAACCTATTTGAGAGCAATAATCAGTCTGACACGGATGATGATACATTCATTATGGGAGATCAATCTGATGATGAAATGCTGGATGACTATCTATCACAGCCTGAGAACTCTTTTTATTCAATCAATTCTGAGACTTCAATTGTAAAACAAATTAAAGGGATGTGGGTAGAAGGGACTTGCCCACATGGGTATCTCTTAGCATGTTCAGTCGGTTCCACGACACAGGGCCTCAAATTCTCGGGGGCCAAAATTTGGTGTAACACCCCGACAATTCTCTCTTTTCTAAAATACCTTTTTAATATAAAACATAGAGAATTATCAAAGTATTATCGCCCGTGTGAAAACGTATCGGCTTATTCAGAATTTTACAGCGGAAAACATAATAATAAACTTTATAAATAAAACTTAGTCAACTACAAAGTCAACTCCAAAAGTCAAACTTAAAACCAAAACCAACTACGCAAAGTATAAACTCAAAGTATGATAAACAGACTACACAAGCTCTCCAATCCCGAACCCAATGATGCATCATCTTCAAACCTGTAGATGGACAATGCTCTATTGATCCCTAAAGACTGCTCACCAAAATGGGTCATCACAGGATCAATAAGGCATAGCCATGATCAACATACACAACAAAAGCACGTAATCAGCAAAGTTGAGTACTACATACTAAATAAATAAACAATCCTAACATGATACTAATAAATAGTAAACAAGAATAAATAATAACATAATAACTTGCAGATAACTTTTACTGAACTAAACTTTAACAACATTCTTATTACTTTAAATGAAATAGTCAATGGACCGAGTTGTCTAACTAAAACCAACCTTCCCTTTGGAAGACGAAATACGGGCGCGACTCCGTATTCCCATGACCTACGATATCGAGGAACCTTTTGAATAAAATAGGACACGGTGATCAATCCGGCCCCAGAAAAAGCCATGGCACTCCCACCATGTACTCCAACTCCTATTTGTCCAACACTTCAGACGTGCACCAGTCTAAAGCTATTGCTATCCAGTTTCACTTTACATGATTTACCAGTTATTACTTGTTATGACTCACAAACAACACAAATAGCACAATCAACAAACAATCACAACTTTCTTTTTATCTTAGGATTAGATAAGTGATCACACAACTTAACAACTCAAGATTAATCCCAACTTTAATTCAGTCTTTCTTATTTGTTGAACCTAGCCAACAACCAAACTACCTTTCATAGGTATAAAATATCAACTTACCAAATAAGGCCCTCGGTCCTTATAAAGCAGTGAAATACTCAAAAGGGAACAATGATCAATCATGATCCAATACTAATAAATATATTAATTCCCCCATGTGAATTAATAAAAATAAAGTTCTCAACCAACATGCTTGCATCAATCTTCCATACAAACATGATATAAATCTCATAATATAAATCTCATAATCAACATGTTTACACAACAACATAAAACATGCAAAATCCAACATAATAGATATCATATATGAACTCAACATAGTTCCTATACATGATTCTACATAATTCTCCTTCTTAAAATCATGATACTACATCAATCAACACATAGGTATGTATGTACCTTGTGTAGACAAACTGAGAGGCCACTTTAACAGTCTTAAAAGTCGCCTAAAGAGAATTCTCTGCCTAAAATAACCAATATAAATTCATAATCAATCCTTTATGAATTTACAGCAATAATAAAATACTTTAAATTCTTCTTAAACATGTTTAAAAACCTTTAATTTCCCATAATAAAACTTGATTATTAAACCATAATATTTACTACACTAGTGGTTAAAATCCATCATAAAACTTCATAAAAATACTCCCTTTAAATTTCCAGCAATATAACATAAGTTAAAACTCCCTCAAAACATATTCAAACATACTTAAAATCATAAAGATAATAATTTTCATAACTTATAATGAACTACTATGATTTTCTAACTTTCAAAACCCTAAAAATTCATGCTTTGATAATTAAAAACCTAGTTTAAACCCAAATATGCAAATCTGAATTTTATTTCATCAATACATAAATTATATAACTTAGATTCAATATTAAATCATCAAACTATAACTTTTAAACATAAATAAATTAAAACAAAACTTAAAAATACAAACTTTGAATAAAACTTGAGGAGGAAGAAAAGAAACCATACCAAAGCAAGAAGAAGAACAACAAAGACCGGCGGCCAAGGACGGCAGCACCAGTTGGCTGCTGCTGGCGGCGCGCTGGCGTCGGCAGTGGTGGTCGGCGGTGAGGCGCCGGACCGGAAGAGAAGGAAACCCGAAGGAAGAGGAAGAAAAAGAAAAGAAAAAGAGAGAGAAAATAATAAGGGTGGCCGAAAATTTGGGAGGAAGGAGGAGAGAGAAAATAATTATGTGGGAAAATTTTGGGGTTATGGGGTTTATATAGTTTCCCCTTGTGGGCTTAGGAAAAGGTAATTGAGCTCAAACTAGAAATCCTTTTCCAAGCCTAAGAGTGTTTGGGTTCCTCAAACCCATTTAAGAGTCCTTTTCCAAATCCAAAAAGTATTTCAAACATTTCAAATACTCTTCAAAGCATGACTTTAATAAAATATTTGACTTGCCTAAATCATTAAAATAATTCCTTTGACTTTCAAATAGTCAACACTTGAAGAAATAAATCATTAAAATACTAAAATATATTTAAATATAAATAACTATACGTTAAAATATATTTATAAAAATTCATAAATTTACAGGGGATTACATTTGGCATGGTCCGACTGGCAGAATAAAGAAACTCAATAATAAAGAGGATATCAACAGTTTACATGAACACATCTTCAACTCTTCTTGTTCCATATTGCACAAGAAATTCTCTCCCTTGTTATCTGAAAATCCAAAAAAATCCATGATTTTATTCAACCTCAAAAATTCCAAAAGATTTGGTGGACGATATCGCTTCAAAGAGTGCTAGAACGATAACTTTGTATAAATAAATGATCCTCTTTTTTTCTTTTGGCTTATATTTCAAATGGCAAGAAATGATCTAATTATGACTCAATTAAAAATTTATTTAAATTTATAATTTTTCCTTTATTTTTTTTTGAAGGGCCTAGTTTTATTAACTAGCACAGAGCCTTCATATGGTACGAGACAACCCTGCTAGCCCACATGAGCTTTACTCTCCTTCAAGCTCTGCTAAGAGGAGAAAGAGTAGCTTCGAAGCAGATTCAGCCTCTTCAGGTTTGAAGAGGGGTAGAAACTAAGTTAGTCATGTTTCTCATATGCCATTTGTTTTATGATTATCAGTTTTTGGAACATTAGGGGCTATAAAAAACCACTTGTGATGGAAGAAGTGAAAGACTTTTGTAAATGTAATAAAACTCAGTTTATGATGTTGTGTGAAACCACAGTTCCAACTCCTCCTTCTAAGGGTTGTGTTAGGCACTGTGGTTTCACCCATTTTGATTTCCTTCCTTCTTTGGGGAAGGCATGTGGTATGTGGAAACTTTGGAAATCTAATGTATGTAATAGTTCTAAGTTGGTAGTTATTAAAAAGGAAAAATTCACAAGAAAGAGCTCAACTATTCCCCGTTTTCTTTTATAAGTCCCAACTACTGATTATTCATTGTAGATCCAATGTTTAACAGTTCGTGATTTTTATAGGTCCTTATTTACTTAGCACCGGTTAAGCAGATTAAATTTTTTAAAATATGGGACCCGCCTTTTCTCCTTCCTTCACTTCTCCTCCTCTACATCACCTGGCCGGAAACAGGGGCAGAGCCACCCCTGCCACCGCCTTCCCAGCTTGACCCCTCACTCTCACGCATCATCTCTCTCTCTCGCTCTCTCCTCCCAACCCCACCCCAACCTCCAGCCACATCCCTCATTCTCTCTCCTCCACCCTGACCCTCTCGCCTTCTCCCTCGCACAAGAAGCCGCCGCTGAATGATGCAGCCGCAGTCGCGCACGTCGCCTTCGCATCGAAACCCCCTCTCCACGGCCTCTGTCGCTTTAAGGTTCTTCAATGGCTATAAATATCCATTATTGCCTCCCAAAACACTTTCTCATAAACACAACACATCTCTTCTCCTCCTGGACGGTACTGCCTTCTCCTCCTTTGCACCGGTGACTCACCGGAAATAGGGCGCAGAGCCACCCCTGCTGCCATCGACCTAGCTTCAGACCCGTCAACTTATCCACTCTCCTCCCGCACTCTTTTCTCTCTCACGCAGCATCTCTCTCCTCCTCTCCGCTGAACCCCTATCTCTCCTACTCGTACCTTCCTGGCCAACAATCTCCGGATTCCGACGTTCTCCAACCATCAGCATACCACCTTGTGCCACCATCAACACGACTCAATTCCCGCCAGCCTTGGTCGCAGACTCAACCCTGCTTTCTTACCTTCTCTCACTCAATTATACTTACAGGCCATAACACAATATCCTCCCATGGTTTCTTAAATTTGAAGAACCTCTTGAATTTTTTGTGTACCCATGGTGAGATAGAGAAAGGAGCGAAAATGGCAGGGAAGTTTACAAGAGATTCAAATAGGGGGGCTGACATTTTAAAACTCACGTGCTCTCATTAAAGTGTGAGCACGTGACATTCAATCTGCTATAGCAGATTGTTTACCTGCTGGGCCCTATAAAAATCACAAGTTGTAAAACATTGGACATGCAGTGAATAATCAATAGTTGGGACTTATAAAATAAAATGGAGAATAGTTGAGCTCTTTCTTGTGAATTTTTCCTACTAAAAAATCTTCAACATTTATGGCTTGTATTATTAATATTTTGTCAACACATGTTAGTTTTGTGCTAATTTTTATTTATGCTACTCCTAACTATATTCATAAATATGACTTTTGGGAAGAACTTATAATTTTTATTAAATCTCTAACTAGTCCTTTTATCATTTTAGGGGATTTCAATGAATTGAGTTTCCATTTAGATAAATTGGAGGGAGCGGAATTTAGATTTTCAATGTTGCAATTTATGAATAACTTGTATACTTTTGTCGAATGTATTGAACTTCCATTTGATGGATAACATTATACTTGGCGTAAAAAGAAACATGGTCTTAATAATATTTTAGAACGGTTAGACAAGGGTGTTTCTAGCTTAGATTGGTTGAGTTTGTTTCCAAATGCTAAAATTCATCATTCACAATTTTACGTCGTCAGACCATTGCCAAGTTTCTCTAGATTTAAATGTGAGTAAATGTTTGAAAGCTTCACCTTTCCGATTTGATAAATTTTGGATTACGCGAAAATATTTTGGTGTCTAAGTATAGAAAACGTGGTGTACAAGTACAACATTTCAAGGATCAATATGTATTGTCTTACCAGAAAAAGTAAACTTCTTAAAGAAAGGCTAAAAATTGGGTTATTACTAATGTAGAGGCAAAAATTAATATTATACAAGAAAAAGTACTTGTCCATGATGATTGCCCTAGGCTAATCGCGCCTCAGAATCAATTTCTTGCTAAACAAGTCAAATTGCTAGAATTCCAAGACTCATACTAGAAGGCTAAAGCTAAACCCAACCATCGAAGACTTGATGATGCTAATACAAAATATTATCATGATTATTGTGCTTCGATTAGGAAAAATAGGAATTTAATCACCTCGATAAATGACCCGTCTAACAATCCAATAACCCACCCAAAACTAATAGAAGCTTGTATTTCTAACGCTTTCATATAAAAAAAAAATCTTTACTTAAAATAATTCCAAAATATCTATCTTTATTTAAAATCTTTTCTAAAATCTTTTCAATAAAAAATCTTTTAGAAACCTACTAGTTTTCGGTTACCTATTCCAACCCCTTCACGACCATCTCTTCACCTCAGAATTTTCGACGCTTAACATCCTAAGTCTCTCTCACCGGATTAATTTCCACGGTCTAAAATAAATTTCCTAACATCATAACACGTAATACCTAAGTCTAAGCTTAATCCCTCTACTTGATCACCTACTAATTTCTCTAGCATGATACTACATCCTACTACTAATAACTCCACCGCCTAAAAAATCACAACAAACTCCACGCCACTAATACTACTATAAACTAAACTTCACCAATACATCACACCAGTACCTAATTCCACTATTAATTATAATCATCACACACAAATCAAAACACATGGTGCAGCATCACATCGAACCCTAATACAAATACACCCAACAAACCTATTCCAAGGCTCGTTCATATTTAATTCAAGACCCGTACAAATCAACGACACAGACGGGGGTATAAATGTATGAGGGTCAATCAAATTATAAATCTTTCTTTTCTTTATAATTTTTATTATTTTCTTAAAGTTACTAACACATGATGTAGCTTGTTAACATATTCATGCGATTGTAAGTATTGTATATTAAACTAACTTCTTGCAATATTTTTATTTGTTTTTCATGAACATTATTTTTTATGCTTGATTGTCATATTATCCATCTTGTATTTTATAGTTAATCAAGACCTAAATAAATGTTCTAACACTTAAATCATATAATATGGACAACTGTTCTAAAAAAGTAGTCTTTTCTGTGTTTAATGAACCAACCTAGACTAATCTTTTTTAGGGTGCTTAAAAATATTATGCGGTTGTTCTTTTGCAAAAAACTGGCTATGAATCGTATTAAGTAAAGGCCAGTAATGGACAAATATGATTCCTTGATCATATTCGTATCCTCACCGCCGAACTCAATTTTTGGTTCAATGACCAACTATGGAGTCATGACGGGGAAATCTACATTGGATAAGTCCCTAAGATGTCCCTAAGTTTCATAAATATCCGATTAGGTTTACGAGTCTTCTTCTAAAGACTTATTGACGACGTCAAAAACAGTTTTAGTAAAACTTTTACAATGGGGAAGTCAAATACGTGCTCACACTGCTTAGGCGAATAAAAACATGCTTACATAAAGGGACCCCTTTGTTTTTATCTTTTATTAGAAAATATGATGATGCTTTTGAAAAAGATTTTTTCTGAACATGTGGTAGGATGATGATAAGTAAATGTTTTCCAAAAAGATATAATAGAAGATGGCGTGAGATTAATTCTGAAAGAGATATGTTTTCGAAGTGGATGGAATATGATAGGATAGATATGTTAGAGAAGATTGGTTGGATAGAAGGGATAAGATGGTATAGTATGAAATGGATGACGAACTCATTGTAAAGATTATATGTTTTGAATATGTTTTGAAATAAAGAAGTCGCCAACAAGTCTTAAAAATAAGACTCATAAACCTAATTCAAAAACATGTAATTAGGTGACCTAAAACATTTTCTTTATTTTTAGGTCACCTCTTTTTAAAAAAAAAAAACTCACATAATTCAAAGAAAAGAATTATTCTTTTCCATGCATATTATTTGAGATTCAATCTACCTTTTTGATATCATATAGATATGTGGTCGTGATAGAATTTTAAGTCATCATGCATCTCATCCTATCCCATCTTATCTCCATTCTCCAGCTTATCCTTTCCAACATATCTATCCTATCCTATCCTATCCTTTTAAAAAACAATTTTTTTTTCCCAACATCATATCTATCCTCTTCTATCCTATATTTTTCAGAAAATTAAACATTATCATAGTCCTATCATTTTTCTAAAAAAAGAAAAAATCTCTGAAGCCATCTTCATGAAAAAAAAATCTTAAACCACCATCTTCATGACCCTTAGCCAAAAATCCTTTCAAATCAAAGCTCCACAAAAAACCTTCAAACCTTCCAATATCCTAAACCACAAAAACTTGTGTCCAAGTCTCAGTACATAAAAAACAATGCGAGGCAAAATAAAAAAAAAAAGTGAAAAAAAAGCAAGAGCAAAAAAAAAGGAAGAGCCAAAAGCAAAAATGCAAAGGAAAAAAGGAAGAACTAAAGGCAAAAAGTCAAGCTAGGGGACTTGCACGCAAGTTCTACCCCTCATTCCAGACTCTTCAATCCATTAAAAACCTTAAGGGCTGTTCTCCCCAACTTATTTTTAGTTCAGTTCAGTTCAGTTTAGTTCAATTCAATTCAGTTCAGTTCAACTCAGTTCAGTTCAGGTCAATTCAGTTTAGTTCCAATCAGTTCAGTTTAGTTCAGTTCCTAATTTATTTATTATCATTACTATTGGTTCAGTTGCAATCAGTTCAGTGCAGTTCCTAATTTATTTATTATCATTACTATTGGTTCAGTTGCAATCGGTTCGGTTCGGTTCGGTTCGGTTTGCAATTCGGTTCGGTTGCATTCGGTCAATTGATTCGGTTCCGGTTCATTCGGTTCGATTCGGTGCAATTCAATTCAGTTCAGTTGTTTTATGCCAGAAGAAAACAGACCCTAAGACTAAAAAAAAAATCCGCAAGCCTTACCTTAGCATTCAAATAAAAAGAAGCCAAGCCATAATCCTTACCTTGGCCTATCCAATTAAAACCTTCATCCAAGCATCTAAATCTCAAATCAATTTTTCGAACCTTTCATATCAATCCTAACTTATTCTTTAATATTTTTCCAAGCCTGCTAGATTGAAAACTCGAAAGGGCGACCTAGAAAAAAAAGTTAGGGTACAAAAAAATAGATCAAGAACTACGAATGGCCTGATTTCGCAATGATACGTAAGAACCCTCATCTCAAGGTCCATCAGCTTTAATAAAATAAAGGGAAATTCTCATTGGTAGCCATGTACTTTTGAAAATTCTCATTGGTAGGCATGAGTTTATTAAATTATCAAAAATGTCCATTAACTATTATTTATTTTGCAAACGTAACCTTATGAACTAAAAAATCGTTAGTTTGGTTAACTTTCAGTTAAAATTAATCTCCGGCATGCAAAACGAGGCGTTTTCGGTTCTTTTTTCCAGTTTAGACCTCAAATTTGACCCATAAGGGTCAAAATAACCCTCAAACCTCAATCAAACAATTTTTTCGGCACACAAACCGAGACACGTAAATTGAGGCATTTTCAATTCTTTTTTGCCAGTTTTGACATCAAAATTGACCCATAAGGGTCAAACTAACCCCCCGAAACCTTACTCGAGCGGATGTTATTAGCACACAAGCCGAGACACGCAAATCGAGACATTTTTTGTTCTTTTTTTTCCAGTTTCGACTTCAAAATTTGTCCCTTAAGAGCCAAAATGACCCCGAGTGATTTTTTCGGCATAAATAGTTACAAAATTTCCAAGCACAAAAATCGAGGCATTATTTAACAGAAAGTTAACAAAAGAATGATTCATAAGGTTAAATTTGCATCATACGCAATAGTTTAGGGCCATTTTTTATAATTTAAAAAACTCATGGCTACCAATGAGAATTTTTAAAAGTACATGGCTACCAATGAGAATTTCCCTAAAATAAAATAATCAAGCTCTCATGATTTGACTTTATAGAATTCATAAGCATACTCTTTCTAGATCTCGACATAGACTTGAATTTGAACCTAGCCAAGTCAATGCCTTTTCCCACCTACATCAATATTCTGTCATAAATTAAACCTTTTTATTATTCAATTCAAACTCTCATTGTCCTTGAAGAACTCTCCAATACTTGCATGATCTCTAACGATATCTGACTATGCCTCGATCCATATCAAATGTACGTCATGCAAATCAATCGCTTTGAATGCTCATTTCAAGTCAAGTACTTTCTAATCTAGGCTCATAGTGCTTAATCCAAGTCAAACTTTCCCAAAGTGGGGACTTCTTACATTTGTGTGATTCCTCCAAATCAAATTCCCGAAGATTTATACTCTGCATATCTCATTTGCGGACCCCGATTTTTTATCAAATCAATTTCAAAAATCTATTTGTCACTCTTATCTTTTCATAACCCTGACCTTGCATAGTGTTCCATCAATATATTCTCTCAACTTTGCATAACTCTAACCTCGCATAGCGTCTTATGCATCTTTAGAGAGTCTAAGTTTGCATCATTGCATCATTATGTGCAATATCTGAGTTGTTTGCACCGATCTGCTAACTTCTTCTTTTGTAGGCTAATCATATTGCTTGTGTTTATCGTCTTGCAGACTAACTTTGTTTTGCATAACTGGCGTTATAAAGACCGGACTAAAGAGGAAACATATTGTCGTCCTACTTGGTCCAGACTTAAGAGCAATCAAAAGCCTTACCTGAAACCCTTTTTGAGTCCAAATATATTTTGAAGCCCGTTTAAAAGGAAATCCAATTTCAACCCCAATTAATTATTCTTCATAATTAATTAATTTTTTGAAAAAATCTTTTATGAAATTATTTTCATAAAATATGATTTTACGATTAAATCTTTTATTCTTGACAACTTTTGATAAAAGATAAGTCAAAACGGTATTTTAAGATAAAAACGCAACTTTGGCAAAAAAAAAGCACAAATGCGCTGCATGCAAAGACGATGCGCTTGGTGTGACGCTGGTGCGTGGCGTGCGACACTGATGCGCTAAGCGCTTCTTTTTTATCGGCAGCTTTTGCTTTTCGAATTCTGATCGTATTTTTTACTATAAATATTTCACTCGTATTTTCGAATGGACTTGACATATACTTTGACATATCTAAACATCAAATACTCTCAAAAACATTCAAACTATTCAAACACATTCAACTAAGAATATTAATTCTTCTTCCTTCATTGAATCTTCATTCAAGAACTCACCTTTTCAAGGCCAAAGATTGATTCCTCCGACATTCGTACGGTCAGACCACAGAAGACAAAGGTATAATTCTTGAGGGTTCTTACTCTTTCAATTCCTATCTAAATTTCTTAAAGTTACTAGCAAGTTTTTCATGATGTAGATCCTTAAATAGTTTATGATTCTTGTATATTCTAATCTTTGTTCCTTTTTCATATTTTTCTATATTATATTCAAATGCATGCTTATGTGTTTGATGCTTTCATCACTTCGTATGTCTTTTTTGCTAATTAAGACCTAAATAAAAGTTCTAATAATAATGTCAGATAATTTGGACAATTGCATTAGGTTCCTAGTAATTTGATTGTTTAATTTGTTTTATCCATATGAGCCACGAAGGCAGTACAAAGAAGGGGATGGAGGATTCGAACCTACGACCTATCGTTCACAGTACCTCAATCTTAACCACTATGCCAAGACATCATTGGTTTAATTTGATTGCTTAATAAACATATTACTTAAATTTAGTCTTTTGCTTGTTTAATAAACGAACATAGATTAATTTTTAGAATGCTTAAGTATATTACGTGGTTGATACATTGCATAAAACTAGATCTGCTAAACATATTAAGTAGAGGCCAACAATGGGTAAATTTGATTCATGATCATATTCGTATTCTTACCCCTGAACTCAATTTTTGGTTTATTGACCAATTATGAAGTCATGCAGGGAAACTAACATTGGATAATCCTTTGAGATATCCCTATGATTTCCCAAATATCCAATTAGGTTTATGAGCCTTAATTCCTCTAAAGGCTTGTTGGCGACTTCTTTTTTTAAACGAATTTCAAAACTAAAACCATTTAAATGACTTAGTCAAATTCGCGCTCATCCCCTGTAGGCAATAAAAATATGCCTATAGGAGGATTAACTTCAGTAGACTCGAAGATTGGGACTTTATTGCAACTGGGAGGAGTAGTTTCACTAGACTCAAAGGTTGGACCTTTCTTGCAATAGGGAGGTGTAGCGTCGCAAGACTCCAAGATTGAGCCTTTATGGCAATAGAGAGGAGTAGCTTCTCCAGACTTTGAGGTTGGGCCTCTATGGAGGAGTAACTTCGACTTAGACCTTTATGTAATAGGGAGGAGTAGCTTCGCTAGACTCGAGGATTTGGCCTTTAGTGCAATAGGGGGTAGTTTCGCTAGACTCGATGATTGGGCCTTTATGGCAATAGGAGAGAACTAGCTTCGTTAGACTCAAACGTTGGGCCACTACTACTAAAAAAAAGGCAAAGATAATTATCAAATAAAGCTTTACATAACACTTTTGAGGTGTTTTCCAAGTCAGCGTAATGTAAAGTAAAGATATATCTTTGATACAATAAAGATAACACTTATCTTTTACAACTGTTTACTATTTGTGTAGGTAAAGATAACATCTCTTTGGAATAGCTATTACATTTGCGTAAGCAAAGATAACATCTCCTTGAAATAGGTGTTGTATTTGATTAAAAAAAAGTTATCACCTATAACTACCCACTGTTATCTTTGGCCTCTTGTAATTAAGAAAAATTAATATTTATATCTACGCTACTCTTATTACTGCTACAAATTCCCCTAAAAAAGCTGCTAAAAAGAATTGAACTCTAATTAAGCAAATTAATATCAAATGTACTGCAATAATTTGTATAGATCAAATTTAATTATAATTTACATCTTGCATCAAATTTTGAATACAAGAAAATGAACAACACATGAAAATAATATACAGCTAATTCCTTGATCTTCTAACCGCCACTTGAAGATCATCTCTGCAGATAAATAAACAATACAAGGTTCAATCATCAGTTAAAAATAAAGTAAAATATTCAAAAAAGATATTTCACTTGAATTAAATTTCATCAACAATGAAACCACAAATGCTTAACTGCAACTTTTTCTTGGATGAGAGTAAACATAATTAAACAATAATATTAACATGTAAAAAGAACAACAATAACGATTTCATTAATCATATCTCTGCTCTATCAACATTTTATGGTTTTCAACTTCATCTTCGACCAAAAGATAGATGTTGTAATGAGAGATTAATGCAGAATGGCCCACCAAACAAAATCTTTCTAACAATTCCAGAGAGTTTCTCTTTCTTCTATGAAATTCAATATCTCTCCTCTCGATTTTATCAATAATTTTCAAAGATTAAAAAACTAAAAATAACAAAAAAGCAATTGGGAACCATAAAATGACAAAAATTCTGAAAAAATAGGAGAGAAACGAAGTGCAGGCTATCTGCAAATTCGAATGTGTTGAGTTGGTTGTGTCACCGTCCTTAGCCATTACCCATTAATTGTGGTGATAGATCTGCATAATAAATATATATGCACGCTATGCGTGCGAAATTATTATGAAAATTAGATTGCTTGAGTAATTACATCAAATTAGTTACTTTTTTCTGATTAATTTTTTATATTTAAGTAAAGGAGTTAGTTTCTTCAATCTTATTCTAATCTTTCTCCTTTTTTGAATTTATTTTTTGGTGTTCCCCACCCCTTGCCATATATAATAGAGATGCTATTTGATTCATTGATTGATTTACTTATTTTTTCATTATCTACAATATTTTTAATAAGAGTACAATGTTTTTGGTGAATATTTGATTGATTTATTCATTTTTTTCATAACCTAACTTTTCCTATCATATAGGAGTACATTTTGTAGTTATGACTATTTTTTTTTGATGTGGAGAAAAAAAAAACTCATATTTTCTATGTACTGGCCTTTCTATGGCTCTGTTCGACAACAGCTTTTGCACTAGCTTTTAGTGTTTTGACTAGGTCAAAACACTAAATGAGTGTTTGGCATAGTAGATGTGGGAGTAGCTGTTGGAGTTTGAGGTAGCTTTTCCCTAGCTTTTCCCAAACGTTATAAAATATAGCGTTCAGTTTGAATAAGGAGCGTTCTACCTTTTTTTTTTCAGAGGAAAATATTGCTACAATCAGGGAAGACTTGCTCATCATCTCCACACCTCCATAGCTACTGCAGATATCCTCTAAAATCTTGAATAATATCTTCGAAAAAAATCCCACTTTTTATGGATGAATTTGGAATTACCAGAATATGCTATATAATTGCTTGAAAATCGCACTTCCAGTGCTATTGCTTCTTCTCTCCGTGATATTCTAGGTTTGATGAGTGTCTCCCAAAAATAACAATATATATATGTTTTACAATTTTTTTTTTTTTGAAAGGAATATGTTTTACAAGTTATTTGGGAATTAACAGTGACATCTACAAATTTCTTCCTCCAGGTCAATTTATAATTCCTCTTTCTTTCCCATTATATCTAACTTTATGACTGAGTTTTTTGGTCCTTTTTTTAAAGTATGAATTTTGCATTGTACAGATCTCCCATTTGCAATTGAGTTCATAATTATCACCAGTGATTCAATCGCCTGAAACGAGGGTATGTGATTTATCTCTGAAATTACCAGTATTACCTAATTGTGTTCCTCCTTATCTATCCCCTCCCTTTCTGATTTTTTCAAATTGTGTATTGAGCTAGTTGATATTAGGCTGCTCTTTTCCTTAATTTATCTCAGAAAGTAGGCTGATTTTTCTGAATTTATCAAGTGCTATTACTGACTAAGTATTGTAATTTGGCATGCTAGTGTTGTGACAAATTATTGTTTCATTTATGTTCTCAACATGTATGTCACTCTCTTTTCCGGTTTTAGAGTATCAGCTCCGCAAGACTATGGTTGTGATCCATATTGAGCTGTTTTTGTTGTTGTTGCGCTTAGAAGAAAATACATAGGAGTGTGTTGAATTTATTGCTTAGGAGGAATGTTGGCGATCTGTTTTTCAAGGGCCTGATTAAAATCTACATACTACTTAGATGAAAGATGGAGGATGGCTTACTTAGACTTAGTTAGTCTTTCTCAGCCATTGTTGATGTGGAGCCTAACTTGTGGGTTATATGGCTGTAAGTGGTAGGAAGGATAATCACTTTCCCCCTTGTCATTTTAGTCTTTGATGATCTGTGTATTACAGGTGATATCTTTTTGGTCTTGGGTGATGTTTGTACTAGATCTCCAGATAGTTTAGGTGTTAATAGTCTCTTCCAATCCTATCTTTATAATGGTGGTGCTTCGCCAATAAGTTTCATTTTTGGTGGAGAAATCATAAGCTTCTTTATGTCTATTTCTATATAAATCTTTTTGGCTACTGGTTTATTGTATGATTTGCCTAATAAAGTCATTTGGCATGGAGTTTAGGTGGTTGATGCAGATTTCTTGCCATCTCTAATTTATCAATCTTTGTATCTTGAAGTGATCTACTGGTGCATGTAAATGAGTTTTCTCTTCATGCTTCTTGTGTAATACTATAGTTCTTAACATATTTTCTATATTATTATTGTGCTATATAAAAGGTTCAACAGATGTATGTGAGTGATAGATTAGGTGCCAAATTTAGATAACCCAAATTGTGAATGCCTTTTAGATTATGAAATGGAGGGGGTAGTATGCAGTAGTTCTCACTAGTAATGTTGTTGATATGGTGGATGTGGTACTGAAGATTAGATATCATCAATCCTCTGCAGCAGGTAAATGAGGTAATGGAGCTAGGGGAATTTGTTTCACTTAGAAAAGTTATAGGACCTTGCGAATTAGTACCATATCAGTGTTGAGTTTTACTGTCATGTACTGGTTCTTGGATGAGCTCGCAACTGAAGGGGGCCTTTAAGTGCTTGATTTAGCAGTTATTATATGTTCAGAAGATTCTAGTTTCAATCAACATAATGTGTGTAGAAGTATGAAAAATATTCATGACCTATGATAATGCTTTTTATGCTTGCTGATTGAATTAAACGGAAGGTTAATTTGATAAGGATATGGAAAATAATGTGTGTAGAAGTATGAAAAATAATGCTTTTTATGCTTGCTGGTCCTTTTAGCTAGATGTCCTTGACATATACTAGTTGATCACTTTCTTGGAAATGATTAATTCAAATTGATAAAAAGAGAAAGAAGTATGATTAAGAGTTGTGTCTGTAATTACTCTCATAAAGTAGTCTATGGTTACGAATGATAAAGAGTTGTGTTTTGAACTTTGATAATAGGTTGTGATTGTCTTGAATTTATGTCATAAAGTAGTTTGAATTAGCACTAACCTATGTATATAAAGTTGTACTTATTTTCTTGTCTTAATACAACTTTGATGTAGTAATGTACTCTTCACTCATATGTTATTGGTTCCTTCATGAAAGTCGCTAATTGGATTTTATGTGCTCGATAGTTATGTTAAATGGCTTCATCTAGTAACAAAGAAGAGACGAAAGAGGTTTTTAAGTGGAGCTATGAGGACACTATCGTTCTATGTGAAGTGTGTATTCAATTTATCAACAATTATGGTCGTTCAAGATACTTCAAGTGGAAGGAAATTCAAATAGATGTGGAAAAAATAATTGGACTCCCATTAAATAATTTGAATAGTTGCAAGCATAAATATGATGCAATGAAGAAAGATTGGCGTAATTGGTGTAAGCTAAAATCGTCCGCAGCTGGTCTCGAATGGGATCCAAATTCTGGAAAAATTAATGCTTCAGATGAATGGTGGCAAATAAAAATCAGGGTGTGTTGTTTTTTTTTTCCATAATTTCTATTAGTCATATAATTTTCAAAAAAGAACAAGATAATAATTAATGGAATTTAATACAAGTATTATTTATTTTTGTAGGAAAATGCACACGTTAAAAGGTTTCAACGTAGGGGTATCAGCTCAACTCTTGAAAATAGATGGGAAATATATTATTCGGAGATTTGGGAAACTAGAGTAGGAAGTTTTACAAGAAATGAAGTTTTTCGTGACTTTGTAGCTTAATTTTCGTCTTCCAATTCAATGAATCAAACAAGAAGGTATTTTTTGGTTGTTCTTGTGTGCTTGATAAAGTAGAATATGGGAACTATAATATTTCATAATCAAATTATCCCAACTTTTTAGATTTGTATCCATTTGTCTTCTTAAGCATGATTTTTCTTTGTTTCCTTCAATAATTTTTCTTTGTTTTCTTCAATAATTTTTCTTTGTTTCCAGTATTATTGTTGCTATTAATTAGCTTGGTAATTAAGATTTTATATTTTTCATGGTTATGTTAGATATTTAGATGGCTTCATCAAGTAACAAAGAAGGGACGAAAGAGGTATTTAAGTGGAGTGATGAGGACACTGTCATCCTGTGTGAAGTATGCCTTCAATTTATTAAAGATAATGGTCGTTCACAATATTTCAAGTGGAAGGAAATCCAAATAGACGTGGAAAAAAAAATTGGGCGTCCATTTAGTAATTTGAGTAGTTGCAAGCATAAATATGATGCAATGAGAAGAGATTGGAGTAATTGGACTAAATTAAAATCGTCGAAAACTAGTCTCGGGTGGGATCCAAATTCTGGAAAAATTGATGCATCAGATGAGTGGTGGCAAAGAAAAATCAAGGTGTGTTATTATTTATTCTCCATAATGATTTTTAGTAATATAATTTTCAACAATACTAGGATAACAATTAGTGGAATTTAATACAAGTACTGTTTATTTTTGTAGGAAAATCCAGATATTAAAAAGTTTCGACATAGGGGTGTCAACTCAACTCTTGAAACTAATTGGGACAAATTATTTGGAGATTCGTATGCAACGGGTGATAATGTTTATGTACCCTCAATGGACCACATTGAAGACCTTACAATAGGGAATGAAAATACTGAGGAAGAGTTTGTAGAAAATCGTAGAGTTGATGAATTTTACAAATGAATTATTTGAGGAAGGGAACTTTTTTCGAAATTTTGTGGAACAATCAAGAAATGGTGCAACCTCGGGTAATCTAGGTGGTGGTTCACAAGTAATTAGTGAAGGTGGAGATAATGACATTCATTCTTCTAAGAAGCAACCTATGACAAAGCAGAATAGTGTACCATTGAAGCGTGCAAGAAGGCAGTCTGCTGGATCTGCCATGTTGGCTAAGGAAATTAGAGAAATGACACAATGTGTCAAACTTAAAAGTAAAAACAGCTCTATTGATAGCATTGATCCATCTATGTCCACAATCCCTGTAGCAATGAAAATCCTTAGTCGTATGGTAGAAAATTACGAATTAGAGAAATTTAGTGATTTGTGGTTTTATGCTACTACTGTAATTGAGGATCCCATTAGGAGAGAAGTCTTTTTTAGTATGGAGGATGATGAAACTAGGGTTAAGTAGTTGCAATACTTGCTTAACGAGAAAAACAAGGGTTGAAGCTTCTTTAGTTTAGGACTAATTTCTTATTTGCTTTTATGAAACAAGCAATAAAAATATAATAGTTTTTTTATTATGTTCGAAGTGTATGGATAATTGGTTTCTTGTATTTTATCTTTTGAGGATGTAGTTGAATTTATATTTAATATGAATTTACTAAAATCTTTGTTTATGGTGCATATAATTGTGGTTTGCTTCGTAATTGACAGGTTCAACATAATATGGATGCAGAAAGAAAACACAAAATGTGTATTGCACTAGCGTACACAATGTGTCTTATAATTACATATTTTTATAAGTACATTTACAAGGAACCCTACATGACTTCAATTTTAACGGGGGAGATGTGGATGAAAGAAGTGATAAATGGCCACCCTATTCGATGTGTCAATGCATTTAGGATGTAGCCTCAATTATTTTTGAGATTATGTAAAGACTTATCATCAAATTATGGGTTGAAAGCTAGTAGTAACATGCCTATTTTCGAGAAAGTCGGCATATTTTTGTACGCAATTGCTCAAGGTGCCTCAAATAGAGTTCTTGGTGAGCGTTTTCAACGTTCTGGTGATTCTATTAGTTGAGCAATTCATGAAGTTCTTAATTCAATTTCTTGTCGAAAGATGAAGAGTCTTGCACATGATATTATAAAGCCTTATGATCCCGATTTCACAAGTGTGCCTGCAAAAATAGCTCAAGATAAAAGATATATGCCATTTTTTAAGGTACACTTTATTTAAGGTTTCTATTGTGTTATATATATATATATATATAAGTATAATGTTTATATATATCTAATATTGGATTTATATAATATTCTGACAGGATTGCATTGGATGTATAGATGGTACACATATAACGACATGTATACCCGAGGCTCTACAAATGTCTTATAGAGGAAGGAAAGGAATTCCAACATTTAATGTAATGGCTGCCTGTGATTTTGATATGTGTTTTACATTTGTATCAGCGGGTTGGGAAGGTTCAACACATGATACTCGTGTTTTTCTTCATGCGATTGAAACTCCAGAATTAAATTTCCCTAAGCCGCCTGAAGGTATTTTTATCTACAACTCATTTTTATGTTTCGAATATAATTTTACAAATTTGGGAATGTAGTATGTGTTACATGCTAATAAATGACATTTTTTTATATCAAATTTTCATGTAGGTAAGTACTACTTGGCTGATAAAGGGTATCCAGATCGAAAGGGTTATTTGGTACCATACCCCAAATTAAGGTACCATCTAGAACAATTTAAACATACACCTCCACGAGATGATCGAGAAACGTTTAATCGTTGGCACTCATCTCTTCGAAGTTGCATTGAGAGATGTTTTGGAGTGCTGAAGCAAAGGTGGAAAGTACTTACTAACATGCCACAATATTCTGTTGAGACACAAATACAAATTATGGTTGCTACATTTGCATTGCATAACTACATTAGAATAAATTCACCTGATGATCCCCTTTTTAGAGTTTTAGAGGAGTATCCTGATTTTATACCCTCGTCGGAGCTTCCTGATGTTCATGTTACTTCAGATGGTGGAATTAGAACGGGAGCTCTACAGAAATGCAGATTATTCGTGATCGTATAACTGAATCTTTATGGCGAGCTAAACGTCCCCAAGTAAATTAATGTAAAGGATATTAGTTTTGCAGAATGTATTCATTATGAAGACTATTTTTGCTTTTTAGTTAATGCCATCTTATTTTTTTTAGTGTTTCATCACAATCCTAATTTAAAATTTCTGCTAAATTTGTTTGGAGATCAGTTAGACAACATTATTGAATTATTAGAAATGATATTAATTTTCCATATTTTTTTCATTTTAGGATGGTTTTATCTTTTATAAAGTATATATATATGAATATCATGTTAAGAGTCACAAAATTCAACTAAAATTTATCTATAAAAAGAAAATAATGCATTGTGTTCATAATATAACCATTTCATTTAACCATATAGTAATTAATCATATTATTAAAATTAATATCATAACTAAACAATATGTCATTTTTATATTAATTCTATAATCTCTACAGCTACTTTTACCAAACACATATATTTCAAATCTTTCATTTTTACGACTAAAAGTGACAACTACTAAACTTAGTAACACATTTAACAACTACCCGAACAGAAATAAAATTTTTAACTCACTCCAATCAAAGCCTAATAACAAATTTCTAAACCATTCCAACAAACCAACAAACTACTTCAACAACTACTTTTGTCGAACATGCCCTATATCTTCTATTCAGATATATCTCTCTCTCTCTCCTCTCTTTCACACTCCCTTCACACTCTTAGTCCTCTGTTTAGTCCCCTCAAAGACCACCTAATCCACCGATCACCGTCGTATTTTCCTTGCTATCGTCAAGTACCTACGCCCCAAATCCGCCTCACCATCGGCAGCGCTAAACGACCATTCCGCCACCTACAAACTAACTCTGTGCGCCTCTATCTAACCCCTTTCCACAATCACAACGACAACCATAATTTTCCACAACCTCGCCGCCTCTCTCTCCTCCCTAATAACACCACAAAAATTCAAGAGAAAATTGTTGGACATCTCGAAAAGAATTGACGTACATCCCTATTAATTTCCAGAAAAGAGAAATTGATGGGTTTGCATGCATGGCTTTTAATGAGTGATTGGAGGGATTTCCATCCTCAAAATCTTGACATTGAAGGCAATAGTAATGCAAGAGTCAATGATGTTACTTTCAGATCAACAAAATTGAAGGTAACTTTGTTTGTATATTAGTTTTCGTAATTTCTTTGTCAAAATTTATTGCTGATTTTTTTGGTCAATTTTTGGGTTTGGGTTTGGGTTTGACTCTGCTAATAGTTTAAAGAGGGTTGAATTTTTGAGTGAACTGGGTGGTGGTTTGACGTGAAATTTTTTATGACAAAATGTTTTTTTTTTCAACTTTCTCTGCTTTTTGGTTTCACTTTGTCGAAGATTTCATGACTTAAAATTTTCTGGCTTAAATTCTTCTTTATCACTCTAGTTTTGCTTACCATCGTACAATTGACCAATTTGGCTTCTCGAATTTGGTTTAGTTACTAGAATTTCTCCTATTTTTTTGAACAGATAGAACTCGTACGTTGTTGAATTTAGCGAGTTTATGTTTTAAAATTAACCGATTCTGCCTCTTTATGTTTTTTCTTCTACTATTTAGCGATATTAGTTTTTCGAAAACCACTATATAATTAACTGATTTGATCTACTTAGATTACATAATGTTCACATAGATAGCACAAAGCATAATAAGAAGTAAGATTTACCTTTTGACTTGTTACTCCTCTTGGTTTGTTTTGTGCTCCTCTTGCCTCTTTTTTTATCTTCTTGGTTTGGTTTGATTACACGCTAAATTAAAAACACACCAATAAATTTATGATAACAATTATGAATCAAATGAAGAACTAAGTACAATAAGAATGTCTGTTTATTTTAGACTGAATAATTACCTTCTCTTGGTCTTTGAAAAGGAGAATGGTAGGATTGCAGTTGACAGTGTCTATCTTTGTTTGCAGTTAATGGAGAAGAGAAGATGAAGAATTTTCAAGAATGTTGGAGCATTATACTGTTATTTGTTCGTGGGAGTTGTAGAAGATAATATCAAGAATCATCCTTGATATTTTCTCCTTGATTATAGCCTTGATATAATCTCCCTGATTGTTATCCTTGATATGATCTGTCCTTGATTATAGCCTTGAGATATTATCTTTGACTATAATGTATATCTTTGTATTATTTACGTTAATAACTTACAGCTATGTATAGAATATCCCTTAGGATATTTTTGTATTTACTTTAGTTACCTTTGTAATGTATAAATAGCAGTTAACTGCTCATGAATATAATTAAGCTTTCTCACAAACTCTATCAGGAGTGAAAAATAAAGATCAAGTGTAATTGTGTTCAGTTAATCATCATTTCTCCCACTAAATTAGAGATTTTTCAAAATAGATTAATTGAGTTGATAATATGGTTTGGGAAATGCATTCAAAATTGAACAGTTTATGTTTTATGGTTACAACTAGTTCTTGTCTTAGGCGATACGCCCCGTATTATTTACCAATGTGCATTTGAAGTTTTAAATAAAAAACTTGAGAGAAGTGGAAAAAAAAGTTTTAGGTATTGATAGCGCTCATGAAATGATCTTCTAGTTCCTTTTAAATTTTCTACATAGTAAATTATAATATGAATTATTCATCAATATAACCCTCGACTTCAAGAGAGTACATATAATTACTTACAAAGAATATAATATAATATTGTTTTTGAAATTTAGGTTAATGTGTAGGTATATAACCGATGTAATTTAATGGTGTAGTAGTGTTAACTACGGAGCTTATAAAAATTTGAAGAGTTTTTTTTTTAATATAAGAGTACTGAGAGGTAGAAGATGCTATTATAAGCATTAGCTTAATGAGTATTAATATATAGATTTGTATTTAATTGTTTTTAAAATAGAATTAGTATGTTGTCTTTAAATGATTTTTTTCCCCACAAAAACCAACATGAGATTGTAGAGTAGTTGGTTAGTGCATTAATATTTCAAATAAGAGGTCATGGGTTCGAGTCTTGAATCACACTTTTTTATTATTTAATGTCTCATTTGATTGTGTGGGGGGAGGGGAGTAAATGTGACAACATTGCATGTTTTTGCTTTGGGTTTTAGATATATATATAGATTATGCGGTTAGTTTCTATATGTTTTTTACTTTTATTTTTATTTTTTTCCTTTTAGATGCAACAATTATCTCTTGGTAATTTTTTCCTTTTTCTATTTTTTTGTGTCCCCCATGTGTTGCCTAATAGATATATAAGGAAGCTAGAATTACAGAATAGAGATAGAAAGATAGATACTTAGTGGAACTCCGTCCTTTTATAAACATAATTTAAACAAAATGGAACATTTTACTAAAGAAATGACGATAGCAGAAATATCGCCTGACGGAAATGTCACTCTAAATAAGGGTTAAATGTAAATTAAAGGAAATAAAACCCAAATGAAATATCCCATAATATCCATAAAGAGGTAGAACAACCTCAAAATCCAAAAGTAGAAAACCTAAAACAACAATTGATTAGATTGGCTCTAAATAAAATCTCTCCCAATTCCCAAAAACCAAAATAATCACACCTCAATAGTACCTGCAAATTATAAAGCATATCAACAAACATCCACAATCAGTGGGGAGTAACTAGCAGTTCTCCTATAATGGAAGAAATCACAGTATTTTTAAGACATAGATTAATAAGAAAGGAATGAATAAGACCAAATCAACTATGACACAAATCATGCAACAAAATCTTTATAAACTTCCAATTAAGACAAATGAATAGTTAATAAGAAGCAATTGAATTAATAAGTAAATCATCTTAAAAATACTTAAGTGAAAAATAAAAATATAGATAAACAAGTTATGAGTCAGAAACCGAACACCAGTGAATCAGAACCCACTTCCTATGGTTTGTCAGATCGCAACCTCCAGGTCAGCCTATAGGTTTACGTTTCCCGCTGCCTGTGTTCAAGAATGGCCAAACTCCCGATGCAGGGTAGTACACGCAACACCCCCTGTCCTCTCAGAAGATAACAATTAACCCAGGTTTACCCCTAGATCTCAACCTAGGTGGTTGGTGTGTTCTTCACCAGGGACTACGTCTATCCCACCTGATATTCTTTTCTCAAATAAAATCATAAATACTATAGAAGTATCATTCATCTTAATAATATTCATCAAAAAGGGATGCCACACGGCCTTATACCGACCACAAATCACAAGTAGATATCAATATCTCTTCAAAATTACTCAACACTTTCTCAAAGAAATAACTCATAAGCTTTACAATGATCACTTGAAATAACAAATACTTTTGTACACATTTTAAGCACAAGTAATGACATGGGAAGAGCTATACAACACTAAATGTTTTAAACAAAATTAATTCCCAAACAATAATAATCACCAGCAAACATAAACATTACGCATACATTTGAATTCGTTCTAATAATACCACAACATAATACGCACAACAAACAACAGACCAGCATAACGCGCGCTCAACGTAGGAGCTTGCGCTCCGCGCCACTATGGTGCGTCTAACTCATTAGGTAACTGCGTCTGAGGCATCTAGGTTCGTGTGACGCCACTGAATGAACAACATTAAATTAACCGATTATTCATTAACTCTATAAAACGTATATAATTAATCATTGTTACACTATCTAAACGTAAAAGTAATGACAATAATCATGAAAACAACAACATAAACCATCAGCCATCAAAAGAATGCAGAAAGACTCATTTAACCAGATTAATATTGTCATAATAATTAAATGAATAAACTTAATCCTTTATCAAAAACCACAATAAGAATTATTTAACAATTAAAACCAAACTCTAAATTCTTATAAAATTAACATAACACCTTCATAGCCTTACTATCACAGTAATAATTTTATTTCTAATTTTCGGACATGAAAAGTAATTTGTAACAGTAATTTCCAGATTACTCAATAAAGTAAATAAAATAATTAAAAATAAAAATAAACGCACAAAATTACCAAATTTTTACACAACATACAAAAACTCACGGTTCAATTGATTAGACAAAGAAATTAAAATTTCGACCTTATTATATAATAATCACAAATTATTTACTATTAACCACAAATATGCAAACATACATAGTTTAATTAATTAAACACAAAAACAGTAAGAAAACATTATTTTAAAATATAAAAAACACAGTACACACATACTAAGCCCCAATAAAAATAATTTTGGTAATTAACAATCACATACACTAATTATTTTAATAAATTCTCCATAATCACATATAAAGCAATTTAAATTCATGAAACGAGCACAAATCATCATTTCCACTAAACTTCTGCAATAACGAAATCACGAACTTCAACACCAAACAATTCCAATAATTCCAACAATTCTACTAATCATAAAGAAAGTTGTAAAACATAATTCACAAGAAAACAATCATAAGAAAAATTATAACATCCTATCATAAACTAATCATAGGAATCATTAACAATTCTAATAACGTGATCAACATTTCTAATAATCAAAAAACAAGCAACAACAATGAAAATCATTCTCCACAACATAAAAGTACACGGCACACACACTAATCACAATAAGATCATCAACTTTCCAAGATTAAAATATAAATGAAACAAGCCTAAACATAATCCTACCAATTTAATCTACTACCAAAACTACTCTAATCTTTAGCGCTCTAAGATAGCTACTAGTTACCTAGAACGTTGAAAAATAATGTAGCAAACAAAGACACTAGGCATTTTTCTTCTTCAACATTGAAAAATTTCATTTCGTGCTGTTCTGATCCAACCATAATTGCCGGCGATCGAAAGCTCGAATTCAAAATCGTTGCGGTCAAAGTGAAGATCAAGATGTTCTAAACGTACTGTCAATATTTTAGAACGATACAACAGTTAGATCTCCGGATATGATTATTTTCGTGAAGGTGTGACAGGAAAAACTGGGATGAACTTTTCTCTTCTCTTCCTCTTCTCTCTTTTCTTTGAAAATGACAAGGGTTTATGAAGAATGATGTTGAATTTCTCTTATCAGAATTTTTGCAAGGAAAATGGAAGCTTTAAGAGAGTTTTAATGAGGGATTAAATGGGGGGTTACAAAGGAGTTCAAAGGGACACCAATGATCAACACAACTCTTCACTCTCCTATACTCCATAATTGTTGATTTTCGGCCAGTATGGCACGCCACATATGGTGCAATATTTCATCACTCAAGTCGGTCCAACAACGTTACAAAAACGCTACGCGACCAAACCGCATCCTAAATGCCAAAATAAATAACGAAACTAATATAACGTTTAAAATAATTAACTAACAACTTAAAGTAAATATATATAAATATATCACAACATATAAAAATGTATACACATTCTCAAAGCACGTTCTGAAATAATTTAAATAATAAATTATTTAATTTTAATAGAAAAATATGATTTAAAGGCTAAACGTGAAAACAACTATTACAACATAAACATAAACTATAAAAGAAATATAAAATATATTTAAATATATTAACCAATAATATGACTTTAAAAATAAGATAGCAACGTATTTTTATACGGTTTAAAATAAAAGCTCACGTGAAAAGAATTTAATTAAATCATAAAAACAAATAAATAAATAACAAACAATCACAAAGACATTAAAATGGATTTTAGAAGTATTAAAGTTGAAGAATACATTAATAACATCAGATTCATCAAATTGACAAAAGGTAGAGTTGGTGGAATCACCCATTGCAACTTTCAATATCAACTTAATAAGATTGAATATTAAAATGTATCTAAATTTTATAAATAGTATGAACTTATCAAATTGATAATAAAGTCAAGGAATCACCCATGATGACTCGTATCAATTCCAATAAGCTAAATAATGCAAATAAGTAGAAATTTGTAAGTAAATACAAAACTTATCAAATTGACATTCAAGTCAACGAATCACCCTTTATGACCTATATCAACTCAAACAAGTCGAGTAAGTTTAAAATAATAAAACTCATAATAAATATTTAATAAAGACAATAATATTCAAATACTAAGTAATAAAAAATTTTTATATAAGTATTTAAAGTACACCATAAAAATTATAATTGAAGTAATACGCGGATTTACTAAATATAAATGGGTTTTCACAAGAACCATTTAAAAGGGCGTCTTAGAAATGAAACTCGAAAATTAAGTAGGAATAATTTAAATAATGAAAAACAAAAGGGTAAATGACCTTAAAACTTTAAATAATAACAATAAAATAATTTTTACGAATAAAAACTTTTCAGTTTAACTAGAAATATTAGTTTACGGAAAAAATACAGGAGAAAACTCTATCACGTTTTCTGAGATGTTACACTTAGAGAAGAAGAGAAGGAGAGATGGAAATTAGAGAATTATGTGAAGTGAGTAACTAAGCGGTGAGGTAGATGGAAGAGATGTGGGTATGGTTTTTTTTTCATCAAATAATAGAAAGTCATGATATCTTAAAATTATTGGGAGCAAAGATAACGGTGCAATATTTCACTTGTAATCTTTGGCTTCTCTAAAATGAATCAAATTCGGAAGGAGGCAAAGATAACAGTGGAATCTCCAACCTATTTTCTAAAATTATTATAAAGATAACAATGGTCTCATTAAACAGTTTTTTCTAGGATAAGATAACAGTCGAGTCATTTATTCGTTATACTAATTATGTTATCTTTTCCCCCTTTTGTAGTAATAGTCCTTTATGGTAATAGATAAGACTTGGATTTCGGACTCGGTACTACATGGGCTTGATTATGGAATTGACTGAGATTAGACATAGATTAGGCCTAGGGATGACAATAAAAATTTGGACCTGACAGATCTATATACTGTAAAATAAGATTGTACATCCGAATATAATTGCATAACACGGACCTGGATTCGTGCATCCGTCTTTTATTTTAAATACACTAATTTTAATTTTATAATGCTTAAAATTAAAGAAACCATTCTCATGAACTAATCCCCGCAATGCCTCACAAACATATAGCCAACCCTAACTGTCATCCATGACACTAGCCCCTTTCTATCTTTTCCTGCCGCACGACCAACAACTTGCAGGCGCCTCTGGCTGCACGACCACCAATGTGCAGACCTCCGACTGCACGAACATCAGTACGTCATCTTCTCTCTCGTCGCTCTCACTCACCTTCTCACTCTCTCAATCTGTCTCGCATATCCCACCGCGACTGCCCTCGTCAACAACGACACCATAACCACCCATCGCCGACTTTTGTCACTCGTCACTCTCACTCCCCTTCTCTCTCTTGTCAGTCTCTCTCTCTCTCTGTCGAGTTATCTGCTTGCCTTAACCACCAGCCACCGGCCCACTGCTACTTCTTGCCTAACCACTAGCCACAAGCCACGCTAGCTTCATTCTATCCACGTCATACATCCACGACAACAAACCTCCAGCCCCACTTCCACACCTTTCTCGTGAGGTGAAGACGTGAATTTTTTAGATTTGTTTCAGACTCGCTTCAGATTTTGATCAGTGAGATCCACAATAACTGGATTAGGGTCCCATTTTTTGAGACCCGTTGGATTCGAGGCATATTTAGATCCAATTTCTGAAAACGGTTCTAGATCTAGAAGGACCAGTTCAGATTCGACTCATTGCCATCTCTAATTGGGCCTATATGAAGATGTAAGCATTGGCTTGACTTAGTCTAGGGTTCACATAGAGATGCAAATAGACCTAGATTTTGACATGAGATAGACTTTAATGGGCCTAAGATGAATTCATGGACTCAAATGCAAATGGGCCTAAGATGAATGCAAATGAACTTGGATCGAGTTGATTAGATTTGTCTGGGCTTAATATTTTTTAACTTCATTATATTTTTGAAATGGACCCCTTTGTTTTGGATTTTTCTTTGCTTGAAAAAGATGATGACTGATGATAGATCAATTCTGAAATAGAATTTTTTTTATTAAAAGGACAAGATGATGATAAGTAATTTTTTTTTGAAAAAGATAGGATAGAAGAGGATATGATTGATTTTGAAAAAGAATTTTTTCTAAAGGATGGGATAGGATTGATATGTTGGAAAAGATAGGTTGGAGAGAAGGGATAAGTAGGATAAAATAAGATGCATGACGACTAAACTCTATCATGACCACTTATCTAGATGCACTTTTGAAGATAGACCCAAATCACCCAATCTTAGATGATATGCATGGAAAAGATTAAAATTTATCTTTGAATTAGGTGCGTCTTTTTTTTTTTTTTTTGAAAAAGATGACCTAAAAGTGATATGATGATGCAATAATAAATCAAAAATCGGCAATTAAATTTTCGAGAATGAGCCGTGGGAATGAAGTGCAGCTTTCTCCACCCGAAAAGAGTCTTGGGTACCACACGAGCAACCTGCGCCTCACACAAGAATCTTGTGTGCCACGCAAGGTCATGCGCCTCGTGCACGTTCCTTGCATGTGACACAAGATTCGTGCGTTTGCGCATGGTCTTCACCGAGTGGTTTTTTCTTCTGAAAATTTATTGGTCGTTTTTCGATGTTTTTGGGCTAATTCGAGGGGACAACAAGGGGAAAGCATGTTGAACATAGCAAACAAAAAATCAATGATGTCAAATAGGTAAGAAATATTAAGCATCTCCAACCTAAAGTCGAGATCTATATTACATACTAGTGGTCACGAGTAGGTTAGGCTTTAAAAGGGTCCATGACTAAAATATAATCCCACGCTTCGTATCTTTGCTTAAAAAGATGGCCACCTGTCTGACGCACTCCAGTCTCAAGTCAGGATCAAGAGAGCAATGACATGACCAGTTAGGTAGGTTTGCTTATGACTAAGATCCAACACTATTGCTCAGGAGGCTTTTTGGAGGGACAAAGTGCAAACCCCCCGGGGTGTCCCCTCACATAGAACATGCGCTAGTAGGGCAAGGACATAACCCTATGGTGGCTCTGAAGAATAGCCATGCATATGCAAGACTGTAATGTCATTTAAAAGTATAAAAATAGTATTAATCGCATATTTCAAGTTCACCCACTCATTAAAAATAAATTTGAATTATCCCTAGTGAACTTGCCAAATTGTAGGCATATTTTTATTGCCTATGCAGGATTAGCGCTGATTTGACTATCTCATCGTAAAGGTTTTTAGATTTGAAATTCATTCTGGAAAAGAAGTTGCCAACATGCCTTGAAAGGAAGACTTATAAACGTAATAGAATAAATGGGAAATCATGGGGACATCTTAGGGACTTATCCAATGTAGATTTCCTCGTCATAACTTCTTAATTGGTCAATAAACCAAAGATTGATTTCGGGGGGTAAAGGTACGAATATGACCGTGAATCAAATTCGCCCATAGTTGGCCTCTACTTAGGACAATTCATGTTATAGTTTTATGCAATTAAACAACCAAGCAATATGTTCATGCACTCTAAAAATTAATCTATGTTGGTTTACTAAATAAGCAAAAGAATAATTTTTGTGATATGTTTTGTAAGCAATCAAACTTACTAGGATCCTAAATCAATGGTCCAAATTATTTGACTTTATTGCTAGAACATTTATTTATGTTTTTTTAGCAAAAATAAACATATGAATGGTGATGAAAGCAATAAGCATATAGGCATGAATATATGAATAATATAATAAGCGGAAAGAGATTACATCATGAATACTTGTTAGTAACTTCAAGAAATTATATAGGTATTCAAATATTAAGGACCCTAAGGAATATACCTTTGTCGCTTGGGTCTTGAATAACGATTCTTAGGATGAGCAATCTTGAAGCTTGGATAGAAGTTAATGGAGATTGAGGGTTATTTTGAAGTGCTTGAAGTATTTTAAGCAATATATTTGGAGTATTGTAGAGGAAATCGTATTATGAAGTCGTGTCCTGAAAATGAATGGAACGAAGTCTATTTATAGGGAAATCAGATAAGATCCACGGTCGCGCGACGCGCAAGCCTGATGCGCGGTGCACGTCAGCTATGCGTGACATGCATCAGCTATGCAATTTTGAAATTTGATGACTGTCTCGATGTCGCGCGTGCGCATCGTTGGTGAGTGGGACGCAACCGGCTGCACGTCACGCAACCGCATATCTGGCCGAGTTTATTTATTATCCGATATCAAAAGATCGTTTTTTATCCTTTATTGAATATTACTCCCTCCGTCCTCGAAAGATCTGACACTTGTTGTGACACGTATTTTAAGGTGATAAGTTGTAGTGTAGTTATCAAATGTTATTTTATTTGAAAAGTAGATGTGATAGGAGTTGGCGGGGTATTTTTTATAAGAGGAGAGAGAAAGTTGGGTAACTTTTTATTGATGAAAGGTAGAGTGTGGGCCAAAGGAGTATAAAAGAAATAATATATTAATAGTGAGACCGTGCCAAAAATGGAAGTGTTCAAACTAATTTGGGACAAACATAAAAGGAAAGTGTTTAGACTATTATGGGATGGAGGGAGTATCATTTAGAACCCGAAATCACTTATCTAGAAGATAAAAGGTGATTTTCATAATATCATTTAAATTAAAAATATTTATAATAATTAATTGGGCTTTTAAAGAATGGGCTTAAAAATAAAATTGACAATCAAACATAATGAACTTGGCTTTTAAAACCGGGCTTGAAATATTTAAGACTTTGCAAACGATTTTCGGCTTAGCTCTTCTGATTACACTGCTTTTGGATCGGACCAATTAGGACAACGGTAAGCATGATCATTGGGTACTAAAATTAGGGAGACACGATTATGTGTCTATAATAATGGTTTCGGGTGCAAATTTGTGAAGGCATTCCCATATCAAAATCCATAGTAATGCTACTTTATCCCAAAACACCTATTTTCTTCCTAAAATTTCATTACCATCCATTACAACTTGGGAAGGTGGTATTGGGTGGTAATAGAAATTCTTGAAGGAAAACACATGTTTTGACATCAAGTTTCATTATCTTGGAAGTTAACATGGGAAAATGGCTTCACAAATTTGCACTAAAAAGCATTATCATTACCACCATTTAGTACTACTAACCAAATGGGCCGTTGAAGCTTTACGAAATGGTCATTCTAAACTCACCAATTAATTCGCTTTTTTATTTTGTTAAAGCTAAAGTGTATAAACTATACTTATTAGACTGTCGGCCCTATAATTAGAATTGGCCAACACGCTATTGTATGTTGTTTTTAAGGAAAGCCTTCGAGGGTAACTAAATATCATTGATAGGAATATCTGAATCCAACAAAGAATCAATATAAGAAAGAAAATAAACTAACCAAACTTTTCCAACTATAAGCCATGGCAGGCAATGAGCTAGCTTATGAGCCACCTCATTGCCATTCCTACGAAAAGAACTCTAACCATATTACTAGCATGAACGATGTCATTAAGAATAAGATGGAAGCTACTTCCACCTTACTCTTATGAAAATTTACATTAACAAGGGGAATACACTCACTTTCCACAACCACATTTTGAAACCCGAACTCCACAACCACATGGATACCAAATCACATAGTCTTTGACTCAGCAATTAACGGCTCCCAACAGTGCGCCACCTTCCATGCTGCAGCCAACAATACCTTACCATCCATCCCCCTAATCACCGCTCTAGCCGATGCACCTAGCCCTTCTTTATGCTCCCCGTCCACATTGAGCTTAACACTAGCCTCCCCAAGTGGAGTTCAGCGCTGCTGAGCAGCTAACTCCACGCGATGCCCCATATTTTTCTCAACACAAAGTTTCGCCATGAGTTTATGCACGTAGGCTATTGTCTGATGAGGATTACAAATCTCCCCCTCAAACAACCACCTATTTCTTGCATTCCCAGTAGCTTACTAGATCGACATAAAAAGCCCATGCTCAATATAAGGGAGTTGCTCCAGACACGCAAGTGCAAAGTCCTCAAACATGCGATACACCCTCGCCACTGTTTCGCTTGCCCTACTTGAATCCCTATAAGTCTTGCAATAACACAGTCCCACAAGAACGCAAATCTGTTTCATCTTCCACCTCACAAAGGTTACATAATAGTTCCATACAGACCCCTCTTTGTCGACAAAGCCTCACGACAAGCCGTCCAAAAGAAAAGCTTCACACAAGAGGGAGAGTCTGCCATATTTTACTCAATAAATTAGAGTCCATCACCGATGAAGCCACTATCTCTTTCTCCATCCAACTCACGAAAAATAGCTCAATAGGCTGAGCAAATAGAGCAGTTTCCATCTTTCTCAAGATCCCAACATAATACGCTTAAAATATCAGGGAGACGGTACATGAACTAAGAGGAATGCTCAAAATATGCTCTCACTCGAAAGGGAGAAAAAGTTCATTTATAAGAGCGACATTCCACTTAGCAGAATTAAGGTGAATAAGATCACAAACCTTAAGTTTCTCGCTCACATTGCCTATGGAGAAATAACCCTTCAAGATTGGGTATTAGGGATCAACAAACTTAATCATATTGAAATATTTATCCATCACCCACACACCATCTATCACCCCTTTGCACCACCCATTTCACCCCCGGCCCCCATATCCCACGCCAAGAATAGTTTGGATTTCTACCAAGATCGAAGTTCAAATAATACCCATTAGCATATAAATGAGCCTTCAATAATTCAGACATCAAGCTATCAAGAGATTGCAGAAGCCTTCAGGCTTGTTTACATGAAACAATCGCGTTGATATATTTGAAGTCGTGAAGGCCTAATCCCCCTGCCACCTTACGATTGTACAAAGTCTTCTAATTCAACTAATGAATTTTCGTGAACCCCTTTTTTTGTCCCCACCAAAAGTTTGACACCATAGAACGCAATTCATCACAAAAAGACAAAGAGAATTTAAACACACTCATCGCATAGGTCGGGAAAGATAGGGCCACTGCCTTGATCAGAACCTTCAGCCCCGCTTTAGATAAATTCATCCCTTTCCACCTTACAAACGCTTCCACAATCTCTCACGAACACCTTGGTAATTACCTTTTCGATCTTTATAGATAAAATTTGAAAATAACGGAGGAAGGAGGAGGGGAAGAGTGGGGGACATCAATTGGATTAAAGTTCTCACATAACTAAAATAGTTTCGATTCCATTTTTAGGAATTACAGCAGGGAGACCAAGGTATTTATAATGGATATCATCCACCTTCACACCTAACAATTCCGCCAGCTCCAGCTTCTTGTCTTAGACACCCCCATGCTTAAAGACAAAGTAGCCTTAATAAGACTTACTAACTAACTCGAAGCAAGCTCATAAACCCTCAAAGCCTTCTTAATGGTTTCCACCCCATGTACATTTGCCCGAGAGAAAATAATATTGTCATCTGTAAACAACAAATGTACAATAGAAGGAGACGAAGGCGCAACCTTATTCCACGCAGATTCTCTCTTTTCACCGCTTTCGACCACAAACGAATAAAGCCTCTGCACACAAGAGAAAAAGATATATGGATAAAGTATCACCTTGACGTAATCCCCGAGAAGGGGTAAACTCCTATGAAGGTGCTCCATTTTTCAGAACCGAAAGGGAGACCGATGAAACACAATGCATCACCCGATCTATCCATTGATCATCAAACTCTAATTTTTCCATCACAGCACGCACGAAAACTCCACTCAACTCTATCATAAGCCTTCTTCAAATCCAACTTCAAAGTAAAAGAACCCATCTTACTGCAGGATCTGTTCATATAGTGAAACATTTCGAGAGTCACAAGGATATTGTTAGTTTTAAACCTCCCGGGAGTAAAATTGCTTTGATTGATCGAAGTGATATCGGACAAAATAACTTTCAAACGATTGCCCAAAACCTTGTTAATCGGCTTGTGCACCACGATACAGAGACTAATAGGCTTAAACTCTATCATTTTATCTGGCGCTTTTTTCAACGGAAGCAGAACAATGAGTGTCATATGAATTGTTGCCGCGATATGACAATCCCTTATAGCATAACGGGTACCAGGGAAGTGAGAGCAGGTTCAACAATATGGCAATAATTTTGAAAGAAAAGAGGATACATACCATCCAGTCCAGGAGCCTTTAAAGAATGCATATGATTCAAAGCCACAAAGACCTCTTCCTCCAAATAGTCAGCACATAACATATCATTCATATCCTTTGTCACTCTTCTATCAATACCCTATAGCGTCTCCCTAGACTTTGTATCGAAGATGAGAACAAGTTTTGTAAATAATTATTAGCAAACATATCCACAAACTCATCACCATCATGACGTATACCATCTTCCGTCAATAAGAGTGTAATAAAGTTCTTGGTCCCACATAAAGTAGCTTTCTAATGAATTTTTTTGAGTTGTGATCGCCAGCAAAAGCCATATCAATCTCGATCTCTGCCGCCAATATGCCTCTCCCACACGCTATTATTGTTGGCCGAATAGTATTTGTAGAGAATACATTGGTACCTTTATAGTGTAATTCTTGTGTAAACCACTAAAGAGTGCAAGGATTCTGGACATATGATTAGGCTATGGTTCTCGATTACATGTAACTAATAGTTTTCCTAGTTTAGGTTTAGTCAGGTAGATATATTTATTAGGAAGATTAGACTAAGTATGTGTGTAGGCGTATTTTTATTCGCCTACGCGGGATGAGGGCGTATCTGACTACCTCATTGTATAGGTTTTATTAAAAAAGTTTTTGAAGTCGCCAACAAGTCTTTAAAGGAAGACTCATAAACCTAATTGAATATTGCGAAATCGTAGGGACAACTTAGGGAGTAATCCAATGTAGATTTTACCGTCATGACTTCATTAATGGTTAATGAAACATAGATTGAGTTCAGGGGTGAGGGTACGAACACGGTCAGGAACCACGTCGCCCATTGCTGGCATCTACTTAATATCAATTCACAACAAATTTTATGCAAAAGAATAACCAGAGAATATTTTCAACCACCCTAAAAATATTAGTCTAAGTTGGTTGATTAAACATATCAAAGAGACGATTTTAGTGACACGTTATTAAGCAATCAAAATTATAGGGTTCCTAATAGGTTGTTCAAATTATCTGATTAATATTAGAACGATTTCTTAGGTCTTAATTAGCAATAATAACATGTTGGTGATGAAACCATGAGCAGGACAATCATAAAAAAATATAAGAAATATAAAAAAATAAAGAGTTGAGATTAGAATATACAAAAGAACAAATATCGTTAGTAACTTCAATAAATAAAAATAAGAGAAATTTATTCAAGGACCATGAGGAATATACCAGTGTGGCTTCGGTATGAGGAAATAACAACCTTCGGGAGAAGCAATCGTGAATCCTTTAAACGAAAACTTGTGAAGATCGATCGAAATTTGTGTTTATGTGTTTGTAAATATGTGTTTTTGTGTTTGAAAGTATGAAAGTATGAGAGTATGTGAGTATGAGAGTATGAGAGAATTTGCAAGTATTCGGGCGCAAAGAGTACGTGAAAAAGTATATTTTAGATCCGGAAAATCATGGCATATTTATACAAAAATATTAAAAAATAGATAGAACAACAAACTGCGCGTCACGCAAAGAGTGCGCTGGGTGCACGTCTCCGTGTGGCGCACAGAGCCACGTGTCATGCGCAGATTGGTGCGCCTGACACGGCATAGCCAATGCGCTGCGTGCACGTGGCGCGCCAGACACGGTTACAGCCTTTTTCCTCTACGCGTTTTTGTACGATTTTCTTTTATCCTTTTAATTTCGGAAATCAACTTTTACGAGATAAAATCTGATTTCAAAAATATCTTTGAAAATATTTATTTAGTTTTGAAAATATTTATTAAAAAAATAAATAAAAACAATTAATTATCATGAATAATTAATTGGGCTTTTTTAAAGGATTGGGCTCAAAATATTTTTATGGGCTCAAAATACAATTAACTATCAGGAATAATTAATTAGGCTTTAAATTAGGACTTTGGATTATTATTGCAAATAAATAAGCTTTTCACCTTAAAACAATTTTGAGCCCGGCTATTCGGACTGCTCACCCCTTGGGTCCGACCAACTAAGACCGCGGTATATTTCATCATTGGGTCCTTAAATGGGGAGACACGATTATGTTTCTACAGAAGCCCCCACTTTAACTGAGGTTCAGGAAACCGAAAGACAAAGTATACGGTGTCGGGACAAAGAATGATTCCGAATGCTCTTCAGTTTAGAACTAATCTATATATCGCCGAAATCTGCGAAACAAAGTTAGTATGTAGGACGATAACTAAAAGCAATCTGATTACCTGTAGAAAAAGATGTTAGCAGATAGGTGCAAACAACTATGATAATAATGCACATAAGATGAAAAAAATACAAACTTAGACTCTCTAAGGACGCATGAGATGCTATGCAAGGATTTAGGTTATGCAAAGCTAAGGAATATGGAATGTCATGCAAGGTCGGGGTTATGCAAGGATAAGAAAGATGATATGTTATGCAAGGTCAGAGTTATGCTAGATTAGAAGGTTTGGATAAGTAGAGAATGATTAGGAATAGATGGATTGATTTTTGAAAACTATTTTGGTAAATAATACGGGTGCACAAGTGAGATCTGCAGATTACAACTTTTCGAGAGTTTGATCTGGAGGAACTATCACATATATAGGAAGCCCCCACTGTGGGTAAGCTTATTTTGATTTAGGCGTTATGAGCCTTTATTGGAATATACTTGATCTGTCTTGAGCATTCAGAGCTCTTCACTGGGGATTATTCGTTGAGGAGTTGATATAGGTAAAGTCAAATATCGCCAGAGATCATGGAATCATCGGAAAGCCCTTCAGGGAAAATGAGAGTTTGGATTGAAAAATAAAAGGTGTAAATTTGTGACTTAATGTAGGTGGGAAAAGGCTTTGACGAGGCTAGGTTCAGACTCGAGTCTCAAAGAATTCGTACCTTAATTTGCAATTAAATAAATCAAATGGAGCTTGAGAGGCAACTCGTCCAAGGATCTCTATTATTATCTCGTGAGGAAGATAGTTCGATAAGGTTGGTTTTGCGCAAGATAGTCTCTTCATGGTGTGAAATTATGAACCGTGGTAGTTTATACTCAAAGGGTTGTACACGAGATAAATAAAAGTTGTGTGATGAACTTATAAAATTTCGGCCAATTTTTTTTTCTATATATAAGGATTTCAAAAAAAAAAGCCAACTAAAAAGCTTTCAAAATTCAAAATAACATTATGTTTTCAAGAAACCGGTCCATAATTAATGTTGGTCAAAATGGAATTAATTCTATAAGGCACTGATTCATATTATGACTAATTGTGATTTGTTGGTTGGATATTGCCTTTATGGGAATATATAGTATCATTTTAATTTAAGTTAGGAGTGTTAATCTTTGAGTAAATCTCTAAATTTGGTTATAATACTTGCCTTAATGAAAGCTTAAATCACGAAAATTTTGACATACTACAACCAAAATTTTGTGATGACATTTATGCGTGTAATAAAATCGGTTATTAATAGGTAGATGAATTTTTAAATGGATAAATAAATAAAAGTAATTATTCAGTTCACAAAATGAAGTTTTAAATACAAAAATACATCACATATAAATGCTTGGCTGCATTAACATTGAGAATATTCGCTCCGGGACCTACATATAAATAGATTATGGTTAACATAAAAAATGTATTTACATTATAATGACATAAAAGTATTAATATTTACATATAATATAAATCCATACTTGAAAATATTAGCACATTCTTCAGCCCAATGTACATATGTGATATCTTGAACCTTATGTCCCTGTAAAATAGAATTGCCAACATCATGACTTAAAATGAAAACATAAGACTTATTCGCCCGGGGCATTAAAGTCAAACGAATAAATTTCCTGCCTTCATTCTAATTTTAATATAAGAGAAAATATAATAGTTAAGTAATTAAATATAACCATTTTTATAAATTATAATCAATAAATCTTAATAACTAAAAAATGATACATACTTAAATACACACCTGAACCAATTCCTTAATCAAGTCGAATATAGTAGTGTGGAATATTAGTTCTATTTGTTTGTCTCGTAGTAATATATTCATTCTTCCAGTGTTGTCTTCAATAGTCACCATAAAAGATAAACTATATCCATGAAACAACTTGAAACTTTGTGTGTCAATGTCGACTATACTCCCAATAACCCTACATATTTGTTTCTAAAAAATATTGAAAGAAGAAAGTTAATCATGTCTTTGTTATTTCATCAAAATAAAAGATACTAAATAGATGTAATAAACAAAAGATTAAATCAAAAGTACGATTGAACTTACATGCTTTGTATTTAAATAGTGAGATATCTTCATTCGCTTTGCATTTGAAATGTTCAAAACTTTTGTAATTGGTAATGGACATGTTTTAATGAAATTCACCGTCTCTTTTACAAAACGATCATCCATAAACCTAAGTGGCAAACATGATAATAAAATTATATGTGCGGCATTTTAAACAGATAAATTCATATTAATTTGTAAGAAATAAGAGAGAAGTAAATAAGACTAATTATTACCAATTAATCAATTGAGAAGCTTTTTTCGTTCGAGGTCGTATGTAGATTCTAGAATAAATTGTAGAAGTAAAAAAAAAACCTGTTCCAATATTAAAGTTAGTATACATAAAAAATTTAAAATAGTTCAGTATTTAGAGGGGTCATTAAATATTTCAACAACGAACTAACTAAATAAGAGATAAACAAAAATATTATATAATTATTCATATTACCTCGATCGTTTCCGATAGATAATCCACACGCTAGAATACACAATGGTTCATCAATTATTTCACTTTGTTGGATAATTGCTTTTCTTAAGTTCAGTCTAACTGCAGTACAACTATATATAAAAAATGAAAAAAATACTATCAATAGCGTTTCTAATAGGTTATCAAATTAAAGACAAATAATTTATCAAATGTATAATAAAAATATTATAGTACCTTTCATCCAAAATTACTAACTCTTGTGTACCATTGCTTGTAAGATTTGTTGTTTGATATATAATAATTCCAAGAACATCTAAATTTTTTACAAAATCGTTATATAACTATCATATATGAACTCAAAGAATCTAATACATATAACTATCATCTCTAGCTTCTTCAACGATTGAATTTAAACTTGAAATTTTGATTTGAGATGACAAACCCATTGCAGATCGAATTGTATGCCTCATAGCTTAAAGTGATTGAGAAGTGTAGGTAAAAAAATTGGTCATAAAATGTGATTATATACAATTTATAGATCACATCTTAAATATATCTTAAAAATCTATTATATCTAGATACATGATAAATGATATCGATTTAATATTGTAATAAATATAACTAAGATTTGGAATTTTGAATATAAGATATGTCGAAAAAAAATAAGGCATGAATATGGTAATAACGGTTTATTTTTTCATTAACTGTAAATAAACTAAAAATCGACCAAATAATTGAAAAAAAAATCTATAACATAATTAAATTGCAAAACATTTAAAACTTATTACAATTGTTTGTGCCACAGCCTGAAATTCATATAAATTAATTAAGAACTCGATGCGTGTTCATCACTTGCTATATAATTTAGCAACACTTTGTTTTTAAGCCGAAGAACATCCCCTTCATTCAAATCGACATCTTCAAAGTAATCATCGCAAACTTTATAAGCTCTTGGCGGAGTGCATTGAAGGTCATATAACATCATATTACAAAAATCAAAGTATTGCCGATAACCATCTATAGTGGTATAAACGTCTTCCACATGAGCCCATACATCATTACTTTTATTAATATGATATGTAAACATATTAGATACATCATGGAAAAAAATATGACCTCCACGAAAAAGGGTTAATACCATAGCATCAACATCAAGGAAATTCGAATTTTCCATCTTACGGGGCCATGCGTATTTCATTATAGCTTTACCTTTGTGGTTTTGTGAGGGAGATAGCTTTGCCATGAAAAAATACAAAACGTTTAGATTGATATTTTCATATGGGAAATGGTAACTATTTATAATTGATATCGAGACAATATTGTATTTAAAAAAAAAACAAATCCGAAAATATTGATCATATTAGAGATATTTTTAGAATACGTAAGTTGCACACATGTATCCTTCGGAGCATGCCTTCTCCAACATCTTGAGTCCATTATCAAATTCATTCTTTGTAAAATGGGTAACCTACAAATTTCATGCACAACAAAATTAACGAACAACTATTAAATAATGATTTTATTACATTTATAATCAATATTTTGAAAAAACAAATTCAGTAAAATTACCAAGCCAAAGCGAAAAAGAGCTTGAGGATTGTTATACTCTAAAAACTTGGTAAAAAAAATATTTGAATTATGACAATCACGCCATGCTCGATGAATTATGCCCTCGATTGATACACTTTGTATAACCATCTTATGATAAAAAATACCATTCAATGTTTTGCAACTGCGAACACAAAGTTAGAAGAATAAAATGAGGGTTATATATAATTCATTTGCGATTTATGTAAAATAAATCTTGGATTTGGATGTCCTAACCTCGATTTTAAACGGAATAGATGTTGTGGACTATCAACCGCCAAATGTCGAATAATCTCGAAAATTATTTCAATTGGAAGAATTATCAACATTTGTGGCCTTCTTCTTGATGATACCTTCATTGTTTTTTTAACTTAGGATTTTGTATATTTTACTCGATACTAACTCTTTTCTATATGGTTCACTTATATAAACTTCACACTTTTTTGAATACTTAATTAACTCATAAAATCATGTGCTAAAATTAGGTCATATGTTTAATTCCCAAAAGGCCGGATTTGTTAATAGAATTATATAGATTTTATTCGAAATATGTGTAGTCAATTTCGTACCTTTCCTAAAAATTAAATTCGGATTTTCTAGGCTATAATTTAAGGATTTCATAGTCATATTTAGTGCACAAAACGTGGCAATCACATTAATGATACAAATACGTTAACATATCCATATTTAGTCCTAAAATCGTGCCAATCAAATGATAGTAGATCTTATAAAACATAAATTATGTCTTCTTTTCCATTTTCATTGAAATCACCTTCTTTAGCACAAAAATCTAGGCAATCACATAAATTATGCAAATCGTATCACAATCATCATTTATTTCTAAAAACGTGGCAATCAAATGCCAAAAAATCTTTTCAAAACCGAGGTTAGTAGGTCTTATTTTTCAATTTGATAAAATCAAATGCCCAAAAATCTTATAAAACCGTCATTATTCATTAAATAGAGAATACTATTTCATACAAAACTATTTATAACTTAGTAATAAATTATTGAAATTAAATATATTTAGAAAATCGAAATAATGTAGCTATTATTTAGCAAAATACATTAAAAAGACTAAAAATATATAAAACACTAAATAAATTACTAATAAAAATTAGAAAAATATATTAGATAGATGATAACAAAGATACAATAAGATAGTCATAAGAACAAATCTACTAAAACTAAGAACAACTAACCTAATCTAACATAACCTAACACACGACTAAAACTAAGATCAACTCAAATTTTTATTAATACTACAAACTAAATTATTTTAACACACCATCTTCAATCATCACAGTTCTTCACTTCATCACGAAAATATTCAACAATATTCTTTGCTTCTTGAGAAGCAAGTTCAATTTGGTTACGAAAATAGATAATTTGACCAATGTAACCCATGGTTACCTTTCCTTCATCTTCTTCTAATTTGAGTAATTTGTAACATGCATTCGAAATCTTCTGATCAATTGTCGACCAAAACTCTAAAAATTCGAAAGTTACCTCGTTAACTTATTTGACATGCTTGACGATTTTAGGATCCATTGAGATAATTGCTTAAATTTGAGAGTTTTGAGAGTAATAGATGAAATGAGTTAAAGCTGAAATGAGTTGATATATTGAAAAAACAAAGAGGAATTTACCTCTTTTATAGATGGAAATGACCGGTTTTCATTAGGGCAAATTTATTGGATTTAGGTGGAAGTTGCTATTGCATTTATAAGGATTGACCAATTTAAGTCAAATTTGAAAAAGACATAGTAATTGATAGGTTGCATTGACCGATTTTTACAAATGTTATATCAATGCATTTAATTGGTTGGAAGACATATTAATTGGTAGGATACTTAATTTTAAATTTTTTTAGGGAGAAATTCGGATACTTTTAGATGTAGTACATTGCTATCAAAACATTCAATTGCAATAATTAATCTAATAGTTGACCTTCAATGTAAACAATAATTATTGAAAAAAAGAGATATGAAAAAGGTAAATATAATGACATATTGGCCATCTAACTTAATAAGAAAAAGAAGAAAAATATTAAGACATAATTGGACGTACAAACTAAAAAGAAAAAATAACTATTATTATTTAAATGACATTTAAATCACCAATATTGCGTAATTAAAGGTCATACAATGTCATGAAAAAAAACTAATCACTTTCATTAGATAAATAATGCAACAAAGCAATTTTTGTAGTTGGTATAACACCTCCGTCGTTCATGAGCTCGGTGAGGCTTGCAATGAAGAAAGTGTAGTGCCATATATTCTAGATCAATATAAATTATAGAATCATTGATTGTAAAAAAAACATACTCCGACATATACCAATTATCCGAATTCAAATCTTCTGGATCTGCGACATCATTGCAAACTTTGTAGAATTTAATATGACCGGAACGGAACATTGTTAGTACCATACCTTCGTGATAAAAAAAAATTAGAATGCTCCACTTTAGGATGCCAAATCTTTAAATTTCTAGGTGAAGAAGGTGTGTCAAATGAACCATAGTCATTGTGGAGGTTGTAGCCAAATGTAAAGATGATTACGGTATTTATAGTGCAAAAAAAAAAAGTCGTTTTTACCAAGGTTTTTTTTAAAAAATGTACACGAATATCCTTAATTGAGAATTTCCATATTAAAGATTGATTGAATTAATCCCTGAAATCACGTCTTCCAATTTAGGAATGATTTTGATTTAGGTGATCAACTTGCACATGATTGAAGATTGTAATTGATTGAATTTCGAATGATTAGAGGGGGGTTTGAAATTTTCGGCCATTACAATAGAGAAATGAACGACACGTGGCGATTTATCGTAGTTGGACAATGTTATAATTGAAAAAACTGCCATGTATAGGATTAATGAGGGTGACAGGCTCAAATTTGAGGGAGAATTCGTCAAAGCAATTTTCAAGGTGACACGTAGGATTTATAAAGCAAGGTTTATTAGTATATATAGATAATTTGTAATCTTATACTAATACAATACAATTGGTCAGGGAAAAAAAAGTTCGAAAATTATTGTTTTAACTCATTTTTATCTCTTTGCTTTATGCTCTTTATTAAAATTAAATTTTTTTATTTGTGCTATAAATTTAGATATAATTTATCTTCTAATTAGGAACATGTTGGGCTTCGGCTCCACATAACAACATGCAAGTGTTTGCCAAACTGACTAGAAAGCAATATGTGGAGCCATTGGAAGCATTAAAGCAATGCGATCACAGGTGCAACTTTTATGATGGCAAGAAAGTGAGAGGAGGATATGCAACCTTTGGTTTGCAAAGTTGTATAATGAAAGTAGTTTTCGCTCCGAGAGAGGAGGATGATACGTATCCTTCATTTGGCTCAAAGGTACCTTTGAGCGGGTACCTTAGATTACCAATGACATAGGAGGGCTTGATTAGGGGCACCGTTCAACAACCGGTGATTTTGACCATGAGAGTTGGAGATAATTTCAAGAACTATACTGGGGTATAATTTGTGTTTTTAATATTTTAAGCTTTCTAATATTCGTATTGAAAGATGTGTTTGTATTACCGTTATAATAATTAAATTTCCCTAATAATTGTTTCTTTTATTAGGGGTTGTATGATGGTGAGCAAACATTTACTGGGAGACATTGCATGAATTGTGTAGGGTACGATGATGATTGCTTCATTATTCAGAACAGTTGGAGAAAAAGTTGGGGAGAAAATGAGAGCTGCTACACATACACTTGGTGCATGTAGCCCATACATACACTTCCAATGGTAAGTTGCCACGTCGCTGCTAGCCAAAAAAAAAAGAGACGGAACAATAGCGGGAAACTTGTTGCGCCATATACATGTTTTGGGCGGGAATCCTAGCGCCACAAAATATGGAGAGAGAGAAAAATTTGTTTTGGCGCCACAATTATTTCATTAAATAATACTCCCACCTCCCACCTCTTTGCAATTTAAAAAAACAAAAGGATGTTCCATGCATTCATATAAATGGCCGGAGAAGACAACCGAAACATGGAAGCCATTAACGGTGGAAATTTTTCCGGCGAAGTTTTTTTAAATTTTTTTGTTTTGTTAATAAAATGCATTAATTAAACTAATACACTCCATACTCATATTGAACAACGTTTTCAGTCCCCTTAATTGGTTTGTAAAGAAGACATTCAACAGTCCCTTAGTTCGTTTGTAAAGAAGACATTCAACCCCGATAAGAACATGTTTTGAGCTGTAATATATTAGGGGTGATATTAATTTAGTAACAAAACAAATATGTTTGTATCCTAACTATATTTCCTTGAATTTGTATTTGTTAATTTTGACAAAATGTTGTATATATTATTAACAGTTCAAGAAGAATTTAAGATTCTGGTTTAGAATTAGGGAAAATTCCTGAGGTACCCCTGAGATTTGACGTAATTCTTAAATTACCCCTCACATTTGGAGAATTCCTCAGATACCCCTAAACTTTGACGTTGTGCTCAAAATACCCTTACTATTGACGGCGCCTTGACGATGTTAGGGTTTTTCTCTCTCCCTTCTCACCATCCTCCATTGATGAACCTCTAAGCTTTTTCTCTCCCTTCCCACCATCTTCCATTGTTATTTTCTTGAATTTTCGAACACATTTATGCCACTAATTTTGAATTATAGTTAGATTTTATGGTTAAAAGAGATTATTCATCAAATTCTAAACTAACAAAATAGAATCATATTATAGTTTGTTAAATTAATTCAAAAATTCTTCCGACAATTTCTTGCAACGGTGGAGCCACAGCGGTGGGCGGAATTTGGTGAATCTGGGCGTTAGAAGGTGGCGTAGATAGGTGGAGAAGGGCGGAGAGAATTACGGTGGCTGGGCTTTGACCAGCTGTTTGCGACTCAGCCCATTCACTGGCAACGACTGCTAGTGGTTGCTGCTTGCAACCACCACCAGCGGTTGATGCTGGTGAATGCTGCTGCTGAGGAGAGGTGCTGGCAGCCCTTCGTGGTTGTTGGCTAGAATCTGGGCAGAGCTTCCCAACCATTATTCTCCCTGCTTAGATTCAATAGGGTCTGATATAGTTTAAACAAAAAAAAATTTGTTTTAATGAATAGTTTGATTTCGAGCAAAATTATGGGTTTCTAATTTTGCAAATAACAATTAATGAAGATTGGGAGGAGAGAGAGCAGTGAGGGGAGAGATAAAGCTTAGAAGTTCATAAATAGAGGATGTGGGGGAGAGAGAGAACACCCTAACGGTGTTAGAGCGTAGTCAATAGTAAGGGTATTTTGAGCACAAAGTCAAAGTTCAGTGTTATCCGAGGAATTCCCCAAATGTGAGGGGCAAGGGGTACCTCAGGAATTTTCCCTTATATTAAACAGCAAGCTTTCCAGTTTAGGAAACGTTTGTAGTCCATTATATGATAATAAAAATTAAAAGTATCATAGATTATTTAAAAAAAAAATCAATGATATTAATTACAAAATAATTTCAAACGACTATAAGTTTGCAATTTTTTTTAGTAACAGTAATTATTTTAAAAGTAATACAAACTTATATTATAGTTTGCAAAAAACGGCGGTGTATAGTATAATTATTTAATGTCCCCACTTCTTGACATGGTGAAGATCCCGCAATCTTGGTTACTACAACGACAATAAAAACGCGTTTATGGCTATTAGGTCCCGAGTTCGAATCCCATGCATCCCAAATTTTAATCCTCATTAAAATGATTTTTTTTAATTTTTTTTTGTAGAAACACTTTAGTCCTTTCTGGTTTAGAATCAAACAGCAAGCTTTCCAGTCCAGGAATCGTTTGAAGTCCATTATATGATAATAAAAATTAAAAGTATCACATATTATTTAAAAAAAAAAAATGAATGACATTAATAACAAAACAGTTTCAAACGACTATAAGTTTGCAATTTTTTTAGTAACAGTAATTATTTTAATAGTAATACAAACTTATATTATAGTTTGAAAAAAACGGCGATGTATAGTATAATTATTTAATGTCTCCACTTCATGACATGGTGAATATCCCGCAATCTTGGTTACTACAACTACAATGAAAACGCATTTATGGCTATTAGGTCCCGAGTTCGAATCCCATGTATCCCAAATTTTAATCCCCATTAAAATGATTTTTTTTAAACATTTGTAGTAAAACTTTAGTCTTTTTAAAATTCATAGTAGCACTTTAGTCTTTTCCAGCAACAAGTTGTAAAAACATGGTTTTAGCAACTTAAAAACTAGTAAAAATTGAAATTTTGAATTATGTTGTTTAATTGGCCTATACATAGATACAATAAAACAAGTAAGCACAATGTTATTTTAATTAGTAACGTAGACATATAAGTATACGTATAACTTGGAGTGATGAAGCATAATAATTTAATAATGTTCTTAAGCGTCCCAAATCTAATATATATGTATGTATAAAAGAGGATTTGTCAAGAGTTTTTCGTACGCCACTTAAAAAAGATGTTATTTCGACCAATGAAAAAATAGATTTAATAATATCACGCTTGAATAAATTTTGTAATTTAAAAAAAATAACATCACACAACACTAAACATTACCTTCACTGTTATAGGGTCTTGTTGATCATTCATCTTCCGAGCATTATTTTCATGACTATTCAGATCAGGGTCTTGTTGATCTTGATCAGCGTTTTCTTCATTATTCAGATTATGGTTTATATTCTGATCATTGTTTTCTTCGTTAATCAACTCAGGGTCTTCTTGAACTTGGTTTAGATCTATTACTAGACGACTATTGTTTGCATCGTTATCCATTTCACTGTATTATTTGTATGACATAAAGAAGTTCGTATAAATCATCTTTTAACAATATGCATATTCAATAGACTAGATTACGTATACTAAACAGTTCAATCATCTTGTCTAAACCATAATTTCAAGTGCCTCTACTGTGTCATGAGTATAAATTTGTATTTTAAAAAAGGTTATCAATGCTCATGAAGTTTTAGTGTTCATATAGTTGTATACAGAGTAAAGGAATAAACTTTAACTTATGGATTCATGCAATAAATCTGATAATAAAAATGTGCTCAGTGATGTTTTAGTCTTCGTATATCGTTGTTTACAAACTAAATGAATAAGGATTAACTATTGAATAACGTGCCTAACTGGGGATAAATGTAGATATAGTATATGGCTTCTCAGTTGGGAACTTAAATTCGAGCTTCAAGAGTCAGTATTCCAGCTGAAGACACTGTAAATTCAATCTTTGACACCATACTTCACGGAATATATGTCTGAATTTTAGTGACTGTAAATGTTTTGCAAATATTCTCTTCAAATTCGGTTCTTAACAGGAGTTTGCAATTTTTTTTGTCGTAAATCATAAGATAGAAATGAAAAGAATAAATCCCCTCATATGATAAAAAAAACTAATACGCGGATGGTCACATTAAAATTGGACAAACATTGCTATTGTTTGAAAATTGTTATATAGTAATTGTATTAATTAGTAACATAAACATTTAAAATGGTATCAGCAACCTATTAATTAATTTACATTCAGCTGTATAATTCGAAGTCTAGTGTATTAACATTATCAAATTTTACAATATCTGTTATTATCTTAACCACATATTTAATTAAAGAGACGTTACATTTAATAATGTAGACTTGTCCCAAGGCAAACCTTTACAGCTTCCAAGACACCCTCATTTAGTATTTCTTCATGATACAAAAAAATATCATTTTAATAGGGGAAAATGTTACAAGTTACAAATTAAAAAGTGCTACTACAAAATAAAATAAAATAAAAACAAAAGAATGGGGGAGGGGGAGGAAATGTGGAAGTAATAGCAAGCATGGGATTCGAACTCGAGACCTCACAGCCATAAACGCGCTTTCAAATGTGCAGTTGTAACCAAGTTGACGAGATATTCAACCGTGTTAACAAGTTGATACATTAAGTAGTTATAGTAAACACCACCGTTATCTGCAAACTATAATATAGGTCTTGGTTACTATTTAAATGTATGGTGTGACTAAACAAATCACAAACTTACAATCTTTTCAAATTTATATGTTATTAATATAAGACAAAATTGGCCTCAACACCCTGAACTATAGCGCGGGTGCACCATACAGCTCTAACTACGACTTATAGCCAGAACACCCCAAAGTACGGTCTTGGGTGCAGTCCGTACCATAAATGAGGTCGTGGTCGGAATTCTCACCGGCTATAAGTCGAGTGCTAGATATTGGGCAGCCATAGAAACGTTTTTCTTGATTGTGGTTAAATTTCCAAGTAGTTTGGACTACTGCGGGCAATCGATGTGGACGGTAAACCCTACCATTACCTAAACTGGTATTTGAATTCTTCTTGAAACTTGAAGATGAAGCTGAGCTCATTGTTGTTATGCGGATTTCTCTCTTTCAAAATTTAGGGTTCATTTGGGAATAAAGAGGGAATTTGGGGAAGAAATTCTTTTTGTTCAGTTGAGGAAGGAGAAAATGAAGGCACGCACCTTTTTTTTGGTTAAGTAAAAAAATTAGGGTTGAAAAAGAAGAAAATAAGAATGGGGAGACAAGCCGGTGAATATTTCTAGGCACCGACCTCATTTATGGTACGAACAACACCCAGGTCCGTACTTTGGGATGTTCTGGCTATAAGCCGTAGTTGTAGCTGTTTGGTGCACCCGCGCTATAGTTCAGGGTGTTGAGGCTAATTTTGCCTTAATATAATTGATTTTTGTTTTATATATATATAATCTATTTTACTTTCAATTTTAATTAGTTCAGTAGTTATAGTAAAAATCGAATGTTATTTGCAAACTATAATATAGCTCCTGGTTACTATTTAAATGCAACATGTTACTAAACAAATCACAAACTTACAATCTTTTCAAATTGATATGTTATTAATATAATTGTTATTTTGTTTATATAGATATATAATCTGTTTTATTTCAATTTTAATTATCATATAATGGACTCCAAACATTTCGTGGATATTAAACATTAGATTATTATTAAACACTTCAGTTGATCTTTTAAATATAAAGTTATCATTAACATAAATATTTGTATTAATGTTATTATTATCATTCAGAGCCGGCTATTAGGGGGAGCAACCTGCACGACGGCTCAAGGTCCCCCCTTTCGATGGGCCCCACCTTTGAAAAAGTGGAAAGTAAATTATTAAAAAAAGTTTTGGAAGGTTATGCTTTTCTTCTAATTAAACTTCTCCCATCTTCAACTTTTTCTCTCACTTTATTTAGTTCTCAACTTTTTCAATAGCTACGGCTCATAATATTCATTATTTTTTTTCGTATTTATTCTTTTAAGTTAAACCAACAACCATGCCAACAATTTATATCTTGCCTTCTCTCCTTTCTCCCATATTAAGTTCTTGTGGTGGCCGGCGTTTTGTACGGTTGATGGAAAAAAATTCGACAATTTAAATTAGTTTCCAACAATATATATATAAAGGGCAAAAATTCCAATAATATCAAGGCGCAAATTTCGGTAAATATGTCTCTACAATTTAGGGACCCATTTCCAACAATATATATAAAGGGCAAAAATGTTACAAGTTACAAATTAAAAAGGGCTACTACAAATTTTTTAAAAAAAACAAAAGAATGGGGGAGGGGGAGGAAATGTGGAAGTAATAGCAAGCATGGGATTCGAACTCGAGACCTCACAGCCATAAACGCGCTTTTGAAATGTGCAGTTGTAACCAAGTTGACGGGATATTCAACCGTGTTATCAAGTTGATACAATAAGTGGTTATAGTAAAAATCGAATGTTATTTGCAAACTATAATATAGGTCCTGGTAATTACTATTTAAATGTATCGTGTTACTAACCAAATCACAAACTTACAATCTTTTCAAATTTATATGTTATTAATATATATATATTATGTTTTAATTTCAATTTTAATTATCATATAATGGACTCCAAACCTTTTCTGGATATTAAACATTAGATTATTATTAGACACTTCAATTGATCTTTTAAATATAAAGTTATCGTTAACATAAATATTTGATTAATATTTGTATTAATGTTATTATTATCATTCAGAGCCAGCTATTCACTAGAGGAAAAAAGGTAAAGGGTTGTTATGCAAGGGTTGCGGTTATCTGAAAAACGTAGCCCTTAATCCAAAAGGACTGCGGTTAGAGAAAAAACCGCAGCCCTTTATCAAAAAGGCTGCAAATTTTAAATTAACCGCAACCCTTAATGTAAGGGCCGCGGTTAATTAAAAAAACGCAGCCCTTCTTCTTCCTTTTTTTTAAAATTTCTTTGGCTCATTAACCTTAACCCCAACATATTCCCGCAAACCGTGACATTCCCACAAAACCCTAACTTTTCTCCTCTCTCTCGTTGGAGCTCTCCGGCGTTATTCCGCTCGCCGGAGCTTCTCACTCGCCCAGCGTCGCTGCTGCTAGTACTTCGACAAAGCCGCGCTTCTTTAAAAGCATGTCCAGGTAATCTCGTTCGAATTTTGTTGCTGTATTTCAGTTTCGTTTTTTGGTTTCCTAAATTTGGGGATTTTTTATGGTCTTCTTTGATTTATTAGGGGTTTTTTTGATTCAAAAATGTTATCGGTCACCTCGATTTATCGGCGAAACAAAATATTTCTTCCGAAATCATACCAAGTCTATGGATGAAGATGATGATTCCGAGGTTGAGATGTTGAGTATTTCGTCCAGTGACGAGGAATCGTCGAAAGCGTCAACTTATAGCGGCGCCAAAGGCCGGAGTAGAGCTGCTAGAGCGTCGAAAGATGATGCCGATGTTCAGTGGGCTGGTGGCGAGCCTGATTGCTGGAAGCGTGTCGATGAGTCTGAGGTAGGTTTCAGCTTTATAATTGAATTCAATTGGTTTTTTTTGAATTATTTTTGGTGAATTTGGAATTTTTGTGTTCTTGTAGTTTTATGATTTGAGTAGAGTGTCAATGTTTTATGTTTCATTGTATGATCTCGTTGTCGTGCTAAATGAACTTCAATTGCGTGTGGATGAGTCTTCGGTTGGTTTCACCTTTAAGAAGATGCTAGTATATGGTGAAATTGAATTCAATTACGTTTTCTAGTTGTTTTTGGTGAATTTAGAACGTTTGTGTTCTGATTATAGGATTGAGGAGATTATCAATGTTGTATGCTTCACTGTGTGATCTTGTTGTCGTGCTAAATGAAATTCAATTGCGTGTGGATGAGTCTGAGCCTCTGAGGTAGGTTTCAGCTTTAAGAAGCTGCTAGTATATGGTAAAATTGAATCAATGATTCAAGTCCTTGATGTCGAAGACCTAAGAATTGAAGCATTTTGAGGTTCTCAAAAGCATGTTCCACTAGAAGCACATGATGCACACTTGAAGTGAAATTGATTTTCTTTTTTGCCTTTGATCCTCAAGTATTTCGCTAGTTCTTAGTTTCTCTCCAAAAAAGCAGTAAATGGTTCTATCTAAATGGCTCTTTTAAATGCACTTGAAGTGATATTTGTTTTCATAGAAATGATAGTTTGGTACTTTTATCTATTTATTTATTGGTGTAAATGGTTCTAGATAGAATGAATTTGAAGCATAATCTATTTCCTCATGTGCTCGACTGCTTAAACTTTATCATTTCTAGTTATTGAAATTTTAAATTCCTGCTTCAAACTTGTGCTGCGGATTCTGACATGGAAGATACTCACAGTCTAGATGTGGAAATAACTGCAAATCGAACTGCTAGCTTGTAGGTTGATTTGTATTTGGCTTACGCTTACTATTATCAGTTGATGTCTCTGTAGATGTTGCATGACTTCAAGTTGAATAATTAATTTTGACTTCAAACAAAAGAAAACTCTACTTTTTGATCTAGCTTGATGAGTGGGGAAAAAATATATATAAAGGGAAAAAATTCCAATAATATCAAGGCGCAAATTTCGATAAATATGTCTCTATAATTTAGGGACCCGTTTCCAACAATATATATAAAGGGCAAAAATGTTACAAGTTACAAATTACAAAAGGGCTACTACAAATTAAAAAAAAAACAAAAGAATGAGGGGGAGGAAATGTGGAAGTAATAGCAAGCATGGGATTCGAACTCGAGACCTCACAACCATAAACGCGCTTTCAAATGTGCAGTTGTAACGAAGTTGACGGGATATTCAACCGTGTTATCAGGTTGATACAATAAGTGGTTATAGTAAAAATCGAATGTTATTTGCAAACTATAATATAGGTCCTGGTTACTATTCAAATGTATCGTGTTACTATAATATATGTGATCGTATTCCTTAACATGAATATTAGACAACATATTATTATTATTATCTGTTAAGTAAAAGCTAAAAACAAATTTTTACAGCTTATTGCTTCAAAAGACTATAGTGCTACTATAAATTTTTATAAATACTAAAGTGCTACTACAAATTTAATAAAAAAAACTACAAATTGTTAAACTAAAGTATAGGTTCTTAATACTACAAAAATGTAAACCGTTACTAAAAAAGTTACAATTTTCCTTTTAACCTGTTTTATTCTGAAAATGTGACGATTCACATATTTATTCGTTTTTTTGTTTTTCTATTAAATAAACTGTAAATGGAATTTAACATTAAATAACCGCTTTTATATATTACAAAATTCAAATTCCCAATACAATTCCATTGTCTAATCGTAATTTCCATAGTTCCGTTGATATTTCTATTTCTCTCTCTATCTATCATCCCTCAATCTCACATTCTCACTCTAACTTCCATTGATATTTCTATTTCTCTTTGTATCTATCATCCCTCAATCTCACATTCTCACTCTAATTTCCCTTGATATTTCTATTTCTCTATCTATCTATCATCCCTCAATCTCACATTCTCACTCTAACTTCCATTGATATTTTTATTTCCCTCTTTATCTATCATCCTTTGTCTTCTAGTCATCCCATACTCCCTATCTATACAAAATGGCGATGATAACGATGTGGTATGGGGGCAATTTGGTATCAGATCCCATTAGAAGATATATTGACGGATAGTCCTACACTTTTAGATTCGAAGAGGGAGAATTCCCTGTGGAAAATTTAAAATCCAAAATTCATGCTTTAGGGTACCCAAAGTATAAGTTAAGGTACGTAGCATCACTTGTTGATTTACAAAATTCCATTCATCAAGTTGATAAAATGCGGGACTTCAAACAACTCAGGCAAATGGGTCTCTCAGAAGGATTTGTAAACATTTTCGTTCAAGACAAATCGACGAGATCTAAACAAAAAGAAGCAACTAAAATTGGAATCCCAAACCCTAATACGATTGTAAAACAAAACAATCAAACTCGCCGAAGGAAACACGTAACAATGGGACCAAAACGGAGATTTGTACGACATGGTATCGGCAATTCAATGACTAGCGAAGATGAACATCAGGTGAGTATCTCTTATGAATTTTTTTTTGACATTAGTGTCAGTGTTGCCTAATAAACTAGTGTAGCAAATATTCATTCTTGTTATCAAATAATGTTGTATCTATGTTCTTCAGTTTACCAACTACTCATACCCTTACCTTTAGTGTCAATGTTACCAAATAAATCGGTTTATACAAGTGTTTCATTTGTTTGTTACCAAATAATTTTGTATCATTTTGGTATTATATCTATGTTCTTTAGTTAACCAACTACTCTGAGCCTTACCATAAGTGTCAATGTTACCAAATAAATCGATTTATAAAATTATTTCATTTGTTGTGATCATGCTTGTTACCAAATAATGTTGTATCTACTAAGTAATATGTGATGTTTCAGTCCACTGACACTGGCGAAAATTCTCGTGAAAATGATGATAAAGAACAACAACCGACTAATGAGGCAACCATGGTTCCTCCTGTTGTTAGAAACAAAGTAAGTTTTTTTCATTGAGTAAATTTTAAAATATTTGCTAGGTAGGTTATTCACTTTCGATGTAGCTTGACAAATTCCCTGCTTGTAAAAATATTCTTCAGTGCCCATCTTTGAGTTGTGATGTTGCAAGATATGCTAAACTCATTGGTAAATTGTCAAGAGATCAACGTCAGTGGGTTAAAGATATGGGGTTCAAACACATGCTTAGCATTAAGATCACCTACATTGACCCGTTGTTTGGTGTTTGGGTTACTTCTTTGTTTGATCCTTCAAGTAAGACTCTTAAAATGAGGGATAACATATCAGTCACCATGGATGATGAAATGGTAGGTTGGGTATTAGGAATTCCCGCCAGCCCTGATCTTCTTCATCCCGAAGAGGCAAGCCTGAAAGAATTCAAGGAGTGGAAAAAGAAATACAAAGAAGAGACGACGTATGGTGCGTTAGCTGAGGGAACAATATACAACATGGTTCTCTCCGAGAAGAGCAAAAAAACAAAGTTTCAACGACATTTCTTGTTGTACACGTTAGGTGTTCTACTATGTCCTACACAAAAGTGTGGGTGGATAAGTCTCCTACACGTGTATTTGTTGGGGAATGCATCCAAGGCTTACAAATACACCTGGGCAAGTATGTGCTAGACTGGTTAGTGAAATATAGAGAAAAATTCGCCACGACAAAAGAGGGTCTAGGAGGATGTACCGTACTCATTTTGGTAAATCACCAAATCATTCACTCTTGTTTCATAACCTTTGTTCTTTAAAAATTAAGTATGATGTAGAAGTTTTCCGTGTTCATTTGGAATTTTGCTTGATCGATTTGTCAATTCCTAGGTGATTTACATAGATAGAATTGCCCATGAGAGGAATGTTGAGTGGAACACTACATCAAGCAGAATACGTTATTGGGACCAAACTGATGTTGATTATGCTTTGAAAATTGACATAGGAAGTAATGGGAGCCTTTGTTTTGCACATGTAATAAAATGACATATGAATAATGATAATAGTGTTTCAACACCCATATTGATCCGTTATTTTGTATGTGTTATTTGCAGGCAATGGATAATGTGGTTTATGGGGAAGACCACCCTACCAGGTAGAGATACAACAGATCACTTGGTGAAGACACTAAAGACAAATCTTATTAAGCATATGTCTAGGTTTTTACATTTTATGTATCACCTGTATTATTATACATTCTACATTTTACTAACTTTATTATTTATTTAGTATCATTAATATATTATGTAGTAATGCATTCGAATATGTTATATTCACCTGTATTACGTAGCTTTTTAAAATTTAATGTGTTTGTAGTATTATTATACATTCTTCATTTAACCAATTGAGTTATATCACTAACAATTTATTTAGTATCACGTATAATTTATTTAGTGCATATGTTTGATAAATGAACAATGCATGCAAAAAATTTATTAAATGAACAGTGCATGTAATTATTATAAAACCTTTTTTAAACAATATATCAATGCATTTATAGAAAATAATTATTAAAACGAATTCAATTAAAATACTCTTATACAGGTTCCCTCATTGGACCAAATATGTTAAAACAGTAAATAATCTAAAATAATTAGTTACACAGTAACCCATATAAAGTTATAATTATAGCTACCTTTCTTATGGTCTCAATGCATAATTATACTTTACATGCGCATTTCCTCCAACCACTGATTAATGACGACGCTAAAGTTGTTTTTCTTTGTGGCGGGAAACAATTATTGGCCTTAATCTAGAATTGCAAAAGTTCTGTTACTAATTAAATATGTTTTTTGCATGCAATTGTTTTACGTTGCAAATAAACCATGCTCTTCGTTACCAAGAGAATGAGGGTCTCGTATTTTAAGTACACAAGTGTTTCCCGTACTAATATGCTATTTTAGCGGGAAAACACCTACAACAATACACCTTAGGGTAGGTGAATTCTCATCTATAAATAAGGCTAATGTGATGGCTAATGTGATTATCACACAACATTTCCAAGAAATCTAATCATTTTTCGCTACAATACCTTCATAATCAAAAGGCTAAAGTTATGGCTAGGTGCAGCAACTCCTCCAAGAAATGTTTGGGTAAAAAAAATCTCCACTTGCATATTCCTTTGTTGTTATATTGTTTAATAATTGGGATATTATCTCAAATGACCCTGACATATCGGCCTTTTTCCCAAATAACCCTGACATTTTTCTCTTTCGCAGATAACCCAAAACTTGTATTTTGTCATCAAACTTGACGGAATAGCTAACGGTGTTAACTCTTTGGAATTTATAATTAAAAACCTATTTATTTATTTTTTAAAAGAATTTGTGTTCTTCACCCCTATCATCTCTTGATCCCCTCTCTCTTTCCTCCACCACCTCTACCACCCCTTGATTTTCTCTCTCCTCCTCCATCCACCTAAGTGATTTAAGCACCATTAAAATCAACTCACAAAAGAAACAAACAAAAAAAAACAAAACTTGAAGATGTGATTTTCAAATTGACAATATATTAGAGAGAAGATAGAGCAGAAAAATGCTGCCGTTGAGAAATAACAGTGCTAGTCCCAATATTTCCCATCAACTGAAGTACAAAATTGAACAGGGGTTCTTACAGTACCAACAAAATTGACCCAATTAGCCACCTTTGGTTGGAAGGGAATTTCAGTGGGTCTTGCCAATTTTTTCTTCTCCATTGGAGAAAAAGCTTAAAAATTTTGTTGAGAAAAGGGGAAATTGGTGGAGAATGGAGATGAAAGAGAATATGGGTTGAGATGAGTGTGAATTTTGCAAGTTTTGACGAAGATTTTGCGCAGAAAGTTCATGGTGTTGTCTTAATTTTTGCGGTGGGATTTGGTAGAGTAGAGTGGTGGTGCACTGGTGCTTGATGAACTTTCAAATAAGGGCGATTTCAAGAGGTCCTCAAATTCCGAGATGGTTGCCGAAATTCCCGAATTTAGATCGGATAAAAGTGTGGGGTTGAACGATAAGGATGAGGGTTTATGGGAGGAGAGATAAATTGAGTATCGTTCGTTAAAGCCGGCCAAGGAGGAGAAGGGAAGAAGGAGAATGTGTTGCAGGGGAGGAGAGAGAGAGTGAGAAGCAAGTGGACTAACAATGGAGGTGGAGGAGGAAAGAGAAAACTGAGGGAGGCGGGGGAAATACAGAGGGGGTGAAGAATAATTTACTTTTTTTTCTTTTAAAAAATAGGTTATTAATTATAAATGTCAAATAGTTAACACCGTTAATTATTCCGTCAAGTTTAATGACAAAATACAAGTTTAGGGTTATCTGCGAAAAAAAAATAATGTCAGGGTTATTTGGGAAAAAGGCCTATATGTCAGGGTCATCTAATATCCCTTAATAATTCCCATTGTATTTTATAAATTTTTGGATGCTTTACTAATAATATAATTCCTCTTTGTAGCTCCACGCATGACCAAGAAGTTAAAAGAAGAACTCGAGCGCACTAGGGAGAACATATTTAACCGATTGTTCATGCGAGAAGTTATATGGAGTATTGGTCCACTAGAGGCTGGTAAGATCGTTACCCGAATTGGTCACGCACCAAATGTTGAGAAACTGTATAAGGAGGAGAGACAACATTACATGTTGAGCCATTTCTACTTCGACCAAATGCCGACAAACTCAAAGGGCGAAATCATTCAATCCGTGCCTGAGAATGACGACCGTATAATCAAAACTGAACCATATGAAAGTGGTTATGAGGAACAAGTCTGTCCCAAGAGGTTAAAAAAAATTCATTTCATCGACCTAAGTAACTTAGACTAAGATTTCTTTTAGGAGTATAAATTATAGTTGGTCTACTTATAAATTTTGCATTGGATCTGCTATGTTTTTTGTTTAGTATCATCTTGGGTTTGTTTTATTTTACGTTTTTTGGGAACAAACCATGTCTTCAACTATGTTAATGTAAGGATTTTATGTTCATATTACCCTTTTCAATGATGAATGTTTAATCTTCTGGAATTAAATATGAGCTTTATATTTTCATACTTGTACTAACTGTACGAGCTCCATTCTAATCATTGTCAAAAACCAATCAAACATAAAATTATAATATATGTTTCAAATAGTTACTAAACAATAAATTAACAAACATATCCAATAACAAAACACTTCACCTTCCTTTCTAATTTTTTACCGTTACCCTATACAATGACAACGGTCATCTCCCTAATTCACCCACTATAAAATAATAGAAGTTGATTATGGTTTACAAACTTCATATTCGAATCAAAATACCAACAAAAAAATCACAACAATCAAATGACTATTGTAAATCAAGTAACACAGTCCGTTGATTCGTCAACAACTCATTCATCAACCATTCTATGCAGACATGACATTCCAGCCAAACTTCAATTGTGCAAGAAAACAAAAAACGCAGGGCGTAAGTTCTATTGTTGTTCAAAAGGGAAGGTAATATATTTACACCCCAAATAATAATGTACTCAGTTTTAGATAACATTTTCATCTGCTAGCCATAATTACTTGTTTCATATGGCAGGAACTAGATTGCGGTTTCTTCGCATGGGAAGATGAAATTAGTGGGAGCGACAACCATAGCTTACAAATCCAAATTTTGCACCTGAAAGAACAACTGTTGTTGCTAAACAATGAGTTTGACAAAATAAATATGGAGAACATCCTGCTCAAGTCAGAAATTGAACTAACACAGAAGATGATGGTTGAGTTGAAAATAGAAAAGAAAAAATCCGAGGAGTTAAATTTGAAGTTGATAACACAAATTGCTGATGCAACCAAGTTTGAACAACATAAGATTAGGGGATTACTGCTTTGCTTTTTTATCATTGTAGCACCATTACTTATGTGGTTGTTCTAATCAATTTTTTGAGCTTTGGTAAAATGTCCTTGTTACTAGCAAATTGATCTTTAATAAAATTTTAAACGACATAATGACTTGACTTTGTAGTTTATGTAAACAAATGTTGGTAATAAGTTACAAGTACAAATTTAATATTTCTTCATGATACAAAAAAAATCATTTTAATGGGGGAAAAATGTTACAAGTTACAAATTAAAAGTGGTACTATAAAATAAATAATAAATAAAAGAATGGGGGAGGAAATGTTGAACAAATAGCAAGCATGGGATTCGAACTCGAGACCTAACAGCCAGAAACGCGCTTTTATGTTTGCAGTTGTAACTAAGTTGACGGGATATTCAACCGTGTTAACAAGTGGATACATTAAGTAGTTGTATTAAACACCACCATTATTTGCAAACTATAATATAGGTCCTGTTTACTTTTTAAATGTATCGTGTTACTAACCAAATCACAAACTTATAATCGTTTGAACTTTTTTTTGTTATTAATATAATTGATATTTTTTATTAAATAATCTGTTTTACTTTCAATTTTAATCTATTAATATATGTAAAAGAACATCCATAAGCCAAATTTCTACTTTTCAACTTGTAGTGATTTTCACACGTTAACTACATGATAATTTTTTATAAAAACAATTACTTATTTTGAACTTGTCGTTAGTAAATCACTACAAGTTGATGATAAACTATATAAAGAATCTTTTAATAGGCCTTACAATAACTTATTCATTAATTATGTACTTTAATTCATTCATTCATTAGAATTGTGTTATAAAATATCGCAGCATAAACCTATGATAAATTATATCTTTTGTTTATAAATTTATAGTCACGTGTTAAAAGATGTTACGAATGTCTTGCACTATTGAAAGATTATGTTATAACTTGTTAAAAAGAATATGACATATTTAATGAAAAAAAGTACTTTGAGATAGTTATAATTGATGAGTTAGAACAACAAATATGCATTATTTTTAAGGTTTTTGTAATGTATGGTAAAAGAGTACTAGGGACGGAGAGAGTATATCAATTGCATGGATATTGCATGGTAAAAGACTAAAGTGGCAATACAAAATGTAAAAAGACTAAAGTGCTACTACAAAATAAAAAAAAATGTAAAAAGACTAAAATGCTACTACAAAAAAAAGGGTATTAAGCTAATGGCAAGCAGCATGTGATTCGAACTCGAGACCTAGAAGCCAGGCAGACGCTTTCAGTGTTGCTGTTGTAAACAAGTGGACGGGATATTCACCATGCTAACAAGTTGATACATCAAATAATTATAGTATACACAGCCGTTATTTGCAAACTGTAATATAGGTTTTGTTTACCAATTAAATGTATCCTGTTACTATAAAATTTACAAACTTAAAATCGTTTGAACCTGTTTTGCTACTAATTTAACTGATTTTTTATATATTTATTTTTTTGATTTTATTTTTATATATATAAAATAGAAATTACATTAAGATGTTTCACTACAAGATGTAAAAAGACTAAAGTGCTACTACAAAATAAAAAAAAAAAAAAATGGGGTACTATGCTAATGGCAAGCAGCGGGATTCGAACTCGAGACCTAGTAGGCAGGCAAGCGCTTTCAGTGTTGCTGTTGTAACCAAGTGGGCGAGGTATTCACAATGCTAACAAGCGGATACATCAAATACTTATAGTATACATAGCCGTTATTTGCAAACTGCAATATAGGTTCTGATTACCAATTAAATTTATCCTGTTACTAGAAGATGTACAAACTTAAAATCGTTTGAACCTTTTTTGCTACTAATATAATTGATTTTTTTTTTCTTTGGGTGAGTTGCCCTGTGCGAGGGCAGCCCAGAGGAAATTCATCTTACCACGGGTTCCCGAAAGGGGGCCCATAAAAAAATTTAATTGATTTATTTTATTTATATAAATATGTTTTACTTTCAATTTTAATTATCATATTAATGGATTTCAAACGTTTCTTGGATTCTAAATCTTGATGTTTGGTTCTAAACAGGAAGCTCAATTTGTTACCGTGATGAATCAAGGAGCTTAATATGTTGTCATTGTGATTAATCTAATGTCCATCTTTTGTTACTAATTAATAATCACCCTATCAAGAAAAATGAAACTTTGATGTTGAACATCTAGGAAAACTGAAGAACATTGGAAATTACAATTATTCTTTTTAGTTTTAAACAAAGAATTCATACAAATCCAAACAAAGAAAACTTCATAAATCAAATCTTTTAAACAAAGATAAAGAACCTATCATTAAAAACAAAAAAAATATCTGAAGAACAACTCGATTTTTTCTAAAGAATTCAGAAATTTTCTGAAGAACAACTCAGAAATCAAACTCATAAAATCTCAGAACAAAAAATTAAACAAAAAAGAACAACTCATAAATTAAAAAAAACAAATTTTTATGTAAAAATTATATGTCGTGAATTTATGTAAAAACAAACAACTCAAAAATTAAAATTAGATTCGTGAAACATTATACAAAAATTATACAATGTAGAAAAAATTCTGTACAAAAAAATTGAAATCAAGAACATGAAGAACATTAGAAGAGAGAGAAGAGGGAAATAATCAGATTTTTCGGATTTTAAAAAAATTTCGTGCAAAAAAAATGAAATCAAGAACATTACCGCAAGAACATGAAGAACATTAGAAGAGAGAAAGAATCCGATTTTCAGTTTTTTGGTCCGATTCTTGAGTGGCAATAAGAATATGAAGAACATTAGAAGAGAGAGAAGAGAGAAAAAATTGAACCATAAAAATTTACTGACAAAAAAAATGAGAGAAGAGAGAATGGGGTAGTTGGTAAATTGGGAGCATTAATTGTGCCTTGAAAATACAAATCGATTTGAAATTTGAAATTTGAAATGAAAAACCAACTATCAAGGCACAATTAATGCTCCCAATTTACCAACTACCTTATTCTCTCTCCTCTCATTTTTTTGTCAGTAAATGTTTTTGGTGCAATTTTTTTTCTCTTCTCTCTCTTCTAATGTTCTTCATGTTCTTATTGCCACTCAAGAATTGGACCAAAAAATTGAAAATCGAATTCTTTATCTCTTCTAATGTTCTCCATGTTCTTGCGGTAATGTTCTTCATGTTCTTGATTTCAATTTTTTTGCACGAAATTTTTTTAAAAACTGAAAAATATGGCGGTTGTTTTTCACACTGATGCGATCTCGAGGACAAAAGCAACCAAGATGCTTATGTTAATCTGAGAAAATTTGAAGAGTAAATAAAAAAAATTAGTTAAAAAAGTGGCACACTCTTTCAAATAGTTATAAAAAGTATATATTACCAATCCACGGTTGAACATGGTGTTATGCCCTTCCAAAATCGATATATAACAATTCAAAAATATGTCATTCCCATTAATGCCTCCTTTATTAACCCTCACAAATCCATTTTCTCCGTGAAAGGCTACACATACACTGGGTGTATGTGGGCTAAACATACACTATGACGTGGCAGTGTATGATTGGTCTTTATTTTGGGCCCCAAAAATGAAATTTTCAGAATTTTCATTCAAATTCAAATGAAAATTTCATTTCAAATTTCAAATCTGATTTAATGCTCCCAATTTACCAACTACCCCATTTTCTCTCCTCTCATTTTTTTGTCAGTAAATTTTTTTGGTCCAATTTTTTCTCTCTTCTATCTCTTCTAATGTTTTTCATGTTCATATTGCCACTCAAGAATCGAACCAAAAAACTAAAAATCGGAATCTTTCTCTCTTCTAATGTTCTTCATGTTCTTGCGGTAATGTTCTTCATGTTCTTGATTTCAATTTTTTTGCACGAAATTTTTTTAAAAACCGAAAAATATGGCGGTTGTTTTTCACACTGATGCGATCTCGAGGACAAAAGCAACCAAGATGCTTATGTTAATCTGAGAAAATTTGAAGAGTAAATAAAAAAAATTAGTTAAAAAAGTGGCACACTCTTTCAAATAGTTATAAAAAATATATATTACCAATCCACGGTTGAACATGGTGTTATGCCCTTCCAAAATCGATATATAACAATTCAAAAATATGTCATTCCCATTAATGCCTCCTTTCTTAACCCTCACAAATCCATTTTCTCCGTGAAAGGCTACACATACACTGGGTGTATGTGGGCCAAACATACACTATGACGTGGCAGTGTATGATTGGTCTTTATTTTGGGCCCAAAAATGAAATTTTCAGAATTTTCATTCAAATTCAAATGAAAATTTCATTTCAAATTTCAAATCGATTTAATGCTCCCAATTTACCAACTACCCCATTTTCTCTCCTCTCATTTTTTTGTCAGTAAATTTTTTTGGTCCAATTTTTTCTCTCTTCTATCTCTTCTAATGTTTTTCATGTTCATATTGCCACTCAAGAATCGGACCAAAAACTAAAAATCGGATTCTTTCTCTCTTCTAATGTTCTTCATGTTCTTGCGGTAATGTTCTTCATGTTCTTGATTTCAATTTTTTTGCACGAATTTTTTTAAAAAACCGAAAAATATGGCGGTTGTTTTTCCCACTGATGCGATCTCGAGGACAAAAACAACCAAGATGCTTATGTTAATCTAAGAAAATTTGAAGAGTAAATAAAAAAAATTAGTTAAAAGAGTGGCACACTCCTTCAAATAGTTATAAAAAAAATATATTACCAATGCACGGTTGAACATGGTGTTATGCCCTTCCAAAATCGGTATATAACAATTCAAAAAACATGACATTCCCATTAATGCCTCCTCTCTTAACCCTCACAAATCCATTTTCTCCGCGAGTATGTAGGCCAAACATATACTATGACGTGGCAGTGTATGATTGGTCTTTATTTTGGGCCCCAAAAATAAAATTTTCAGAATTTTCATTCAAATTCAAATGAAAATTTCATTTCAAATTTCAAATCTGATTTAATGCTCCCCATTTACCAACTACCCCATTTTCTCTCCTCTCATTTTTTTGTCAGTAAATTTTTTTGGTCCAATTTTTTCTCTCTTCTATCTCTTCTAATGTTTTTCATGTTCTTATTGCCACTCAAAAATCGGACCAAAATACTAAAAATCGGATTCTTTCTCTCTTTTAATGTTCTTCATGTTCTTGCGGTAATGTTCTTCATGTTCTTGATTTCAATTTTTTTGCACGAAATTTTTTGAAAAACCGAAAAATATGGCGGTTGTTTTTCACACTGATGCGATCTCGAGGACAAAAACAACCAAGATGCTTATGTTAATCTAAGAAAATTTAAAGAGTAAATAAAAAAAATAGTTAAAAGAGTGGCACACTCCTTCAAATAGTTATAAAAAAATATATTACCAATGCACGGTTGAACATGATGTTATGCCCTTCCAAAATCGGTATATAACAATTCAAAAACATGTCATTCCCATTAATGTCTCATCTCTTAACCCTCACAAATCCATTTTCTCCACGAAAGGCTACAAATACACTAAACATACACTATGACGTGGCAGTGTATGATTGGTCTTTATTTTGGGCCCAAAAATAAAATTTTCAGAATTTTCATTCAAATTCAAATGAAAATTTCATTTCAAATTTCAAATCTGATTTAATGCTCCCAATTTACCAACTACCGCATTTTCTCTCCTCTCATTTTTTTGTCAGTAAATTTTTTTGGTCCAATTTTTCCTCTCTTCTATCTCTTCTAATGTTTTTCATGTTCTTATTGCCACTCAAGAATCGGACCAAAAAACTGAAAATCGAATTCTTTATCTCTTCTAATGTTCTTCATGTTCTTGATTTCAATTTTTTTGCACGAAATTTTTTGAAAAACCGAAAAATATGGCGGTTGTTTTTCACACTGATGCGATCTCGAGGACAAAAACAACCAAGATGCTTATGTTAATCTAAGAAAATTTGAAGAGTAAATAAAAAAAATAGTTAAAAGAGTGGCACACTCCTTCAAATAGTTATAAAAAAATATATTACCAATGCACGGTTGAACATGATGTTATGCCCTTCCAAAATCGGTATATAACAATTCAAAAACATGTCATTCCCATTAATGCCTCATCTCTTAACCCTCACAAATCCATTTTCTCCGCGAAAGGCTACAAATACACTAAACATACACTATGACGTGGCAGTGTATGAGTGGTATTTAATGTGGGCCCAAAAAATGAAAATTTCAGAATTTTCATTCAAATTCAAAGGAAAATTTCATTTCGAATTTCAAATCTGATTTGTATTTTCAAGGCACAATTAATGCTCCCAATTTAGCAACTACCCCATTCTCTCTCCCCTCATGTTTTTGTCAGTAAATTTTTTTTGTCCACTTTTTGCTCTCTTCTCTCTATTCTAATGTTCTTCATCTTCTTATTGCCACTCAAGAATCGGACCAAAAAACTGAAAATCGAATTCTTTCTCTATTCTAATGTTATTCATGTTCTTGATTTTAATTTTTTGCATGAAATTTTTTTAAAAACCGAAAAATCTAATTCTTTCTCTCTTTTCTCTCTTCTAATGTTCTTCATGTTCTTGATTTCAATTTTTTTGTACAAAATTTTTTCTACATTGTATAATTTTTGTATAATGTTTCACGAATCTAATTTTAATTTTTGAGTTTTGAAAAATTTGTTTGTTCTTACATAAATTCACGACATATAATTTTTACATTAAAATTTGTTTGTTTTTAAAATTTATGAGTTGTTCTTTTTTGTTTAATTTTTTTTGGTTCTGAGTTGTTCTTCAGAAAATTTCAGAATTCTTTAGAAAAAGTTGAGTTGTTCTTCATATATTTTTTTTGTTTTTAATGATTTGTTCTTTATCTTTGTTTAAAAGATTTGATTTATGAAGTTTTCTTTGTTTGGATTTGTATGAATTCTTTGTTTAAAACTAAAAATAATAATTGTAATTTCCAATGTTCTTCAGTTTTCGTAGATGTTCAACATCAAAGTTTCATTTTTCTTGAAAGGGTGATTATGAATTAGTAACAGAAGATGGACATTAGATTAATCACAATGACAACACATTAAGCTCCTTGATTCATCACAGTAACAGATTAAGCTTCCTGTTTAGAACCAAACATCAAGATTTAGAATCCAAGAAACGTTTGAAATCCATTAATATGATAATTAAAATTGAAAGTAAAACAGATTTATATAAATAAAAAAAATCAATTATATTAGTAGCAAAAAGGTTCAAACGATTTTAAGTTTGTACATTTTCTAGTAACAGGATAAATTTAATTGGTAATCAGAACCTATATTGCAGTTTGCAAATAACGGCTATGTATACTTTAAGTATTTGATGTATCCGCTTGTTATCATGGTGCATATCCCGCCCACTTGGTTACAACAGCAACAATGAAAGCGCCTGCCTGCCTACTAGGTCTCGAGTTCGAATCCCGCTGCTTGCCATTAGCATAGTACCCCATTTTTTTCGTTTTTTTTATTTTGTAGTAGCACTTTAGTCTTTTTACATCTTGTAGTGAAACATCTTAATGTAATTTCTATTTTATATATATAAAAATAAAATCAAAAAAATAAATATATAAAAAATCAGTTAAATTAGTAGCAAAACAGGTTCAAACGATTTTAAGTTTGTAAATTTTATAGTAACAGGATAGATTTAATTAGTAAACAAAACCTATATTACAGTTTGCAAATAACGGCTGTGTATACTATAATTATTTGATGTATCAACTTGTTAGCATGGTGAATATCCCGCCCACTTGTTTACAACAGCAACACTGAAAGCGTCTGCCTGGCTTCTAGGTCTCGATGTCGAATCCCATGCTGCTTGCCATTAGTTTAATACCCCATTTTTTTTTTTTTTGTAGTAGCACTTTAGTCTTTTTTACATTTTTATTTTATTTTGTAGTAGCACTTTAGTCTTTTTACATTTTGTATTGGCACTTTAGTCTTTTACCATGCAATATCCATGCAATTGATATACTCTCTCCGTCCCTAGTACTCTTTTACCATACATTACAAAAACCTTAAAAATACTGCATATTTGTTGTTCTAACTCATCAATTATAACTATCTCAAAGTACTTTTTTTCATTAAATATGTCATATTCATTTTAACAAGTTATAACATAATCTTTCAATAGTGCAAAACATTCGTAACATCCTTTAACACGTGACTAATATAAGTTTATAAACAAAAGATATAATTTATCATAGGTTTGTGCTGCGACATTTTAAAACACAATTCTAATGAATGAATGATATAAAGTACATAATTAATGAATAAGTTATTGTAAGGCCAATTAAAAAATTATTTATATAGTTTATCATCAACTTGTAGTGATTTACTAACGACAAGTTCAAAATAAGTAATTGCTTTTATAAAAAAAGTATCACGTAGTAAACGTGTGAAAATCACTACAAGTTGAAAAGTAGAAATTTGGCTTATGGATGTTCTTTTACATATATTAATAAATTAAAATTGAAAGTAAAACAGATTATTTAATAAAAAATATTAATTATATTAATAACAAAAAAAGTTCAAACGATTGTAAGTTTGTGATTTGTTTAGTAACACGATACATTTAAAAAGTAAACAGGACCTATATTATAGTTTGCAAATAATGGTGGTGTTTAATACAACAACTTAATGTATCCACTTGTTAACACGATTGAATATCACGTCAACTTGGTTACAACTGCAAATATAAAAGCGCGTTTCTGGCTGTTAGGTCTCGAGTTCGAATCCCATGCTTGCTATTTGTTCAACATTGTAGTACCACTTTTAATTTGTAACTTGTAACATTTTTCCCCCATTAAAATGATTTTTTTTGTATCATGAAGAAATATTAAATTTGTACTTGTAACTTATTACCAACATTTGTTTACATAAACTACAAAGTCAAGTCATTATGTCGTTTAAAATTTCATTAAAGATCAATTTGCTAGTAACAAGGACTTTTTACCAAAGCTCAAAAAATTGATTAGAACAACCACATAAGTAATGGTGCTACAATGATAAAAAAGCAAAGCAGTAATCCCCTAATCTTGTGTTGTTCAAACTTGGCTGCATCAGCAATTTGTGTTATCAACTTCAAATTTAACTCCTCGGATTTTTTCTTTTTCTAATTTTCAACTCAACCATCATCTTCTGTGTTAGTTCAATGTCTGACTTGAGCAGGATGTTCTCCATATTTATTTTGTCAAACTCATTGTTTAGCAACAACAGTTGTTCTTTCAGGTGCAAAATTTGGATTTGTAAGCTACGGTTGTCGCTCCTACTAATTTCATTTTCCCATGCGAAGAAACCGCAATCTAGTTCCTGCCATATAAAACAAGTAATTATGGCTAGCAAATGAAAATATTATCTAAAACTGAGTACATTATTATTTGGGGTGTAAATATATTACCTTTCCTTTTAAACAACAATAGAACTTACGCACTGTGTTTTTTGTTTTCTTGCACAATTGAAGTTTGGTTGGAATGTCATGTCTGCATAGAATAGTTGATGAATGAGTTGTTGACGAATCAACGTACTGTGTTACTTGATTTACAATAGTCATTTGATTGTTGTGATTTTTTTGTTGGTTTTTTTGTAAACCATAATCAACTTCTATTATTTTTTATAGTGGGTGAATTAGGGAGATGACCGTTGTCACTGTATAGGGTAACGGTAAAAAATTAAAAAGGTAGGTGAAGTGTTTTGTTATTGGATATGTTTGTTAATTTATTGTTTAGTAACTATTTGAAACATATATTATAATTTTATGTTTGATTGGTTTTTGACAATGATTAGAATGGAGCTCGTACAGTTAGTACAAGTATGAAAATATAAAGCTCATATTTAATTCCAGAAGATAAAGCATTCATCATTGAAAAGGGTATTATGAACATAAAATCCTTACAATAACATAGTTGAAGACATGGTTTGTTCCCAAAAAATGTAAAATAAAACAAACCCAAGATGATACTAAACAAAAAACATAGCAGATCCAATGCAAAATTTATAAGTAGACCAACTATAATTTATACTCCTAAAAGAAATCTTAGTCTTCGTTACTTAGGTCGATGAAATGAATTTTTTTGAACCTCTCGGGCCAGACTTGTTCCTCATCACCACTTTCATATGGTTCAGTTTTGATTATACGGTCGTCATTCTCAGGCACGGATTGAATGATTTCACCCTTTGAGTTTGTCGGCATTTGGTCGAAGTAGAAATGGTTCAACATGTAATGTTGTCTCTCCTCCTTATACAGTTTCTCAACATTTGGTGCGTTGACCAATTCGGGTAACGATCTTACCAGCCTCTAGTGGACCAATACTCCATATAACTTCCTTTAAGTTCGGGTAACGATCTTAAATATGTTCTCCCTAGTGCGCTCGAGTTCTTCCTTTAACTTCTTGTTCATGCGTGGAGCTACAAAGAGGAATTTATTATTAGTAAAGCATCCAAAAATTTATAAAATACAATGGAAATTATTAAACAATATAACAACAAAGGAATATGCAAGTGGAGATTTTTTTTACCCAAACATTTCTTGGAGGAGTTGCTCCGCCTAGCCATAACTTTAGCCTTTTGATTATGAAGGTATTGTAGCAAAAAAAGGATTAGATTTCTTAGAGATGTTGTGTGATAATCATATTAGCCATCACATTAGCCTTATTTATAGATGAGAATTCACCTACCCTAAGGTGTATTATTGTAGGTGTTTTCCCGCTAAAATAGCATATTAGTACGGGAAACACTTGTGTACTTAAAATACGAGACCCTCATTCTCTTAGTAACGAAGAGCATGGTTTATTTGCAACGTAAAACAATTACGTGCAAAAAACATATTTAATTAGTAACAGAACTTTTGCAATTCTAGATTAATTCCAATAATTGTTTCCCGCAACAAAGAAAAACGACTTTAGCGTCGTCATTAATCAGTGGTTGGAGGAAATGCACATGTAACGTATAATTATGCATTGGGATCATAAGAAAGGCAGCTCTAATTATAACTTTATATGGGTTACTGTGAAACTAATTATTTTAGATTATTTACTGTTTTAATATATTTGGTCCAATGAGGAAACGTGTATAAGAGTATTTTAATTGAATTCATTTTAATAATTATTTTCTAAAAATGCATTGAGATATTGTTTAAAAAAGGTTTTATAATAATTACATGCACTGTTCATTTAATAAATTTTTTGCATGCATTGTTCATTTATCAAACATATGCACTAAATAAATGGTACGTGATACTAAATAAACTGTTAGTGATACTAAATAATTAACTCATGAGTTGTTTGAAGTCCCGCATTTTATCAACTTGATGAATGGAATTTTGTAAATCAACAAGTGATGCTACGTACCTTAACTTATACTTTGGGTACCCTAAAGCATGAATTTTGGATTTTAAATTTTCCACAGTGAATTCTCCCTCTTCGAAACTAAAAGTGTAGGACGATCCATCAACATATCTTCTAATGGGATTTGATACCAAATTGTCCCCATACCACATCGTTATCATCACCATTTTGTATAGATAGGGAGTATGAGATGACTAGAAGACAAAGGATGATAGATAAAGAGGGAAATATAAATATCAATGGAAGTTAGAGTGAGAATGTGAGATTGAGGGATGATAGATAGATAGAGAAATAGAAATATCAAGGGAAATTAGAGTGAGAATGTGAGATTGAGGGATGATAGATACAAAGAGAAATAGAAATATCAATGGAAGTTAGAGTGAGAATGTGAGATTGAGGGATGATAGATAGAGAGAGAAATAGAAATATCAACGGAACTATGGAAATTATGATTAGACAATGGAATTGTATTGGGAATTTGAATTTTGTAATATATAAAAGCGGTTATTTAATGTTAAATTCCATTTACAGTTTATTTAATAGAAAAACAAAAAAACGAATAAATATGTGAATCGTCACATTTTCAGAATAAAACAGGTTAAAAGGATTATAAAATGTAACTTTTTTAGTAACGATTTACATTTTTGTAGTATTAAGAACCTATACTTTAGTTTAACAATTTGTAGTTTTTTTTTTAAATTTGTAGTAGCACTTTAGTATTTATAAAAATTTATAGTAGCACTATAGTCTTTTGAAGAAATAAGTTGTAAAAACATGTTTTTAGTTTTACTTAACAGATAATAATAATAATATGTTGTCTAATATTCATGTTAAGGAATACGATCACATATATTATAGTAACACGATACATTTAAATAGTAACCAGGACCTATATTATAGTTTGCAAATAACATTCGATTTTTACTATAACCACTTATTGTATCAACCAGATAACACGGTTGAATATACCGTCAACTTGGTTACAACTGCACATTTGAAAGCGCGTTTATGGATGTGAGGTCCCGAGTTCGAATCCCATGCTTGCTATTACTTCCACATTTCCTCCCCCTCCCTCATTCTTTTGTTTTTTGTTTTTAATTTGTAGTAGCCCTTTTTAATTTGTAACTTGTAACATTTTTGCCCTTTATATATATTGTTGGAAACGGGTCCCTAAATTGTAGACACATATTTACCGAAATTTGCGCCTTAATATTATTGGAATTTTTGCCCTTTATATTATTGGAATTTTTACCCTTTATATTATTGGAAACTAATTTAAATTGGCGAAAATCTTTTCCATCAACCGTACAAAACGCCGGCCACCACAAGAACTTAATATGGGAGAAAGGGGAGAAGGCAAGATATAAATTGTTGGCATGGTTGTTGGTTTAACTTAAAAGAATAAATAAGAAAAAAATAATGAATATTATGAGCCATAGCTATTGAAAAGTTGAGAACTAAATAAATTGAGAGAAAAAGTTGAAGATGGGAGAAGTTTAATTAGAAGAAAAGCATAACCTTCCAAAACTTTTTTTAATAATTTACTTTCCACTTTTTCAAAGGTGGAGCCCATCGAATAGGGGGGCCCTGAGCCGTCACTCAAGTTGCTCCCCCTAATAGCCGGCTCTGAATGATAATAATAACATTAATACAAATATTTATATTAATGATAACTTTATATTTAAAAGATCAATTGAAGTGTCTAATAATAATCTAATGTTTAATATCCAAGAAAGATTTGGAGTCCATTATATGATAATTAAAATTGAAATTAAAACAGATTATATATATAAAAAAAACCAATTATATTAATAACATATAAATTTGAAAATATTGTTAGTTTGTGATTTGGTTAGTAACACGATACATTTAAATAGTAACCAGGACCTATATTATAGTTTGCAAATAACATTCAATTTTTTTTTTGGCAATTCAAAATAGTTATTGATAACCAAAAAAAGTTTTTACAACCTAAGGAGTTAAGGCAACAGGCTGCCCTAACACCAGCTAAATCACAAAAACACACATCAAAGAATTAGCTTAAGCCTCTCCTGATCACTACATCTACAAGATACTCTAAAAATGATGTCCTTGACAAGAAGACTAGGACTCATTAGAGAATTTTTAAAGAGTTTGCAATGCCTCTGCAACCAAATTGCATAAACACACTCTGTAAACAGCATCACATACACCTTGTCAGTACTTTTTTTACTTCAAGCCTTCTTAATAGCAGTTGCTAATTCCTCCACAGCATCTGTTGGAGGTTGACAGTTGATAAAACTCAACACCTTCTTCCAAACTTCAGCACTGTAAGAACAATTAAAGAACATATGCTAAGTAGTTTCCATCTGTTGAACACAAATTTTACATAAAGGGCTAAAGTCCAAATTCCACTGGTTCACCCTGGTTGCAGTTGATAACCTGTTAAGCAATGAAAGCCAAAGGATGAACTTGCTCTTTGGAGTAGCTTTGTTATTGCACACCAACCTTCTCCAGTCCACCTTAACAAAATCTTCTTGAAGCTTCTTATAAGTTTTCTTGATGCTGAAAGATTGCTGAGAACTAACTGTACTCCATCCTCCAACTCTCACCAGAAGATCTCTAGCTGCAATAATCTTCCAAAGAATCCAAGAGATGTTACTACTCACGGTAACATCTTGCACATTACTTCTCTTGATGTAGTAGGCATTTACCCACCTTACCCACATCTTATCCTGTTTAAAAGCTATAGCCCACAATAATTTTAATATAGCAGCCTTGTTCCAAAGCACCATATCCACCACATTCAAACCACCAGCAGTTTTGGGATGTTGAATGTAAGACCAAGCCACATGAGCCTTTCTAGAGTTATCAACAGCACCTGTCCATAAGAATCTTCTACGAATTGTTTCCACATCTTTAATCAACTTTTTAGGAAGAGGAAAGATTTGAGCCCCATAATTATGCATACTCCCAAGATTAGACTTCACTAACTGAACTCTGCCAGCATAAGAAGAAAATGAGCCATCCAGCCTTGAGCCCTTGCAGTGATTTTGTCTATCAAAGGCTTACACTCAGAGAAATTAAGCTTCTTAGCTGCTAGAGGCACCCCAAGATACCTAAAAGACAGGGAACCAATAGGCATTTGGTACTATTAGCCAGCAGAGAAGCCACTTCCTGAGTAATACCAGAGAAGTAAATACAACTTTTTTCATTGCTTGCTTCCAAACCAGAAGCCTTAGAAATTTTTTGAAAAGCTTCCATCATTTTCCCAACTGAACTATGATCTGCTCTAGCAAACATGAGCAAGTCATCTGCAAACATTAAGTGAGTGAGCTTGACTCTCTTACACTTAGGATGGTAGTTGAACTCAGGGTTACTACTCATCACTCCCAAACACCTACTAAGATATATATTCCATGCTCAGAGCAAACAAAAAAGGAGACAAGGGATCACCTTGTCTCAAACCTTTCTTAGCTAGGAAAGGAACAATAGGAATTCCATTTAATAAGATAGAGTAAGACACATATTGCACACAAGCCATCACCCATTTAATAAACTGAAAAGGGAAACCCAACTCCTTCATCATACTCTCCAAAAAAATCCATTCAACGGAATCATATGCTTTCCTAATGTCAACTTTAATGACACATCTAGGAGACATATGACTTCTGTTATAGCCCCTAATCAACTCAGTAGCCAGAAGTATATTATCAACAATCTGTCTACCAGGAATAAACCCAGTTTGAGAGCAACTCACCACCTCAGTAATAACCTGTTGTAATCTACCAGTTAAGATCTTAGAGATCAATTTGTAAACTATAGAACAACAGGCTATAGGTCTGTAATCTTTAGCAAAGATAGCATTTTCCACTTTTGGAACTAATGTAATAGCAGTGCTATTAACAGGCTTGTGGAAGAAAGCAGTATCAAAGAACTCCAGAACACCATCATACACATCTTTTTTTAATGATGTGCCAACTTTTTTTAAAGAAAACATCATTGAAACCATCCAAACCTGGAGCCTTAGTGTCATTAATAGAAGCAAAGGCTTGATCAATCTCTTCTGTGGTTACCTATTGAGTTAATAATTCACAGGCCTGTTGAGTCAATCTTGGACCACTTCCGACCACTCTCAGATCAATAACCTCCAAATTATCAGAGTTAGAACCCAGAAGCTTCATATAAAATTACTTGATTTCATTTTGAATGTCTTGAGTTTCAGTCAACACTACTCCCTGAGAATTGTGAAGCAAATAAATCTTGTTTCTAGCATTTCTCACTTTAACAGCTGTAAAGAAAAATTTGGAGTTGGAATCTCCCATAGATAACCAATTTATTCTGGATTTCTGAATCAAAATGCTCTCATCAATGTGAGACCACTTCTTTAACTGCTCCAGAATTTCCTTTTCTTCAGCTTGCAATGTGACATCAGTATGCAAATCAGGCAATGCTTGTAAAGCAACATGTTTTTTCCTAAGATCCTTTACAGTGAGCTTCGGAAAAACGTTTAGCATGAAAATCCTTAAGAGCATGCTTAATAGCCTTCAATTTCTCCCAAACATTCTTCATTTTATAATTGCAGTAAGTAGAGTCCCAAGCTCTTTGCACTACTTCAATAAACCCATCTTGATCAGCCATAAAATTGAGAAACCTAAAAGGTCTCCCCCCCTTCATTAAGAGAACTTTCTAGAGCAAATAAAAGAGGAGTGTGATCTGAAACACCAGCAGGGAGATACTTGATAACTACATCGGCATAGAGAGAAATCCAAGCACAATTGACTATAGCTTTATCAATTCTACTTGAAATTCTATCCATACCAAGACCCTTATTATTCCAAGAATAAAATGCACCAGCAGAGGGAGCTTCAGCCAACTGATTATCAACCATAAAATTGCTAAAGTCTATGGTTTCAGCATGACTCACATCAGACCCCTGTAATCTGTCAACAACATGACTCACATCATTGTAGTCCCCCATCATGATACAAGGCGTCTGAATATTAGTAACAAAATTACCAAGCTCTATCCAAAGGTTCTTCCTATCCTGAATAGTATGAAGCCCATAAACAGCAGCAAAGTGAAACATATGAGAACCATTACTAGCTTGAACTTCCACAATGATCAATTGCTCTTAAGAGAACTTAACCACCACTTTAGCTTCATTCTTCACCCAACCTAACCAAATTCTACCTCTAGGAGAAGCATCATAGTTGCAAATCCAACTCCACTTATCACCAAATTTTTTCTGAATCTTCATTTTATTATGAAGCCTGACCCTTGTTTCCAGCAAAGCACAAATGGTAACATGTTGAGAATGAAGAAAACTTTTAATTTCCTTCACCTTGAAGGGGTCATTCATACCCTTTACATTCCAACTTGCCACAATCATTATGACAAATAGGGGTTAGGTCCCCTAGGACCCCCAGGCAATCCTGAGCCAAACTGTAAGTGAACACCACTTTAAACACTTTTCCCTTTATCTTTATTCTTCCTTGTAACCATTTTCCAAGCCCCACCATCCTCTGTCACTTTATCCTGAGCAGCAGCAGGTGTAGAAACAGGAGTTATGGTATCAACAGTAATAGGATCAGCTGAGGGAATAGTAATCACTTCTGTTACAGCAATAGTATAAATCACTTCAGAGGAATTCACTACTTCCTCAGTTACAACAACAGTAGGTTCTGAACTGATCTCTTGAACAACAACATTTTTGTTCTTACCAACTTCAGTTCCTTTCTTAGGCACCCATCTCAGAGTAACTTTAGTAGGACCATGATTTGTATTTGTCACATTACAATTATGATCTACCATTTGACACTTCTTACAGAAAGGTGGTAACCAGTCAAACACCACTTTTTGTTTAAAAACATTCCCATTAGGATCCTCCACAGACACTTCTCTAGGGATATCTTGGGTCACATCTAACTCAATCAGAACACGAGCAAAAGAAACCCTCAACCCCTTACTGGTACATTCATCAGCATACATAGGAATCCCAAGTAAACTGCCAATTCTACTCAATGAATCTTCCCCCCAAGCAATTTAAAGGTAAGTTTGGGAACTTTACCCAAATAGGAATAACTTTAAGTATCTCATCATGGAAATTAAAATTTGCACACCAATGTTTAACAATCATTGGCTTGCCAAAGAATAAGCGAGGTCCTGAAAACAACACATTATCCCTTTCCTCCCTAGATTTAAGCCTAATAATGAAGAAACCCTCATGCTTAAAAATAGTTGGTTCCTCTTTTAGATTCCATTGAGCATTAACATATTGAGTAATAGATGTTAATGTTGGATTTTGACCCACAACCTAAACCACAACAACATTCACCCAACACTCACTTTGACGTTCAACCTCAATTTTATCAAGCTTAGTAATGCGTATACCATTCACAATGACAGGGGAAACAAATTTTAATCCCATACCTTTATCAGATATACGATATTGAGCTGTAAAAGTCTTCCACTTCAGTTGCGCAGCTTCCAAATGATTTTCTGCCTCTGAATCTTCCCTTGTCGGAGCTTGAATCGGGTTTTCCTTCTCCAATGAAGCAAGAGTTATTGTTCCATTAGTTTCCTCTACCGAACCTGCCAAAGGTTTCACTTTTGATGATTGATCCCCATTACTAGAGTTCCCCGGAGTCGACGAGCTGCTCGCTTGCCCGGGATTCTTCTTTTTCTGACCCATAACCGGCCAACAGCGCAGGATAGCTATTCACCTTATCGTGCGCCAGCAGAGGGTTTTAACATTCAATTTTTACTATAACAACTTATTGTATCAACTTGATAACACGGTTGAATATCCCGTCAACTTCGTTACAAATGCACATTTGAAAGCGCGTTTATGGCTGTGAGGTCTCGAGTTCGAATCCCATGCTTGCTATTACTTCCACATTTCCTCCCCCTCCCCCATTCTTTTATTTTTTTCTTCATTTGTAGTAGCCCTTTTTAATTTGTAACTTGTAAAATTTTTGCCCTTTATATATATTGTTGGAAACGGGTCCCTAAATTGTAGAGACATATGTACCGAAATTTGCGCCTTGATATTATTGGAATTTTTGCCCTTTAAATATATTGTTGGAAACTAATTTTAATTGTCGGAATTTTTTTCCATCAACCGTACAAAACGCCGGCCACCACAAGAACTTAATATGGGAGAAAGGGGAGAAGACAAGATATAAATTGTTGCCATGGTTGTTGGTTTAACTTAAAAGAATAAATACGAAAAAAAAGAATGAATATTATGAGCCATAGCTATTGAAAAGTTGAAAACTAAATAAAGTGAGAGAAAAAGGTGAAGATGGGAGAATTTTTTTTTAATAATTTACTTTCCACTTTTTCAAAGGTGGGGCCCATCGAAAAGGGGGACCCTGAGCCGTCGCTCAGGTTGCTCCCCCTAATAGCCGGCTCTGAATGATAATAATAACATTAATACAAATATTAATCAAATATTTATGTTAATGATAACTTTATATTTAAAAGATCAACTGATGTGTTTAATAATAATCTAATGTTTAATATCCAGGAAATATTTGGAGTCCATTATATGATAATTAAAATTGAAATAAAATAGATTATATATATATAAACAAAATACCAATTATATTAATAACATATCAATTTGAAAAGATTGTAAGTTTGTGATTTGTTTAGTAACATGATACATTTAAATAGTAACCATGAGCTATATTATAGTTTGCAAATAACATTCGATTTTTACTATAACTACTGAACTAATTAAAATTGAAAGTAAAACAGATTATATATATAAAAAACAAAAATCATTATATTAATAACATATAAATTTGAAAAGATAGTAAGTTTGTGATTTGTTTAGTCACACCATACATTTAAATAGTAACCAAGACCTATATTATAGTTTACAAATAACGGTGGTGTTTACTATAACTACTTAATGTATCAACTTGTTAACACGGTTGAATATCCCGTCAACTTAGTTACAACTGCACATTTAAAAGTGCATTTATGGCTGTGAGGTCTCGAGTTCGAATCCCATGCTTGCTATTACTTCCACATTTCCTCCCCCTCCCCCATTCTTTTGTTTTTTTATTTTATTTTGTAGTAGCACTTTTTAATTTGTAACTTGTAACATTTTTCACCTATTAAAATGATATTTTTTTTGTATCATGAAGAAATATTAAATGAGGGTGTCTTGGAAGCTGTAAAGGTTTGCCTTGGGACAAGTCTACATTATTAAATTTAACGTCTCTTTAATTAAATACGTGGTTAAGATAATAACAGATATTTTAAAATTTAATAATGTTAATACACTAGACTTCGAATTATACAGCTGAATGTAAATTAATTAATAGGTTGCTGATACCATTTTAAATGTTTATGTTACTAATTAATACAATTACTATATAACAATTTTCAAACAATAGCAATGTTTGTCCAATTTTAATGTGACCATCCGCGTATTAGTTTTTTTTATCATATGAGGGGATTTATTCTTTTCATTTCTATCTTATGATTTACGACAAAAAAATTGCAAACTCCTGCTAAGAACCGAATTTGAAGAGAATATTTGCAAAACATTTACAGTGACTAAAATTCAAACATATATTCCGCGAAGTATGGTGTCAAAGATAGAATTTACAGCGTCTTCAGCTGGAATACTGACTCTTGAAGCTCGAATGTAAGTTCCCAAGTGAGAAGCCATATACTATATCTACATTTTTCCCCAGTTAGGTACGTGATTCAATAGTTAATCCTTATTCATTTAGTTTGTAAACAACGATATACGAAGACTGAGCACATTTTTATTATCTGATTTATTGCATGAATCCATAACTTAAAGTTTATTCCTTTACTCTGTATACAACTATATGAACACTAAAACTTCATTAGCATTGGTTTACCTTTTTTAAAATACAAATTTAGTCTATTAACATAAATATACTCATGACACAGTAGAGGCGCTTGAAATTATGGTTTAGACAAGATGATTGAACTGTTTAGTATACGTAATCTAGTCTCTTGAATATGCATATTGTTAAAAGATGATTTATACGAACTTCTTTATGTCATACAGATACAGTGAAATGGATAACGATGCAGACAATAGTCGTCTAGTAATAGATCTAAACCAAGTTCAAGAAGACCCTGAGTTGATTAACGAAGAAAACAATGATCAGAATATAAACCATAATCTGAATAATGAAGAAAACGCTGATCAGGATATAAATGATCAAGATCAACAAGACCCCGATCTGAATAGTCATGAAAATAATGCTCGGAAGATGAATGATCAAGATGAGAGTGCGCCAGCGGTAGGAATGTGTTTTCCAACCGGGGAAGAATATGCAAAATTCTGTCATGATTATGCCTTTAAAAAAGGGTTTGCGTTTTTCACAAGAAATGCTATTTTGATGGATGCATATAAGGAAATAGGAGTCACTCGGACAGCGAGTGGGGAAAAAGAGACATGTTACCATATGATGAGGATAATTAGATTTGTATATAAGAAAGGAGGGAATAAACAAAGAAAGGGGTCTACAGTGACTGGATGTGAAGTCGTGGTTCATGCAAGAATGATAGATGGTAAAATGCAGATACGAACATGTCAATTGAAACACAACCACCCACTTCATCCAGAGTCAAGTCGTCTTATGGTGAACTATAGAAGCATTGATCAGCCAACAGTTGACAGAATTTTAAATAACGATCGTTCTGGTATATCCATAGTAAAAAATTTCAATGCATTGTCAGTTGAAAATGGGGGTCATGAAAATCTTAACTTCAACCAGCGAGACTTGAGAAATGTTGTGAACTTGGAGTGTCGTAAGACGAGGTTTGCAGGAGACGCTATTGCGCTTGAGGCATACTTTCAGAAGCAGTATGACCTAAACAATAACTTTTACAGCGCAATTCAAAGGGATTGTGATGGAAGGTTGATGAACGTGTTTTAGTCTGATGTAAGGAGTAGGGCAATGTGTGCAGATTTTGGCGACATAATAACATTCGACACAACCTTCAATAGCAACAGGTTAGATACTTTTTTATTTGATACACATACTTGTTATCATAGTATCACATGCAGTTTTATTAGTAACATAAAAGAGTTGTGTGTAAATAATAGGCTTTCAATGCTATTACTCATATGAATTACCTGATATAATTAAGAATTCAGTAACAAGGAAAAATGTGTTTCAACAATTACTTTGGAATTAGATAATAGGATTCACTTATACTATACTTGTACATATAAGTGAGAAATGCCTTGCAAATCACATTATCCGAATACTTGTATTTATGGTACCATATTATATTATATTGGTAACATATAAGACTTGTTTGTAAACTGATATAATTACGATATAATTACGAATACAGTAACAAGTACATTGTTTTTTAGTAACAATTAGTAATTACATAGTGGGATCATCATCGTTTTTTTAAATGCACGTAACAAAAGTGTTCAAACTAATGAAAACAAAACTTACAGATACCGAATGCCTTTTGCACCATTTGTCGGTGTCAACCATCATGGGTGTTCCGTTGTTTTTGCATATGCTTTGATTTCCCATGAGGACACAGAGACGTTTGTATGGGTGTTCAATCAGTGGCTTAAATGTATGGGCAAGGCCCCGAAAGGTATACTTACTGACCAAAATAAAGCTATTTTAAAGGCAGTGGAAATAGGGTTTCCAGGGGTACCACACAGATTGTGCTTGTGGCATATTCTACAAAATGCATCCAAGAACTTAGGTAGCAATAAAAAATGAAAAGATATTGAGTTTGCACTATTAGTAGTTGTCCATGAATGTCTAGACCCGGATGAGTTTGAAGAAGCATGGGAATGTATGGTGCATAAATTTCAGATAGGTGGAAACACCTGGATCAAAGACTCATATGAGCTGAGGCCTGAGGGATCGATGGGCCCCGGGATAATGCAGAGGCAATTTTTGGGATGGAATGTCATCCACACAAAGAAGTGAAGGTATGAATCGTGTTTTCAAAAGCTATGTATGCATTGATACCCCGTTGTGTAGATTCGTAGAGCTTTATGAGGCGGTAATCAAAGATTTAGTGGAAAAGGAGAAGAATAAAATGAATTTTGAATATGTGGATCAACCTCTTCATGTGGACAAGACCATACTTGTTGAGTATGTGTTACACAGCAAGTACACAAATGGAAAATTCAAAGAGGTAAAGGATGAGGCACTAGGGTTAAAGCATACAAATATCACGAAAACCGAAACACTTGGTACGGTTTCCTTTTTCAATGCCGATGAGAATATTCCAACACCAATACTGAGGAAAAGGTGGAAGCATTACAATATTACTATCGACAAAGAAAAAAGTGATTTCTCATGCTCTTGTAAGTTGTTTGAATTTAGAGGTATATTGTGCAAGCACCTTATTCGTGTGATTGAGCTCGAGGATATAGAATTTATCCCCGAAAAATATATACTGAGTCGATGGAGGAAGGATTTGGTGAGGCAGTACGAGGACATTCAGGTTTCATACTATGACCCAGATGAATCAACACGAGTCCAAAAATTGAGAGAATTATCACAACAGCATAAGTACTTGACCATGTTAGCCATGCATAGCGAATAAACTTTCACAATGTACCAGGAAGCAACAGATACAATTCGAATTGCGTTAGAGGATTCAATGGGAATAGAACGGACTAGTGATGATGCACATGGATGGTGGGATCAATCAACGCGCAAAGTGTATGGGCGTCGTAGGCTACGTCCAAAGGAACACAACGAAAGACACCTTAGAAAGAGTGTACAACCCGTAGAAAATGGCACAAAGGACCCTATCGACAAAAGATATATATACTAGCATGGGCAGCAAAACCAGAAATCCCAACCCATCAGAGAAGAATGCAAAGTCGAAGAAAAAACATAAAGCAACACCAGAGGAAATTGCCACGAAGGAGGTAACCTCGTGATTTATCTTTTCTACTCGTTATTTCAAATGACATTATATGTTTTACAATATTTTGGTAACAATCAGGTTTTTCGTAGAATATTTTCCAATATTAATCAATTCGTTACTATAATATATGTTTTGATTACTATTAAAATTTTTAGTTTTACTAAAAACATTACCAACTTATAGAGGAAATTTAATGTTCACATTAAGTTGAGAAATGTTTGTTTATCTTTGATGTTTGAATATATGAAGGAAATTATAAGAAACACGTTTGGTTCAATGGGCGGGAGGTGGCAATTACAACATCATAACCATGATGTTGCTGGTGGTAGCAACAATGTCCACGCGGGTCTACATCAAGTTTCCAATGCATCCAGGTTTATGACAGAGAGCGTTGCTGGTTCGCCACGACTCTTTGCAAATGAAGAAGAACAATCTACATATAGTCCAAGTTGTTCAATTCCTACAAACCCAAACTCAAATTGGTTACGCAGTACTCAGTAATTGATCTCATAAGTATTAGTTGACACTTGAACTTTTCAGAGTTGATTTGTAAACTTTATTTAGCTTTGGTTTTGAAAGGGTCTTGATGTTTTGTATTTTAATGTTATGGTATGAACGTTTATGTTATACCACCTATAACAGTGAAGGTAATGTTTAGTGTTGTGTGACGTTATTTTTTTTAAATTACAAAATTTATTCAAGCGCCATATTATTAAATCTATTTTTTCATTGGTCGAAATAACATCTTTTTTAAGTGGCGTTCTAAAAACTCTTGACAAATCCTCTTTTATACATACATATATATTAGATTTGGGACGCTTAAGAACATTATTAAATTATTATGCTTCATCACTTCAAGTTATACGTATACTTATATGTCTACGTTACTAATTAAAATAACATTGTGCTTATGTGTTTTATTGTATCTATGTATAGGCCAATTAAACAACATAATTCAAAAATTCAATTTTTACTAGTTTTTAAGTTGCTAAAACCATGTTTTTACAACTTGTTGCTGGAAAAGACTAAAGTGCTACTATGAATTTTAAAAAGACTAAAGTGTTACTACAAATGTTAAAAAAAAATCATTTTAATGGGAATTAAAATTTGGGATACATGGGATTCGAACTCGGGACCTAATAGCCATAAACGCGTTTTCATTGTAGTTGTAGTAACCAAGATTGCGGGATATTCACCATGTCATGAAGTGGAGACATTAAATAATTATATTATACACCGCCGTTTTTTGCAAACTATAATATAAGTTTGTATTACTATTAAAATGATTACTGTTACTAAAAAAATTGCAAACTTATAGTCGTTTGAAACTGTTTTGTTATTAATATCATTGATTTTTTTTAAAAACTAATCTCTGATACTTTTAATTTTTATTATCATATAATGGACTTCAAACGATTCCTGGACTAGAAAGCTTGATGTTTGATTCTAAACCAGAAAGGACTAAAGTGTTCTACAATTTAAAAAAAAAATCATTTTAATGAGGATTAAAATTTGGGATGCATGGGATTCGAACTCGGGACCTAATAGCCATAAACGCGTTTTCATTGTCGTTGTAGTAACCAAGATTGGGGGATATTCACCATGTCAAGAAGTGGAGACATTAAATAGTTATACTATACACCGCCGTTTTTTGCAAACTATAATATAAGTTTGTATTACTATTAAAATAATTACTGTTACTAAAAAAATTGCAAACTTATAGTCGTTTGAAACTGTTTTGTTATTAATATCATTTATTTTAAAAAAAAAATAATCTGTGATACTTTTAATTTTTATTATCATATAATGAACTACAAACATTTCCAAGACTGGAAAGCTTGCTGTTTGATTCTAAACCAGAATCTTAAATTCTTCTTGAACTGTTACTAATATATACAACATTTTGTCAAAATTATCAAATACAAATGCAAGGAAATATAGTTAGGATACAAACATATTTGTTTTGTTACTAAATTAATATCACCCCTTATATATTACAGCTCAAAACATGTTCTTATCGGGGTTGAATGTCTTCTTTACAAACGAACTAAGGGACTGTTGAATGTCTTCTTTACAAACCAACTAAGGGGACTGAAAACGCTGTTCAATATGAGTATGGAGTGTATTAGTTTAATTAGTGCATTTTATTAACAAAACAAAAAAAAATTAAAAAAAAAATTCGCCGGAAAAATTTCCACCGTTAATGGCTTCCATGTTTCGGTTGTCTTCTCCGGCCATTTATATGAATGCATGGAACAACCTTTTGTTTTTTTAAATTGCAAAGAGGTGGGAGGTGGGAGTATTATTTAATGAAATAATTGTGGCGCCAAAACAAATTTTACTCTCTCTCCATATTTTGTGGCGCTAGAATTCCCGCCCAAAACATGTATATGGCGCAACAAGTTTCCCGCCATTGTTCACTCTTTTTTTTTTGGAAAAATCGACAACAAAGGTCTCAACTTTGGGTGATACTTTTTAAAAGGTCCGAACTATTGATTAACCCGCGCCCAACTTTAGTGCTTAACTTTTAGTGACTTAAACGACAATTTTAAAAAATCTCACCTAGTTCCTACATCCCTCCCTCAATTAACCCTTTTGGTGTGACCCAAGTTTTACAAGTGATGACCTATTAAGCCAGTTTCAAATCACTAAGGCCCGTTAAAAGTTAAGACCCCCTAAAGTTGGGACCTACACAGGTTAATCAATAGTTCAGACCTTTTAAAAATTATCACCCAAAGTTGAGACCTCTGTTGTCAATTTTTCCTTTTTTTTTTTTGGCTAGCAGCGACGTGGCAACTTACCATTGGAAGTGTATGTATGGCCTACATACACCAAGTGTATGTGTAGCAGCTCTCTCAATAAGCCAAGGGCGCTCCCTGCTTGTTTTGAGCAATAATGTAGTCAGATATCGGAACAAAAGGTTTCAAAACCTCCTTAAACAAGGATATGCAGGACACAACACAGTTTTAAGAGAAAGCAAAAAGAAAATCAAAATTCTGATGGAAGTATAAAAAAAATCATACTGTTCGACAGAATGCCTCAAAGTTTTCGAAAGAATTGTCCTTAGGGGTATAAAACCGAATGCTGTAACCTTTATGATCCTCTTGACAGGCTGCAGCCATTCTGGGTTGGTTGAAGAAGGATTGGATTACTTCAGTTCCATGAAGAGGGACTATGGGGTGACACCTACAGTAGAGCACTATTCATGTGTCATTTGATCTGCTTAGCTGTTCAGGAAAGCTCAAAGAAGCCCATGACTACATTAGTCAAATGCCTTTTTAGCCAAGCGTTTCATAATTAACTTATTAGCAGCATTCATATTCTGCTCTAAAGCATATATACAACAGTCAACAGGTAAGAAATTTGAGGAAGATGATAAAAGATGGCAACACAAGGAAGGTGCCTGGCTACAGGTGGCTCGATGTTGGGAACAAGTCACATGTTTTAGGAGCACATGGATGTTCTTATCCTCAACAAAGAGAGATCTATAGCAAGCTCGATAGTCTCATAGAGGAGATAAAGAAAGTTGGATATTACCCCCAAATGTTGTTATTGATACAGATGATGACACAAAGGAGAAGATGCTTAGATATCACAGCGAGAAGTTAGCTGTTGCATTTGCACTTATGAGTCTGCCATCTTGGAAGCTTATCATCATTAAAAAGAATTTAAGGATATGCCCGGACTGTCATTCTGCATTCAAGTTGATAGCAAAAGTTACTGGAAGACGTATAATTGTGAGGGATAGTTGCAGATTCCATCATTTTTCAGATGGATTTTGTTCCTGCCGAGATTTCTGGTAGGACGTGGTGCTCCATGACAGGACTTCTTCGTTGCTGTTAAGCCTAAAAGCGTCCCTAGAGAAGCCAAACACTGAACTGATAATTTGTTGAAGAATAGGTGGGTTGGGATGTATGCAGTATTATGTTTTGCTGGCTTGTTGCCCAATAGTAACTTATTCGCACTTAACACAAAAGTCTATAATTTTAACTTTTTCCCTGTAACACCTCTAGTTGTACTTAGACTTGGCAAAACTTACTAGTGTCTGATTACCCAACCCAACCCGAATTATATCTGATATTGATGGTCAATCATCATACATCAACTGGAATTGGACCCAAATGCGACGCAAACCAACCCAAAGACTCATCGCGCAAACCTTATCAACCTGTTTGCCAAAATGATGGAAATTATCATGCTACAGCAACTTGATGGACATCATATTATCTAATTGAGGGCAATGATGGAGTTTACCATACAATTTGAAGAGTTGGACATAGGTAGCATCATATAGCAAGAGAGCACGGCAAAATCCGTAACAGAGTACCATTAACTGTAAATCAGAAGTACAAAGTTTCAATCAGACTCTTGGGGTCTACACCAAGCAAAATCATAATTATAAAACTATGAATACAATATATTCTTAAAAATTCTTTATCACAGTAAGCACAAACGTAATTAACTTTTGAAGGTATACAGAATAACTTGATTGCTACATTTATTTCAAAATCCTATATCTCAAACAAGGAAATGGCTGTTATGTATACGCTAGAGAGCAGCAAACCAAATGGCTTAACTTCTATCTACAGAGACACTATATCCAGGTTAAAAAGTGAAGCTTCACAGGGATTACAGATGAATCACGCTGTAAAGAAATGAATTATGCTCTAGGATAACATGAACGCCCTTTCTTCCTCTCAGGGATTTCCACTGAGCTAGATTCTCTGAAAGATGGTCGTCGGTTTATTCCAGGGCCAACATCGCCCTGTGCTATCTGACTTGCCTGCATCCTCAAAATTAAAAAAGTCAGGTAATATATTGAGGTTTAGCTAGATGTCCATTTTTTTTTTCATTTCCTACCTTTCCTTTTTCTTTTGTTTGTGGGGTGGGGGTGATAGGAATGAATGATACCTGGAGAGGTCTGCTTTCACCTTCCTCCTGACGTTTGAACCCAGTTGCTATCAAAGTTATGCTGTAAAAGAAGAGGAAAGTATTCAAAAAAAAAAAAAAAACAAGATTCAGTGAACGGGCAAGACAATAGTAGAATTCTGTTGTATTTGAGGAATTTTTTTGTATCCAAAGCCAAACGATTGACTCGCATGCTAATGATATACCACACTCATGTTCAAGGTTCATTTGTAGCTCATATCCAAGGACCATTTGAACCGAGCTAATAATATGATTCATGGGTGAGGTTTCAGCTTTGAATATATATTGATAGCAGAATTATATATTGATAGCAGAATACATAAAATGTTTGGCAAACAGTCAACATTACATACTCACTCTCAATGTGGCAAGCAATTAGTGCGCTTTTGTTGAGGCTCTGATAGATCACCACGTTTTTAATTCACAATGATAGGGAAAAAAAAGGCGGCAGATTCTGAGCTACTCAATACCCAGCATGGTTAACACCTCTAGCACAGGCTCGAAAAAAAATTCCATAGTACAAGTTTATGTTTATAACTATTTACCTTTTGCTGTTGCAGTATAGTAATAGAGCGTTAAACATTATGCTGAAAACAAGTAAACTCTCAAGAACCAAGCAAAGCTTGGCATAGTGGTAAAGGTTTGGCCTTATGACTTCAAGGTCATGGGATCAAACCCCACTAGGGGCTCTTTGGGGTGAGGTTTCCCTTACCATCCCCCCTCCCTCCAAGGAGTCTGGCCTGCAAACCTGGCTGGTTGTACCTGTGCGAGGTGCCAGTTCAGTAGGGTCTTTCATCTTACCAACCTAAAAAAAAAAAAAAGTAAACTCTCAAGCAAGATGACTAGATGAGTCACTTGAAAGGCTATAGGCAACTAATGACCCTTTGGAGACATTTAGTTCACTGGAGAAGCTCAAGCTTTTATGTGAATTGGCAACTTGCATATGATTATTAGTCAGTTTAAGACTCCGTTCTTACTTCCAACTATATATAGAAGTCTAAAAGATCTTACATATCTCAAGCTTAAAAGTTCTATCATCCACTGATGCAGTAACTTCCCATAATTTAAGGAATTACAGCACAAGTATTTTGAGACTTGCAAGGGTAAAGTAAGTTACGTTGCAATCTTATACAACCTTCCCCCTCCTTTTGAGAGCAGGCTACCAAAATAAAAAATAAAGAAAGCTTACCAGGCTACCAGCAAATTGAGAGCAGAAATCAGAAACCAAATATGTCGCTTGGCCCATGTAAGCTAACAGAAGGCAAGGGAACACAACACAAGTCAATTTTATCTGAAAGTTCACCGTTCAAATAAATAAAAATGGAGCAGTGAGCCAATGTTGAAACCTAGAAGTATATATGCTATTGAGAACTCAAAACCTGCTTGAGCAAAATGTATAGAGACATGGCCTAAATCAGAATCCAATCTAACCTTGCTTCAGCTCTTGTAATCTCATAGATCACTTATTACTGGACACTTGGATATTGAACCAAAAGGTCCTTGTCTAATTCATGCTCGCAGGACTAATGCTCAATTGCTCAAGAGAGTCAATAGGATTCCCTAATTTCACTGATTCTTCTAATTAAACTATCTTATCGTATCAGTTTCTTTATTTTCAACAAGAAATTTCTACGGTTTAGCCTATTCATACCTAAATAAACCAATCAGCAAGAATATGGCAGGAAGACCATCAGCAATATTAAGGTAAGGCTGTGTAAATCTAACACTTTCAGATCCTACCACAAGTGGGAGCCATAAGCATTGGTTGTTTGACTCATTAAAATCTCAAATCACAATTTAATTAAAGGACGGAAATACATAATTAATAAAATAAATAATGTTTACTTTTGGAAGTGTTCTATAGTTTCTATGTATTCTTGTCACGAAACCAACTTCACCAACCACTTGTTCAGCTATTTAGAGAATATCACTATCCCATTACATCAATTTTCTCTTAGAATGTGATTATGAATAATAATCTCACCTGAATTTCAGATGCTTCAGATGAAATATCAGCATCTTTCAAACCTATTTGCCCTGCTTTTGCCTGCATTTTACTTGATTTTTCAGAAAATGTATGCTTAAGATACCCCTAATTCTTACTGGAGCACACACATACAACACACACTATGACACTATAAATATACAGATAAAATTAATTGAGAAAGATAATTGCATAATGCATAGGCATATTTTCAGAGAATCCACCCTTGCAAACCACCATGGCCAAAAGAATGAGAGGGGAAGGGTGTGCGACAATAATGAACATATTAGAAGCAGCAAAATCAATTACCTTGAGGTCTGCAGAACCATTATTAACTACATCAGAAACCAAAGATACATTGCAGGCATCATCTTGCTGTTCCTGCATTAAGTTGTATATCGAGGTCAAGCTTACCGTATATTTTTTAAAAAAAACTCTAAAAAAAAAAAAAAAAAAAAAAAATTATTTCCCCAATAATGTATTGTATTAATTGTATTCAACCTCACAACAATCATACAATCCCTCTCAGTTATTCTCCTCTTTGTTTAGCCTAAAAGACTCCCCTATTTATACAAAACAACCCTAAGTAATCTTTTAGGAGAAGAACTTGATCTCCAAGTCTAATTCCTTAAAAGATTACTTACCAAAAAACTATCTTATTTCCTAAATACATCCACCTCTAGTAAATAGGAATAAAATAACAAATACGTAAAAGATAAACAAGGAAACAAAATAAACAAGAAAATAAACAAGATCGACTTCAAAGCAAGCAAGATCGCGCATTCCGTCGAGTGCGCGACCCGGCACTTTAGGTGTGCGACCGGGCAGGAAACCGACAAAACCCGTTTTGCCCGAAGTGCCCGACCCGGGCACTTCTAGTGCCCGACCCGGGCACAAGCTTCGCCCGGCGTCTCCCCCGCTGCGTGCTCAATCTTCACGTTCTTTTCTTCTCCTTCCTTGTCTCTTCCACCGCTACATGCTAACACATTGTGATTGTTTTCCAACAATTCTCCCCTCAAGCTCAATGTGTTACATGTCTCCCCTGAGCTAAAATCCCTCCATGCTCCATTATGAAAAGATTTTGCTTATTCCTCTTACCGTGCATGATCACCACCTCCTCATTGGTAACCATTAGAAGTCCATTGCGCATATGAACCTCATACCCCAACTTATCCAACCTCCCTAAAGAAATTAGATTCCTCCAGCCTTGGGACATGTCCAACCTCGCTAAAGTTGCAACTTGATCGTTTTGGAGCTTGATCTCCACAACACCGACCCCCTCAATCTTCACCTCCCTCCACTAGGCAAAGAAACATGTAACCCATCAACATGCTCATAGGAACTAAACCACTCTTTCCTAGAACACATGTGTTGAGAACATCCCGAATCTAAGATCCATTCCTCCTCATGACCTTTTGATTCTTCCACCATGAGACACATATCCGCCTCATTAATAGCAATAGAAGCCTCACCACCTCTCACATTCTTCAAAGCTCTCAAGTCTTCTTTGTACTTAGAACACTTCGTTTGAATGTGTCCATCCTCCTCACGGACCAATACTTGATGTTGAGGTTGTTTGCCTTCTTCTTGCCCTTCCTCTTGCTTCCTTCGCTACTAACCCCGCTCCTTCATAGCTTGACGATCCTCCTTGCCTCATGAATCTCTCCGCCTCGATTAGGGCCACCACAGTATCGTCCAAAGCAATAGTAGTCTTCCCAACAAGCAAACTTGTAATTACCGGGTTATACTTCTTGGGAAGAGATGCCAACAAGAGTATTGCCTTGTCCTCCTCCTCAATCTTCACATCCAAACTCGCCAATTGGGTGATCAAGCCATTGAACTTGTTTAGATGATCTTGTAGCGATGTCCCATCCTCCATCTCAAGAGCGTAAAGATCCTTCTTCAAGAGTAACTTGTTGGCCAAAGACTTTGACGCATACATCTTCGTCAATTTGTCCCACAAATCTTTTGGATTTGTTTCATCCAACACGTTGTACTTGATTTCCGCAAGAGATAATCGAATCGTGCTAGTAGCTCGAAGTTGCATATCCTCCCACTTGTCTTTATCCACCTCATCCGGTTTCTTGTCCTTCAAGGTTTTGTGGAGACCTTGATGAACAAGAACATCCTTGATTGTACTTTGCCACAGCGAATAATTCGTTTTTCCATCAAACAAATCTACTTTGTATTTAGCCTTAAAATCTTCCATTGCACGAAACTAACCAAAAGCTCTTGATACCAATTGTTGAAACGGAAGCGTGGGCTAAAGGTCACCAGAATCGTTGCTCACAAAAGTATAAGACTCTCCTCACAAAATAGAATTGCAATGCAAAGTATAGCAAGAAATTATAGAGAATATAGACAAGTGTTTAATGAGGAAATTTGAATTTCCTCCCCTCAAGAATAATGTATTGTATTAATTGTATTCAACCTCACAACAATCATACAATCCCTCTCAGTTATTCTCCTCTTTGTTTAGCCTAAAAGACTCCCCTATTTATACTAAACAACCCTAAGTAATCTTTTAGGAGAAGAACTTGATCTCCAAGTCTAATTCCTTAAAAGATTACTTACCAAAAAACTATCTTATTTCCTAAATACATCCACTTCTAGTAAATAGGAATAAAATAACAAATACGTAAAAGATAAACAAGGAAACAAAATAAATAAGAAAATAATCAAGATCGACTTCAAAGCAAGCAAGATCGCGCATTCCGTCGAAGTGCGCGACCCGGGCACTTTAGGTGTGCGACCCGGGCACTGGAAACTGACAAAACCCCAGTTTTGCCCGAAGTGCCCGACCCGGGCACAAGCTTCTGCCTGGCGTCTCCCCTGCTTGCTGTGCTCAATCTTCACGTTCTTTTCTTCTCCTTCCTTGTTCTCTTCCACCTGCTACATGCTAACACATTGTGATTGTTTTCCAACACTTACAGTGGCAGAATCTACATTTTCTTTAGCTACAGACCTACCTGAAGTCAAAGCAGCCAGATGATATATATATGAGCTCAATATACATGTAATCGTTTGATTTCAATGTCCTGATCAGAACATAGCCACAAGGCACAGATTTTAACTTCAGTCATCACAGTAAAATAAATGATAATTTGTCAGATCAAACAGAACAGCAAAAAAAAGATCACTTAGAATGTGTTTTCTGACCTTTTAAATAGTGATTAATCTTTCAGATTAACTTTAAATACAGTAACAAAAGCAGGATGCAACTACACAGCATTATGCAACTCAAAATTCGTTGCTTGACTATTTCCCTTCTTAAAGTATAAAGCACTACTTGAAGGTTTAACATGAAACCAGAAGGTACTTTGGAAGTTAATACTTTGTACCATGAATTTAATTTAGTTCGAGAATAAGCCTTTCTCATTTATATAAGAGCAGCACAATTACGATCTTAAACCACAATTTACAACTCAATATTAGGCTAGAAACCAGTAACTCATGACATGGTTTCGGAGCTGACCGATTATAGCTAATACTATCACTATACCATATGCCACATATCACGCACTGTCTACTGACAGTGCGTCAAATAATGTCTATTCTGTTCCATTTAATACAGACTCTAAATTTTGAAGCAAACCAACATGAATATGCTAATAGAGCAGTGGCAATGACATATCAGCATCAATAGTGTGTCCTTAGCAAGAAATGGGGTTTTTCTTACCATAGCTTGATTTTCTAGCAGATGAGGGAATAAAATCCGCACCTTTATTATCAACTACTTAATCATTTTCAGATACCTTCTTCTAAGACCTCGATGTTCCGGTGCTCATGCTGGAAGGCTCTGGAGCCGAACTTTTAGAAGAAACTCTTTTCTTGGTCTGCATTCCAAAGTGAAGATGCTTTGGACTCAGTAAGAAACCAAATTCGGATATTGACTGCAAAACCAAATATCTCCTTTGAGATCATGTATCACAGTGAAAAAAAAACCATAGATAATCTACAGATAGCCTGACACAACGTTGCCACAACGAACTCGATGGAATTATAGAGAGTGAATTTGACACAATAGACAGTACATGATATGTGGCACATGGCATATGGTATATGGAATTATAGAGAGTAATTTTGGGGGTTTCGAAAGTTGAATATTGACCTAATGTACTCTATAATTAAAATTAAAGCTCAAGCTCAAGTTTGAATGAGTTGTATGGCAACATGTTTTTAGGATGTGTAATCAACCATCCAAACTTGATGGAATTATAGAGAGCAGAATATAATACAGGGACCTACCTTTAATATTTTTCAACTTGCATCATATATATGGGGACTCCTGCTTTTGATCTACGTGAATTAGATCTAATTAATAACATGATTTTGAATTAAGACCCAACAAAATCAGATCCTAAAATATGATATATAAATCAAAACCTAACAAAATCAAGACCGTGTTATTAATTTCATAATTTCAAAGAAGTAATCTGGAATCAATTCACTATTTTTAAAATAAATCCATAACATTAATAATCATATTAAAAATACAACTAAAATTAATGGCTACTCACAAGTAGAGGTGTCAATTCAGTTCAACAGTTCAGTTATGGTTATATTCAAACAGTTCAGTTCATATCAGTTCAGTTTACAACAGTTAAAATTATTAACAGTTCAGTTAATAAACTTTTCGGCTCGCTTTAATTCGGATATTTTTTCTCCGCTGCCCGCCGGTTCGGTTGCGTTTAAACCAGCTTTTTATCCGAACGCTTAAAACCAACCAATGGTTGAATCCATAGCAGCTTAAAACACGTTGCGCTTATTTTCGCTTTCGTTTCGCTTTATTTCGCTTATTGACGAAAATCACATAAGTTCGACAATAATCACATCGGTTCGGGTAGAAGTTAGTCACATTCTTGTATTTGTTCGAGAAAAATGGAACTTCATGTCGGGTGTTGGCCAACTATTTTTTCGGGTTCGGTTAAAATTAACGTGGCAAATAAGTGTAGTCTGACACTTGCCTCGAAAAAAACTGTTGTTAGTACTTCACAAAAAAGTGTATGAAAATGACATCGATATATGTGTACAAGACTGATATATTCGACAATTTGGAATAAGACAATTTTATATAAGTTGATATTCAAACTTTTAGTTGTATGCAAATTACATGATGTTTGATTAAAAAGGACGTTTCATATCAATATAATTCTTAAAAAAGACGAGTTAGACATTTTTTAAGAAGTCGATTAGATCAATGTCTTACTCTTACTATATTAGATCAATGGATTAATATAACTATACTACTCATTAAGCTCTATGCATTTGAAAACAGAAAACATATCATCGATGTAAAATAAGTTAATAGTGGATTAGCTCAAGGTATTTATGTGAATCGATAAGTTAAATCAAGATAACAATACTCCATTTAAGTTAATAGTTAACAAGTTATTTTCAATTTGAAACCCATGTATCTTAGCCAAACTGAAAGAAATTGATATTACATTAGATGAATGTATCAACATAAGTCGGTAAAGTAATTGAAACTCAAAACATTTACTTAAATTGAAACAAGTTATTGGAATGAGTGTATCAATGTAAGTCGATTAACTAATTCAAGATAATAACAGTACTATACTTAAGTTAATCGTCTTTAAATTGAATTCATTTCGGAACCGAAGGCATCTGATTCAGTTGCAACCAATGTAGAACAATGTAACTCAGTAGATTGGTTCAATATAACAATACTCCATTTAAGTTAATCGTCTCTAAGTTAAATTCATATTGAAACTCAAAACATCTACTTTAACAGTACCCTAAGTTTAATTCAAGATAATAACAGTACTCTACTTAAGTTAATCATATCTTTAAGTTGATTTCATTTCGGAACCGAAAGCATCTAATTCAGTTGCAACAGATGTAGAACAGTGTAACTCAGTAGATTGGTTCAACATAACAATGCTTCATTTAAGTTAATCGTCTCTAAGTTAAATTCATATTGAAACTCAAAACATCTAATTTAAATTGAAACAAGTTGATATTGGATTAGATCGATGTATCAATGTAAGTCGATAAGCTAATTCAAGATGGCGTAAGTTCATTTAAGATAATTGTCATTACGTTGTACTCATTTCGAAACTCAACATCGAATTGAATTAAAATGAGTTGTTATTGGATAAGATCAACGAATGTATCAATGTAAGTTAAGTAATTAACTTAATAGAAGATAACAATACTCTATCTAAGGTAATCATCTTTAAGTTAAATTTATTTCAAAACCCAAATCATCTAATTGAATTGAAACAAGTAGTTAATTATTGTTACTATGTCGTAGTAAACCTTATTGCTTATTGGTAGGAAGTATTTCAGTCTGGATGATAACCATTATCTTTGTTCCTATATACTGTTGCGTCGGAGATATAATTTGCTACAAACATATACAACCATGGATGAATCTGGGATATTCTTTGCCCAGTTCAAACTTTCAAGATTTCTTTTCTTTAATTAACAGTATTTGCATCCTTTTTTATATAGATTTTTGACTTTGATATCAACTATATTATTTGAATTTGGTCAAATTAGCTATAAGATCTTGGTTTCTTATATCTTGAGCTTTTGTAAAGATTGTTAGTAAAACAGAAGGCCAAATGTGGAGCTAACATATACTCGAGTCTTGTTCATTTATGTTGAATTAACTGGCGTAATTCTCTTGACGTTTTTATGCTTTTTTTTATTTCTTCTGATTTTTTATAGATTTGATTTTTATGTTAATTACATTGATGAGGCTTCTTGCGTATTTTATTGATCTTTTCTTTGTTTGTGTTTGTTTTTTGTTGCAGAGATATATGGTTGAAGATTTTTTTAGTGAAGTTGAGAAGAGATGAATTTGCCGTACTTTGATTATTTCCTATATCCAAATTATGCTTATAGATGTAAATAGTAAATGTATTTGATAGTTTCTTTTATGTTGAATATATCAATGCATTTGCACCATAAATATGTTGTACTAGAACTGACATTGGTTGATCAAATTCCAAGGATGTATTTTTGTGTATTTGTTAATATTGTTACAGTAACCATGTATTTATGTATTTGTTGTGTATTACAAGGGTAATGGGAATTTAAATTTCTTCCTGAAAAAAAGGCATGCAAAGATTATGGTCGATATGAATATTTTCCTAAACATAATTAAAAAAAAAAAAAGAGGCCAAAGATCACAGTGGGCATCTATAGGTGTTTACTTTATGTGAAGCAGACATAACACTTATTCCAAAGAGATGTTATCTGAATATTGGAGAATGATAAGTAAAATGACAATTTTGTCCTACTTTTCTCTATTTATAGATACGATTTTTAATACAGGAATTTTATGATAATGTTAATATATATATTCAATCAATAATACTAGTATTAGTAAGTAATAGAGAAATTCATCTTAAAGGGGAGTTTGAATTAATTTATAATAAGTAATGTGGTGTTAATAGTTATGAAAAAAACAAAAAAGTTATATCTCATACTTTTGTAAAAGTTTGATGGATTTTTTGAAATTACCAACTTATCATGAAATAAAGCTATAACGTCATAAATTCATATATTAATAATAAAATTATCATGATAGTGAGAGTATATCATAAAGTTGAGTAAAATTTAAATCGAGTTTGGAGTATAAAAGCAGCGAACTTGACATAGTTGAAAATTATCAAGAAATTAAGTTATACTCCTCCTACCTTTATTAGTTTACTCATATTTCTTTTTGGGATGTCCCTTATTAGTTTACCTATTTCTTTTATTTCTATTTTTGGAATGGGACCACTAACTTTCCATCACACATATACATTCAACTTTAATATAAAATAACAGTTTCTCTTCCTTTCTATGTCCCACAACATTATTTTTCCTAAAACTCTGTGCAAAAGAAACGGGTAAACTAATAAAGACCGGAGGGAGTATGTCATAAATTTAAGTAATAATAAAAAATTATCATGATAAAATTTGTATGTGAATTGGAGTACTATCATGAATTTGGGTAATATGTGAATTCGGTTCGGGTACAATTTAAAATCAGTTTAAAACGATTTCAGTTTAAGTTGGTTTTGATTCGCTTTATTCGATTACATATTCGGTTCGGCCGTTCGGTTGATCGATCAACTTTTCGCTTTTCACGCTTATTTTAAGTTACGCTTGTTTCGATTCGATTGCGGTTCGATTTTGGTTTTTCATTTACGCTTTATTTCGGTTCAGTTCATCATTTTTCGCTTGATTTCGATTCATGTACTCGCCCGGTTTAATTCGGTTCAAATTTCGGTTGTTTCGGTTCAACCAAAGTTCATTAACCAAACTGACAGCTCTACTCACAAGGTACAATGATTGCACCACAAAAGTCAGTGCAACCAAAAAATTTAATGCCATTGAACTCAATAATTTTTCCCTTGAATTGGCTCTACTCGTATCTACGAAGGCCCAACAACAGAAACCGATATGAAAAATGCTAGGATTTAAACATTGCAACTAAACTGTCAAGTCTTTTTTTTCATACCACAGTCACCACAATGTTGAATTGGATTGCCTTACCTTGTGTTACTACCATTTTTAGATGTCCAGTAGCATTTATTATGGTACATTGTATTAGACCTCAAAAGGTTTAATTTCGTCTTAACATGAAGGCCCAACAAGAGCATGAAGCCCAGTGGACAAAGTCAACACAAGTCAAAGTCAATAGGAGAAGATTGTCAAGACCATCAGGAGATGAAAGTCAATAATGATAAACGTACAGGTGGTTAAAGAGCAATCATTAGACGGATCCACATAAGGAAGAACGTGCAAGGCTACGATTATTCAACGCCAGAAGCAATTGAGATTTGAATCAAAGATGATTCAAATGTTTTCCCTCCAAGCAAGCACGGAAGTTACACATCATGCTTCTCTATAAATAGAAGAACGACCATCAAGCAACACACACAAACACACAACAACTTGCATTTACTCTCTTCTTACTAGCCAACCCCCTTTTGGGGTTATAGTTTAGTTCCTTAGACGTAGAACATGTTCTGGCGACGAGTTCTGTAATTCTCCGATTGAAGCAAGGAACCATGGAGGTAACCTCCTTCGTGTCTTCCCTTTAGTTGTCCAGCCTGGCTTATCCCCCTATGTGCTGTAAAATTCTTTCTTAAAGTTTGTGGCATGTATGGGAATGTTGTGCTTTAATTAATAGATTAATTATTATTTGCTCTATTTATTGCGTTTCGCCTGAATTTATTAGGCGTTGTAGTTTAATCCTAAATTAAATTGCAACAAAGTACGTTGGCAAGGTTTTATCTAATTAAAATCGGTAACCCCCAGGGGCTAAGTCTCCCAAGACATTCAGTATCAAACTACTGGGTGTGCAGTGACTTATTTGCAAAGTCAACCAACTGATTTTGCACCAACAAGTTTTTTGGCGACCACGGTGGGAGGAGAAGATTCATAATCAAATTGTGAACTTTCATCTTCGTACTTTCGAAAAACTAACTGTAAAAAACAGTTGTTTATACGAAAATGCCGGATACACGTTCTAAAAAGAATAAGGAAGTTGCTCAGGAGGAAATAAGTTTCCAAAACATGGAAACGAGTTCTTCAACTACTCCAGAAAATAGGGTGCATGGTAACAATGGTGAACCAATTCACCATGGTCATGAAGAGTCAAATGGAGAGACCCCACAAAGGGAAGGCTCATCTCCAGGTAGTACCGGTCGTGGACTTATACAACAAATGTATGGGAAGTTCACAGAAATAATAAAGAATTTATTGTTAGAAGCCAGAGAGAGTCAGAGACAACAATTTGATTCCAACTATAGGACTCTAGCCCATGAGTCTGCCAGAGTCTTCATAGACATCCTACAAAGGATAAGTGAAGAGAATAGAGAAATTAACTCTAGGCAGATTGATAGAATACTTGTAGATATCAATGATACTATGAGTGCAACTTTCTCGGCAATGTCAACATCTCTTGCCACTGAAGTAGTTACTCGTCTAGAACCACTAGTCGAAAAACACTATTAGTTAAATGAGAAATTAGTTAAGGCCTTAGAAGAGGCCCTGTAGAATAGAGCAAGGGGAAATTCTGGTACAGAGCCAGATGTTCCTCCACTAGGGTATCCTCCAAGGGTACAGTTCTCCCACCCTGAAACTAGAGATATACTTATTTCAGAAGATCCACAAACTTCCTCCCATGAGCATCAAACAAGGGCAATATCCTTGAGTCATGGAGAATGCAATCATGGAAACCTTAGGAGAAGTGATGGAATGGCAGCGGGCGTGGAGCCAGGCTGGCACCAGGCGTCAGGATATCACCAACCTTCGTTTTCCATGGGTGGTGGACAAGTTGGTGACAACACACACCAATCTGGACCATCGCGAGGAGGACAGAGGCAAGATACTTTTGTTACAAATAACAATAGTACCCCGCATACATATGCGCCTCATAACCAACCAAATATGGCTGGGAGTCCTTTTTTACCCTATGTCTACATGCCTCACAACCAACCAACTATGGCTGGTACGCCTCATTATGGGAATATTTCGGGTTATAATCAACCCCAAGCTCCATTTGCCCAAGCAACTGGTGCTTATCAGCAGAGGATGCCCACAAATGGACACACATTCCCACCGCAAATGGCGCAAGGTGTAGCCAATCCTGCTTTTATGCAACACCAGGAGATGCCTATGGGAGGTTATCAAAATCAACCCTTCAATCCTAACCCTAATCCTGCATATGACCAAACAGGAAACATGGGGAATGGGAATATGGGCTATCCAGGAATGCACCAGGATCCATTGGCAGCACAAGTTGACCCACTAGTCCAAAGACTAGTAGGGGATAATTCTAGGAAAAATCAGAGGCAAATAGGTCAAAAACCTTACCCTGAATGGATTGATAGAGCCAATCCATTTCCTAGAATGTTTAAGATACCTGACTTTACCTTGTTCTCCGGAAATGATAGAGTTTCCGCTGAAGAACATTTAGTTAGGTTCAATTGTCAGTGTAGGGAAGCAGCTGACAATGATTTCTTAAAACTTAGAATGTTTTCCATGTCTCTTACTGAGACTGCTTTTGGTGGTACACTAATTTACCACCGAATTCCATTCACTCATGACAAGACATGCAAGTGCAATTTACAAATCATTCTTCACGCACTGAACCAGGAGTGACTTTAAGTGATCTGGCCAGAATCCAACAAAGGTTAGGAGAGTCTATAGAAGACTACCTATCTAGATTCAAAATGGCCAAGATCAGGTGTCATGTTAGCATCCCTAAAAGAGAATTTGTACAAATGGCTCAAGAGGGAATGTTAATTCAGTTTCGAAAAAGGTTTGATGGTCATGCCTTTGGCGATTTTGTTGAATTAGCATAATTGGATGTGAGGTATGAAAGGAACCTACAAGCTGAAAGTGCAGCAAGACACCAAAACTTTTTTGCTCAGAATGACAAGCCCTTCCACTTTGAAACTGCACAAGAAGTGGACGTGGCATAAATTATTCATGGAGCACCCTTTAAATGTTCTCCTTTAGAGAAGAAAGAATTCATGGCGCCAAAAGATATGAAATCTGAACAAAAGAGGAAATATACTTTTGATGCTAAGAAAGCTAATTCTATCTTTGACTGGTTATTATCTAACAAAAAAATAAAATTGGTAGGGAGACATAAAGTAAGAACTACTGAAGAGGTTAAGGGTAAAAATTACTATAAATGGCATGATGCAGTAACCCATGATACTTCTGAATGTATTGTCTTTAGAAACAAAATCCAGGATGAAATTGATAAGAAATATCATGTTTCCTGATGATGAAGATGTTAATTTAGTTGGAATGGACGAACCATTTGGACTATTCTGTGGTATGGTAGAGACTAATGACGTTTTTACTGTTACCTTGCAGGCATCTCAAGCTATCGAAATAGGTAACCAACTCTTCAATAGATTGCTTGATGAAGGAATCTTGGTTATGCCAAAGATAGCCAATGAAGAGGGATTGGAAGATATGTGCAGATGGCATATGAATGGGTCACATACAACAGACTAGTGCCAAGTTTTCAGAGGGTTCCTAACTAGGTAGTTAAGTCTCAAAAGACTAGTTGTCTCAGAAATGGAACATCATGCCATGGAGCTAGAAGCCTACAAGGCTAACTTAGCCAAAGCTAAGGCGCCTGATAAATCCAACCCAACGCCAAACCTGGTGATGCATGAGGAAAGAGCCAAAACCTATAAGGAGGCTGCTCAAAAATTCCCATTGCAGACTAGGGCGATAGAAGGATTGAAGGCTCTAAGAAATGGAATGTGCTCACTATGTGCAGACAGGTTGACCTTTGAAATGGTTAGAACCCAGATCATCCCAAATGATCCTGCCTATGTGCCTGCTTACCAGCATCCATTCCAGAAAAGGTCCAGAAGTCAAGGACCGAGGAAACAAGACAGTCCCAGTTCAGGCCCTCCCTTAAAAGGGAAAGAAAGGGAGCCAAGTCAAACTCCTGTGCCCAAAATTCTCAAAAGAAGGGTGAATTCCCGTGGGGGCCAAGGGAAGTCAAAGATCAAGTCAGCAGTTAGGCCTTGGCCACTACAAGATGTCCAAAACTTTCCTAAAAGTAGGACAATCAGGATGAAGGAGTTAAGTGCAAAAGCTGCTGCAGCAATGGCTCATATTAGCACTCAAAATGTATAGGAGTCCCTTATAGCAAACATCAGAATTGATGAAGAGGCGCTACAAGCTGGTATTACTAAGTTGTTACCTCTGGAAGAGGAGCAATGTGGTATATCATCTACAAAGCATGATAGCCAGCAGTCTCAAGGTGGTGATTCTCTTATGAAAGAGAAACAGGAAATGGCTTTAGTGAGGACTATGATTCAGAGTTTGGATCTGAAGATTTGGACTTATTGGTTTCAGACAATGACTTAATACTGGATGGAGACCCACTGATGAGCGAGCCTCTAACAGAGATGGAAGAGGGACAAAACGCACAGTGTAATGTGGTCATGCTACCAACAGAGTTCAAAAAGTCAGAAGGCCAACCAGAATTTCAGACTAATGCCACATCATGGGCAGATGAAGTTGACAAGGAAGAGAGGGCAGGTAAATTTAAAATTACTTCTTCTCAAAGTTTGTCATCTTATTTAAATGCACCTCATAATAAAGTGCCTAATAAAACATCCTTAAAAGCTAACCTAGAGAAAATAATCATAGATAAAATCTTTAGGTCAGTTGATGTTGATAATAAGCACACTAAAGCCTTATTTCTGAATGTTGATTTTGAGGGAGTTCGTTTAAGCAAAGTATTGGTAGACACTGGAGCTATTGTTAATATTATGCCACTCTCTGTGTTCAGAAAACTAGGAAAGACTAGAAAAGATTTGCATAACATACAAATCAACATAACTGGTTTTTCTAGTTTATCCGAAAAAGTGGAAGGAATGGCTATTTTTAAGATAAGAGTAGGAACTAAAACTACTTATACTGGTTTCTTCATAGTCGAAAATGGTACTCATTATAATGCCATACTAGGAAGAGATTAGTTACATCATAATTATGTTATTCCATCATCACTCCACCAAGTTTTGATCTTGTGGAATGGTGACACTTTTGTGATGGTTCAAGCAGATGAGGAAGTTTGTCTAATTACATCTCCTGATTTTGTTTTCATTAGGGACTCTCTAAAGTCAGTTCCTTCCATCAAAATTGAGGTTGCTCTACAACTTGAGTCACAAACTCACCAAGAGGTAGAAGACTCAGGTGCAATCCTCATTGAAGAAGTTGATGACGTCCCAGAAGTTGAAGAAATTCAATCAAAATATGAATATATTCAACATGCGCCAGACCATGATCAACCCTTAGCTCTCATTAGTTTGTAGAGTGAGGATGTATTTTTCTTATAAAAGTTTATTATGTCTATAAACCAAGAAGAATGTTGTAACGGGTTTACCCCTATCGTTGATCAAGTAATGAAAGATTTAGTTTTTAGAAAATACCAAGAAGATTTTCTTATAAACTCTAATTCATGTTGCTCAACTTTATACGAAACTGAATCCTTAGAAGAGGAGGATGAAAAAGTAAGGGCTAAAAGTGAGGATATTACACAAGAGGTTCATGATCCACTAGAGGAAATAAATTTAGGGGATAATGAAAATCCACGTGTTACTTACATAAGTAAGCTCCTCACTAACCAAGAAAAACAGGAAATCATAAAAATTCTAAAAGAATTTAAAGACTGTTTTTGCTTGGGAACATCATGAAATGCCTGGCATTGATAGGAATGTAGTAGAGCATAAACTACCTATCAAGGAAGGATTTAAGCATGTGGCCCAAAGTCCTAGAAGGCTAGCGCCTGAACTGACAGAGCCTATACAAGAGGAAATAAACAAACTCCTCAAGGCAGAGTTCATAAGGCCTTGCCAATACGCTGACTGGATCTCCAATATAGTTCCAGTAGTTAAGAAAAATGGCAAGATACGAATCTGCATTGACTTTAGGGACTTAAATAGAGCAACACCTAAAGATCAATACCCCATGCCAGTGGCTGATCTCCTAATAGATGCAGCATCAAGATATGAATACATATCTTCTATGGATGGGTATGCAGGATATCACCAGTTAAGGATTGCACACGAGGACTGTAACAAAACAGCCTTTAGATGTCCAAAATTATTAGGCTTGTTTGAATATGTGGCCATGCCATTTGGATTAAAAAATGCTGGAGCTACATACCAACGAGCAATGGACGCAATCTTTAAGGACATGATTGGTAAGATCATGGAAATATATGTGGATGACATCCTCGTAAAATCAAATGACTTTTTAAGACATAAAGAGCATTTGGTTAAGTCATTTACTAGAATGAGAGAATATCACCTAAAAATGAATCCACTCAAATGTGCGTTTGGAGTTAAAGCTAGTAACTTCTTAGGATTCCTCATTCACAAAAATGGAATAGAAATTGACCAAAATAAGGCAAAAGCAGTGTTGGTAGCCAAGCCACCTTCTAATAAGAAGGAATTGCAAAGATTCCTTGGACAGGTCAATTATGTTAGAAGATTCATGGCCAACTTAGCTGGAAAAACTAAAAAATTTTCGCCTTTGCTAAGATTAAAACATGAGTCATAATTTAAATGGAACGAGGAGCATCAAAAGGCCTTTGACCAAATCAAACAAGATTTGGCAAGTCCTCCTGTATTGATACCTCCAAGGCAGAATGGAAAGCCACTAAGGTTATATTTTTCTGCATGTGAAGATTCCATTGGTAGTCTCCTGACTCAAGAAAATGAGAAAGGACATGAGCAGGCTATATTCTATCTAAGTAGAATCATGCATGACACTGAGAAAAGGTATACCATGGCAGAAAAATGGTGTTTGTGCTTATATGATGCATCAATCAAGCTCATACATTATTTCATGGCCTTTACAGTGGAAGTAGTATCTCCAACAGATGTCATAAAATATATGCTGTCCCAACCTTTTATAAAAGGAAGGTTAAGCAAATGGAGTTTACATTTACTACAATTCGACCTAATATATGTGCCACAAAAGGCAGTGAAAGGTCAAGCTTTAGCTGATTTCTTAGCAACTCATCCTTTTTGTGACTCAGGAATCATTGATGAGGACATCCTTCCATGGGTCTTGTTCTTTGATGGATCCAACACCGTGGGAAACAACGGGAGAGCCGGAATATATATTCTATCTCCTGATCGGATCCCAACTAAACTAGCAGTAACCCTAAAGGGTTCATGTACCAACAATAGAGCTGAATATGAAGCTTTATTAATTGGATTTGAGATGCTACTAGAATTGGGAGCTAATAAAGCAAAGATATATGAGGATTCTCAGTTAGTCATTTATCAAATAAATGAGGAATTCAAAAGTATATCACTAGTATCTCAGGAGTATGGAAAGAAAGCACAAAAATTGTCTAAACAATTTAAAGAAATCACTTTCATACACATTCCTAGAGAAGAAACAAAGTAGCGATCACCGTCCCAAATAGCTTCTGCTAGAGAAGAGGTACCTTCACAAAATGAAGATATCATTCTCCAAGAGAAGATCCTGAAACCTCTCATTGAATCTGATCAAGAAATATTAGAGAATATATTGGAAGTCTATAGAATTTCAATATTAAGAGAGGAGAAGGACTGGAGAGACGAAATTATTCAATATCTCCAGAACCCCACTGGAACAAAGGTGCCAAATAGAGTCAAAATGGCAGCTACCAAGTTCCATATACAGTTTGGTGAACTACACAGAAAGGATCCCGAAGGATTACTTTTGAAATGTGTGGATGTTGGAGAAGCTCTAACTCTCATGGCAGAAATTCACCAAGGACTATGTGGTGCTCATCAAAATGACCTAAAAATGAGATGGTTGTTGCACGAACATGGTTTTTATTGGCCCACTATGAGAAAGGATTGTATAGACTATGCTAAAGGTTGCAAAAGATGTCAAAAGTTTGAACCCATTAGTAGGGCACCAGCTTCAGAACTTAAGTACATTCTTAAACCTTGGCCCTTCAGATGATGGGCAGTGGATGCCATAGGAGAAATCAATCATGCATCCTCTAAAAAGCATTCATACATCCTAGTGGTGACTGATTACTTCACCAAATGGGTGGAGGCTCAGGCTTTCAATAAGATTAACACCCAGGTTGTCATAAATTTCTTGGAAGAGAAAATCTTTACAAGATTTGGAATTTCGGAAACTATAACCTTTGATCAAGACACAGTCTTTAGAAATCCTGACTTACTGGAATATCTTAACCAGTTTGGGATTACTAAATTGCATTCAACGCCTTGCTATGCTCAAGCAAATGGTCAAGCTGAAGCTACCAATAAGATCATAGTAAAAAGGATCTCAAAACTCATAGACAATAACCCAAGAAAATGGGATGAATTGTTGCTATATGCCCTATGGGCCTACAGGACCTCTAAAAGGGAAGCAACAGGAGTTACTCCCTTTAACTTAGTTTACGGACATACTCCAGTGATCCCAGCTGAAGTGAATGTAAGATCATCAAGGGTAGCCCAACAAATGGGATTATCAGGAGATGACTATTCACAGGCGATGAATATTGAAATCATGGATGCTCTAGAAGCTAAGGAAGAAGCCCTAGTCAAAATGAGAATCCAAAAAGAAAAGGTTGCTAGGGCCTACAACAAAAAAGTAGTGCCTAAAGAATTCCAGGAGAATGATAAAGTGTGGAAAATGTTCCTGCCAGAAGCAGCTTACAAAGATCCACAGCTAGGGAAATGGTCACCTAAGTGGCAGGGTCCTTTCATCATTCATAATAAAATGTCTGGAAACGCATACCTATTCAAAGATATAGATGGTAACATAAAAGATAGAGCCTTGAATGGCAAATTTCTAAAGAAATATCATCCATCTATATGGGAACAACATGATCCTGTGTTTCAACAAAAACATGCAGAATTGTTTCAAACAGTAAGGGATCATTAAAATTACAACATTAATAATAATGTTACATCTTAGACATTCCAACATTGTCTAACAACTAAGCTAAGGTGCTTAATGGCTGACCAAGCATTACAAAGTTTCTCTTTTTGGAGAATCAAGCTTTGTTGTACAGCCATATCTTTGAATATTTCTTGCCTCAAATGAGTAAGATTTGTTCGCCCTTGGTGTAGCTTCTTCTCTTCAGTATCAATAGAGCTTTGGAGTGAAGACTTCTCGTTACTAATATTGATCTCGTCTTTATTAATCTCAGTCACACGATTTTGTAAAAATTGCTTCTCCTCAGAAAGAAGCCTCAGCTTTTGATCAAAAGAATTCAAAGAATCTTGGATCTGTTTACTGATGTTTCTGAAGGATTTAGCTTGAGCGTCCAAAGAAGCCTCCTCTTCCTAAAGTTTTTGAGCTGAGAATTTTGGAGGTTGGACTCTTGATTCAACATTACATTATTGAAGAAGAAGAGTTTCTTAACATATTCAAGACAAGGTATCCAGTACTCAAAGCCTTGAGAAATCAGGGATTCCAAAATCTGCTTAAGAGCCTGTGCATAGGCCTAATCATAAGGGTTGTTGGTCAAGGTAAAGTAGAGGTTCTAGATTTTATCTTCTTGTTTTATGTGCTCAAATGATCCATCACTGGAATGATCACTGTTGGCAGGGGTAGGTTGATCCCTCACAATGAGAGCTGTCTGCAGATTAACCTCTTTCCCTCCATCAGACTCTTTCATCACACTTGCTGCTTGAGTGCTTCCCTCTGCATCACAAAGAAGAGAAGCCAAGTTAGCAAGAGAGTGAAGTCTGGTATTATGAGGACATGGACTCATATAGAGGAAATCTAAGATGAATTCATGAGGAAAGAGAGGCAGACCAGTCCCTGAAGTAGATGCTGAAGTTGATGGAGAACCTTTGCAAACAAAGGTAATTACAAGTTCAATACTGCTCCGTAAAGGTGTAACCTCTAAAGGAATCACATCTTTTGGAACTTCATTTCCAGCAATAGAAGGAATTGCTATAACAATAGTGGTCACATCATGAGAGCTTGAAATTTCAATATCTAAAGGACTTGTATCCAAGGGATCTTCATTAAATTGATGAAGCAAGTCCTCATCAGGAGATTCCACATGAAAATGCTCAGTTTCTTCCAATTGGGGGGCATCACATCCTTCCAAAAAAGGGTAGCCACATTCTCCAACTAGGGGGCAGTATCACTTAAAGTGGGATGGTTGATGACAGGTTCATCAGCAGGACCACCCTTTGAACTTAACTCTGGATCAGCTATCTTGGGAACATCTCCTGAAGAAAGGCTGGCAGAGCCAAGAGGTGATAACTTCTCAGAAGAAGGATCACTGACAATCTTAGGCTCAATGTCATCAGCACCAGAGGAACCTGGAATAAATTAATCAATATTCCAAAAAGTGAAACTTCTCATAAAAAGAGTAAAGGTGAAATTCATAATTGCTTTGACTCCCGGGAGTTTCCTTTTGAACATTTGAGATATGGTCTTGTCATCATCTTCATCAGAGGAGATAATGTACCGTGGTATCTCCGAAGAAACCTTTAACTTAGGACATTTCCTGCTGGAATGCCTTAAAGGTTTGGAGGCAGAAATACAGCCATAATGTCTTTTCTTTGTAGCCTTCTTAAAATGCTCATATTGCTCCACTGACCCATTGGGTTGAGTGTCCTTGGAAGCAGAGAGACAATTATAATCTCTTTTCCTTGCAGCTCTTTTGAAAGGGTCAATCTGCTCCAATGGCCCCATGGTTTGAATGTCCTCCACAGTTTGGACCTCTCCATAGGAAGCCCCTTGATCATAAGCAGCGTCATCTTCATCCTCCGAAGAGGTATGAAGTGGAACCCTTTTGTCTATGGTATTCCAATAGAACTGGTCAAATCTAGAATATGTTGTCATGTCATCAGGCACTCTTAGCTTCTTCTTGCCAGCTTTTGCTAAAAAGTTAAAAGTAAAGCACAAAAGAAGATTTAGTAATATTTATCCCTACAAAAAGTTATAAAATAACTAAGGATAGAAATTACTTACAGCCTAAGAAGAGCTGATCCTCAAAGTTCGCCAAAGCGTCAGAACACATTGAGTTATTTGGGAATAGATGATCCCACCACAGATGGAAGCCTCGAATAGCTTTAGTGATCCATTTCCAAGGAGAGATGGACATGGAAGTTAGGCTGAGAGTTCTACTCTGAAGGGCTCTACCTTCTTCAAAACGACCCCTTGAAGTCTAAGGATCATTGCGGGTCAAGAAGTAAGGAATGGCTAGTGTTTGGACTAATCCAAATTGTCTAGCTACCAGCTGTGGATTATAAGCCTCAAAGCCAAAATATTCAGGCTCAGCAGCTATTAAAATCCCTAGACCTAATAACATTGCTCCAAAAGTTTCCACTCCCTAAGGAGCTAGAGTAGATGTTCGGGGATTGCAGTCAAGCAGGCACTCCTTGATGGCGCCAAGTTTCATTTTCAACACAAACAACCATCTTACCTGGGAAAATATTCCAGACGCCAGGATTGGACTTAGAAGCCAAGAGGTATAAAAGAATCAAACTTGGATGCCAAACCTCGTATGGAGATACAAGATTGAAGCTGACTTCACCATAACAGCTACAATCATTAAGATTAGAGAGGAACAAAAGGGGATCAAAAGAAAGATCTTCCTCCTCTGAACCCTTAGGTGCTTTAAAAGCAGAAGAGGGATTGATAACCATCAGACAAGGTAGATACATATGGCCCCAATAAGTCAAGAGCCATAGGGGTCCAAATCCCTTGTCAGTAGAGAATATGGGAGACTCGAGAGGTATGAATTTCAAAGCCTTTAATTTGAAAGATTCTCTACTCCTAAAAAGACATCTATAAAGTTGTCCCAATTGAACAGGAGCCAAAGCTACTTCTGCAGAAGTAGAGGAGATGTTAACAACTAAAGATAGCCATAATGTTACTACTCCTCCAGCTCTAGACATCATTAATTTGGAGAAAGCAAATGTGAGAAAAAGTACTTCCTCTTGAGAAGTAACTTCCTCATTAGTATCCTTATTAATAAAGAAATCAACAAATTTCTGAAAGCCACATTTGCTAGCACTAGCAGAAGGACTAGCAATTTGGCGAAAAGTTGATAAACACCGACTGTACAACTGATTATGTTCTTTGACATGGTGAAAGATAGGGAGTTAAATTCCATATTTACCTGTTGGAGAAGTCCCAGTAATGAAGGCAATATCAGCTAATGTCACAGTCATTGGTCCCCATCGGAACAAGAAGCAGTTGATGGCAGGGTCCCAACATGCCAGCAAGGCAGTAGACATAGCCCCATCAAAGGGGATGGTTTCATAAGAAGCTAGTCTCAAGAAGGGCAATATTTTGTTCTTGGACCATTTGTCATGAAAAGGTTTCATTCGCAGAAACCATGCACTTGCATCCACTCCTGAAATCCAACCTTTAAAAGGTTTGCTGGTCAAAGGCCAATGCAAATGTTGAAGGGATTTTGGAGCAAATGGAAGCGTTCTGGGCTTATTATCTTCTAAGATAATATGGTCCAAGAATGGGTAGCACTATTGCTCTAAGACAGTTTGGCGCTTTGGTTTTTGATTTTTGAAAGGAAAACAAGGACCAATGGTGGTAATCCTCTCCTCCAAAGGAGTATTAGAGTCAGAGCTTTTATTCACATACCAGAATACTTGAGACTTATAAGTCCCAAGGTTCACTCTAATGGCGTTGCATAAATGACGAGTTGCCTCAGATTGCATGGCATCACGTTTTTTAGCAAGTGCTTCACGAATTTCATCCTCACGAATTCTTTCATTAGACATGGTGAATTGAAATTTGGTGATGGTTGTGAATTCTTCAAAATTGAATTAAATTTGTCTGAAAGATCTCCAATTTTCCTAAAATCCTTGAAAAGGGTATTAATGGAGAAGACAACCAAAATGAAACAATAAAAGAAGAAAACACGTGCACAATGCGTGATACGTTTTATTTTGGGTCATGTTTAATTGGGTCATATTAAAGCCTAGTTTTAACAAATTAAAACATAAGGTCCTGGAGTCATCTAAAAAGCCCATTTTCAAAGGGCGCGTGACTTAAAGGCCCATTTCCAGGGGTCAGTTACTCCAAAGCCCATTTCCAAAGGGCGTAACTTTTCGTTTTTCAAGAAACGGTAAATCTCTTTATAAAAAGGGGTAAGTGTAAGGAAATCTTCACACTACTCATCTCTTGAAACAACATCCCCTAAAAAACCCTTTCATCTTCCAACCTTCTTAAAAAGTCTTCTTCGCCAGATATGGATGCACCTCAACTATCCGCTGAATCCTGTATCACAGGGGTTCAAGAGGTCAACCCACAAGAGGTTGACCAGCCCTTCCTCCCTCCTCCAGAAATACTGGAAGAGAGAGAAGAGGAAGAGGAGGAAGAAGAGGAAGAAGAAGAAGAAGACGAGGAGGGCATCCCTCCATCATCAGATAAATCTAATGATGATGATGAGGATGAGGATGAAGATGATGATGAGCCCGCTGCCAAGCGGATGAGAGTCGACGAGGAAGATCTCCTCGAAGAACCCTTCACCAGAGAAGAACGCTTCTTCTATCCTAGTGGCGATGACTCCAGCGACGCCGCTGCTGGAGATGATGAGGAAGATGAAGATACCGATGGCGACAAGCCACGATCTCCAGAGGATTAGACATAGGCCTAGAGTTTAGAATTCTAAAATTCTAAACTAATTTTGTAAATTTTTATCTTAAGATAAAAAAAATTTAATCTAGGTTGTAATTTCCCTTTTAAATTAATAAAATTTAAAATTCCTCAACTCAGTCCAAGTTTCTTTTATCTTATATCTGGTTTGCTTTGTTTATTTTGCCCAATTAAAATTGTGCGAATTAAATTATATTATGTTATTCAAAAATAACTATCAAATCAAATAATGTAAAATCCACGGTTAAGATTAAATAAAAGAAGAAATAAAGTGACTCTTGGGATACTAACCCTGGAAATGTCTTAATGGTAAGAAGTTACTTTAAAAAAGTAATAATTACCTTCTAACTTCACACGCCACTAATGGCCAACCCCTAGCAATGACATGACACATTAAGGAGTTAATGGGCAAACCCATTCCTATCCACTAGGGCCATGACTTGAAGTTATTAAAATCAGTTATAAAAATAACTGGAAGAGATTAAAATCAGTTATAAAAATATAACGTGACATAATTGATAAGAAGTTTTTAGTGTGTCGTTAAGGCACTAAAAACCGCTTCCCAAACAATATTTGTAGTCCTAACAAGCAATTACTAAGAGAATAGTAAGGGCAAGTCAAGGGTCGATCCACAGGGAAATTGGGATTGATTAGAGTCTATCTAGTCTAGACTACCTAATTGAAAGGTATTTGGGGGTTTAAAAGATGTTTGGTAACAATTAAGACTATCTATCGGCTAGAACAAGCAAAAATCACGAGTTTAAATATCAAATAAAGACACTAGAGTTAAGGCTACTAGTATGAATAAGAACGGATGATGATTGTTAATGCGATTGTGAAGCAACAAAGACGATTATGCAAGGTTTAGTTCTCCTCTAAAATACTTGAGTCCTCTCTCGAATGGTCCTCAAGAGTAATCGCTTAATCTATCAACTAAATCCTCTCTCGAATGGTCTTTAGTTAATTGATTAAGAGATTCGATAAGTTTGGAAAACCCCTAATGAAGGATCCCCTTAATTTCCACCCAATATCTTGGTATAGAAATTAAGTTGATTCTTGGGGATGATAAAAGAGTTCAAAATCCGATTTAAGAACATTTGAAATCAAAATACCAAAGTATAAATGTGATCAATATCTATCCTAAGGTCTCAAAACACCAAGATCAATGCATAAACTTCTCCATACATCACAATCACATCAACAACATTTTTAAAACCCTAATTCATACTTTCACCCTAACCCTAGATATGAAACTACTCACTAATCATGGAGTTAAAGCAATTAAACAATGAATCTATGACTAATCTAAGGTTAAACATGATTAAGAAATTATTAAACTAATAGTAATCGCAATTATTAAACTAAGATAATGAATATCTTAAATAATATGAGAACATAAACAAACACCAAGAGAATGAAATAAAAACTAAAACTTTGAATTGAATTGAATGAAAAGTACCTTGAATGTATTGGAAATCACAAACTATGATCAACAATTTTCCAATCTCAATCAAACTAAAGTGTTTTCTCTCTAATACAAAACCCTAGAATATTGTGTAGAAAACTAGAATAAAGCGTCCCCCCTCTACTCCTCTCGAAAAGAGGGTTTAATGATCGAATGTTTTCTTTCCGGATCGTGAGGTGCGGGCGCACCAAAAGGAGGTGCGGGCGCACCTTGCTCAGGTGCGGGCGCACCAGACTTCAGGTGCGGGCGCACCTGAGTCTTCTGCCTCAGGGTGGAATTCTCTTCGTCAAATGGTGCGGGCGCACCCAATTTAAGGTGCGGGCGCACCAATGTAGTCTGTTTTGTGCTCCAGAATTGGTCGATGGTGCGGGCGCACCAGTGGCTTGTGCGGGCGCACCATCGTGTGCGGGGCATACCAAGCGCACCTCAGGCTACCTTTCAGCCTCTAGCTCGATCCCTTATGCCATGTCTCGCATTTCTCGACCCCGAAAAGGGCAATACCTGCAATAGAAACACGAACAAACATGGTGAAAGCATATGTGCTAGAAATTCGATCGAAATAGATCGAAAATCTAGCAAAATGTCACTATGACCAAGTATGATCACGTGAATGAAATAGAAGGGAAAAGTGAGGAGAAAGAAGGAAGAAAAGGAGGAAAAGGGAGCTAAAACAAGCCAAAAGAAGGTAATAAAGTGCGTTAGAAACGCACTTATCAAACTCCCCCAAGCTTAGCGTTTTGCTTGTCCTCAAGTAAACCAAAAAAGGGAAACATGCAACAACCTAACCTATATGCTCTAAATGCAAGGTTACAAACATGACATGTAAGCTAAATGAGTTCATATCAAGATTTAGGAGACCAACCAAACACAAGAGGGAAGATGATTAGGAAGCACAAGAGTGACTCTAAGGTCTCAATCCACCGATCAACCGAGTCTCTTTGAAAGAAAGCTTTCCAAGAATGATTTCTCACTCTTCTCCACTTCCAGGACCCAAGTTTGACTCCTCCCTAGGGATGCTCAACCATAATTGCTCGCCTCTACCATGTTTTGATGACCCTCATCATGACTTGCACAAAATCTCACCCGCCACTACTAAATAGATCAAGTCCAATCTAGGAGTCAACAGGGGCTTTGTTAAGGTTGTAACGGGGCTAGGTTAGGGGTGTGGATCATATTCTAGGAATGTGGTGCAAAAGGGTAAGTGGAGTACAAACTAGGGGTAAATACTCCCCCAAGCTAGTCCTAACACTATTCTCAATTAAAGAACTCTCACACATAACCTTGAATTTCACTTGTTTCTTTTTCACTTTGTGAACTTTTTCCTTTTTCTCATCAATTTGATCTTTCTTTCTTTTCATTTTCAATAATAAACCAAAGCGGACAATAAGAACTTTCTTTCTTTTATATCTTTTGTCTTTCATTTTCACAAAATTTTTCAACTTTTACCATCATACAAGCACATTAACTCTCTTTCAACCAAGACTTAATATCAAAACCACTTAACTCAACAAAAACTACACATGTACTCCACTTTGGGGAAAGTTTGGCCATGACTCATTATGTGGGTTAAGCAAAAATAGGATAGAAAGGCTCAGATGGGTTGAGAAGCGAATATCATGCGGGTATTCAAGCTTTTGGCTCTGTAGCTCCTATTACTAGCAAAAGAAACGCCCTATCATTCTCCTAGAGGCTCGTCTTATGTAATCTTGGGGAGCTAAAATGCAAGTCACAAGTTAGGCGATCAATGGTGAGGGTTGTGAGTGAGTCTTACGAGGTTCTTGGCTCTCCTTCGGGATTCATCGCACAAGGGGCAAGGCAATCCATTCATCCAACTCGCCTAATTTCAAAGAGACTCTACCAAAAGTTATTGGTTTCAAAAGACGCCTAAAGTCACAACAGGGCTTCCAAAATCATCGAGTCTAATATAAGGAAGGTCTTCCAATCAAGTCATGAACTCTTTAGCCACAAATCATGCATGCAACCAAGCTATCCTAATGCATAATTTTTTTTTTTTTTTTTTTTTTTTTTTTTTTAAGACAAAAAGAAACTACCAAAGCAAGACAAAAAGAAACTACCAAAGCACAGCTGTACATGTGAAGAGAAGTTAGCAGGGGTGGAGGATGTCAATACCACAACAGAAACAATCACCAATACCAACCGAAAACCAATGAGACCCCTAACTTCTAACCGTCTACGACCCCGAAACTCCCTAAGATATAGACATACAAGCAAGTCCCCCAAGCTTAAGCAAAACTCCGCGCTCGGAGTGGCAAAAGGAGGGAGAGGGAGGAGGGGCTAGGAAAAGCTCCTAATAGTTCCCACCATCCCCCCCATCGGGAGGGGGGAAATACCCACCAGAGGACCCATCATAGTAGGATGGGTAGTGGGGTAAGGACGGAATGAAGGCTCCTCAAATGGCCCTTCTCGAGGGTCGAAAGAAGGGGGGTAGTGGGGATGGTTAGGGAAGGGAGGCTCATGTCCGGAGTGGACATTGGCGAGGTGAGTGCGCCAAGCCACCCTAGACACATGGTCCAGGTCGGTGCGGATACCGGCAAGAGTAGCCATAACCGCACGGTGATTGGCCGTCTGAGAGGCCTGCATCTGCGCTAAGGCTGCCATGACAGAGCCCATGTCGAAAGATTGAGAGGAAGAAGCTTCGGCCACCTCACTCTCAGGAATGCGGTGGTCGGGCCTCGGACCTCTCGGAACGCGGGGATCGATCTCCATAGGCATGGGCTCGGGGATAGCCCGTGGGATGTCATGGGCGGGGGAACCCGCCAACGGTTTTCGGACGTTAGGCTGGGAGGTCCCAAACGAAGTCGGGCCCTATATGACAAGAAGGTCGCCCCCCCCACAAGCCGATGCGTTTTCCTTGTTATAATTGCGCGTAAATTTCATCTCGCCGCAAGTCGGCACCATCCAATCCGTTGGACCGGCCAACAAGTAGGCATGCCGGCTTCCAAGCGAGCCAAGTCATCGCCAAGTCAAGGTAAGATGCTAGCCGGGTGACCATGCCACCACAAAGAATCTCCCCGACCACCGTTGTACCCCCCGAATTTCCCTGCAATCGGTTGAGGAGGAGAGCGACAAAGTTAATGCGGGCTCTATGGTGAGCCCCGTCGAGTGGCCAACCGAGAGAACCAGCGGCTCGTCCTTCCGCAACTGCCCGACTTCCTGTTTAGGAAAGATGGTGTAAACCAACATCCTATGGAAGTATCGGAGAGCAAGGTGGATGATCTCCGACGCTTTGGACGAGTTCGTTCGAAACGAAGTCGTACCGTTGGTGATCTTTGCCCACCACTCTTGCTCATTATATCCCTGCCAGATGACGCTCAAAGGGGCATCGCAGGGGGCTCGAGGGTCCATCCCAAACGCCTCACAGAATTCGTCAAAAGACAGTGCTCTTGTTTGATTAAACATACGAAATTGAATAGTTAGAGCACCTGTCACATTACTTACGTTCAACGTACTCAAAAACTCGAGAGTGAGTTGATCGTAAGTAGGTTCACGAATATCGAGGAAGTCCGATAACCCGACATTAGCTGCCATCTCCCTTATCATCGACTCGATGTTAAGGAAGTTGCAGGTAGTGAGGTCATAGAACTTAGTGGGACGTAACGTGCGCTCAGAAAGTTGTTGGAAAATTTGTTTATGAGCGGCGTTTGGAAACTTTAGAGCATAAAGGGGAGGGGGATGCGAGCTAGACGAAGGTCCTTGTGAAGAGGACCCCGTCTTTGCTCGCTTAGACTGGATGAGCTTTCACCTCCACTTCTTCCCATGGTGAAAAAGAATATATGTTTGGCAAAAAGGGAAGGAGAAGTGAAGAACTTGCTGCAAAGACACAACCACAAAGCGGACTCTCTACACAAAGAAACACGCAAAGGAAAAAAAAAAACAAAAACACACAAAAAGAAAAATCAAAACTAAGCCTAAGATCTACCAGCTAGCCATCCACAATTAGTAGCAACAAAGTTGCTAGCAATGAAGAGTTTCACCACTCAAAGAGACTTTCAAGCCAATTTCGCCAAACCAACCACAATTATGCACATAAAGCAACAACACCTCACAATTTCAGCAATGTAGTTCTCACAAAGTAAGAATATTATGAATTTATCACAAACCACAAAAATTGCATATGTTCACCACATCACCAAACACAAAAATGACAAAAGTTCATGAACAATCAAAAGAAATTAGGAAAAACAAGCATGCAATCGAAAAGAAAACATACTAGAAGTCCAATTTAGTAGATTATTGATGAAAAAGCAAAGATTAGAAGGGAGTTACCAACATGGAGATGAAAATCCCCAATTTGAAACCCTAGAAATCGAATCCTTGCAAAACCCCCAATTTTTGTGCTTTGAATGTTGTAGAGAAGATGGTGATGAAGATTTTGGGGAGATTTGCCCTTGAAAGTCGCCGGAAAAGGGTGTAAAGTCGCCGGATCTAGAGAGGAGGAAGAGAGAGAAAGAGAGTGAGTGTGAGAGAGAGTTGGAAGATGTGAGGAAAAAAGGAGAGAGAGGCCCGAAAATATTGCCCAGCCGGTTTGGTGCGGGCGCACCTCTCCCTGGTGCGGGCGCACCAACCGAAATTTTTTTCAAAAAATACGATTGCTGCGGGCGCACCAACAGGAGGTGCGGGCGCACCTAACCCGTCTGATTTTTTCAAAAAATATTTCGTAGGCTTTGGTGCGGGCGCACCACGTCGAGGTGCGGGCGCACCAAAGTCTACTTGTTTTTGTCAAAGTCGGGCCGACGAAGTGGTGCGGGCGCACATGGGCTAGGTGCGGGCGCACCAAAGTCTTCTCGTTTTTTTCGAAAATCGTGTGCAAAATTTGGTGCGGGCGCACATTGACCAAAAAAGGGAGCACCTAACCCGTCTCGATGTGTACATATTTCGTCTCCAAAACACTCAATTCACTCAACTTCTCATCAAAATTCAGATGTTCCAATGTACCTCTCATGGCTGACTGATAAATCAAAACCGTAACTAACAAAGGAAAAATAAAAGAAATGAAAGAGAGGAAAGAAGAGAAACGGGTTGCCTCCCGTGTAGCGCTTGTTTTAAGTCATTAGCTTGACTAAAAAGGATACATCCATCATGAGAGTTGCTCAGGTGAGCGAAGAATCAAGCAACCAATGGAGCCAACAAAGATGCGAATCATGGTAGAGCTTTAAACGTTGACCGTTCACCCGTAATGGACCGTTCTCACCCATAACCTCATAAGCCCCATAAGGAGTAGTCTTCAACACGGAGAAGGGACCCGACCACTTTGACTTTAACTTTCCCGGGAAAAAGCTTTAGTCTTGAGTTGAACAACAAGACTTTGTCCCCAATCCGAAATCGCGTTGTTGAATCCTATTGTCGTGCCATTTCTTCGTTTGCTCTTTGTATAGTCTAGAACTCTCATAAGCGTCAAAACGAAATTCCTCCAGTTCTACTAGCCTTTCTTTTCGAGCTTCTCCCGCCAAGTGTAGATCCATGTTGAGCTCCTTAACTGCCCACCAAGCCTTGTGCTCAAGCTCAACCGGCAAATGACATGCCTTGCCATACACAAGGCGATAGGGAGTGGTGCCTATGGGCGTCTTAAAAGCCGTGCGAAGAGCCCAAAGAGCGTCATCAAGTTTCAAAGACCAATCCTTTCGTGTCCTATTGACCACACGCTCAAGAACATTTTTAACCTCTCGATTCGAAACCTCAACTTGGCCTTGTGTTTGGGGGTGGTAAGGAAGACCTACTTTGTGATTCACCCCGTATTTCTTCAATAAGGCTTCTAATTGCTTTTTGGCGAAGTGTGAACCACCATCACTGATCAATACACGGGGCACCCCAAATCGAGGGAAGATGATCTTCTTCAGAAGCTTGGTGACTACCTTATGGTCATTGGTGGGAGAGGCAATGGCTTCCACCCATTTGGTCACGTAGTCGACCGCAACAAGAATATATACATTCCCACAGGAAGGAACGAATGGGCCCATAAAATCGACCCCCCACACATCAAACGGCTCAACCTCAAGAATGTTCCGTTGAGGCATCTCGTGTCGCTTTGTGATGCCACCACTCCGTTGACATCTATCACAAGCCACCACAAATGTTCGGGCATCCTTATGCAATGTTGGCCAGAACATACCACATTGGAGCACCTTAGCAACAGTTTTGCTTGCTCCACCATGTCCTCCACATGCCAAAGTATGGCAATGATGCAAAACCGAGGCCATCTCATGATTAGGAACACACCTCCTAAACATGCCATCAGCACACTTCTTAAAAAGGAGCGGGTCATCCCAAAGAGAACCTCGAAACTTCTTTAAAGAACCGCTTCCTTTGTTGGGAAGTAAAACCATGAGGTTCAATCCCACAAGCCGATAATTTGCATAATCGGCCGAACCATGGAACCTCATTGTTCATAATGGCGAACAAGGCTTCTTCTCTCAAATCGTCCTCGATAGGAATCTTCTCCGGATTGTCGGGAGGGAGGCGTGAAAGATGGTCGCCTACCACATTCTCCGTCCCCTTCTTCTCTTTCATCTCAAAATCAAACTCCCGAAGAAGCAACACCCACCTAATGAGCCTAGGCTTAGCATCCTTCTTACTCATCAAATACCGGACCGCGAATGATCCGTATACACCACCGCCTTATTACATGTCAAGTAGGAACGGAACTTGTCAAAAGCAAATACCACGGCCAACATTTCCTTTTCCGTAGTTGCATAGTTTCGTTGAGCATCATCCAGAGTCCTACTTGCATAGGCTATCACATGTAGCCTCCCTTCCTTGCGTTGCCCAAGAACAACTCCCACTGAAAAGTCACTAGCATCGCACATTAGTTCAAAAGGCAAGCTCCAATCCGGAGCTTGCACAATGGGGGCAGAAGTAAGGGCTTTCTTAAGAGTTTCAAAAGCCTTAGTACAAGACTCATCAAACGCAAAATCAACATCTTTCCGAAGTAGATTCGTCAATGGTTTGGCTATTTGAGAGAAATCCTTGATGAAACGTCGGTAAAAAACCAAGATGTCCAAGGAAAGCACGAACTCCCGTCACCGAGTTCGGTGGCGGAAGCTTCTCAATAACCGAAACCTTTGCCGGATCTACTTCAATACCCTTTTCGACACTTTATGCCCAAGTACAATGCCTTCCTCGACCATAAAGTGACACTTTTCCCAATTCAAGACAAGGTTCGTCTCTTGACACCTTTTTAACACAAACTCAAGATTAACCAGACATGTGTCAAAAGACGAACCACACACACTAAAGTCGTCCATGAAGACTTCAATGGAATCTTCTAGCATATCAGAGAAGATTGCTGTCATACACCTCTGAAAAGTGGATGGGGCATTACACAAACCAAAGGGCATCCTTCGATAGGCAAATGTCCCATACGGACAAGTAAAGGTGGTTTTCTCTTGGTCATCCGGATGAATGGGGATTTGAAAGAATCCGGAATAACCATCAAGAAAACAAAGTGTGAATGACGAGCAAGCCTCTCCAACATTTGGTCAATGAAGGGAAGGGGGAAATGATCTTTCCGGGTGGATTTGTTCAGTTTCCTGTAATCAATACAGACTCTCCACCCAGTGACAGTCCTAGTTGAGATTGTTTCGCCTTTCTCATTCTCAACTATAGTCATGCCTCCTTTTTTGGAACCACGTGAATCGGGCTCACCCACTTGCTATCCGAGATAGCATAAATGATTCCCGCGTCACGTAGTTTCAAGATCTCCTTTTAACAACCTCTTTGAGGTTGGGATTGAGCCTTCTCTGATGCTCGATGGAGGAGGCATTACTATCGATGAGATGGATACGATGCATAGCAAGAGAAGGGCTTATCCCCTTAAGGTCATCAATCGAATACCCAATGACATCCATATATTTTTGCAAAATTCCAATCGCTTTTGATATAGAAATGTCATCAAGACTCGAATTGACAATAACAGGATAAGTACATGCATCATCAAGAAAAACATATCTAAGGGAGGAGGGAAGGGGTTTGAACTCTACCTTGGGAGGAGGCTTAGAACACTCCTCTTTTTCAGTGGATGATGCAGCTAGAACCTCAAACGCCTCATATTGCGTGTCCTCTTCCATGTCCAAGTTAAGGGTGTCGGAAAGTGCAAAGATACAAATCGCTCCCGTAATCATCCACACTCATGGTGTCCTCCACCTCATCTTCCACTAGGTTTACCCGGCAAATTTTCTCCATCATAGGCTTCTTCAAGTGTCTTAGAGAACTCGAACACCACCCGCTCATTAGCTACCTCAACCGTGATTGTGTCGTTTTTGCAGCTTTATCACGGCACCCAAAGTCTTCGAGCTTCTCTTCCCGTAATAAGAGGAGTCTCGGGATCTTCCTCCATATCCATCACCACAAAGTCGCATGGTACAAACACATGCCCGACTTGAATCGGTATATCCTCCAACTCACCACAAGGGACTCTCACAAAGTGCGGTCCGCCAATTGAATCGTTTTGCGCGTAGGATGAAGAAGAAATTTCGGGTGCTTTGCAATAGAAAGAGGCATCAAATTGACACTAGCTCCCGGATCGGCCGGCACCCTTAGGTTCTAAGTCACCTATCTTCACCGGCAAGGTGAAACTCCCGGGATCTCTTTGCTTCTTGGGCATAGTTCGTTGCACAAGAGCACTCACTTGGTAAGGTAGGGAGATAAGCTCATCTTCAAGTTTGCGCTTATTGGAGAGGATCTCTTTCAAGAATTTAGCATAAGCCGGCATTTGAGACATAGCCTCAAGGAATGGAATGTTGATTTGCGTGCTCTTCATCACATTCGAAATTTAGTGAACTTGTCACTCAACTTTCTCTCTACCAACCTGTGAGGATAGGGAACCGGAGGCACATAGGATTTGGTTGGTGGAGGTGATGGCAATGTGGTTTTGTCACCCACTTGAACATGTGACTCATCCTTCTCCTCAACGTCCTCTTTCTCGTCCTCAGCTCCATCCTCCTTCTCAACAATCTCAGCTTCTCCGTCCCGCTCTAACTCCCCATTCGGCATCTTAGGACCCGCATAACTTGTTCCCGACCTCAAATGAATGGCTTTGGCTTGATGGAGGTTGGGGTTAGGAATGGGTTGGCCCGGGAAGTTGATTTGTGGGGGTGGAGGGATTCTTCTCACCTACTTGGGCAATTTGGGTTTCAAGCATTTTGTTGTGGGCTTGTAGCTCTTGAAACCTTTGCTCATGGTTTTGGAGAATTTGGTTCATGGATTGGAGTTGTTGGAGAATTTGGAGAGAGGTGGGATCGGAAGATGGTGTAGGTTCGGGATTTTGTTTGGGGAAAGGAAGGTTGGAGGGAGGTTTTGGGTTGTTGGTCCTTTGATGTGGAGCTTGGTATGTGTTTGACCCTTGTGAGGAGGAACCACCTTGGTTATAGTTTTGGTTTTGGTTATACCCTTGCGCAAACCCTTGGTTGTGAGCTTGGTTGTACCCTTGTTGAGGTTGATTCCATCCTTGTTGAGGTTGGTTGAATCCTTGGGTGTAGTTTTGTTGAGGTTGTCTCCAACCTCCTTGTTGATTGTTCCTATACCCTTGATTCCCCTGATATCCATCTCCTCTTGCATTGATTGCCGCCACATGCTCCGAATGGGTACCTCCACAATAAGAAGTATCATGGTTAGTACCACCACAAATATCACAAGAAAAAGAGTTTACCCGTGAAGGAGTAGACGATGCAAGATTGATCTTGGAGAGCTTCTTATCGAGTTGGTCCATCTTAGCTTAAATTTGATCCATGGGATCAATTTCAAACTTTCCGCTCTTCTTAGGTTGAGCACCTCTTCGTCTTCCACCCCATGAGTAGTTCTTGATCACCTCCTCGATTGTGGACTCAAGTTGTCCTTGCGGGATCTTAGATAGTTGACCTCCCGCTCCAAAGATCAAGATTGGCCCGTGAAATCGGATCAAGACCATCATAGAAGAATCGCATTAGTAGATTCTTGTTGAACTCATGGTGTGGGCATGAACGGATCATCTCCTTGAACCGCTCCCAAGCTTCGGCAAGTGTCTCATCGTTCTCTTGCTCAAATGAGGAGATCTTCCTCCTTATGTCCGCAGATCTTCCACTCCGGGAAGTATTTCTTCAAGAATGCCATCGTGACTTGTTCCCATGTAGTGAGGGAATTAGCGGCAAGCTCTTGAGCCATGACTTTGCTTTTCCGTAAGAGAGGACCGGAACAGGTGCATCTTGATGTAGTCAGGAGAGACATCATTAGTGGTTATCATGGCACAGATCTCTAGAAACCTGTCGAGATGGTCTAGAGGATCTTCATCTGACCCCCCACAAAACTGCTCTGCTTTCACCATCCGAGTATACTGAGGGTGAATGCTGAAATTTGTAGTGGTGGTAGGGAGTCGAATTCCACCTTGAAGAACATAGGAACCCGGATTTCCGAAATCCCTAAACAGTTGTGGATTTGCTTCACCCATTTCTGATTCAACTTCACTTGATGTACTTGAGATTGGTGAAGAAGGCTCGGAACCCAAAGTCAGATTTCCCAAATTCTTCCGAAGCTTTCGCAACGTACGGTCGATTTCAAGATCTAGAGGCAATGTGGGTGAACCGTGAGTTCTTCTTCTCATGTAACACAACAAAGCTAAGCAGAGGATTAGCAAATAACAAACTACACGTTAAAAAGAAAATAAAAGAAGAATCAACTAAGCAAACTAAACTAAAATATACTTCATTCAATAGCACAACTTCCCCGGCAACGGCGCCATTTTGATAAGAAGTTTTTAGTGTGTCGTTAAGGCACTAAAAACCGCTTCCCAAACAATATTTGTAGTCCTAACAAGCAATTACTAAGAGAATAGTAAGGGCAAGTCAAGGGTCGATCCACAGGGAAATTGGGATTGATTAGAGTCTATCTAGTCTAGACTACCTAATTGAAAGGTATTTGGGGGTTTAAAAGATGTTTGGTAACAATTAAGACTATCTATCGGCTAGAACAAGCAAAAATCACGAGTTTAAATATCAAATAAAGACACTAGAGTTAAGGCTACTAGTATGAATAAGAACGGATGATGATTGTTAATGCGATTGTGAAGCAACAAAGACGATTATGCAAGGTTTAGTTCTCCTCTAAAATACTTGAGTCCTCTCTCGAATGGTCCTCAAGAGTAATCGCTTAATCTATCAACTAAATCCTCTCTCGAATGGTCTTTAGTTAATTGATTAAGAGATTCGATAAGTTTGGAAAACCCCTAATGAAGGATCCCCTTAATTTCCACCCAATATCTTGGTATAGAAATTAAGTTGATTCTTGGGGATGATAAAAGAGTTCAAAATCCGATTTAAGAACATTTGAAATCAAAATACCAAAGTATAAATGTGATCAATATCTATCCTAAGGTCTCAAAACACCAAGATCAATGCATAAACTTCTCCATACATCACAATCACATCAACAACATTTTTAAAACCCTAATTCATACTTTCACCCTAACCCTAGATATGAAACTACTCACTAATCATGGAGTTAAAGCAATTAAACAATGAATCTATGACTAATCTAAGGTTAAACATGATTAAGAAATTATTAAACTAATAGTAATCGCAATTATTAAACTAAGAGAATGAATATCTTAAATAATATGAGAACATAAACAAACACCAAGAGAATGAAATAAAAACTAAAACTTTGAATTGAATTGAATGAAAAGTACCTTGAATGTATTGGAAATCACAAACTATGATCAACAATTTTCCAATCTCAATCAAACTAAAGTGTTTTCTCTCTAATACAAAACCCTAGAATATTGTGTAGAAAACTAGAATAAAGCGTCCCCCCCTCTACTCCTCTCGAAAAGAGGGTTTAATGATCGAATGTTTTCTTTCCGGATCGTGAGGTGCGGGCGCACCAAAAGGAGGTGCGGGCGCACCTTGCTCAGGTGCGGGCGCACCAGACTTCAGGTGCGGGCGCACCTGAGTCTTCTGCCTCAGGGTGGAATTCTCTTCGTCAAATGGTGCGGGCGCACCCAATTTAAGGTGCGGGCGCACCAATGTAGTCTGTTTTGTGCCTTTTTTTTTTTCTTTTTTTTTCCTTTCCTTTTTCCCTTTTTCCCCCTTTTTTTTATTTTTTTTTTTTTTTTTCTTTCTAAAAAAAAAGGGGGTAAAAAAAAAAGGGTAAAACCACTTCGCTTTTTGGTGGGGTCCCGCCCGCCCCCTGTCCGGGCCCCCCCCCTTTCCCCCCTCCTTACCCCCCCCCCCCCCCCTTCCTTTCCCTTCTCCCCCCTCCTTTTTTTTCCTTTTTCCCTTTTCTCCCCCCCGAAAAGGAAAACACTTTAAAAAAAAAAACAAAAAAAATATTGGAAAAGCATATTTTTAAAAAATTTAATTAAAAAAAATAAAAAATTTAAAAATTTAATTTTATCCAAAAAATAAAAATAGAAGAAAAAAAGAAGGGAAAAGAGGAGGAAAAAAAAGAGAAAAAGAAGAAAAAGGGGTAAAAAAAAAAAAAAAAAAGGTAATAAAGTGCGTTAGAAACGCACTTATCAATAATTATCTAAAAAGATAATATCAATCGCCTCATTAACTCCTAACAAATAGGGATACCGGTTATATTAATCATATTATAAATATGCTACCTTAACCTTGAGCATTTTTCACTCATAATATCTTTACTCTACCTTCAACAAACCCAAAAAATCTGTGAGCATGGCCAACCAACAGGTTGTTCCTCTACCATTTCCTGGTGAATGTTCGAGGCACCGGTTTAATAAGGTCATTACGCAAGAAGATTGGGAGGAGTTTAGAGAAGAGGAGATGAAAAAATGGCAAATTAAAATCATAAGACTCTTTGGAAAGGACCCAAAGGTCCAATCTGGAGATTCCAAGGAACGAAGGCCTAGTGCAACCATAATGGGGAGTGATATCGACTTCCTAGCACTGAATCTATGGTCGAAAATGGAAAAGAGAGATTTGTTAAAACTCCTAAGCATTTGCAAGGCATGGGGAGAAGGCATTGCAAAACAACATTTTCCGCCTGAACTCGCACTAAAGTATCACAGGTCCATAGTCTGTGAGAGCAGCTTAGGCGTGTTCACTAGAAAGTATAGGGTAGTCCAAGTGGACGAAAATATGAGTTTTAAAAAACTCATACAATACAAATGTACATGTCTCTTATGGCAAGAGCACTTATCAGGAAGAGGCATCCCTATGCTATTGGATGAGGATTACTCCGATGATGATGATCCTGATGTTGATGAACATGAGGAGCCACAAATCACCATCAGTTTCGCCCATCTATGCACTTGATAGATCAAGTAGCATGGCAGATAATTAGTAATCCTAGTCATTGTACGAAGTTTAAATTTTCTTTAATAAACTATGTACTTAGCTTTAACTTCGTTGATAGCTGTTTTTATGATTTACTTCATTAATGAAATGAATGTTATCTTATCAATGTTTAATATATCTCCAAATCATTAAAAAACAAGTGGGCTATTATTATTCATGAAATGAATAATGAACCCAAAGGAAGTAATTTTAGGCTCAAATGCCTAAGAGGTGACGTATTAATTTTAAGACTTATCAACAAATTGATAGCCTTAAAATAAATACTAATCAACAACAAAGTCCATAAACTTCTCGAAAAAAGGGGTCAGAGTACTCAATTACTCACTGATTTTAGACGTTATTATGAAAATAGCCGTTGAACAAATGAATTGGTTATTTAAAGGGACTTGGCCATAGCACCCCACCATCACATTTTCATTTCAAAAAATTAAAATGGATTACGAAGCATATGCAAACTTGGCAGTCGAGTTTGATGATGATTGTTTCAATCATCGCTTCGCCCTCGACATCATAGAGGAAGACAAAGAAGCCTTCATCACAAATGAGAGGGCTAGATGGGCACAGCAAATGACGCGCATCTTTGGCGATGCACCTGTAATGGGGCTAGAAGACCCTGGGCTGGTGGAGTCAAGCGCTACAAAGATCAATATAGATATCGATATCCTGTCCACCCACATATGGCCCAAATTAGATGGAAAGTCACAGAACAAACTGCTAACAGTTTGTAAGAAGTGGGGCAAGGAGGTTTCCACTATCTTAAACTTCCCAAGGCCTCAAAGGCTGAATTGGGTCTACGCCAAAAGTCTAACTCTCTCTTGCACTCAAACCTCCCTCAAAGTGGTGAGGATAGAAGAGGGCCAAGACGAAAATCAAGGGAGGATAGTACTTTTCTAGTGCGTTTGCCAACTGTGGGTGTTATTAGCCCAAGAATATTTCCTTCCTTGGATGTATATCGCACTGATCGATAGGAGATACGCTTGGGACAGTAGCTACCATAGGGTTATCTTCAAAGCAAGGTTCAACAACTCCCCTGGGGGAGACTACTACTTTACAACTATCAAGAGTAGTGCAAGGCGCGAGTTGGAAATCGACGAATACAAGGTTATGGTAAAGATAATGTGTGGGAATCACTTCCAAACGTTATCTCTAGACCCAAGTATTTTCGATTAAAATGTCATCAGGGACTATCTTCATAAAGATAAGTCATGAAACAAATGTAATCAAGTTACCCCAAATGGTAACTTTATTAATAATACATTTGTTTATCATGCTCCAATTGCTTTAATCTAAGTTTTGTTTCATCAAATTGAAATAAAATGGCTATTTGTCCAGTTAATTTATTATTTTCCCTAGAAAATTATCTATCACTTTACATAAAATGAGGCAGTTAGGAAATAATTATTGGACGGTTGAAGCATTTTAACCTGTATATATATATGTGTGGTTTCAAAAAGATCCAAAACTTAAAATCAAAATGGATTGCACATATACTCATATTTTTCGTCAATCTGCTCCAGAACATATGCCATATCCATCAAAATGCCCAAATCATCACAAGGCATTGAATGTCATATATGGAGATAAAGATGAATTTATTAAGAATGAATCCACCAAATGGGTTTCTTCTATCCAAAAATATTTCGGGGATAATCCTATCACACAACAGGATCCGAAAAATAAAAAGGGATCTAAGGCCTTCCAAATAGGGTCCAATTTAGATCGCATGAAAGAATTGATATTTCCTAAACTTGAAAGGAATGATGAGGTTACATCTCTTCTGGTTTGCAAATCATGGGGCAAAGTCATTACGGATGAAATGTGGAAACCTAACATGCCTTGGAGATATCTAAAGAGGCTCTTTGTCAAGGGAACAACAAAGAAAGTAAAAGTCTATAGATTGATGGATGGGTCATCATCAAGAGATTTGGTACAATACAAATGTGCATGTCAAATTTGGTATGATCTCATGACCCATGATATAAGTCCTTGTTGGTTGTCTCCAAATAATCCTACAAGTTCACATCTTGAAGAAAATTTCTTAATGGATTTCACAATGGCTAGAAAGAAGGGTGAAGGAATGCACGAAAGGTTATTCTTCTCAACCAAATTCAGTCATCCTAAAAGAAATTTCATCGATCACCTTAGAACAATGGAAGAAGTCACATTCAGAATACTACTGGATGATATTGGCTATAACCATTGAAAGTCCTTCTCTGCTCATAATTTGTGGGTGCTGAGTACATCACTCCACAAATCAGGGGGGCAATTTGTTACTACCATTTTTAGATGTCCAGTAGCATTTATTATGGTACATTGTATTAGACCTCAAAAGGTTTAATTTCGTCTTAACATGAAGTCCCAACAAGAGCATGAAGCCCAGTGGACAAAGTCAACACAAGTCAAAGTCAATAGGAGAAGATTGTCAAACCATCAGGAGATGAAAGTCAAGAATGATAAACGTACAGGTGGTTAAAGAGCAATCATTAGACGGATCCACATAAGGAAGAACGTGCAAGGCTACGGTTATTCAGCGCCAGAAGACGGTTGAGATTTGAATCAAAGATGATTCAAATGTTTTTCTTCCAAGCAAGCACGGAAGTTACACATCATGCTTCTCTATAAATAGAAGAACGATCATCAAGTAACACACACAAACACACAACAACTTGCATTTACTCTCTTCTTAGCGTAGCCTAGCCTTAGCCTAGCCAACCCCCTTCTGGGGTTATAGTTTAGTTCCTTTGACGTAGAACATGTTCTGGCGACGAGTTCTGTAATTCTCCGATTGAAGCAAGGAACCATGGAGGTAACCTCCTTCGTGTCTTCCCTTTAGTTGTCCAGCTTAGCTTATCCCCCCTATTTGTTGTAAAATTCTTTCTTAAAGTTTGTAGCATGTATGGGAATGTTGTGCTTTAATTAATAGATTAATTATTATTTGCTCTATTTATTGCGTTTCGCCTGAATTTATTAGGCGTTGTAGTTTAATCCTAAATTAAATTGCAACACAGTACGTTAGCAAGGTTTTATCTAATTAAAACTGGTAACCCCCAGGGGCTAAGTCTCCCAAGACATTCAGTATCAAACTACTGGGTGTGCAGTGACTTGTTTGCAAAGTCAACTAACTGATTTTGCACCAACACCTTGTCAACAATATACTCTGGAGTCTGGACTATGAAAGAGTGGAACCATGACAGTTTGACCATGTTTTTTCTTGATTGGAACCCATTTCAAGCAGATACATAAGCTATTTTTTTTAGCAACTAAACACAAAATGCAAAAAAAAAAAATATTGACCACCCGCAATGGCCTATATACCATTTAATTTCCCAAAACCTGGACAATATAAATATAATGATCTGCGCCTTTTTTCTTTCAACAGCATTGGCACATGGCACCATGACTGTTAATGGCGAAAATGCCGAAAATTCAACCATAGCACTACCCAATTAGCAACCAACATACAAATACTTATACCACCATGAACTGAAAACAATAGGAATGTCACCTTCTTTCGTCAGCAAATGCAATCGAAATATGGCAAGCAAGGTGTGGTATCCGATTTTTTACTGTCTTAATTAACGGTCTGAATCCCACGAAAGTCTCTTATTGGACTATGAGTTTTAGAAAACTTGGAAGTCGCCACCCTATTAATATCTGAATAGGGACAGATTTATTTAATAAATCATTTTAAAATCAATTTCAAGAAATATCATTTAAAACGATGATGACTTCATATGGATAAGGCTTTTTTGAAAATTGGTCTTTCATACCATGAGATAGGGTTCGGGGTTTAGGTTAAGAGGTGCGAACGTCTGGAACTCGTCTCCTCTTCCGTTCTAAAGAACGGGCTCTTACTAAATGCGTTATTTTCCATTTTAAAGTAATCATGGCTATTTAAAAGAAAGAAAATCACATAATTTGCACATATACACATCAACCATTTTTATTTAGGACTAATATATCATTTGTACACGGTAGGTTTGAGCACTGAAGTTGCACTACGTACCAATCATTGCGGGATTCGAAATCCACTCATGGATCAAAACCATCGTAGTTCGATCATATGTCTCACCCTATTTGGCCAATTCCACCGGGGAAAGAAGAGGAGGGAATAGATTATGAATAACTCACCTTTAGAATTAAACAAATCTATCTTAAATGAGGTAATCACTCCAATTAGTGATTGAAATGGGATTGAGATAATCACTTTAATTAGTGATAAAATACGAAGGATTAAGATAATCACCTTAATTAGTGATTAAAAATGGAGGTTAAGATAATCACCCTAATTAGTGATTAAACTTATAACGAAAGATAATCACCTTGATTAGTGATTAAGAATGAAGGTTAGGAAGTAATCACCCTAATTGATGATTATTCAAGGTTTAGGATAATCACTCCAATTAGTGATTAAATGAGAAAAATAATCGTCCTAATTAACGATTATTAAGGTTAAGATAATCACCTTAATTAGTGATTAAATGAGAAAAATAATCGTCCTAATTAACGATTATTAAGGTTTAAGATAATCACCTTAATTAGTGATTAAATGGAAGGTTTGAGTTAATCGCTCTAATTAGCGATTAATCGGGGATTGAAATAACCACTTTAATTAGTGATTACGTTTATGATTTTCAAGAAGTCTTAGAGGTTTGCTTCCTAATTGAAGGCTTTTGAGAAATAATCTTAATTGAAGATTATTAAGTCATTTAGAGAGAAATGATCAATTTGAGATCGAATTTGAGATCGAATTTGAAAGATTTATGTTTGGCTAATTGGAATTTGGCCATTTAAAGTGAGACACGTGAAATGGCCTAAAATCAATTTGTAGATCATAATTACCAATCTAATTATGTCAAATTATATGATTAATCCATTTGAATATGGAGAACACATTTTTAAAATGTAAGATGGATCATCATACAATTCAACTTAGTTAGATTTGTAATTTTTCCTCTTAATTGAGATTGGGTCATTTGATTCATGTACTATGACATATTGGGCCCAACATGCAACATTTGTAACATTGGTTGCTCATTTTACTAAAAAGAATTGTGAAATTATTTATAAACATTATGCATAAACATCTCCATGTTTTTTTTATTAATTGAGTGATGCAACAATTATTTACAAAGAAACTATTATTACAACAATATGTACAAAATCTATGATCTATACAAATCTTCAATCTTGGTCTTCACCATGATGCTCCTTGATCTTCACCTCCTTGAATGGGCTTTGGAATTCATGTTTATTTATAAACTTGTGAAAAATTAGAGATTAATTAGCCTCTTTGAATTTGATTTTTTATGACAATTTTTATTGATTTTCATTTACATGATAAAATGAGCCATTTTAAGATAAACTTAAGATTTAATGACTTTTAATTAACATTTTCGTATGAAAATAAAACATTTTTTTTTAAAAGTTGAGTTAATCACTTTATTTCATTTTTCAGATTGCCTTTTTGTTCTTGTACTGACTTACAAAATTCATAACTTTCTGTACAAAGTGTTAAACTGAGCATGTAATACATCTATGGATAGATCAGTGAGTTATTTATGTTGTTTCAAAATTTCACAAGTTTTTAGTGAAAACTTGAATTATGGTGAATTTTATGTCAAAACTGGTCAAAACATGACCTTTATTGAAGTTGTTCTTTGAGATCCAACTTATTGAACTTATTTTAAAGTGAATTATGGTATAAACATTTTAGACACTTTGAAGAACTAGACGGCAAATTTTTACTTGAATTGGACACTTTTAAGACCTTTTTTTTATTTTCTTAACTAGAAGGAAAATTAATTTTCTGGAATATCGTGATTTACATGAATGGTTTTGTAAAAATGATGTAAAATTGTATAAAATTCATATGAACATGATTTATATATTTTTGAAAATCTACTGATGTTTTCTTCAAACTTGATGTTTTTAGTTTTATCTAAATAATTTTATTTTAAACTTTATTGACAGAACAAGCTTAGGTGGTACTGGACAAAATCAGTTTTGCACAATAAAGTTGTATGATTTTTAATTATTTCCAAAAAATTTTTTTTTTAGAAATTCCAAAGCCCCATTTCTGGAAACATCTTGCGCTTCATAGGAAAAATATTAAATGCTACAAACTATTATAATAATACAGACAAAAAATGGAATGAAGTAAGAAATTAAAACTGATTATAATTACAGCATCACATTTTCTTTTTTATGGAGATGTTTATGCACAATTTGTCTTGAATTTTTTTATGAAAATATTTTTGGTGATGAATAACAACTTTATTAAGGAAAATCACATAATCATATTGTTTCCTAAGAGTCACCCCATTAGAGGTGACTATTCTAGGTGGGTGATTTAAGGTTGGGAACCTATTAGAACTTAGCTTCCACATACCCAAATCACTCCAAAGATTAAAAAAATGATAAGAAGAAAACAAGAAAGAAGTTAGTAGATGATTAAGAAGATAATAAAAAATAAACAAGACTTTCCACTTTACCTTGCTAGCTCAATGATGCACTTCCTTTTTGCAAATTTTTCTACCTTTTTTGTGATTTTCTTAATTTCTAAGTGAGTTTCTAAATCCTCTTAATTACAAACTTAAACTCTTTTTTTGTGTTTTTTCTTCTTTTGATGAACTTCTTTACTTACTAATTATCTTACTAACTTTTACTTTCTTTTTTTAAGTGTGATTTCTTTAGTGGAATGGAGTAGAGAAGATGAGAGAAGTAGTGAAATTAAGTTGAACTCTTTTCAACTTGGTTTTGAAGTGAAAAAAAGAAGGTATTTATAGAGAAATGAAGGAGGTGAACTAGGGTTTCAAAGAGGTAGAAAATTAGATTTTTCACCCAAAAAATCTGATTTTCTTCATCCTTAATCACCCTAATGACATCACTCTAATGACCTCACCCTAATGACATCATCAAATCTCTTTGGAAACACAAATATTCTTATTCTTTTTGGATTTTCTCATAAATGAAGCAAGATCAGATTTTCAGAAAATATTCTTCCCTAAACATCCTAATACGTAAAAAAACTGCATCGAAAAACGTGCAAATTAAAATAAACTGATCAGGATGCTGCGCCTAGCGCAACGTCCTGCGTTAGACACAGCACCGTGCGCTAGGAGCACAGGCCTGCGTCTAGCGCAGGAGCCTGTTGTGCGCTGGGAGGATGATCATGCGTCTGGCGCACAGTTCGAATCTTCCGGAAAAAAATCGGATCCTTGGCTTTTACACTTTGGATTTGATTCTTATTCTTATTCTTTTTCATGATTTTTATTCTCTAACTAATGGATAAAGGATGTGTTTAGTGGATAAAGAATATATTCTTATTCTTTATCCAATGAACAATGACTTGACCATCAAGAAAACTGATTAATGTCGGTTTTGGGATACGACTAAAATCCCGACGCCTAATCGCGACTCGTTTTTCATTTATCCGAAAGACTAACTGAAGACAATTAACGAAAACTTGTCAAATTAATAAAGACGAGCATGATTATACTATGAATCTTTTTATTCAAACGGTGGTTGTGGTTATTGACTACGACTCACGGAAAATTATATTTCTAAGCCGAAATTGCACGACCAATACGCAAAAATGGAAAACCGTACGACGGAATGAAACTCGCGCTCCGGGGCGCGCGCTCCACGATGCATGACGATTTTTGTTATTTTTATTTCTTTTCAAAATCTTTATCTATCCGAAAAAATGGGTTCAAAATTTGGTGTCTACACAAGGTTGAAAGCTCCTAGGAGGTAATTCTAGAAAACAAATATCACCCAAATTTCGTTAATTTGATTCTTTAACCACTAATATATTTACATCCCATCGATTTAGGTTCCTCATAACATGCTGAATTGAAAAATAAAATAAAAATTGCAAAAATTTACCAATAGTTGTAAAATTCAAATGCTGAAAAAAGTGGAGTCAAATTCTACCAATTAGCATGAAAATCAGCTATCAGCTGCATGCTACCTCAGTTACAAAAACAAAAAGAAATAGTACTACGGAGACCAAATTGGGAACCACCTACCAAAGCTCACAGACTTGTTCTGAATTGATCAATATTTATAGTGATACATCCTAGGATAGTCCAATTATGATTAGGAAACCTATCCAAAGTATAATTCTAGGAACAATATATATCCTAACTATATTTATATTCTATCACACCCCCCACAGTCGGAGCGGGAGGAGGGCGAACGCTGAGACTGGACTTAAACTCCAAGAATAACTACCGCGGAAGACCTTTAGTGAAAATGTCTGCAAACTGATATCTAGTAGGAACATGCAACACACGTACCTGACCCAACGCAACCTTTTCCCGAACAAAATGAATATCCATCTCAACATGTTTGGTGCGTTGGTGTTGTACTGGGTTGCGAGATAAATAAATAGCACTGGCATTATCACAATAAACAATAGTAGCCTGTCGGAGAGGACAATGTAACTCCAAAAGAAGATTAAGTAACCAACAAGCTTCTGCGACAACATTTGCGACGCCTCGATATTCTGCCTCAGCACTTGATCTAGAAAGAGTAGGCTGATGCTTAGACTGCCAAGAAATCAGGTTATCACCGAGAAAACAACAATAACCAGAAGTAGAACGGCGAGTGTCAGGACACCCGCCCCAATCAGCATCAGTATAAGTGATCAAACGCAACTGAGTAGTAGGATATAAATGTAATCCATGATCAATGGTTCCCTGAATATAACGCAGGATGCGCTTTAATGCATTATAATGAGTTTCCCGGGGATCATGCATAAAAAGGCAAACCTGCTGTACTGCATAAGCAATATCTGGACGAGTAAAGGTGAGGTACTGCAGAGCACCTGCTAAACTGCGATAATGAGTCGGATCTGCCATAGGAGGACCCGAATCTGCACTAAGCTTAGAGTTAGTGTCAACAGGAGTCGCTGCAAGCTTACATGTTCCCATACCTGCGCGCTCCAATATATCATGTGCATACTTTTTCTGAGAAAGGAGCATGTAGGTAGGTGTACGAGTAACTGAAATACCCAAAAAATAACTGAGTGGCCCCAAATTAGACATAGGAAATTCATATTTCATGTGAGCAATGATACGGTCCTGCAAAGCATCAGAACATGTGCATAAAATAATATTATCAACATATAGAAGAAGATAAGCCATATCGTTACCCTGACGAAAAGTGAATAATGAGTTGTCACTCTGAGCAACAACAAATCCCATCTGAAGAAGAAAATGCGTAAAACGCTGATACCAAGCTCGAGGAGCTTGTTTGAGACCATAGAGAGCCTTGCGAAGGCGACAAACATAATGAGGAAATCTCTTATCAACGAATCCGGGGGGTTGATGCATATACACTGTCTCCAGTAAGTCACCATGTAAGAAAGCATTTTTTACATCAAGCTGATGAATAGACCAGTTTCGAGCCATAGCTAGACCCAACATTGTCCGAATAGTAGCCGGACGAACAACTAGACTGAAAGTCTCATCACAATCCACACCAACCTCCTGTGACCTGCCATCACAAACAAGACGAGCTTTGTGCCTTTGAAGGTCACCTTTATCATTTTCTTTATGAGTATAAATCCACATGTCATTTACAATATTCACCCCCATAGGCCTAGGTATTAATTCCCATGTCCCAGTATTAATTAAAGCACTACATTCATCATGCATCGCCGCATTCCAATTCGGGTCAGTCAAGGCTATTTTGTGAGATTTGGGAATTGGAGAGCGATGAAGAGGAAGAGGAGGGGCAATAGAGGTTAGGCCATATTTGGGATTGGGCTTGATGACGCTAGCCTAAGATATGGTGCGCATGGGATGAGGAGAAGGGGGGGCCGCGTGGGCCGAAGCGGAGGGAGACCACGAAGGGGGGGGTAGGCTGTAGCGTGGCTGGGTGAGATTGCGGGCTTGAGTCCGCAAGTTGGAGGGAGGGGAAAGCTGGGCGCTGGGTTGAAGAGTAACACGCGTGGGCGTGTGAAGGAGAGTAGAAGAGGCTGGTGGGCCTGGGTCACGCGGAGGGGAAGATTGGGCTGGGAGCCGTGTGGGTTGGTCTGGGTGCACAACAGGGGGGTATGGGGGGTGGGCCGCCATTTTGAGGAGTAGGAGCTGACCAACAAGGGAGTAATAAGGGGCTGGGCCCAGAATCATCAAGAAAAGTATAATCAACAGGCCTATAGAGCTCCAAGTTACGAAAAGGAAAGGTTGTCTCATCAAAAGTGACATGTCGGGAAATTATGATTTTATTTGTGGCAATATCTAAACATCGATACCCCCTATGATGTGATGGATAGCCTAGAAAAATGCACGGGGTGGAACGAGGAGCTAATTTGTGAGGAGTAGTAGTAGTTAAGTTGGGGAAACATAGACACCCAAACACCCTAATATGATCATAAGCAGTGGTGATGTTAAATAAGACTGAGGCAGGACAAAAATATTGGAGTGTCTTGGTAGGCAAAAGGTTGACAAGATAGGTGGCCGTTTCAAGTGATTCTACCCAATATTGTGGAGGAAAAGAGGCATGACAAAGAAGAGTGTGAGACATATTGTTTAAGGTTTGTATCATGCGTTCGGCTTTTCCATTTTGTGAGGAGGTATGAGGACATGAGAAACGAAAAATTATGCCATGTTGAACACAAAATACTTTAAAAGGGCTATTATCAATTTCCCGACCATGATCACATTGGAAAGCTTTAATGGGGCGCTCAAATTGAGTTCGGACATATTGGGAAAAATGTAAGAATTTTTGATAGACCTCATATTTAAATTTGAGAGGAATGGTCCACACAAAATGAGTAAAATCGTCTAATAGTACTAAATAATATTTATGGTCTTGGGAACTACGAATAGGAGAGGTCCACAAATTAGCATGAATAATATCGAAAGCAGAATAAGTAGTACTATTGGATTCATAAAACGGTAAACGATGATGTTTTCCTACTTGAGAAGAATTGCAAAAATCGGAGTAAGGCTCCTTATGACAATGAATTAAATCTCTACTTCTAAGAAAGCTTAAAACTTGGGATCCTGGATGTCCAAGGCGATCATGCCAGGTAGTGGGTGAGGTGGCCGTGAGGGCGGTTGCTAGACAGGTAGAAGGTTGAGTGGTCACTGGATAAAGTTCCCCCGAACTATTACATCTCGCTATTAGAATCCCCGTGTGAAGGTCCTTCACATAAAAGCATAAGGATCAAATTCAATGGAAGCATGATTATCAGTGGTAAATTTGCGAACAGAGATGAGGTTTTTAATTATTTGGGGGGCAAATAGGACATCACGGAGGGGTAAAGGATGGTGAGGAGTGGGGAGGGATGAGTGACCATAACCCATAACAGAAATGCGATGACCATTACCAACTAAAATATAATTAGGAGTGCTTAAATTGAACAAGGGCATGAGAGTACCTGATGAGTGAGTCATATGAGACGTCGCGCCCGAATCCATGTACCAAGAGTTATCGTAAGGAAGAGTCATCGTAGAAAACGCGTTCCCCAACGCAGTTGAAGTAATAAGTGGACCACGAGTAGGGGAGGTGTAGTAGGCCTGTGGTCCATATTGGGCATGTGGACCGTACTGGGCCTGATGGGCGTGTGGGGCAGGGGAAGAATAGCGCTAGACTGGGCCAGGATACTGAGCTGAGCCTGGGGCCCAATGCTGTTGGGGATACGGAGTTGGGCCAGGAGCCCACCCCCACGCTTGTTACTGGTTGGAGAACTGAATTAGGCCAGCCATGATGCACCGAAATAACTATTGTATAAAGGTGGAGTTGGTGTGTTGTTGTTTGTGTTTGGTTTGTGGGAGGAAAAAGACAACAGCGCATAAATTTTTTAAAAAAATTGAATTTTACGTTTGACTAACAGGAAGCACACAAAGGTGTAAAAGATTAAAACTTTCGGTTGACTATATGTAGTGGTGTCAAAACAGGTTCTCAAACAAAGTTAGGTATACCCACGGCGAACTGCGCGGACGGACGACAGTCGGGATTCCGACGATCGGTGCCCCACGTCGTGATTGGTCAGGTTTTGTTCAACTGGGTCGAACACATTTGAATCATGGGATTCCCGGGTGCTGGACAGGTTTGAGCGTTCCTTTTACAAGTCGATCCATTCCCGAGTATGATCGCCCGTGGACAATTTATTACCGGGTTTGCGCGGGTCGTATTTAGGTTTCATGTACGCTTGAGTTGAGTCAAGTTTACTTGGGTTGAATTAGTAATGACCTTAGTTCGATCATTGTGAACCATCGGGTCCATTCGCTATTGAACGTCAATTCAACTTCGGGTAACTCCTGGTCGGGCCATCTTGATTTTGTTATGGATTTTGTAAACGAATCATATTAATAAAAGTATTAAGATCGACATATATATACATATGTGTGTGTGCGATAAATATATGGATGATAACGAAAAACCAATAAAAACACTATATTGATTACCGTGATGTTTAGTGTATTCTCTTAGTCAACTCTTATTTCGACTAATCAACTGCGTAAAACCACTCTAATGAGTAAAGGAGTAGAACGACTCTTCATATGTTTTAATATTTATATTATAACCAACGACAATAATAACGAGTAGAAGATCAATTCCAAACTTTATATAAATGATTTATTATTATAAGCATTATGATTGATATATAAGTTTGTAAATAGCTATGATGGTAATGAGAATAATAATACTAATAAACATAAATCGACAATGATAATAGTAAAAATACAAATAATAACAAAAATAGTAACAAGAACAAGGCTAACAATAACAATAGTAATACAAATAAAAACAGGAATATTAACAATAACAATAACAATAACAATATAAATACTAATAGTAATAGTAGCAACAATGCTAATAATAGCAATAACAATAACAAACATAAACGTTATATATGTATTATGTTGTGACTATATTATATATGATAAAGTATAAACAAAATATTTTATCAATATGTTGAATCATTTTAATATAAGATTGGTATCAAAATAATTGTAAAACCAATCTAATACTCTATTGATTATAAATTAGTATAACGACTCTTAATATGTTATAATACTATAACAAATGACAATCATACATTCATATGTTTACAACGACGGTTCATATGAGGCCTAAGTGATTATAACGAGGGTTCAAATGTTGCACAATAATAATAATAATAAATTATACCCCCAAATCATTCTCCCATATAATAGCTAACCATAACTTATTAAAAAGTAACATCAATAAGTTAACTGTTAACAAGTAACAACCATAAGTAAAATAGTTAACAAGTACTTACTAGTTACTAAATAGTAACTTGTTAACAACCATAAGTAAAATAGTTAACAAGTACTTACTAGTTACTAAATAGTAACTTGTTAACAACCATATAGTTTAATACTAGTATAAGATTAACAACCATAATACTCCCTTGTCTTTATAAGTTATAAGATTATTTAAGTTAATTGTTTTTATGTTATACTATAGTTTAATACTAGTATAGTATTTATGGTTGTAGGCGTGGATTTTTCTTTCCTTTAATGCCTACACGCGGTGTGAGCGTGTTTATTTGACTACCCCATTGTTAAGGTTTTATTAAAAATATGTTTTGAAGTCGCCAACAATTCTTTAGAGGAAGAATCATAAACCTAATTGGATATTGAAACGGAAGGGATATCTTAGGGACTTATCCAATGTAGATTTCCCCGTCATGACTCCATAGATGGTCAGGAACCAAATAGTGAGTTCGGGGGTGAGGGTATAATATAGTCAGGAACCATATTGCCCATTGTTGGCCTCTACTAAATAACAATTCACAGCAGATTTTATGCAATAGAATAATCAAACAACTTTTTAAAGCACTCTAAAATAATTACTCTAGATGGGTTCAAGAAACACACAAAAAGACTAATTATTTAGTGATCAGTTATTATACAATCATTTTACAAGGTTCCTAACAGGTTGTCCAAATTATCTAAATTAATTAGAACAGTTCTTTAGGTCTTGTTTAGCAATAATAATATGTAGGTGATAAAAATCATGCAGGACAATCATAGCAATATATAAAAATAAATAAGAAAATATCACAGGGAGTTAGTATAATATGTACAATACTTACAATCACGAGAATATATTAATAACCTACATCATGAATAGAGTGTTAGTAACTTCAAGAAAATAATAAAAATAAATAAAGAAATAAAATAAAATTAGTTAATTTAGTTGACCCTCAGAAATTATACCACCGTCCGGGGTCGTTGATTTGTACGGATCTCGGAAAATTGAATGTCGAACAAGTCTTGAAAAATAGTTGTTTGTTTCGTAAACGTTGCGTTGCATTTTGAAAATTTTAGTAGCAGATGTACTGTAGTTTGTTGAGTGATGTTGATGATGATCACAAGATGATATATGATTAGTGATTTAAGTGTTACGTAGAGTTGGTATTGTGATGAATTAGGAGATTGATGGATTTTGGTGATGATGTGGCGTGAGAAATTTGTATGAAGGAGGATTATGGCGGTGGAATATTGTGTGCGTGAGTTTAGCTGTAGGTGAGAGAAGAAAAAAAATAGATTCGGGCGTGGGAAATTAACAGAGGTTGGTTAGCTGTGTGATTTTTGGTTAGTTGTTAGCACTTAGCCGTGAGGATTGAGGGTTGAGAGAATTAGTTTTGTTAGATGAATGCCGTGAATGGGTGAGTATGAAATGGTAAGGTCAGATTAATGTGAGATGAGTGTATTATATAGTATAGGTAAGTTTAGGTATTTGGGTCGCAATAGGTTTTCGAAAGATAATAGGTCTCTAAAAGATTTTAGAAAAATAATTAGTAGGTTTCTAAAAGATTTTTATCATAAAAGATTTTAGAAAAGAGTTAGATAAAAGATATTTAAAAACAGTTTGGGAAAAAGATTATTTTTATAAAAGATATTTTTATTAATAAAACTAATCAATAAAATTAATTAATTCTATTAATTAAATTGGGCTTGAAAAGGGGTTTTATAAAATTGGGCTTTCATAAAAACTATTTTTAAAAGGTTTTCAAAGATGGGCCTTTAAAAAGTTATTTATAAAAAGGGTGTTCGGAAATGGGTTAATAAAAATAGTTAGGAAATGGTTTTGGGCTTATAACATTTTATTTTGGACTCATTCTTTATTCTTTCCTCGATCCGGACCAATTGGAGCAGGGTATTAGTCATCATAGGGTACTAAATGGGGAGACACGATTATGTGTCTGGAATGGTCTTCTCTTAATTTTGTATATGTATGTGACTATAAAGAAACTATTTTATCAGTAGGCTTAAATATATTAGTACGATAATAATATTGGAACAATTCTAGCTAATACGTGATTGATTATTAATGAGTATCGACTCTTAATATGCTCTAATAGTATAACTACCGATAATAATAATGAGTATTATATATTAACTACGAATATACGATCAATTACGGGATTTATATAAAATATAAATGACTCGATTATGGTATGCATTATGATTCGAAATAATAATAATAAAATAACATGATAACAATAACAATAATAATAATAATAATAATAATAATAATAATAATAATAATAATAATAATAATAATAATAATAATAACAATATATTGTTAATTGGTTATTCAATAAAATTTTTGCCATAATCCATAAACATTATCATTTCTCAAATCTCATTGGCCAAAAAACAAACACACGGATCCTAAATTTTAGCCTTTGATTTGTAAAAGAGCAAAACCTTGTTGATCCAATGGCCCAAAATGATCCAATCTCCCCTTCTTTTTCAGAAACCCTCATCTCTCCTCTATTTCTATCCTAACCGTTAGATCTAATCCAACGGTTGAAACAACCCCAAAGAACCCCCCTATAAAAACTAAACCCTAAAATGAAACCCTAAAATTAACCTAACTCTCATTTCTCTCATACTCTCAGACTCAACGGCGCCTCTTCATCCCTTCACTCTCTCTCATCAGCGGCGCCTCTCACTTCTCAGTCTTCACTTCTTCATTCCTTCATTCTCTCTCATCAGTGGCGCCTCTTCAATCTTCACTCTTCACACATTCCTTAACTCTCTCGCCGGAAAACACATAGATCTCGCTGGAAAGCATTTTCTGTTCTTGAGTTCTCACCGGTTCCGTCTCTCTCTCGCCGAAAAACGTAAAGATCTCGCGGCAAACGTAAAGATCTCGCCGGAAAACGTAAAGATCTCACCGAAAAGCGTAAAGATCTCACCGGAAAGCATAAAGATCTCGCCGGTAAACACAAAGATCTCGCCGGTGTTTCTCTCTCTCCTCGATCGACTGTTTTTCTGAGGTTTGTTTAATTTCCTTTTTTTTGATCTTTTTTATTTTATGTAAGATGTCTGATTTTTTGATTTTCTTTTTTTTTTTATCTTTTTTATTTTATGTAAGATGTTTGATTTTTTAATTTCCGTTTTTTTGATCTTTTTTGTTTTATGTCATATGTCTGATTTTTTAATTTACTTTTCTTGATCTTATTTTGTTTTATGTAAGATGTCTTATTTTTTTTGTTTGAGTTTCGAATGTTATGATGAACTTTTGTTGGTTTTTTTTTAATTTCGAGTTTCGATTCATGTGAATATGTTTAATATGTTTTTTTAATATCGAGTCTGAAAATTTTCGATTCTGTTATGTGTAGAATATTTAAAATTGAAGTTGTTTAATATGTTATTTTTTATGCTAAATACATGTTAATATATATGCTTTTTTATTTTATTTTTTTCTGCTAACCCTTAAACCTGTTAAATACATGTTAAATTTTCGATTCTGTTATGTGTAGAATATTTAAAATTGAAGTTGTTTAACATTGATACTGTTGTTTCTGACTATGCTTCAATTGTTCAATCAAATTCTGCTGCTACTACTACTAGTGATGATGTTGAATCTGCTCCTTTGCCTGACCCTTTACTAACTGGTAAACGCGCTTCTGCTATTTGGAAGCATTTCGTTTTATATAAAGCGGAGGGTAAGATATTTTCTACTTGCATTCACTGTAAAAATTGTAATTTGTGTGCTGAAAGTGCTAGAGGTACCCCTAATCAAAGTAGGCATTTGTCTAAATGTGATCCTTATTTATTAAGTGTTAAAGGTAATGATGCCGGAAATATTTTTTGTCAAAAAACCTTTTGTCGTATGTTTGCCGAAGCCATAATGGTCCATGCTTATCCTTTACTTATTGTTAAACATGTTAGAACTAGGGCTTTGTTGTCTTATTTGGAACCTAGAGTGAAACACATAACTAGGAATGCGATGCTTAAGATTTGTGTTAATGAGTTTGAGACTATGAAAAAGAGTTTGCGTAACTTGTTGATGAATTTGGATTGTAGAATATGTTTTACTTGTGATCTTTGGACTTCCATGAATGATAGCTATATGGTACTTACGGCTCATTTTGTTGATAAGTCTTGGACACTACGTTCTAAAATACTTGTCTTTCGGTCTTGTCCTCAACCCCATACCGGTTTAGAATTGAGTAGATTTTTTCTGGATTTGCTTCAGGAATGGGGCCTTAAAGATAAGGTTTTTACATTGACTTGTGATAATGCTAGTTCTAATAATGTTATGGTTTCTGAAATTGTTGATGATTTGAACAAAGTCAATCCTTTGGTTTGTGGTGGTAAATTTTTTAATATTAGATGTTCGGCACATATTTTAAATTTAGTTGTACAAAGTGGTATGTCTATGATTGATAAGAGTGTTAAAAAGTTGCATTTAATTGTTACTTACATTGGTTTAAATTTGGCTAGACTTCAACGATTTGATGATTGTGTTAAATATGTTAATACTGGATTTTGTGGTAAGTTGATTTCTGATGTTTGTACTCGTTGGAACTCCACTTATCTAATGCTTCGTCGTTGTTTGGAAGGAAGGGAAGCTATTGATAGGTTTGTTAGATTTGAGCCAGGGCTTAAAACTGATAAAACTGATATTTCTTTTGCTGAATGGGAAATCATACAAAATGTTTGTAATTTTTTGGAACCTTTTTATGATATAACTGTGCTGTTTTCTGGTTCTGAGTACCCAACCGCCAACTTGTATTTTTCTAATATTGCCTTAATTGAGCATTTGATTGTTAATGCTCATAATCATGCAACTGATTGCATTAAGGGTATGGTTGAACCTATGTATGAAAAGTTTAACAAGTATTGTGAGGACTATTCTCCTATTCTTTGTGTTGCTGTCATGCTTGATCCACGCTTTAAAAAACAGTTTGTTAGTGATTTATATGGTAGTTTATATGCTAATTCCGAGTGTGCAAAACGTGTTAAATCTGCTGTTGATCATTTTACCGAATTGTATACATATTATTCTCAAACTTATCCATCTTCTTCTGGTGGTTCTTTGAGTTTGGCCAAAGTAATGTGAATCCTTGTCTATCTGGTCTAAAATCTACCCTTCGCCCTTATAAGAAAATAAACATTGCTAAAGAGTATGGTCGTGCTGCTAGCCCTAGTGTTGGTGCTTCTAGTGTTCAAGGTGTAACTTCTGAAATTGATGCATACTTTGATGCCCCCCTTGTTCCTTTTGTTAGTGATGCTGATTTTGATGTTCTTTCATATTGGCGTGATCATATGGTTCAATTTCCTGTTTTTGCTCATATTGCTAGAGACATTTTAGCTATCCCTATTACATCTGTTGCATCTGAATCCTCCTTTAGCATGGGAGGTAGAATTTTGACTAAGTATCGTTCGCGTTTGTTGCCTAAGAATGTTGAAGCTTTAGTTACTTGTCAAAATTGGCTTTCCGGTTATTCCCCAATTGAGGATGAAGGAACTCTTGATGTTGGAGTTCTAGGTGTACCTAGTGATATTGACTTTGATTCTATTCCGTGATTCATTTGCTCTCTTTTTTGTTGATGCCCATGTTATGTTGCTTTGATTGTGGTGGTTGTTGTGGTGCTTGTAGGATGGTGTTGTGCTTTTGGGATGGTGTTGTGCTTTTGGGATGGTGCTACTGTGCTGGTTTGATATTTTGGTATTATCTTTGACAGAATTTGACGCGTATTTTAGACTCTCAACTCCAAAATTATTTATGTATTTGTTGCCCCTAGCTTCGTGAGGCGGCGCTTTTTCTAGGCATGTAATTAAGAATATGATACACACTTGAGAGCCAAAGACATTTTATAAGTGCCTAGGAATTGTCGCCTGCCCACAGTTGCTTTGTGGCACGTTTACATTTTTACATTTTGTGATGTTGATGGAGTCAAGTACTCGATGATGAGTCTTCTGGTAACAGTTTCTGAAAACTTGTTATAAGATGTGAGAGCCCAAAAAATTAAATTTTTTTTTTACTTTGTTGTGGTTGTCGTGGTCCTGTGCTGCTGTTGCTTGTTGGATGCTGCTGCTGCGTTTATTGGATGTTGTTGCTTGTCGGATGTTGCTGCTGCTTGTGGCCTGCTGCTGCGTTTGTTGGATGATGTTGCTTGTTGGATGTTGCTGCTGCTTGTAGCCTGCTGCTGCTGTTGCTGGCTTGCTGCTTGTGGTTGTTGCTGTTGCTGGCTTGCTGCTTATAAATTCCGCAATTTGATTTTTGTAAATTCATATGACATTGACACAGATGTATTTTGAATTAATTTATGATATTATATTTACTCGACCCAATTACCTAACTTTGTTCTTCAATCAAACAAGCTAAGATCTTAATTATATGTTGTGTGAAAATTAAACTATAGTATTTTATGGAAGCATTTGCATTATGCAAAGCAACAGGAAAATTAATAAGACGACATTTAATAGTAAGCAATAAGAAACTAACAGCTAAAAAGCGACCAAATAATCTCATCAACAGTTAAAACACTATGACATGTACTAAAATTACATCAAAAATGTAGATAAGCTAGAAAATTGTTAATATACTACGTATATACATGCATGTTGTGACTTGTGAGCTAGCCTCTATGATATATACATCAATAGATGTCAAATCAAAACAAGAGAGCAATGTACACAAATAATTCAAAAATAAATGAAAATAAAAATATAAACAAGTACATGATATTCAAAGTTTAACCCTTAAATTGAATGTAATTTAATTTTTTATTTAATTAATTATTAAATGTAAGCAATTTTATAAATTAACATATTTAAATAATTTTGTAGATATAAAAAAATAATTGAATTTTAGTAATATCTGGTTGAGTACGGTCGGGTTCGGGTTTGAATGCAGGTCTGTCTGGTCAGGTTAGGATATAATCTTGCCGGGTGCCGGTCAGGTCTAGGTAATCCCAGGTCAGGTTTCGATCAAGTCTGGGGACTGACCCTCACAGGTCGAACCAAGTTCAAGTCAGGTTGACGCAGTCGGAAAGATCAAAGGAAAAGCAAGCGCTAAACCTTAACACAAACAAACAGATTATCAAGCGATGAATATGTAGGAACTCCGGAATCCACCAAAAGAGAGTAAAAACTCTGAGATATTATTAAAGATGATAAAAACTACTTCCTAATGACGGCTAATAATGTTTAAATAGTTAAAACAAAACTCTAATCGAAAATAAGGAAATAACAAAATCCGAAAATAATTAAAATGCTGTTTTCGGGCCCTAAACGAACTCAGATGGCTTAAAAAGCCTGTCGATCATAGCATAGCGATGAGTTTGACTCGTTGGCCCGTTTCGCTTCCAAAAAGGTAATATAATAAGCATTCTGACTCCGGAGGCCTGACTAGTGGAAATCATTCCAGGCTATTTCGACAAACAACTTCTTCGTCGAACTTCTCCGCTAACCTTCCTACGTCACAGGTCAATATTAGGTTACCCAGCGGTCAGATCTGTTTCTGATACCACTAACTATATGGAAGCACACAAAGTTATTTGCTGGGCTATATTAAACGTGGCAATAGGAAACAAAGAGGAGAAGTTGTGTGTGGCAGTAGGTGTAGTCAAAGCACAAGTGGCTGAGTGTGATGCAAAGGAGAAAAGAAAAGGCAGAAGTGTGGTGGATCACACGGCCCGATTTTTTTTTTTTGGTGGAAGGTAAAAAAACCTAGAGCTGTGATACCAGGCTAGATTTGGGAAAACTCCTCAACCGGAGTGATTACCATTGATCAATATTTATAGTGATACATCCTAGGATAGTCCTATTATAATTAGAAAACCTATCCAAAGCATAATTCTAGGAACAAAATATATTCTAACTATATTTATATTTTATCAATAACTTATACGCATCAATTCAGTTTAATCCCTAAAAAATTCCCAAGAAGAAAAAACTACAACTCGCCACAATTAAACATTATCAAGAGAGAACACAACCCATGAAAAAAATAAACCTGGTAAACAAAACTGACGATGGCATGGCGGTACCAACTTTGAGGAAACCGGGAGATGTAAGACCCTAGTTCAAAAGCATTTAATTCCTTTTGCAATCATTGAAGTCGAAGCTGAACCACCCTCTCCCTTATGCAGGTACTTCTAACACTCTATTCATCATCTTTTAAGTTGTTTCTCTCTTCTGAGAATTTCCTCAATTTCTCTGAACAAACAAAATTAACCAAGGTCATATTTCTAAATGAATTGAAAGCATAAGCTCAAAGACGACAACATAGTGAGTGAAGTTACAAACAAACCCAATTCATAAAATTCGCAATGAAATTCAACAATTCAAACTAAGAGGAAGAAATTCTTAAAATTCACAATTAAACCCAAAAAGAGGGAAAAAAATAATGTAATCAACAAAACAGAGTAATTTCAGTTGCAAACCAAGATTCTGAAGAAGCTGTAAAATTTGAATGAAAAATGAACTTTGTTTTTTTACTGAGCACAAAGTTTGAGTCTTTCTCTACACTCTTAAAGCGAACTTAAACCCAATAGTTTAAAACTCACGCTGCAGATTATTCCTGTTGTTAACTGAGGTACAAGAGAATCAAGTAGAGCTTGAACAGCTGATAAACTGTTTGTCTTTAAAGCTATACTTGCAGCATCTCTGTGTTCTTTCACATTCAGGAGCTTTTCACAAAGTTTGCTTGTCATATCCAGCACCCCTTGCCTCATTGACCTCCTTCACTAATGGAGCAAGACTAAAGAAAATGGTAAATGAGTCAATAGCATTTTATAATTAAAATTAATAATTCCAGCTGGCAATCAAACATTGTAACCCCAATCAACAAGTAATGATGTAGTGCAACACTAAAATCACGTGCAGAGTATCTGAACTCATGCATCAAGCATATATTTACAGCAGCACTTAGGTAACGATGCATTATAACTTTACATAGCTGCAAAATTGAGAAAAAAAAAATACTAAGATAGAGATAATGGAGCAATAGCATTTCAGCTTTATCCCTGCTCCACAAATCTTAATTTCCTTTTACATTTATCATAAAGAAGAGAAATGCAGCATGAATTCTTTGTGAATGGCTAAGCGAGCAAGAAAATAATCATTGTATTCCATTTCCATATATGTTTCGAGGAATATAAGTCACTAAGGTTGCATTTTCAAACTAATTGACTATATAGGTATATTAAAATAAAGTCCACAGGACCCCTCAAAAAAAAAAAAAAGTCCACAGGTAAAAGATGAACTTAAATAACTAAGTAGCAACACCCCAACACATGGCTCATTGATGAAACAATTTAGAGGCATCTTTTTATATGAGTGTAAAAAGTCTCTAAAATTAAGCAGAAATATGGGTAGCAAAATACAAGAAAAATGATTACATAGATTAGAACAAACCATTTCATAGCTAATCCAGAAACATCCCCAGCTGAATCGTCAAGTTGCTGAAGAACAGTAAGTGCCAACTTTATCTCCAAATCAGAATCAACCTTAATTCCCTCCTTGCTTAATTCATTTAACAAATCTGAAGTGGCCATCAATTGAAGCCACAATTTGAACATGAGAGCAAGCAGCCATCCGCGCAAGAAATTGCCGGGTGTTGGTATCCCGTAACCAGGCCCATCAATATTATGAATTAGTACACGTACGAAAGAATCATCTTCCTCTGTTAGTGATCCATTCAGAAAAGTAAAGACTTTATCTGTGGCTTTAGAATTGTATGGTTGTTGAACTTTAGACAAGCTTCCAGTTGTTTTCCTTTTGGACTTAATTTGATCCGATAAAAGTTCAGCCACAGCAACAATGACCTGCAGCACAGAACATTGTTAATTAAGATCAAGCCTACCTGGGGTCAGGGGTGCACTTAAAAATAGTATTGACAAGGGGAAATGTAAAATGTACACCTAGGAATCTAGGAATTAGGATGGAGAGAAAAGGTTTTCCATGAGAGGAAAGCATCTAAACAATTTACCTGTTTGATATTTACTGATTGTAGATAACCGTTGACTACAAGCACTGAGTACTCTGTCAAAGTTGTTGAAGCAAAATCTTCGATCAAGGTTTTCTTTGATCCAAAACCATAAATGAGAAGACCAAACCCACACCTGAAATGATGATATCGAATTAAAAATGATGGTGAAGATATTTTTTTTACAACAAAATCCCATTTAAGTGTATGCCCATGACTCCATGTATAAGATCAACTAAAGAAAACTTAATGCTCAAAATGTCAGGTCTTGATAGATCGGTGACCATTGGTCATTAGCACACAATAATGGCAACATTCACTTTACAACCTAGTGCTTCAAGCTCAAGTGTTCAAGATAATTATCATCAGAATCATCATCTGAAAAGCCTTCTATGAATTTCACCATCTGAATATATTAGCTTAATAGCGCTGTTATTTGCATCATCAAACTTACATCTAGTGAAGCACATTTGCCCTGACATTTTGAGCATAAGAGGTAAAAGGAAGACAATACAATACAACTTTAGTGACTTTACTATGCCACATCAGTCTGGCTAATTAGTATTTAGTTATATGTTTTAGCACTTTGGCCATCCATTTGCGATATAAACCTAGCCAAATTCATAAGTGTAACGAGGCTATCATCGTTAATACTTAATTCTATAATGTATAAGCAATAATTCCGCTGCACTGCTTTTGAATCTCTTTATAGAACAGGATCAGCAATCGGTACCATATGACGAATTTCTGACATTGTGACCTTGATTTACTATAGTTAAAAGATAAAGAAAGAACCTGGTTGACGGGCTGGAAGTGGGCACACTGCGGAGGGGGCCAAACAACCCATTTTGCCTCCTCGGCTGATCGAATTCAGGCCCCGTCATGAGCTTTCATATATGAAAATCTATATTTTGTTGTAAAAAGTGTAGCTGCCAAGGATTCATTACCTAAACGACAAAAAACAGCTTGAGGGAGCCTGAAGACCAAAACCCCTATTCTTCAGTACCTCGTTCCATATCCAGCCTGAAGATCAAAACCCCTATTCTTCAGTACCTCGTTCCTTATTTCCTACCAAAATATTGTTCACGTTATCAGAAGCATGTTGCTCAATATTGCGTATCCAGTTTCTAATATCTGAAAAAAGTAGAAGCAAGACGCAGCTTAATTCTAAATGGAAGAAGTTCATCTCTTGTCAAGTGAATGATATATTGCTGGAAGTTAGAGAAATCCAGAAAATACACAACCCAATCTCTTAAACATTGAATCAACCAATAATAGCAACAGCTAGTAACATGGACAAAGATTTCTCAAGTCACATATTATCAACAGCATAAGAGGCCTTACATAATGCAGTTATTAGAGAGAATCAATGTCCAATGCTAAAAACACAAAGGAGAGGAAATTACTGGTAATTGGTAAATGACACCTTGTCAGTAACATCATAAACCAACAGAATACCCATGGGCCATGGCTCCACAGTCCACGGTAATAAGCTGAAATTAGCAAACACAAAGTCATTTACAATGGGGATTCAAATAAATATGCATAGAAAACAGGTGACGTAGTCCACATAAAACACATTTCAAGTCACATTTTAAGACCGAGGATATATTTTTTCCGTTTTCTTTCTGTTTGCTTTTGTGTCCCTTTTCCTGAATACTGAATATCCTCTCTTTCATTCATTTGTCTTCCTCACTCTTTGAGCTGTTTTCCTCTCCCACCTTTTATCTCCTCCCCATTTTTTATTTTTTAAACTGTTGTCTGCCGTTTGAAAACTGTAGACTTGCTGTAGCTCATCTTTTCTCCTCCACCTGAGATCTTTTCTCCTTTGGCCCTTGCGTTTCCTGATCTGAGAAGGTAAGGTTTCTTCTTCTTAAATTGTAACTGCAACCACGAAATTCCCCTCTTTTGATCAAACCCTATGTTCTTTCCTCATTACTCAATTGATTTTAACGCCAATTTCTTGAATTAAACTCTGGAAATCCATTCATAGTTGTTTGATCTTGTGTCTGATTGAATTCTCGTCAATTTTTGTCTGATTGAATATTATGAAGTTCTACACTTTCTGGGTTGATACAGCTAAGAGGAATATCAACTTTGTTACTGAAATTCCAGATCTAAGGTATATTTATGATGGCAAGTTGATTTCAATAGCTAAAATTGTTATGCAACTATTGTTGACAAAGAGTACAGAATGAATTTGTTGTTCTTGTCAGCTAATTGCACAAATAGTGTGTCTGAACATGATTTGTAATCTTATTACATTTGCTTTACAGATTGCTTTCATTGGATCTACTAAAAACTGGGCAGACTGTTCTTGAACTAGCAGCTAAGAGCAACCTTAAGCTAGAAACATTGTAGCTTGGAGGAAAACCTCCTTTCATTGTATGTGGGGATGCTGATGCCAATTGCTTTTGTTGATGAATTTTACTTAACCATTTAAATCATTATTTCCTCACATGCTTACAGCTTAAAGACAATGAATTAGATACCTGTAACCCTTGGTCTACATGACTATTCTGTTATGAATTCAACTTAAGTTATTTTGTGTTAGAGTAATTGTTTTGTTGGCAATTAGAAGAATTTATTGTTACACTCTAAACCTTATAGCTTATCGAGGCATTTTAACTATGAAAGGTTATTTTACTATGCTCTACCAAGCCCTATCTAAATGGTACTCCCTCCGTTTTTTTTAGATGTAACATATTGACTTTGGGCACTATTCATCCAATACACTTTGACCATTAATTGTTATTTATACATAAGAAAAAATATAATCATGTGGGATCTTGTTTGATTCGTCACGGTATACACTTTCCAAATATATATTTTTTATAATTTTACTTTTATACAATTAGAAATATTATCGGTCAAAGTTGTTCCTCGACAAATGTGAAAAGTCCAATGTTACATCTAAAAAAACAGAGGGAGTATATGTTAAACATTACTAAAATGAATTATAACTTATAGAAATGGCTACTTAAGTTGACCCCGCTAATAATATTTGTCAAGATTTTATCATCTAAGCATATGTGGACTGGTCCTATGAAGTTGTTGGCTATGCTATGGTGTGAAGTGTCCTATTTTCTAACTTTCAACTAATCTGCGTACTATATAGGCTTTAGACGAGGCTATCTCTGAGCTGGATACAATGGGTGAGAACTCATACAAGGACAACCCATTGATCATGGCATCATGCAGCAGCAGCGTGACAGCCTGACCCTGTGGATTTCAGATAATGCGGTATATCTATCTGATTCTGTTCCTAATGAGTTTCCTTATGCCTTTTGTAGCTTATGCCTATTAGGAGAAAAAAACTGCCATCACTACTCCTCAATTCCCTTTCAAAAACTCTATACTCATTTTCACAATCTCAACTCTGCAGATTTCAGCCCAAAGTGATTTCACAAACCCGATTTCACTTCAATTCACCGGCTGAGATTTTCATATTTGACTGTGCAACTATTCAAGGGCTCCAGTTATTTGAACATTGATCATCAATTGAAGGTTTGATTTTCATTAAAAAGTTGAATTTTGTTATTGGTGTATTGAGTTTTGTTACTCTTGTTTTATATAAGTGAAATTATGTTTAATTGGTTTTGTCTGAATTGAGTTCAATTATATGTGGCTTAATTAATGGCTTTTGGGGTTTCATTTTCTGAATTCGCCTACCTAGGCTTCAAGTATCTAAATTTTCAGTTTCTGAATATTCAGTTTTGATAATTGGTGGCTGAATTTTCTTATTTCATAAATGCATTGGAATGTTCTTGCTTAAATCCGTGTATACCATATATGTGTGCATGGTTGTGTCCTGGAATTTATTTGTTTAGCTAATTTTGGTGGTTTAGTTGATATTATAGTGATTTATTGGCTGCTTTTCTTTCGAATTTTTGTAGGGTAATTTGTTGCTATTATTTTGGGATGGGTTTGGGGTGTGTGTTACTGTTGTAGTTTTTGTTGCGAATTCGATTATTGTTGATGTGTTGTTGTTGCTGCGTTTTTAACTATGTGGTTGATGGTTGTTGTTATTGTTGTTATTTGGGGTGGTGGTTGATGTATTCTGGCTGCTACTATAAATCCATATTGTGCTACCGCTGGTGCTATGATATGTTTTTAATTTGTTACTATACGCAAGCTGCTGCTGCCCCTATTTCTATTGTACCCTGCTGCTGCTTCACCCCTACTAAATATAAACTCTGAAATTAAACTTGAACACCTTACACTTTAGTGAGGAGTAGTAGTGATTTGATGCTCTAGAAAGGCTACCATAACTTTCACCAGTAGTCGATTATTGTTGATGTGGATTTTTTCAGCCTACTTTTGTTATGAATGTATATCTTGTTATTAGAGTGGAGATATATAACTATATTACCCGAGCTCCACTTTTGGTCTCTTATTAATAATTATCTATAAGTACCTCCACTCTTATAATATAAATATATAATCATCTATAATCAAGCAATCAAGTATTATATAATCAGTACTATATAATATAGTCCACTTAATTAAAAATTTCCCTTTGCCTTTTGGTCTCTTATTAATAATAGTGCTTTGTTATGTGGATTAATAAGAGAGTATTAATAAGGGTGGAAGAATAAGAGAGTATTAATAAGTGAATGAGTGAAAACAGGTACGTGAAAGTGGGGTTGCCTCCACTTATTATCTTAGCAAATAGACCCACACCCACCTCAAGCTAAACGTTGTCAAAATAAGTTGTTATGGAAAGACTAGGGCTGGCAAAATTTGACCCAACCCGATAACCCGACCTGAAACTCACCTGAAAATTCCGGGTTTGGGTTGAGATTTCGACCTGAAATAAAAAATGGGTCGACCCAACACGACCTAAAAATATAATGGGTTAGGTTCGGGTTGACTTTTTGAACTTGAAAATAACCCGAACTACCTGATTTAGAATTCGGGTTATTTTCAGGTCGGGTCAACCTGAAATTAACCCAGACTTTCATAACTTATACAACCTATATTCTGTTAATCTTATTTGTATAGGGCCAAGCCCATTTCTTGGATCATCTAAATTTCATTTTAGGTCACTAACCCAGGCTTTCATAACTTAGCGTGTATAGTTAAATTTCATTTCAGGTCATTTTGGGTCGGTTTCGGGTCAACCCGAAATCGAAAAGGTTGGGTTCGGGTTATGATCTTCAACCTGAAATTAGAATCAGGTCGGGTTTGGGTTAGGGGTAAGTGACCTGAAATCTAAATCAAGTCAACCTGAAATTAACCCAATCCGACCTGATTGCCATCCCTAGGAAAGACCCACCTCACATTCCCCTCTACCCTTATATGCTGCCTCCCTGCTGCTCCCCTTGTTGCTACCCCTCCTTCCTTATATGCTGCCTCCCTGCTGCTCCCCTTGTTGCTACCCCTCCTTCCTTATATGCAGTCCCTTGCTGCTCCCCATGTTGCCTGTTGTTTACAATTGCTGCTGCATTCTACTGCTGCCATGTGGTAGATGATGCTGATGTGCAAGCCGAGGTGGCAGTGTGGCATGTCGCTTGTTTGTGGGTTTATATATATGTGTGTGCGTGATTCGGTTTGTACGCTGTGTTGTTGAGTTGTTAATATAGTTAATCGGTTTATTAAACTAGCAAATTTTTATCCTAATTGTATATGATGTCAAAAAATGATTGGAAAGTCATTAAGCTCTTACAAATATGATGTTTGTTTAGCATTCCCTTTGGCCCTATTCCAAAAATGTTGGCGAGGATGACTTTCAATGATATTTAGTGTAACTAACATGTATTATTTCTTCAGTAAGAATTCAATATAGATGTAATATGATTTCGTTCTTATTTAATAAAAATTTCCTTTATCTTAAAACAACCTTGTCAGTACATTCACAAGAAAATACCTCGGATCTTTTCACTACAATAAAATTTCCTTTATCTTAATGAAAATTTCCTTTATCTTAAAACAAGCTTTCTATAATTTATATTACAACTTGAATCTACAATAAGGATTATGATTACTAAAATGTTCATACTATAAAATATGAGTTAGAGAGGGGGAAAGGGGATAAGGTGGGAGGAATAAATAATTGAAAGAGGGATAAGGGGAAGGGAAAAGATGGTGGAAGATAGGAGAATTTATAAGACAAGTTAATGCAAAAATTCTTTAAAAAACAACAATAAAAAGTGAGAAAATGTAAAAAAAGAGATAAATATATAGAGGAATTTGAAGTGAAAAAAAATGAAAAAAAAGAAAGTTTTGGTATGCTATTTACGTAGGGATGAGCACTTGAAGGTTGGGTGCTAGAATTTCAAATTAATTTGATTTGTAATAGTACAAGATAATCAAAATGTCTTCTCATAGTTGTGAACCTATACGGTGGGAACCTTTGACTTAGATTTTATATATGCTAATTGCTATGTGTAAAATCTAAGTCAAAGGTTTCGACTGTGAAAAGTCGAGCGGCATTCAGCTGTCCATTCTTGTTCATGAAAATAAACCTTATTTAGGTCTGTCATAGAATATGACATTAAGCAGAAATATTGGTCAAAGGGCAAGCAACTTACAGATGCACCAAATGATATTGCATTTATCATATCTTTAATAGTGCTATATACAATTTTATGTAAATTTGTATTGGATATGTGTTTACTGTGATTTTCCCGTAACTTAAATGTATGATATTATCTTGATTTGCATGTGTTTTGATCATTTTGATTCAGGGTTATATAGTGAAATTCTTATATATGAGAATATAACTAGGAAATGAGCTTGTTTAATTGTCTACTACTAATGGGGTGCCTATATGTTTATTATTGTTTAATGTTTATTACTCTTTTTTGATGTGATGTGTTGGGGAAAGACAAAATTAACTACTATAGAATATTGGAGAAGTGGTGAACAGAGAGAATTTTTTATTTCTCTTATGCTACATATCACACATTACAGTAAGCTATTATATAGCAAAACCAAGAGTAACTGTAGAAGAAGACAAAAAGACTTATCATACCAAAAGTCTAAAGAAAGATAAACCCTTCAACTACACACATTAACTTTGAATTACTCATTCAACACTTCCCCTTAATTCAAAGTCAGAGACTACTAGCTGCAACCTGAAGAAATCATGCTTGCTTTGAGGAAGAGACTGTGTGAAAATGTCAGCAACTTGCTCACTTAGTCACTTGTACCACAGAACTTCAGTGCTATTTTCCCATCAGCTACAAGTTGTCTAACAAAGTGATGTTGCACATCTATATGCTTAGTTCTAGCATGAAATGCGGGATTCTTACTCATTGCAATGGTCGCCTGTTTGTCACAGGATACCTTTGTAGCTTCAACTTGCTCTAAGCCCAAATTAGCAAGTAATTTTCTTAGCCAAAGTACCTGACGAGCCGTCGGAGATGCTTTGCTACGTACTCGCCGGATGATGACAGAGCTACTGTTTCTTGTTTCTTTGAACTCCAAGTTACAGCACCAAAGCCAAGGCTAAAAATATTTCTGGAAGTGCTCTTGCGGTCATCCAAACTTCCTGCCCAATCACTATCAGTGAAGCCCATTAATCGAAAATCTGAAACTTTTGTATACCAAATGCCAAACCCAACTGTTCCAGCAACATAACGAAGGATTCGTTTTGCACCACCAAAGTGTTGTCTGGTAGGATCATGCATAAACCTGGACACCATACTAACAGAGAAAGCAATATCGGGTCTAGTGTGTGTTAAGTAGTTTAAACCACCCACCGGACTTCTAAACAGCCTTGAATTTGTTTCTCTGTCCCGTCTTCATGATGCAACTTCTCATTGACATTCAAAGGTGTGACAGCAATTTCACACTTCTCCATATTGAACTTCTTCAACAAATCTGCAGCATACTTCTTTTGACACACAAAAATTCCATCTGAACCTTGCTTCACTTCAAGACCCAAAAAATATTGCAACAAACCCAAATCCGACATCTCAAAAGTCTTCATCATATTAGACTTAAATTCAGCAACAAAAGACTCTGACGAACCCATGTAAATGATATCATCTACATAAAGACAGACAAGTAAAAAATCACCATTACCTTGCCTCTTTAAGTAGAGAGTGGGCTCATTTTCACTTCTTACAAAACCACTATCATGAAAGAAAGTATCAATTTTGCTGTACCACGCTCGCGGAGCTTGTTTAAGCCCATAAAGAGCTTTTCTTAATTTATAGACCTTATCTTCAGCACTATCAACAACAAAGCCTTCCGGTTGTTCAACATACACCTCTTCCTCTAAATCACCATTCAAGAAGGCGGACTTTACGTCGAGTTGAAACACATGTAATTGACATTGAGCAGCAAATGCTAATAAAATTCTCACTGTATCGAATCGAGCAACAGGAGAAAATGTCTCATCAAAGTCTATGCCTTGTTGCTGTGAGTAACCCTTTGCCATGAGCCGAGCCTTGTGCTTTTGAATACTTCCATCAATATTATACTTTGTCAGAAAAACCCACTTCAATCCTATTACATTCTTTCCTTCCGGAACATCAACCAACTCCCATGTGTTGTTTCTCTTAATAGCTTGCATTTCTTCTGTCATTGCAATCTGCCATGCAGGTTGTTCAGCCGCTTCTTCAAATACAGTGGGATCAATAACTAGCAAAGCATAGTTACAAGAGTTGTAAATTTCTTCCGAGAGACTTGAATTTTCCGACCGGAGAGTTGCTACTGGTGGAGGAGTTATCCTAGGTGACTTGCTTCTTTGCGAGGTGGTGTGGACGGTGGAGTATTTGTTGGTGAGGATGAGGAAGAACATGCTTTGGTGATCTTTGGTTCCAAAATGTCGGCTTCAAAATCTGCCGGAATATGATGAGCAATACCATTTTTATCTACATTCCACCTTAGGCGAGCTTCCTCATTGAACTTTACGTTCCTGCTAATTATTATTCTGCCACTTACAGGGTTATATAGGTGATATGCTTTGGATTGAGAGCAATAACCAATAAAGATACATTTTTTAGATTTTTCATCAAGTTTAGAACGATTATTAACCAAAGCATATCCTACACAACCAAAGACTTTTAAGTGGCTTACCTGAGGTTTCTTACCTCTCCATGCTTCAAATGGTGTGCGGTTGAAAACCGCCCTTGTGGGAAATATATTCAAGAGATACACTGATGTTGCAACTGCTTCTCCCCAAAACTCATTTGGAAGCCCTTTCGCCTTAAGCATACTTCTAGCCATTTCTACCACCGTGCGATTTTTTCGCTATGCCACCCCATTCTGCTCAGGTGTGTAAGGTGTGTATGGTGCTGTGAGATATCTGCGAATGCCATGCTCATCACAGAAGGAGTTAAAATCTTCAGATACAAATTCACCCCCTCTATCAGTACGAAGTGCAAGAATACGCCTGCCACTTTGATTCTCAACCAGTGCCTTGAATTTCTTAAAATTCTCAAATGTTTCTGATTTGAGTTTCAAGAAATAGACCCAACTCATTCTCGTATAATCATCTGTGAACAAAAAAAAATACCGACTCTCGCCTAACGACTCAGTTTTCATAGGCCCACACAAATCGGCATGCACAAGCTCAAGACACTCTGAAGCTCTCCATGACTTCCCAGTAGGAAAAGAGGTTCTACTTTGTTTTCCATACACACACCCTTCATAAAAGTTAAGATCACCTATTTTTAGTAATCCAACTACCATTTCTTTCTGACTCAAAAGTCTCAAACCTCTCATATTCAAATGCCCATATCTCAAATGCCATAACTCAGATTCATCATTCCTTTTAGCAATCAATGCCTTGTTCACAACATTCGACACATCAAGTGGAAACATTCTATTACGAGTCATATGGACATTTGCTATACTATGGCCAGATTTTTTATCAATTACAGCACACATATCATCATCAAACATAATTTTATAACCATTACTCTTTAATTGGCCAATACTCAATAGATTATGAGCTAGATTAGGGACAAACTGCACATCATATAGAAGTTTGACATCACCTTGCACAGTGTTGATGGCGATGATACCTTTCCCGGCAACTTGCATTTTCTTGTTGTCTCCTAGCAGAACGTCCCCTTTCATGGACTCGTCAAGCTCCTTGAACAACGACTTGCTTCTTGACATATGATTTGAACATCCACTGTCCAAAAACCACACTCCATTGCTGCCTTCTAACTCTGGCATTTGTGAATAAGCCACAAACAACTTGCCCTCTTCTTCCACTTTCTTGGAAAAATTTGCTTGTGGCTGTTCATCTCTCTGTTTGGCCCAACAATCAACTTCTTTGTGACCATATTTTTTTACAGTAATGACACTGTATTTGGTTTTTGTGTTGACGAGAATCATTAAAATGACTCCTACCTCTTCCACCATCTCCACCAAAATGACCTCTGCCTCTACTATTGTCACGACCGCGACCTCGAAAGCCACCTCTACTGCCTTTACCACACCTCCCAAAATTTTCTACCTTCCCCTTAAAAGAATTCTCAGCCTTCACTTGAAAGGCCTTTTCCTCCACTTTATCATCATACTTGTTAATTCTTTCTTCATGGGATATGAGAGAACACATTAACTCATCAAATGTGTAATTACTGAGGTCCTTAGACTCCTTTATTGCAGCAACCACATGCCTAAACTCCTTGTTTAGACTTCTTAAAACCTTACTGACAACTCTCTCATTATCAATGGTTTCACCATATGACTTCATCTGATTGACAATCCCTAACACCCTAGACAAGTAATTTTGCATAGCCTCCTTTTCTTTTTGATGAAGACTATCAAAATCAGACCTAAGGGATTGAAGTTTGACAGCAATTACCTTCTTGTCACCGAAATACTCATGCTTTATAGTGTCCCACGCCGCCTCTGCTGTTCTGGTTGATGAAATTCGGGGGAAAATGTCGTCATCCAATGCTGACTGGATGAAGAACAATGCCTTCGCATCTTTTTTTTTGCGTTTTTCACACAATTTCTGATCGGATTCCGCCGGTGGCTCTGCCGGTTCCACATACCCGTTCTCAACAATTTCCCACAACTCCTGGGATTTGAGCATCGTTTGCATTTTGATGCTCCAAAGGTGATATTTTTCCCCCTTGAACAGTGGAATCAAAGCCTGGGATGAAGAATTCACACCGTTGCTTGCCATGAATTTTGAGGTTCTCACTCAAATTTGTGTTTTCCTCATTGTATCTTCACTCTGTTCTCTCAAAAAAAAATTCTTAGCTTTCTCTCTCTTAATTACTTTCCTCTTTTAGTTGGCTTTTGGGGGTTTTGTGTTTTAAATTTTTGTTTTTGGGTGAGTGGATCGAAACCTGGTGTTTCTTGCTGTGATACCACAATGTTGGGGAAAGACAAAATTAACTACTATAGAATATTGGAGAAGTGGTGAACATAGAGAATTTTTTATTTCTCTTATGCTACATATCACACATTACAGTAAGCTATTATATAGCAAAACCAAGAGTAACTGTAGAAGAAGACAAAAAGACTTATCATACCAAAAGTCTAAAGAAAGATAAACCCTTCAACTACACACATTAACTTTGAATTACTCATTCAACATGATGGAAGCATGGTGGCGAGATGTGAATGCCACATACCTTAGTCAGCAGACCTCGTTGCATTGGGCTGCTGTTAGTGGTTCTACTGGTTGCGGGCTTGTTGTTGCAGAATGGGGCACGCGTCGAGGCTTCAAATGCCAATGAGTATAGGGTAATTGCTTTGCTGAATTGTTTTACACATTAGTACATTATTTGTTTGCAAGTACTACGTAACATTTATATGAAAGTTTGTTTGTGTCAATCTTTTGGGTATAAGATGAATTGCTTCCAGAACTAGGAAGTTATTCTTTAGAAAATATCTAAATTCACAAGGCTAGGTACTTGCTGTTAGGGTGTTGTGCATGTCATAGTATAATTTTCGGAATGTTGTTTTGAATATATCCTTTATTTTTCTGGCTTTAAGAGATTCCCTGTATTTCCCATGTAAATATGTTTTGTTCACTTCCATGCAGAAAAGCGTCTTATGGAAGTATTTTAAGTATATTAGGACTTTCTATTATGTATTCCTTGTTTATCTTAAGATTTATTGAAGGCGAAATGTTTATGCAACATTCAATATAGGATCTCAAGAATGGCTAAACATGTGTGCAAAATTCAAGTAGATCATGTCGTTTTCATGGGGGTTCTTGAAAATTTTAATAGAAAAAGAGTAAATGAACTTATGCCTGAGAACCTCCATATAGACCTTTTGTATGGGGCAACTTTGGTATCTTCTTTCTCCTTTGTGCAGCAACGTCGATCTACGATCTTATGTCTATTGATTAGAACTCCTATCCCTCTAAATTGAATTATATTTTGGAATGCTAGGAACAATGTTCTCTGGAATGCTGCTCTTTTTTGTCCTGAGATTGTAAATAAGAGAATTAAATATGATGTCTGTAATAGAGTCAAAGGTAGAACTAATGAAAAGTGGAGTAGTGAAGTTAGAAACTGGTTCGAAGGTCTACCTGTAGATTGTAATTAGGGTGGTTGATTTTCCCCTGGTTGTTGGTTCAGGGGATCTAGGAGTTTAGTTGCTGTAGTTTGTTATGTTGGTTGCTTAGTGGAACTTGTATTGCTCTTTTGGTAATAAAGCTTACACTTTACCAAAAAAAAAAAAAAAATTATATTTTCCTCTTTTAAAATGAAATTGGTACTTTAAAGAATGGGTTTAAGTTGAAGGTGCGTACATGTTCCTAGGAGAGTGTTTAGGCCTAATATCATTTGTTCTGCTGTTGATGAAATACTTTAGCATTTAAAAAGAACCTTATACAGTAACAAGTTGTAGTAGAATGGCATATGTATTATTGATCTTTATTCTTGGCTCTCGTACGTTTTTTCTTGTCTTTGAATGTTCCATATAGTTCTTCATAGTCTTGGTGATATCTGCAGTAAAAATCTTATATCAAACGTTGTTTGGTGATATCTGCAGTAAAAATCTTATATCAAACGTTGTTTGGTGATTTCTGCAGTAAAAATTCTACAATACACCTGGTGCACACTAAGTTTATTGCGCACCGAGAAAGTTGATTATCGCATTGAAGATGATTATATCATACCAAAAGTGTGATTATATCACACAGAAAGTGATTATACAAAATTAAAGTTGATTATACCAAATTACATGGGGTTGGATTACTAGGTCGAATACCAAACAACGTTTTGGGGAATAATCTATCTTCGCTTGGGTTCTATTCCAGATTTGAAGAATGGTAATCTTAAGCAGTTCAATGTGTCGCATGATTTGTTAATTGAGAGTATCCTTTTAAGGTTTTGCGGGATACATAAAATGGAGATTCCAGGTTCATCGAAGAAGATGATTGCAACCCAAGAAGAAATGATGAAGAACAAAGTTCCAATCCCTTACAGAGATCAATGCGCCCATCTTCTGATCCCCCTCAACAATGTAGGCAGTCCGGGTTTTACCTTCTATGGAAGGTTCTTTCCCCTTATTTTGTTAAAAAAATGAATGGATTTGATATCTCAATATGTAACTTAGAAACTTTGCAAATTTGTTTGATTATGTGACGAAACCTTAATAATATTATTAATATTAAGCATAATATTATTAATATTAGATCCTTGGAGGAAATTGCGGCGATTTTTAATCATATTGTTTATTTATGGGCTCATGCCTTAACTAAAAGAGATCAATTAAGCTCTTAGACATGGATTTAAAAGTCAATGTTGATATCTATACAAATATATTAAAAGGCGTGACTAAGGAAGTCTATGTGCCACGTGGCACTATCATCAAACTTCTAAATTTAATGCTTTATATCCATGTATACTCCTCAATTAAAAAAATATTGTGTAATTGCAAGGTCTCGAACACATGACCTTTGAAATGAAAAGTAAGAGGTTAACCATCAATACACTATGATTTTATTGTCTAATGTTTGAAATAAAATATGATAAAGTCTTATAATAAATATACTTGACTAAAAAGACTTAAACAAGTATATAAATCTCTAACACTCTTATTACGTAACTAACAAGAGACTATTGATGTCATATTCTCTTACCACAATTCCTTTTAAGCTATTATTTTCAAAGTTAAACCTTCCAAATTTTTTACTTATCACGTCATAACGTAAACTTTTCAATTTCTTAATGGACAAAAAATACGAAAAGTGGCAAAATAAATTATGAAATCTAAGAATAATAATATATTTGTTTATTGTAACTGACCCGAGGAATTGCCCGGGCAAAAATACTAGTTATTACTCTAAAACATGTTAAGTAGATTGTATCATATGCAAATTGAATGAAGAATTTATGGATATTATAAAACAATGTTCCCTCTAATTTTTTTAAAAATGCTACACTTAGATTTGTACATTTTCCGAAGCACAACTTTGACCATTAATATCTTTGATTAAATATTTATAAAAAGTATAATTTTTTTTTATAAAAATAGACATTGTGACAAATTCAACAACATATTACATGATCATATTTATATATTATATATTAGTAAAAAACTTAAGTCAAAGGTAACATACGAATAGTGCAAAATCTCAAGTGTAACATTTAAAAAAAAACGAAGGGAGTATTAATAAGATTGTGGCACAATAAATGGGCCACATTTGGACTTCGTTTGTTTTAAAGGAAAACTAGTTTTACCATTGTGTTTTTCCTTGAAAATTATTTAGCAAGAAAATATATAAAGAGAGGGGAAATTATTAAGGGGGTGTTTGGATTTTGGCTTTTTAGCCAGCTTTTGGCTGTTGGCTTTTTGTTTTGGTCAAACAGCCAAAATTTTTGTTTGGTAAGTGGCTTTTTGTAGTGGCTTTTAAGCCAGCTTTTCAGCCAAAAGCCAAAAGCTAGTAAGTTAATAAGACAAGTAGATGCAGAATTCCTATAAGAGAATATTAATGGCAGGGCCGACTTTTACCATGTTCAACATGTTCCATGGAACAGGGCCCCTTAATTGTGAGGGCCCAAAAATGGAGAAAGTCCAAGTAGTAAAAAGAAAAGGTTTATTGACTTTCCAATTTCCACTTCCCACAATAGTCATGCGTATCTTCTAATATTCTTCAAGCCTTAATTCCCAAAACCATTCACCTTCTATTTTTTTGGGAAACGCATTCACCTTATATTGATTACTCTTAATTCAAGCCTCTAATTATCACTTCAACATAATTGTTTAATCCATATTTCCAATTAACCTCAAATGAAACACCGAAAAATATGGTTTAAACTAGGAAATTCTTTTATTACCTATTTATTTGCAACCCGTTTCCACTTACATTTATCTCTTAATCATAAAAAAATGGTACTCAAATACTCTAATTTTTTGGGCTACTCTCTTTTCATAATATGATTATATGAAGTGAAGAATCATGAACGGATGAGCTATTACATTATTGAATTCTTCAAATATGAGATACTTTTACATTCCTTTTTGTCGTTCTTTTGTGATAAATCTTTTTTTGTCATTTGCTAGTGTTTCTGGAATTTCGCAGTATAATTTGTACTGTGGATTTAAGGGATTTTATAATGTTGATATTCTCTAGTATAGATCATTTAACTAACTTTTTACTTTGACCTTTTTTTTACCTATTTATTGGTATTATTCCTGAATTTTTTTTAAAAAGTAAGATACTCAATATGGAGAATTTTAGTAGTCTTACTTTAATTCTTTTACTTTTTTAACGCATAAAGTAATTTCAGTTTTCTTTAATTTAAGACTATACTCTTGAGTGAAATCTTTATAAGCAACTCCAATTACAGTCTACAAAAAAAATACATAAAATAGCAATTCGCTGATCGCTAGTTCTTATCGGGTGATCCACAAGTAAAATAACTTCACTCTAAATGAATCACTCATCATAATTCGTGAAAATGAAGTTCCCTGACGCCCTGGATGTTTACAAGTTATCTAGAAATTAACGTTGATATTTTTTATTTTATTTTTGAACTTTTTGTAAAGGGCCTCATTTTGATAATTCGCACAGGGCCTCTATATAGTTCGAGACGGCCCTGATTAATGGGAGGTGAGAGGTAGAATTAGGAGATGAAAATATAAAGGAAAATGGGAAAAGGAGTGCGTGAGAGTATTGGTATGCAATTTAAGGAGAGGAAAACTAGAAGGTAATTGGTTGCTTGAGTAAGAAGATTTTTTGCTAACTTGAAGAATTGCACGCTTTTATAATTTGTCTTATGTAAAGCCTAGCAGGAAACTGTAAACAGGTACAACATTCATTTTGTTTTAGATAGTGAATTATTTAAATTAGTGCTTGACATCTCTATGTGTTACTATTGGATTTCCTTTTCTTCTATTATACTTTGGTTGTCATTCTGTAACAAAATAAATTCTAAAGGGTTGTCTGATGTATCATGGTTTGTGCATATAGTAGGTTTCACATGAAATGTTAATTTCTGCTCATGTTGTCTTTCACTTGGTGTCCTTAAGCTTGTAAGGTATTTCTACTCATTTAAGAAATAGAATTACTTCTCATTACTTAAATGTTTCGACGCTAGGTTAGTCCTTAATGCACTATTTTAACAATATTTTTTTCCTTTTGGTGTATAAATATCTTAAGCAAAACAATATAAATGGTGCGTCTTCTTGTTCGATAAATTGAACTAAAATGAAAAACATATTCTAATTATATGATATGCTGTAGTATTTTAGAATTTAAATAAACTTTAAAACTTATATATTTGTAAGATATTAGCATTAATTTAATGGGTTTTGTTTCATTAAAATATTAAAAAATAACAAAGATTGGAAACTCCAAACTCATACAATTACCCGATAAAGTGTAGATAAACAAATAAAATTGCTAGGAAATTGAACAAGACCAACCACCAAGCTTTTTTTTGTACTCCATAGAAAATTGGTCGTTCGTCAAATTAATTATAAAAGCTTTAAGAAAAATGTATAATTAATTACTCATTCCAAATATACTTATATGCTCAATAAATTACTAATAGTCACTTCCAAATCAAACAAAAAAAATAAAAATAAAATTATTCCTTTAACAGAGTACATATAAAATGTAGACATTTGAGATTAGGAAAAATCATTACAAGTATGAATAAACTATCTATTTTAATCTATTACGGATTAGAAAAAAAATCCTCAAAGTAAATTTAGTCATTTGTATTAGATTTGCAACTAAAATGTAACTCTGTAACCTATATTCATTTGTTAAATCTTCTTCCATAACAAGTTAATCCCTTGCTACATTATAGAATACTACTTTAGCCAATTCGCTAATTGACCATTTCTTACTATTTGAAATATGGAGATATATAATTGGAAAAATTAGTTTTAATATAATCCCATATAATAATCCCAACTTTCAGTTATTATTGAATAATCCCAACTTTGGGGGGTGTTTTCCTTTAACAGGCCCAAACCAGTCAACAACATGTTATAATAGATTTCTTGACACGTGTCAAGCCGTGATTGGTCCAAAAAATAATAAAACCAGCCCCCTCCCCTCGCCGGACCGTCGCCCACCCATTCCCCCTCTTCTTGCCGGCCCGCCAACTCCAACCCTCCTGCTGCCGCTTCCCTTTCCACTTGAACCACCACCCTCCTTCCCCGTAACCACCCTCCCTCCCCTCGAAACCCCTCCCCACGAAACCTCCACGAAACCCGAGGGAGGGTGGTTACGGGAATGGGGTGGTGGTTCAAAGGGAAGAGGGAGCTACGACGGGAGGGTCGGGGTCGGCGGACAGGCGAGCGGAGTGGGAATGGGTGGACGGCAATCCGGCGAGGGGAGAGGAGCTGGGTGGGCGACTGCTTATTGGGGTGGTCAAGGAGGGGGTGAGGGTGGGGGCTAGGTTTCGTTTTTTTTTTATAATTTTTTTTTTGTTTTTTTTATAATTTTTTTTAAACCACTTATCTTGCGACACGTGGCTTTTAAAAAAAAATTAACCCTTTCGACAGGTCACCGGTCATTTGACTTGTAAGAAGAAAACGCCCCCCCAAAGTTGGGATTATTCAAGAATAATCGAAAGTTGGGATTATTTAAAGTAAATGGCCCAAAGTTGGGATTAATAAAACCAATCTTTCCTATATAATTTTCCTTTGTTACAAATAGTAAAAAACGAAAGTAGTATATATTCTTACGTAGCATTCACTTTAAAATCTTTTCTGATCAAAAGAAAGAATTAACATTCCATGCTAACAAGACCAAGTAATTCAAGATTCATTATAGAAATAGAACAACTTAAATTTTACAATTAATAAATAACCTTTAATTACAGCACAATGTTAATAAAAAACTCATAGCCAAAATAGATGAACTTAATATAATGTACCAATCAATATTAACCTTTAAAAAACCTTTTGGGCCAGCCCATTATAAAATTTTACATTATGTCTTAGTTCATTTTTTAATATGCTCTTTTCTTTTCCTATTAGCTTAACTTAATATGATCGAACAAAAATTAATATGGTATGTGACTGGTACATAATCATATCCAATTTTTTTCTACAAATTATGTATTTTCCTATTTGAGAGTGAGGGATAGCCTAGTGGTTAGAGCTTCCCTCCCGGTTCCAGGAGGTCTTGGGATCGATTCTCACCCTTGGCAAGTTGGGATCCCCTTTATTCCCCCCAACTTGTCAAGGTTTCTCCTTACCTTATTAAAAAAAAAAAAAAATGTATTTTCCTATTTTAAAAATCTTTTAAACTTTTAAATGTTAACGTTCTTTCCCCATTTTTTTGTTAAAAAAATAAATGAATTGGATATCTAAATAAGTAACTTAGAAACTATTTGCCCTTACTTGAGTCCAAGAAATGCTCCATAAAAAGAGGGCAGTATTTATATATATCTACTTGTTTCTTGAAAAACGAAAACTAGGGTTTAGGGTTCTAGTGTTGTACCATAAGTCTGATTATGGCGATGGCGATGGCGATGGGTGGGCGACATCTTCTTCTTCTCTGGAAAAAAGCAACATCAACATCAACATCGAAAGTGAAATTCAGCACCAGTGTCGGCAGTATGTATGAGTATGATTCAAGGTTGCGTCGTCGTAGACGTAGTGTTGATGATGTAATGAGGGCGGATGTAATTGAAAAGTTAAAATGTAATTCATTACAGAAAAAATAGAGGTTGAGAGCGATTTAGCTGATTGGGGCGACCCTATGTTTCCCGCTACATTTCTGGAGCGTGTTTGCAGCAAAGATATGGATATTTTGAAGGGTTTATTGAAGGATATGAGGAAACTTAACAGGAAGAATATGAACAAAGTTGAAAGAAGGAAAAAAAAGGAGAAGTTGATGAAGCAGCAGCAGGAGGATACCGATATTGAGGATGGGGTGTATGGATCAATGCTTCATGTTGAGGATCAAGCTACTGTTGACATTGCTCGTCACATTGTTCAAGCGTACAATGAGCAACAGGTTTCTCTTTTTTTTTTTAACTCTAGTTTTCTGGGTTTTGTGGATTTGTTTTGTTACAGAAAAAAAATTAAAATATTAATTCATTTTAATTTTTGTAGAATTCAAAGCTGGAGTTTGCGAGGGTGATCGATGTAGTCGAAGACCCTTTTCCCTTGGACTACCATTTATTCATTGAAGCTCGTGACCTAAATGCTGCCTCTGTACCCATCAAGCTCCAAGCTTTTTATACCATCAACACTAAGGAATTCAAAGTTAATGTTCTACAACCAGGTGCAATTTTATTATTATTATTATTATTATTATTATTATTATTAATGATTTTGTTGTAATCTTGGAAACAATTAATTATGCTATGATTATGATTATGATTATGAATGACAGTCCCCTTCATGAAGCTGCTTCACAAAGATAAAGATATAACCTTGAATCTGAATAAGTTGAGCTTGGAAGAGCGTGAAGCCCTACTATACGCAAACATCCGATATTGTCCCATAATTGCTAAGCGTCTAGGTCTCAAGGGTCGGCATGAACTGTTTTGTAAGCTTCTTTCGCGTCTCAGGCTGAGGCTGCCTTATGATGATTTTTCCCCCCAAATCAAACATGATGAACTGCCCCCTAGTGCTAAGGATTCTTCCATTTCTCTTATCAAACTGTCCTTGGATCATGAAACTTTACTGTCTCTTGCAAAGTTTGCAGTTGCTGAACAAAGTGCCAACCAGGTCAGAAACTCTCTATCCCAATTTAGGGATGATGTAACATTTCCTTGATCTATAGTCTAGTATAAAGACATGAAGACTTACTGGGTCACTTTTCTATTCATTTCTTCAGGGATCACATCTTCAATTTCTGAGGGTTGTTGGAGCATGGCGTGAATTAATGGTGGATGATAGATTTATTATATACCATATCATGTTGGAAGCATTGGAGAATGGTGTTGGAAGAAGATTCTATGCTGCTGTTGCCCCAGAACCCAATGGCAAAGATGCACAACTGGTACAATGGGTGGCTACTAATTGCCAGAAGATCACCTTGAATGAGGTACCTTATTAGTTGCTTTACCTTCTTCATAATCTCTAAGATTGTGAATAGTATTGTAACCCCTTCCCCTTTCCACCCCTTTATAAAGTCAAGTTAATTGAAAACTAATGTGGATGCATCCTTTTATGCATCTTCTGCTTCTGTTGGGTTAGGGCTTAGGGCTTAGGGCAGGGATGATAGGGGAAGTTGGAGGGATGGATTCTATCTGGGCTCAAGTGGGATAAAAATCAGTGCTGAAGCAATATTTTTTTGGCCACTGATTGTAGGCCACTTTCACTTTCAGAGTATTTTCGGCACTTGTGTCTCTAACACTTTCACAATGTATAATGTATTCAGGGGGGTAAAGTTTGATGAGAGGTCATGCTTTGCTGGAAGATCAAGATCAAGCTGAAGATTAATGGAGGATAATTTTGTGTATTATCTAACAGTTCCTCCTTTTTACTGTTTGCATATTTATTATTATTATTATTATTATTATTATTATTATTATTATTATTATGATATTTTGGCTTGTAATCTTAATTTTGGGGATAGCTTACCCCAACAAACAACTGGCTCAATGAATGTAACAAACTTATCATCAACGAAGTAGATTATTAATTAAACTCTGCCCAGTTCAATATTGTCTTTATCTTTCATGTGTTAAGAAATACTACATCCGTTTCTTTTTAATAGTTACACTTAGAGCCTTTATATCTCTAATTTTGTTTTTGTAAAAAATATAAAAAATTGATATTCTAAAAGTAAAGACGAATCAAACAAGACCCCACATGACTATATTTTCTCTTAACCATAAATCACAAATGATAGTCAAAGGAAATTTGTGAATAGTGTAAAAGTGTAACTATTAAAAAGAAACGGAGGTAGTACTACGTTACGACTCTTACGAGCGTTGACTTTTTCTTTGTCGACAATGTTATATCATTCAATTCCTATGCGTATGGCAAACAGCCGTACAATCTCTTAGGGCCAGTTTGGCTCATACTTTTAAATTAATTATTTGATCCTTTGCAATTGTTAATTGTGATCCTCCAGAAGAACAGAACCCATCTTATGCTCTTGCAGAAACTCTGATTGCATCATCACCAACACTTTTGATGGTTCCCTGACTGGAGCACTTGCCATGCCACCAACGCAGTGTGTACCCCGAAAACAAAGGACATCTCATCTCCTCTGTTAGGGATGCAACCAAGATGAACAGAAAATCAAGGTATTTTTGTTTACATTGACGAGTGAGTATGCTGTCTCACCACCTGAAAGCTATCCTGGCTCAGAGTCAATTCCTGACAAGTAATATTTCGGCAGGGGCTTTCATTAACAGCAGAAATTTGTCTTCTTCCCTCCTTGTAAAGTAACATAATCTTATTAAATCTCTTTGCTTTTAATGAAGGTCTATAGACTGTTGGGTGACAAGTCCCCTTTTTCTCAGCAAAATCTGCACGAAGATGGTGTAGACGGTGACGAAGAAACTTCTCGCATTCAATGTATGTTTCATTCACCTTTATCTGTATAATTAAGGTGATTTATCTACCAAATTTATATAAGGAGTTATTTTTTCTCAAAACTTTGTGCAGGTTTTTATGTAGATTAATGTTGAAAACTATGTTTGTGATGGACTTCCAACTATCACTCGAGTCATTTGTGCAAAATTTATTTTAAGTCACTTACAATAAGTGTTTTTACGCCATAAAGGAGCCAACTTTTTTCAATTTGACTTAAATCTTCTTTCTACTTGTATCATCATTTAGATTTGGTTTCAGGACATCTGTGCAGAGTTGTCTGACAGAGCTGTATTTTACTTTGTATGGGTTGGGCTTTTGTTGCCTTTACGCTTTCCTAATCAGACCACAATTGACTGATCTACAAGTCTTTTCTTTCAAAATTAGAACTGTTCTCGTTTATGCTTTAATTTGGAAGCCTTGTAGTGCTGAACTTTAACAACATAACAAGGAAAAATACATTCTGTCACCATTTTGTTCTTTTATCATGGTTTAAGATGTTGCTTTTACTATAGACTTTATTTGCATCACTTCTGTAACTGTTTCTAGCTGTTTCTTCATGAACTGTATTAATGTGCATTACATACTGGCTGGGTATTGCTCCTAAATACTGGTTCAGTATTAGTGAATTTAACTTAAACTTTTCATATCACTGACTTGGCAAAATTCGCTAAATTTCTCTGCATCACAACCATTGTAGATATAGAGATCATGTAGGAATATATAGATGCATAGAGCGGAATTCCAGGAAACAATTTCCTAACATCTATCATAGGATCGCAAACATAATCAAACATATGAATCATTCAATAGGGATTAAATATCAAACCTTTGTAGCGTGATTTCCCTGTTGTATGCAAGCTTGAAGATCCGAGAGCCCTAAGTGTTGCTCCTCTAATCAGTCCATGAGCACCAGTTGAACACCAACGTCTGCTAGAACGGAAGAGAAAAGATCCATTGCTTTTTGGTGGTATAGGCGCCGGTTAGAGGGAATAGATTAGGGTTTCACTTCTCTCTCTTGTGAAAAGAAACTGATTAATGAAACTGATCACCTAAACCCTAATATTATATCCTATATATAATAGAAGAGTCATAGGCTAGTTAGGAGAACTAATTCTCCTCCTATTCCCCTTTGGATCGGCCCAACCCTAATCCTAAATGGATTTGGATTGCTTTGTCCAACTTGTGCTACAATGTGTGACCTCATTGGATTAATCTATTTTAGTTATAGGCCCAATCTATATTGTCCTATTAATCATAATTATCCTTAGTCCTTCGCAAGTACTTAAGGATGTTTTTCGCTGCAATCCATTGCGCATCTCCTGGATTTGACTGGTATCTGTTGCATATACTCAAAGCATATGCAACATCCGGTCGAGTGCATATCATTGCATACATAATGGATCCTACTGCAGAAGCATAGGGAACATTACTCATACGCTTGACCTCATCAGGACTCGAAAGACACTGAGTCTTGCCAAGTGTTATGCCATGTTGCATGGGAATGAAACCTCTCTTGGAGTTTTCCAGCTTGAACCTTGCAAGAACCTTATCAATATAAGTCTCTTAACTAAGTCCAATCAGCCTTTTCGACCTATCTCTATAGATCTTTATTCCCAATATGTACTCTGCCTGTCCTAGGTCTTTCATAGAGAAACAATTTTTAAGCCATTCCTTGACTGACTCAAGTATGGTCTTATCATTTCCTATGAGAAGTATATCATCCACATACAAGACCAAAAAAGTAATACTACTCCCACTTAACTTCTTGTATACACAAGATTCCTCTTCATTTATGAGAAAGCCAAATTTCTTGACTGCCTCATCAAATATGAGGTTCCAACTCCTTGATGCTTGCTTTAGTCCATAAATGGACTTCTTAAGCTTGCATACCCTCCCTGGATTTTCTAGATTTTCAAAACCTTGAGGATGTGTCATGTACACATCCTCTTTCAAGAACCCATTCAAGAAAGCGGTTTTGACATCCATCTTCCATATTTCATAGTCATGAAAGGCAGCAATCACAAGGATTATCCTAATGGACTTTAGCATGGCTACTGGTGAGAAGGTTTCATCATAGTCAATACCATGAATTTGTTTGAAACCTTTCGCCACCAACCTTGCTTTGAAAACACTAATGTTTCCATCCTTGTCTGTTTTCAACTTGAAAATCCATTTGCATCCAATGAACTTTACCCCATTAGACAAATCAACCAAGTCCCATACTTGATTTTCAGACATGGAATCCATTTCAGATTTCATGGCCTCAAGCCATCTTTTGGAGTCTTGACTATCCAAAGCTTCTTTGTAGCTAGTAGGTTCTTCTGATTCTAAAATCGTTATTTCAGAACTTTCAGTCAAAAGAAAATCAATATATCTCTTTGACGTAATGATGGTCCTACTAGACCTACGTTGGGGAACAACAGAAGAAGTTTCCACCTCACTAGGTTGAGTGACTTCGCATGGAGTATCTCCAAGTGGGACAGTAAGAGGTACGTGAATTGAATGCACCGCCTCCTGAGCATTTTCATGTCGGGCCACCTCTGATGAGTTGTTAACCTCATCCATTTGTTGCTCATTTCGAACTTCTTCGAGATATACATTTCTCCCACTTGTTTTTCTGGAAATAAACTCCTTTTCCAGAAAGACACCATTACGAGCAACAAACACTTTGTTTTTGCTTTGGTTGTTTAAGCAGTATTCCTTAGTCTCTTTTGGGTAACTGATGCGCTCAAGTTATACGGTGCTTATATGGTATTTTGGGTGCACTTTGCTAAGGAGTTCGATCATAATTGTTGACGTTTGCATATATATCAACCTTAGCCGAAGTTCGGAATTTTGGGAGGTAGTTAATGATAATGTTCTAAGTTTCGAGCTTTTAAGGTGAAATGGTATGTTTTGGGAATGCTCGGGAAGTGTAGCATCGTAGCATAATGGGCAATCATCGCAAGACCTAGCCGAGCAAACCACCCACACAGCTCACGTCGGCGTCGAGCCTCCATCAGCAAGCAAAGCACCAAGCAGCATTGCAAGGGCAGCAGCATCGCGAGGCTTAGCTCACTCGCATCATCGCACAGCCAGCATCACGCACAGCTCGTAAGCTCAACATCATCGCACAGCTCGCAAGCTCATCATCATCGCAAGCCCAGCCGCTCACATCTTCCCAGCAGCGCTCGAAGCCCAGCAGCCAAGCTCACGCAGCCAGCACTCCAAGCAGGTCGCGACCCGCGAAGGAGCTCGTGACTCGCGACTCCCCTGCCTTCGCGACTCGCGAGGATTGGCGCGACTCGCGACCATCTTGCCTAGCTAATTCGTGCGGGAAGACAGAGTACTCGTCGCGACTCGCGATCAGTATCGCGACTCGCGATGCTTAAGTCGGCTTGGGGCCACGTTTTGTGCGGGGTTTAAAAGCTTCCTAAAACCTAATATTTTGGGGGAGGAGACCCAAGAGGACAAGAGACTTGAGGAGAGAGAATCTCCAACACTCCATTCTTCTCTTGTTATCTTCTCTTTTTAGTTTTCATTTTCTAGTTTAGTTTTAGAGATTTCAATTATGGAATTAGCTATTGCTATGCCGATTGTAGCTTGAACTGTTCTTGAACGAGATTAACATGAAGCTTCAAGCATTATTGTGAGATCTTTCCTCTCTATCTATTTTCCTTGATTATGGTTTAATTTCTATGATTGTTTTCTATGGTTTTTGCATAATTATGCTAGGAACGTTACTAGTTTGATTGTGTAATTAATCTAATGCTAGATTTAAGAATAGAATCGGATTGTTATATTCTTTTATCAATTTGTAGCAAACTAGGGAGTAACTTAGATGCTGATCGTCTTGGTTATTTCTTGGGGAAATTGAATCAACTGTTGAATGTTTATCGCTTGTATGACGTTAGCAGGTCTGTTGATTCTCTGTGTTTATTGCTGCTATTGGATTGAACTTAGACGCTGATCGGACTAGGTTATCCTTTAGTTAGGGTTTTATAGTCACGCTGATCGTGCTATTCAACTAAGAATAAGGAGAATGCGAGATTAATTCTCAACAATAGATAATCTTGAAAACAATTAGAGTTGAGGTTCAATGATCGATAATGAATTGAAGTGGATGTTAATCGGATTCATGATCTCTCCATATTGATTTCTCATTTTATTTATTTGCTAGTTAATTTTAGTTTGTTTATAAATCTATTTGAAAACCCCCCTTTTTATTAGGTTACTCGACCCTTAGAGTCATCTAGGTACTGATTCACGCTAAATATTAAACTCGTCCCTGTTTCCCTGTGGATACGAACCTTACTTCCCTTCTACATTTAATTGTAAAAGAGAGTAGGAGAAATTTATCTTTGGTTGGGTGTACACGACAAACGCGCCTCACCAAATTTTGGCGCCGTTGCCGGGGAAACGGTGTTACTTGTTTGTATATAGCGTGTGTTTTTGGATTGTATTGCTTGTGCTCTTTGTTTATGGTTAACACTCGTACTACTAACAAAGAATCTTTGCATTACGATCCCGAATTAGAATTGACTCTTTTCAGGTGGAGAAACATTTTGCGAGAAAATTTTCAAGAATCATCTTTTAACGTTGAAGTGGAGGAAGAGATGCCTCCGAGAATTGAAACTCGTACCTTGAGGGAGCTCACGGCTCCTAACCTTGATCAACAACCATTGTGCATCTCATTTCCGGCTCTTGATGAAGGCACTACTTTTGAATTGAAGTCGGGACACTTGCTTCCTTCGTTCCATGGGCTCAATGGAGAAGATCCAAACAAATTTCTTTCGGAGTTTCACGTGGTTTGTACTAGCATGAAACCAAGTGGAGCAATGGATGAACAAATCAAGTTGAGAGCTTTTCCTTTTGCTTTGAAGGATGGAGCTAAAGATTGGTTATATTATCTTCCTCCTGGTTGCATTTCCAGTTGGGTTGAAATGAAGAAGCGATTTCTTGAGAAGTTCTTTCCAACTTCCTAAGTCATCAACATTAAAGAAGGAAATCGGCAATATTGAGCGTAAAACACGATGAGTCTTTCTACGAATATTGGGAGAGGTTCAAGAGACTTTGTGCTAGTTGTCCATATCATGGCTATTCTGATGAAGACCTCATTTTGTACTTTTACAATGGTTCTTCGGACGAAGATGTGCGAATGGTGAATGCTGCTAGTGGAGGTTCTTTCATAAACAAAACCCCAACCGCAGCCTAGAGAACTCATTGAAGAACTAGCCGAAGGCTCGAGACGATTCAAGAAAAGATCGAATCATCGTAGAGCAAATGTTGAAAGTCCAGGTTCTAGCTCTTCAAAGGCCGAGGATCAAGTACAAGCTCTTACATCGATGATGCGTGAGTTCATGGTAAAGAACAATAGAGTTCAACAGGTAAAAGCTTGTAGAATTTGTTCTTTAGATCATCATACTGATGTTTGCCCTCAAATGCAAGAAGAATTTAGGGAAGAGGTCAAAGCTGTAGGTTTTCAAGGCCAACAAGCATTACAGAGACATGATCCCTACTCCTATGCTTCCGAGCAAGGGTGGAGAGATCATTCTAACTTCAGATTTGGCAATCAACATCAACAACAGCACTATAACAGGCCACAACCACACCCTTATCCTAGGCCCCAAGGCCGAGAATCAAGCTTTAGCATGTCCACTGAAGAAATGTTAAATGCTTTAACTAAAAATGTGACTAACATGCAGGGTAACATGGTGCAGTTCCAAGAGGAAACTTGATCGAGCATCAAGAACTTGGAGAGCCAAGTAAGCCAAATTGCAGGAGCTGTAACCAAGTTAGAGGCTAGGGATTCGGTGAGGTTGCCATCCCAAACAGAACTCAACCCTAAAATGAACGTGAGTGCTATCACATTGAGGAGTGGAGCGGAAATTGCAAGCAAAGAGAGGTTGGTGGTTCGAGACAAAGAGATAGTGGAAGAGGTGATCGAGCATGAACCGACAACAGATTGTAAATCATTGCCACCTCAACAAGAGGAGAAATTCCAAAAATCACCTCCTCCACCATATGAACCAGCGCCACCATTTCCCGAGGCATTGAGAGAAACCCGCAATGCAGAGCGCAACAAAGACATTTACGAAATCTTTCGTAAATGTGAGGTAAACATTCCCCTTTTTGATGCTTTAAATCAAGTACCTAGGTATGCTAAGTTCCTTAAAGAATTGTGTACTTTGAAAAGAAAGCAAAACCAAAAGGGAGTGCAAAAAGTGAAGGCTAGCGAGCATGTCTCTGCTATCTTTCAAAAGAAATTACCTCAAAAGTGCAATGACCCAGGCATGTTTACCATCCCATGTACTATAGGTGACACCATGTTTCCTAAAGCCATGTTAGACTTAGGTGCGTCAATTAATGTGATTCCATATTCATTGTATAAGTCTTTGAAACTTGGCAATTTGCATGAAACTGGTGTGGTGATTCAATTAGCTGATGGATCCAATGTTTATCCTAGGGGTAAATTAGAGGATGTGTTAGTTAAGGTTGGGAAATTGGAATTTCCTGCTGATTTTTATGTTTTGGAGATGGAACCTGATAAGCATGCCGCCCCAACCCTTTTGGGGCGACCTTTCTTGAAAACATCTTGCACTAAAATTGATGTTTGCACTGGTTCTTTGACTATGGAGTTTGAGGGAAAGGTAGAGGCATTTGATATAAATGATCCTAAGCTTCTACTTAAGGATGATAACTCACTTTGCTCTATTAACATTATTGACTCGTTTTTGCATGATGTTCTTGATATTGAGCGAGGTTGATGAGTTGATGAATGCCGATGATGTCTTGGTTGAGGATTGTGGTGCCTCCTACTAACGTGCGGAGTTATGGTGCCCGAGTTGAAAGAGCGGAAAAAGCCTCCCGACTTACCACCTTGTTTTGAAACCTGTACCACTAACGATGCATTGCAAGAGTTCTTCCAAACTGCTTTGCGGGTACTTGAATTGGAGGTTGACATGGAGCCACCATTGTCACACATGGAGCACAAGCCCAATTATTGAGCTCAAGGTACTAAGTCGAGCTAACGACTTTAAACAACAGCGCTTCTCGGGAGGCAACCCGAGACCCCTCTTTATTTTCTTTCTTTTCCTTTATTTCTCATCAAATTTCCACCACCACAACAAATTTTCTTTCACCCACAAACCCACCCACTAAAAAGATCCACAACCAATCTTAATCCACTTGGAACCAAAATCCACAAAAGAAAACCCGTTGGGAGGAGTTCAATAGCTAGGAGTTGGTACAACTAGAGGGTTGAGATTGTTAATGAATCTTTTCGATCTCTTAAGCTAGGTGCAAATCTCAAAAATTTAAAAATTTAAATTTGTCATTTGTTTGAGTGATTCGAGGGAGAGGGTTGTGAGTTGATTTATGAGATTTGAGTTGGTGTTGCTAAGAAATTTGAGTTTGACGGATTGTTTGTCATGAGTTTTGAGCATTCGATCTTCGATTTACCCGATTTTCGATTTTCTCCCCCCATTTTCAGTTTACTTTTTCTTCTAATTGTCATCACATTGAGGACAATGTGTAGTTTAAGTAGGGGGGGAGGGTATTCTCATTCTCATGTATTTATGTTGTATGTATTACTTTCAAATTCGAAAAAAAAGAAAAAAAAACAATGAAAATGAATCCCGCTGAGTTGAAAACCCGCAAGGGCGGGCGACTCAGGCAAAAATGGGGGCTCGGATAGGTCGAAAACCCGAAAGGGCGGCCTATGCAAAAAAGAACTAGTTGAGCGCGCGAGTTTTGTGAGCCGAAAAAAAAAAGAGATGAAAAAAAAAAGTGAGAAGCTAGGATGAAAACCCGAAAGGGCTCCTAGGCAAAATGAGAGATTAAGAGAGAATTATGTATTTGGAAAACTCATTTGCCGGAGATGGTGTCATAAGGCGGAAGGCGCTTTCGGGTTGGGTTGGTTATTTCATCCTTGATTTTGTGAAGATTTGTTTATAATTGGCTTTCACTTTCTTTTGTTGATAGTGGTGAATTGGAGGTCATTGTTGAAATTTAAGTCCTTATCCGGTAAGGATTTAAACTTGCATTGGTTAGCCGATTGTTTTGGGAGTAAGCATGGAATTTATCCCTTTTTGTTATTGTTCAATGGCTTGCTTGTTTAGATTAGTTGAAGTAGTTTAAAATCATTTTTTGAGGTTTGGGTGAGCTTGAATCTAAGTGTGGGGGAGTCATTGTCCCTTACGTTTAGGTTTTGGGCGGATTTTGTTAAGATGTGATGATGATGATGTAGTTCATGGAGAGTGTAGTTTGGTGTCGAAAATTTGGGTGAAGATTTATTTGGTGATCCTCATTTTGAGTTTACTCGAGGTCGAGTAAAGTTCAAGTGTGGGGGTATTTGATGCGCTCAAGTTATACGGTGCTTATATGGTATTTTGGGTGCACTTTGCTAAGGAGTTCGATCATAATTGTTGACGTTTGCATATATATCAACCTTAGTCGAAGTTCGGAATTTTGGGAGGTAGTTAATGATAATGTTCTAAGTTTCGAGCTTTTAAGGTGAAATGGTATGTTTTGGGAATGCTCGGGAAGTGTAGCATCGTAGCGTAATGGGCAATCATCGCAAGGCCTAGCCGAGCAAACCACCCACACAGCTCACGTCGGCGTCGAGCCTCCATCAGCAAGCAAAGCACCAAGCAGCATTGTGAGGGCAGCAGCATCGCGAGGCTTAGCACACTCGCATCATCGCACAGCCAGCATCACGCACAGCTCGCAAGCTCAACATCATCGCACAGCTCGCAAGCTCAACATCATCGCAAGCTCAGCCGCTCACGTCTTCCCAGCAGCGCTCGAAGCCCAGCAGCCAAGCTCGCGCAGCCAGCACTCCAAGCAGGTCGTGACCCGCGAAGGAGCTCGCGACTCGCGACTCCCCTGCCTTCGCGACTCGCGAGGATTGGCGCGACTCGCGACCATCTTGCCTAGCTAATTCGTGCGGGAAAACAGAGTACTCGTCGCGACTCGCGATCAGTATCGCGACTCGCGATGCTTAAGTCGGCTTGGGGCCACGTTTTGTGCGGGGTTTAAAAGCTTCCTAAAACCTAATATTTTGGGGGAGGAGACCCAAGAGGACAAGAGACTTGAGGAGAGAGAATCTCCAACACTCCATTTTTCTCTTGTTATCTTCTCTTTTTAGTTTTCATTTTCTAGTTTAGTTTTAGAGATTTCAATTATGGAATTGGCTATTGCTATGCCGATTGTAGCTTGAACTGTTCTTGAACGAGATTAACATGAAGCTTCAAGCATTATTGTGAGATCTTTCCTCTCTATCTATTTTCCTTGATTATGGTTTTATTTCTATGATTGTTTTCTATGGTTTTTGCATAATTATGCTAGGAACGTTACTAGTTTGATTGTGTAATTAATCTAATGCTAGATTTAAGAATAGAATCGGATTGTTTTATTCTTTTATCAATTTGTAGCAAACTAGGGAGTAACTTAGATGCTGATCGTCTTGGTTATTTCTTGGGGAAATTGAATCAACTGTTGAATGTTTATCGCTTGTATGACGTTAGCAGGTCTGTTGATTCTCTGTGTTTATTGCTGCTATTGGATTGAACTTAGACGCTGATCGGACTAGGTTATCCTTTAGTTAGGGTTTTATAGTCACGCTGATCGTGCTATTCAACTAAGAATAAGGAGAATGCGAGATTAATTCTCAACAATAGATAATCTTGGAAACAATTAGAGTTGAGGTTCAATGATCGATAATGAATATAATTGAAGTGGATGTTAATCGGATTCAAGATCTCTCCATATTGATTTCTCATTTTATCTATTTGCTAGTTAATTTTAGTTTGTTTATAAATCTATTTGAAAACCCCCCTTTTTATTAGGTTACTCGACCCTTAGAGTCATCTAGGTACTGATTCACACTAAATATTAAACTCGTCCCTGTTTCCCTGTGGATACGAACCTTACTTCCCTTCTACATTTAATTGTAAAAGAGAGTAGGAGAAATTTATCTTTGGTTGGGTGTACACAACAAACGTGCCCCACCAGTAACCCACAAAGAGACATTTATCGGATTTGGGTGAAAGCTTATCAGAAAGTAAACGTTTTACATAAGCTTCACAACCCCATATCCTTAGAAAAGATAATTTTGGAACGTTTCTAGTCCACATTTCATATGGTGTCTTTTCCACTGCTTTGGATGGTGCTCTGTTAAGTGTGAATGCCCGCTGTTTCAAGCGCAAATCCCCATAATGAAATAGGAAGATCAGCAAGACTCATCATGGATCGAACCATATCAAGTAGAGTTCAGTTCCTTCTTTTAGAAACGCCATTTAACTGCGGTGTTCCCTGGTGGAGTCCATTGTGAAAGTATTCCACAATCTTTCAAATGATCACCAAATTCTTGAGATAAATATTCACCACCACGATCGGATCGCAATGCCTTAATTTTCTTCCCAAGTTGGTTCTGTACTTCATTCTGGAATTCCTTCGATTTTTCAAAGGATTCCGACTTATGCCGCATGAGGTAACCAAATCCGAATCTGCTCACATCATCAGTAAAAGTAATGAAGTAATTGTACCCTCTCCTAGCCAACGTACTCATAGGTCCACACACATCCGTATGTATGAGGGCTAAAAGGTCATTGGCCCTTTCACTTGAACCTGTGAAAGGAGACTTTATCATTTTCCCCATCAAGCAAGACTCGCAAGTATCAAATGATTCGAAATCAAATGATTTGAGAATTCCATCTTTATGAAGCTTCTCAATACGCTTTGAGCTTATGTGGACTAATCGACAATGCCATAGGTATGTAGGGTTTGAATCATTTGCTTTATGTTTCTTGCTGTTTATGTTATAGATGTGGGTTTCTAAGTCTAGCACATATAAACCATTTGATAACTTAGCGGAAACATAGAACATATCATTCAAATACGCAGAACAACAATTGTTCTTTATTGTAAATGAATAACCTTCGGAATCCAAAACAGGAATCGAAATAATGTTGTTTGTGATAGCAGGAACATAATAACAATTATTAAGTTCTAAAACTAATCCTGAAGGTAAAAGTAGACTATATATTCCCACTGCCAATGTTGCAACTTGTGCTCCATTGCCAACGCGAAGATCTACTTCTCCCTTTCCCAATGTTCTACTTCTTTTGAGGCCTTGCATATTACTAATAATGTGCGAACCACAAGCGGTATCAAATACCCAAGAAGCAGAAGTAGCTAAGTTAACTTCTATAACATACATATCGGAACTAGAAACTCCTTTCTTTTGATCCTTCAGATACTTGGGACAACTACTCTTCCAATGACCAACCTTGTTACAGGTGTAACAATAGTGCTCATCATCAACTTTTGGTTTTGGTGGAGTCTTTTGCTTTTCAGAAGTTTCAGACTTGGCAACTTATTTGCTTTCGTCCTTCTTAATAGCAATCCCAATCCTATTGAGCGATTGCCCTTTACTAACCATAAGAACATCCTCATATTCTTTTCCTGGCTGGTTAGGGATGTTTCGCTCAGTCTGAGTTAGCCTTTCATGCATCTCTTGCATCGTTGCTTCCTCCCTTTGCATGTGAAAGTCCTTGAACTTATCAGTTCTGAGAACGATTCTCATTTCCCTTTCACTTGCAATGAAACGTTCAGCATTCAATTTGTCCTTCGAAAGGACGGAGCGCAAATTACACGTAGAATTGTTGGTGTTGACAACAAATAATAAAGCAAGATTCAATCAATGTTTATCAAGAAAGCAACAATTAAATAAATTTTAATTAACTACTACCCTTTATTCAAAATGAAAGTCCCCCATTGAATAAAGAAATAACCAAGATCTCCTCCCACTACAATCAAACGGACTTTGGCCCTGCCTTCAATTTATAGTAGTTGAGGTAAGTAAACACTTTACTAATTATAACTAATTATAATTCTTGGTAGACAGGTTAACAACTCCTTGTTTACTCCTATCTCTTAGCTTCAAAACCCAAAACTTTGTATTTTGATGATTTTGTTGAGTTAAACCAAACATTAACATGTAAGTTTCAAAAACCTACACTACTATCCCCGGAAATATGAGCAACACCCTGCTTTGGCAGAACCAATTACTCATGATCTAAGGCTTTATAGGTGTTTTTTGGAAAAGCAATTGAACTCAATATTACTTTTGGGGACCTAAGTTTGCTAATATGGTGAATCAAAAGTGAACACATGAATCAATTAACCACTAACAAACTTTGAAGCAAGCATTTAAACAAAATAAATGCAAGAAAATTATATAAGCAATAACTAAATGATCTAGTATGGCCCCTATACTTAGGAAAATAATTAATCTTCATGAATCCTCCCTTGAATCTCCATGGATCACCATCCTTGAAACTCCTTGGATACTCATGCTTGATTACCTAATTTGAATTAAAAAAAATAACGAAAATTTAAAGTTACAAAAATACAAACGATTCGCAGATTGTATTTAATTTACATTCAAATATAACGATTCGCAGATCGTATTTACTATCCTAATTTAGGCCATACTAGTCATAACATGCAAAATATAATATCATACATATTATATTAAACATCCACGCATTTATAATAGCAAAATAAAATAAATACAAATTATTTACTTATTAACAATTAATAAGTAAATACAACTTTCCATAATAATTATAAAACATAACAAATTTAAGCTAGAAATTATTTAGGAAACTTTATTATTTTAATTCAATTACTCATTTAAACATGGCAATAATCATTATTATTCACAAATTTGCAAAATAGGAAACTATTGGATTTATGCTCAACTTTGGAAAATCAGATTTTCCTTAAAAACAAATTTTTTATTTTATTTTAAAATAAGGTTGACTTGTTGACCGTTGACCAGCAGCACAAGGCTGCTAGACAACAGCCAACCAAGCAACCCCCGCTGGAAATCGAAAAACCCAGCCTGCACATCATGCCACATACACACGACCACAACGGCACATCAGTAGTCCAGCCGGACCGCCTGCCAGGGTCGCTCCCTACACCGCCAGCACCGCCGGCCAGCACACACCGGCAGCCAAGCCATAATTCGCCGGCCAAGGCGACCGCCGCCAGCACACACCAGCAGAACCCCGCCAACGCACGCCAGCAGCCACGCGCGTCGAACGTACACTGCTGGTTGCGGTCTCCACCTCCGGCGCCGCCCGTGATGCCCCTTTGCCGCCGACCCAATAACGCCCTCCACCGTGGCTCCACCGTCGCAGGTGGGGCCACCCAGCCATGGTGGGCAAATCTTTGAATTTTGTAACAATTTACAAAATTGCCATTAAATCTTTAACAAACAATTTATTTAAAGATTTTGGATTTTAATTAGGTCTTAATAATCCGAAAATTATGGCAAAATTTTTTCAATCACGTATCAAACTCAAACAAAATTTTAGATTTGTTAAGATTAGATTTTCAATGCTTAATCTATATTAAACATTAAATCTAACAAAAAATTCAAAATTAGGGCCAAAAATCAAATTATCTCCAAAAATTCAGAAAATTAACAATTATATTCCAAAAAATTTGAAAATAATTTTTAGGGTGATCTAATGAATTATCACAACAAATAAAATCAAATATTTTAATTGTTATCCTTAAGATATATATGAATAATCAAATTAAACATAAAATTTAACCAAAATTCATTAATAATATGATAAAATTCGAAAATTAATGGCAAAAAAATAAGCAAATTATTTTCAGCCATCATATTATTCTATATCTATATGGGTGATGAATATTAGATTTATTTAACAAGTAAAAAATCAAATCTTTTAATTGTCAACAAATTATTTCAATGATTAATCAAATTAAACATTAAATAATTTTAAATCTAATAAATTATGTATATAAAAATCCGAAAATTAGAAGTGAATTAACAATTAATTTCGTCCATAATATAAAAAATTCGAAACTTTATAAAATTATTTGAGCATAAATCACAAATAAATCAATTATTTACAATTTCCAATCAATTAATATCAAATATTAATTATGCAAATTCAAGCCATAAATAAATCCTCCCTTAATTGAATAAAAATAATAACTTTGTATACAATAACATGATCATATGAATATTATGAATAAGGCAAAACTGATACCACTGTAGGAATATATATATGCATAGAGCGGAATTTCAGGAAACAATTTCCTAACCTCTATCATAGGATCGCAAGCATAATCAAACATATGAATCATTCAATAGGGATTAAATATCAAATCTTTGTAGCGTGATTTCCCTGTTGTATGCATGCTTGAAGATCCGAGAGCTCCAAGTGTTGCTCCTCTAATCAGTCCACGAGCACCAGTTGAACACCAACGTTTGCTAGAACGGAAGAGAAAAGATCCTTTGCTTTTTGGTGGTATAGGCGCCGGTTAGAGGGAATAGATTTGGGTTTCACTTCTCTCTCTTGTGAAAAGAAACTGATTAATGAAACTGATCACCTAAACCCTAATATTATATCCTATATATAATAGAAGAGTCATAGGCTAGTTAGGAGAACTAATTCTCCTCCTATTCCCCTTTGTACCTGCCCAACCCTAATTCTAAATGGATTTGAATTGTTTTGTCCAACTTGTGCTACAATGTGTGACCTCATAGGATTAATCTATTTTAGTTATAGGCCCAATCAATATTGTCCTATTAATCATATTTATTCTCTAGCAAGAAAATACGATTACTAAAATAATTAACTTTATTATTTTCATAATATTATTCCTATTTATATTTAGTAATTGCCGGGATGTCTAAGGACATATTCCTTCAGATCACCCAGGTTAGTTAATATGTCTCCTGACAATATTCTATATGAGCTCTGGAATTCATAGTCAGGTCAGAGTATAGTGCTATAAAGTGTAAACTTTTGAGTAAATTTAAATTTCAATTTGTTGCCAATGATTTGTCTATATGTTATGAACTTTTGGAAAACTTTCAGGCATCTCTCTGGTATCGTGACCAATATCTTTAATATGTACATCCATGTTATGGCTTGAACTTTAATGTCATAAAGTAATTATACTTTTTACAACTTCCTTCATAGCATTTTATATTGACATTCTGTCAGGGACAAGAACATGTGAATTTTAGGAGTAGTCAAACTAACTTTGTAACATAAGGCCCGCTAAACCGAAAGAACTCCCTGGACAAGACTAGCTATGGCGCGCGCGTTAGGCTTCCTAATAAAGGTAAAATAGTTTCATCCCATATTTTTTGATGTACCTATTTTGACATTATGCGTTTGCTAATGCCTTAGTTTGACTATAAATATTATTAGTTGCGCATTAGTAAAAAATATAATACTTGAATATAAATAAACTACTCATTAAGACGAATCAAATAAGATCCAATTTGACTATGCATGTTATGTTGCATATATTTTGAGTGATTTAGAAGATTTCTTGTTTTTATGAATAGTGCTAAGATCCCAAATGGGAAGAACAAAGGAGTACTTCTTTTCTTATTTAAAAATAGTATAACTATAAATAAATAATGAGATTATGACTATACAATTATCGAATCAATAATAATAACTACAGTACCTTTTTTAACAAATAATGAATCTATTTAAATCATACGTAGTGTAAGTTGTGCAACACACAAGACTAATTTAGATTTAAATAAAGTAGGAGCCCATAGGCTAGAGAGGGTAAATAAGAAATACGAAGTAAATTGGTTTCAAAACAAAATGTGGATAATACTTTTTCTTTGTTTCTATATAAAAGAAAATATGGATAATACATCTCTAGGAAACGAATGAAATATTGAAAAGTTAAATTTTGAATAATTATTACTTTGATCAATTATTATCATAGGCAATCCCCCAAACTGAAAGTATTAATTTGTCAAAAAATGAACACATCATTATGTTTTTTAAGTTTTTTTTGGTAGGGTTAGTTGTTTCAATTGGTGGCTTATGAGTAGATTATAATCCTAGTTTGTTGGTTAGCATGAGCAAGTTTTTCAGGTTTGCTTATGTGTATAGCAGTATACACACACCTAACTACTTATCGTCGTCTCAAATTAGTATAACATTGGCTTTTTGTAGGTCAACTTTATAAATTCATGACTGTACATATGTAATTAACTAATTACTAATTGATAGAGTATAAAACATATGTATTTTTGGGCTTCAACCATCAGCTTAAACTTTTGGTTGAGTTGGTCATTTAACATGGTATAAGAGCCAGTTTAATGACCATCTCAACCAAAAGATTAAGCTGATGGTTGAATCCCAATAATATGTTATATATATACTCTATCACTAATAATAATATTGTGTTAGTAAATAAAACCTTATCATGTGTACGTAGTCTTGCTAGATTAGTCTAATTTCACTACATACAACGTGAAGTAGATCAGAGACCGTGAAATATAACTAATGGAGTACCTTATTTACGATTATGTCGGATGCAGATTGAAGTATTTATCATTAGTCTGATGTATCTAGATTGTGATTGGACTCGAGGATGAAGACAAATTTGCTTAAATAATGAAATCTTTAGATTAATACCTACCTGATGATCGAAGATATACATATGCATATATAGGTCTTTGACATATATATTATGTGGTTGATGTTCAAATGGATACAAAATTCGACTTATTTTAGACGCAAGATTAGAATTACATTCCATATTAGGTATCAATCATAATACCTTAGACATTATAACAAATTATGACGTATCATATCTAATTAATTTTCTAAATGTTTTATAGATTAATTCTAGCCTTATTCCGTGCTCATGCATGCATGCTCGATCTTTTTCATGAGAAAGACTTGCCTTTGATGGTGAAGATGAAAGCACTACCATGACTAGAATTACTTACGACATCGTTCCTTAACTTATTCAATTCCTAGCTGGAAATTAAAATTATTTTAAAGTTAAGATCAAAAGGAACAAAAGATATATAATAATATAACATCCATATATTGAAAAGGAGCAAAAGATTTATATTAATTAGTCAACTTGATTTGAATAAATTTCCCCATGTTATTATCGCATTAAGGTTTGGTATCACAATGTTTGAACGTATATGCATGGCCGTCTAAGAGGGTGTGCAAAGAGACCCTATGGGCCTCATTGTGTGGAGGGCCCCCAAATTTCTTTTTTTTCCTCACCCAAGCACTATATCTCTCTCATGAAGGAATATGTCCTTAGACATCCCGACAATTACTAAATAGTAATAGGAATTATATTATGAAGATAATAAAGATAATTATTTTAATAATCGTATTTTCTTGCTAGAGAATAAATATGATTAATAGGACAATATGGATTGGGCCTATAACTAAAATAGATTAATCCTATGAGGTCACATATTGTAGCACAAGTTGGACAAAGCAATCCAAATCCATTTAGGATTAGGATTGGGCCGGTCCTAAGGGTAATAGGAGGAGAATTAGTTCTCCTAACTAGCCTATGACTCTTCTATTATATATAGGATATAATATTAGGGTTTAGGTGATCAATTCATTAATCAGTTTCTTTTCACAAGAGAGAGAGAGAAAGTGAAACCCTAGACTATTCCCTCTAACCGGAGTCTATACCACCTAAAAGCAAGAGATTTATTCTCTTCCGTTCTAGCAAACATTAGTGTTCAATTGGTGCTCGTGGACTGATTAGAGGAACAATACTTGGGGATCTCGGATCTTCAAAGCTTGCATACAACAGAGAAATCACGCTACAAAGGTTTGGCATTTAATCCCTATTGAATAATTCATGTGTTTGATTATGTTTGCGATCCTATGATAGATGTTAGGAAATTGTTTCCTGAAATTCCGCTATATGCATCTATATATTCCTACAGTGGTATCAGTTTTGCCTAATTCATAATATTCATATGATCATATAACTCTATGCAAAGTTATTATTTTTATTCAATTAAGGGAGGATTTATTTATGGCTTGAATCTGCATAATTGATATTTGATATTAATTGATTGGAAATTGTAAATAATTGATTTAATTGTGATTTATGCTCAAATAATTTTATAAATGTTCGAATTTTTTATATTATGGACGAAATAACTTGTTTAATTCACTCCAAAATTTTCGGAAATTTATAAATACATTTGTTAGATTTAAAATTATTTAATGTTTAATTTGATTAATCATTGAAATAATTTGTTAACAATAAAAAGATTTGATTTTTACTTGTTAAATAAATCTAATATTCATCACCCACATAGATCTAGAATAATATGATTGCTGAAAATAATTTGATTATTTTTCTCACTAATTTTAGAATTTTTATCATATTATTAATGAATTTTGGTTAAATTTTATGTTTAATTTGATTATTCATAAATTTTAAGGATAACAATTAAAATATTTGATTTTTTTTTGTTAAGATAATTCAGTACATCACTGTAAAATTTATTTTCGAATTTTTCAGATTTTAATTGTTAATTTTCTGAATTTTTCGGATATAATTTTTTTTTTGCCCTAATTTTGAATTTCTTGTTAGATTTAATATATAATATAGATTAAGCATTGAAAATCTAATCTTAAAAAAGTTAAAATTTTGTTTGAGTTTGTTAAGTGATTTATAATTTTTGCTATAATTTTCGGATTATTAAAACCTAATTAAATCTTAAATCTTTAAATAAATTGTTTGTTAAAGATTAAATGGAAATTTTGTAAATTATTACAAAATTCAAATAATATGCCAACCATGGCTGGGTGTCCCCACCTACACCGGTGGAGCCACGATGGAGGGCAGAGTTGGGTCGGTGGGTTAAGGGGCAGGGGCGGCACGAGGTGGCGGCTTCACTGGCTAGGTTAGTCGGCGCGACCAGTCGAGCTTGCTGGCGGTTGTTGGTCGGCTTTTCTGTCGGTTGGGATGAACGGCGGCCTGAAGTCCACGACACGGTGTGGGCTGGCCGGCGGTGATGACTGCTGGCCGGTGCCGTGAGATGTGTGTGCAGTGCTGGCGTTTTGCTGGCGGGGAAAGGGGTTGGCAGCCATTGTGCTGCTAGCCTCGTGAAGTTTTATGGGTGTTGAAGTTTGGCTGTTGACTGCAGCCTTGTGCTGCTAGTCAACGGTCAAAAGTCAACCTTTAAAAAAAATTTGTTTTTAGGAAAATTTGTTTTTCCAAATTTTAGCATAAATAAAAAAGTTTCCTATTTTGCAAATTTGTGAATAATTTTGATTATTGTCATATTTAAATAAGTAATTGAATTAAAATAATAAAGTTTTCTAAATATTTTCTAACTTAAATTTGTTAAGTTTTATAATTATTATGGAAAGGTTCATTTGCTTATTAATTGTTAATAAGTAAATAGTTTGTGTTTATTTTACTTTGATGATGTTTAATATAATATGTATGATATTATGTTTTGCATGATATGACTAGTATGGCCCAAATTAGGATAGTAAATACGATCTGCGAATCGTTATATTTGAATGTAAATTAAATACGAACTGCGAATCGTTTGTATTTTTGTAACTTTAGATTTCCGTTATTTATTTAATTCAAATTATGTAATCAAGCATGAGGATCCAAGGAGTTTCAAGGACGGTGATCCATGTAGATTCAAGGGAAGATTCATGAAGATTAGTTATTTTCCTAAGTATAGGGGTCATACTAGATTATTTTAATTATTGCTTTTATTAAAATCTTGTATTTATTTTGTTTAAATGCTTGTTTCTAAGTTTGTTTGTGGTTAATTGATTAATGTGTTCACTATTGATTGACCATATTGAGTTTAATTGCTTTTCCAAACAACACATATAAATCCTTAGATCATGAGTAATAGATTCTGCCAAAGCAGGGTGTTGCTCATATTTCTAGGGATAGCAGGGTAGGTTTTTGAAACTTACATGTTAATGTTTGGTTTAACTCAACAAAATCATCAAAAGACAAAGTTTTGGGTTTTGAAGCTAAGAGATAGGAGTAAACAAGGAGTTTTTAACCTGTCTACCAAGAATTATAATTAGTTATAATTAGTAAAGTGTTTACTTACCTTAACTACTATAAATTGAAGGCAGGGCCAAAGTCCGTTTGATTGTAGTGGGAGGAGATCTTGGTTATTTCTTTATTAAATAGGGGATTTTCATTTTGAATAAAAGGGTAGTAGTTAATTAAAATTTGTTTAATTGCTGCTTTCTTGATAAACATTGATTGAATCATACTTTATTATTTGTTGTAGTAATTATGTCTAGTAACAACAACACCAACACCAACAATTCTACTTGTAATTTGCGCTCCGTCCTTTCGAAGGGCAAATTGAATGCTGAACGTTTCATTGCAAGTGAAAGGGAAATGAGAATCGTTCTCAGAACTGATAAGTTCAACGACTTTCACATGCAAGGGGAGGAAGCAACGATGCAAGAGATGCATGAAAGGCTAACTTAGACTGAGCGAAACATCCTTAGCCAGCCAAGAAAAGAATATGAGGATGTTCTTATGGTTAGTAGAGGGCAATCGCTCAATAGGATTGGGATTGCTATTAAGAAGGACGAAAGCAAACAAGTTGCCAATTCTGAAACTTCTGAAAAGCAAAAGACTACACCAAAACCAAAAGTTGCTTATGAGCACTATTGTTACACCTGTAACAAGGTTGGTCATTGGAAAAGTAGTTGCCTCAAGTATCTGAATGATCAAAAGAAAGGAGTTTCTAGTTCAGATATGTATGTTATAGAAGTTAACTTAGCAACTTCTGCTTCTTAGGTATTTGATATAGCTTGTGGTTCGCACATTATTTGTAATATGCAAGGCCTCAAAAGAAGTAGAACATTGGGAAAGGGAGAAGTAGATCTTCGTGTGGGCAATGGAGCACGAGTTGCAACATTGGCAGTGGGAGTATACAGTTTACTTTTACCATCCGGTTTAGTTTTAGAACTTAATAATTGTTATTATGTTCCTACTATCACACAGAACATTATTTCGATTCCTCTTTTGGATTCCGAAGATTATTCATTTACAATAATGAACAATTGTTGTTCTGCGTATTTGATATGTTCTATGTCTCCGCTAAGTTATCAAATGGTTTATATGTGCTAGACTTAGAAACCCACATCAATAACATAGACAGCAAGAAACATAAAGCAAATGATTCAAACCCTACATACCTATGGCATTGTCGATTAGGCCACATAAGCTCAAAGCGTATTGAGAAGCTTCATAGAGATGGAATTCTCAAATCATTTGATTTCGAATCATTTGATACCTGCGAGTCTTGCTTGATGGGGAAAATGATAAAGTCTCCTTTCACAGGTTCAAGTGAAAGGGCCAATGACCTTTTAGCCCTCATACATACGGATGTGTGTGGACCTATGAGTACGTTGGCTAGGGGAGGGTACAATTACTTCATTACTTTTACTGATGATGTGAGCAGATTCGGATTTGTTTACCTCATGCGGCATAAGTCGGATTCCTTTGAAAAATTAAAGGAATTCCAGAATGAAGTACAGAACCAACTTGGGAAGAAAATTAAGGCATTGCGATCTAATCGTGGTGGTGAATATTTATCTCAAGAATTTGGTGATCATTTGAAAGATTGTGGAATACTTTCACAATGGACTCCACCTGGAACACCGCAGTTAAATGGCATTTCTGAAAGAAGGTACCGAACTCTACTTGATATGGTTCGATCCATGATGAGTCTTGTTGATCTTCCTATTTCATTATGGGGATTTACGCTTGAAACAGCGGCATTCACACTTAACAGAGCACCATCCAAAGCAGTGGAAAAGACACCATATGAAATGTGGACTGGAAACGTTCCAAAATTGTCTTTTCTAAGGATATGGGGTTGTGAAGCTTATGTAAAACGTTTACTTTCTGATAAGCTTTCACCCAAATCCGATAAATATCTTTTTGTGGGTTACCCAAAAGATACTAAGGGATACTACTTCTACAACCAAAGCGGAAACAAAGTGTTTGTTGCTCGTAATGGTGTCTTTCTGGAAAAGGAGTTTATTTTCAGAAAAACAAGTGAAAGAAATGTATATCTCGAATAAGTTCGAGATGAGCAACAAATGGATGATGTTAACACCTCATCAGAGGCGGCCCGACATGGTACATGCAATTCACGTACCTCCTACCGTCCCACTTGGAGATACTCCATGTGAAGTCACTCAACCTAGTGAGGTAGAAACTTCTTCTGTTGTTCCCCAACGTAGGTCTAGTAGGACCATCATTCCGTTAAAGAGATATATTGATTTCCTTTTGACTTAAAGTTCTGAAATAACGATTTTAGAATTAGAAGAACCTACTAGCTACAAAGATGCTTTGGATAGTCAAGACTCTGAAAGATGGCTTGAGGCTTTGAAATCTGAAATGGATTCCATGTCTGAAAATCAAGTATGGGACTTGGTTGATTTCCCTGATGGGGTAAAACCCATTGGATGCAAATGGATTTTCAAGTTAAAAACAGACAAGGATGGAAACATGAGTGTTTTCAAAGCAAGGTTAGTGGCGAAAGGTTTCAAAAAAATTCATGGTATTGACTATGATGAAACCTTCTCACCAGTAGCCATGCTGAAGTCCATTAGGATAATCCTTGCGATTGCTGCCTTTCATGACTATGAAATATGGCAGATGAATGTCAAAACCGCTTTCTTGAATGGGTTCTTGAAAGAGGATGTGTACATGACACAACCTCAAGGTTTTGAAGATCTAGAAAATCCAGGGAGGGTATGCAAGCTTAAGAAGTCCATTTATGGACTAAAGCAAGCATCAAGGAGTTGGAACCTCAGATTTGATGAGGCAGTCCAGAAGTTTGGCTTTCTCAGAAATGAACAGGAATCTTGTGTATGCAAGAAGTTAAGTGAGAGTAGTATTACTTTTCTGGTCTTGTATGTGGATGACATACTTCTCATAGGAAATGATAAGACCATGCTTGAGTAAGTCAAGGAATAGCTTAAAAATTGTTTCTCTATGAAAGACCTAGGAGAGGCTGAGTACATATTGGGAATAAAGATTTATAGTGATAGGTCGAAAAGGCTGATTGGACTTAGTCAAGAGACTTATATTGATAAGGTTCTTGCAAGGTTCAAACTGGAAAACTCCAAGAGAGGTTTCATTCCCATGCAACATGGCATAACACTTGGCAAGACTCAGTGTCCTTCGAGTCCTAATGAGGTTAAGCGTATGAGTAATGTTCCATATGCTTCTGCAGTAGAATCCATTATGTATGCCATGATATGCACTCGACTGGATTTTGCATATGATTTGAGTATATGCAGCAGATACCTGTCAAATCCAGGAGATGCACACTAGATTGCAGCGTAAAACATCCTTAAGTACTTGTGAAGGACTAAGGATAATTTTTTGGTTTATGGTGGAGATGGTGACTTGGTTGTTACTGGATACACCGATGTAAGCTTCCAGAGTGACAAAGATGATTTCCGATCTCAATCTGGTTTCATATTTTGTCTCAATGGAGGAGCTGTGAGTTGGAAGAGCTCTAAGCAGAGTACCATCGCGGATTCTACAACAGAGGCCGAGTATATTGCGGCCGATGCAAAGAAAGGAAGTCAGTTTGGATCAAAAAGTTCATTGGTGAGCTTGGTGTAGTTCCTAGCATTGAGAATGGCATTGAGTTGTATTGTGACAACAATGGTGCCATTGCTCAGTCTAAGGAACCCATATCACATCAAAGGTCTAAACATGTGCTCAGGAAATTCCATCTTATTCGAGAGATTGTTGGAACAGAGGATGTGAAAGTAAGCAAGGTTCATACTGAGGATAATATTGCATATCCTCTAACTAAACCGCTTGCTCAACCTAAGCATGAGTGTCATACTAGGTCTATGGGGCTTAAGCATATGGGAGAATGGCTTTAGGTTGTTTACTTCATGTTTACAGTTATAAAGATATTTATTATGCTTTGAATGTTTATCAATAAAAATTCTTTTCTTATTTAATTGTTTGGTTTAGTATTAAATAAAATGTCCAAATAATTTGTGTTTTCAAATAGGATTATCGAAAACGTTTTGATAATGGAACCCTATAAAGTGAACATAAATCACAATTTATTTAAAGTCCCTAGTATAAATCACTAAATTGGACATAAGTGATTTATTTAAAAAACTAGTATATAATTAATTGAAAACGCAGTTCCATGGGCTATGGAGACATAGAGATGTCTAATTGATTATATGGATGTATAGTTGATACATTGAGACTTGACCTAATTAGATTCTAAAAGTAGAATCAAACTACTATATTTAGTGGATTCCTTATACATGAGTATGTCTTAATAACCACAATATAATTAGTTTAACTTTGACACTGTTAAACGCCGCACCGTAAAAGGAGGTTATAAAGGCAGTGATCAGGTGGGCTAAGAATTGAGTGGGAGTTATGGTCATACAAGAGTGTGGATAAGTCCTCCTATTAAATAGGAATGGTGTCTGGGCCTCTTGATGAGCGAGAACTGGAAAATTGCATGGTCATGCGGAATAGGATTAAAGAGTTAATCCTAATTTGAGCAGTTCGAACTCAGCGATCAAGGAACAAAATTTGAGAATAACATTGTATTATCAAATTTGGCATTAAGAGACTTAAGGAATTTAACATTGCGCTCTTGTCTTCGGACAAGCGGGAGATTGAAGGAATATGTCCTTAGATATCCCGACAATTACTAAATATTAATAGGAATTATACTATGAAGATAATAAAGTTACTTATTTTAGAAATCGTATTTTCTTGCTAGAGAATAAATATGATTAATAGGACAATATGGATTGGGCCTATAACTAAAATAGATTAATCCTATGAGGTCACACATTGTAGCACAAGTTGGACAAAGCAATCGAAATCCATTTAGGATTAGGATTGGGCCGGTCCTAAGGGGAATAGGAGAATTAGTTCTCCTAACTAGCCTATGACTCTTCTATTATATATAGGATATAATATTAGGGTTTAGGTGATCAATTCATTAATCAGTTTCTTTTCATAAGAGAGAGAAAGTGAAACCCTAAACTATTCCCTCTAATCGGAGCCTATATCACCTAAAAGCAAGAGATTTCTTCTCTTCCGTTCTAGCAAATGTTGTTGTTAAATTGGTGCTCGTGGACTAATTAGAGGAGCAACACTTGGGGCTCTCGGATCTTCAAAGCTTGCATACAACAGGGAAATCACGCTACAAAGGTTTGATATTTAATCCCTATTGAATGATTCATGTGTTTGATTATGTTTGCGATCCTATGATAGATGTTAGGAAATTATTTCCTGAAATTCCGCTATATGCATCTATATATTCCTACATCTCATTGCATAAATTATAATACTTTCATTGCAAATTTATAGTTTTTCATCTTCCAATCTATCCTGAAATTTTTATCAACCTTTTTAATATCTAGAGTTTCCGTTAGTTAAATTCATAAGTTACACATTTTAATAAGAATATTACAATTTACTTAGTTTTTACGACATCCTAACTTCCTAAATTAGACTAAACACATGTATTGTATTTTTTGTTAACTGCATAATACTACTACACATATTTGATAGGACCAACCTTTTATAGTAGCACAGGGCCTCTAAAGTATTTAAGACGGCCCTGCGTATATGTCAAATTATTTCGAATATAAAAAAATGTTTTTCAACATATTCAAGAAAATAGGGAGGTACCTTCAAAGGACTATTTTTCACCATGGGGAAACCGCATGCGTAGATACATACATACAAAAAAAAAAGGAACAATTGTACCTTTTTATATATTTTGTGCCTAACTAAATGAACGATATGAGATTTTGCCTGTGTGTTACGAGTTAGCATGTGAGCCAAAAAAATTACCTCAAAATTCAACCTACACATTCAAGATATCGCCTGAACTGAAAACTAGTTAATTAGAGATTGTAACAATTGTACAAAATATTAGTGAAAAAAAAAATAATAATGTGCATCCTACGGATTTAATATAGATTAAAATTTTTCAATGAAAAAAACAGCGGTGTCCTTCTCAGAGGTGGGTCTCATTATTAGCAGATAAATATATGCGATGCGAGGACCAACATTCTCATGGTATGACTGCCTTCCATGCATCTCCTTTCCACACATAATTATTTTCTTCGTTTATGACACACTTCTTCACTCTTCCTCTTACTTTTCCTTGTTTTCCTTATCATGATCCCATTGAATGCTATAACTATTTAGTAGGTTTTGTGATCATGTATTATTAATTACTTGAAATAAATTACAAATATTAATGGAATAAAAGTTAACATAGTTGAGTATGTAATATTATACGTACCCATCCTTAGCTTTTAATTATTATGATATGATAACTGTTATGGTCAAATTTGGCACGACCTGATGTCGTGTCCAACGCGAGAAGACGTTACTAGAACTCCTATCTTTGTGCAATTAACAATAGAGTATCATGGAAGAGTCAAAGTTTGTTCCTACAATGAAGGAGCCTTAATCCCACTATTCAACAATATTCCCCAAACAATGCTGCGGTGAAGGCTATAAAAAGGGGCAGCATATCCCACGCCAGAGGATTCTACAATCAATTCTAGGAGAAATTTTCCCAAGATTCATCTTTATAAACCAATTGTCAGCAAGAGCTTCAACCTCATAGGAAACTACTATAGTTTATTCCCCAAGTCCATGAACTTCTATCCACTCCACAAATCTCCATTGCCATACATATTGCTACTATAATTTATCCATAGCTTTGCTATATTATTCTTGGTCCACTTAATCTACTTTTACTATTTGATGTTCATCCCGCCATAAACTCCTCATCCCAAATGATATACCTTTCTCCTAATATAGCTTGCCTCACAAAACAATCTGGTGGCTACGAATAGTGTAGTTTACACTATCTAAGGATAATTGCACTCAATGACCCTATGCGGTAATCACGAGATCACCGTACAAACTTTGGTCTCCTTCTTTAGGTAACATTATTTATACTCTCTGCATAATGTTTTTATTTTATTGTCAATACTCAATGTACTTGTAATCAATGGCTTTGTGCCCGTACCATAGTGGATTGGTGGACTCATTGCCACCCGCGGTTTTTACCCACCTTCATAGGGGTTTTCCGTGTCACCATTTTTTGTCTTCTCTTTCTTTATTTTCGTCACTTAAATTCCGTCCTTTATTATTCTTGTTCTAGTCTAGTTATCGAGTCCCAACCAATAATCGTCCCTTGTGCGATTTTTGGCATAAACAATTTGGCGCCCACCGTGGGGCCGATGGCTTGATTTTTTCCTCTAAACACATTTCCATAAAAATCATTTCAAAACACAAATTCTAGTCCTATCGTTCAGATATCATCCAAACCCATTTTCAAGTGGTCATATGCATTTAATAAATAACTTTTATCCTAGCATCATCTTCCGGCGTCAAATCTCCAAGAAGAGTCATATCTTTCTTAAAGGGAATTGTATAACCAAGAAAATGCTCGTGGTGGCAGTGGACGTCATGCTCCACGTTAATGTGGCAGTAGCCAGTATGAGTCACCATTGTATGGTCGACGCCGAATTCATCATCAAAGTCCACGTGAATGTTTGCTGCTATTTGGAGGTATATTCCATCGCCAAAACTCAACTGGAGTGAGAGTCAACACCATGGTATAGTAGTCACCAGAGTTCACGCCGACGTTAAAGTATCAGTTGCAACCAGAACCATTTTAGCAAGGACATCAATCCTTGATGACGTGATAATCACGGAATGACGTAGAGGACGCCACCCTAAATCATGAGTGTTTGAGACCTAAAAATCAAAGGTATAAAATCATAGTGTTTTCCATTATTTAACATTGTTTTTGCGCTTGTTTTTCCATTAGTAAAGCAGATGTCAAGACAAGTGACACTAGTTGTCAATGACGCCAAAGGAAGGACTATGTCGACATCCATACACTGCCAATTGATTTATTCATGTTGGTTGTTGCAAGTTGCAACATAAAATTCAAAATCTTTTTCAATGAAGGTAAGTATTACTTATTTATTATTCCTTTGCCAACATGGATATTATGTACTTCCATAATTGAGTCAAATTATGATAACTGAAGCATATGAACCTTTGACTTTATTAAAGCTTTGACACATTGGTTTCTATTAAGTATTCTTGTACTTACGTTATGATTCATTCCTTTCTAGGAGCAGAGTAAAAAAAAAAAGGCTGATTTTTACATGTATTATTGTATGTGTGTGAAGTATAGCTAACTAAGTATTTCATATAAAAAGTAAATGAATGCTTTCATGCGTTAAGTTTATGACCGAGAGTTTACGACGTTAATTCAATATTATAATGAAGCTTATAAGTCACCCAATTTTTGTGATGACTAACCTCCATTCCGAGTGATTTTTCAAGATAAGCTAAGATTACAGATGAAGATCATAACGATAGATGGTTGCGACCTACTAAAGAACGAAAAAAGAATTTGTTTTGTCCTAAAGTCGCCACAGGGGGACTAGTGAAAGTGGTCGTCATAAGCAATTTGACACCGACTCAGCAACAATGTCACCTTCTTATCGGTCATCGTTCCATGGCGTCATCTTAAAGCCAGTCTTGAACCAAAGACATCTCTTTAGTAACAGTCGTCAACCATGCAACACACAAGTAAGTTTCTAACTTGGCATGACAATGAGGTATTTCTCTTTAAAATTACTTATATTAGCTTTGGTAGTCTACATGGTATCATTTTAATATCCTCCGTCTTTCGGTCATGACTAATTGCAATAATCAGTTTGTTTTGAGATAAAACAAGTTTTTCCGGACGAATGGAGAATGTATCATAGCATCAAGGTTCTACACTTCTAGTTACTTCCAAAGGACAATCATAAAGTCACAAGCGTCATCTAATTTTGTGGCTAACTTTAGTCCAAAACCAAGTTCGATATGTGAAGACCTTTGTTTTGTCCTAAAGTTGCCACAGGGGGACATGATAGTATGATTTCATTGTTGTGACTTTTAGATTGTAACTTATGATATTTTTTGTCATGACTTCGGAAGTGATTAACAATTATGCTTATAGAATTTGAGTACAGGTACAATGTTAGTCAAAGACCACATTGGGGGCTGACACCAGCGTGACAAAGTCTGACATTAAACGTCTTTTGCCATTAATGTCGTCAAGTAAGTTGCAAATTGTGATCATTGTCGATGCCACATAGGTATGCTACAAAACTTTTTCAGTTTATTGTTTTCTATGCTATGGTTCAGATGAATGGGATGAAGACTTAGTACATAAATTATCCGTCACACTTGACTATAACGTAACTACACTAGCATTTACTCTTGTTTTATTTATTAACTCAATGACAACTCTTTTGTGTCGGGAAGTGACAAAGAGGTAACTATTATTTACTTGAACAAACGTCAACTGCAAGACTTAATCCCTTCACCAGAATTGTTTGAAATGTTTTTAAGTTTACAAACAATAAGACATTCAAAGCTAACGTCAAAATGTAGATTGAAAACCGTCTGACACAATGATGGCGACACTTACGATCGTCGTCACGACGATGATGACAAGTTCAATGACAGCGGCGCTATGGTCACGACAGTGATGACAAAAATCAGTTGACGAATGGACTTGACACCCACACTTAGGACTGTGACAATCCATACGGGTATCAAAACATCATCAATGAGTACTCGATCCTAAAGTCGCTCAATCTTCAAGTAATTTCGTTCCTTCTTCATTGTTGATTTCATTTGTTTCACTTTATTCTTTGCAATTGTTCATCTATGTTTTTTACACCCTAATGATTCTCTTCATCCCTTACATGTGTGTCGATGGTCTTGACTATCTTTTGTTTGAAATACATAAATTTCTATCATACTTCTGAAAATACTTTTTACTTACGTCTCCAAAGAGCCATTGTGTTTACAACTAGTTTTGCAGATTAATCATGTAGCAACGACATTGACAAAATTCTGACTCTTGAGAAATACCCTTGTCCATTGACTCCAAATGGCAAACATCAGTTGCTCGACACCATATAAGACATTTATCACCAAATCCAGCGTTTGTCGTCAACGTCAAGAGCAGTAGACAACGAGTATGTTAAAGGCAAGCGAGACCATATATTAGATGATGAGTTAACAACTGAAGTGCTACGATGAGAACAAATCATCGGTATTCCATGACCAGTCACCGACGCTACTAAAACTCATCATCACGTCACTTAAACAAAATCTAATTATGCAAATATTACTTGTATTATTGATCCCTTATGAATTATTTGTTGCTAATGTTTGAACGATTCGTTGTGCTTCTTATGAATTACACATGTTTATATTGGTCCTCATAAGCACTACTAACTTGGTTATCACAAGAACATTCGTTGTTATACTCTTTCTTTCGCAGAATTAATGACGTGACGCTTGTCTCCAGACGACGTGACACTTGTCTCCAAACAACGTGAGCCTATCACCAGATCGACGACCGTCAAAAGACGACACGACGTTTGTCTTGAAACAACGCGACGATTGCCTCTAGACGACGAGACGCTAGTCAGAAGACGACGCGACGCGTATCTATACATGATACAATGCCTGCCACCAGAGGACGCGATGATAATCGCTAAGCACCAGAATGACAAGGGACCAAGCATGATGTCACAAACGTGGATTACACGAGTTCCCAAAGCATGGAACATGCATCGAGTCAATAACATCACATGACATCATTTCACATGAACTATTAGCTATGACGACATAATAAAGGTACTCATTTTTTGTTTTTCACATGCATCTACTGAGCACATACAGTTTAACGCCAGATATCGGCAGACACACTAGAGATCACTTCATTTATCATGTTTAAACATTACATCATGAGGTAAAAATATACATATGTTCACACCACACGTAGTATTTACACAAGAAGCCTAAACGACACATATAGACATGCATAGACGCATTTAGACACACATTATATATTTCGATGGTGAAATAATTTATATGTTATGATATCTGTGTTTCAATGTAAATGAAGTTTCGTAACAATGGGTAATGCATTGGCTAAGTGACATTAGATGACATAAGTTTGCTATGATGACATACCGACATGCAAAGGTATTTACACCTAAATTCACTAAAGCACCTAGTAAGACATTTGAGTTTAACATTGAGTATCAACAGATGCACCTATGATTATTTCATTTGTTGGCTTAAGCTATTGCATCCTGAGCTAATGTATGCATATGTTCAAACACATAAAGCGTCCACACCTACGAAGACATGAATAAATGTTTCTTTTTAAATGTGTAACCTATGACATAGCATCTGCATCATGACAAAACGAGGCAACATCGCTTATATGGCATCCTGAAAAGAAACTTAATGATTACAAAAGAATGACTATCGATATACTACGACACTCTGACGGCTTTGACGCCAGAATCTCATGCTTTAACATCCTGAGCGACTTTATCGTCAGACTTCGTCCCACGACACTTCAGATGGCCATTTCGCCAGTTCTATGATACTTCAAGTGGCCATGTCGCCAGAATTTTTTCTACGACATCGTCTTAAGTTGCCACGTCGCCAGAATTCTTTCTATGACATCTTAAGTGGCCGTGTTGCCAGATATCTCCTACGATATGTTGAATGACATACGATTTGACTTCGTTCTATGTATTCATTCCGAGATTCTCTATTGGTCATGTCGCCAGCAAACATACGATGAGAAAAGAACCAAGGCACCTTGAACGACTACGACACCAGTGTACGACGCCTATGAAATGATCCCTTACAAATGTCAGCATTAGTTGTGACACTAGCTCATCTTCGATGACAAATGTCACTCATTTATGATGCGATAAAGTTTCAAAGTCACATTCATATAGTTTCTCTTGTAAGCCAATGACTATGAGATGACAATCAACAAAAATCAAAGACGTCAGCAGGCATGACGGTGAACGAAAGTCATCAGACAAAAGACACACGTCGCTAGCAAAGGATGCGAGAAGAATTATAGGCATGGAGTCAAACATGAAGCTTATTTTTCTAATCTCTGGCATGCTCCAATTATAAAAATGGGGGCTAACTGTTATGGTCAAATTTGGCACGACCTGATGTCGTGTCCAACGCGAGAAGACGTTACTAGAACTCCTATCTTTGTGCAACTAACAATAGATTATCATGGAAGAGTCAAAGTTTGTTCCTACAATTAAGGAGCCTTAATCCCACTATTCAACAATATTCCCCAAACAATGTCGGTGAAGGCTATAAAAAGGGGCAAAGATATCCCACACCGTAGGATTCTACAATCAATTCCAGGAGAAATTTTCTCAAGATTCATCTTTATAAACCAACTGTCAGCAAGAGCTTCAACCTCATAGGAAACTACTATAGTTTATTCCCCAAGTCCATGAACTTCTATCCACTCCACAAATGTCCATTGCCATACATATTGCTACTATAATTTATCCATAGCTTTGCTATATTATTCTTGGTCCACTTAATCTACTTTTACTATTTGATGTTCATCCCGCCATAAACTCCTCATCCCAAATGATATACCTTTCTCCTAATATAGCTTGCCTCACAAAACAACCTGGTGGCTACGAATAGTGTAGTTTACACTATCTAAGGATAATTGTACTCAATGACCCTATGCGGTAATCACGAGATCACTGTACAAACTTTGGTCTCCTTCTTTGGGTAACATTATTTATACTCTCTGCATAATGTTTTTATTTTATTGTCAATGCTCAATGTACTTGTAATCAATGGCTTTGTGCCCGTACCATAGTGGATTGGTGGACTCATTGCCACCCGCGGTTTTTACCCACCTTCATAGGGGTTTTCCGCGTCACCATTTTTTGTCTTCTCTTTCTTTATATTATTTTCGTCTCTTAAATTCCGTCCTTTATTATTCTTGTTCTAGTCTAGTTATCGAGTCCCAACCAATAATCGTCCCTTGTGCGATTTTTGGCATAAACAATAACCTATACATATTTTCCCGTTGGATAGGTAATCTAAAAGTGATATGATGAAATCAAATGGTTGCTTGGTTGGCAAAAGAAAGCATAGTGGATGAATTGTTCTAATTACCATAATATATATGGATCGAACAAACTTGTATGTCTACTCCCCACTGCTAGATAGAGTTGATCATTATCAATAATCTAAAATAGTGCATGCATGTTTGGGCATCTAAAGAGTATAATGAATTTGTATGCCAAAACCCGACCTATAACCGCCTGAAAGCCTGGTCTATTTTAATGTTGTTACACATTGCTTAGCTTATTGGACTAAAGTTCAACCCATTATTTTTGATCGAGTCTACCCATTAAGGCCATAACTCATAGAAAATATGTGGAACAATCTACTTTGTAGTTGAAATTTTTTCCTTGGCTAGCCAAACATTTTTATTTCTTTTTCATTTCCTCTGATCTTTACGATCTCTCCTAATTTATAACAAATAATCCTACTCTTAACTCTTTAATGTTAGGCCCTGTTCTCTTCAACTTAAAAAAAATAATATTCAGTAAAAATAAGTTCAGTTTAGTAAAAATAAGTTTAGTTCAGTAAAAAAAAGTCCAATTCAGTAAAAATCAGTAATTTTAAAGAAGAAATATAATAGAGAATCAGTAAAATTAAGTTCAGTTCAACAAAAATAAGTTGAAGAGAACAGGGCCTTACACTACTTTGTGTAAAAAAATAATGTTACACTACTTTGACATTTTAATTATTCACGTGTAAATTGTAATACATTGATATTAATAATATATCGATAATACTTTTCTAGTAATTTAAAAAATATCGTTAAAATGTGATATCAATAATATTATAGCATTTCGTATCAATTTGTTTTTTTTTTTTTGAAGCAACATATCAATTTATTATGAATATGAAGTATTATTTAAATAAACTTATAAAGTAAATAATCAAATTATGTATTGACAAACGAAATTGTCATCATACAGTATACTCCGTGTCTTTTTAGCTCGGAATGTGAATTCTCCTCGTTTGCTGAAGAAAAAGTAAAGAAAAACAAAACTAAGGAAAAGAAAAGTGTGGGTATTTAAAGCAAGAGGGGTGGACTGGTGGAGGGTGCTTGGCTACTGTGGACAACTTTAGGAGATGGTCCCAAAATTAATGAAAATGACGGCAAAAAATAATTATTGAAAATAAAGTGTATACATAAAATAAATAAATTTTATGATGTATGTGAATGTGAGATGTTAAGAGTTTCTTTTTTTTTTAATCAAAGTGATGTTAAGAGATTATTGATTCAAAGTTGCATGATATTGGAACATATAGTACATTAGTACTCCCTCTCTCCCTCCTATTCTTTTTGTACTTCTCATTTAGAATCTTAAAATTATTGATATGATGAGAGAATCTTATAAATTACTTTCAATAGATGTAACATAATATGGCCATGTTGGGTCTTATTTGATTCGTCTCAATTTGTAATTTATTACTCGTAATATTTAATTGTTATAACTTTTACTAATATGCAATTAATGATATTAATGGTCAAAATAATACATTGACCAATTCGCACAGTCAAAATAAAAATAACTTTTAGGAACGAAGTAGATAAATAATTTTGATTAATCTTTTATGAATTAATGGTGGTCCTACGTTGTATTTATTCATGTGGTAAGGGGTCCACGTGGCGTCCGACAGGAGATGGCCCGAGCCACGTGGCAATTGTTGTCCAAAAGGATCAAAGACATTTTGTGTAGGCCACGTGACCTCATTAGGCAGGCTGTTTGGCTTTGGAGGGAATAAAATGAAGTGGTTTTTAATAAAAATGTCAATCCATATAAATTACCTTAAATTACATCAGTAGGTTTGACTAATTGAGTTATTATTGGTAAAGCTGTCATCGGGTCGGGTTAATTAGGAGACTCGCTTTATTCCTGCCCAAGGGTGGAGATGGAGGGAGGTTTGACGGGTGATAAGACAATAATGTGGATAAAAATTATACTCGTCAAAAGTGATAGGTTGAATATATATTTTAGACTAGACCCCACCTTATACCCAATCGCCCAACCCCATCACCGCTCGCTCCGCTTTTTATCAACCCAAAAATAACTTATGTAAATCTAAGTTAATCAATTATGGAGTATAATTAAGGGAATTACGACGGTTGTAGAGTATGTCTGTATAAATGTATAGTAGTGACACATATGTCTAATTGTTATTGTTAGGTACTTAAGTAGTATGTGGTACTGTATAACTGTATTAATAAATTTTTGGTTAAAAATGTATAAATAAACAAGTGTGGGCTGAGTATGGAGTGGGTATAGGGCGTGTATGGATATTTAAGTGGGCGGTGGGCCAACGTTGGGTATGAGATTTTTAGGCAGTGATGGGCGTTGAAGTATCATTCTCCGCTTCCATCCTACTCTATCGACATCCCTAATTATTGGTAGTTTTAAACAAATGTGAATTTAATTGACATGGCATATCTTTTTTTTACGGGAAGAACAAAGTTATTAATAATTAATATGTCATTTTTTACAAGTAAAAAGAAAGTTATGGCCTTCCGAAATGAAGTTGTTTCTGCCAGAAAATGCAGCACATCCATTCTGATCTTTTTTAGTGAAGCAGATTCAACTGCTCGGGTGTAGCACGTTCGTGCTGGTTTATTTTTACTAGGCTTTTTCTCCATGTTTCCTATATATAACAAAGAAACCTATTGTACAAAATTTATTTCGAAGAACACAATCCATCTTCTCAGTTTAGTTTTATCTAAGGTTAGGGCTTTTAGAGGGAGAAGATGGATAAAGTGGGAGAAACTTGTTAAAACTTTGGATTATTGAAGAATTGAAGGAAGGAAATTTAAAGATTTGAACACTCCTTGCAATATCAGTAATAATTTCTTAATTTCTCTATTACTTTGTTGCTTTATTTACTTATTTATGTATCTTATCTACTTTTATTACTTGTTTATATTTAATTAGTGTTAGATTTCATGTTATTAATTGTTAATATATTTAGTTTTGTAATTTATTATGATTTGTGAGTAGTTATTTTACTTGGAATAGTTGAAGCCATTGATGAATAATTCACAAATACTTGTCTTCACATGTGTGAATTAGACCTGATCTTGGGCAGCCCGGCCCGATCCGGCCCGAATTTAGGCGGGTTTGGACATATTTTTTCGGCCAGATAATAGGTCGGGCCCGGCTCGGCCCCTAAATTTTTTTATTTTTGGGGTGGGTTTGGGCATGTGTTTTCTTACAATTTTAGTTAATTATTTTTGCCCGGCTCGATTTTTGCGGGTTTGGGCAAGCATTTTTGGCTTGAAGCTTGGCCCTGCCGGACCAAGTGGGTTGATTTTTCCGTCTTGGCCCGGCCTGCCCCGCCCTTTTGATCACCTCGAGTGTGAATTGAGCAAATGTGGAGTGTTAATTAGCTGAGTTTAAGCGGTTTTATTGTTTGTTATAATGATTGATAAAACTAATTTATTAGTCTCATCAACCAAGGATCGAGAGATAATATTGGATTGTAGGCTCCTTTTTTTATAAAACGACATGAGAAAAAGAAATTTTAGTCAAGGGAATGTTTGTGTATGCCATTGTGATTATGCTTTATTACTTGGAATTATGCTTTATTACTTGGAATTATTATAAGTAACCATAAGAATTATACCTTCTGCTCAAGAGAGTAGCTCATTATAAAGTGTTGCCCATGCCTTAGACCTTCGTATTACTGTAATTAGGGCTGTTCACATGGGTGGGTCGGACCGGAATTTGGACCGGACCGGACCGGATTTTGGACCGGACCGGACCGGACCGGAGATTCCGGTCCGGTCCCCGGTCCGTGGAAAGTGACGATTCCGGGTTTCCGGTCCGGTCCGGTCCAAACCCGGAAAAATCAGGTCCGGACCGGAAACCCGGAATTTTAGTATTTTTTTTTTTAAACTGCCAGCCCAAGTCATTTTTACAGGTCCAAACAGGTCCAACAGGTCCAAACAGGTCCAACAGGTCCAAATAGAATATTTAAAATCCAAAAAAAAAAAAAAAAAAAAATAAAATCGAGTCCAACAGTCCGGACCGGGACCGGACCCGATTTTTTCCGGTCCGGACTGGACCGGACCGGAAAAAATCAGGTCCGGTCCCCGGTCCACCAAATCCTACAAATCCGGTCCACCGGTCCAAGCAGGTCCGGTCCGGTCCGGTCCGGTCTTGGACCGGTGAACAGCCCTAAGTCTGTAATTCCTATCTTTAAGCTCTAATTGCTTTGAATTAGTATATTACAAACTCTTTGAATTCCTAATTTCTATCTTAGTGGTATGGGTTTGGAGCTTGATTCTTAATACCATATGTTTGGTTTGATTAGTGAATGAAAGTTTTTTTCTTTTATTTGACATCTAAAGTATTGATATTAGCCAAACCCACCTCCTCCCTAGGTTTCTAAACCTTATACATTGGGAGTTTGAGGTATATATGGGTTTGAAACTCTTAAAATCATCAAACAAACATAAGGTGTGGGTTTAAACAATTCTAAACCCATACCTCATACCTAACTTATATGAATCAAACACCCCAACCCCTAAGGGGTTTAGGTTTATAACTCATACTCACATTGTGTTATACTATTTCAATATCTTTTATTTATAACTGTTAGTCTTTTTAAACGATATTTTTCAATGAATACATTTATGCATTATTATCTATCTTCAATTATGTTTATAAAGAATTAAAAATTATTAATGAATACATTATCGCATTATTATCTATCTTCAATTAAGTTTATAAAAAATTAAAAATTATTAATGAGGACTTAGACAAGCCCTGTTGCAGTGGGCTGAAGATGAACCCGATCCAAGTGATGACTGGGCCAAAGATTTTTGGTACAAAAGATCACATTAATTGACATCGGGGGTGTCACCGGGTGTGTCTAAGGAAGACCCTTCTGATTAGGGCTGTTCACCGGTCCAGGACCAGACCGGATCCGGCTGGACCGGTGGACCGGATCTATGGATTTTCTTGGACCGGGGGACCGGACTCGATTTCCCGGTCCGGTCCAGTGCCTGGACCGGAAAAATCAGTCCGGTCTCTGTCCGGACCTGTTTGGACCTGATTTTCGATTTTTTTTTTTGGGCTTCTAAATATTCCAGAAAAAATGAGAAGAAATTAGGCACACAAACACAAACTTACATCCAGCAGATATGAAAATAATGAATTTTCAAACAAATTTATCCTCAAATCTAACAAACGAATAAACAAAACTTGGGTAAAAAAAATCCAAAGAAGATCACATCAAACCAGCAAAAATCGCACAAGTAATTCGAACAAAAGATGCTAGCAAACCAAAAAATCTAAAAACTAAGAAAATTCGAATAATAACAATGAAACTCGATGATGAAGGCGAACTTCAACACAAACCCACCAGATCCATGAACCGAAGAACCCACAGCGGCGACCGGATCCAAAAAATCCAAACCCACCAGATCTACAACCCACCGGAACTACAAAGAACGCGTCGGCGATGGAACTCGTTTGAAGAGGCGGGAACCTTGAGCAAATGAGAGAAAGTGGCCAGAGGAACGAAGGCGCCGGAGATGAAGGGTGTACTGCTGGCGTGCGTCCTTCGCTTCAAGCGGTGGAGAAACTCAATGATGAAGGGAAGAAAGTAGAGGAGTGAGAGGGAAGAAGGGTTTAGGGTTTCTTTAGGAATGGGAGAGGGAGAGTGAAAAATGTTGTTTAGTTAGTAAGGGGCAAAGGGCTGACAGTTTTTTTTTTTAAAATGATGATTCCGGGTTTCCGGTCCGGACCGAAATTTTCCGGGTTTGGACCGGACCGGACCGGAAACCCGGAATCATCATTTTTCACGGACCGGGGACCGGACCGGAATCTCCGGACCGGTCCGGTCCGGTCCAAATTCCACCCACCTCTCTGAACACCCCTACTTCTGATGCCAAATAAAATCAATATGCAATAATTCTAAAGAGAGTATTAAATGCATGTTATGCAAGATAGATAAATGCTTGAGGTTTTAATTGGATACTTTTGCTTGGCTTGTTTTGGGTAATAGAGATATTGGGCTCAGATGGACACGTGGGTTGACTTTGAGCCTTTATACTGATTTTTATTAACCAATATTTATAAGCTGCCTAATTGTTTAGTTAGCCTTTATACAGAAATAAAAAATGATTATTTAGTAATAAAATACATTTAGTAATAAAAAAATGAATACATATAAAAATTAAAAAAGCATTTGGTAATAAATAATAACTACCGACTTTTGAATTAAATATTTTTCTTTGTTTCTAGTGTACGAGTAATTTGGGATTATGGAGACAACAAGAATTTTAAAGACAAATACAAATGATTATTCAAACTAGAATACAGTACAAGTAGGAAGTTTTTTAGAGAAACATACATGCAAACGATTGAATTAAATTTGAGGAGGAAAGATTACCTCCATGATTAACCACAATCGAAAAATAATTAATTTCTTCAAGAGATCAAAACATACTAGTACTATTGATATCGGTAAACTAATCTAGGTTGCTAAGCTTAGAATGCTAAGAACTACAGACTTTTTCCTTGTGATGATTATCTCAATCGTTTTCTTCTTGGGCGCTCTTTCATCCTTTTCCAAATTATCTAGCTGGGTTTCTCTTCCCATGGTTAATTGGCTATGGACCCTTAAAGTCAACAAAATAAAAAAATGGGTCTAACATCTAGGCTAAACCGCTAACTAAACCAGTGTAATGTAAATCGATTCCACTAAGTACTTTAATCTAATTTACCTAGCCTTGCCTCAAAACTACTATACATACATATACAATATAATGCAAAATTGCAAATTAAATCCTTTCATCTTCTAAGAATTAAGGACTTGTTCTCTTCAATTTATATCAGAAACTTATTTTAGATTTTTGTTCAGATCAGATCGTATAAAAAATAATCAGTCTAAATCGGAAATATTTAAATTAGATTAGAAAAATTCAAATTAGGTCAAATTAAACTTGTTAGACAATGAAAAAAAAAATCGGACCACACTAGATGTCTAGACCTAATCAGACAAATTCATATCAGACTAGACTGGCCAAACTAGAAGCATTCAAGTTAGACAAGAAATATATAAACCAGACTAGATTTTAAAATATTTAAACAAAATCACCTTATTTCAAGTGAAGAGAACAAGTCATAAATAGTGATTTTTCCATCATTTATTTCAAAAAAAAAAAAAAATCCAACTCTTTAGTTTTCACTAGCTATCTATATACAATCTTTGACCAAAACATTCATTAAGCCTCCAACTATTAATTTAGCTCCTGAATTTTCTTACAACCTCAACATCGTAATGAATTCAATGATAACACTAGTATTGCATATTTGCATTATCATACACAAGTAATCACTTTCAATCTTCCACTGTCCCTTCTAAGAGGAGATCGAAATGGAAAGCGTTATTTCAGGAGCTTTTACCAAAATGGCTAATTTAACAAAAGTTTTTACCAAAATGGATATTTATAAAATTTAATTCCAAAACTAGCTAAATAATTGACTTGAAACCTATTTATTTATTTTTCCATTATTTGAAATGTTTCGCTCATTTTTTTGGATTTACTTTTTTTAATTTTGTTTTTTTGGAATTAATGTGGAAAATTCTAAATCTATAGTTTAAAATATCCCATTAATTTGAAAAATAACATTCAACATAATATATTTGCAACAATTCTCAATTTTTTAAGTTATAAAAAAAAATCACCCAAAAATTGTTCCAAACTTCCAATTAACAAATAAAAAATAAAAAATACAACTCTCTTAAAAACACTAGCCTTAAAAAATAATTCTTCAAATTTCTAGCCATATTGATAATCTTCAAATTTAACCCCAAGGTAGGATATTCTTTGTGAAAATTTGGTACGCAATCCCAGTAGAGCCACAAGATAGTAATGAGCTTCTAAGAGAATTTTCCAAAAAAAATTAAAACCCAATTCAAGATAAATAAAAATTGAACTCACAAAACTGAACCAAACCGGTTCAAAGGAAAAGAAAGAAATAGATAATTTTCCTTTCAAATCAATAATTTAGCTAGTTTTGGAATTAAAATTTAAAAATAGCCATTTTGGTAAATACTTTTGTTAGATTAGCTGTTTTGGTATAAGATCCGTTATTTCAAGTGTAAAATTAGTACCATAGTTGAATAGTACTTGTACAAAATATAGCTTTTGATTAGGTTGCTCCTCGCCTCCTCCTACAGAATTTGAAGCTTATCAAAAGAAGTTCCCAACAGTAATTGTCTTACTGATCTGATAAAAGATCCGTTATTTCAAGTGTAAAATTAGTGCCATAGTTGAATAGTACTTATACAAAATATAGCTTTTTATTAGGTTGCTCCTCCTACAGAATTTGAAGCTTATCAAAAGAAGTTCCCAACAGTAATTGTCTTATTGATCTGATAACTAAGGCTTCTCTTGATGGCTATTATGTAGTGAGGATGATTATCACTATACTAATTTTTTATTGGCTGATTATTTATTTATTTTTTATATCAAAATTAATTAAAAAATGATTTTTCTTATTTTTAAAATTCATTTTTTATTTTTATATTTTCATAATTAATTTATGATTTTTTTTTAATTTCAGTAATAGTAAAAACTGAATTTCATAAATTGATAATGAAAATTATAAAAAAAATTCAAAAATTATTTCAAAATTAATAAATAGATTTTAAAAATTGCTTTTTAATTAATTTTGACATTAAAATATAAATCTAAAATTAGCCAAAAAAATTAGTATAGTTGTAGTCATTTTAAGGATGACTACTATAAAAATATAAATTAATATAAAATTAATTTTTATATTTTTCAATTAATTTACTAAATTAAGATGTTAAAGTCGTAGTAACATACTCCCTCCGGTTCCTAAAGATCTTCCCTCTTTCCGTTTAAGTGCGTTTCCAAAAGATCTTCCCTCTTTTACTTTATTCCTTATTTGGCAAAATAAATTTCCCTATTTACCCTCTCATGTTACAATCATATGGGTCCACAATTGCATTTTATTATACTTTATTACCCTCTCTCTCCTCTATGATCTTACTTTATTATACTTTATTACCCTCTCTCTCCTCTATGGTCTTACTTTATTATACTTTATCCACCCTAGACCCCACATCAATGAATCCTCCTTGGAATCTGTAGGAACAGTAACAAGGAAGATCTTTAGGAACCGGAGGGAGTATAAAATACAATTCATGGATTAATTTTTGATTTTTTTAAATAATTTTCATAGTTAAGTTGACCAAAATAGATGTTTTGGTTGGTCGGATGCACACGGCCTAACGAGTTCGATAACATTTTCTTTTTTAAGCTCCTGATGTTCAGAGACGCGTGGACACATTTCTTTTTAAGCTGCCGATGTTCAGAGACGCGTGGACACATTTCTTTTTAAGCTCCCGATGTTCAAATACGCGTGTACACATTTCTTTTTAAGCTCCCGATGTTCAGATACGTGTGGACACATTTCTTTTTAAGCTCCCGATGATCAGAGACGCGTGGACACATTTCTTTTTTAAGCTCCGGATGTTCAGAGACGTGTGAACACATCTTGCGCTCTTGTTGTTCAGAGACAGGTGAACACAGATTCCAGATACGCATTTCTATCCCTTTCACCCTTTTATCTGCAGAACTAACGCATTTCTGCAGGTTTCGGTGTTGGCAAAGTGATTTAAAATCACAGAACGTTTTAAATCATTCTCCGTCCCTTTCGACATACTTTGACTATCGTTTTCGAAAATTATGTTTATGCAAACTCAGTCAAAGTGGGGGTTTCTATAGACACCTAATTGTGTCTCCTCGACCCAAACCCGGTGATAAATAACCTTTCACGATCATATCGATCGAGTAGCGTAGCGGGATGATGAATTACGCGAACATTTCTCTTTATCCCATTCATTTTCCCTTCATAAATCCATCCATTTATCCATTTCTAGCCCAATCCATTAATTAAACCCAATCCCTTAATTGATGATGAGCCAAAACCATAATTTGGCCCTTTCCATTAATTAATCCTAAGCCCAAATTATCAAAAAACCCTAGCCATCATTCTAAACCTACCTTATGGAAATAATTCGTTATTAGGAAATACTTAATTAGCCGTCATTAGCACTTAACATATATCAAATTACCTTAAAACGGCCAAAAACCAGTTTAAGGAAGATTTTCCTAAAACTAGGAGTTGGCGCGTTGCGCCTGTTGGGTTTTATAATATAATTAGTATGCGGAAACGAAACCCGTGCTCGGATCCATGTATAATTCATATGATTAAACGCAACAAATAATAATACTAAAGATTATACCTTTGTAGCGTGCTTGATACGAAGAACAGAGTAAAGAACCGCACTTGCAATTCCTCTAACGAAAGTAGTCCACCTACACAATCAAACCTGCCTCGAGTGTGTTAGCTTAGAACACGATGATCTCTCAAGGTTTTGTGTTTAGATCTAGGGTTCTTACTTTTAAGAGGCAAAGATTATTATCTTCATCATTTCATGACCATCCTATGGGTTTTTATAATGAGGCAACCTCTTAAAGTGTAAAACTCTAAAGTGTAAATACATTAATTAATTTGTGGACAATCAAGCGACAAGTGGCGCCACCACATAACAAGGACCACCTTGCCTTGGGCAACAAGGCCGGCTGCCCGCCCGCCCCCATGGGCAGCAAGGCATGGCTGCCCGCCTTGTGCCCCAAGGCAAGGCAGCCGCGCGCCAGCACAGTGCGCTAGCAAGGCGCTGCCAGCCAGTCCAGCATGCACAGGCCAACACGCTGCTAGGCCTTGTGCTGCTGGCTGCTTGCGTCCTTGCGTGGGCTTGTGGTTTTGCCTCGCACCCACCCTCATGGTGCTGCAAGGCCCGTACTAGACCTTGGGGCCTAGCACGACATTTCGCTTGATTTATTTTCCTCGTTAACCAATCCTTCGGATTGACTTAACGCTTAACACTTGGTTTTGACGCTTCCAAGCTCAAAAACTAAGGTTTTGATCTAAACTATATTTACAGACGTATTTGAACCTTTCGGATTTAATCCGTCTTGCGGTTTGATTTCGCGCTTGGGTGTGACCCCGATAGGTTCAGTCAAGAGCAAGCTGTGAGATTAATTATATTATTCTCACTGATCAAAAGCGGCCTCCAGCTAGGCATTTCGATTACTTGACTTCACTGAATAATTATCTCCGTAATTAATTCTGAACCATCTATTTAAATAATACACTTGTTCGAAGGACACTATTCCTTCAATCTCACACTTGTCCTTCCGGACAAGTGTGCGTTTTGTGTATTGCCCTTTCCTATTTCACTTAATGCCTCTTCTTAAACTATAAGGTAAGATTCATCGTCATCCTTATTGCGTCCAGAAGTGTTCCTCGAATTCCTGAGTTCGACTGTCAAGTACAGATGATTATACATAATCCATCTGAGCACGACCATCTCTTCGAGAGGCCTTGTTAATAACAAAGACATATATCCCATCCTAAAATGGGAGGACATTTCCATTCTTGTATTACTAAGCTTCACTTACTATGAGACATAGTTGCCCGAGTGTTGCCTTTATAATCCCCTTTTAAAGTTGACGTTTGACAACATCAAAACAAACAAGTTCTCAAACAAGTAAACTTAAAATACTCATATATGAGGAAAAGGTACCAACAGCTTTAATGAGATAAATACTTATGACATTTTTAAATCTCTTAAAGTATTCCCATAGGTCAATCCAGTATAGTTCTAAACATATACCCGTGTAAATAATTTATGACATTCATGTCCTTCTAGCGCAAGAAACAGCGCTATAAATCATACTACACACTAATCTTTATTGGTCATTAGTCGTCCATCCTTCAAATGACCTGGATTAGGGATATTTTCAATATGACATTCAATGTTCACTTAATAGGTGTTTCTTTATCCAAGACATTGTCTTGATAACCTATCTTGAATATTGTCAAATCGAATGGACTTATCATTTAATTCTAAACCATAATTAAATGATCATGGAATAATAATAATTAAAATTATTCCACTATGAAACTTTTATGTGTTTCACTTTATGATAAATGATTTTGCAAATGTTTTAAGAGTACAACTCATGAAAAACATTTATAGAAATCACACCCATATCTAATATGCTTGATTTCTTTTATGCAATTTGTGAATGTTATGTTTCACTTTATTGCACAGGTTTAGTTACCATTACTTTGCAAATCTCCATCATCTTCATTATCGAATACCTTTCATAATAAGATGATAAATTCTGAGTGTGTTTTTGGATTACATGTGATCTAGGTTTAATTGCTTAAGCGATGGCTCCCACTTATCTTCCACGATTTGGGACCGTTGAGCTAGCAACCTTTGAACACAAAGTTCAATCATGAACTATCTAATATAAACAATTCCTTTTATTGCTTCTAAGGCAATAGCTTCCTTTATTGCTACTTAGACATTTAATTCACTCAACTTCTATAATTGTAGATTTCCTAATGATGCTATGCTTTGGATGTTACTCCAACGGCTCACAATGATATAGTGATACATCACTATTTGTGATCATGGAAATTGACCTTAAATTTCCGCACTTTACACATGGATACAAGTCCATGTAACCATTCCTAAGCCATGACCCCTCTATGCTCATGCTTTGTATGGACTCCTTACAGAATCTAATCCATGCTAAGGTTGTGCTTTTAGCATCAATACTTTAATTTTATGTTTGTTTCCAAGTATCAAGAGCTCATCCTAAAACTTATCCAAGTACTTCGGATGCTCTCAATTTTAATCTAATGATCTTTCATTTATATTATATATGATTGGTACATTGTACTTGTCATGCTCTAAGAATTTTACAAGTCATTATGGTAACTCCATATCGTAGCATACATGATGGATTTAATTGCATACCAATGCTGAATTTATTTCCATCAATGTAACTTTTAGCTCATCCAGTTCTCAAAATAGACTGAGTCTTGCCAAAAGGTTTGCACTATGATATAGTTGAAAGTCTCATCCAAGAGTCATTCATGTTTAACTTAGCATGTGCCTATCTTTATACTTAGTTAAAACAGTTACTTACACTCATACATATGGGTTGAAAGTCCTTTTAAAGGTTCTTCTTGTTTTAACACAGTAAATACCCTTACTTGTTTCAAAACACATTACTAATTTTATCCAATATAGCTTAATTCCCACTATGTACTAAATCTCGCTTTGGTCCATTATTGATAAATACTTTCAAATCTAAGCTTTTAGCACTTGAATGTTATATCTCAATAGAGTTCTAAACTGATTTTGCTGGAACTAACAAAATTGACTTTTACTCCCACTAAACTTCTTATCTAAAAGAATTTATGATTTTTCTCAATAAGTCAAACTTCCTTTTAACTTCATGAGAAATCATGTTCTAATTCCCTCATGCTTGCCTCAATCCACTAATGGATTTCTTGTGCTCGCTTACCTATCTAGCATTTTATAGATCAACAAAATCCTCAGACTGTAGCCACAGTCTCTTCCAAAATCCCATTTAGGAAGACAATTATCCGAATAGACTTAATCATTCCGATTGGTGAATAGGTTTCACCACCTATGTACCACCAATCTAGTCTTGTATGCATATACAAATCCATATTTATTGGTTTTCTCCTTGAAAACACATTTGCAACAAATGGGTCTTTACCCTTCATGCAAATCAACCAAGTCCATACATGATTTTCAAACATGGATTCTATTTTAGATTTCATGGCCTCTAACCATTTTTTGGAAATTGGATTTTTCATAGCTATCTTACAAGTAATCATCCCATTACTATCTCATAGTAATAACTTTCTTTGTAATTTGTAGGTTCATTTCTAACTTAATAGAAACTTATAGGATTCACTCAACAAGATCTAAGCTTTTGAATTGGTGAATTCTATACCTACATGGGGTGAACACATCAAACACTGATCTCAAGGAACTTGTAAAGCCCTTTGAGCCTTTTGATCTTACTCCACTACTTCTAAAGTTTTCGTGAGTAATGATTTCTCTTAAGGCACTTTCAAAGTCCTTTTCTTAGAGTATTCTAATAAATCATTCTATCGAAGCTCTTCTAAAAACTTCTTAGATTTAGTTTATGTTTGTTGCTCATCTCGATATTCATCGAGTTCTATTTTCTCCCACTTGTCATTTTGGAAATTCTTTTCCAGAAAGACATCACTTCGAGCAACAAATACTTTATTCTAATATTGGTTGTAGAAGTAATACCCCTTTGTTTATTTTGGATGTCCCACAAAGAAACATTTGTCAGATTTTGGTGCAAATTTGTTAGACATAAGTATCTTGACATAAACTCCAAAACCCCAAATCTTAAGAAAAGACAACCTAGGAGGTTTCCCTGTCATCGTCGCATTTGAATGCTTACAAAGAGACTTGTGTATATGTTGTTTGGGTGTTAGTTTGTTGAATAACAAACAGTTAGCTCCCACTAAGCCTTACATAGCTTTGTCGAGCCACTTAGCTCTCACTGAGTCTAAGAACCCAAGACATATACTGAAAGGATTGTTGAAACTATTTCAACCCATAATTAAATATGGCATCCTTTCTTAGCTTTTACAATTTTGTTTAGTGTATCATTAGTTGTTGGTGCATATCTTAAATGAATTTTTATAGGATAGTATGTGATCCATCATTGTTCGAATCATTTCTAGTGATTTCGATCTCTCCGTCTATACATACTATATTCTTTGCGGAGTAGGTTATGAAATACAATTCACGACCTTTAGATGATCACTCTTAGATCAAGTAAACATCACTTTGATCTAATCTTAGATGTTCTGATATCTTGCCAAGTTGATTATATACTTCCACCGAATTTATGAGCTACTCAATTCATTTAGTGCTATTTCACATTTGATAAATATAGCCATATTCTTTTCAAATTCCGTGATAATGTTGAAGTAATGAAATCCCCTTTTAGCAATTGAACTCAATTGTCTATGCCAAGCACAATAGTTATTGTTTCATTATATTGTCATTTTCAACAAGTAAGACTTGCATGTCTTAGAGTGATTCTAAATCAACAACTGTCAAAAGTCTACCATTAGAGCTTTTGAACAAGTTCTTGTTGTTATGGTATATGACATTGCTAAATGTAACTAGAACACAAATCAAAACATGTGATTTAAACCTTAAAAGTTTTTGAGTTAAAGAGTTATTTGTTCTTAATCAAGCATGACTCATAAGCTTTTCACCATGTCATTCAAATAAAACCAACAACCATTGTTCTTTTATTTTGAATGTTAGTCTTTTTGTGTCAGTACATAAATGCGTTGCTGATTATGGAACACAATGACTATTATTTGTTCCAGCCTTTTATAAAGATCTTTAAAACAAAATACTTGACCTTAGAGCTAATTAATGTGGCATTACCTTGCTTCATTCGCAGCTCGTAAGTTTATAACTTAGCTGAACTTCCATAGTTTTTGAGTTCTCACGTTAGTAAGACACTCAAGCAGTATCTAATACCTTATCATGATGAATTACCAAGTTATTATCAATAAAATAAAATTTTAGGTAGAAATGGAATTCCGAATTCCTCTCTTTTGTTCCTTGCTTCCTATATTTCTTAATCATACTTTATCTCATAACTTAAGATTTCAAATCTCTAAGTAATTGACTTTTATACTTTGTTAGGCATCTTTAAGCATCTAATGCACCATAAAACAAATTTCTTTTCTTTTAATTCTTACTTGAATAACTACATTAATGAGTCCCACTCATTAGTGTATAAAACGAAAAGATGTTGGTTGTCAACTATTGACAAATTGAGTTTCAACTCAATACTTCATGTTTTCAAAACTACCTAGTAATTTGATTACATGATGTCCAATTGGCTTCATGAAACTAGCCACATAAAAGTCATTATGAGAAGTTGTATTTTAGAAATGCTCCTTTAAATCTTGAGAATGCTTCTTAATATTTTCTTTATTACCAATCATTGGAAAACATAATAATTCTATTTGGAATTTTCCAAATATACGAGCAAAGTTTAATCATTTATCAAGAAAGTATAATAAGTTTGAAATACATGCAAACTAGCTATTTCAATTAACTTATTGACATTTTATTCGAATTCATGCATCCCATGAATAAAATGATTCCAAGACCCTTAAAATCAACAAGTATTTAAGCATGCTTTGGCTTGTCTTAAAACTCATTATTTTTAGGTAAGCAGTCCCATTGCTAATAGTACTAAACTATTCTTGGTTGATAAGTAACATCCAATATTTTAAGACTTATCCATTTTGCCACAACATCTAAGGACTCCTTACTGATATTGTTGAGTATAACCAAAATTGACATGTATATCCAATATACCTTACATCCCTAGGAAAATGATGATGCCTTGCTTTGGCAAAACCAATCAATCTATTTTCGAAGTTTTTGTAAGTGTCATTTTGGAATGGCAATCTTTAGGCTCAATATTCGGTTGGGATTTAGAGGTTTCTATGTTGGTTTGATTTAAGTGAACTAAACTAATCATACAACATAAGAAAACCAACCTCACACATTCAAATATAGCAATAATTAAATACATAAGAGAAATAGTGATCCTAGTATGGCCCTTTGGACTTGATCTTGAAGCCTCCAATCTTTAAATCCTTCTTTGGGTCTTTGACTTCGCCTTCAAAGACTAAGAAACTAGTACTAGGATCTATGTAATTTAAATTGCAAGAATTAATTAAACTAAGTTTACAAAAATACTTGACGGTTCGCAGACCGTATATAAATTACAAAAATACATCATGATCCACAGACTGTTTTTTCTATCCTAGTCGGGCCTGTAACACCCCAGAATTTCAAAGCGGAAAAGAAAGAAATAATAATAGTATTATAGGACGATGGCAGAAACATCGTATCCTGGGAATGTCACTACTACAAGAAATGCGTTTAAATAATTAACTAGGTGATAAAAACAACATAAATAAATAGTATAAATAAATTAAATTAATTAGATTAATATCCAAAAGAGAAAACTGACTCTTAAACTAATTAAAAGTCTAGGCCTAAAACATCTAACATTTTAATGCTCACATCTCAACCCGAGCCCAAAACCAAAGAAGATTCCCATCAACATAACCTGCAAAATATATAACACACATCCACAATCAGTGGGGAGTAACTAGCAGTTCTCCCAGAACAAAAGAAATCAAAGTCTATTCCAGACATAGATTAGTAAGAAAGGAAAGAATAAAGTCAAGTTACTATAATATGCATCCACATCCAAGTAACGCAAATGAATAGTAAATAACAAATAAATTGGATAAAATAAATAAATCATCTAAAAAATGCTTAAATAAAAATAATGTTATAGTTTGAATAAGTTATTGAGTCAGAAACCGAACGCCAGTGGATCGCAATCCACTTCCTAAGGTTTGTCAGATCGCAATCTCCAGGTTAGTCTATGGGCTTACGTTCCCCACTGCCTGTATCTAAGAATGGCCAAACTCCCGATGCAGGGTAGAACACGCAGAATCCCCTGTCATCTCGGACGACAACAATTAACCCATGTTCTTCACCGGGGACTACATCTATCCCACTGGATATTCTTATCTCAAAATAAAGTCATAAATATCATAAAAGTATCATTCATCTCAATAATATTCATCAAAGGATGCCACCCGGCCTTATACCCATAATTCATCAATAGATATCTCTTCAAAATTCCTCAAAGAAGTAAATTTACAAGTTTACAACAAATACTTTAAACAACAAATACTTTGTGCACATTTAAGCACAAATAATGATATAAAATGAGTTTTAAAGCACCAACAGTAACAACCAGAAATGAATCACATCATACAAGACCACCAACACCATGTAAAGCATACGTACAAGCACATACGAAAATCATGCAACACAAAACTGTGCGCTCCGCGCATGAGCTTGCGCTCAGCGCCAACCTGTGCGTCTAGTGCACGAATCACCCTGCACCTGACGCATCTGTGTGCGTCTGACGCCACCGAGTAACAATACCAATTAACCCCAAAACTCATTAATTCAGCAAAACGTACATAAGTAAACATTCTTACACTAACTAAACGTAAATATAATAACACCCAATCATAACAGTAACTTATAAATCATAAGCCTTCAAAGAATACAAAAAGTTTCATTTTAAACCTGATTATTAATCTCTTAATAATTAAAAAGAATAAACTCAAATCATTAACAAAATCACAATAAAAATTATTTAACAAATATAATCGAACCATAAATTCTCACAAAAATTGACATGCAACCATCATAGCTCTACTGACACAGTAAAAAATTATTTATAATTGTCGGACTCTAAAAGTAATTTTAAATATTAATTTCCAGATTACTCAAATAAGCCAATAAAATACTTAAAATTAGAAATAGACGCCCAAAAAATTACCAAAAATTCACATAACATGCATAAACCTATGGAAATACAGATTATGTAAAGAAACAGATTTTTCGGCCTTAAAATATAATATTCATGAATTAATTACTCACAATCACGAAAATGCAAAAAATAGAGAATTTAATTAATTACACTCGTAAACAGTAGACAAAAAATTATTCGAAGACATGAAAAACATATCACACACATAATATGCTTCAATAAATTTTTTTTTGGCAATTATGAAACTCATTCACTAATTATTTTATAATTAAGCCATAAACACAAAAATTACCAATTAAATTACTAAAATAGGAAAAACTCAAATAAAAATTATTTTCTGCATATAACATACTCACAACATACACGATGAACACTCACGTAAATTTTTATCAATAATTGCATATAAAAAGTAACTAAAATAATTCCTAACGTAATAATCTACTACCGAAATATACTCTAATCTCTAGCGTTCTAAGATAACTACTAGTAACCTGGAACGTCTGGAGGAGAGCTGAGTCTTAAGATATTCGAAAATATGCGTGCAATCCAAGTCCTCCACGAACGATAATTGTTGGAACAAGTCACTAGGCGTTTTCTTCTTGAACGTTGAAAATCTCATTTCGTGCTGTTCTGTTCCGACCATGATTCCAGGCGATCGAAAACTCGGAGTCAAAATCCCTCATGTCAAAGTGAAGAAAAATATATCCTCAACATACTGTTCAAATTTCAGGACAATCCAATGGTTAGATCGCCGGATATGGTCATTTTCGTGAAGGTGTGATAGGAAAAATCAGGATGAACTTTTCTCCTCTTTTTCACTTCTCTTCCTCTTATCTCTTTTCTTTGAAAATGATGATGCTTAATGAAGAATGATGTTGAATTTCTCTGATTAAAAATCAGAATTTATTGGCAAGGAAAAATGAAGGGTTTAAGAGAGTGTTAATTTTTGGCCAGCATAACACGCCACGCGTGATGTATTATTTCATCACTCAAGTCGGTCCAACAACGTTACAAAAACGTTACACGACAAAACCGCATCCTAAACGCCTAAATAAATAACGAAACTAGTATAACCTTTAAAATAATTAACTAACAGCTTAAAATAAATATATATAAATATACAACAACATATAAAAATATATACACATTTTCACAACACGTTCCAAAATAATTAAAATAATAAATTATTTATTTTTACGAAAAATATCATTTTAATGTAAACAAACGCCAAAAATAAAGGTTGAAAATTACGGGGTGTACTACAGGGCCATACTAGTCAATTTCAAGAAAACCTGCATAAGAAGCATATCTAATATATTATTCATCCATTCACTTCTAAAGTGAATGGCCCATGCAAATATACATACATGCAATATCGAAAGCCATGTAACAAATAACACGCACTCATTACTATCTTAAGTCGTTAATCTATTTAACAAACTTAACTAAAACTAGTCGAGTAATTACAAATTTATGTGAAATAAAGCACTCCCTAAGCGTGTAAAATAAATAAACATGAATAGACGTCGAAAACCATTAATAACGCTCCCACTAAAACCCACATCCATATTTAATTAAATAAATCCAATTATATTTGATTAAACAAAGTTAGTCGTTTTTGTCACAATTACACGATTTTGAAAAACCGAGCAATTTAAGAGGCATGGCCTCATGCTCATCCAAAACCGCAAGCATAAGGTGCTTGAGTGGCTAGGATGCACGCAAGCCTAGCTTGCTGCTGCTGCTGTCACTCGTGCACGCTCGTGCTAGCTCACGAGCTTGGGCGCTGCTAGCAGCCTAGAAGCCCAAGCAAGCAGCGCACTCCCTTCCCCGCCCTTGCTGCATGATGCTGGCACACCCCGTACACACTCGCACACAAGCCCATCAGCGTGGCTAATGCGGGCTGCACGAGCAGCCCTTGCTGGCCGTGTGCTTGGCTTGGCTCCAAGCCTCGCCTTGCGCATATGCTTCGGGATTTTGATCCCGAAAAATCTTGTGTGTTTGTTAAATTCAAAATCCAATTTTAGAATTCAACTTTGAGCAATCTTGAATTAATTTAAGTCCAACTTAAAATTTATTCAATTAGGTGCAACATAAAATTAATTACAAGATCTAATCTTTAATTAATATTAGGGCTATTTGAATTTTATGATTATACTTGTACATAAATTAATCGAAAAATTGGAGCATGCTTCATAATTAAATCTAACTCATCCAATGATTAATTTTATTATGACTTTTAACAAACTAATCAAATAATCAATTTTACCATCCAATGAAATAATTAAATATTAAATTAGGACTAAGCAAATTCGAAGTCTTTAATCATCCCATGCATTAATATTTTTGAATTCCACATGAATATCATGAATTTCCAATCAACTTCCAAAATTACCAAAAAATTCAATCTTTATTCAAGATTAGGGTTCTAGTGATCAATTAAAACAACTAACCTAATTAAAGTTTTAATATTGTGAATATATGGAGATTATAAGCATGGAATCATAGTCCAACAAAACCATCACTCAAAAATCAATCCAATTGCAATTTCAAGTAACATTTGGGTTTATATGGATTTAGGGCTCTCTAATCTAATCAACCAAAAAGTATCCAAATTCATGAAAAGATTGAGATTAAGAGCAGTAGATAAATCATATAAATCATTCACACAAACCATATACCAAGCAATAATTAATTGAGGTTCGAAAAATTAAAATTTCTTCGTCAGAAACAAAAAACAACCCCTCGAAAAACCTATTTCTGGGCAGAATTTGGCCTTTGGAAAGTCTCATCTAACTACACAGTAGGTAGAGATCGATTTAGAACATCATTTCCACCCAAAATTCACAAATCACACGACCAATTCTGGGTTGTTCTTCAATCAGTGCGTTAATTCAAAATTCATCCAATGAAAAACGAAAACCTAATCTAATTACCTTTTTTTTGGTAAGTAAGAGTAAGATTAAACCAAAACATACCAATACACTTAAGTAAGCATACAGCTTACAGAGCTAAATCTGGACAGGCCCAACATTTACAGGTTCTCTAACCATCTTCTATCATTCTCTTTCACCTTACTGCTAATGATCTGTAAAATTCTATACTTAACAGTAAACTTTATCTCCCTCACAGTATAGTCTATGGTATTTATAGTATTCTCCCATAAAGCTAAGTTTCTATTCTTCCAAATATTATAAACAGTAGCCAAAACCGCAGCTATACACAAATTCTTCTTAAACCTGCTCCCTGCTTATCTGTACTTCAGCCTTCTACATAATTGCATCAGGTTGTTACCATTATACTGTACTTCAAGCCATATCATCACTTCCTGTATACATCTGGTGTTGAACTGGCAATCAAATAAAAGATGGTTTTGATCCTCAGTGTGCATTTGACAAATACAACATCTATCATTGTTAATTACACGAATTTGAAACAATCTCTTCCTTGTCTTTAATCTGTTCTGAGCAGCCATCCACATGATAAATCTGTGCTTAGGCACAAGATATCTATTCCATACAATCCTGCTCCATTGAACATGCAAACCACCGTCACATAATTTCTGATATAACCCCTTAATACTGAAATTCACATCATACATCCATTGAGTGCTCGCAATCTCATAATCACTTCATTTTTTGCTTTACAAATGATCTTCCAGCCCAACTTGCTGTGTTTGGAGCACCGTAATTGCCCCAATCTGCCCCCTCTTATATACACACTACTAACCTACTTCACCCACAGGGTTTTCTTTGTCCTGAGCAACACTCCAAGCTATCTTACAAATAGCTGCTAAGTTCCACTTACCAATTTCTCTAAACCCCATACCACCTACCTTCTTATCTCTGCACACTCTAGCCCACATCACTGAACCATGCTTACTATCATTGTGAGTACCTGTCCATAAGAAACATCTACAGATGGAATTAACTTGATCCAGAGCACTTTTAGGAAGTATAAAAACATGTCCCTAATAAACATGCACACTCATGAGCACACTATTCACCAATTGAGCCCTAGCTGCAAAAGATAAATTCCGTGAACTCCAAGTCCTGATTCTGCTAGTCATCTTATTAATGAGGCCCTGATAGTCCTTAGTCTTCAGCTTAGTAGTGGACATAGGAACCCCAAGGTACCTAAAAGGCATAACTCCAGTGGAAAACCCACTAACATCAGTCACTCTGTTGATCTCTTCAGCTTTCATCCCAGCATAATACACCTCATATTTACTTCTGTTTACCTCCAAGCCAGAGGCATTAGACAATATTTGAAAGCCCTGTAGAAGAGTATAAATGGATCTAAAATCACCATTGCAGAATAGCAACAGATCATCAGCAAAGCAAAAGTGAACCATTTTCATCTCTTTACATCTAGCATGGAACTTAAATCCCTCAAGCTCCCCAACAAAAGAGAGAATTCTGTTAAGATAATCCATACCTAAAGCAAATAGCAGAGGAGACATAGGGTCCCCCTGCCTAAGCCCCCTGTGAGACCCAAAAAACCCTGTAGGAGTTCCATTAATCATAATGGAAAACTTAGGAGTCTGCACACAAGTCATGATCTGATCAATAAAGAATTTAGGAAACCCAACACCCTCAAGCATCTGTTGGATAAACTCCCAATTTATAGTGTCATAGGCTTTTCTAAGATCAAGCTTCATCAAACAGCAAGCTCTAGTGTTTTTCTTCTTATACATTTTCACTAGGTCTTGACAGATCAGAATATTGTTCAAAATACTTCTACCAGCCACAAAAGCACCTTGGCTTGGAGAGATGATATCAGGAAGGATCTTGTTTAGCTTCTCACTAATTAGCTTTGTAATGAACTTGTACAACACAGTGCAGCAAGCTATAGGCCTAAAACCAGCCACATCCCCAGGTTAACTTATCTTAGGCACTAAAGTCAACGTAGTCACATTCATGACTTTTAACAGCTTACCTGTCTGGAAAAAATCTAGCACAGCCTCTACAATATCATCTCCAACAATCTCCCAGCAATGTTTAAAAAACTTGTTGTTGAAACCATCAGCTCTAGGAGCCTTTTCATCAGGGATATTAAAAATAGTTCGCCTCACATCCTCCTTTGTAAAAGCAGCATTAAGAATCAACAAATGAGCTTCTATAAGCTTTTTACCCTTATTAATCAAGGTGCTCAAAACATGTTGTTTTTGCTCCTTGTAAGAGAAAAGCTCTTGATAATAATCAAGAATTGCCATATCCACTTTCTCTCTATCATTCACCCACTCACCAGTTGATGTGTGAATAGAGTGAATTTTATTTCTGTACCTTCTAGCTTTGATGACCTGATAAAAAACTTTTGAGTTTTCATCCCCCTCCTTTAACCATGTAAGCTTAGCCTTCTGCTGCAACAGGGAGTTCTTGTTTTTCTTTGCAATTTTGAGCTGCTCCAGAGCATCCCTCTCCCTGCTTATCATCTCAATATCATCAGGCTTGCTATGCATAGCAGCTTGTGCATTATTGAGCTCTGCCTGCGCCCTGATAACTGATGCCTCTACATCACCAATCCCATTCTTGTTCAAAATCCTCAGAGCCTCCTTAACATTTTTTATCTTCAAGTGAGCTTTATACATAGCACAACCAGTTATCTGAATACTCCATGCCTGTCTGACAGTAGCTAGTAATGATGAGTGGTTGCACCACATATTATGAAACCTAAAAGGTTTCTTTTGGCTCACTTCAGGGTAAGCACTAAAGATCATGGGAGTATGATCAAAATTTCCTTCAGGCAAGATGGCCACCTCAGCTAGATGATGCTTGTCAAGCCATTCAGAGTTTGCAACCACTCTGTCAATTCGAGAGAAAACCCTTTTTTCACCATCCTGCTTATTTGTCCAGGTAAAGTATCTTCCTGTTGCATTAACATCAGTCAAATTACAAGCCATTAAACACTCTAACATGGGAGCAATTTCAGCCTGCCTGACAACATCACCCACCCTATTCTCAATGCTACTTAAAGCATTAAAATCACCCAGAATTATCCAAGGACTGTCATCCCTACTAATCAGTTTCAACCCATTCCACAATTTCATTCTGCTACTAGGGTCATTGAAACCATACACAAACGTGCAATCAAACTCCTCCCCATTGACAGGCTTTACATTACAGTGAATATATTGACTGTTAACAATTTTAATACTCACTATAAAAGAAATAGGACACCATCCAACCACAATCCTTCCATTACTATGACAACTAAGGTTATGTGTGAAGCACCACCCAGGACAGAGACTTGTATATAATGCACCTAGATTATGGGCCTTAACCCTTGTTTCTAAGAGGCTAAATAGTTTGACATTATGGTTATCAATAAATTACCTAACCTCAGATTGCTTTGTCCTAATGTTTATACCTCTAACATTCCACACTAGACCACTCCCCGCCCTGCATTTCTATTCTGATCACCACATGTACCATCTGTTCCATTAGTATATCTTACACCACCAGCATCAACCTGACTAATTATGTTCCCCACTTCATTATCTTTTATGCCACCCTCATCCACCTGTGTCTTAATAGTAATTGCAACTTCATCTTCATTCTGTAAAGCCAAGAATGAATTATGAACTGAAACCACAGGCTCCTCAATTACAGCAGGTTCTCTCTGAGCACCCACCAGGGTAAATCCATCTTTATCTTGCTGAACCTTCTTTTTAACCCATTGCAGTTTCCCAGCAACTTTCCTACAGTCATCACCCTCATGCCCATACCCAACACACTTAGTGCATAGAATAGGCCTCCATTCATATTCAACTTTCTGCTCAACAACACTGCCATGTTCATTACAGAAAGATATCACATCAGGAAGCTTTTGTTGGAGTCCAACTTCTACCATTACTCTAGCAAAGTTAAGCTTCTCTTTATTTCTAGTGGCTTGATCCATCTTCACTACATCCCCTACTAGGCCAGCAAGCTTGAATAAGCTCTTCTCCCCCCAGTACTTAAAAGGAAAACGAGGAAGTTTAATCCAAATAGGCACCCTCTGCACTTAACTTTTATCAAACACCATATCAGGATCCCATAGTTTTGTGATCAATGGCTTTTGATCAAAAAAATGGAAGCCCTCCTCCTTAACCTTCAAGCATGATTCATATGATATGAATCTAACAATAAATGTTCCTCTCCTTATCAAAGCAATCTTATCAATTCCCAACTTCCCCCATATACGTTTAAAGTAACCCTCCATAACATTGAGTGGTGGATTCGCACCCAATACAAAACAAACTAAAGCAGAGGCCCAATATTCAATTTCCCCTTGAATATCATCAGAATCAATAGTAATAAGAGGAGATTTAGGGTTTATCGGATTACCATTTAAAGTGATTTCATCCTCCATCGTTGCTGCCAATGACATTCTCTTCGTAGCACTAGCTTCCTTTGCCCCACTCTGCATAACTTCCAACCATTTCGATAACCTAGCCTTCTCCATCGAGTGTTGAATCTTATCCTCCAAATTAGCTGGTTGAATTTCCTCCGTAATTTCCTCCAGATCAATTTCTTCCACAATATTTGCTTTCTCCTGAATCGGACTTGGAATTTTCAGTTCCGAGATACCAGTGACTTCATCCACAGTCTTGGTCTTCTTCACCGGAGATGATGAAGGTTCCGTCGCTTTTCCTTTCGCCTTCTGAGCACTCTTCTTAGCTCCACGACCCCTGACCATGGTGTCAGTGACGGTTAAGACAAATCGCCCTAAACGCGCGCTGAGAGAGAGAGAAACGAAAAAAACGTGCTAGTAGCTCCTTTCCTCTTCTCAAATTTTTAAAACTTGCCAAAAACCAGTTTAAGGAAGATTTTCCTAAAACTAGGAGTTGGCGTGTTGTGCCTGTTGGGTTTTATACTAATCTAATTAGTATGCGTAAACAAAACCCGTGCCCGGATCCATGTATAATTCATATGATTAAACGCAACAAATAATAATACTAAAGATTATACCTTTGTAGCGTGCTTGGTACGAAGAATAGAGTAAAGAACCGCACTTGTAATTCCTCTAACGAAAGTCCACCCACGCGATCAAACCCGCCTCGAGTGTGTTAGCTTAGAACACGATGATCTCTCAAGGTTTTGTGTTTAGATCTAGGGTTCTTACTTTCAAGAGGCAAAGATTATTATCTTCATCATTTCATGACCATCCAATGAATATTTATAATGAGGCAACCTCTTAAAGTTTAAAACCCTAAAGTGTGAAAAATCACCTAATTAATTAAATATAAAATACGTTAATTAATTTGTGGACAATCAAGCGACAAGTTGTGCCACCACAAAACAAGGACCACATTGCCTTGTGCAACAAGGCTGACTGTCCGACCCCTTGGGCAGCAAGGCATGGCTGTCCGCCTTGTGCCCCAAGGCAAGGCAGCTGCCCGTGAGCAAGGCGTTGCCAGCCAGTCCAGCACACACAGGCCAGCACGCTGCTTGGCCTTGTGCTGCTGGTTGCTTGTGTGCCTTGCGTGGGCTTGTGGTTTTGCCTCGCACCCACCCTCATGGTGCTCCAAGGCCCGTACTAGGCCTTCGGGCCTAGCACGACATTTCGCTTGATTTATTTTCCTCGTTAACCAATCCTTCAGATTGGCTTAACGCTTAACACTTGGTTTTGAAGCTTCCAAGCTCAGAAACCAATGTTTTGATCTAAACTATATTTATCGACGTATTTGAACCTTTCGGTTTTAATCCATCTTGCGGTTTGATTTCGCGCTTGGGTGTTACCCGATAGGTTCAGTCAAGAGCAAGCTGTGAGATTAATTATATTATTCTCACTGATCAAAAGCGCCCTCCAGCTAGGCATTTCGATCACTTGACTTCACTGAATAATTATCTCCGTAATTAATTCTGAACCATCTATTGGAATAATACACTTGTTCGAAGGACACTATTCCTTCAGCGCCACACTTTGGCACGTTGCGCTAGGTGCTGACACGTTGCGTCACAGGCTGGCGCGATGCGCCAAATATTAAGTTAGCGCGCCAGATCTCATTTTCTAATTTTCGAATACTTTTTACCTTTTTTTTTAGTTCTTTGACGCGCCACGTCAACCTTTGGCGCGATGCGCCACCTCTTGGCGCGATGAGCCACAGTCTGGCGCTATTCGCCAGGTCCTGACGTGGCGCACCAGAGTTTTTTCCACAGCGCCACCTTACTTTTCTTTTTTTAAAACCTCCTCATTTTTCCCTATAAATACAGAGCCCTTCTTGGGGTTCCGTAGACCATCAGTCCATATCACAAGCACTTTTACTATACTCTCAACACTAGTGGAAAAAACGCTAAATGTCACAAGAAAACCGCTGCGGTCCTTAAGAATACCGCAGCGGTAAATTGTCGAAGAATGTGGGGGGAAAAGGGGGAACATAAACCGCTGCGGTCTAGAGAAAACAGCAACGGTTAAAAGAAACTGCTGCGGTTTTCAGTTAACCGTTGCGGTTTTCTGAACCGCAGCGGTTTATTTTGGTTTTTTTTTTCCTAAATCCCGCGTGAAATTGGTGGAGTTGATTGCAATTTTTGTGCGAACTCACCTGCACTCCCTCCTTCCTTAGGTTCGAAGTTTGAACTCCCTCTTTCCTTCTCAATTCCCTCCACGCTTCATCGACGCACCACCGCCGCACCTCAACCGCCGCACGTCCACCGCCGCACCTCCACGCTTCATCAACAACAAACCCTTGAAGCTCCCTCCTTTCTTTTCATCAACAACAGCAATTCCAGGCGTCCTCCTCTGCGGCTGCACTGTGCGTCCTCCACCGCCGCACGTCCACCGTGCCCTTAACACCTACATTCCTCCTCCTCTTCTTAGGTACCTAAAATTTGTCAACTTTATTGAATCTCAATTTTTGAAGCTTTAAGTTTTATAATTAATTATAGTTTTATGAATAATTGTCAGTGAAATTAGGTTGTATTATAGTTAAAGGTTGTAAATTTAATTAATTTGAGTTTATTTGATTTTATTTAAAGTAGTTAGTTTGATTTTTAGGTTACAAAACTAGGGCTTTGTTGTGGTTGTTGTTGTAGTTGTAGTGGTTGTAGTTGTTGTTGTTGTTGTAGTTGTAGTTGTTGTAGTTGTTGTTGTTGTTGTTGTTGTTGTTGTTGTTGTTGTTGTTGTTGTAGTAGTAGTACTTACTAACTAGTTAGGTTTGAACTAACAAAGTATAACGTTGAATATGATTATTGGTTTAGCTATTTAATTAGTTTAGTTTAGCTTAGTTTGGTTTAGTGTTGTTTAATTTGCTAATTCATACTAATCTTAACTTTATACTTTGTTGTTGATTATTGAAGCTAGCTAGTGACGGAGTGTTGAGCTCGATTTCTCTATTGACAACCATTACATTGGTATGTTATCACTCATATTTAACTTTCTTTCATAGTGAATTGGTTTATATGTGCAAATGTGTATATATTTATCGTTGAATTGAGATTAGATGTAAAATGTTTTGTTGTTTTTAAAAACCTATGTTTGCATCATCATATCATATGCCTAGATACCCGTTCGAGACTTACTCATTAGGAGTAAGTCTTGAATAGTCCCCGGTTTGGGACTGTTCTTAGATGTTTAATCTCACTTAGGTGGTGAATGTATGTCTTTAGTTCGATTCTAGAGGAAAATCTTGGCTCGTCGTTTCCCTACTTTTGTTCTCTGGGTACATATGTAGATATAAATAACTATATATCTACATCGTGTACTTGGAGAACTCGTAGGGAAATGTCGCCGATTTTCCGTAGATTCGAACTGAAGGCAATACATTCACTAGTGAGATTAGACATCTAAGGATGGGTTAGGTTGGAGTGATAAGGACCCTTGGAAAGCATGCCTAATTTCATTAAATATATATCGTGTATAAACTCTAATAATGTAGTGAAATTCATCATTGACATTGGGTCCTTGTTGCTTGTGTTTAATTAGAGCTAGGTTTGGTTGAAATGAATCGTGCATGGATGTATGGTAGTCGTGACACGTGTGAATTCGTGGATGGGGTCTTTGAATTTTGTGATGCTGCATTAAGTCATCAGGCTGCAAAGGGAACCGAGGGGTTTTATTGTCCTTAGTTCTCAACATAGTACGTGACCGGTTCTTCTAGTTATATACAACTTGCCTCCTTGGTTGTGCATGAAATGCAAATACATCATGTTGTCGATTCTTATTTCAGTAAAAACAAATGGAAACGACATAGATGTGTACCTCCAGCCACTTGTTGATGATTTGAGAAAAATGTGGGATGAAGGAGTTTATGTGTATGACGCACATGCTGATGAGGTATTCACATTGCGTGCCATGCTTTTATTCACTCTTAATGACTATCCGGCTTATGGGAACTTATCCGGGTACAAGAACAAAGGGAAGAAAGCATGCCCGATTTGCCTAGACGACACAGTATCTAAATACATTACTACTTGTCACAAAGATGTTTATATGCGCACCCGAAGGTTCCTTCGACGCGACCATCCTTATCGTAATAAGAAGAAGGCATTCGATGGAACAGTTGAAGAAGGGGTTGCTCGTAGACCATTGACTGGTATTGAGGTTTATGATCAAGTCAAGGGTATTGAAACGATATTCAGTAAAGGAGCGAGTGTTGGTGATAAGGGACTTTGGAAAAAGGAGTCTATTCTGTGGAAACTTCCATATTGGAGAGATCTAGAGGTTAGACATTGTCTCGACGTCATGCACATAGAGAAAAATGTATGTGACGCCATTCTGGGGACACTTATGAATATTCCACATAAGACAAAGGATAGTAAAGGGGTGCGACTGTATCTGGAAAGTGAGGGGCTTCGACCAGAACTATGGGCTCAAAAGAGGGACACTAAGAAAAGAAAGAAAAAAGAGAAAATGTCTGGAAAAGGAAAAGGAAAGGGAAAAGAAAAGGAACAGGAAGAAGGGTCGCCTGCAGGAATTGAAAGAAAAGGAAAGAAAACGGTGAAGGATGATGATAGGAACTATTTACCTCCGGCTTGCTACACTCTATCTAGAGCTGAGAAGCGTCTTTTTTGCGAGTGTTTGTACAACATTAAGGTTCCATCAGGGTACTCATCGAACATGAAAAGATTTGTTACCTTAGACGGTGAGTTGAAATTATCGAGCATGAAGTCTCATGATTGTCATGTAATGATGCAAGTATTCTTACCGATCACAATTCGAGGGATATTGCACAAACATGTGAGACATACCATAACGTAGCCGTGTTCTTTTTCAATACTATATGTAGCAAAAACGTTACAACCCTCGAAGCTTGATGCTCGCAGGCTAGCGTGATACGTAACTTTGTGCAAGTTTGAGATGTACTTCCCACTTGCTTTCTTCGACATTATGGTCCATTTGGTTGTACATCTAGTTCGAGAAATTAAGCTATGTGGTCCGTGTTTTTGAGGTGGTGCTATCCCTTTGAGAGACATATGGGCTCTTTGAAAGATAAAGTAAGGAATCCAGCGCAACCAGAAGGAAGTATAATTCAGGGGATTGTGAGTGAAGAGGTGGAAGTATAACCAGCACACTTATTTGTATTGCAGCATATGGTACAGGTGCATCCGTACTTGGATGAGCACTTGGAGGAGTTGCGTGACCGTAATCCGTAGTAAATGGACTAGAGCATTGATGCGATTGCATAATAAGACGTTTATTGATTGGTTCCATAACCGAATAATGCGTGAAGTAGATTCCAATGTTTCGAAACTCGAAGTGGCTAGCATTTGGTCCTCGAGAAGTCAGTGCGGACCTATGAGGGTTATGATGTTAACTGATATACGTATTGGACATCGTCAAGATCAAAAGTCGAGATCTCTCCGTAATAGTGGTGTTTCAAGAGAGGCATCATCTACACAAGATGCAAGTGCCATAGACAAGTCTCCTATTGATGCTAGATTGTTATACTATGGACGAGTTCAAGATATATGGGAGCTTGACTACTCGCGGTTTCACTGGCCCGCTTATTTCGATGCAAGTGGGTTGAGTATAACCGGCGTTACATAAGAAAAGATGACCCTTGTGGATTTACTCTTGTAGACTTGGGCCGGTTGCGTGATAGTGAAGAGCCATTCGTGCTTGCATCACAAGTTAAGCAAGTATTCTACGTAACTGACCCTTCTGATAACAAGTGGTCAATTGTTGTTCCGGGAAAAAGAAGTATACTCGGAGTTGGTGATGTTGAGGATAAGGAGGAGTATGATGCATTTGAAGACACCCCGCCTTTCACCGTTCCCAACTCCGATGTCACTGATGCGGAGTTAGCGACAAGTTACATGCGTGCAGATCACGGGGAAGGGATAATGGTTGATACTTCAAATGAAGGTGGCAAAAGTAAACAATAGGCTCGGCTTATTTGATTCCAATTCCGGCTTTCGGCTTTGCAATGTCATTTAACTTTATTTTTCGCTTTTAGCGGCATGTTAGGTCATGTATAGTTCTTATTACTGTATATATATGTATTTCAATCAACTAAACTCGCTTCACATGTATTGAAACCCATTTTGGGTAAGTGAATGTTATTTCGGGTCAATTTCGGCTTTTCAACCTCAATTATCTTAATTTCTCGCTTTTAGCCGCATGTTAGGTCATGTATAGTTCTTATTAGTATATATATATGTATTACAATCAACTAAACTCGCTTCACATGTATTGAAACCCATTTTGGGTAAGTGAATGTCATTTCGGGCCAATTTCGGGTTTTAAACCTCAATTAACTTAATTTCTCGCTTTTAGCCGCATGTTAGGTCATGTATAGTTCTTATTAGTATATATATATGTATTACAATCAACTAAACTCGCTTCACATGTATTGAAACCCATTTTGGGTAAGTGAATGTCATTTCGGGCCTATTTCGGCTTTTCAACCTCAATTATCTTAATTTCTCGCTTTTGGCCGCATGTTAGGTCATGTATAGTTCTTATTAGTATATATATATGTATTACAATCAACTAAACTCGCTTCACATGTATTGAAACCCATTTTGGGTAAGTGAATGTCATTTCGGGCCAATTTCGACTTTTCAACCTCAATTATCTTAATTTCTCGCTTTTAGCCGCATGTTAGGTCATGTATAGTTCTTATTAGTATATATATATGTATTACAATCAACTAAACTCACTTCACATGTATTGAAACCCATTATGGGTAAGTGAATGTCATTTCGGGCCAATTTCGGCTTTTCAACCTCAATTATCTTAATTTCTCGCTTTTAGCCGCATGTTAGGTCATGTATAGTTCTTATTAGTATATATATATGTATTACAATCAACTAAACTCGCTTCACATGTATTGAAACCCATTTTGGTTAAGTGAATGTCATTTCGGGCCTATTAGAGTCACTTAAAGTCGGGTCACATAATTTGAAAACCGAATTGGGTAGATGAATGTTGTTTAGGGTGTAATTATGGATTGTTTTTGGGGGGGGGAGGGGATCGTGCAAGGGTGCTGTGCAAGCGGGGTGGGGACAGTGAAGGGTGGCAAGTGGAAGAGGGGGCCGTGAAGGGGGTGGGGACAGTGAAGGGGGGTTGTGCGGTTCAGGGGGACTGTGCAGGCGGGGGGAGTGTGCAGGGCGGGGGGAGGTGTGGGGGGGCGGGGGGGGGGCATCATTGGGGGGAGAAGGGGGGGCAGGCAGGGAGGGCGGGGCGGGGGGGAGTGGGGAGGAGGCGGGGCCGGTGCGGGGGGCAGAAGGGGCCGTGCAGGGGGCCAGTGAAGGGGGCCGTGCAGGGGGCAAATGAAGGGGGCTGCAGGGGGGTGGCAGGGGCTGTGCAGGGGAGGGGACTGTGAAGGGGGCCGTGCGGGGGGCAAGAAGGGGGCCAGTGAATGGGGGCCGTGGCAGGGGGAAAGTGCGGGGGAGTGTGTAGTGAGGGTGGGGCCGTGTGCGGGGGCAAGGAAGGGGTTAGGCAGGGGGCCAGTGAAGGGGGCCGTGCAAGGGGGCGGGGAGGAAGGGGCCGTGGCATGGGGGGGCAGTGGGGGCCGGCAGGGGGGCAGTGAAGGGGGCCAAGTGAAGGGGGCAAGTGAAGGGGCCATCGGGGGGGGGTCGGCATGGGGGCGATCGGGGGGCAAATAAGGGGTGGGGGGAATGCGGGGGTGGGGACTGTGCAGGGGGTTTCTAATCATATGTTTGTTTAATCTTACGCGTTTCAAATATCGTTTTTTAAAATTTCAGGAGTTTCAAACATGGTCCGAGATGATGTGATTGTGGAGGAAGAAACCGATGATGATTATGATAAGTCATTGGATGATGAAGATGAGTATGATGCGGAGAAGGAGAACGATAAAGGTGACCCGGAAGACATAGCGCATGATGAGGCGACACGCTTGCGTGAAATGGAACTTCACTTGGCTGAAATAAATGAGGAGCTAGCCGATAAGGCTCCCCCCATTGACAACAATGCTAGGGAAGATTATCCTTGTAGTTCATCCGTCATTGTGCCACAAAAAAATGCGGGGAAAGAGGTTCTTAGTACCAAAACTCCAAGTAAAGTTGCAACAAAGAAGCGGAAAGGAAGGGGTGTGACCAAGGGATTGAATTATAACACCCCTATGACCCTTGAGTATGATGATATGGGTCAACCTTGTGGTCAATGGCGTAAAAAGTATGGGCAGCATTTAGGGTTATGTGTGCGCAAACTGAGCATTTTGGTGGGGTGGAAAGATGTGCCCGATGCAATGAAGAAATCATTATGGGAAGACACTTATGTAAGTTTATTTTTTAACTAAATTACTTTTATTTCCAGTATTTAGGGGCATGTTAGGTCATATATAGTTCCAATAGGTACATATATAACTATAAGAGTCAATTAAACTCCACTTATATGCTTTGAAACACATTTTGGGTAAATGAAGGCCGTTTTGGGCCGATTTTGGCCTTTACACTCCAATTCACTTAGTTTTTTGCATTTAGCCGCATGCTAGGTCATATATAGTCCCAATAGGTACATATATAACTATAAGAGTCAATTAAACTCCACTTATATGCTTTGAAACACATTTTGGGTAAATGAAGGCCGTTTCGGGCCGATTTTGGCCTTTACACTCCAATTCACTTAGTTTTTGCATTTAGCCGCATGTTAGTTCATATATAGTTCCAATAGGTACATATATAACTATAAGAGTCAATTAAACTCCACTTATATGCTTTGAAACACATTTTGGGTAAATGAAGGCCGTTTCGGGCCGATTTTGGCCTTTACACTCCAATTCACTTAGTTTTTTGCATTTAGCCGCATGTTAGGTCATACATAGTCCCAATAGGTACATATATAACTATAAGAGTCAATTAAACTCCACTTATATGCTTTGAAACACATTTTGGGTAAATGAAGGTCGTTTCGGGCCGATTTTGGCCTTTACACTCCAATTCACTTAGTTTTTTGCATTTAGCCGCATGTTAGGTCATATATAGTCCCAATAGGTACATATATAACTATAACAGTCAATTAAACTCCACTTATATGCTTTGAAACACATTTTGGGTAACTTTTTGTTTGTTTCTTGTTTTTATAGAATACGTTCCATATTACTCATAATGAGGAAAAAAAGGCGGCGTTTCTATCCGCGGTGGCCGAAAGAGTTAGAGCTTTCAAAAGCAAACTAGTGGGAGACGGATAAAGAGTTACCTCATCGGAGAAAGAGGACTATAAAGAGGAGGAAAATTCAAAAATCAAAGCAAAATGAGGGTGAGACGGACAAGGAGGCCGAAAAAGAAACAGAAAAGGAAGGGGGAGAGCAGGAAGATACATTTCAACCGGATTCTTTGCCTCATCAGATTTGGGGACATATAAAACCAGAAGATTGGGAGGCATTTGTTGCCCAAAATACTACGCCGGAGATGGTGGTAAGTATTGCACTTTAAACTGTATATATTCGACTTTGCATGTTCACTTTCAATACAATTACATGTGTTTTCTAATTGCCCATGTGAATTTATAGGCTAAGCGTGAGAAACATTCACTCAGTGCAAGACAGAGGAAGCACTACCATCATATGGGTTCCCACACTTATGCGAGCGCGAGAAAGTTGTGGATTGACGAGAAATTTTACCCTTCTACCGGTACAACCACAACGCCGTCTTCTAGCTCTAAGGCCGCGCCGTCTGTCAAAGTTGATCGGGTCGCTGATTGGTGGCGCTCCTTGCATAGGCGTGATATCAACAATCAAATGACCATTTCAGATCCGGGAACCTTGAAGATAGCCAATGCCGTTGTAAGTACATGCACTACCAATCCCCCACCCCCCTGCACACTCCCCCACCCCCGCACACTCCCCCCCACACCGCCCACACCCCTAACAATCCCCCCACCCCCTAACAATCCCCCCGCACACCGCCCACACCCCTAACAATCCCCCCCCACCGCACACCGCCCCCTGCACACTTCCACTCCACTACACACCGGCCTCGCACACTCCCCCACCCCCGCACACACCCCCGCCCATTGCCCCCCACCCCCGCACACTCCCACCCCAACGCACACTCCCCGCACATTGCCCCCTACTCCCGCACACATCCCCCACTCCCCCGCACACGCCCCCCACCCCCGCACACCCTACACTCCCCGCACCCCCGCCCCCACTCCCGCACACCGCCCCCGCACACTCCCACCCCACCGCACACCGCCCCCCGCACACTCCCACCCCACCGCACACTCCATCACACTCCCCCGCACACCGCACCCCACCCCCTACACACCGCCCCCACCCCCGCACACCGCCCCCCACCCCCGCATGCCCCACCCCCACCCCCGCACACATCCCCCACTCCCTGCTCCCCGCCGCACACCGCCCCCACCCTCCCGCACACCGCCCCCACCCCCTTGCTCCACCCCGCACAAGTCTTTGCCCCACCCCCTGCCGTCGCCGCTAATGATGTTGAATTTTTTTTTAAAACTTACCGTTGTTAGTTTCTCTATAGATGGGGCTCAAGCAAAAAGAGGTTAGCGGCGAGTTCACTCCCCAAGGCAACAAAGATGCCCTTTATGAGACTTTGGGAAAGGACCATAGTGGACGTTTGAGGGGTTTAGGTGGTATTCGTCTAGGTGTGACAAAAGCGTATTCTAAAGATTACTCCGTGGGTACAAAATCACGCTCTCAACCACATGATATGGAAGCTATGACACAAGCTATTCGGGAGAAACTTACCGATGAAATTACGGAGAAAGTCACGGAGAAAGTCACGGAGAGTTTCAACGCGGTCCTCTCACAGTTTGGTTTACCGGCGATACATCAACCTAAACTGGATCGTCTTTTGGAGGACAAAGCTAGCCATCCTAACACACAAAAATCCCCACCATCTATACTTGAGTTAGGGGTAACTATTATCCTTATAATTTTTATAACTAAGTAACATGTTATATTCTGTAATTGCATGTTCGTAACCTCAATTTCATTTACTTTTTGAAGGAAGAAACGCCTTGCCAGCTTTTACTAGATGTAAAAGATGAGGGTTTGATTGTGGTGGCTGTAGGAAATGCGCAACCACGAAGTGAACGAGCAATAGTCCATCATGAGCCTGTGGACAATGAGCACTTGGCGGTTAGTGTAGTCACCATTATTCCTGGTTAAGAAGACTTTGCTCTTCCGCTGCCTAAACCGTCAATTGATATAAATGTCTTGACCGACGCTCGTGGTGGTTATGTGTTGTGGCCATCGGCATGGGTGAGGTTTTCAGATGAGGTAAATTGAAGCAACTTAAATCCATATTCATAATGATTTGTTTCATACCTACCTACTAACTAAGTTGAATGTTTTTACCGTTGAATTATTAGGTTTCGGAGAGAATAAACAAGCCCAAGGAAAGCAAGGCGGACTCACCTCCTCTAGAGAAGGCGAAGAAGGGTTCAGAGAAGAAGGGTTCAAGCGGGCTAAAGAAGGCCATTTCGGGCAAAGGAATGCAAGATTCAAGTCACCAAGAAAAACCAACTACATATACTTGGATCGAGAAACCAAAGATCGAGTGTCTCACTAAGGCATGCATATGGCTACATGCAAATGTGCGTGATATGTCGGATGATACACCTCTCGAGGTGAATTTGGGTACCACACAATTCAACTACTTTGAGGATACATCGACATGGGTGTCTAAGGGTGATTTGAATGAGTTCCTTTGCGGAGAGATGCTTAATGTTTCCTTGATTCAAGTCTTCATGAGGTAAAACATTTGTACTTTTGAAGTAAATAAAAATGATTTGCAATATACAATAATATATTTATGTTACGAAGTTGGTTGTGCTTTAAAGATTACTCCAAGATGATTGTGGACGCAAGAGCATACAAGAGCAATTTGGGTGGTTATGTCCAAATTTCACCCGAGCCGACAATTGTTTGCAAAACACAAATGGGGTGAAGGAGTATATTTGGCTATGTATCAAAACATCTCTACGTGCACAACATAAGTTCATACTTGCCCCTTGTTTTGAAGAGTATAGTTCTTAACCTTGTATCTATTTTTACCACTTTAATTATTATTATATATACAATAGAAGTACTCACATGATTGCTTCCTAACTTTTTTGGCATTTTAGTCTTCATTGGTCGCTCGTTGTGATTTGTCCTTCAAACAACACAGTATATCATTTTGATTCTATAGCTCAAGATCCACCACGACACTTATTCCTCAAATCATGCATAAATAGGTATATTTGTTATTTAAAATGCTAATAAGCATTACACTTTTTACTAATTTCATTCTTTGGCCACTTCTCACATGAAATTAACTTAACTACAGTTCTTTGAAGAAATTTAAGAGCACGGGAAAAATACCTGAATGGAAAGCAATGAAGGTAATACATATTAGTTAAGCTACGTACTTCTTTCTTTTAGCAAAAAACAACCATGTATGTTAATTACATGATTTTTTATGTAATTCTATGATTAGTGTGCTCAGCAACCAGGGGGAACCGAGTGTGGCTACTATGTGTTGAGGTTCATGTTCGATATAGCCTCAAGTTGCAAGGAAGTCGGGGATATTGAGAAGGTATATATATATATATATACATATAAAAATAATATACGTAGCTTAATTTAAAGTCGATTTTGGCCTCTTAAGCTCAATTCACTTAGTTTTGTTTTCTTTCCGCCTTTAGCCGCATGTTACGTCATATATAGCTCCAATAGGTACATATATAACTATAAGAGTCAATTAAAGTTCACTCATATGCTTTGAAACCCACTTTGGGTAAATGAAGGCCGTTTCGGGCCGATTTTAGCCTTCGAAGCTCATTTCACTTAGTTTCCCGCATTTATCCACATGTTAGGTCATATATAGTTCCAATAGGTACATATATTACTATAAGAGTCAATTATAGTTCACTCATATGCTTTGAAACCCATTTTGGGTAAATGAAGGCCGTTTCGGGCCAATTTTGGCCTTCGAAGCTCATTTCACTTAGTTTCCGGCATTTAGCCACATGTTAGGTCATATATAGTTCCAATAGGTACATATATAACTATAAGAGTCAATTAAAGTTCACTCATATGCTTTGAAACCCATTTTGGGTAAATGAAGGCCTTTCGGGCCGATTTTAGCCTTCGAAGCTCATTAACTGATGCGGTTTACTAAGAAAACCGCATCAGTTAATGTTCCAATGCATACAAAGAGCTTGGCGGCAAAGCATAAACCGCTGCGGTTCCAAGGCAAAACCGCAGCGGTTTTTCCCATTAACCGCTGCGGTTTTGCATTGGAACCACAGCGGTTTGTGCTTTGCCGCTGCGGTTCACAACCGCAACAGTTTTTTAATTAAAACTGCTGCTAGTCCAACCGTTGCGGGCCAAAACCGCAGTGGGAAGCCCGGTTTTGACCGCAGCGGTTGGACTTTATTCCACTAGTGCAAAGCATCTAAAACATTCACAATAACTCATTTGCGTGGTTCTAATTCCTCAAACCATACTTGAAGTAACTCTTTAAGGCCTATATGTGAAAGGTTAGAATTTTCTGAGGGTTTGGAACATCCTATCTTAATTTCAAATATTCAATTATTTATTTTAATTGCTTTCTTTTCCCTTGAAGTTACCAACGCTCTATTCTTTTGTAGCAAAAAGGTTGCAACTTCAAAGTAAGTAATTTAATAATTCTTTTTAATGTTTTATTAGAATCATGCTTAAGATAACACGCTTTTATTAGTAACATGCTAGGATTTTATTAATCTTATTAGTATCATGCCTAGGATCTTGCTAATAACAATGTGATATGATTGATGTTCTCATGGTTTCGTTGCTTCTAATATTTATGCTATATTACTTGCTTGAATCACCACCTTTTGCATGTTTAATAAAGAATATGTAATTGAAAATCATGCCTAATAAGATAATTTGGACAACCGGTTTAGGTGCCTTTTAATCTTATTTTTAATCAAAGTGATCACTATTCTTAGCAATATTATGTGTGCATTAAATATTTAGCCTAATTCTAGTTTGGAGCGAATTGAACAACTTGTTTGCATTTTTGTTGAGAAGCAATGAACGAATGCCATCATAAGAATCGAGTAGAGGCCTATACGGGCGAAGTTGGCTTCTTAACTCAACTTCGTACCATCATCCCCGAACATCCAATTATAGTTCGCAACCACTATGGAGTTCGCAATCTCATAGATATTGAATGGGGTGTAACCTTCATAATATATGAACGGTTTACAAGTTCAAAAAAAAACTTGTTGGCGGCTCTTTACTTCCTTCCTTCGGCGTACAATGTCGAATCCCACTTCCTACGAAAGCCAGGCATATTCACAACATGCCAACGTAAGCTTTGTTTGTGTTTGCTGGCTTTGATTCATCTTGGTCCTGTGATGACACATTTTGGTGAGCAGTTTAAGACAGAATAGAGAGTTTGCATGTAACTTCATGGATTCATGTCGGGGACTGAGCGGAGAGGGTTCGTGCATTCTCATTTAATTGAACTTCTTTATTAGTTGGATTATTTATTTGGATTGTTGAACTAACATACTTAGTTGCTTTAATAGTTTGGTTTTGAAACGTTTTGGGTCGTGATGGTTCCAATTTGTAAAGTTTTAATTTAGTTTGGTCGTTGAACATTTATTAGCATGTCCCGAGACATGGACACTATTTCATTGCAAGCATCTCAATGCATAGAGGCTTGTTATTATCAGAATAGCTGTTTTCCCAAGGCGTGGCAGACTGTCAATTGTTGTAAGCTTCTCGAGGCGTAGATGTTTGTTAACATGTCCTAGGGCATGGACACCCTTTCATTGCAAACTTCTCAAGGTGTAGTGGTTTATTAGCAAGTAGTTTTCCCAAGGCGAGGTATATTGTCAGCTATTGTAAGCTTCTCAAGGCGTAGAGGTTTATAGCATGTCCCAGGGCGTGGACACCCTTTCATTGCAAACTTCTCAAGGCGTAGTGGTTTGTTAGCAAGGAATTTCCCATGGCGAGGTAGATTATCAACTATTGTAAGCTTCTCAAGGAGTAGAGATTTATAGCATGTCCCAAGGCGTGGAAACTCTTTCAGTGCAATCTTCTCAAGGCGTAGCGGTTTATTAGCAAGCAATTTTCCCAGGGTGAGGTAGATTGTCAGCTATTGTAAGCTTCTCGAGGCGTAGAGGTTTATGGTATGTCCCGAGGTGAGGATTTCACTCTAGGTTTCCCAAGGCGTGGAAAACTATCACCCTTCATTTGGTATTCTTCCCAAGGCGTGGAGGTATATTAATCTATCATTCAGTAGGCTACTTATGGTGTAGGAATCTATGAAGGGTTTCCCAAGGCGCGGAAAAATGTCACCCTTTTATTAAGTAGTAAGCTTCACAAGGCGTAGATGTTTATCACATTTTTTTCGCTCTCGATGTTCAGAGACGCATGAACACATGTTTTTCGTTCCCGATGTTCAGAGACTCGTGTACACATTTTTTTCCGCTCCCGATGTTTTGAGACGCGTGAACACATTTTGCTCCTAATGTTTAGAGACGAGTGAACACATTTTTACATTGACATCTATATCGCTCTTGTTCACTGTTGTACGAACATTGACATCTTTATTGCTCTTGTTTGGAGGGGTACGAACATCTTTGTCGATCTTGTTCGGAGGGGTACGAACATCTTTATCGCTCTTGTTCGGAGGCGCACGAACACACATCTTTAATCACCCTTGTTTTGAGGGGTACCAACATCTTTATCGCTCTTGTTTGGAGGGTTACGAACATCTTGTCGCTCTTGTTCGGAGGGTTACGAACATCTTGTTGCTTTTGTTCGGAGAGGTACGAACATCTGATCGCTCTTGTTCGGAGTAGTGCGAACAGCCCAGGTTCGGGGAACATGTGAACAACCCAAGTTCGGGGAACATGTGAACAGCCCAAGTTCGGGGAACATACGAAAAACCAAGGTTTGGGGAACATGTGAACATTCCTTGTTCGGGGACAATCGAACACCTTCATCTACAAGTCCTTGTTCGGCGACAAACGAACAACATCTTCATCAAATGTGTCCGACGTCGATGCACTAGTGCCAGATACGCATCTCTATCTTTTTACTCTTTTATCTGGCATCCAGCGTGTCATTTTGGAGCCTGGCGTGATGCGGCACCAGCTGACGTGGCGCGCCAGATTTATTTCCAAATTCCGAAATATTTTCTTCCATTTATCCTCCTTTTCAGCACACCACGTCAGCATCTAGCGTAGTGCGCTGACATATACTGTGGCGCGACATACGCTAACATGGCGCGCTGCATCCTTTTCCCACTACGACACATTATTTTCCTAAATTCCCAACTTAGTCATTCTTCAATATACATACGTAGCCCTTTTTTGGGTTCCGTAGGGCATCAATTCGTATCACAAAGCATCGTCAATTCCTCATTCACGTGATTCCAATTCACTAAGCATTGCTCGGAGTTATTTCTTAAGACCAAGGCGTGAAAGTTTGGAATTTCATGAGGGTTTGGACAATTCTATCTCTATTTCAATTATTTAATTATTTATTTCGATTGCTTATTTTTGCCTTGAAGTTACTAACATTCTATTCTTTCGTAACAAAAAGGTTGCTACTTCGAGGTAAGTACTTTAAATAATTACTTTCAATGGTTTATTAGAATCATGTCTAATAAGATAACGCGCTTTTTTTATTATTAGTAACATGCTAGGTTTTTATTAATCTTATAGTATCATGCTTAGGATCTTAGTAATGTTGATCTTGATATATGATTGATGTCTCTCTATGGCTAATTAGCTTCCAATATTTATGCTTTATTATTTGCTTGAATCATCACCTTTTGCATGTTTAAACAAGAATGTGTACATGAAAATCACGCCTAATAAGTTAATTTGGAGAACCGGTTTAGGTTCCCTTTAATCTTTTTTTTTTCTCAAGTGATCATGATTTTTAGCAATGATATGTGTGGATAAAATATTAAACCAACTTAACCTAATTCTAGTTTGGAGCAAATTGAACAACTTGTTTGCATGTTAGTTGAAAAGCAATTAATGAATGTCGCAATGAGAATCGAGTAGAGGCCAATATAGGCGGAGTTGACTTCTTAACTCAACTTCGTACATTCATCGCCAAACATCCAGTTATGGTTCGCAACCGCTATGGAGTTAGCAATCTCATAGATTGTGAATGGGGTGTAACCTTCATAATTTATGAACGGTTTACAAATTCCTAAAAAAACTTGTTAGCAACTCTTTTTTGTTTCCCTACGGCGTTACATTGTCAAATCCCACTTCCTACGAAAGACACGCAAGCTCACAACATGCCCACGTAGGCGCACTTGGCGTGACGCCTACAAGTTGCGACAAGGGAATCCTCTCTCCCCTTATCTTTTCATTCTTTCTATGGAAGGTCTGTTTGGATTAATCCAATTAGAACAGGAGAAAGGCTTAATTAAGAGCATTAAAGCCTCAAGGGGAGCCCAAGAAATGACGCACCTCTTTTTTGCGATGAAGTTGTGTTCTTTATTCAAGGTAAGGAGAGAATTTACCAAGCCTTGGATAGAGTTTTAAATGTTTATTGTAAGGCCTCAGGACAAGTCATAAATCAAGAAAAAGCGGTCTTGGTTACTAGCCCTAAATGTAGCAATGAGGAGCAAGTTTTTACAATAATATTCTCAAGTTCAAAAACTCGGATTTTTTCGGGACCTACCTAGGGATTCCGGGCTGATTTTAGGGGGGCAAAGAAGGATATTTTTAATATAGCCCTTGAGAAAGTAAAGGAGAGACTTAATGCCTGGAACGCTATTTTCCTGTCCCCGGCGGGGAGGTTAACGCTTATTAACTCGGTCCTTTCCTCGTTGGGTACGTATATTTTTCTCAACCTTCAAATGGCCCTATGATTATCATTAAAAAAATTAATTTGAAGATAGCTAACTTCTGGTGGCTTGGAGGGAGAATAGATAGGAGAATTCACTAGAGGATTTGGGTTTGTCTAACGCTTCCAAAGTTTAAAAGCGGTTTGGGAATTAAAGATGTGGTTGCTTTCAACTAAGCCATGCTTGCCAAACAGGGATGGAGAATCCTGCATGAATAGGAGAGCTTACTAAGCAAGGTCTTCAGGGATATGTACAATATCTGTGAGAAAAGCCTCTTTGATCGGAATTGTGAAAATATAAAGGGCAGAACTTGGGGGCGGAAAAAAATACATTGGGGGACTTCATCTTATTGCTAAAGGAAGCGCGTGGTCTATTGGGGATGAGTTCTATGCCAAAATTCACCATCCTTGGGTGTTGACTAGAATTCCTGCTTGGAAAGAAGGGAGGAAGAAGAGCGACTGTACGGTTAGAGAACTGATTAATGATGACAATTCTTGGAACTTAGAAAAATATTTGGACCTGTTCAGGCTCATGATTCATCCCCTCTCTAAGGGAAATGAGGACACGTTAATATGGACAAATGATAAAAAAAAAGGTGATTACATGGTACATGAAGGGTATAACCAGGCCATCATGGACTACTCGACCAGGAGAATTCAAGAAGACAACAGACAAAAGGAAGCTAAGGTTAACTGGATAGCCTTCTGGAAAGTGAAAGAAATCGGCATAAAGAAGATTTTCCTATGGAAACTTTAAGTGATGCCCTACCCATAGGTAAGGAATTTTCGAGAAGAAACATAGGAGGAAGAATCCATTGTGTTATGTGCTTAGGAGAGGAGAGGTCCGAGGAGGTAGAGACCGGGGAGCATTTGTTTAGGGATTGCTTCTTTGCTAAACACATTTGGAAAGGGGGATTACTGGGCCTGCAAGTGGAGTCCCCACAGAATATTCCCTTGAAGGTGTGGGTTGCTAACTGGAGAAGATTTATGGAGAAAGAGGAGAATGGGCAGACCAACCTAAAATAGTATTTCCTTTGCACTTTGTATGAAATATGGATGGCTAGGAACAATGATATTTTCGATAATCAAACCTCCAACCCAGAGGCTACTATGTCTAGAATACAAGCAACGTACAATGAAGATGCCAAGGGCAATAAGGACATTGAAGATCCAGAAGAACCATCGGGTTTTAAGGGCAAGGACAAGAACATGACTCCCTAGTCTAAACAAGATCAATACCAATTAATCGAGTCAAACAATTCATGCCAAATGACTTTTTAGCATGTGGGAGTTTACTGGAAGAATGGGAATTTAGGGACTGCTTACTGGGAGCTCAACATGGATGGGATTCAACGAAAGGAGAGCATACATACTGCAGCATCTGTTAGGGAAAAAATACCCAGCCACGTGATCCAATAAGAAGGTGCCATGTGTCCTCTGTAGAACGGTGACAGATGTCATGCATCTGATCTTCCAAAAGCTCCATTGGATATGCAACACGTGTCCTTGCTTGTGACTTCATCCCGAGAAACAGCCAAAATGGCGCAGCTAGGGACACGTGGCAGCCGGTTATTTGCCAAACAATCATGAGCCGTCATTTTAGGTTTCTAAACCATCGGAGCACGCACTCCCATGGCCTATAAATACCACATCAATAAATGATGTGACGGGCAATTATTACACACTTAAGAGGTGCAGTCCCAAATCTCTCTCTCCCTCTCTCTCTCTCGCTCTGATAAATCATTCTTTTGAGATTCTAACTTATGCTTCGGAGGCGAATACACCGGTCGACCCAGGTATTTGTTGTTTTTGCAGGCCCAGAAGCGTTCAACTGCAGCATTCAGAGGTACCTCTCTAGGGACTTCCAGAACAACCCGAAACATATGGCGCCGTCTGCGGGGAGGTACATCTGAGATGGCTTTGAACGGTGGTAAAGGGCCACATGGAGAGCCTACCGTCCATATGGAGGACAAAGTGCTTTACTTAGATAACAACAATGTACTTGGGAAACGGAGAACGAATGAAGATCAAGACTGTCCACCTAGAGGGCGAGATGGGGGAAACCGTACAGGTACCCCGAACAGTGGAGATCCCGAAGAAACAGCTGATTCTGATGGCTTACGCACTAGTGATCCGACTCCTATTACTAGAGGACAGTTGACTCAGATGTTGAAATTTTTTAAAGATGAGGTCAAGGGTATGGTCGAATCCCACTCCAGGCATATCTCCAATAATGGAAACGGAAACGTCCAGAAAGAAACCCAGGGGGTCAAGAAAGTTATGGAGATGGTGGAGAATGTTCTAAGGAACCCTCTGCTGAAGTCTGTTCGCACGAGGAGGAAGACCCCAAGAAAGCTAAGACCATCTCCTAAGGTTGATTGGTAGAAGTATGCCATGTCCAAAACAGTTAGTGCATCACATCGTGGGCCTACTCGGCTCACAGAACTGTCTGCCGAATATCACTTCACAGATGCAAGAGAATATCTGACTCACAAGAGAGCTCATCAACAACACTTCTGCACGGCTTCGACGCCGATCTATGCAAGATTTTTCTTTCTACCAACACTCAGAGTCCTGCGTGACAGAGTCGAGATACAATAAATCCACCCTAACTCCAAGGCTTATGACCACAGCTGGACAGTCAGGTTTGGCTCAATATCAACCCGCTCAGCCTGCGGCATACACTCAGCCGAGGTACACACTGAATGAGCAAGTATACAACCAACTGGGACACTTGGGGGGCCAGGCGGCACTCCAACAGCCAATTGACTGGAGATTTCATATGCTTACGCTGGGAGATACGCCCCCGTTCTCTACAGAGATCGTCAATGCGCCTAACCCACCCAAGGTCAAGAGTGTCCTGGTTGGTGCATATGATGGAACTGGCAACCCAAAAGAGCATCTGGCCGCATACCGAAATCTCATGTATCTGCAAGGCGTTGATGATGCTACATGGTGCAAGTGCTTTATCGCAACGCTGAAAGGTGTAGCTCATGTATTAATGGTTTTCCAGTCTACCAGGAGGCTGTATCAACAATTTCCAAACACTGAGCGTACTCTTCACTTCCAACTTTTCTATGAAGATCCCACTAAAAAAACCAAAGATACATCTAACCTGGAGTCAAACAAGGGAAAAAAGAAGGTCTCGGTTCCTACATACGTAGGTTCAACCTTGAAAGAATGCAGATTCATGGATTATCGGATGGGGTAGCTTATGACGCGTTCGTCAGAGGGTTGACAAACGAAGAAGGTTCCAACAAGAATTTCCTGTTGAACTTATACAAAAGAAAATTCGGACTCTGCCGGATGCATTGAAGGAGGCTGAGGCCTACATTCATGCCACTGAATTATGTCAGGTGGCAAAAGTTGAAGAAAGGGACAAGAATCCTGAACGGAAGCAAGACAGTTGGCAGGAACAGTCTAGACAGAAGAAACATGATTAGAAGAGGAAGCAAGTCTGGACGGTTGAAGATCCCGAGCAACCGTCCCAGGCTCAGAAAGCAAAAATATATGAACCAGCTTATCAGTTCAATAAGGATTGTTACTCGCTCAATACTTATGGAGATCAAGGATAAATTCGAGTTTGAGCCACCCAAGCCTATGAGGGGCCCTGCTCGTTTCAGAAACAAAGACAAGTACTACTACTACCACATGGATGTGCGACATGACACAAACGATTGTAACAATCTCAAGCGGTTGTTAGATAAATTGGCTGAAAAGGGGATACTGAACTCCTATGTCATGAAATCCAAATTCACCTACAAACGGACAAGCAATCCGTCAGAAAAATAGAAGGAAAAACAGGATGGACACGGTACTGATGAGAGGTATGTGGCTTTCATCTCAGGCGGATTTGCTTCTGGTGGCCCCAAAATAAGGGGTACCAAGGACCATGCTCGAAACCTAAAACAGGTCATGCTGTCTGGAGTGGTAATGGAAGAGCCATTCCCAGAGATTACCATTTGTCAAGCGGACATGGGCAAGGTTCAGACTCCTCATGATGATTCCATGGTTGTAGAACTCAAAGTTGCAAACATGAAGGTCAGACGTATCCTATTTGACACAGGCAGTTCATCGGACATAATCAGCTTTTCTTGTCTAAAAAATTTAAAGTTTGCAGAGAAATCCCTAGAAGAAGTTACTCACCCCCTGGTCGGATTTGGAGGTGGGATTGATCTACCTGCTCGGTTAGGAGAAAAAGGCCAGTGTCGAAACATGGTCATACGGTTTCTGGTTGTGAGGGACTTGACAGCATACAATGTAATACTTGGATCACTCTGAACGTCGCTAGAGCAGTCATTGTACCGCATCTGATGCTCATGAAGTTCGAATGCTCTGATGGTCGCTTATGATCCGTCTATGGTGACCAAAAAGTAGCCAGAGATTGTTACTTAGCTGCAGTCAAGCCTACTTCACTCAATGCCACTACTGAGCAGGGAAAAGAAGCTGAACCTCCAGCATCAGCCCCACACGTTAAAAAGAGGAAAATGATTAAACAAGAACCCGCATAGCAATCATCGGACATTGGTCAGCCTGAGGAACTGAGACCTCAAGCGTCAGGGGAACATACTGATTTTATTCTAGATCTTGCACGGCTAGAGAGAACGGTGAAAGTTGGCTGAGTTGCCAACGATAAGCTCGGTGAAAGTCTGTCTCAGCTGTTGAGAGAATTTAAAGATGTTTTTGCATTTAAAGTGGAAGAAATGCCGGGAATAGAGCCCGCTTTAGCAGTACACAAGTTATCAGTGGATCGGCCAAAAGGCTGGTTAGGATAAAGAAAAGAAACCATGGAGAAGACAGGAACCAGGCGGCTGCTGCTGAGGTTAAAAACCTCTTAAACGCAGGATTCATTCGGCAATGTTTCCATCCAGATTGGGTAGCAAATGTTGTCCTGGTCAAAAAGCCGAATGGGTCCTGGCGTGTGTGTGTCGACTATACGGATCTCAACAAGGCTTTTCCTAAGGACTCATCCCATTGCCAAAGATAGACCGACTGGTCGACTCTACGGCCGGACATGCCTTGATGAGTTTCATGGACGCTTATTCTGGTTTTCATCAAATTCGTCTTTGGAAGAATGACTAGGAGATGACGGCGTTCGTGACCGAGCAAGGATTATATTGTTACAATGTAATGCCGTTTGGCTTAATAAATGCACCTGCTACCTTTCAGCGTTTAGTCAATACAGCTTTTCAAGAGCAGCTCGGCAGCAACATTGAGGCTAATATTGACGACATGATTGTTAATTCTAGAGAAAAGCTAGATCACTTGTCCGACCTACGAGAAACGTTCACCACACTCAGGCGGCATATGATGATGTTAAATCGCAAAAAATGTGTTTTTAGAGTTGAGTCTGGGAAGTTTCTCGGATTTCTAGTAGATCAGAGGGGTATCGAAGCAAACCCGGATAAGATTCAGGCTATTCTCGACATGAATTCCCCTAAAAGTGTCAAGGATGTCCAGAGACTGACCTGATGTCTAGATGCCCTTGGCCGCTTTCTCAGCCGAGCGGGTGATAAATGCCAATTCTTTTTCCAAGCCATCCGGAAGAAAGCGAAGTTTGAGTGGTCAGAAGAAGCTGAGCAGGCTTTAGAAGAAGCTGAACATTATCTAAGTGTTGTCCTTCTGGCTGAGAGAGACGGTAATCAACTTCTGGTTTATGTTGCGAGTCATATGCTTCGGAACGCCGAACTGAGGTATCCGATAACTGAAAAAGTTTGGCCTAGCTCAGTTCATGGCTTCCAAAAAGCTTAGGCCTTATTTTTTAACTCATCCATTGGTGGTTTATACGGAGCAACAGCTGAAGCGCCCCTTCACCAACCTGGAGGCATCGGGTCGAATGCTTAAGTGGGCTCTTGAGTTAAGGGCATTCGACATTACATTTAAACCTCGAAAAGCCATAAAGGCTCAGGCGTTTGCTGATTTTATTGCTGAGCTCACTCGGCCAGAAGATCCGCATGTACCTGATCCTATCTGGAAGGTTTTTATCGATGGAAGTTCCACCCTGAACGGTTGTGGGGCATGTATTATTTGCCTCTCTCCTGAGGGGGATGAGTACGAGTATGCGATGAGGTTTAGATTTCAGGTCTCCAACAATGAGGCCGAGTATGAAACCCTCCTAGTCGGCCTTAGAATGTGTGAGGCGGCTGGGGCAAAGGAAGTGGAAATTTGTTCAGACTCCCAGCTGATTGTAAGTCAGGTTAATGGAGACTAAGAGGCAAGGGATCCGACAATGACCAAATACCTGCAAGCGGTCAAGGCTGAGGTTGAGGGTCTAGACAAATTCATCTTAACACATGTGCCTCGGTCTCAGAATAATCAAGCGGATACTCTCTCGAAGCTAGCCTCCTCGGCTTCATGCGACACGCCCATGTCTGTCTTCTGGGAGGTGATGGAAAGGAGGAGCATTGACCCCGAGGAGGTAAAAGTTTTGGACCAGACATCAACATGGATGAACGGTATCATCTCTTATTTGAGAGACAGAGTGTTACCGGATGACCCTAGGGAAGCAGAGAAAATGAAGAAGAAAGCTTCGACATTTGCAATGGTAAAGGGGAAACTGTTTAACAAATCTTTCAAAAAACCGTATCTGAAGTGCATAACCCCCGAGAAGGGGCACGAAGTATTAGAAGACCTGCATCAGGGACGGTGCAGCACATACATAGGTGGAAAGTCCCTTGCTGAGAAAGTTGTTCGGCAAGGTTACTTCTGGCCTTCTATGCAAACAGATGCCCTTGAAATGGTTAAACGGTGTGACAAATGCCAGAGGTTTATAAAGCTGATCCACCGACCAGCCAACTGTTTGTCTGCTATTACAAGCCCATTGTCGTTTGACAAGTGGGGGATGGACATCTTGGGACCGTTCACCCCTGCGCCGGACAAGATCGTACGTGTAGGTAGCTTTCGATTATTTTACCAAGTGGGTAGAAGTTGAAGCCGTCCGGGGTATCAAAACAAAAGATGTTATTCCTTTCCTTTGGAAGAATATTATTACTCGGTTTGGCGTCCCTCAGTCAATTGTGTTTGATAATGGGCCTGAGTTTGAAACGCCCAACCTCAAAACTTGGCTAAGGGACCAAGGCATTGCCTATTGTTTCACTTCAGTGGGCTATCCCCAGACAAACGGGCAGGTAGGATCTTTCAACAAGCTCATCTCCGACGGTATTAGCATGAAACTTGATAAAGCTAGAGGCCTGTTGGCGGATGAACTAACGAATATGTTATGGGCTATCCAGACTACTGCCAAAGGGGTCAACCGGTGAAACTTCGTTCTTCTTGTTGTACGGTGCAGAGGCTGTTCTCCCCCATTGAAATGTGTGAACCAACTCTCCGTGTAATGCTATATGATGAAGAAGCAAATTGGGAGGCCATGAAGGTTTCCTTAGACTTTTACCCGAGTCTAGGGGCAACGAGGCACTAAGGCATGAAATCTACCGCCAAAGAATGACGAGAGCCTATAACAAAAAGGTCTTTAGACGACCAATGAAGGTAAGCGATTTTGTGCTAAGGAAGATGGAAGCGGTTGGAAGGGCCTAAGAGCAAGGCAAGCTAACGCCTAATTGGGAATTCCCCTACCGCATATCAGAGGAAGTGAGAGATGGCACGTACCGTCTAGAGGCACTAGATGGGCGGAGATCCCTCGCACCTGGAATGCGGCAAATCTGAAGAAGTATTATTTTTAAGTTTTATGCTTTTTTGTAAATCAAAGGCTTGAAAGCCGAACAGATGTAGAATTATTATAAAAGTTAATGAAAATTTGCATTTATTCATATTCTTGTTCACTAATATTATTAATGTTTATCCTTCATCATATAACCTGAACGGTAATAAAAGTGAGAGACCCAAGGCAAACACAAAAATGCCCAAGTCTTAATGACCAGGTCCATTAAGAGGATCAACAGTTAACCACCCGGTTCACCTCTTAAGACGGTTAACCATGAGGTGTGCGATTTGTGTAATCGTAGCATTTCCAATTTGAGGATCAAATTCCTGGCTAAACGGCTCCTCAGCCCTCAGCCGAATCGAGGTTAAGTGTCTAAGATATTAAAGTTGTCTGGTATTTGATTAGTTTAGGGGCAATCATGTATATGATTTGACTAACTCGATAAATCCATACCGCCCATGGTATAAAATTTTCAAGTTAGTCAAAATCTGCAATATAAACTAAACAAATACTGTCCAAGGGGCAACACACTACGATTTATGCGAGGCATAATTTCAAATACGCAAAGAATAAAAAGCATAGTTGTAGGCGTCGCGCGAAGTGCGCCTACGTGGGCATGTTGTTAATATGCCTAGCGATTGTAGGAAGTGGGATTTGATAATGTAACGTCGTAGGGAGGAAGTAAAGAGCCGCCAATAAGTTTTTTTAGGAACTTGTAAACCGTTCATAAATTATGAAGGTTACACCCTATTCACAATCTATGAGATTGCTAACTCCATAGTGGTTGCGAACCATAACTGGATGTCCGGGGATGATGGTACGAAGTTAAGTTAAGAAGCCAACTTCGCCCGTATAGGCCTTTACTCGATTCTTATTACGACATTCGTTCATTGCTTCTCAACTAACATGCAAACAAGTTGTTCAATTCGCTCCAAACTAATATTACTAAGTTGGTTGAATATTAATGCACATATAATTCTAATATTGTGATCACTTGAATTAAAAATAAGATTAAAAGGTACCTAACCGGTCGTCCAAATTATCATATTTGGCGTGATTTTCAATTACATATTCTTGATTAAACATACAAAAGGTGATCAAAACAATAAAACATACGTCATAAATATTGGAAGCAACATCATAATATTAATATCAAAAATTAAATCATTAAAGCATAATAAAAAGTAATTAATAACAACCTAAACATGATACTAGCAAAATAAATAAAATAAGTAATGAAACTAATTACTTACATTGTGCGCGCGTTCCTCTTAAATTGCAACATCATGAATAAACTGTTAGTAACTTCAAGAATATAAAATTATATTGAAAACAATGCAATAATAATAAAATAAAGATTGATTTATCAAACCCTCAGAGATTTCAACCTTTTACGCTTAGTTTAAGAGTATAACTCCGAGTATTGAAAAGGTTTCGTGAATTACTTGAAGAATAATGCTGTTTGGAGGTATTAAACGTGAAAATACACTGTTTGTACGATGAATTGATCAGTTTTAGTACGGAATATGACTGTTTGCTCGTGTCTGCCCCCGAAACCCTCCAAAAAGGTCTCATATTTATAGGATAGGATGCTGAAACGGGTTAAAAATGGAAGAAATAGTGGCGCGGGCAAAGAAGAGGTGACGCGTCATGTCAGTAGCTGGCGCATCGCGTTAGTGTCTGGCGCGTCGCGCTGCAGGCACGAATCCCGGAGCAAAATACAGGTTGAAATATGGAAGAAAAGATTGGCGCGTTGGGCCAAGCTCTAACGCATCACGCCTTGCGCTGGAAAATCTAATTTTTGGTAGTTTTCGTTTTAGCAATAACTTTTGATCCGTAAGTCGGAATAAGGCAAATAATATATCGTTGGAAAGCTCTAGAAGTATAATTTTCAACCCAATTAAAATAATGTTAAATTATTTTTTATATTCCATGATATGGCCGTTTGAGTGCAAGGGTGTCGGGTTTTGGGTCCGGTTTAATGTTTTTCTCATATCTTATTCGTTTCAACTCGGAATTGGGCTTATGATATATCTTTGGAAAGCTTATTTTCAGGGCTATCCAACTAAACAAGACGTAGATCAATATTAAGAGCCACGAAAATCAGCTTTGAACAGTTCTGGATTGTGGACACGAAAGGAGAGTGTTGAGCTAAGGTTTATGGATTTTGGGGATATGAAAATAGGTTTGAATGGATGTTTGGGCTAGAAATAGATTGGATTAGATGGATAAAAATGAGAATGAATAAGCAGTTCAAGCAATTCATAATTCCAATACGCAACCCGACCAATTGGCATTAAAAGATTACTCATCACTGGGTTTAAGTTGGGGAGATATTTTTAGGTGTCTACAGAAGCCCCCACTTTGATTGAGTTTGCATAAACATAAGTTTCGAAAATGATAGTCAAAGTATGTGGAAAGGGATAGAGAATGATTTAAAACGTTTGGCGATTTTAAATCACTCTGTTAACACTGGTACCTACAGAAAATATTAGTTCCGCTGATAAAAGAATGAAAGGATAGAAATGCGTATCTGGCACCAATGTATCGAAGCCGAATACATTTGTGATGAAGATGTTGTTCGTTGGAGTAAAAATTGTTCGCACTACTCCGAACAAGAGCGATTAAGATGTTGATGTTCGTACCCCTCCGAACAAGAGCGATTAGATGTTGATGTTCACACCCCTCCGAACAAGAGCGATTATATGTCGATGTTCGCACCCCTCCGAACAAGAGCAATTAGATGTCGATGTTTGTACCCCTCCAAACAAGAGTGACTAGATGTCGACGTTCGTACCCCTCTAAACAAGAGCGATTAAGATGTTCATACCCCTCCGAATAAGAGCGATTAGATGTTTGTGCACCTCCAACAAGAGCGATGTGTTCGTAACTCTCCGAACAAGAGCGATTGAGATGTTCATATTCCTCCGAATAAGAGCGATTATATGTTTGTGCGCCTCCAACAAGAGCGATGTGTTCGTAACTCTCCAAACAAGAGCGACAAAATGTTTGTACCCCTCTGAATAAGAACGATTAAGATGTGATGGATGTTGATAGTAATGATAGTGATAGTGTCGTTAAGCCAAGTGCACTTGACTGTATAGGCGATGAACGATGTACCTGAGACCTGCAAAAATGGAGTTTGCCAAAGGACCCGTTTGGACTGTGGTTGACTTGACTGACTTGGCTCAAGGTGACTTGACATGAGGTGACGTGACCAGCTTGTGTATGACTTGTGATGTGCAAAATGATTGTGTGTAATGTGATGTGATTGTGCTCGTGCAAGAAAGCAAAAGCAACTTAGATATGCATATAGCAACAAAAAAAAAATTCGTCATTTTTTGTTGCAAGAGGAAGGTACCGACTTTCTCCCGAAAAGAAAGACGTGAAAATGGATGAAGTGTAGGTGAAGTTTTGAGCTTCCCCAAAACAAATAAAAATGATAAAAAGAAGGGTGAAGTTTGTGAACTTCCCCAAAAAAAATGATAGAAAGAAGGGTGAAGTTTTCGAACTTCTCTATAAAATAAATGAGAGATGGAGAGAGAAGTAAGTTGAGTGCTGATGCATGTCGAATGAGTTGAATCATGTATATGCATTGCTTGTTGTATAAAGATTGGACCATCCTAAACTATCTTGAACGATGCTCCAGTGATGAAAGTATTTGGGTAACTTAGGATTTGAGGCTAAGTATCTTATACTTTGTGATGCAATAATGTCTTTAATTTGTTAATGAGTGACTTGAAAGACAATAAGGCATGCTTGGTGTGGATCAAGATTTCATGAAAAAGGGTTCCTAAGGGAAGGATAATTTGGCCATGTATGTATGTGTGAAAGATGATGTGTGTGAAAGTGACACTAAGGTTAGGTTGCAAAGGCTATGGCTATGGAAAAAAGATTTTGAGAAGAGCCAAAAGATGGTGACTATTAGGCTGGGTTGGCAAATGATGTAGGGTTCAAGCCCCCAAGTCTAGCGCTAAATGAAAAGGGATGAGCATTGGAGATCCCTTGATATTATCATGCATGATGTAAATGTGAATATGAATGATTTTGATTATGGCGGCACCTCGATGTGAGGTTGCCTACGTATCCATTAGGAATCAGGCCGATCGTAGCTCTAGCCGAACCTTGCACAAGTATGTGTATATCTCAAAGAGGTCTTTTTGAGGGTTGTTGTTATTTTACTAAGAACAATACAAGAGGGGGGGGGTGAATTGTATATGTAAAAATAAACTTAACTTTTTACGGAATTTTAAACTTGAACAAAGAAACAAGCTAAAGGAACACAAGGGGTTTTTACGAGGAAAAACTTCTGGGGCCCAACAATAAGAAATAACCTCGACCACTAGGGATTTTAAACTCAACTCTTTCACTAATTAGGCCAAACAACTTTGTTACAACCTAATTCTACTCACGGGCCACACCTTGAGTTCCTAAACTCAAGTTCCCGAACAACTGTTCCCTTAACAGTTGTTCCTCTCAACTTCACTTGAAGTTTTCTCACTTTAACTCGCATCACTCAAAGCTTCTCTCTTACAGAACTTCACTCAAAGTCCCCTTACCCCAAAAACCAAAATACAATTGATCAAAATAAACTCAGTGGAATTAGAGTAAGAACGCAAAGAACAAATGGCTTTTATGAGAGAATGATGGCACCGACACTTTACTTAGTTAAACTCACTAATTCACTTGGTCAGACACAAATTGGAACTTAATTAGACATTAGTATTTATAGTGGTAATAACTTAGAACGTGGTATTAAAACATGTGTTAGTGGTAAAATCATTATCCCATGATGTTCTTTACCCGGAGGAACACGTTCCTCAATCAACCCATGATCTCCATGATCACTGTTAAATGTGGGAGGAAATTGAGTTACTGCTCCCTTAATTTTAGCAACCACTTAAAGCATTATTTCAAAAATCTGATTTAATTAAAAAGCATTTTAATTATTAAAACCAAAATAAAATCCTTTTACCAAAAATATTATCTTTAAAATATTTTCCATAAAACCGAAAAGGATATTTATCTTTTATAAAAATAAAATATTTTCTTTAAAAAGATTTTCCTTAAAATCAGATTTTTCCTTAAATAAAACGGTTACCTAGAATCTAGGCATAAATTATTCAACAGACATAATTAAACCGTTGTAATGGTTCATCCTAAGTCTCGTTCCTTTTAATAGTTAGTTCCTTTAACTTATTAGTTAAGCGCCAGTGCGTTTGTTTCTTACAAAGGAACAAACGCTCATTCTCATTCTAAATTGCCATAGTTCCTTACCATTCTTACTCGTTCCTTAACAATGGAACTAGAAACAAAAAGCCTTGCTTTAGTCTTCTTGCTCCAATGCTGCTCCAGTACCAAATTATGAAACATCTTCACTTAGTCTTCAAAATCCAAACTTGATTTCTTCCTTGACTTAGTATTCTCTTTGTTCCTTTCATTGATACCTTGAAATTCATTTACTTAAACAACTTGTTAGTCCAATACTTAGTTTGCATCTTTGTTCCTTTGTCATCATCAAAACTAGGGTTCAACAATTTCTCCCTTTTTGATGATGACAACAAAGTTACAAACTAAGGAAAACAACAAATAACATAAGAGAATGAAAAAGATAAAATAATAATTTATATATAATTTATATAATTGAATTAATTAATATTTTTTTCAGTTTTTTCAAAAATTGCAATTTTACAATTTTTCCAACTTAGTTTGTTCCGTTATCTTTTCCCCTTTGTCATCGTCAAAAAGCTCAAACGCTTGGTGATTTTGGGAAGACTGTAATGCACAAGACCTTGATACCATTAACAAGCACCAAAAATGGTTAAGTTAGGAATTTCAAAGGTTAGACTTGCTCAAACATCAATCACATAATACTAGCCATTCCATGTAAGAAATTATGCACTCAAATCACAAACGAAGACAAATATAGCAAAAGTCATCTATTTATAGCACTTGTTCCATTAAAGTACAAAAGAGAAAAAGAAGAAAAGAAAAGAAACAAAAGCTAAGAATTCTTGTTCCTTTAAGAGAAACAAGAACTAGACATTAGGAAGGGAAGGAGAATGGTGTTCCTCGACGACTTCTTCCTCAACCACTTCTTCCAACTTCTTCATCACCTCTCCATGTTGCTCAACTAGTTGTTGCTTCAAACTGTTAATGGCTTGGACCATCATCTCCATGTTCTTTTGTTGTTCAATCACGGTATCACTGAGGACTTTCATTAAACCCATCATTTTATCGGTTTTAGCATCTAAAATCCAGTGAAGATGATTGTAAAACTTAATCATATGTTGAGCGGGGAGACACACTTCATTAACCTAACCAAACTCATCCGAAGGAACTTGTTCCTTTCCCTTAGAACCAGAGGCAGAGGATGGTTTAGGTGAAGGAACTGGGGTGTTTTCTTGTGAAGGACCCGTCGTGTTCCTTGGAGAGAAACAAAAGGTGAGGTGGTGGTGTAAATGGAAGGAAGAAAAGGTGGTTGTGGTGGAAGGTCGATAGATGTAGAGGAGAAAGGATTTGGTTCTTTCATCTCAACTTTCAACCTGTTCATAACCGAAAGGAACGAGAGAAGGATGAGGGAAAGATGGAAGGAATGGTGGTGAGGGTTACTTGGTATTTTTGGTGAAGATGGAGGAGTAGGTTCCTTAGGTAAATTTTGATCCCGTTCCTCTCGCATCGAGAGGGACTAAAGGTGAGTCCTTATTTAAAGGAACAGGAAGCAGTTTTAGCAATTTTCAACCTATTGCTTTGTCTAACACTCTTAGGAACAGGGAAGGGGAAGGCTTTTTTGGCAACGGTTTTGCGCCTCTTGGGTTTTGTTCCTTTGGTTCTCAGGGCGGGAACATGTTCCTCTAGTATAACTTCCACGGGTTCCTCTTCTACTGCCTTAGGCAGTTTTCTCTTGTGAGAGGAACTAGGAGCAATCCTCCCTTGAGTTAACACTCCCTCTTGGACGAGAGGTCCAAACCATACAAAGTCTTTTCATTGAGAATATTACCTTGTTTTATTCCCAAGGTAGGCCAACCAAGTAGTCTTCACTTTAAAGTGAGAAAGAAGAGAGGTGATCAATGCACCATAACCAACAACACAATGATTTTCAATGCAATGAGTTAGATGTTGGATAAAGAGAGAAGGGAAGTTTATTTGAATGTGTTGGTCAAGGCAAAACATATAACACATATCCAAGAGACCCACCTCATTCCTCTTTTCAGTTCGAGGAATGAGTGCTCTCCGAACAAGGTTAAACAGAATTTTGTGGACAGGAGAAAGAAGATTGTGATTTATTTTGTTTTGGCCAGCAGTTCCCCCAAAAGATTCAACAATGTCATCTTGGGAGAAATTGGGAAAGGCAACAGTTCCTTTTCTCTTAAAATACAGATCAGTTCCTTTGCAAGGAACTTCCCATATTTTTGCTAAAATTTCTTGGGAAAATTTTATTTTCTTCCCCCTAACTTCCGTAGTACATACTCCATCAGTGTTGATGAAGTTTGCACAAAATTCATCCATAGCTAAAGGAACTAGGGCATTGTTAAAAGCGGTTTCAAACAAGTATTCCATACCTTGTTCCTTTAGTATGTCGGTTAATTCATTGAACCTAACTTTCTTGGCCCACTCCAAATCAACACAAAATCCTAAGACATACCTTGAATCACTTCTTTCCACTCGTTTCTTGGAGGAAGAAGCAACAGTTCCTTTGGAAGGAACATGTGTAGCTTCTTCTTCCCCCTTAACTTGTTCCGAGGATTCTTCTTCATCATCTTCCCTAATTAGTTTTCTTCTTCTCACACTTCTCCTAGGTGACTCCAATTATTGCTCTTCTACCGCCATTGTTGTTTCTTGAGATTTTTCGATTTCTAGGGTTTTGGATGGAGAAGAGGGGTTTTCCATTTGAGAGGTTTTGGGATTTTTTGTTGTTGGAAAAGGTGAATTGAGTGAGGTTTTCGCCATTTGGTGAAAAGAATTTGAGGTTTTATGACGTGCGAAGAGGTGTGAAGGAGATGAATAATGGTGAAGTTGAAATGTTTAAGGAACACAGTTTGGGATGGAAGGAACAAGAAGATGCATGTAACAGTAAATGAAGAGTTACACGCGTGAAATTTAAAGGATAAAATTACAAAATAAAAGATAAAAAGAAAGAAAAGATAAAAGGGGAATCATGACTTGATTAAATCTGATTCCTATATTTTTGGGATTTTCGGTTTTTTAATTTTTATTGATTTTTTAATTTATGGAAAGAATATAAATTCTAAGGAACTTGTGCTATAGGAACAACTTATGCTAAATGTCAACATTCTTCATATCATGCATGTTTCTTTATCTTAGGAACAATAAGGGGAGTATTATGTGACATTTGTGAGTTGCTTTATTCCTTTGAATCCATGTACATGTTTTTAGCATCTTAATTTGCAATGGTCTTAGGTAATTAATCACAGTCACTTAATATCACATAGAGTAAGACAAATCAATTCAGACATGGGGGATTGGAATAGGAACAATTACTTAAGTTTTATTAAACCTAACTCAAGCCTTCATTTTTCATATCTATCTCTTTGTAGAGGCTTAGTTAGTATATCAGCAATCTGATTTTCAGTTTGACAAAACTCAAGTTTAATCAAACCTTTTTCCACATTTTCTTTTAAAAAGTGATGTCTGATATGTATATGCTTAACTTTTGAATGATGCACTGGATCTTTTGAAATACTAATGGCACTAGTATTATCACAATAAATAGGAACACAATTAAAGATTATTCCATAGTCACGAGTTGTTGTTTTATCCAAAGCATTTGAGAACAACATGCGGCGAGGCTACATATTCTGCTCAGCAGTGGATAAAGCAACTGTGTTTTGTTTCTTGGTACTCCAAGAAACTAAACTATGACTAAGAAATTGAACCATACCTGAGGTACTTTTCCTATTTACAAGATCCCCAGCATAATCAGCATCAACATATCCTCTTGACTCAAATGTATCACTTCTTGGATAGAAAAGTCCAAGATCATCTTGTTCCTTTAAGATATCTAAGAATTCTCTTCACGGCGGTTAGATGAGACTCCTTGGGATTAGCTTGAAATCTAGCACACAAACCAACACTAAAAGCTATGTCTGGGATGACTAGCGAGTTAGATACAAAAAGTGAACCAGTCATGCCTCCATATTTTGTTTGATCAATACTTGTTCCTATGGAATCTTCATCTAATCTAGTTGAGGTTCCCATAGGAGTGTGATTTATCATTGAATTTTCGAGGCCATATTTCTTTAGCGGTTCCTTTATGTATTTTTGTTGGTGAATAATTATTCCTTTTTCGGTTTGCTTAATTTGTAACCCAAGAAAGAAATTTAACTCTCCCATCATACTCATCTCAAATTCATTACTCATAAGTTTTGAGAACTCTTTGCACAATGATTCATTAGTTGCTCCGAAAATAATGTCATCAACATATATTTGAACAAGTAGTATGTCAGTTCCTTTCGATTTTAGAAATAAAGTTTTATCCACTTTTCCTCTTTTAAAGTTGTTTTCTAAAATGAACTTTGATAATCTCTCATACCATGACCTGGGCGCTTGCTTTAACCCATAAAGAGCCTTGTCAAGCTTCTAGACATGGTTTGGGAGATCATTGCTTTCAAATCCAGGGGGTTGTTCAACATATACATCTTCATTTTAATAGCCATTTAGAAAAGCACACTTAACATCCATTTGATATAGTTTAAATCCCATATAAGCGAAATGCAATTAGTATTCTAATGGCTTCAAGTCTAGCAACAGGGAGCAAAGGTTTATTCATAGTCAATTCCTTCTTGTTGATTATAACCTTTTACTACAAGTCTAGGTTTGTTCCTTACAATTGTTCCATACTCATCTAGTTGATTTCTAAACACCCATTTTAAGTCAATCACTTTTTGTTGTTTAGAAGAGGGAACTAGATGCCATACCTTGTTTCTTTCGAACTCATTGAATTCAGCTTGCATAACAGGTGATCCAATCGAAATCGGTTAGGGCTTCTTCATGATTTCTTGGTTCTATCATTGATAAGAACGCATGAAATGCACAAAAATTCCTTAACCGAGATCTAGTTTGCGTACCTTTGGATATGTCACTTATTATGAGTTCCACTTGGATGTGATTTTTGATGTCTCCACGGTTTTGGTTGAAACTCCCTTATAGGAACAAATTGTTCCTCTTGAGTTTCATGAGAGGATGAGGAGCTTTGTTCACTTGTTCCTTTTTCAGCAAGTGTTGAATCAGTTCCTTCAATATTCTCGTTCTTAGTAGGAACATGAACAACTCCACCATCTTGAGGAACAGGAACATCATTGTTATGAATATTTTCATCTCCTTCGTTCCTTTCCTCTTTTATTTCTTGTTCCTTAATTGAATCTGCATCTTTCTCATTTGGTCGTACCAAGCCAATCTCAAAGTCATCAACTTGTTTGCTTGGATTAAAGTTGTCAGATTCATCAAAGATTATGTGAACACTTTCTTCAACACACATAGTTCTTTTATTGTAAACTCTATAGGCCTTACTATGTGATGAATATCCTAAGAATATTGCTTCATCACTCGTAGCATCAAATTTTCCAAGATTATCTTTCCTATTGTTATGAACAAAACATTTGCAACCAAATGTTCTGAAATGAGTAATATTGGGTTTCTTTCCAAAATAAAGCTCATAAGGAGTTTTGTTAATGATAGGTCTCATCATGACACGATTTATTATGTTACAAGCTGTATTAACTGCCTCTGCCCAAAAGTTCCTTGGAAGTTCACTAGCAATTAGCATGGTCCTAGCCATTTCTTCCAAAGTTCTATTTTTCCTTTCTACAACCCCATTTGTTGTGGTGTCCTAGGGGCAGAAAAATTATGATCTAGGCCATGGTTTACGCTTAAGTCATCAAATTTATAATTTTTAAATTCTTTACCATGATCAGATCTAATATGCATTAATTTGTGACCACTCAAATTTTGAACTCTTTTAGCAAAGACAAGGAACTCATCATAAGTCTCATCCTTACTAGAGAGAAAAATAACCCAAGTATACCTAGAGTAGTCATCAACAATAACTAACACATACCTCTTTCCACTTCTACTTTGAATTCTCATAGGGCCACACAAATCCATATGAATTAATTCCAAAGGTTTTGTGGTGCTTACAACACTTTTAGATTTGAAAGAGGATCTAATATGCTTTCCTTTGGCACATGCATCACAAACTTGATCAATTTGAAATTTTATAGATGGTAATCCCAAAACAAGATCTTTTGATCGAAGTTTATCAAGTAATGAAAAGCTAGCATGTCCTAGACGCTTATGCCATAAGAGTGGATCATCTTCAATAACACTAAGGCATGCCAAATTGTTTTTAGGAACAAGATCAAGATCCACAATATATGTGTTCCCTTTCCTTGTTCCTTCTAAGATGACACTCTTAGAGTTAATGTTAATGATCAAGCATTTTTCACTATTAAATTTAACAACATTTCCCTTGTCACAGAATTGGGAAATACTTAACAGATTATGCTTTAAACCTTCAACTAAAAATACATTATCAATGGAATGTGATGGTGACTTACCAACCTTACCCATGGCAACTATGTTACCTTTCTTATTGTCACCAATAGTCACACTTCCACCTTCATAGGTTGAGAGTGAGAGAAACATAGATTTGTCTCCTGTCATATGCTTAGAACAACCACTATCAAGATACCAAGTGTTGTTCCCCCTCACTCCAACCTGCAAAAATCAACTAGTTGTTAGTTGTAGGAACCCCTTGTTTCGTGGGTTCCTGTTCTTGACTAGCACTTGGTTTGGCAACCCATTTCATGTTGCACAATTTCACATTTTTGCCAATCATTCCAGTTCTTAGTTGACATTGAGTTATGTAATGACCTAGCTTACCACAATACATGCATATTTCATCACAAGGTAGGTCAACATATTTCTTAGGCTTGTTCCTCTTCTTGTAGTTTTCAAAACCAAGGCCTTCTTTTCTTTTAGTCTGTGGTCTTTCAATCCACTTAGGAACATCCATCACTTTGCCTCTGTTCCTTGCAATAACCAGTTCCTTCTTGAGATTACAGATTTGTTCCTTTAAAACATTTTTCTCTTTATTCAAATTTTCGATCTCAGATCTGTAACCTTTCAAAGGAGTTGATCTAGTATCAAAGGAACTTAGAACAGGGATAAATTCCTTTAAGTGTGAAATTTCTAAATTGATTAGATAATTTTCATTCTTCACACTCTCATATGATTCCTTGATTTTTAAATTTTTATCAAATAAATCAAAGAACCTAGTTTCAACATCAGTTTTCATTTTCTTAAGCCATTCTATATGTTCTTTACAAACTTTAACAGCTTGTTCAGTTTGCTCACGTTTTTCACGTTCATCTCTACATTCAAGAATTGCATCATAAAGAAGATCATAAATTTCAGGCCTAGTTTTGCCATCTAAGTCTGATTTAAGTCCATGTTGGCTTACCTCGACTTTTTCTTCATCTTCTTTTTCGTCAGTGTTTGCCATGAGACAAAGATTTGCAGTTTCTTCAGTTTGTTGTTCTTCTTCCTCTTCAGTCTCTGAATCTCCCCAAGCTGCTATCATAACCTTTCGAACGTTCGCTTTAGAGAAAAGTGCTTTGGATTCCTTGTTCCTTTCAGCGAAGCGTTCCTTGTTCCTTTCTTTGGTCTTATCATTTTCCCAAAGTGGACATTCCTTGATGAAGTGTTCTGTACTACCACATTTATGACAAGCAGCTTTGTTAGAAAACCTTTTAGTTTTACCTTTGAAGTTCCCATTCTTCATGTTCCTATACATCTTTCGAAATTTTCGAACCATGAGTGCTGCTTCCTCTTCTTCTGAGTCAGAGTCATCTTCATCATCTACTTTAAGGGCAATAGATTTTGACTTAGAGCTTTCACCATACTCAGTATCAAGGTGAAGCTCATGAGTCATAAGTGATCCAGCAAGCTGTTCCAAGTTGAACTTAGTGAAGTCATTTGTTTCTTGTAAAGCAATGACCTTAGCCATCCATCTATCCTTAGGAAGATTCCTAAGAACTTTTCGAACCTGTTCTTCTAATGAAATAAACTTACCAAGAAGCTAACTCATTAATAATGTTAGTAAAACGAGTAAACATCTCTTGTATGCTTTCCTTAGTCTTCATGGAGAACAGTTCATATTGATTCATTAGTAAATCAATTTTAGATCTCTTGACTTCATTAGTTCCTTCATGGGTTACTTCTAGTAAATCCCATATTTGCTTTGCGGATTTGCATCCCATGATCCTATTGTGTTCATGGGGTCCAAGTCCACAATGCAAGAGTTTAACAACCATTGCATTTACTTCCACTTTTTCGAAATCAGTTTTGTCATATTCAGAGATGGGTTTAGGAATTACCTCATTTTTGTCATTAGTAGTTGTGACCTCAAAATCACCAACCTCAATGACTCTCCATACCTGGTAGTTTTCGGCCTTGATGAATATCTCCATCCTGTTCTTCCAGTAGGAATAAAACTTTCCATTGAACATGGAAGGCCTTTGCGTAGAGTAACCTTCCTCAAGTTTCTCGGTGGTATTCATTGTTCCTTGGATCTTTTTCTCAATATGGTTTCCTATCCTTCGTGAGTTCTGGCTCTGATACCAATTGTTATTTTACTAGGATCAATACAAGAGGGGGGGTGAATTGTATATGTAGAAATAAACATAACTTTTTGTGGAATTTTAAACTTGAACAAAGAAACAAGCTAAAGGAACACAAGGGATTTTTACGAGGAAAAAACTTCTTGGGCCCAACAAGAAGAAACAACCTCGACCACTAGGGATTTTAAACTCAACTCTTTCACTAATTAGGCCAAACAACTTTGTTACAACCTAATTCTACTCACGGGCCACACCTTGAGTTCCTAAACTCAAGTTCCTGAACAACTGTTCCCTTAATAGTTGTTCCTCTCAACTTCACTTGAAGTTTTCTCACTTTAACTCGCTTCACTCAAAGCTTCTCTCTTACAGAACTTCACTCAAAGTCCCCTTACCCCCAAAAACCAAAATACAATTGATCAAAATAAACTCAGTGGAATTAGAGTAAGAAGGCAAAGAACAAATGGCTTTTATGAGAGAATGAAGGCACTGACACTTTACTTAGTTAAACTCACTAATTCACTTGGTCAGACACAAATTGGAACTTAATTAGACATTAGTATTTATAGTGGTTATAACTTAGAACGTGGGATTAAAACATGTGTTAGTGGTAAAATCATTATCCCATGATGTTCCTTACCCGGAGGAACACGTTCCTCAATCAACCCATGATCTCCATGATCACTGTTAAACGTGGGAGAGAATTGAGTTCTTCGCTCCCTTAATTTTAGCAACCACTTAAAGCATTATTTCGAAAATCGATTTAATTAAAAAGCATTTTAATTATTAAAACCAAAATAAAATCCTTTTACCAAAAATATTATCTTTAAAATATTTTCCAGAAAACCGAAAAGGATATTTATCTTTTATAAAAATAAAATCTTTTCTTTAAAAAGATTTTCCTTAAAATCAGATTTATCCTTAAATAAAACGGTTACCTAGAATCTAGGCATAAATTACTCAACAGACATAATTAAACCGTTGTAATGCTTCTAAGTCTAGTTCCTTTTAATAGTTAGTTCTTTTAACTTATTAGTTAAGCGTCAGTGCGTCTGTTCCTTACAAAGGAACAAACGCTGATTCTCATTCTAAATTGTCATAGTTCCTTACCATTCTTACTCGTTCCTTAACAATGGAACTAGAAAAAAAAAGTCTTGCTTTAGTCTTCTTGCTCCAATGCTGCTCCGATACCAAATTATGAAACATCTTCACTTAGTCTTCAAAATCCAAACTTGATTTCTTCCTTGACTTAGTATTCTCTTTGTTCCTTTCATTGATACCTTGAAATTCATTTACTTAAACAACTTGTTAGTCCAATACTTAGTTTGCATCTTTGTTCCTTTGTCATCATCAAAACTAGGGTTCAACAGTTGTAACGTGGTTAGGTTAAAGGTTAAAGAAGAAAGGGATAAAGGCTCAAGATCCTAGATAAGCCCCAAAGGTGTGCAACTTTGCATTTGAATCTCGGTATTTGTAAGGTTGAGGTTTATTTTGGAATTCGTATATTGCTTTGAATTTTATTTTGGAATTTGCTATGGAAAAGTGTGGGCAATCCCGATCATGCGGTCTATCACTCATTTAGCATTCATGTTTCTGAGGCACGCTACCAAGCACTCGATAAGAGACGCAATTCGAGACATGTTCATATCAAAAACATTGGAACACTTGCCCTTTCACACTTTTGTTTTTGTTTGCTTTTGAATTTTTGGACTTTTGAATTTGAATTTTGGTTTGTATCACTCAGCTTTTTGTATTTGGTTTGTATCACTCAACTTTTTGTATTTGGTTTTGCACATTGCATAGGCTGCACACCATCCCATCCCAAGGTTAGGTAGATGTGGGGTAAAAAAATGAAGGTCAATCGTTAGACGAGGCTCAAAGTAGGTTGTCAAGAAAGGAGTCGTGTGTTTGAAAGGTAAAGGGAATAATGTAGGCTACAAAGGGTGCCTGCAATCATTGGTATACCTTATGCTTAGTTCGGCAAGGATTTTCTTATTATTAAATGGGAGTGAGGTGTGAAGTGAGAAACAAAATGATGATCATATGCAAGGAAAATAAATGCTCATATTATTAAGTGGAAAAGGTAAAAACGAAACACATTGTATGACATAGTTGGGGAAACCAATGATAGACTTGTTGGGGGAAGGGTTGAAAAAGAAAGCATGAAATCTCGACGTTGAAGTCCGCCTCGTGCCTCATCCTCGTCATTACTCAGTCTTTTGGCCACTCGGAGGGACTGGAAGTTTATTGTTGTCAATCAAGTCTTGGATAACCTCCTTAAACTTCCAACAGTCCTCTGTAGTGTGGCCTCTTCCTTGATGGTATTTGCAATGGGAGTTTGGGTCCCATTTTGGAGGACTAAATTCTGGAGTTGGATCTTTAATGGGTCCAATGGGTGTGATCAATCCCTTGCTATGGAGACGATCGAAAGCAGTGTCATAAATCATGGCAAGAGGAGTAAAGACCCTCTTTGGTTTTTGGGTTCATGGCTTGGGCGTGTCCAAAGCCAACACTTCGTTGAGGTCAAAGCTACTAACATGATTGGTGGAGTTATGGGCTTGGAAGACGAAGAAGAAAGATTGTCGTTCTTCTTTCCTTTCCAAGTGTTGATGTTGTCATTATTGGCTTCAAACCTCATCAACTCATCTTCAATTTTGATTCCAATGTTGTAGACCGCATCAAAGGTGCTTAGTCCCAAGAACCTGAAGTGTTGCTTGTATTTAGGTTGTAGATTTTTGATGAAGAGACGAACCAGCTCCTTTTCTGGAGGTACATCGACCATTTGAGAGGAGGTTTGTCTCCACTTGGACAAGTATGCCGTGAATCCTTCATTATCCTTTTGCCTAAGGATTTCAAGCTCTCGTTGGGATGTCTTAATTTGGATATTGCACTTGTATCTTTCGATGAAGTGGTAAGTGATGTCTTCCCATGATTTGGTGACTTTAGCATCGAGAGAAAAGAACCATTGTTGACAAACATGCTCAAGAGAGAGAGGAAACAATGTAGGGTAGAGTGCAATCCCAACTCCTTTGATAGCCATGGTGGCTCGAAATGCCTTCAAATGAAAAATAGGATTGTCCATGGGTGCGAACTTGGGGATGTCGGTAGTAGTAAATAGTTAGGAAGAAATATGCTGATATAAAAAGATAAAGGAAAAAAAAAGACATTAACAACATAGTATTACAATAACGTAGGTTTGATAAGGACTTGTATGGATGAATATTATTGCTAGTTGAAGTGGAGGAGTGGAGCATCAATCTCAAAACATGTCAGATTTATCCCATTTTGATGTACAAACAAATCAAACTAAAACTCATTAATGTAATTATAACTTCGTATTTTTATAATTTAGTAAATCAACCAAACTTGTACAGTATATATCTTTATACTACCTTCATTTCATATCATTTGCAACGATTTGATATAAGTGTGAGTAGAAAATGTCTAATCGTTCCAACTAATATGAAACAGAGGTAGTATATGAATTTTTTTTTGTCAATCAACCAAGCTTGGAATAATCCATGAACCAAGAACAATAAATTAACATGTTCTTTTGATCTTGATTATTGAATTGATAATAAAACCTATTTTGTTTTCTTATTTTCTGTCAGGAATTGTGTTTTTCCTTGAGTTGTATTATTGTAGAAGGAAGAATATATACAAACTAAGTATCGGGCTCATAGTACACATAGCCCATTAAATACACAAAGCAATAAGAACCTACTAATTATAAATAGTAAGTATAATATTAGGGCCTAACACCCCCCTCAAGTTGGAGCATGCAAATAAAAAATGCCCAACTTGCCCAAAAGATACATGAATTGTTGCTTGCCTAAAGCCTTCGTAAAAATATCCGTAAGTTGATCAGTCGTCTTTACGTGAGACGGACGAATAACGCCTTCCTCAATTGCATCCCTAACATAATGACAATCAACCTCAATATGCTCTGTACGTTCATGAAAGACCGGATTTTGAGCTATATGTAATGCCGATTGACTATCACAAAATAAATTAATCGCACTCGGATGAGAGACACCAAACTATCAAGAAACGCCTTCAACCATTTCAATTTCGATGTTACCGTTGCCATGGAGCGGTACTCTGCCTCCGCAGAAGAACGAGAAACAGTATGTTGTTTCTTAGTTTTCCAAGAAATCGGGGAACGACCAAGAAATACCAACCAACCAGTAATAGACCGTCTCGTCAAAGGGCAACTAGCCTAATCTGAGTCGCACCAACCTGTCAACTGCAAATCACAATCTGAGCTTAAAAGAATCCCTTGTCCCGGACAACCTTTCAAGTAACGAACAGTACGAAGGGCAGCATCCCAATGATCTTGACGAGGTTGTCGCATAAATTGAGACAATATATGAACAGTCTAAGCGAAATCAGGACGAGTAAAAGACAAATAAATCAAATGACCCACAAGTCGTCTATACATCTCGGGATCATCAATGAGAGGTTTATCCGATTTTGCTAAATTATGATTTTGCTCAATCGGAAAACCTGCCGGTCGAGCACCCAACAAACTTGCTTCCGAAATAATATCAAGAGCATATTTCCGTTGACATAAAAAATATGCCTTCCGGACTTCTAGCAACTTCAATACCAAGAAAGTACTTTAAGACCCCTAAATCTTTCATATGAAAACAGTCACACATATATGCCTTAAATGTAGAAATTGTAGAAGAAGTATTCCCGGAAATTATCAAGTCATCAACATACACTAGAACACTGAGATGAACATCCCCTTTATTCAAAGTGAATAAAGAGTAATCTGAATACGATTGGGAAAGACCGTACCTTTTGAGAGAACAGACCAATTTTGCAAACCAACAACGGGGTGCTTGTCGAAGACTGTACAAAGACTTCTTTAGACGACATACCATGCCGGATTGAGTACCGTGGAATCCGGGAGATGGCTTCATATATACCTCTTCATCGAGGTCACCATGAAGAAAAGCATTATGAACATCCATTTGATGCAATTCCCAATTTTTTGCAGCAGCAACAGCTAGGAAAGTACGAACGGTGACGATTTTAGCTACGAGAGTAAATGTCTCGTTATAGTCAATACCTTCGACCTGATGATTACTGAATATAATGAGACGAGCTTTTAACCGCTCAACAGTGCCATCCGAATTATATTTAATTTTGTAGACCCATTTGCACCCACGAACTTTCTTTCCCGGAGGTAAATTTTCCATCACCCAAGTTTCATTATCTTCCAAAGCAGAAATTTCCTTTTGCATAGCCTCTCTCCACCCCTCATGGTTCATAGCCTCATTGAAATTACGGGGCTCAATTCCCGCATCTACAGCTGCAATAAATACACGGTGTCGCATGGAAAATTTATCACAATTCACAAAGTGTGCTAAAGGATAAGGAGTACATGAGGAGCTTGGAGCGGACAATGAACTTTGCGATGGACCCGGAGTGGAGACAGTATGTGCAACATAATCACGGTGCCAACTCGGAGGATGCCTTTCACGATGGCCAAAACCAAGAATAGTATAAGAGGGGCTGCCAATTTCGGAGGATGCAGCTTCGGACGATGCAGCAGTAGCACTGGCAGGAGATGCCATGGGTGGGCCATGGCTGGAGCTGCTAGCAGTGGCAGTGGTAGGAGACGCCACGGGTGGGTCGTGGCTGGAGCTGGAAGCCACGAGGGACTGTGGTCGGGGTTGTCGAGTGTTTCAGGTTGAAGAGCAGCTTCACCAACCTCTAACACATGCTCTAAATCATCCAAAAAAATCAATATCAATCCCAACATTGTCCGTAGACACTTCCTCGGTACCCACATGAGTAGTATTCAAATCATTAGTATTTGCAAACAGAAATTCATTCTCATAAAATTTTACATCACAGGAGACAAAAATTTTACCCGTTTCCAAGTCATACAACTTCCAACCTTTCTTGCCATGAGGATAACCCACAAACACACACTTTCGACTCCTAGGGGCAAATTTGTCACCCTTAGCCTTTTGGTTATGAGCAAAACACAGTGAGCCGAACACCCTCAATTCATCAAAATTAGGTTCTTTGCCAAACAGGATTTCATATGGTGTTTTGCTTGCTAGTAAACGGGAGGGAGTGCGATTAATTAAATAGACCGCCCCAAGGACGCATTCACCCCAAAAACCAATCGGCAAATTGCCTTGAAACATCAATGCGCGACCTACATTCAATATGTGTTGGTGTTTACGTTCAACCTGGCCATTTTGTTGAGGCGTACCAACACAAGAAGTTTGAAAGATAATGCCATTTTCAGTAAAATACGGGATCATATGTTTAAATTCCATACCATTGTCACTTCGCACACATTTGACAGTTACATCAAATTGATATTTAATCATGGCAAAGAAAGTGCAAAAGGAAGAATAAACTTTAGTTTTGTCATGCAATAAATAAACCCAAACACCTCTCGAAAAATCATCAACAATAGTCGAAAAATAGTGTGCACCACAAGAAGAAGGTGTCTTATACGACCCCCCACAAATAACAATGTTTCATTTCAAAAATACGAGTAGCCCTACTATCAATATTAGAAAAACTATCCCGTGATTGTTTAGCCTGAGGACAAATATCACAAGCTTTATTCAAGGTTTTACTACTAGAACTAGCACGAATAGCAGGCACTAACTTGACAACTCTATCCGACGGATGTCCCATACGCCGATGCCATAGCTCAAATGTAGACACCTCCGGACCTGTCACCACACATACTGTAGGTAACCGCCGGAAATAGTAGAGTCCATATATTCGTTCACCGCCTCCAATTAGGCTCCCCGAGCGTTGGTGTAACACCATGGTTTTCCCTCCTATTTTTTCGCGCTTATTTGTCCCTGAGTTGATATTTATTCACTAAAAGTGTAGTTTTTTATTCTAAAAAAAATTATATCGTATAAGTTATATTTTGTCAACTTGTTTAAAACTTTATTTATTGAGTATATGTTATTATTATATTTATTTTAAAATATATTTATTTTTAAGGTAGTTAAAATACGCGTTAGGATACGTTTTATATTTTATCGACTTTGTACGCGTTTCGGACTGTTTAAAGCTCAAACACATGAACCCATTTATTTTTTTTATGAGGGCCGAAACTGTTCAGATTTTTGAGGGAAGAATTTCTGAATTTTAGACTTTGTAACACCCATTTTAATACCCCATTATTAACATAATCATAGCCATCAATACAGCTTATAACTCCCACACTTGCACCTTATTTTCAGCCTTCTTTGGAGTCTTTTGGACAGAAAAAAAAACTGCTGTATTGTTTCCTTGCTTGCTGCCGTGAAATTGGAAGTAAACAAAGCTGAAGTTTCTCATTCTTCATCTCACCAACAATCACCTTATTTTGCTCTACTCTTCCACGCTAAAAATCCCATCTTTTGTTACTAAGAGCCTCTAGTTACTAAGTGTTTGTTCGTGGCTAGGAGGTGATCACGTGGAGGACGAACCGACGCACGGTGACGGGAACTAGACGACTTTGCTTCACTCCTCCAGTTGGCCCAGGTAACTAACGGCATCAGGGCCGTCTTAAATAATTCGGAGGCCCTGTTCTAATCTTTAAAATGAGGCCCCTAATACAAATAAATGTGCGATAATCAAAATTTTATTTTATTATGATAATATTTGGCAGAAGTATTTGATAGAAGTCAAAATTCATGGTAAACTATCTAATCCATAAATTTCAACCCGGAAAAATGGATCGATATTGGTAAACTATATGTGTAAGTGTAGCTGACAGGAGCATTTTCATTCCATATTCCCATTCCCAATTCATATTTGGTAAACGAAAAACAACAAACAAAAATCAGAATATCTAACACTTTCAATACTGATCCATCAACACTTTCTAAAAATCATTATCTTTAAAAATCTTATAAATATGAAAAAACTAAATGCATTTACGATAGTTTTGACAGTTGCATTACAGTCATAAATTAGGTGAGACTACAAATTATACCTAGAATTCATATTGGCGACCAATTCAAAAACTTTTTCAACTAATTATATAAGAAATTACACCATGTTAATCAAACAGAAAAGAAAAAAAAACACTAATGAACAACAAGAACAGAAAACTACATGCGAGAGTGAAGTCTGCCTCTAATTATGGAACATTTAAAAAAAAAATGGGATTTTCTGCAAATTATCTGGTGATGCAATCGAAGTCTTGAAATTGCCCGAATTAGAAAATGGAGAACTGGAGACTTGGAGAGTACTTCGATCAATCGGATGGTATTTTATATATGAATCGATTTTTTCGGACTAAAATTCTTATTCGTATAATGGTGGTTTGAGAAATCATTGAGATTGGGTGGAAATACATAGGGGCTAAAAAATTTAGCCGTTTGATATAGAAAAGATTGGTGATTTAATCTTTCAATTGACTGTTATTCTTGGCTTGATTGAGAGAGGAAGGGGAAAGATTAAAAGTGTTAAAAGAAACTTTGGTTAAAGCAAGGAAATAAATGACAGTTGCATAATAATAGAATATAGGAAATCTAAACTTTTATGGAAATTGCAATTAGAGGAGAAGAATATGGAGAATTGAATGGAGTTTATTCATTAATGGAAGGTTGACAAAATTGAAAAGCATATTTGACGGGATTTGGGAGAGATGAAGGCATGAAGCGTTTTTTACTTTTTTTTTTGGGGCCCTCAAAATTTCGGGGCCCTGTGCAACTGGGCAGCTTGCACAGGCCCATAACCGGCCCTGAACGGCATTCCTAGTACGATTAGAATCAACGGCATTCCTAGTACGATTAGAATCCTTTTAGGATTTATCTAGTTTTAATACTAAGTTGGGTTAGTGTTGATCTTAGGAATTTGAATGGGATGTTATATGTTGTTGTCATGTGTTTTTTATGAATTATATGATTATGTGATTACTGTGGTTTTGTATTTTGATAAATACGATGATATATAACCATATAATTTTAAGTTAGAGGTTGTGTTCATGTAGTGTTCATGTTTCCTTTGCGTTTATGGTTTGTATGTTCAACTTTGTCATCTCGGTAATTTCCGAATTGGCAGCAATTATTGTTATTACAAGTATCAGCATGAAGTATAACTTGTAAGGCAAAGACTTGATCTCTGTGGCTAGTTTTGGTATTGAGAATTTTTGTTTAAATGAGGTGTGGTAGGAGAAACTGAGTCAAGGTGTAGTAGAGTTGTTAGAAGCATGATCTGTTTTTTTTTTTATTTTCTTTATCTTCTAGCGTGTTACACTTGGTGGTGAAGAGGAATGCGAATCAATTTCTGCTATGAGTTCTACATTTGTACTTATATTTTTTTTTTTCTTGTTCTTCTAGTTATTATTAAACTAAACACATGGTTCACCTTATGAATTTCTTTGTGGGTGTCTTGCTGCCACGGTTACATTTGAGATGTTGGTTCTGACTTTCTCATTGAGATTTTACATTATTATTATCTTTAGCTAAGCTGTGGTTTAGTTTTATATCATTGCATTTAGCACTTTTGATAGGTTAGTATTATGGCCATGTTTTCAAGAGGTGTCATATATAAGTATATAACACAAGTGATTTTATTGTTTTATGATGATTTGGTTTGTTTGTATCAAGTTGAGAGTATAATAATGTTGTACTTTTACTAATCAATATCTAAGTTGTCGACGTTATAGTACTCGAGGGAGAATAATACTGTCTTTAGTACCGTTTCGCCAAGAGTTATGTACCGGGGGTATTATAACTTACGTTGTAATTAACCTTGTACCCAAACTCAGACAACGAGAGTGTAGTAGTTGGAGTATTTGATTATACTGTGTTTTTGGTGTATAAGTATGTTTTAATGTTGGTTTATTCTTTTCAGTTGGGTGAAATGATTTTTTATTAGTATTATAAATTACTATTACTTTGAGAAGAATAAATATCGTTGAAATGAGACTTTTGGTTTGCGATCCTGGTTTCTGCTGATTTTAGGGTGTAAGGCCTGAAGGGCATCCTTATTATTTATATTTGATGAATAATTGGATGAATAAATTATAGTATTTATTTGTAGAAATATTTTATTAAGATTAAGATATTCGGTGGGATAGATGTAGTCCCCGGTGAAGAACATGCCAACCACCTAGGTTGCGATTTAGGGGTATTACCTGGGTTAATTGTTGTCGTCCGAGAGGTTGGGAAGTACTGAGGTGGGTACTATCCTGCATCGGGAGTTTGGCCATTCTTAGACACAGGCAGTAGGGAACGTAAGCTCATAGGCTGTCTGGAGATTTCGATCGGACAAACCTTAGGAAGTGGGTTGCGATCCACTGGCGTTCTGCTCTTTCTCAAAAGCTATTATATTATTTTGTTTAATTATTTTGGAGGCTTATGGTATAGATCTTGTATGCTTATCCTAAGTTTAGTATTGTTGATTTAATTTATTTAACCATGTTAAACTGTTAGTTGTTGTTTGGCTGTTATTTGGTTCAGTTTGATATTTTATGTTGATTGGGACTTATTTATTAATGCTTGATAACTTCTACGTGGATCCTAATTGAGCTGGGAGAGCTCTTAGTTACTCCCCACTGACTGTGGATGTTTGTTGATATATTTTGCAGGTTAATATGTTGCAGTATGGTTTTGTCATGGGGTTTGAGAGATACCGACGAGCTTAATTAGGAGGATTACTTATTTCGTTTCTTTGCTTTATATGTGGGATTTTGGGATCATGTTATCTCGTTATAGATACTTTTGGATTAATGTTCTTTGTGATTTATTTTGTTGTTGTTTTAGATTTTATTTGAACTTTAGAGTGACACTGTCCGTCTTGATGATATTTCCACTATTGTCTACTACTTAATAAATCTTTCTATTTTGTTTATTCATTGCCGATGAATGGACGGAGTGTTACAGTTGGTCCTGTATAGCACATAAAGAATCAGTGAATCGGACATGACAATGCGAATCATCAATCATTTTAGACACTGATATTAAATTGCAATTTAAATTGGGAACAAATAAAACATGTTCAAGAATAATTCCGTCATCCAGAAACACTCGCCCCTCCTTCGTAGCCATAGCTTGAGCACCATCAGGAAGACCAACAGGGCACGGTAATATGGATCGCACATCCATTAGACATGACTCATCACTGGTTACGTGGTGAGAGGCGCCCGTTTCAATGATCCAAGATAGGAAAACAGACTCACCAAGCATCTTATCCTGTTGACGGTTATTAATCATATTCAACAAAATTCGAACATGCTCGGGTTGTAATTCAGATAAAGCCGATATTGTATCTTGCGAAGGTGGAAAAGAAACACCAGCAAGAGAACTCCCCACGGCATTAACACGCACCGTGGGCATGGTTTGAGTAGAAGAAGCAGGATTTGAAGTAAGCTTGCTTTGATCAGAAGAAGTGACAGCAGTAGACGGTTTAGGGGCGTGCTGGCAGATGCGGAAGTACCCCCCTTCTTACCGTATTTTTCCAGTAACCAAGGCGGGTAACCATGAAGCACAAAGCAACCCGTATGAGTGTGTCCTGAACGCTGGCAGTGAGTGCAGAATTGCTTAGATTTATCAACACGAGTTGTCGATGAGGAAGGCCTGCGGTCAAGGGGTAAGGCAAAGACATGAGCTTCATCCTTCTCCATTTGAGCCTTGCCATGAGCAATGCCACGAGAGCATTCCTCTTAGAGAAGCGCCTGATACGCTCGGTCTAGAGTTGTGGGAGGCTGTTGAGACAAAACATTTATCCTCACCGCTGCATACTTATCATCATCGATACCAATTAGGAATTGGTGCAATTTTTCCTCCTCTCGATCTAATTCGTATTTTCCAGCAACATTGCAAGAACAATTCCCACACTCGCAGCCATGGGGAGGCTTGAGACGAATGAGTTCATCGGAAAATCCCATCAAGGTATTATAATAGTCCTCAACGGACATGCTCTTCGACTGTTTGCAATTGGTTATAGCAGCTAGGGGTGTTAATGAGCCATGGTGGCTCGCAAACTATTCGAGCTCGGCTCGGTCAAAGCTCGGCTCGAGAGGGCTCGACTCGAGTTCGGGATCGGCTCGAGACCTTAACGAGCCGAGCCTGAGCCTCCTTAAATTCGGCTCGAAAGTTCGTGAACAAGCTCGAAAGTTCGTGAACAAGGTCGAAAGTTCTTGAACAAGCTTGAAAATATTTTAGATAGTTTTTATGTAAAATAGTAATGTCCCACATCGTTAGAGAAAGTACACACAACCTTGTTTTCCCTATATAATCTTATTAACCTTTAAGTCTTTAATTATACTTCTTGTTTGATTTGTGTTATTTATAATGTTGGACTTTATATGAATATATGAAGTCCTCCATTTGTAAATATAAAATTAATTATAATACTATAATTTAAGTGAGGCCAGCAACATTTGCAAATTTATTAGAACAAACTAGTGGAAAAAAACGCAAGGGCTGCGGTGCAAGGGCTGCGTTTTTTAAAAGCGCAACCCTTAATAGTGAAGGGCTGCGGTTAGCCCAAAAACCGCAGCCCTTTTAGTGAAGGGCTGCGGTTAGCCGAAAACCACAGTCCAACAAGTAATAAAGGGCTGCGGTTTTGGGTCAACCTGCAGCCCTTTATATTTGATTCTCGCGCGGGCTTATGGGCTAGCTTATATTAAGCGTACAAATTATGAAACCTAGCTAACAGCGCCGAATTTTAATAATTCTCTCATTTTCTCTCATCTTTATCTCTCCTCACTCTAACCTCTCCCTCTCTCTCTCATTCGTCTGGGCTCTCAAATTTTGACACCACCACCTCAAATCTTCACCCCACCACCACAAATCTTCGCAGCACCTCACAAATCTCGTATCTCCTCTCACAAATCTCGCGGCACCCACCACACCACTCGCCACTCATCGCGCACACCACCACCCCACTCGCCTCCTTCCCTATCCGGCAGAACAGACCACAACAACATAACAACAACGTAACGACGCAAACCACAAAGCACGAACAACGGTAGAACAGACCACTCATCGCGCACACCGGAACGAAGCACCAGCGACACAGCAACGACGCCACCGGAACGACAACGAAGCACTAACGGGCCATCGACTGGCGGCGGCGCAAACAAGAACGAAGGAGAGAGAAAGCGAAGGTGTTTAATTTTTCGTGAATTTTTCAGTTTCAGATCTAGAATTTCTTATTTTTTTGTATTTCGTTCCGAGATTGGAATTTAGGGTTTTTTTCTAGCGATTTATGAGTGATTTAGGATTTTGTTTGTGATAATTTATCCAGAATATTCGCTGGGATTTTGTTTTGGATTTATTTGTGATAATTTATCCAGACTTGTTGATTTCATTTCATGAATTTATATTTTGTGATGTTCTTTATAATTTGGTGATGCTCAAATAAAAACATATACTTAGTAATTATTTTTGGATACATTTAGAACTATAAAATGCAAAAACAAAAACAAAAAATTTTTTGGGTGACAAGGGCTGCGGACTTTAGCAAAAACCGCAGCCCTTTGTACAAGGAAGGGCTGCGATTTAGGCCCAAAACCACAGTCCTTCCATAGTGGAAGGGTTGCGGTTTTGAGCCTAAACCGCAGCCCTTCCTTGTGAAGGGCTGCGGTCCAAAACCGCAGCCCTTCATTTTTGCTGAAGGGCTGCTATGGAATGGGCTGCTAGCCAAAAACGCAGCCCTTAGGGCTGTTTTGACCGCAGCCCTTGCGTTTTATTCCACTAGTGACATGCAATAAATGCACTCCTCTTACTAAACATAATTATTTGTTCGGTTATATATCCCACATCAAGAGGAAGTAATAGAACATTGAACTTTCAAAAATAAACAAGTTGATGTAGCGCCAGTAACAACTTTTCTATTGTGATTTTAGAACTCCCACATCGGAGAGGAAGAAAGGGCCACAAGGGACTGATGCTTTTAAAAGACTTGTATAGAGTTGGATGGAGTTATGGATGTTGGACCTTGTATATTGAATGATGATAAGCCAGACTTCCATTTTTGTCAAGGGTTTGACAAGATTTCATTGGGCTATATTCATATCAAAGTCCTGTGAATATGCATTAAGCTGGAACTTTTTTTTTGTTTAAAGTTCCGAGTTCTCGAGCCGAGCTTGGGTTTGATTTTTTTGAGCCCGAGCCGAGCCTGAATTGTTGAGCTCGACGAGTTTCGAGCTCGAGCCGAGCTTGACCTCTACCACTGTCGAGCCGAGCCGAGCTCGTACATATTCAGACTCGGTTCTACTCGTTAACACCCCTAATAGGAGCCCTTAATTGTTGAAGACAAGGTCCGCTTGCTTCACATAAACGTTTTTCTAAATAATCCCAAAGGTTTTTTGCTTCCTCGAAATAGGGTATTGATGCCGCATGTTTAGCCTCAATAGCACGCAATATCCAAGATACCAACATGGAATTCACCGTCTCCCTGTCAAGTATCTTCTTCTTCTCACCCGATTTGGATATGGTTCCATCAACAAACCCAATTTTTTGTCTAGATTTCAATGACAAAGTGATTGCCCTAGACCATGCTAAATAATTATCACCCTTTAAGATCACGTGTGTAATCAAATTGCCGGGTTGATCGCCTGCACCAAGGTAGAAAGGGGAAGAAGGATCGATTTTTCCGTCGTCCACCATAGTCGGTCGATTAGAATAGTGAAAAAAAATTGCAGATTTTTTTTAGGGTTTAGAATGTAGTGGCCCCGATACCATGTCAGGAATTGTGTTTTTCCTTGAGTTGTATTACTGTAGAAGGAAGAATATATACAAACTAAGTATCGGGCTCATAGTACACATAGCCCATTAACTAAATACACAAAGCAATAAGAGCCTACTAATTATAAATAGTAAGTACAATATTAGGGCCTAACATTTTCAATTTTTACTTTATTCGGAGAGTATAATATAAGTTCAAATAAGTGAAAGTCGGATGTTTCAAGCATACTCTGCAATTTAATTATGTACAATTTAGATCTTGCAAATTAATTACTGGTATTATACAAGTACATTGAGTAAAGACTTGAAACTCAAAGGAATCATTTGTGACAGGATAGTGGAGCATTAAACATGTAAGATGAAGTGTGATACTACATTGTTACATTTTCCTTAAATGGTTGCTACCTCCGCTTTTTTTTAATTGCTACAAGTACATTGAGTAAGATAATGGAGCTTTTTCTTAATTGCTACATTTTCCTTAAATGGTTGCTTTTTTTACTTGCTACATTGTTTCAACTTTCCTTATTAGGAGACTTGGCCCACCATAAACTAATACTATTATATTTATTTCTCTCTTTTTACACCAAAAAGTAATACTATTATATTTATTTTCTCTCTTTTTCCACCCAAAAGTACTACTTTTTCACCTTTTCCCACCTCATTTAATGCTAAAAAGATTGAAAGGGACATCTCCTAAAAACTAGTGAAAACAATAATGTGGCAAATACAAAAATGTAGAGGGAGTATTAGTAGTTAGCATAGGGTTCTGAAATCAAAGGGCACATTATGCAAGTTTGTGATGAGAGAAGGACACGAAATACGGATGTACTATCAATTTTAGTATAATGTATTGTACAAATTAAAATAATGAGATGAATTAAATTTTTTTTTTAAGTTGGCAAGATGAAGGACCCTACTGGACTGGCACCTCGCACAGGTATAACCAGCGAGGTTTGCAGGTGTTGGTGCAAAATCAGTTGGTTGACTTTGCAAACAAGTCACTGCACACCCAATAGTTTGATACTGAATGTCTTGGGAGACTTAGCCCCTAGGGGTTACCGGCTTTAATTAGATAAAACTTTGCTCACGTACTTTGTTGTAATTTAATTAAGGATTAAACTACAACGCCTAATAAATTCAGGTGAAATGCAATAAATAGAGCAAACAATAATTAATTTATTAAATAAAGCACGACATTCCCATACATGCCACAAACTTCGAGAAAGATTCTACAACACATAGAAGGATAAGCCAGACTGGACAACTAAAGGGAAGACACGAAGGTTGTTACCTCCATGGTTCGTTGCTTCAATCGAAGAATTAGAGACCTCGTCGCCAGAACATGTTCTACGTCAAAGGAACTATACTATAACCCCAGAAGGGGGTTGGCTAAGCTAAGGCTAGGCTACGCTAAGAAAAGAAGTAATGCAATTTGATGTGTGTTTGTTCGTTGTTTGCGTGATGATCATTCCTCTATTTATAGAGAAACGTGGTATGTAACTTCCGTGCTTGCTTGGAGGGAAAACATTTGAATCATATTTGGTTCAAATGTCAACCGTCTTCTGGCGCTGAATAACTGCAGCCTTGCACGATCTTCCTTATGTGGATCCGCCTTATGATTGTTCTTTAACCTCCTGTCCTCTTACTATTCTTGACTTTCATCTCCTGATGGTATTGATGGTATTCTTCTATTGACTTTGACTTATGTTGACTGCGTCCAATGGGCTTTATATTCCTGTTGGGCCTTCATATTAAGATGCAATTAAACCTTTTGAGGTCTAATACAATGTACCATAATAAATGCTACTTGACATCTAAAAATGGTGGTAACAAATTGCCCCCCTGATTTGTGGAGTGATGTAATCAGCACCCACAAATTATGAGCAGAGAAGGATTTTCAATGGTTATAGCCAATATCATCCAGTAGTATTCTGAATGTGACTTCTTCCATTGTTCTAAGGTGGTCAATGAACATTCTTTTAGGATGGCTAAATTTAGTCGAAAAGAATAATCTTTCATGTATTCCTTCACCTTGTTTTCTAGCCATTGTGAAATCCATTAAGAAATTTTCTTCAAGATGTGCACTTGTATGATTATTTAGTGATAACCAACAAGGACTTACATCATAGGCCATGAGATCGTACCAAATCTGACACGCACATTTGTATTGTACCACATCTCTTGATGATGACCCATCCACCAGTCTATAGACTTTTACTTTCCTTGTAGTTCCTTTGACAGAGAGCTTTCCTAGATATCTCCAAGGTACGTTAGGTTTCCATATCTCTTATGTAATGACTTTGCCCCAAGATTTGCAAGCCATAAGGGATGTAACCTGATCATTCCTTTCGAGTTTAGGAAATATCAATTCTTTTACGAGATCTAAATTGGACCCTATTTGGAAGGCCTTAGATTCTCTTTTAGTTTACGGATCCTGTTGTATGACAGAATTATCTCCAAAATATTATTGAATAAAAGAAATCCATTTAGTGGATTCGTTCTTACAAAATTTATCCTTATCTCTAGATATGACATGCAATGCCTTGTGATGGTTTGGGCATTTTGATGGATATGGCATATTTTCCGGAACAGATTGGTGAAACATGGGAAGATATGTGTAATCCATCTTTGATCTTTAGAATCTTTTTAGAGATTACACATATATATAGAGGGTTAAATGTTTCAACCGTCCAATAATTATTTCCTAACTGCCTTATTTTATTGAAGGTAATAGACAGTTTTTTAGGGAAAATAGTTAGTTAAATGGACAAATAGCCGTTTTACTTCAATTTGATGAAACAAAACTTATATTAAAGCAATTGAATAATAATAAAACAAATGTATTATTTATGAAGTTACCATTTGGGGTAACTTGATTATATTTATCCTATGACTTATCTTTATGAAGATAGAGTCATTAATGACATTGTAATCGAAAACACTTGGATCTAGAGACAACATTTGGAAGTGATTCCTACACACTGTCTCTACCATAGCGTTATATTCGTCGACTTCTAACTCGCGCCCTGCACTACTCCTGATAACTGCAAAGTAGTAGTCCTCTTCAGGGGAGTTGTTGAACCTTGCCTTAAAGATAGTCCTGTGGTAGTTGTTGTCCTCGGTGTATCTCTTATTGATCAATGCAATGTACATCCATGGAAGGAAATATTCATGGGCCAATAGCTGCCACAATTTGCAGACGCACTTAAAATGTACTATCCTTCCCTGACTTTCGTCTTGACCTTCTTCTATCCTCACCACTTTAAGGGAGGTCTGAGTGCAAGAGAGAATTAGGTTCTTGGCGTAGACCTAATTCATCCTTTGAGGCCTTGGGAAATTTAAGATAGTGGAAACCTCCTTGCCCCACTTCTTACAAACTGTTAGCAGTTTGTCTTGTGATTTTCCATCCAATTTGGGCCATATGTGGGTAGAAAAGAGATTGATATTTGTATCGACCTTTGTAGCGCTTGATTCTACCAGTCCAGGATCTCTTGGCCCCATTACAGGTTCAGCGCCAAAGATGCGTGCCATTTTCTCTGCCCATCTGGCCCTCTCATTTGTGATGAATGATTCTTTATCTTCTTCTATGTTGTTGAGGGCGAAGCGATGATTAAAACAATCATCATCAAACTCGGCTGCCAAGTTTGCATATGCTTCGTTGTTCATTTTGATTTTTCAAAATGAAAAATGTGATGATGGGATGCTATGGCCAGGTCTCTTTAAATAACCAGTTCATTTGTTCAACGGTTTCTTTCGTAATAACTTCTAGGATCAGTGAGTAATTGAGTACTTTGACTCCTTTTTTCGAGAAGTTTATGGACTATTTGCTGATTATTATTTATTTTAAGGCTATCAATTTGTTGATAAGTCTTAAAATTAATATACCACTTTTTAGTCATTTGGGCCTAAAATTACTTCCTTGGGTTCATTATTCATTTTATGAATAACAATCAAGCCCATAGTTGTTTAATGGTATGGAAGTAAGGAGGAATGACAAAAATTCTTCATTAATTGAAATCATAAGAAATCTTTAAGAAGATGTTTATTGACTTAATTCAAGTGGTTACATAATTCCTAGGAAGGATTTAAGATATGCACTATCATTAGAATTATTAAAACATCTTAAACATCGCCTGATCTATCCAGCAAGGAGATGAGTAAAACTAATGGTGATTTAAGGTTCTTCCTCTTCATCAACATCAGGGACATCACCGTCCGGATGATCTTCTGGGCGCATAGGGATGTCTTCTTCCCTTACCCCTAGGCGTTCTTGCCACACAAGACAAGTACATTTGTACTGTATGAGTTTTTTGAAACTCAGATTTTCGTCTATTTGGATCATTCTAGATTTTCGATTGAATACACCTAGGCTACCCTAATTGATTAGAGACTTGTTGTACTTCAATTCGAGTTCAGGAGGAAAGTGTTGTTTTGCAATACATTTCCCCCATGCCTTGCAAATGCTTAGTAGCTTCAGTAATTCTTCCTTCTCCATTTTTGGCCAAAGATTCAGTGCTAGGAAATCTATGTCATTTCCCATAATAGCTGCACTGGACCTTTGTTCCTCCAAGTCTCCAGGTTGGACCTTTATATCCCTTCCAAAGAGCTTGATGATTTTGGAGTGCCATTTTTTCATTTATTCTTCCTTGAATTCTTCCCAGTCTTCTTTTGAAATGTCTCTAATACATCTGTGCACCCCGCATTCTCCAGGATAGAGTGATGGAGGAGCGATTTGTTGATTCGCGATACTCAAGACCTTTCTTAGGGTTTTGATTGTGAAATAAAGTTTTGGGAATGAAGAATTTCAGAGTTAAAATAACGTATTTATAATACTTATTATGATAACTGTCATTTCTATTTATTAGGGGTAGATGAAGTGTTTGATATTATCTTTTTAGATAATATAGCATGTTATTTTTATAACTGATCTTAATCACTTCAAGTTATGGCCCTAATGGGTAGGAATGGGTTTGCCCATTAACCCCCTAATGTGTCATATCACTGCTAGGGGTTGGCCATTAGTGGCGTGTGTCGTTTGGACGGTAATTATTACTTTTTAGAAGTAACTTTTTTCCGTTTCATTAATACATGATAAGAGTTTAGTATCCCAAGAGACACCTTTCTAAATCTTAACCTTAGAACTTGCATTAGTTGATTTGATAGTAATTTTTGAATAACATAATTTAATTTGCACAATTTAGTTTGAACAAAATAAATAAATAATGCGGATAAAATATAAGATAAAAGAAATGTAGGCCAAGTTGAGGAAATTTAAATTTCATTAATCATATAAAAATAAAATTTACAACCTAGGGCTGAAATTTTCATTTAAAAAAAATAAAAATTACAACCTATTTAGAATTTTTGAATTCTAAATCCTAGGCCTAAATTAGTCCCTTGGAGACCATGGCTTGAAGGCGTCAGAATCCTCGTTGGAAGTGCCATCATCATCTCCAGCAGCACCCTCACCGGAGCCATCTCCAGGAGAGTAAAAGCGGTATTCACCGCTGGAGGTTTCCTCTGGGAAACGATCAACCCTCCTCCTTCGGTCAGGGGGTTCATCGTCATCTTCATCCGCATCTTCATCCTCATCATCACCATCATATTCGTCTGATGGTGGAGGAGTACCCTCCTCGTCTTCTTCTTCCTCTTCTTCCTCTTCTTCTTCTTCTTCCTCCTCTCTCTCCTCAAGTATCTCTGGAAGAGGGAGGAAGGGCTGGTCAACCTCTTGTGGGTTGACCTCTTGAATCCCGGCAAAAGGTTGAGGGGCGTCCATTTCTGGAGATGGAAGTTTCTTGGAGAAGGAGGTTAAGGAGATAGGTTTGTTGAAGGCTTTTGTTTCAAGAGATGAGTAATGTGATAATTTCATTACACTTACCCCTTTTTATAAAGGACTTCCCTGTCTCTAGAAAAATAAAAAGTTACGCCCCTTTGAAATGGGCTTCTGAGTAACTGACACCTCAATATGGGGTTTCAAGTCACGCGCCCTTTGGACATGGGCTTTTTAATATGACTTCAGGACCTTATGTTTTAATTTGTTAAAATTAGGCTTTAACATGACCCATTTAAAATATGACCCAAAATAAAACATATCACGCATTCTGCACGTGTTTTCTTCTTTTATTGTTTCATTTTGGTTGTCTTCTCCATTAATACCCTTTTCAAGGATTTTAGGAAAATTGGAGATCTTTCAGACCAATTGAATTCACTTCTTTAAGAATTCACAACCATCACCAAATTCCAATTCACCATGTCTAATGAAAGAGTTCGTGAAGATGAAATTCGTGAAGCGCTTGCTAAGAAACGTGATGCCATGTAATCTGTGGCAACCCGTCAATTATGCAACGCCAATAGAGTGAACCTTGGGACTTATAAGTCTCAAGTGCTCTGGTGTGTGAATAAAAGCTCTGACTCTAATACTCCTTCAGATGAGAGGATTGCCACTATTGGTCCTTGTTTTCCTTTCAAGATTCAAAGACCAGAGCGCCAAATTGTCTTCGAGCAACAGTGCTACCCATTCTTTGACCATATTATCTTAGAAGATAATAAGTCCAGAACGCTTCCATTTCACTAGTGGAATAAAGTCCAACCGATGCGGTCAAAACCGGGCTTGCCGCTGCGGTTTTGGCCCGCAACGGTTGGACCAGCAGCAGTTTTCATAAAAAAACTGCTGCGGTTGTGAACCGCAGCGGCAAAGCACAAACTGCTGCCGCCAACCTCTTTGTATGCATTGGAACATTAATTGATGCGGTTCTCTTAGTAAACCGCATCAGTTAATGTTATATAATATATATATATATATATATATATATATATAACCTGCTATTGTTGACACAAATCCCACAAGCGTGTCGTATACAAGTCAAATTAATATATATATAAATATAAAATTTGGAGAATGTACTACAAATGAAGTTGTACTAAGTACTAAAATCCAAAATAAACATCAATTATATTATTGTACCTAAATAACTAGCAAGTAACACAATAAGAACAAATAAACTCAAAGTCGCGGCATCATCTTCACATGCAAACTTCGGTAAGGTAGTGTGCTAGCAAATCCCGAACCTCGTTTATCTCGGTTGTGGTGAAAGAACTCTCCCTTTGGTTGAATACCTTAAACATAAGGAAACACACATAATATCAGTTTTAGTTTAAGTACGTAAGACCTTAGATAATTCTAAAGAGATTAAAGAAATCGAGCTTCAAAAGCCAAAATCAGTTAAAAATGACAATCATTTACCCAAAATGGGTTTCAAAGCGTATAAGCGAACTTTAATTGACTCTTATAGTTATATATGTACCTATTAGAACTATATATGACCTAATATGTGGCTAAAAACGGGAAACTAAGTGAAATGAGCTTCGAAGGCAAAAATCAGCCCGAAAAGGCCTTCATTTACCCAAAATGTGTTTCAAAGCATATAAGTGGAGTTTAATTGACTCTTATAGTTATATATGTACCTATTGGAACTATTTATGACCTAACATGCGGCTAAATGCGGGAAACTAAGTGAAATGGGCTTCGAAGGCCAAAATCGGCTCGAAATGGCCTTCATTTACCCAAAATGGGTTTCAAAGCATATGAGTGAACTTTAATTGACTCTTATAGTTATATATGTACCTATTTGAACTATATATGACCTAACATATGGCTAAATGCGGGAAACTAAGTGAAATGAGCTTCGAAGGCCAAAATCGACCCGAAACGGCCTTCATTTACCCAAAATGGGTTTCAAAGCATATGAGTGAACTTTAATTGACTCTTATAGTTATATATGTACGTATTGGAACTATATATGACCTCACATGTGGCTAAATGCGGGAAACTAAGTGAAATGAGCTTCGAAGGCCAAAATCGGGTCGAAATGGCCTTCATTTACCCAAAATGGGTTTCAAAGCATATGAGTGGACTTTAATTAACTCTTATAGTTATATATGTACCTATTGGAACTATATATGACTTAACATGCGGCTAAAGGCGGAAAGAAAACAAAACTAAGTGAATTGAGCTTTAAAGGCTAAAATCGGCCCTAAATGACATACATTTACCCAAAATTGGTTTCAACGCATATGAGTAGATTTTAATTGATTCTAATAGTTATGTATGTACTTGTTAGAAGTGTAGATGACCTAACATGTTGTTAAATGCGGGAAACTAAAGAAATTGAGCTTATGAGGCCAAAATCGACTTTAAATTAAGCTACGTATATTAGTTTTATATGTATATATATATACCTTCTCAATATCCCCGACTTCCTTGCAACTTGAGGCTATATCGAACATGAATCTCAACACATAGTAGCCACACTCGGTTCCCCCTGGTTGCTAAGCACACTAATCATAGAATTACATAAAAAATCATGTAATTAACATACATGGTTGTTTTTTGCTAAAAGAAAGAAGTACGTAGCTTAACTAATATGTATTACCTTAATTGCTTTCCATTCAGGTATTTTTCCCGCGGTCTTAAATTTTTTCAAAGAACTGTAGTTAAGTTAATTTCATGTGAGAAGTGGCCAAAGAATGAAATTAGTAAAAAGTGTAATGCTTAGCATTTTAAATAACAAATATACCTATTTATGCATGATTTGAGGAATAAGTGTCGTGGTGGATCTTGAGCTATAGAATCAAAATGATATACTGTGTTGTTTGAAGGACAAATCACAACGAGCCACCAATGGAGACTAAAATGCCAAAAAAGTTAGGAAGCAATCATGTGAGTACTTCTATTGTATATATAATGATAATTAAAGTGGTAAAAATTGATACAAGGTTAAGAACTATACTCTTCAAAACAAGGGGCAAGTATGAACTCATGTTGTGCACGTAGAGATGTTTTGATACATAGCCAAATATACTCCTTCACCTCATTTGTGTTTTGCAAACAATTGTCGGCTCGGGTGAAATTTGGACATAACCACCCAAATTGCTCTTATATGCTCTTGCGTCCACAAAGATCATCTTGGAGTAATCTTTAAAGCACAACCAACTTCGTAACATAAATATATTATAGTATATTGCAAAGCATTTTTATTTACTTCAAAAGTACAAATGTTTTACCTCATGAAGACTTGAATCAAGGAAACATTCAACATCTCTCCGCAAATGAACTCTTTCAAATCACCCTTAGACACCCATGTCGATGTATCCTCAAAGTAGTTGAATTGCGTGGTACCCAAATTCACCTCGAGAGGTGCATCATCGGACATATCACGCGCATTTACATGTAGCCATATGCATGCCTTAGTGAGACACTCGATCTTAGGTTTCTCGATCCAAGTATATGTAGTTGGTTTTTCTTGGTGACTTGAATCTTGCATTCCTTTACCCAAAATGGCCTTTCTTTGGCCCGCTTGAACCCTTCTTCTCTGAACCCTTCTTCGCCTTCTCTAGAGGTGGTGAGTCCGCCTTGCTTTCCTTGGGCTTGTTTATTCTCTCCAAAACCTAATAATTCAACGGTAAAAACATTCAACTTAGTTAGTAGGTAGGTATGAAACAAATCATTATGAATATGGATTTACTTCAATTTACCTCGTCTGAAAACCTCACCCATGCCAATGGCCACAACACATAACCACCACGAGCGTCGGTCAAGACATTTATATCAATTGACGGTTTAGGCAGCGGAAGAGCAAAGTCTTCGTAACCAGGAGTAATGGTGACTACACTAACCGCCAAGTGCTCATTGTCCACAGGCTCATGATGGACTATTGCTCGTTCACTTCGTGGTTGTGCATTTCCTACAGCCACCACAGTCAAACCCTCATCTTTTACATCTAGTAAAAGCTGGCAAGGCGTTTCTTCCTTCAAAAAGTAAATGAAATTGAGGTTACGAACATGTAATTACAGAATATAACATGTTACTTAGTTTTCAAAATTATAAGGATAATAGTTACCTCTAACTCAAGTATAGATGGTGGGGATTTTTGTGTGTTAGGATGGCTAGCTTTGTCCTCCAAAAGACGATCCAGTTTAGGTTGATGTATCGCCAGTAAACCAAACTGTGAGAGGACCGCGTTGAAACTCTCTGTGAGTTTCTCCGTGACTTTCTCCGTCACTTTCTCCGTGACTTTCTCCGTAATTTCCTCCGTAAGCTTCTCTCGAATAGCTTGTGTCATAGCTTCCATATCATGTGGTTGAGAGCGTGATTTTGTACCCACGGAGTAATCTTTAGAATACGCTTTTGTCACACCTAGACGAATACCACCTAAACCCCTCAAACGTCCACTGTGATCCTTTCCCAAAGTCTCATAAAGGGCATCTTTGTTGCCTTGGGGAGTGAACTCGCCGCTAACCTCTTTTGGCTTGAGCCCCATCTATAGAGAAATTAACAACGGTAAGTTAAAAAAAAATCAACATCATAAGCGGCGGCGGGGGGGTGGGGCAAGACTTGTGCGGGGCGGAGCGAGGGTGGCGGGGAGTGTGTAGGGGGGTGGGGGCGGTGTGCGGGGAGCGAGGGGGTGGGGGCGGTGTGCGGCGTGCGGGGAGCGGTGTGCGGGGGGGCGGTGTGCGGGGAGTGGGGGATGTGTGCGGGGAGTGGGGATGTGTGCAAGGGTGGGGGTTATGCGGGGAGTGGGGGATGTGTGCGGGGAGTGGGGGGCGTGTGCGGGGTGGGGGGCATGCGGGGGAGTGGGGGGCGTGTGCGGGGAGTGTGCGGTGGGGTGGGAGTGTGCGGGGCGGTATGCGGTGGGGGGTAGTGTGCGGGGGTGGGGGATGTGTGTGCAAGGGGAATGTGCGGGGGAGTGTGCAAGGGAGTGTGCGGTGGGGTGGGAGTGTGCGGGGTGGCGGTGTGCGGTGGGGGCGGTGTGCGGGGAGCAAGGCGTGGGGGGAGTGTGCGGGGGTGGGGGGATTGTTAGGGGTGTGGGCGGTGTGGGGGCGGTGTGCGGGGGTGGGGGATTAGTAGTGCATGTACTTACAACGGCATTGGCTATCATCAAGGTTCCCGGATCGGAAATGGTCATTTGATTGTTGATATCACGCCCATGCAAGGAGCACCACCAATCAGCGACACGATCAACTTTGACAGACGGCGTAGTCTTTGAGCTAGAAGACGACGTTGTGGTTGTATCGGTAGAAGGGTAAAATTTCTCGTCAATCCACAACTTTCTCGCGCTCGCATAAGTATGGTAACCCATATGATGGTAGTGCTTCCTCTGTCTTGCACTGAGTGAATGTTTCTCATGCTTAGCCTATAAATTCACATGGGCAATTAGAAAACACATGTAATTGTATTGAAAGTGAACATGCAAAGTCGAATAGATATAGTTTAAAGTGCAATACTTACCACCATCTCCGGCGTAGTATTTTGGGCAACAAAAGGCCTCCCAATCATCTGGTTTTATATGTCCCCAAATCTGATGAGGCAAAGAATCCGGTTGAAATGTATTATCCTCTCCCCCTTCCTTTTCTGTTTCTTTTTCGGTCTCCTTGTCCTCTTTCTCTGTTTCGTGATCCACCCACTCACTAGTTTGCTTTCGAAAGCTCTAAATCTTTCGGCCACCGCGGATAGAAACGCCGCCTTTTTTTCCTCATTATGAGTAATATGGAACGTATTCTATAAAAACAAGAAACAAACAAATAGTTACCCAAAATGTGTTTCAAAGCATATAAGTGGAGTTTAATTGACTCTTATAGTTATATATGTACCTATTGGAACTATATATGACCTAACATGCGGCTAAATGCAAAAAACTAAGTGAATTGGAGTGTAAAGGCCAAAATCGGCCCGAAATGGCCTTCATTTACCCAAAATGTGTTTCAAAGCATATAAGTGGAGTTTAATTGACTCTTATAGTTATATATGTACCTATTGAAACTATATATGACCTTACATGCGGCTAAATGCAAAAACCTAAGTGAATTGGAGTGTAAAGGCCAAAATCGGTCCGAAATGGCCTTCATTTACCCAAAATGTGTTTCAAAGCATATAAGTGGAGTTTAATTGACTCTTATAGTTATATATGTACCTATTGGAACTATATATGACCTAACATGCCCCTAAATGCCGGAAATAAAAGTAATTCAGTTAAAAAATAAACTTACACAAGTGTCATTCCATAATGATTTCTTCATTGCATCGGGCACATCTTTCCACCCCACCAATATGCTCAGTTTGCGCACACATAACCCTAAATGCTGCCCATACATTATACGCCATTGACCACAAGGTTGACCCATATCATCATACTCGAGGGTCATTGATACGCTCAAGTTATACGACGTTTTTGTGATATTTGAGGTGCACTTTGCTAAGGGTTTGATTGTAATTGTTAACATTCGTGTTTTATTTAGCCTTTAGTGGAAGTTCGGAGCTTTGCGAGATAATTTGTGTTAACGCCATGTATTCCGAGCTTTCAAGATGAAATGGATTTGAATGATGTTTGATTGAAGTTGTCTTTGGAGAGCTTGGGAGATTTGACATCGTAGCATAATGGGCAATCATCGGAAGCTCTAAGCACCAAGCATGCGCGTAACTTCGACCACCTACACAGCTCACGTCAACCCAGCGAGCCAGCGTCATCGTCCACCAAGCAGCAGCCTCGCCCAGCAGCACAGCCATCGCACTACCGCAAGCATTGAGAGCCTGCCCAGCAGCCTCGCCCGCCAAGCAGGCATGAGAACCTGCCCAGCAGCATCCTCGCGACTCGCGAAAGAGCTCGCGACTCGCGAGCCCTGCCTTCGCACCTCGCGAGGATTGGCGCGACTCGCGACAGCCATTGCCAGCAAATGTGTGCGGTTTGGCAGTGCGATCCTCGCGACTCGCGATCAGTTGTGCGACTCGCAACGGTTAAGTCGGCTTGGGGCCACGATTTTGTGCGGGGTTTAAAAGCTCCTAAAACCTAACTTTTGAAGGGAGACGAAGAGAAGTACGAAGAGGAGAGCTGAAATGTAGACCTTGGAGTGGCAAGCTTGAGGGGAGAGCTCCTCTCCTCATCCTTCCTTCTTCATGATTCTCTTTTCATCTTTCCTTCTTCGTTCCTCTTTGTTCTTCATTTTTCATTTCTTTGTTTTTCATTTCCTAGATTTAGTTTTCATTTCTTAGTTTAGTTTTTAGGGATTTCAAGTATGGGTTTGGTTTTTGCTATCGGATTGTAGCTTGAACTGTTCTTGGATCAATTAACATGAAGCTTCAACCGTTATTGTGAGATCTTTCCTCTCTTTCTCTTTTCCTTGATTATGGTTCAATTTCTATGCTTGTGATTTATGATTATTGCATAATTATGCTAGTAACGTTACTAGTTTGATTGTGTGATTAATCTAATGCTAGATTTAAGAATAGAATCGGATTGTTTTATTCTTTTATCAATTGGTAGCAAACTAGGGAGTAATTTAGATGCTGATCATCTTGGTTATTTCTTAGGGAAATTGAATCAACTGTTGAATGTTTATCGCGTGTATGACATTAGCAGGTCTATTGGTTCTCTGTGTTTATTGCTGCTATTGGATTGAACTTAGACGCAGATCGGACTAGGTTATCCTTTAGTTAGGGTTTTATAGTCACGCTGATCGTGCTATTCAACTAAGAATAAGGAGAATGCGAGATTAATTCTCAACAATAGATAATTATGGAAATAATTAGAGTGGAGGTTCGAGGATCGATAATGAATTGAAGTGGATGTTAATCGAATTCAAGATCTTCCTATAATTGATTTCTCATTTTGTTTATTTGCTAGTTAGTTTTAGTTGTTTATAATCTACTTGAAACCCCCCTTTGTAATTAGGTTTCTCGGCCCTTAGCTTAATCTAGGTTTCGAATCACGCTGAATATAAACTCGTCCCTGTTTCCCTGTGGATACGACCCCTACTTCCACTATACTACCTTAGTGTAGAAGAGAGTAGGAGAAATTTTATCTTTGGCCGGGTGCGGTGTAAACAACGACACATCCGTGCCCGCCCAGTCATAGGGGTGTTATAATTCAATCCCTTAGTCGCACCCCTTCCTTTCCGCTTCTTTGTTGCAACTTTACTTGGAGTTTTAGTACTAAGAACCTCTTTCCCCGCATTTTTGTGTGGCACAATGACGGATGAAATACAAGGATAATCTTCCCTAGCATTGTTGTCAATGGGGGGAGCCTTATCGGCTAGCTCCTCATTTATTTCAGCCAAGTGAAGTTCCCTTTCATGCAAGCGCTTCTCCACATCATGCGCTATGTCTTCCGGGTCACCTTTATCGTTCTCCTTCTCCGTATCATACTCATCATTATCATCCAATGACTTATCATAATCATCATCGGTTTCTTTCTCCACAATCACATCATCTCGGACCATGTTTGAAACTCCTGAAATTTTAAAAAACGATATTAGAAACGCGTAAGATTAAACAAACATATGATAAGAAACCCCCGCCACCCCCCACCCCTTCTTCCCCCCGCACAGGCGTCGCCCCCGCACCCCCGCACGGCCCGCCCCCCACCTCGCACAGCCTCCCACCGCACACCCCCACACCGCTTGCCTCCCCCGCACACCGCCCTCCCGCACACCCCCCTTTCACTCCCCACCCCGCACGACCCTCACCCCGCACTCCCCCCCCCCCTTGACTGCGCCCCCTGCACGCCCCCACCCTCGCTGCACACTCCCCCTAAACCGCACACTTCCCCCAGAACTACACACTCCCCCCCCCACTTCACTTCCCCCCGCACAGCCCCCCTTCACTTTGCCCCTCCTTCACCCCCCCTGCACAACCCCCCTTCACTTGCCCCCTTCACTGTGTCCCACCCCGCTTGTACAGCACCCCTTGCACAGTCCCCTCCCCCCCCAAAACAATCCATAATTACACCCTAAACGACATTCATCTACCCAATTCGGTTTTCAAATCATGTGACCCAACTTTAAGTGACTCTAATAGGCCCGAAATGACATTCACTTACACAAAATGGGTTTCAATACATGTGAAGCGAGTTTAGTTGATTGTAATACATATATATATACTAATATGACCTATACATGACCTAACATGCGGCTAAAAGCGAGAAATTAAGTTAATTGAGGTTGAAAAGCCGAAATTGGCCCGAAATAACATTCACTTACCCAAAATGGGTTTTAATACATGTGAAGCGAGTTTAGTTTATTGTAATACATATATATATAGTAATTGGAACTATACATGACCTAACATGCGGCTAAAAGTGAGAAATTAAGTAAATTGAGGTTGAAAAGCCAAAATTGGCCCGAAATGACATCCACTTACCCAAAATGGGTTTCAATACATGTGAAGAGTTGATTGAAATTCATATATATACAGTAATTAGAACTATACATGACACTACATGCGGCTAAAAGTGAAAAATAAAGTAAAATGACATTGCAAAGCCGAAAGCCGGAATTGGAACCAAAGAAGTCGAGCCTATTGTTTACTTTTGCCACCTTCATTTGAAGTATCAACCATTATCCCTTCCCCATGATCTGCACGTATGTAACTTGTCGCTAACTCCGCATCAGTGACATCAGAGTTGGGAATGGTGAAAGGCGGGGTGTCTTCAAACGCATCATACTCCTCCTCATCCTCAACATCACCAACTCCGAGTATACTTCTTTTTCCCGGAACAACAATTGACCACTTGTTATCAGAAGGGTCAGTTGCGTAGAATACTTGCTTAACTTGTGATGCAAGCACGAATGGCTCTTCACTATCACGTAACCGACCCAAGTCTACAAGAGTAAATCCACAAGGGTCATCTTTTCTTATGTAACGCCGGTTATACTCAACCCACTTGCATCGAAATAAGCAGACCGTGAAACCAGAGTAGTCAAGCTCCCATATATCTTGAACTCGTCCATAGTATAACAATCTAGCATCAATAGGAGACTTGTCTTTGGCACTTGCATACTGTGTAGATGATGCCTCTACTGAAACACCACTATTCTGGAGAGATCTCGACTTTTGATCTTGACGATCTATCCAATACGTATATCCGTTAACATCATAACCCTCATAGGAGTGCACAGCTTCCCGAGGACCAAATGCTAGCCACTTCAGAGTTTCAGAAACATTGGAATCTACTTCACGCACTATTCGGTTATGGAACCAATCAATAAACGTCCTATTATGCAACTGCATCAATGCTCTAGTCCCTTTACCTGGATTCTGGTCACGCAACTCCTCCAAATGCTTATCCAAGTACGGATGCACCTGTACCATATGCTGCAATACAAATAAGTGTGCTTGTATGCGCCTTTCAACAGGAGGTACTATCATTTTGGAGCAAAGTGTACCTTTACCCGCGAGTCTGCCCTCGTGTCGAGATGTAGGAAGTCCAATAGGATCAACATTAGTTAAGAACTCAGCCACAAAATTACCGACCTCTTCACTCACAATCCCCTGAATTATACTTCCTTCTGGTTGCGCTGGATTCCATACTTTATCTTTCAAAGAGCCCATATGTCTCTCAAAGGGATAACACCACCTCAAAAACACCGGACCACATAGCTTAATTTCTCGAACTAGATGTACAACCAAATGGACCATAATGTCGAAGAACGCAGGTGGGAAGTACATCTCAAACTTGCACAAAGTTTGTATCACGCTAGCCTGCAGAGCATCAAGCTTCGAGGGTTGTAACGTTTTGCTACATATAGTATTGAAAAAAGAACACAGCTCTGTTATGGTATGTCTCACGTGTTTCGGCAATATCCCTCGAATTGCAATCGGTAAGAATACTTGCATCATTACATGACAATCATGAGACTTCATGCTCGATAATTTCAACTCACCGTCTAAGGTAACAAATCTTTTCATGTTCGATAAGTACCCTGATGGATCCTTAATGTTGTACAAACACTCGCAAAAAAGACGCTTCTCAGCTCTAGATAGAGTGTAGCAGCCGGAGGTAAATAGTTCCTATCATCATCCTTCACCGTTTTCTTTCCTTTTCTTTCAATTCCTGCAGGTGACCCTTCTTCCTGTTCCTTTTCTTTTCCCTTTCCTTTTCCTTTTCCTTTTCCAGACACTTTCTCTTTTTTCTTTCTTTTCTTAGTGTCCCTCTTTTGAGCCCATAGTTCTAGTCGAAGCCCCTCACTTTCCAGATACAGTCGCACCCCTTTGCTATCCTTTGTCTTATGTGGAATATTCATAAGTGTCCCTAGAATGACGTCACATAAATTTTTCTCTATGTGCATGACGTCGAGACAATGTCTAACCTCTAGATCTCTCCAATATGGAAGTTTCCACAGAATAGACTCCTTTTTCCAAAGTCCCTTATCACCAACACTCGTTCCTTTGCCGAATATCGTTTCAATACCCTTGACTTGATCATAAACCTCAATACCAGTCAATGGTCTACGAGCAACCCCTTCCTCAACTGTTCCATCGAATGCCTTCTTCTTATTAAGATAAGGATGGTCGCATCGAAGGAACCTTCGGGTGCGCATATAAACATCTTTATGACAAGTAGTAATGTATTTAGATGCTGTGTCGTGGAGGCAAATCGGGCATGCTTTCTTCCCTTTGTTCTTGTACCCGGATAAGTTCCCATAAGTAGGATAGTCATTAAGAGTGAATAAAAGCATGGCACGCAATGTGAATACCTCATCAGCATGTGCGTCATACACAGAAACTCCTTCATCCCACATTTTTCTCAAATCATCAACAAGTGGCTAAAGGTAGACATCTATGTCGTTTCCAGGCTGTTTCGGCCCTGAAATAAGAATCGACAACATGATGTATTTGCGTTTCATGCACAACCAAGGAGGCAAGTTGTATATAACTAGAAGAACCGGCCACGTACTATGTTGAGAACTAAGATTGCCAAATGGGTTCATTCCATCCGTGCATAGGCCAAGCCTCAAATTTCTGTCCTCGGCACCAAAGGTCTTATGACAAAGGTTGATACCTTTCCACTCAGGAGAATCAACCGGATGTTTGAGAAAACCGTCCTTTTTCCATCGTTCTGCATGCCACCTCAAGTTCTTAGCATCTTTTTTCATTGAAAACATGCGCTTGAATAGTCGTATAATCGGAAGATACCACATCACCTTTGCTGCAGGACCTTTCTTATCACCAACCCCTGCGCGCCTGTAACGCGACTTCCCACATCGAGGACACTCATCATATTTTCATATTCATTTCGATATAGCACACAATCGTTTGGACAAGCATGTATCCTCTGGTACTCTAAACCGAAGGGACACATCAGTTTCTTAGCATAGTAGTTCGACTTGGGTAGTTCATGGTCGTCCGGCAACATATCACCAAATGCTTGCAACAAGGAAGTGAAACAAGAGTCACTTATACCGGCTTTCGTCTTGATATTAAAGAGTGTTATCACGGCCGTCAGCTTGGTGTACCTCGTACAACCGGGATACAACGGTTTCCGAGATGCCTCGTCCATGCACTCAAAAATACGAGGCCGTTTGCCAGAATGATCTACCCCCGCCATCATCTCCTCGATATGATCCCCTTCATCATCATCATCTTCTACTTGAATATCCTCATATTCATCCTCGATGTTGTCATTCTCAATGACATCAAACTCACCTTCTTCATGCACATCGTTAACAATGGCATTTCGACCATCATACATACCCTCCTCACCGTGCCAAACCCATACATTGTAGTCTTGTCTAAACCCGCGACGAAAGATATGCTCCCTAAGCGACTCAATGCTACTAACGATGCTCACATTACCACAATCAACACAAGGACAATAAAACCCCTCGGTTCCCTTTGCAGCCTGATGACTTAATGCAGCATCACAAAATTCAAAGACCCCATCCACGAATTCACACGTGTCACGACTACCATACATCCATGCACGATTCATTTCAACCAAACCTAGCTCTAATTAAACACAAGCAACAAGTACCCCATGTCAATGACGAATTTCACTACATTATTAGAGTTTATACACGATATATATTTAATGAAATTAGGCATGCTTTCTAAGGGTCCTTATCACTCCAACCTAACCCATCCTTAGATGTCTAATCTCACTAGTGAATGTATTGCCTTTAGTTCGAATCTACGGAAAATCCGGCAGCATTTCCCTACAGTTCTCCAAGTACACGATGTAGATATATAGTTATTTATATCTACATATGTACCCAGAGAACAAAAGTAGGGAAACGACGAGCCAAGATTTTCCTCTAGAATCGAACAAAAGACATACATTCACCACCTAAGTGAGATTAAGCATCTAAGAACAGTCCCAAACCGGGGACTATTTAAGACTTACTCCTAATGAGTAAGTCTCGAACGGGTATCTAGGCATATGATATGATGATGCAAACATAGGTTTTTAAAAACAACAAAACATTTTACATCTAATCTAAATTCAACGATAAATATATACACATTTGCACATATATATAAACCAATTTACTATGAAAGAAAGTTAAATATGAGTGATAACATACCAATATCAAGGTTGTGAATAGGGAAATCGAGCTCAACACTCCGTCCCTAGCTAGCTTCAATAATCAACAACAAAGTTTAAAAGTTAACATTAGTATAAATTAGTAATTCAAACAAAACTAAACTAAACTAAACTAAATATCCAAACCAATAATCAACAACAACGTTTAAAGTTCAAACCTAACTAGTTAGTAAGTACTACAACTACAACAACAACAACAACAACAACAACAACATCAACAACAACAACAACAACAACAATAACTACTACCAACAACAACCACAAAAATAGCAACCACAACAAAGCCCTAGTTTTTTTAACCTAAAAATCAAACTAACTACTTTAAATAAAATAATTAACTCAAATTAATCAAATTTACACCCTTTAACTATTATACAACCTAATTTCATTAACAATTATTCATAAAAGAACAATTAATTATAAACTTGAAGCTTCAAATATGAGAAGGAATGGTGGAGGTAGAGGTAGAGAAGGAATGTAGGTACCTAAGAAGAGGTAGAGAAGGAATGTAGGTGTTTAGGAACGGTGGAGGTGCGGCGGTGGTGGTGCAGCCACGGAGGAGGACGCAGGTGCAGCCACGGAGGAGGACACAGCAGGTGGGGTTTGTGGTTGAAACCCACCGAATTGGAGAGGAGGACGCAGCAGCTGGTGGTCGTCGGGGTCGGGGGAAGGTGGAACCCAGTGGTGGTGGTGGAACCTAGTGGTGGCAGTGGTGGTGGTGAACCCTTGCGTGAAATGTCGAAGGAGGGAGTCGCTTTTTTGAAAGGAAGGACGAAGGAGGGAGTTAACAGTGATGAGAGGGAGCCAGGCCTCTTTGACGCGAAAAAAAAAAAAAAATAAACCGCTGCGGTTCATAAAACCGCAACGGTTAATAGCGAACCGCAGCGGTTAACTGTTAACCGTTGCGGTTTTATGATGACCGCAGCGGTTTGTTAGGCCACTTTTCCCACCCAAATTTTCGACGATTTACCGATGCGGTTCTCTTAAGGACCGCAGCGGTTTTGTTGTGACATATAGCGTTTTTTCCACTAGTGATTTGCCCCAAAACCCCTTCAACATTTGCATTGGCCTTTGACCAATAAACCTTTTAAAGGTTGGATTTCAAGAGTGGATGCAAGAGCATGGTTTCTGCAAATGAAACCTTTTCATGACAAATGGTCCAAGAACAAAATATTGCCCTTCTTGAGACTAGCTTCTTATGAAACCATCCCTTTTTATGGGGCTATGTGTACTGCCTTGTTGGCCTGTTGGGATCCTGCCATTAACTGCTTCTTGTTCCGATGGGAACCAATGACTGTAACATTAGCTGATATTGCCTTCATTACTAGGACTTCTCCAACGGGTAAATATGGAATTGAACTTCCTATCTTTCACCATGTTAAAGAACACAATAAGCTATACAGTCAATGCTTATTAATCTTTCGCCAGGTTGCTAGTCCTTCTGCTAATGCTAGCAAGTGTGGCTTTCAGAAATTCGTTGATTTCTTCATCAATAAGGATACTATTGAGGAAGTTACTTCTCAAGAGGAAGTACTTTTTATTACTTTTGCTTTCTCCAAATTAATGATGTCTAGAGCTCGAGGAGTAGTAACATTATGGCTATCTCTAGCTGTTAACATCTCCTCTACTTCTGAAGAAGTAGCTTTAGCTCCTGTTCTATTGGGACAACTTTATAGATGTCTTTTCAGGAGTAGAGAATCCTTCAAAGGTTTTGGAATTCATACCTCTGAGTCTCCCATATTCTCTACTGACAAGGGATTTGGGCCCCTATGGCTCTTGACTTGTTGGGGCCATATGTATCTACCTTGTCTGATGGTTCTCAATCCCTCTTCTGCTTTTAAAGCATCTAAGGGTCCAGAGGAGGAAAATCTTTCTTTTGATCCCCTTTTGTTCCTCTCTAGTCTTGATGATTGTAGCTGTTATGGTGAAGTCAGCTTCAATCTTGTATCTCCATACGAGGTTTGGCATCCAAGTTTGATTCTTTTGTACTTCTTGGCTTCTAAGTCCAATCCTGGTGTCTGGAATATTTTCCCGGGTAAGATGGTTGTTTCTGTTGAAAATGAAACTTGGCGCCATCATGCAGTGCCTGCTTGGCTACAATCCCTGAACATCCACTCTAGTTCCTTCGGGAGTGGAAACTTTTGGAACAGTGCTCTTAGGTCTAGGGATTCAATAGCTACTGAGCCTGAGTACTTTGGCTTTGAAGCCTACAATCCACAGCTGGTAGCTAGACAATTTGATTGGTCCAACCGCTAGCTATACCTTACTTTCTGACCCGCAATGATCCTTGGACTTCAAGGGGTCATTTTAACGAAGGTCGAGCCCTTCAGAGTAAAACTCTCAGCCTTACGTCGATGTCCATCTCTCATTGGAAATGGATCACTAAAGCTGTTCGAGGCTTCCATCTGTGGTGGGATCATGTATTCCCAAATAACTCAATATGTTCTGATGCTTTGGCGAACTTTGAGGATCAGCTCTTCTTAGGCTGTAAGTAATTTCTATCCTCGGTTATTTTATAACTTTCAGTGGGAATGAATATTACTAAATCTTGTTTATGCTTCCTTTTTAACTTTATAGCAAAAGCTGGCAAGAAGAAGCTAAGAGTGCCCGATGGTATGGCAGTAGATTCTAGATTTGACCAGCTCTATTGGAATACCGTAGACAAAAGGGTTCCACCTCATACCTCTTCGGAGGATGAAGATGATGCTGCTTATGATCAAGGGGCTTCCTATGGAGAGGTCTAGACTGTGGAGGACATCCAAACCATGGGGCCACTGGATGAAATTGACCCCAAAAGAGCTGCAAGAAAAAGAGATTACAATTGTCTCTCTGCTTCCAAGGACACTCAACCCAAGGGGTCAGTGGAGCAACCTGAGCCTCTTAAGAAGGCTACAAAGAAGAGAGATTATGGCTGTCTCTCTGCCTCCACACCTTTAAGCCATTCCAGCAGGAAACGTCCTAAGTTGGAGGCTCCTTCAAAGATACCACAGTATATCATCTCCTCTGATGAAGATGATGACAAGACCATATCTCAAATTTTCAAAAGGAAACTCCCAGGAGTCAAAGCAAGTATGAATCTTACTTTCACTCTTTTTATGAGAAGTTTCATTTTTTGGAATACTGATTAATTTATTCCAGGTTCCTCTGGTGCTGATGACACTGAGCCTAAGACCATCAGTGATCCTTCTTCAAAGAAGTTAACACCTCTTGGCTGTGCCGGCCATCCTTCAGGAGATACTCCCAAGATAGCTGATCCAGAGTTAAGTTCAAAGGGTGGTCGTATTGATGAATCTGTCATCAATCATCCCACTTCAAGTGGTGCTGCCCCTCAGTTGGAGAATATGGCTACCCCCACTTTGGAAGGATGTGCTACCCCCCAGTTGGAAGAGACTGGGCATCTTCATGTGGAATCTCCTGATGAGGACTTGCTTCATCAATTTAATGAAGATCCCTTGGAATCAAGTCCTTTAGATGTTGAAGTTCCAAGCTCTCTCATGCTGCTACCACTATTGTTATAGCAATTCCATCTATTGCTGGGAATGAAGTTCTGAAAGATGTCATTCCTTTAGAGGTCACACCTTTACGGAGCAGTATTGAACTTGTGATTACCTCTGTTTGCAAAGGTTCTTCATCAACTTCAGCATCTACTTCGAACCGGGTGCGCCTTTCTTTCCTCATGGATTCATTTTAGACTTCCTCTATATGAGTCTATGTCCTCATGATACCAGACTTCACTCTCTTGCTAACTTGGCTTCTTTTCTTTGTGATGCAGAGGGAAGCACTCAAGAAGCAAGTGTGATGAAAGAGTGTGATGGAGGGAAAGAGGTTAATCAAGCAGACCTATCATTGTGAGGGATCAACCTACCTCTGCTAACAAAGTGATCATTCCAAGTGATGGATCATCCGAGCACCTAAAACAAGAAGACAATGTCTGGGATCTCTGCTTGACCTTAACAAACAACCCTTATGATCAGGCTTCTGCTCAGTCTCTTAAACAAATTTTGGAATCCCTGATTTATCAAGGTTTTGAGTACTGCATACCGTGTCTTGATTATGTTAAAGAGACTCTCCTTCTTCTGTAATGTAATGCCGAATCAAGAGTCCAATCTCCAAAGTTCTCAGCTCAGAAACTTCAGGAAGAGGAGACTTCTATGGAAGCTCGAGCTAAATCCTTCAGAAACTTCAGTAAACAGATCCAAGATTCTTTGAGCTCTTTTGATCAGAAGCTGAAGCTTCTTTCTGAGGAAAGGCAATCTTTACAGAATCGCCTGGCTGAGATTAATAAAGAGGAGATCAATATCATAAATGAGAAGTCTTTACTCCAAAACTCCATTGAGACCGAAGAGAAGAAGCTACACCAAGGGCGAACAAATCTTGCTCATTTGAGGCAAGAGATGTTCAAAGATATGGCTGTACAGTAAAGCTTGATCCTTCAGAAGGAAAAGCTTTGTAATGCTTGGTCAGCCATTAAACACCTTAGTTTAGCTATTAGACAATGTTGGAATGTCTAAGATTTAACATTATTATTAATGTTGTAATTTTAATGATCCCTTGCTGTTTGAAACAATTCTACATGTTTTTGTTGAAACACAGGATCGTGTTGCTCCCATATAGATGGATGATATTTCTTTAGAAATTTGCCATTTAGGGCTCTTTCTTTTATGTTGCCATCTATATCCTTTAATATGTATGCATTTCCAGACATTTTCTTATGAATGATAATGGGACCTTGCCACTTAGGTGACCATTTCCCTAATTGTGGATCTTTGTAAGCTACTTCTGGCAGAAACATTTTCCAAACCTTATCATTCTCCTGGAATTCTTTAGGCACTACCTTTTTATTATAGGCCCTAACAACCTTTTCTTTTTGGATTCTCATTTTGGCTAGAGCTTCTTCATTAGCTTCTAGAGCATCCATAATTTCAATATTCATCGCCTGTGAATAGTCATCTCCTGATAATCCCATTTGTTGGGCTACCCTTGATGATATTACATTCACTTCAGCTGGGATCACTGGAGTATGTCCATAAACTAAGTTAAAAGGAGTAACTCATGTTGCTTCCCTTTTAGAGGTCCTGTAGGCCCATAGGGAATATAGCAACAACTCATCCCATTTTCTTGGGTTATTGTCTATGAGTTTTGAGATCCCTTTTACTATGATCTTATTGGTAGCTTCAGCTTGACCATTTGCTTGAGCATAGTAAGGCGTTGAATGCAATTTAGTAATCCCAAACTGGTTAAGATTCTCCAGTAAGTCAGGATTTCTAAAGACTGTGGCTTGATCAAAGGTAATAGTTTCTGGGATTACAAATCTTGTAAAGATTTTCTCTTCCAAGAAACTTATTACAACCTGGGTATTGATCTTGTTGAAAGCCTGAGCCTCCACCCATTTGGTGAAGTAATCCGTCACCACTAGGATGTATGAGTGCTTCTTAGAGGATGCATAATTGATTTCTCCTATGGCATCCACTGCCCATCCTCTGAAGGGCCAAGGTTTAAGAATGTACTTAAGTTCTGAAGCTGGTGCCCTGCTGATAGGTCCAAACTTTTAACATCTTTTGCAACCTTTAGCATAATTTATACAATCCTTTCTCATAGTGGGCCAATATAAACCATGTTCGTGCAACAACCACCTCATTTTTAGGCCATTTTAATGAGCACCACATAGTCCTTGGTGATTTTCTGCCATGAGAGTTAGAGCTTCTCCAGCATCCACACATCTTAAAAGTAATCCTTCTTGATCCTTTCTGTGTAGTTCACCAAACTACATATTGAACTTGGTGGCTGCCATTTTGACTCTATTTGGCACCTTTGTCCCAGTTGGGTTCTGGACATATTGAATAATTTCATCTCTCCAGCCCTTCTCCTCTCTTAATATTGAAATTCTATAGACTTCTAATACGTTCTCTGATCTTTCTTGATCAGATTCACTGAGAGGTTCTAGGATCTTCTCTTGGAGAATGATATCTTCATTTTGTGAAGGTATCTCTTCTCTAGCAGAAGCTATTTGGGACAGCTGATCTGCTACTTTGTTTTCTTCTCTGGGAATGTGTATGAAAGTGATTTCCTGTTTAGACAACTTTTGTGCTTTCTAACCACACTCCTGTGATACTAGTGATATACTCTTGAATTCCTCATTTATTTGATAAATGACCAACTGAGAATCCCCATATATCTTTGCCTTCTTAGCTCCCAATTCTAGCAGCATCTCCAATCCAATTAATAATGCTTCATATTCAGCTCTATTGTTGGTGCATGGACCCTTAAGGGTTACTGCTAGTTTAGTTGGGATCCCACCAGGAGATAAAATATATATTCCAGTTCCAGCTGTTTCTCTAGTGTTGGACCCATTAAAGAATAGGACCCATGGAAGGATGTCTTCATCAATGATTCCTGAGTCACGACAAGGATGAGTTGCTAAGAAATCAGCTAATGCTTGACCTTTGACTGCCTTTTGTGGCACGTATACGAGGTCAAAATGCAGTAAATGTAAACTCCATTTGCTTAACCTTCCTTTTATGAAAGGTTGAGATATCATATATTTTATGACATCCGTTGGAGATACCACCTCTACTGTGAAGGCCATGAAATAATGTATGAGTTTAACTGATGCATCATATAAACACAAACACCACTTTTCTGCCATGGTATACCTTTTCTCTGTATCATGTAGGATTCTACTTAGGTAGAATATGGCTTGCTCATGCCCCTTTTCATTTTCTTGAGTAAGGAGACTGCAATGGAATCTTCACAAGCAGACAGATACAGTCTTAGTGGTTTTCCATTTTGCCTTGGGGGAATCAGCACAGGCGGATTTGCCAAATCCTGCCTGATCTGGTCAAAGGCCTTTTGATGTTCTTCTTCCCATTTGAATTCTGATTCATGTTTCAATCTTAATAGTGGAAAAAACTTTTTAGTTTTTCCAGCTAGATTAGCCATGAATCTTCTGACATAATTGACATGTCCAAGGAATCTTTGCAATTCCTTCTTATTAGAAGGTGGCTTGGCTGTCAACACTGCTTTTGCCTTGTTTTGGTCAATTTCCATTCCATTTTTGCGAATGAGGAATCCTAAAAAGTTACTAGCTTTAACTCCAAATGCACATTTCAGTGGATTCATTTTTAGGTGATATTCTCTCATTCTAGTGAATGACTTAATCAAATGCTCTTTATGTCTTAAAAAGTCATTTGACTTTACTAGTATATCATCCACTTAGATTTCCATGATCTTACCAATCATATCCTTAAAGATTGCGTCCATTGCTCGTTGATATGTGGCTCCAGCATTTTTCAATCCAAAAGGCATGGCCACGTATTCAAACAAGCCTAATGATTTTGGACATCTGAAGGCTGTTTTGTTACAGTCTTCATGTGCAATCCTTAACTGGTGATATCCAGCATACCCATCCATAGAAGATATGTATTCATATCTTGATGCTGCATCGATTAGGAGATCAGCCACTGGCATGGGGTATTGATCTTTTGGTGTAGCTTTATTCAAATCCCTAAAGTCAATGCAGATTCGAATTTTGCCATTTTTCTTAACTACTGGAAGTATATTGGAGATCCAGTCAGCATATTGGCAAGGCCTTATGAACTCTGCCTTGAGGAGTTTGTTAATTTCCTCATGTATAGGCACTGTCAGTTTAGGCGCTAGTCTTCTAGGACTTGGGGCCACAGGCTTAAATCCTTCCTTGATAGGTAGTTTATGCTATACTATTTGCCTATCAATGTCAGGCATTTCATGATGTTCCCATGCAAAACAGTCTTTAAATTCTTTTAGAATTTTTATGATTTCCTGTTTTTCTTGGTTAGTGAGGAGCTTACTTATGTAAGTAACTCGTGGATTTTCATCATCTCCTAAATTTATTTCCTCTAGTGGATCATGAACCACCTGTTTAATATCCTCACTTTTAGCCCATACTTTATCATCCTCCTCGTCGAAGGATTCAGTTTCATATAAAGTTGAGCAACATGCATTAGAGTTTAAAAGAAAATCCTCTTGATATTTTCTAAAAACTAAATCTTTCATTACTTGATCAACAATAGGGGTAACCCCTTTACAGCATTCTTCTTGGTTTATAAACATAACAAACTAATGAGAGCTAAGGGTTGATCATAGTCTGGCGCCTGTTGAATATATTCATATTTTGATTGAATGTCTTCAACTTCTGGGACGTCATCGACTTCCTCAATGAGAATTGCACCTGAGTCTTCTACCTCTTGGTGAGTTTGTGACTCAAGTTGTAGAGTAACCTCAATTTTGATAGTAGGAACTGACTTTAGAAAGTCCCTAACAAAAACAGAATCAGGAGATGTAATTAGACAAACTTCCTCATCTGCTTGAACCATCTCATAAGTGTCACCATTCCACTAGATCAAGACTTGGTGGAGTGATGATGGAATATCATAATTATGATGTAACCAATCTCTTCCTAGTATGGCATTATAATGAGTACCACTTTCGACTATGAAGAAATCGATATAAGTAGTTTTAGTTCCTACCCTTATCTTTAAGATAGCCATTCCTTCCACTTTTTGTGATAAACCAGAAAAACCAGTTATGTTGATTTGTATGTTATGCAAATCCTTTCTAGTCTTTCCTAGTTTTCTGAACACAGAGAGTGGCATAATATTAACAGTAGCTCCAGTGTCTACCAATACTTTGCCTAGACGAACTCCCTAAAAATCAACATTTAGAAATAAAGCTTTAGTGTGCTTATTATCAACATCAACTAATCTAAAGATTTTATCTATGATTAATTTCTCTAGGTTAGCTTTTAGAGAAGTTTTGTTAGGCACTTTATTATGAGGTGCATTTAAATAAGATGACAAGCTTTGAGAAGAAGTAATTTTAAATTTACCTGCCCTCTCTTCCTTGTCAGCTTCATCTGCCCATGATGTGGTATTGGTCTGGAATTCTGATTGGCCTTCTGACTTTTTGAACTCTGTTGGTAGCATGACAACATTACATTATGCGTTTTGGCTCTCTCCCATCTCTATTTGAGGCTCGCTCATCAGTGGGTCTCCATCCAACATTAAGTCACTGTTTGACACCAATAAGTCCAAATCCTCAGATCCAAACTCTGAATCATAATCCTCATTAAAGCCATTTCCTGGTTTCTCTTTCATAAGAGAGTCACCTCCTTGAGGCTGATGGCCATCATTCTTTATAGATGGTATATCATATTGTACCTCTTCCAGAGGTAACAACTTAGTAATACCTGCTTGTAGCGCCTCTTCATCAATTCTTATGTTTGCTATAAGGGACTCCCGCACATTTTGAGTGCTGATCTTAGCCCTTGCTGCAGCAGCTTTTGCACTTAACTCCTTCATCTTTACTGTCCTACTTTTAGATAAGTTTTGGACATCTTGTAGTGGCCAAGGCCTAACTGCTGGCTTGATTTTTGACTTCCCTTGGCCCCCATGGGACTTCGCCCTTCTTTTAAGAATTTTGGGCACACGAGTTTGACTTGGCTCCCTTTCTTTCCCTTTTAACGAAGGGCCTGAACTGGGGCTGTCATGTTTTCTTGGTCCTTGACTTCTGGACCTTTTCTGGAATGGACGCTGGTAAGCAGGCACATAGGCAGGATCATTTTAGGATGATCTGAGTTCTAACCATTTCAAAAGTTAGCCTGTCTGCGCATAGTGAGCACATTCCATTTCTCAGAGCCTTTAACCCTTCTATCGCCCTAGTCTGTAATGGGAATTTTTGAGCAGCCTCCTTATAGGTTTTGGCTCTTTCCTCATGCATCACCAGGTTTGGAATTGGGTTGAATTTATCAGGCGCCTTAGCTTTGGCTAAGTTGGCCTTATATGCTTCTAGCTCCATGGCATGTTGTTCCATTTCTGAGACAACTAGTCTTTTGAGACTTAATTGTCTAGTTAGTAACCCTCTGAAAACTTAGCACTGGTCTGTTGTATGTGACTCATTCATATGCCATTTGCACATATCTTCCAATCCTTCTTCATTGGCTATCTTTGGCATAACCAAGATTCCTTCATCAAGCAATATGTTGAAGAGTTGGTTACCTATTTCGGTAGCTTGAGATGCCTGCAAGGTAACAGTAAAAACATTATTAATCTCTACCATACCACATAATAGTTCAAATGGTTCGTCTATTCTAACTACGTTAACATCTTCATCATCAGGAAACATGATATTTTTCTTATCAATTTCATCCTGGATTTTGTTTCTAAAGACAATACATTCAGAAGTGTCATGGGTTACTGCATCATGCCATTTACAGTATTTTTGGCCCTTAACTTCTTCAGCAGTTCTTACTTTATGTCTCCCTACCAATTTTATCTTTTTGTTAGATAATAACCAGTCAAAGATAGAATTAGCCTTTTTAGCATCAAAAGTATATTTCCTCTTTTGTTCAGATTTCATATCTTTTGGCGCCATAAATTCTTTCTTCTCTAAAGGAGAACATTTATAAGGTGCTCCATGAATAATTTCTGCCACGTCCACTTCTTGTGCAGTTTCAAAGTGAAAGGGCTCGTCATTTTGTGCAAAGAAGCTTTGGTGTCGTGCTGCACTTTCAGCTTGTAGGTTCCTTTCAAACCTTACAGCCAATTCTACTAATTCAACAAAATCACCAAAGGCATGACCATCAAACCTTTTTCGAAACTGAATTAACATTCCCTCTTGAGCCATTTGTACAAACTCTCTCTCAGGAATGCTAACATGACACCTGATCTTGGCCATTTTGAATCTAGATAGATAGTCTTCCACAGACTCCCCTAACTTTTGTTGGATTGTGGCCAGATCACTTAAAGTCACTCCTGGCTCAGTGCGTGCAAAATGATTTGTAAATTGCACTTGCATATCTTGCCAAGAATGGATGGAATTTGGTGGTAAATTAGTGTACCACCAAAAAGCAGTCTCAGTAAGAGACATGGAAAACATTCTAAATTTTAAAAAGTCATTGTCAGCTGCTTCCCTACACTGACAATTGAACCTAACTAAATGTTCTTCAGCGGAAACTCTATCATTTCCGGAGAACAAGGTAAAGTCAGGTATCTTAAACATTCTAGGAAACAGATTTGCTCTATCAATCCACTCAGGGTAAGGTTTTAGACCTATTTGCCTCTGATTTCTCCTAGAGGTATCACCCACTAATCTTTGAACTTGTGCTTCAACCTGCGTCGCCAAAGGATCCTGCCTTCCCGGATATCCCATGTTTCCAAATCCCATGTTTCCCGCATGATCATACGCAGGGTTATGATTAGGATTAAAAGGTTGATTTTGATAATCTCCCATAGGGATATCCTAGTTATGCATGAAGGTAGGATTGGCTGCTCCTTGCGCCATTTGTGGTGGAAATGTATGTCCATTTGTGGGCATCCCCTGATGGTAAGCACCATTTGCTTGGGCGAATGGAGCTTGGGGCTGACCAAATCCTAGAATATTTCCATAATGAGGCGTACCAGCCATATTTGGTTGGTTAGGAGGAATATAAACATAAGGTGTAGAAGGAATGCCAGCCATAGTTGGTTGGTTATGAGGCATATATGCGTATGGTGTACTATTATTGTTTACAACAAAAGTACCCTACCTCTGTCCTCCTTGTGATGATCCAGATTGGTGTGTGTTGTCACCAACTTGTCCACCACCCATGGAAAGCGAAGGTTGATGATGTCCTGACGCCTGGTGCCAGCCTAGCTCCACGCCCGCTGCCATTCCATCACTTCTCCTAAGATTTCCATGATTACCCTCCCCATGGCTCATGGGGATTGCCCTTGTGTGATGCGCATGGGAGGAAGTTTGTGGATCGCCTGAGATAAGTGTATCTCTAATTTCAGGATGGGAGAAATGTACCCTTGGAGGATAACCTAAGGGAGGAACATCTGGCTCTGCACCAGAATTTCCCCTTACTCTATTCAACGGGGCCTCTTCTAAGGCCTTAACTAGTTTCTCATTTAACTGATAGTGTATTTCGACTAGTGGTTCTAGACGAGTAACTATTTCAGTGGCAAGAGATTTTGACATTGCCGTGAAAGTTGCACTTATAGTGTCATTGATATCCACAAGTATCCTATCAATTTGCCTAGAGTTAATTTCTCTATTCTCTTCACTTATCCGTTGGAGGATGTCTGTGAAGACTCTGGCAGACTCGTGGGCTAAAGTCCTGTAGTTGGAGTCAAATTGTTGTCTCTGACTCTCTCTGGTTTCTAATAGTAAATTCTTTACTATTTCTGTGAACTTTCCATACATTTCGTGTATGAGTCCACGACCAGTACTACCTTGAAATGAGCCTTCCCTTTGTGGGGTCTCTCCATTTGACTCTTCATGACTATGGTGAATTGGTTCACCATTGTTACCATGCGCCCTTGTTTCTAGAGGGATTGAAGAACTCGTCTCCATGTTCTGGAAACTTGATTCCTCCTAAGCAACTTCCTTATTCATTTTAGAACGTGTATCCGGCATTTTACTAAAAACAACCGTTTTTTACAGTTAGTTTTTAGAAAGTACGATGAAGAAACTTCAAAATTTGATTATGAATTTTCTCCTCCCACTGTGGTCGCCAAAAAACTTGTTGGTGCAAAATCAGTTGGTTGACTTTGCAAATAAGTCACTGCACACCCAATAGTTTGATACTGAATGTCTTGGGAGACTTTGCCCCTGGGGGTTACCGGTTTTAATTAGATAAAACCTTGCTAACGTACTTTGTTGCAATTTAATTAAGGATTAAACTACAACGCCTAATAAATTTAGGCGAAATGCAATAAATAGAGCAAACAATAATTAATTTATTAATTAAAGCACGACATTCCCATACATGCCACAAACTTCGAGAAAGATTTACAACACATAGAAGGATAAGCCAGGCTGGACAACTAAAGGGAAGACACGAAGGTTGTTACCTCCATGGTTCCTTGCTTCAATCGGAGAATTAGAGACCTCGTCGCTAGAACATGTTCTACGTCTAAGGAACTAAACTATAACCCCAAAAGGGGGTTGGCTAATTAAGCTAAGGCTAGGCTACGCTAAGAAAAGAAGTAATGCAATTTGATGTGTGTTTGTTCGTTGTTTGCTTGATGATCATTCCTCTGTTTATAGAGAAACATGGTATGTAACTTCCGTGCTTGCTTGGAGGGAAAACATTTGAATCGTATTTGGTTCAAATCTCAACCGTCTTCTTGCGCTGAATAACTGTAGCCTTGCATGTTCTTCCTTATGTAGATTCGCCTTATGATTGTTCTTAAACCGCCTGTCCTTTTACTATTCTTGACTTTCATCTCCTGATAGTATTGATGGTATTCTTCTATTGACTTTGACTTATGTTGACTGCGTTCAATGGGCTTTATATTCCTGTTGGGCCTTCATATTAAGATGCAATTAAACCTTTTGAGGTCTAATACAATGTACCATAATAAATGCTACTGGACATCTAAAAATGGTGGTAACAGCAGGTTAGACTCCTTGGAGGGAGGGGGGATGATAAGGAAAACCTCACCCCAAAGAGCCCGTAGTGGGGATTTAATCCCATGACCTTGCTTGAGGTCATGAGACCAAACCTTTACCACTAGGCCAAACCTTGCTTGGTATGAGATGAACTATACTGAAAGTTTCTTTTATAGTCAGAAATAATGATGAAAGTGAAAGACGTTACCTATAATTTTCAATTTCCTGGTAAGTACAAATGTTAAACGATTTACTTCCCAACACTTCTTCAAACTCTTAAGTTTGCTGTGAATGTATGTGTCGGTTGGGTTACGTTTCTCACTGTCGGTGCGTATTTCTTTGAGTAAGGTGTGGGCTGCCACTTATCTGGCTCGACGGGTGGGTTCAGGTTCCGCAGTGCTGTCTCGGCCGTTTTTGGGGCCGGAGCAAAAATTAAACATAATTCAACAACAAAATATTTTGTTCCTTATATCATTGGATTATTTATTCGAATTATTTGATTATTTTTCTGGTCACTACATTGAAATTTTGCCGGGTGCCACAAAATTTGAAAGGAGGGAAAAGATGTAAATGGCACAACTATGGTATAATTGAAATAATGCATAAGAAACACCATTTAATTCTCATATATACTTTGTATATAAAGATTCAAAAAAAAAGTGTAAAAAAAAAAAGACAGGCCCGCAAAAATGGGGGCTCGGAGCCGTCGATCAGTGTGCTCCTCCTTATAGCCGGCCTTGAGGTTCGGTTTTTTTTATTTGCTCAAAACAGGTTCGGCTCAATGTACCGGGGCAAATGGGTAGGACGTAGAGTAAATAGTTATAGTCGATTTGATCTATGATCAACTCTAGTATGCACATAAGTGTTACTCTCTTCGTCTCTTTTTATTTGCTCCAAAGAAGTGGAATTACTTTTTAAATTTTTAGTTAAAAAGAGAGAAAAGTTGTGGGGTTAAATAAAGCATTGTGAAAGTAAACACCACGAATATCATGATTTATCGAATTATCTACAGGTTTTAAAACGGAGCATTTCTCAGTCTCAAATAATTAGAGTCATCAATGACACTAATAAAGCTTGTTGGTATAAAATTGTACTTAGATAGTATTGTTTAATACCAACAAAGAAATCTAATGATACGAACAAAATATTTTTTTTTTTGTTGGTATTAATGAAGAAGTATATTAGTATCATGATAATACCATCTAAACACAAATTAATACCAACAAAGGCATTATTAGAGTCATTTAAGACTCTAATTATTAGAGGCAGAGAATTCCTCTTTAAAACGAGGCACACTATAGTCATTGTACAACTCACTATACTTTCAATACAAAGTAACTGGGTAGGATGTATCAGTAGATTAACCTCAAAGAAGCTCAAAAAATAGAACATGGGGTTACAAGATACAACTTACAAACCTGTAGGGCTGTAGTCAAACAATCATTAAGTCAAATTTTGATTTTTAAACCGAAATTACTCAGCATGACACTCAATTTTTATGCTTACAATTGTTAGCACAATTTTCCAAATTATACAAACAGAATCAAATTGAATTATTAAAACTATAACCAAGAACAAATTTAAAATGGGTAAAAAAATATAAATAAACAAAGCATGAGATCAAACAATAAAGACAAAATTTCACACCATTTTCAGAACAATACTAATGTCATTTAAAGAAAAAAAAATTGATGAGAGTGAGGTATAGCTCAAGTGGTTAGAGCCCTCCTCCCGATTCCAGGAGATCCTAGGATCGATTCTCATCCCTGAAAGGAAAACAGGAACTTTAATATGGGACAGAGGGAGTATTTTTATTTTAAATAATTATACGGACTATCATTTTTTATCTTTTTCATATAAAAATATCCTAACATTTCCCCTAATTTTTGTACCATTATTAATTTTTTGGCCTAACCTATTCTAGATACCATTATATATTTACATCTTAAACCATAAGTGCATGACATGTTTTCTTTATCTTTAATTAAAAGGAAAAATTAGCGCAAATAGCACCAACTGTTGGTTTGGTGCACAAAACAGCACGAACTAAACGAGGTGCGATTTTGGCCTGTGATTCGTTTACCCAAGCCTTAAAGTTTGTGCTGTGGAGCCATGCCAAAATCGTTGTTTATGTTGATTCATGCACTCATACCATAAAGTTTGTGTCGTACATCACACCTTGTTTAGTTCGTGCTGTTTTGTGCACCAGACTAATAGTTGGTGCTATTCACGGCAATTTTTCCTAATTAAAAAAGTATATGTCATTCCTTTCAAAAAAAAAGTATATGTCATTTTAATAAAATTATATGATTGCATATTTTCTCTACTATCTTAATTTTGGTAAAAAAATGAAAAGAAATACTATATTATGATACAGAGGAAGTATACGCAGTCAAAGTTTGAATTTCAATTAAATAGGGACGACAGTATGAAACAAGAATCTATCTCTCGTGTCTAAATCCATAGAGAGAAATAATTGAGGTATGAACCAAAAAAACATTTTCTTGCAAAAAAAAAATTATATTAAAAAGAACACAAAAAAAAGGTGTATGTGATTGTGGATGAAGAAGTTTAAACGCATAACAGTTATGCACAACCAATTTTACATAACAAACTTTTATACTACTGAAAGCCTTACAAGTACTACTGAGTATTTTTTTTAAGTACTACTCAGAGTGGTTTTTATACTACTGGAACTCTGGAAGCATGAGGGGTGATAAAATGCTCATTGTGAGCGGTTTATCTGCCCACTCATAGCCAATCATTATTAAAAAAGGTTGGTGTGACACCTCTGTCAGAAAAAATATTAATAAAAAATTGTGGGACGCATTAAAATAATATTAAGCCAAAAAGTGACACTGACAACTTTTCCCCCAAAAAGTACAATTAAGAACCCATGTTTGTGTATTTGAAACCTTGGTTATTGTTAAACCAACCCCTGTTTGTGTGTTTGAAACCCATGTTTTTGTTAACTCAACCTCTGTTTGTGAAAAAGTAAACATGTGATATCTGACATAAAGCAAAAAGTTGCATTGATTTACGTGTCCCATTCAACTTCCCCCAAAATGTACATTTGATTATTGATACGAACCCATGTTTGTGTATTTGAAACCCTGGTTATTGTAAAATCAACCTATGTTTGTGTGTTTGAAACCCATGTTTTTGTTAACTCAACCCCTGTTTGTGTATCCCTTTTCCCCTTCCATTCCCTAGTCAATTTCTTAATATTATAATAACTTCATTTAATTGTTAAATTACCACTTTACCCTATTTGTAATTATTAAATTACGCATTTACCCCTGTAAGTGGGTAGTCATAACCGCTCATGATGAGCGCTTTTATCACTACTCCTGGAAGCATGCCTAGTACTACTGAAAATATTCAGTAGTACTTTTTCACCTCTTAGTAGTACTCTCAAATTGTTATTATTTACAAAATTGCCACTAATATGTATTTGGTTGTGCATAACTGCTATGCGTTTAAACTTCCTCATGATTGTGTGAAGAGCGAGGCATTTAAATTCAGGTGCACGTGGTTTGGGTGATGCAAGGCTTTAGTTTTTATTTATATTGTAAAGTATGGGCAGTTGGAATTTTGTGAGGCTGTTGATTGCTGAGACTTGAGGATCGATCTCCTTTACGCCGAAAGATGCTGCAAAAGATTTCATATTTGTGCGAACTACTCCGTATTATTTTACAGCATCTTCTTCCAACTTATATTACCACGAGATCCTCTCTGCTCGGTCTTTCTTGCCTTCGTCTATCCGCCATCTCATATATCTCTCCCTATAGTACTCTATCCTACCCTCACGCTTTTATTCTTATGCTGATAGAGTATAAAAGCAATCATCATTCATCAATTTAAGTTTTTTATTAAGATGATCTTCGAACATGGTATCAGAGTTTATGTGACACAAAGGTCATGAGTTCGAATCTCATCCACCTCTACTTATCAAGTGGAATTTATTTTACTCTGGGTTGCGTCCACATTTCAAATCCAACGGTTGTCATGTGAGGGGGCGTAATAGAATATATTAATCAATAAATGGTTTCAACTATCAGCTTAAGCTTGTGGTTGAAATGGTTCTGTAACAGTGGGTTATTGGGTCCATGCTCATTTCAGACAAACATTTAGGTGAGGATCATGTTAGTTTTGCCAAATAAGAGTAAAATAGATGATAAAGCCGTCATCAAGGGTGGAAATGTAGATTAATTTGGGATTGAATTCCTTAAGGTTTTGTTTTTGGAAAAATTAATTTTAATAAGCCAACCTTTCTTTGTTCAACTTTTAACAATCCCACCTTTGAGTAATTCAAATATAATCCAACCTTTGCATCCTATCCACTTTTAATGGGCCATGACCTGTTAGTAACCGGTTAAAAGGGTCAAAGTGACACGTGTCAAGCCATTGTTGGTCCATATTTTTAATTTTAAAATTAAAACCTAAATTACAAAGAAAAAAAACCTCCCCCACCCCACCCCACTCCACTCCTGCCACCCACCCCAACCCCTCCCCCGAGACCCAGCGGTCCACCCCCCTGACCCCTTGCCCGGCCCTTCCCCCTCCCCCGAAACCACCACCCAACCCTCCCCCACCCCCCCCAAAACCACCCCCTCCCTTCCACCACACCCAAACAACCCCCCTCCCTTCCCCTACCTCCGAAACAACCCCCCTCAAAATCACCACGTTGTAAACGCCCCCTCTCCCTTTCTAACCCGGTTGTAAAACCAACACCACCGTGTTGCAAAAGCCCCCTTTCCTCCACCCAGACACAGTGGAAAACCTCTGTTTTTCCTAGGGAGGGGGTGATTTCGGGGAGGGGGATTGTTTCGGGGTGGGGGAAAGGAGGAGGGTGGTTTCGAGGGGTGGAGGAGGAGGGGGTGGGGCTGGGCCTGGTGGGGTGGGTTTTTTTTTCTTTGTTTAAAAAAAAACTAAATTAATAATATTTTGGAGCCTTTCTCGATGGTGCGGGGGCGACAAACGGTGTGCGGGCGAGTGGTTGGGGTGGGGGCTGGGTTGGTTTTTTTTTCCGTTTTTTCAATTAAAAAAAGAACGAAATTTTTATGTAAAAGGTAAAGGTAACCTGTCCGATAGGTTGAAGGTGATTTTGCCTATTAAAAGTAGATGGGAAACAAAGGTTGAATTATTTTCGAATTACTCAAAGGTGGGATTGTTAAAAGTTGAACAGAGAAAGGTTGGCATATTAAAATCAATTTTTCCTTTTTTTTTTGGTCTTTTGTGTGTGGCACATTATATGGACCAAAGTAAAATGGTTATTGTTCTATTTACCTAATTTTTATTTTTTTTAATGTATTACTTGCATTTATATAGAGTTTTTGGAAAGTTTATTTATTCACTCTAATAATCCCTCTTTATTTTTTTTTAAGTAAAACGTTTCTTCTGTGCATGTATGTCATTGAAAAACTCTGACTAATAATCTCTTTAATTATCTACAAGACTAAAAGTGAAAGTTATAACTATTAAATATTAATAAACTATTCATTGCAACGATTCCAATAAATACTCATAAGACTATTTTTTTTTTCTTATGTATAAATCACTAACATTAGTGATATTGGATTAGTTGATTAATTTATTTTAATAAAAGTACAATAAGAAAATAATACGGAGTGGTCCATAACCCCATTACCGAGGGCTAAAATTCGTCGAAAATAACCCAAAAAATAATCGAGAATGTGCTCTTTTCCAACGAATTGGCGTTGGAAAGCATTTTTTCCGAAGGTTTTTATGGCCATCGGAAATAATTTGGCCTTTTTACTACGTAGTTCATAGGAAGAATTATTTAAGATAGACTAAATACTCGAATGTTCAACTTGACTAAAAATCGTCATATATAGATAACACTATATACTATTAACATAGGATGTGTTGTGAGGAAATATAAATATACTCATCTATTTACTTGCAACACGAACTTTAGGCACGTAGGTTTAAGAGGTAATTAGTGAAAGTAAATGAACGATTTTGTCAAAATAATTTAAACACTACCATACCGAAAATAGGGAAGTGATAGGCGTGTCGCGCACCTAACAAAAATAAATAACCTAACTAACCTCCTAACTATGTAGTAGGGTAAGTCAGGGTCGATCCCACAGAGAGAAAGTTGTTCTATGATTAGCCTTTAAGTAATCGTAAGACTAAATGAGATTAAAATCAAAAATGGTAGAATCAACTATACTAATCAATAAATAAATAAAAAGTCTCTAAAGTTAAGTATCCCCACTAGCATGAATTAATACAATAAAAATTCCTACCCCAAACTAATCAATTAAATGCTCACAAGGAAAAGTACACCCTATAAAATACCATAAACCTCTCCCGAGTATATATGGCTTCCTTAACATGCACTCAAGCCTACTCCCGTGGAATCATGCAAATTAAAGACATTAAACGCGGCACTCTAACTTCATAACAATCCATTCTACCTACTCCCGTGGAGAATTTCATGTCCTTAATTGAAATACCCAAATCCGTCAAAACCCAACTCCCGTTGTGATCAAGACAATGGAATATAACAATACTAGTTATCCCTAATCTAGTACTGGAATATGCGCAATCAATTAAGCAAGAACAATTAAATAATTAATTTGGAAATTTAAAGAAATAATCATGAATTAATTTATACTAGGGTTCAACTTAACAATAGATAAAAGAACTACTCAAGCATAATTGAAATAAATAAATAAGTTAGAGAAGAATAATTAAAATCCATAATAGATAAACAAAGAGGAAAGAAGGAGAAAATAAAAACTTGAATTAATGGAAGAAAGGTAGAATCATGGAGAACAATGAAGATCTACAAGTTTCTCTCTCTAACTTCTCTCTAAAAACCCTAAAAAGTGTATATAATGAACTATCCCTCCCGTCATTAAACGAATAAAAGGTATTTATAACTTCCTAAAATAACAAAACCGACAACAGACCAACACGGACGTGTCAATAATGACACAGACGTGTTGACCTGCTACTACATAAATATCCTACGACAGAAAAGCTACTGGCTCAAAGAATTCAGAGTGACACTGGCGTGTCATAAGTGACACGGACGTGTTGTCCTATAATCCTCAGATTCTCCGGCTCAAATTCGAACAGCTATAACTTTTAATCCAGAGCTTTGTTTGGTTCATGTAATATATCTCTGGAAAGATCTTCAAGTTTAGTTTCCAACCCAGTTGGAATCACCTCATTATCATTTTTGTGTCAAAAGTTATGAGTAAAATGGTACATAGGTGTCATATTTCATACAAGTACACAAAGTCATTTGTATCTTCTTCAATTCCAATCCGTTTTGGGCACATGATATATCATTTTGAAGTTCATACAAGTGCCATAATCATCATGTCCTTAAAAAAGAGTCCAAAGTACCTGAGATTACATCAAAAGACCAAACAACCCGTGAAAGCATTGTAGCTTATAAAAAGGGATCTAAATATGCATAAATACAATGTAAATACTCTAATGCTACATGAAAATGCACCCTAATATGCAACTAAATGATGTTAGAATATGCACTTATCAGGAAGAGCTAAGTAACATGTGTAAAAATTATACTCCCTCCGTCCCAGAAACATCTGAACACTTGTTGGGACACGTAGTTTAAGGTGATAAGTTGTGGTGTGGTTATAAAATGTTATTTTATTTAAAAAGTAGATGTTATAGGATTTGATGGGGTATTTTTTATTAGAGGAGAGAGAAAGGTGGGTAACTTTTTATTGATAAAAGGTAGAGTGTGGGCCAAAGATGTGTAAAAGAAATAATATATTAGTGGTGGGACCATGCCAAGAATGGAAGTGTTCAGACTATTTTGGGACAAACATAAAAGGAAAATGTTCAGACTATTTTGGGACGAAGGTAGTATTGTTTAATTTGTCCGTTTTCATTATACAATAATCTTGACCTCAAAGTGCGTGCTACAAGACTGTGTTGCAAGTAAATAAAAGCGCAGAAAGTATTATTTAAGATATACTAAATACTCGATCATTCAAATTGACTAAAATTCGTAATATCGATAACACTCTATACTATTAAGGCTTGCTGGGTTTCATATTATACCAATCAAGTACGAAGTATATATTGTTGGAGTTGGTAATGCAAAACGTACAAAAATGCACTCGCGCCCGACCGGGCGAGGCTGTACGCATTTTGATGTAAGGCGTTCCTCATTTTCGCCCGACCGGGCGGGACTGTCATTATCCAAAGGTGTTCTCGTGCCCTACCGGGCGAATTTCACCCGACCGGGCGACTTGACAGTCAGGATAGGCGTGTTCTCGCGCCCGACCGGTCGAGTTTCGCCTGATCGGGCGCCTGGGATTCCGTGTCGAGTGTATGCACTCTCGCCCGATCGGGCGCGACTGCAAGGCCTGGGACGAGTTGCACTCACGCCCGATCGGGCGCGACTGCAAGGCCTGGGACGAGTTGCACTCTTGCCCGACCGGGTGCGCCTTTTTTCTAGAGTCGGTTTGCTATTATTTTTTCCTATTTTTTGGGGACCTACAAATATGCAATGAGAATCACCGGTTTCATTATTCACATTTATTATTGAAAAAAATCCTACACACACAAACACAAACCTACCCTTTGAGATCTGAACAGTTCTTGAGTAATTCCACTCTTCGGGTTCGGGTACACGGATTACGAAGATAGTTGCGTTAAACTTTGGGGGTGTGCGTCACTAGGAAATCTGTACCGGTGGTGGCGTATTTCGGACCATCGCAAGGGAAACTATAACCGAAATCCTTTTTATCAGGCATTAACTTCGAACCGCGTGCATCTAAAGTACCTTTTACTAAGATCAAAGTAGTTGTATGTAAACCTAAGGTAGTGAATTTTGTTCTGCGGCGCGACTGTGAGTTTGAGATCTTCAACCCAAGAAAGTCTTAATTGCTTAATTTATTTTTGATTTCAACAAGTATTTTACCAACAATTAAGAAGCGAAATAGTATCTTTTTCTGTTGATATCATGAATAGCAATTCTCAAACTCGTCTGTTTTTAGATCTGTCTAAAGTTGAGTCTCTTAATGGTACGAATTATAAGAGATGGTCTCAAAGAATGTTAATTGCTTTTGAACAAGTCGAAGTTGATTATGGTTTGTTTAATGATGCGCCTAAACCTATTGAACAAAACAATACTGTTGTGGATGTGCGTGACTACTACTCCTGTTGCTGGTACTAAACAATCTACTGTTCCTGTTACTACTACTTCCACTGTTATTGCCAATGAATCTGAAATCAAGAAGTATGATCGTGATAACAAGTTTGTTAGGGGTCATCTGCTGAATCTGATGAAGAATAATATTTTTGATCTATATGTTAATTTCAAATCTGCAAAATATATATGGATATCTTTGGAGAAGAAATATGGTGCAGATGATGCTGGGAAGAAAATATATACGACCGGAAATTGGTTGAATTTTAAGTTGGTTGATTCTAAGCCTATCATGGATCAAGTCCATGTCTATGAAAATCTTGTTGCTGAAATTCTTGCTGAAGGTATGAAGATGTGTGAGATCCCGCATGCTAATGTTTTGATCGAAAAATTGCCTGATTCGTGGTCTGATTATCGAAATCATCTCAAACACAAAAAGAGGGATTTAACCCTAGAAGAACTTGTAAGCCACATGAAGGTTGAGGAAGCAAACAGGCTTAAGGATGGTACATCTAAGCCAAAAGAATGAATTAGCTGTCAAAGTTAACCTTGTTGAAACGAATGCTGACTCTGACAAGAAAGCGGATGACAATCGTGCCAGGAAGGGGAAATATGGGAAGAACGGAAATCTCCAAGCTAAGGGCAAGATCGAGAAGAAAGTCACCGTCAAGTGTTGGTCATGTGGTGTAGTGGGGCACTTTGCTTCACAATGCAAAAATAAAAAGAAGAAAAATTAGAAGTCGAATGAAGGGAACAAAAATCAGGCTCATCTAGTCGAATGAACGGAAATCTACTTTATTCATGTGATGATGATGTGATTGATGCGATTGTTTCTGAGGTTAACTTGGTAGAGAAAAATACCGAGTGGATTGTTGACACGGGAGCATCTAAACACTTATGTGCCAACAACGATTTGTTTGCTAGTATGGAGGAAGCCAAGGAAGGTGAACAAGTATACATGGGAAACTCCAGCAGCTCTGCAGTGTTGGGCAGGGGAAAGGTGATCTTGAAGCTGACTTCGGGAAAGACTTTGGCTCTTCACAATGTTTTGTATGTTCCATCTCTTCATAGGAATTCAATTTCTGGTGCTTTATTGTATAAAGTAGGACTTAAGTTAGTTTTTTATGCTAATAAACTTGTGTTAACCCGTAATGGAGAGTATGTTGGAAAGGGTTACCTTAGTGGGGGCCTCTTTATCCTTGAAATTGTAACCGAATCTTCAATGAATAAGAATTCATCTTCTGCTTATATTGTTGAGTCATTTAAATTATGGCATAGTAGGTTGGGTCATGTTAGTGCTACGACATTAAAACGAATGAAAAGTTTGAATTTGCTCCCAAACATGTCATTAGATGGACTTGATAAATGCGAAGTGTGCGCAGAATCTAAATTTGTCAAAAAGCCATACAAATCAATCACAAAGAGAGATACTGCTCCACTTGAATTAATCCATACGGATTTAGCAGACTTCAAGAACTTGGAGAGTAGAGGTGGAAAACGCTACTATATTACTTTCGTTGATGATTGTTCGAGGTATAGCAGGGTTTATCTTTTGAGGTCAAAGGATGAAGTCGTATCCAAGTTTCTTGTTTATAAGGCAGAAGTTGAAAATTAGTTAGATCGGAAAATTAAAAGAGTTCGATCTGACAGGGGGGGAGAGTATGGCTCCGGTTTCCTCAAGGACTTGTGTGAAAGTGAGGGAATTATTCATGAAGTTTCGGCTCCATATACTCTACAGCAGAACGGGGTTGCATAGAGGAAAAATAGGACTCGGAAGAAGATGATGAATGCAATGCTCTTGAGTTCCGGTTTACCAGACAATTTGTGGGGGGAAGCGGTTCTATCAGCTAACTTTGTGCATAACAGAGTGACTCACAAGAAGTTAGACAAGACTCTATATGAGATATGGAAGGGTTATGCACCAAACCTGAGTTATCTGAAAGTGTGGGGTTGTCTAGCAAAGGTGGGATATCCGTCTTTCAAGCGGTTGACCATAGGTTCGAGAACTTTTGATACTGTGTTCATTGCTTATGCTGAGAATAGTGCCGCATATGGGTTTATGAGTCTGGAGGATAATTCCATATGTGAATCCCGCGACGCAGAATTCTTCGAACAAGTATTTCCTTTGAAGAATGTTGATGTTACTAACGATGTTTCTTCAGTTCCTTCATCTATAGGGCCTCAGGTTACTTTCCCTAGGGCTGAAGAAATTGTACAACCTAGGAGGAGTAAAAGGCAGAGAGTGCAGACAAGCTTCGGGGCAGATTTTCTTACAGCTTTTGTGGCAGAGATCGAAAATAATAGTGACCTTGAAAATGATCTGGATGAGATTATGATTTGTCTTCAAGTTGTAGATGAAGATCCAAAAACGTTCGAAGAAGCCATGAGATCGGCAGATGCGAGTTTTTGGAAGGAAGCTGTTGACATTGAACTCGAGTCAATCATGTCTAATGGGATTTGGGAGTTAGTGGATTTGCCGAAAGGTAGTAAAGCTATTGGGTGCAAGTGGATTTTCAAGAGAAAATTGAAAACTGACGGCACTGTGGATAGATACAAGGCTAGATTGGTGATACGAGGATTCACACAAAAATTTGGTCTTGATTATTTTTATATTTATTCTCCAGTTACTAAGATTGCCACTATTCGTCTTTTGTTTGCTTTAGCATCATCGTACAATTTAATTGTGCATCAGATGGATGTTAAGACAGCTTTTCTGAATGACGATTTGGAGGAGGAAATTTACATGGAGCAACCTCCAGGTTTTGTAGTTCCAGGTATGGAGAATAAGGTATGCAGATTGAAGAAATCCTTGTATGGATTGAAACAAGCACCGAAGCAATGGTATGAAAAATTTCATAGTACTATTCTTAGTTTTGATTTTGTTGTCAATGGTAGTGATGCATGTGTGTACTCAAAAAAGTTTGGTACTCAATTTGTTATTTTATGCCTGTATGTTGATGACATGCTTTTATTTGGAACAAATATGGATATCATAAACAAAACTAAGAATTATTTGTGTTCAAAGTTCGAGATTAAGGACTTGGGAAAGGTAGATGTGATTCGTGGTGTTAAGGTTACTAAAACCAAGAAAGGGTATTTTCTATCTCAGTCTCATTATGTGGAGAAAATTCTGAAGAACTTTGATTGTTTTGATTTGTCTCCACTGAAAACTCCTTATGATCCTAGTGGAACTTTGATAAGAAATGTGGGGGATGGTGTCTCTCAAGGTGAGTATGCTAACGTGCTTGGTAGTCTCATGTTTTTGATGAATTTACTCGTCCTGATATTGCTTTTGCGGTAAGTAGGCTTAGTCGCTATACTCATTGTCCTAGTGTGCAATATTGGATTGCGTTGAGGCGTGTGCTAAGGTATCTTCGGGGGACCATGTCATGGGGATTGAATTTTGTTGGTCATCCTTTGGTTCTTGAAGGATACTGTGATGCAAATTGGGTAACGGATAGTGATGAGACAAGTTCTACTAGTGGGTATGTATTTACTCTTTGTGGGAGTGCAGTTTCATGGAAGTCTGGTAAACAGACTCTTATAGCTCGATCGACAATAGAAGCGGAATTTATCGCGTTGGATCTTGCTACACAAGAAGCAGATTGGTTAAGGAATTTGCTACTTGATATCCCGTTGTGGGGGAAGCCGACACCACCTGTGTCTATTCATTGTGATTCACAAGCTGCTATATGTGTTGCTAAGAATAGTGTTTACAATGGTAAGAAAAGGCACATAAGAGTCAGACACGAGTCTGTGAGGCAATTTATTGTGAATGGGGTTGTTTCGTTGGAATATGTACGAACAGAGAAAAACCTAGCGGATCCTTTTACAAAGGGTCTAAGTCACAAAATGGTGGTGGAGTCATCTACTAGTATGGGTTTGAGACCTCAAATGTAATGACTTGATTTATAGCATGTGCTATGTGACATAATACTTTATTTTGAATAAATCCAAAATTTGCTTTAATTTATTTGTTTCACTTGTAGTGAACTGTGTGGATTTATTGACCAGTTTATGTGTATTATGTGATTGATCTATAACTCTGTTTGAGTGGTTGTTGACCAGGTAGATTCACGAAAGGTTGAGCGTAGTTCTTAATGTCACTTGTCCAGTTAATTTTGAGTAGGGATTGATAATGGCACTTGATTTGATTTAAGGTCGTTAGCCCAGTGGCTCATAAAGTAGGATTGATAGTGATACCGAAGTATGAGGGTTGAACTTATGTTCTTAATGTTCTAATTCCATTGCATGTAATTCTTGAGTTTACAAGGTGCTTGAATTTGTTTCAAGCCTGCTGGGAAAGGCTCTTGAATTTGCTGGGAATGTGTGTAACACACATAGACAGAACAACGTGAGTACGAGGGGTGGCCTCCTTCAAGGGAAAAATGTGGTGTTGTTTTCCTGAAGTGCTCATGAGCGCCCAAGTGTTGGCCAAGAGTGGCGGAATTACTCAAGCTCTAAAGGTAAAGTATGTGCTATAGGGTTCATTCCTCGCTCCTAGGAGTTCAAACCTTTGGATACTCACTAGGGAAGTGTTGAATACCTTATGCCACTAATGTGCTAGTTCAAACCTTTGTGGATACTAGTGCTTAAGTACTTAACCTTTCTTTTTACTGTTCAGATTTCATGATCTCAGATAGTCTGTTTGCATTAGTGGGGGATTGTTGGAGTTGGTAATGCAAAACGAACAGAAATGCACTCGCGCCCGACCGGACGAGGCTGTAAGCATTTTGACGTAAGGCGTCCCTCTTTTCGCCCGGAGGGTATAAGATGAAGGAGAAGCGGGGCAAGACGGGAAGGGAAGAGATGGAGCGGGTATAATATAAAACCCACACCTAGTCAGCTGCCCCATCACCCATAGTAGGTACGATTTTCATCTCCATTCCCACCCCATCACCGTCAAATCTAGACCGAGTGAAGTTGGGATGGGGCGGATCTCCTATTTGACTACCTCATTGACATCCCTAATTCCCATTTAAAATAAAAGGAAACTAAAATGACATAATTAAATTTGGTTATCTATGCTCGGGTAATTTTGAGGAATAATATATTATTGGCAAAGAAAGATGCTACAAAGTGGTAATGCTGGATTTAAGACGGCTGTGGGTAGCTAGTAGATCTCCAATTGGGTATTGGGTCAAATGTAGATCTAACTTTGTATCCATGCAGGTGAACCTGAGCGTGTAAATGTTAAAATTGTAGCCATATTTGATAGCGGATAGGTGTAAAAAATTTAGGTAGGTAATAGGTATAGATATGAGGGAGAGTGTATCCAAATTTAATCCACCTGGTTGCCATCCACAAGAAGTCATGTATAGTAATAACTAACTTTTGGTTATTCATCTATGAGTTTCGAGCAAAGATAAATGTCTAACTGGTAGATATTTATAAACATCTAACAGCCATGTGGCAGCACACAAGTGGGTGTAAGGGGGCTTGGAGATTTCCACATGCCATGCTGTTATTTGTCCAAAAAAATATTACTTTTGCAATTTTGAAACTTGTATATCTCAAAAAATATATTTTAAAAAAAAATAAAAAAATAAAAAAATATACCAATATTCATATATTTTCATTCTCTACAAATAGACATCCATTTTGATATAATTTCATCATATTTTATTTTACCATTCTCTAACTATTATTTAGATATGTAGAAAAAATAATACCAACACTATTTGTGTGTACACAAACACTATTTGTTTATACACAAACACTATATGTTGTGTACACAAACAACATATAGGGTTTGTGTATAATCAGATAGTATTTGTATTATTTTTTTCTACATATCTAAATAATAGTTAGAGAATGGTAAAATAAAAATATGATAAAATTATATCAAAATGGATGTTTATTGTAGAGAATAAAGATAGGTGAATTTCATGACAAATATATAGTTTTTGTGTGTATAACAAATAGTATTTGTGTACACAACATATAGTGTTTGTGTACACAACATATATTGTTTGTGTATAATCAAATAGTGTTTGTGTTGATTTTTCCACAAATCTATATAATGGTTAGAGCAGAGTAAATAAAAATGTGATGAAATTATATCAAAATGGATGTCTATTTGTAGAGAATAAAAATATATGAATATTCATATTTTTTGTAAACATATTTTTTGAGATATACAAGTTTCAAAATTGCAAAAGTAATAATTTTTTGGACAAACAATATCATGACATGTGACCTTCTCCAAATTCCCTTATACCCACTTATGTGCTCCCACATGACTGTTAGATGTTTATAAATCTCTACCAGTTAGAGATTTATCCTGGCTCATGAGTTTGTGGCAAGAAGTACTCTAGATTTTTATTTTGTCTACAAGAAATTGTCATATGGTTAAGCAAAGCATAGTGAGTTAGTGACCATGCTTTTATGAGACCATGACGAATCTTCATTGATTGGCAATGGGGGGACCTGCATCTTTTCAGAAAAAAGGAACAAAACAAGCTAGTGGTAACTACTGGGTTGCAACCTGCAACTGAAGACGTTGAAATTTCTACGCCAATAAAATCGGAATTTGGTATAGACTTTTCAGACTATTAGACTGCGCCCAAAAAAATCAACTTCAAAAGAAGAGCCCAAAAATTGATGTTTGTCTCGAGCTAAATATCCAACAATGAGTCCATCTCTAACATCATGAGAGACAATGATATCCATATCATTTTCATCTCTGAGTAACTTTGTAGTACTTTTTTTTTGTCCAATATTTCAAGTATCTCCTTTAATAGTGCTTCCAAGTTCCTCTGTTCTTTATATTGCAATATCTTGTCTTTAATGTTTTTAATATATAAATTTAATCATTATTATGTCTAATATTTAATTACTTAAAATTATAAAACCCTATTAGTTTTAAAACATACATTAAAATTAATACAACAATTACATTCCTTCTTAACTAATAGATGCTTTGATTTTCACCATGATAATAGATGGAGAGGAAAAGTATAAAATAGGGTGAGGAAGAGCATGAAAGATGGAGTAAGTCATAGTAACCAAAAAATATGTCATATAAATAAAGATACAATTGGGAAAAAGGTACGGAGGCATACATTCAAGAATAAATTAATAAAAATAGTGTGTAAGACTTGCACTAAAAGTCTAAAACTCGAGCCAAATCTCGACTCTCGAGCTTGTAACCCTTGTACTTCAATTGGAGCCGAGTCTCGAGCTTAAAATTTCAAGTTAAGCTTTCGAATTATAAACTCGTGCCTAACTATTTTTATAAGTAAGATTTTGCTACAACTTTTGAGCTTCTCACTAGTATTGCGAATGTTGTTACTATTGATTTTCAAATTAGATTGAATTTGTTTAAGATTACATAGCTCAAACATATTTCAAGCTTATTCACGAGTTTCACGAGTTCAATTTAGCTACGTTGGACTCATGAAAATTACGAGTTGAACTCAACTAGTTCATATGAAAAAAATACTATGCTACGGTGAAACATTTTCATCATAAAATATTTCTTTTTATTTATAAATTTTCTTTATCAACTACAACCACATTACACGCAACAATAAGACAAAAATTAATAAAAAAAATACATATCTTGATATGAAATTTTCCTTATCATAGTCTATTAATATAGGCATGAGAGATTTTCTTTTACAAAATTACACATACATTTAGGAAAATGATAAATTTATTACAATAAGCATACTTCATTATTGAGGCGTTCTTAGTTGTTTCATTCCATATCATCAACATACATTAAAAAATTGTAAACATGCTCCAAACAAGATTTGACCACATGATCTCAAGTTAACACAATAAAGTTACTAACCAAAATAATCCATGCAATATTTGATCTTCTTCTTTTTGACATGTAAATATTAATAACCCGGGGCATTGTCCGGGCCTAATAACTAGTTTATTAGGATAAGCACACTTCATTATTGAGAACTAAACGCCAAAACGGTGTTAAGTGTTAATGATCACAGAATATCCACTACAACTTCTATTTGATTATACAACCATGATTCTAAACTTTATTTTAGTACGTTGCACATTCTTTCAACAAGCAATAATTAAATGTATGTTCTTAAAAGTACATAGTTACCAACCCCAACTTTGCCTGAGTTGGTTCATTACTAATCACGGTACTTATGCGTGTTTCCTTCATACCATAACCAATGATTTCGATCCCACGACTTTTGCAAATAGTGATTATTAAATGAGTTTAGCGCCAGCGAAACAAGATGATCTATCATCTGGTCGGATATTGTTCCATAACTAAATTCCTCTTCCATCAACTGATGGTATTTGGCTTTTAATTTTAACTCGTAGCATAGATCAAGTTGATTCCGTCAATCAATTGACAGAACAGCAATTTGCATTGCTTAATAGGGGACGCAAAGTCTTTTAATATTTTTGACATCGAAAAAATTTACATTAATTAAAAACGGAAGTATAGCTTAATGCTAATACAATCAAACATAAAATAAAGAAAACAGAAATTAAAGTGAGCTTCATTTGCTCTTAGACACTATATAAAACAAAAACAAACTATTACTTGTCTAGTCCGAATTAAACTAGTCTCGAGCGATGGTAAGTGGGATTGGGTTTTATGTCTTGATGAAGAAGACTTGATATGAGAGGGAACCTGTTGAGCGACAAAACCCAAACGATCTTCAGAGATAGATTACCGCATCTCATCTATTAGACCCCAATGTCTACTAGACGCCAAATCCCAAGGTCCTTGAATAATTTTATCTTCCTGGGATTATACTGATTGAAGTGACAAAGAAGTCACGTCCTTTGGTGACTTCTGACCCTTTTGAGAGGGTATCAAGAGTTTAGTCTCGCAAGACTGAAACTCAAAATGCGAGGTCGAAAGTTGCCCCAAATTAAATTGGAGCGACTCCACAAGTTGCATTTTTTAAGTGTGATGATTCCGGAAGTCATCACAAGAACTTAAGATGAATTATATTGAAGTAATTCACCCGACCTACGGATCCGATGATCCAACCTTGCAATCTCGAATCTAGAAGATCGAACCACAACAGATTTAAAGTTAAAACCTCCTCTCATCTTACCCAATACCAGATTTCCTAGCTCCTCCCTTGTCTTAGGAAACCAAGAACCTTCTACTGCCCACCTATCATTACTACTTATCACCCAAGTACAATCATACACAATATGGCAAGGAAAATTATTGGATCTGGATAAACCTAAACTAAAGCTAAAACTCATAATATAGACGAAAAAATGAAGATAACGATCATCCGATTCATAACACCACGCCTTCGACAACAACGCACTACCTGCGCCGCTCGAGACGAACCAAGCCAAACAAAAACTACACCTAACCTTCACTTAATTACCAAGTGTTTGCCTACAACCAAACGCAACCACTTGCTCCCTTGGTGAACCGATAGAACAGAAAACCACAAACACTAGCGAGAAACGGGGAAGGGAAAACTAAATCCTAACACTTCAAATCTAGAATAGGGAACGAGGAAGGGGAGCCTAAGACCTAAACACCTCGAACTAGAACAGGGGAATGGGGAAGGGAAAGCTAGAACCTACCCACCTCGGGAACCAAGAACAGGGGAACGGGAAAGGGAGACTAAAACCTAAGCACCATGAAAAGTAAAAGCACACCATACACCTAACATAAAATGACGACAAACAGAACCACGACATAGAACGAGGAAGATTGCACTCGGTGCAGTGGTGGGGCGAGAGGAGACGAAGAACCGCGACAAACGTAACAAGGGAACGAGAAAAGCACGACAACTAGAAACACGACGGGGAGGGGGATGGAAGACTCGCGATTACGGCGAAGCGAGGGGAGGGGACACAGTGGGGGAGAACCGGGAAGGGGAGAGCTGGGGGAACGACGAACGGGAAACGGGCGGGAAGACTAACCGGCAAGTATATGACAAAAGGCGAAGCTCGCCGGCGACCCTGCGGCCACCGAGAGCTGCGGGGGGGCGGGGGACTTTAGGGTTTGCTAGGGTTTGCTTTGTAGGAGGAAGGTGTACGAGAGAAGTCAGAGTTTTATCGGTATGAAGAAATTGGCCCAGGGGATGCAAAGTCACAAACAACTTATTTAAAAGCAACAAATTAGATACAAATTATAACAATTTACAGTGAATTAGTGATTCATTAAAAAATTATCTTGCCTGGATTTCATTTAACTTTGTTAGTAAAGTCTTGTGGTAATGTTAGAGGTTGAATCCGGTCCACATCATGGTTATAATACGACTAAACTTTTAAAAAATAGAGGAAAAACTATCACCAGTTATTCCAAGTTTGAAGTATCTATCCATATTAATCACAAACTAGAATAACGTATGAATAATCCAAGTTTGATGATACCCTTCCGTATTGTTGTGATATATGTTTTAATTCCTTTCTCTTCTTTTTTTGGGTCCAAATTCCTACTTTTCCCCCTCATGTGTCTCCTTTTCATCCACTACCCTATCATGACTCATTAGAACATATCATATGGATATTTTTTACTTGAATTAAACAAATCATCAAACTTGAAATTATTCATAGTTAAATTAAAATTAGAAAAAATACGGAAAGACAACTTGAACCTAAAATTTATGGTGACAATTTTTTCCAAAATAAATCGTATAATTAGTTATTATAAACACACCTCCTCAAAAGAGTTCGTTCATGGTATACCTGGTTGTACCATGCTCATGGTGCACCCAGGGGTAATTCTATAATAAATTATCTGATCCAAGTATGGATGATGATGTAGTAGCCTTAATGCATATTGGATGTGGAGTCAATTGAGGCTATGCATGGACGGTTCTTAGGATCATCAACACACGTACTAGTATGCATGGTGAAGCATGAATATGACCAGCAACTAGGAGTGTGAGTGGCGTGTTAGTGGTTGATATGCCTTAGGAGTGTTATCCTAATTTGAGTCGGTTTGTTATTAGATTTCCATTAGGAGTCTAGGACTTAGGGACTTGTCCTAAGCCTATTAGAGTTTGTGTTTTATTCTTATAAGTAGTTTAAGATGTACGTTTTTCAGTTTAATTAATGAATTCAGCTTATGCTTTGTGTTTTCGAATGCTTTGAGTGTTCATCCCTCTTGATTGCTGGTGGCCTTGCCTTTACGCATCAAAACCCTTAGATTGTTTCTTGTGGTGGCTTAGCCTTTATCATTAAACGTCTAAGCACTATCCAATGTTTACTTGTTCAAATTTGTGATTGATTCTTCCACACGTTTACTCTAGTATTTGGTTTAACTTAGATCAAATACATCATCTTGGTATCAGCAGCTTTGGTTCTCATCCTTGAGAATTTTTTTTTCCGGCCATTGAAGGAGTGAACTCAACCTTCAAGAACACCTTGAAGATTGAACCTTTTTTTCAAGATTTCGAAATTTCCACAAAACTTAACTAAACTACATCCCTCCATTGCACTTATACATTCAAAGAAACCTTCCAAGACTCCATCTTTTTTTCAAGATTTCGTGGTTTTTACAAAACTTTACTAAATACCCTAACCTTAGCAGCGTGGGCGTCAAGAAATCTCGTCCAAGATCCAAGTTCTATTTGGAGTCTTCACTATGGGCGACGATCAAAGTGACGAGGGTAATGAGGTACGAGTACCTCGAGGCCTTACACTCGAGCAAGCTAATGATTTAAGTCGAGATAGGGAATCAGCAGACCTACGAACACATATGGATGAGCTTGTTCATCTTTTCCGAAATCAATAAGTTGGTAGACGTAGAAACCAATCTCCTAGTCCTGTTAGGAGTGTTCATTCAACCATACACGAGTCTAGCTCGGAAGAGGAGCAGCCACAAGGCAGACCTCGACGAAGGCATCACCCTCATGATGATGATAGGGGATTGAGGCTCGATCTTCCGGAATTTGATGGCAACATGAAACCAGAAAAATTCTTGGAATGGCTACAACGGATTGAACGTGTTTTTGACTACAAAGATTACGATGATCATAAACGTTTCATGGTGGCTGTGTTGAAACTAAAAAGCTACGACAGCCTTTGGTTCGAAAATCTCAAAAATAAAAGAAGGAAGGAAGGAAAAGCACGACTTGATTCATGGGAACAGCTTAAGGTACGTATGAAGAAACGGTTTTTACCTACGGATTTTATTCAAGATATGTACTTAAAGCTTCAAGCTTTCAAGCAAAACACCCTTAGTGTCGAGGAATATGTGGCTGAGTTTGAAAGATTAACCATGTTGTGCGATGTGGAGGAGAAAGTGAAGTTCAAGATTGCACGATTTATTGGTGGCCTCGACAAGAAAATCACCAAGAAAGTTGATTTGCACCCCTATTGGGGTTTTGAGGAGGTATGTCAAGTGGCCATGAGGGTGGAGAAACATGCCAAATCCAAAAAGGCATCGTTTTCAAAACCGTTTGTGAAGACTTATGAGAAAACTCAAGGAGAGAAGAGTGGGGACCGTACGTCCAAATTCACGCCCAAATTTGACAAATTCAACCAAGACAAGGGCAAGTCTTCACAACCCTTAGCCACGGAAGAAAGGCGAATTTGTTTTAAATGCAAGGGATATGGCCATGTGATCAAGGATTGTCCAAACAATCGTGTCATGACCATGAGGGACATCCGGGAGATTGACGAGGCTTATGCTTCAAAGGAGGATCCAAGCCTCGAAGAAGAGGAGTGTGAGGATGACGAGGAGGATGCCTATGTAGCTGATTCGGAGGAGGAACCGGTGAAGGAGGGACAAGCACTCATAATGCGCACCCTTCACTCCAAAGCAGCACCCTTGGAGACTCAAAGGGACAATATCTTCCTCACACGTTGCCTTGTGAAGGAAAGATTGTGTGACTTGATCATTGACACGAGGAATTGCACCAATGTGGTCTCTACTACGTTGATTGACAAGCTCAAGTGGCCAACCACTCCTCATCTGAAGCCTTACAAGTTGCATTGGCTAAGTGATGGCAGCGATGTTAAGGTAAATAAACAAGCACTTATTTCTTTTGAAATTGGAAAATTTAAAGATGAAGTGTTATGTGATGTGGTGAATATGGATGCATGTCATGTGTTATTGGAACGTCCTTGGAAATATGATCGATTTGTGAAATATGATGGATGTGCTAATGTATATATTGCAACTATTGGGACTAAAAAAATTGCCTTGAAACCCCTTGTTACCTCTAAACTCCACGCCAAAGAGAGCTTATTGTTGACTGAAAAACAAATTACTCATGAGTTAGAGGAAGAGGGAGAAGGGTATTTGTTAGTCCAAGTGAGTGAGGAGAGCACCACCAACTCACAGCCTACCATTCCTAAGTGTATAGCCCGGATTTTGGAGGATTTTGGTGATGTGTTTCCTAGCGACTTACCCCCGGGACTACCACCTATGAGAGGCATTGAGCACCAAATTGACCCTGTTCCTGGAGCTTCTTTACCAAACAAGGCAGCCTATAGGTGTAACCCTCAAGAGACAAAGGAGCTTCAAAGACAAATTGAGGAGTTGATGTAGAGGGGGTATGTGAGGGAGAGTATGAGCCCTTGTGTTGTTCCGGTCTTGTTGGTGCCAAAGAAGGATGAGACTTGGCGCATGTGCATTGATTCTAGGGCGGTGAATAATATAACGATCAAGTATAGGTTTCCTATTCCTAGACTTGATGATTTACTTGATGAATTGCATGGTTCAACAGTGTTCTCCAAGATAGATTTGAGAAGTGGTTACCACCAAATTAGAATGAGGGAGGGAGATGAATGGAAGACTGCTTTTAAAACTAAGGTGGGTCTTTATGAATGGCTTGTGATGCCATTTGGTCTTACTAATGCTCCTAGTACCTTCATGAGATTGATGAATGAAATGCTCAAACCTTTCTTGGGCAAATTTGTGGTGGTGTACCTTGATGACATATTGATTTATAGCCGAAGTGTTGCGGATCATTTGGGTCATTTGAGGGACGTATTTGAGGTGTTGAGGAGGCAGTAACTTTATGCTAAGTTGAAGAAGTGTTCTTTCCTTGTCCCAAGTGTCACTTTCCTTGGTTATATAGTGTCTAAAGACGGTGTTTCGGTTGATCCTTCCAAAGTGGAAGCCATAAACTCTTGGCCTACTCCTACTACTATTTCTCAAGTGAGGTCTTTCCATGGTCTTGCTTCCTTTTATAGGCGTTTTGTGAAGAATTTCAGTAGTATTATGGCTCCCATGACTGAATGTATTAAACAAGGGAAGTTTGAGTTGAATGGAGCAGCCCAACAAGCTTTCGAAACTATAAAACAACTCTTGTGCAACATTCCTATCCTAGCTTTGCCCGATTTTTCACAACCATTTGAGATAGAGTGTGATGCTAGTGGAGTTGGCATTGGAGCAGTTTTGGTGCAAGGTAAGCGTCCCATAGCTTATTTTAGTGAGAAATTGAATGGGGCAAGGTTGAACTATTCTACCTATGACAAGGAATTCTATGCAATAGTGAGGGCATTGGATCATTGGAGTCACTACTTACGCCCAAGTCACTTTATTTTACATTCGAATCGTGAGGCTCTTAAGCATATACATGGGCAGCAAAAGCTCAATCCAAGGCATGCAAAATGGGTTGAGTTCCTTCAATCATTCAACTTTTCTTCCAAGTACAAAGAAGGGAAAAATAATGTGGTGGTTGATGCTCTTTCAAGGAGGTACACTTTGCTTGGTGTGCTTCAATCCAAGTTGTTGGGTTCGAACTCATCAAAGAGTACTACAAGGAAGATGTTGATTTTGGCCCTATTGTTGCTGAATGTGTAAAAGGGGCAGTGGGATCATATGTCATGCACGAGGGTTTCCTTTTCAAAGGTAATAAACTTTGCATTCCTTCTTGTTCAATTCGTGAATTACTTGTTAGGGAGGCTCATGGGGGAGGCATTGCTGGTCATTTTGGTATTACCAAGACGCTTGTAATGTTGCAAGAACATTTTTATTGGCCTAAGATGCAAGGAGATGTCCAAGGTGTTATTGCTCGATGTGCTACTTGCCAAAAGGCCAAGAGTACGTTTCATCAAGGGTTGTATACTCCTTTACCTGTTCTGGAATTTCCTTGGGAGGATGACTCCATGGATTTCATTGTGGGTTTGCCTCGTACACAACGAGGTAAGGATTCAATTATGGTTGTGGTGGATCGTTTTTCTAAAATGGCTCATTTCATTCCTTGCCACAAACAGATGATGCCTCGAAGGTGGCTGATTTGTATTTTAAGGAGATTGTACGCTTGCATGGAGTACCTAAAATAATTGTGAGTGATCGAGACACCAAGTTCATGAGTTATTTCTGGAAGACTTTATGGAAGATGCTTGGTACAAAGCTTTGTTTTAGCACCTCTCATCACCCTCAAACTGATGGGCAAACGGAGGTGACAAATCGCACACTTGGAGCCTTGCTTCGAGGATTGGTGAGCAAAAGTACTAAAGATTGGGATGTCAAGTTGTCTCATGCTGAGTTTGCATATAATCGGTCTCCTACTTATGCAACTAAACATTCCCCATTTGAAGTTGTGTATGGCGTCAATCCACGTTTACCAATTGATCTCATTCCATTGCCAAAAGGTGATTATGTGCATAGTGATGCTCAAGCAAAGGCGCAAGCTATGTTAAAGTTGCACGCCCAAGTTCGAGCAAGGATTGAGAAAGTTAATGCAAGGTATAAGGTGTTAGCCAACAAAAACCGCAAGCAGCATGAGTATAAGGTTGGTGATTAGTGTGGCTGCACTTGCGCAAAGAAAGGTTTCCTAATATGAGGAAAAATAAGTTGATGCCTAGATCAGAAGGACCTTTCAAGATCATTGAGAAGTATAATGACAATGCCTTCAAGTTGGAGCTACCGGAAGACTATGGTGTGAGTTCTACTTTCAACATTGGAGACTTAGCACCATACGTTCATGATGATAATGTGGCTCAATTGAGGACAATTGTTTTCGAAGAAGAGGAGTATGATCCAAGTATGGATGATGATGTAGTAGCCTTAATGCATAGGAATGTTATTTTGGATGTGGAGTCAATTGAGGCTATGCATGGACGGTTCTTAGGATCATCAACACACGTACTAGTATGCATGGTGAAGCATGAATATGACCAGCAACTAGGAGTGTGAGTGGCGTGTTAGTGGTTGATATGCCTTAGGAGTGTTATCCTAATTTGAGTTGGTTTGTTATTAGATTTCCATTAGGAGTCGAGGACTTAGGGACTTGTCCTAAGCCTATTAGGGTTTCAGTTTAATTAATGAATTCAGCTTATGCTTTGTGTTTTCGAATGCTTTGAGTGTTCATCCCTCTTGATTGCTGGTGGCCTTGCCTTTACGCATCAAAACCCTTAGATTGTTTCTTGTGGTGGCTTATCCTTTATCATTAAACGTCTAAGCACTATCCATTGTTTACTTGTTCGAATTTGTGATTGATTCTTCCGCACGTTTACTCTAGTATTTGGTTTAACTTAGATCAAATACATCATTATCCAAATGAGTAATACTCATTTCTAATCACTTATTTCTCCATTCTTTACTCTTCTTCTTTACTCCTCTTCTTCTTTAAGGGGCTTTTGGTTGTCATGGGGTAAAGTGAATGGAATCAAGAAAGGGGCAGAGGGTGAAAGGAAAGAAAAAATCTTAGATTTAAAGTGTTGTCTGGTTAGAACATTGTCATTCCTCTTTTTCTCCTCTTACCATTCTTCCATCATAGGACCATCATATCCTTCCTCTCTTGTTGTGCCCCCGCCGCCCCTCCTCACCCCGATACCGCCGATGCGCTGTCACTAGGGGTGTTCATAACTGAATACCCGACTTTTCGGGTACCCGGACATGCGGGTACCGGCACTTGCGGGTAGTTGAAAACTCGGCCTGTGACCCAACCCGAAAAATCTGGGTACCCAGTTTGCGGGTTCTCGGTTTTCCCGAGTCGGATCACAAGATACCCGGATTCATTTTTGTTCTTTTAATCCTCAAACTTTCTTGTATATAACTGCAGGTAAGATTGGAAGTTCAATTAAGGTACACAAAAAATTTCATCAAATGAATCAACTGATAGATAGGAAGTCCTAAATTAAAATCAAAATGACCAGTTCAAATTCAAACATCATTCAATAAAATATTTCACAAAGTACCTGCTACCTAATAATGACATTAAATAGAAAAAAATGATGGTTTGAGATGAAGTCCAGAGCGGCTAGCGAGTACCCGCTTTGCTCATTGCGAATTTGCGACACCATGTGGAAGTAGAGTACTAGAGAAGAAGGAGAGAGAGAGAGGCGGGGTCTACAGCCAAAAGAGAGAAAAAGGAGCCCAAAAACAAATTAAACCCATACTCTAGCATACAGTAGAAGACACGAGCTTCAAGACACAAAAAAACTAACGGGTTTTCGGGTCCAGTACCCGACCCGACAATTTATGAATGCCTTTTTAAAAAAACCCGACTATTTTGAATCGGGTCACCGGGTTGGGTACTTTCTAACACCCTTAGTTGTCACCCCACCCCTTCCCCTTCAAACCGCGTCGTCACCCCTCCCCCTCCCCTTCACACTGCGCTGTCGCCTTTCCCCTCTCTCCTTCCAGATGCGTTGTTGTTTCCTCCCCTTCTCCTTCCGAGACTGCTAGTTTTTGCCCTCTCCCTTTTATCTTTGTTCTTCCATATTTTTTTTCTAGGGTTTGTGGGTGGTCGGGTGGTGGATGGTAGTGGCGGTTTCTTAGTGGTGAGGTCACTTGGGTGGCCGATTCTGCTGGTTGGGTGGTCGGTTCTCGATGGTTAGTGGCTTGGTTGGGGTGTTAGGGTAGAGGGGGTCAGGTGTTGCTTAGTGGTCGGGTCGGGTGGTGGTGGTTGGGTGGTTGAGTAAGATGTGCAACTGAGTGATGTGGTCAAGTGGTGGTTGAGTGGTCAAGGAGATGGTCAATGATGAGTCAAAGAAAGGGAATGTGTAACCTTTGGAGTGGGGAATGAGAGTAGTAAAGGGTATTATTAAATTGAGCTAACAAACAAGAAATAAGGGAATCAAGCAACTTGATTCACATACCCTTTCCAGAAGACCCCCAACCAAACGACTCCTGAATAACATTCATGTTGTTAAGTTTAGTAGTAAAACAATTTATTGTTGAGTTATAAGCTACAAAAAATCGCAATTAAGAGGTTATAAAGGTCATATGTTAATTAGTAAAGATTTATGAGCTTAAATAAATAAGTTCCAATTAAGTTTGCAAATTACTTTAAAGAGGTATCAATGCATTGGTGGGTGATATTGATATTAGAAATATGTTAGACTTGTTATATGTAGTTACGAATATGAAATTACAATTTAGTTGTGTATTATTGTACCTTGCTGTAACCATGAGTTCTTAATTTTATGGAATTTGCTAAATGTTGAGCGATAAAGGTTGGTTAATTGTATTAAAGTCGAGGTACATTAATTGTTGGTTGAAATTCTAAGTTGAAATGTTAATAGTTTATGGTTTAAGTGATGATTGTTAGTATTTGAAGGTGAATGAAATAACAAATAGACTAATATAGGAATTCAATCAAGTTCTTGGTTATGTTTCCTCTTTTCATTGAATCTGGTTATTTGTTGTAGATGGTGGTTTATTGAGTCTTGAATGATATATAAAATATTTATAATAAAGTAAGAACTAAAATTATGATATTAGTTGTGAAAATATTATTACAGTAATATATGAATAAATTTGTTAAACTTATGATAACGTTCTAATTATAACTAGAATGGTTTCTAAAATTGGTTTATTTAGTACAATTCTAAGAAGATGTTTAATTAGCTGAAAGTTTACTTATGGAGTATTCATGAACTAAAAGAGTTAGTTTCTAAAAAGAGTATATTGTCTGATTAGGATTGTTTAATGGTGTTATGAGGAATAATTATTTGACTAGACATTAAAAGTGAATTAACTTAATTAGTTTCCTCGCATAAAGTTAAAAAAGAGATTTCAGTTTAATATTTGTAAGTGGATTAATATAACAATAAAGTCAGGTTGGCTGATTAGTATATATTCACTTAAGTGAGTTAGTGTGATACATAAATATGTCTCCCCATTTAAGTACCCAATGATGATACATATCGTCGTCCTACTCGTTCCGATCCGAAGGAGAGCAATCCAAATAGTTAAAATCCAAAATCTTTTTAATGGCCTCCAAAGTCCATTTTTAAGATGAAAAGGTTCCATGTCGAATTTTAAAGAGTCCAATTAATTATTCATGATAATTAATTGAATTTACAAATTATTATTGTTTATTAAATGATTTCGTGAAAATTAGTTCTTATCTTATAGATAAATGATTTGCGGTTTTAAGTGATAGTATTTGATAAAGGATAAAATGTATCTTTTAGTTTCCGATAAAAAATAAAACCCGGTCAGACCGGCGATTGCCTTTCCTGCAACCATATTGCATCTAGAGCACTATTTTGCGCACGAGCCATCATCGACCAGTCAGTAAATTAGAAAAATGCAAAAAACTGTTGACGCAGGCCACATGCACGCCACGTAGGCAGCCTGTGAGCAGGAGGGGTGTGCTGGGCGCACGAGCTTTGCGCGAAGCTCACAGCTCGTATGTGCAACGCACATATTTCTTTTTATCCGCATCGTGATTTCTGGAATCCTAATTTCATGGTTTGCCTATAAATATCTCGTACTTACCCAATCGTAAAGGGGAATTATTTACACATTACTCCTCATATTCTCTCTCCAAACACTCAACTCATATACTCCAAATAAACTCATCCCACATAATTCAAACACTTCAATACAGCCAAATACTCCACCGATTTCCTATTTTATGGTTTAAAGATTGCTCTCTTGAAGGTTATATTCATTAAGTCCAAGGCGTTATTGGTATATTCATAAGGGTCCTTTAATTATTCAATTCCTATTGATTTTTATTGAAATTACTAACTTTCTTTCCATGATATAAATATTTGAGAATTGTATGCTTTGTATATATTTTGATCTTATCTCTTTTTATTTTATCTTTGTATATATTCATGATTATTTCTTTATTACTTTCATCACCTTCAAATGTTTTAAAAACTAAATAAGATAATTTGTACAATTGGTTGAGGTACCTAGTGATTTGATTGCTAATGAACATGTCACCAGAATTAGTTTTTTGTGTTTAATAACCAATTTAGATTAATTCTTAAAGTGTTTGATTAAAATTGTGTTTGGTTGTTTAATTGCATAAAATTAGACTATGACTCGTATTTAGTAGAGGCCAAGAATGGGTGAATTTGATTCATGATCATATATGTACCTTCACCCCCTAATTCAATATTTGGTTCATTGACCAATTACGAAGTCATGACGAGGAAAACTACATTGGATAAGTCCCTTTCTTTTAATGTCCCATTGATTGTCTTAATATCCAATTAGGTTTATATGTCATCCTTTAAAGACTTGTTGGTGACTTCTTTTACAAACCGATTTTCGAATTTAAAGCCCTGACAATGAGGTAGTCAAATTTGCACTCACACCACGTAGGTTAAACATATGCAAACAGTTAGTCATGAGTTTAAATATGTAATTAAGTGTAAGTTCGTTTGTGAATTACTTAAAAGAAGTCTTAGTTATTTGGTTGAGTGGTTTTGTAATGAGAAATCGTAGATTCGCTCCACGTAATTATGAGTACTTTGGTATGTTAATAGTTTATTATTGATTCTGTTAATTCCATTTGGAATTAAACTTATGAGATAGCATGAACCTTATATTTAATTGCTTAAAGTCGGTCTTTGCTCGATGGACCTGAGATTGTGGAGTTTAAGTTAAAGGACATTAGTTAATTTCTAGCATAATTCTATTGTCATTGTTGCTGGTGTTTTATCGGATATGAATTGCGTAATAGTGTTGTAGTTCATGGTTTCATAGTTAAATTGATGTGGAGCTTTATTGTCTGAAAACGAAAGTGATTAAAGTACTAATCATGTACAGTAAAAGAATCGTAAAGGTTAGAAGGAGCCGATGGTGGTCGATCCTAAGGACCTTAAGGATTAGTCTCTGATGGGTATTATGAGAGTCGCCTTAGAAGTATTACCTCTGGTGGGTTGCTTCAAGGGGTGTGTACACTAAAGAGTACGGTAGGCCTTATTATCTGGTGGGAAGACGTTCCCAGAAAAGTGATGTGTCAGCAATCTGGTACTGCCACCTTAGCGTCGTTCCCTTCTATATTGCCAAATAATTGTATTAAAAGAAATGAAAAGTGTATGAATGAGCGTAAAGGATTTGATTGAAAGGATTACAGATTGTTCTGTAAAAATAGTGAAGTCTCCAAGAGTATTGGATGACAAAGTCTAAAGCATGTGTTGTTGTTGTTGTTGATGTAATTGTGATTAAATTATTTGCAAGTAAAAGAACACCAAAGCATGTTTAAAATCTGTTTTATGTACTTAGTTGTTGCTGATGTGTGTGCACGTTTTATTTTGTTATGTTGTGCCCTGTCACTTGGTGGGTGGCAGAGTCCTTTTGTTGCAGGTACAAAATTTGAAGTTCATTAAAGTTGAAGGTTTCGGGATGCTAGAAATCTAACTATGTGTATTAATTTGTCTTTCGAAGCGAAATCGCTCAACATTGTAATACTTTAGTTATTAACGTAATTGTAGACGTGTTTTTATTGCCTGCGCGAGATGAACGCGTATTTCAATACCTCATTGTAATGGTTTTTGCTTTAAAATATGTTTTGAAATAAAGAAATCGCCAACAAGTCTTTAAAGGAAGACTCATAAACCTAATTGGATATTGAAAAATCTTAGAGTCAGCTTACAGACTTATCCAATGCAGAATTCCCCGTCATGGCTCCATGAATGGTCAATGAACCAAAGATTTAGTTCGGGGGTGAGTATACGAAGATTAGGAATCCAATTCCCCCATTGTTGGCCTCTACTTAATACGATTCATATCAACATTTATGCAATTAAACAACCAAGTAATATGTTTATGCAATTTAAAATTAATCTATGTCTGTTCATTAAACACGTAAAAGACTAATTTTTGGCGACATGTTATTATGCAATCAAATTATAGGAAACCTAATCCAATCGTCCATATTATTGGAATTTAGCATTGAAATATTTATTTAGGTCTTTGATTAACAATAATTAACAAGTGTGGTGATGAAAACATTAAAGCATATTGGCATGCATATGAATAATAATGATATTGAAATAGAAAGAAGAGATGAGATATTAGAATATACAAGAAAGTGTGAATTCCATTAAAAACTACATCATGACAAGTAATACCTTTGTCGTTGACGTCTTACGTAACGATCTGCAGGAGGAGCATATCTTCAAGCTTGAACGGAGTTTAAAATAAATCTGAAGTGCTTGAGTGTATTCGAATGTGTTTGAATGAGTTTCAATGTGTGTTTGTAGTGTGAGAGTATATGTAAGTTATGAAAGTATGTTATGAAGCATGTGTGTGAAAGCATATGTCGAAGTGTGTGGAAGAACGTTCGTCGAAACATAACTATTTATCGAAGCAACGACACCATACTTCAAGCGGAGATTAAAAACAAGGCTTGCATCTGGCGCAAGGCCCATGCATCCCATGCATGGCCCATGCGCTTGGCGCAATAGCCTTGCGTCAACGCAAATTTTCGGTGTGTTCCTGACTTTTGTAAACTGCCACTGTTGCGTCAACGCATCGTAGTGCGCTTGACGCAACACAGATTTGTTAGGTTTTCGTTCGTTTTAAGATTCCTTTTTATCTTGATGGAATATTATCTTTTTGAATCTGTAATCAACTATTTTTGGCACAAAAATATGATTTTCATAATATTTTTTCGAATATAATTATTGAAAATCATTGATAAGAATATTAAAAATACAATTAATTATCAAGAATCGTTAATTGGGCCTTTGAAATTGGGCTCGGATTTAATATAGAGATTTTATGTTTTCGAAATTTAAACACTATTGGGCTTACCTTGTTTCATTGCTATACCTTTGGACCAGACCAATTAGGACGACAATATGTTTCATCATTGAGTATTCAATTGGGAGATACGATTTTGTATTTACAGTAAATATTTTTGTAAAGTTAAATCATAGTTGCTAATAGTAATTAACATGAATTAGATTTCAATTTGGTTTCCACATTATCTGATGTAGTTCAGTGAGTGTCATGATATTAATCCTAATTCCGTTGTGTATTAATCCTTTTGTAAGCTGGTCGAGAATGATGACCTGTTACAATTGCAGTTTGAAAATGAGCAAATACTTATGCTCATTTGAGAACATGAGCGAAAAAGTTTGTTCATTTGGGCAAAAGTGTTTGCTCATTTTTTCAAATGAGTTGAAGTGTTTGCCTATTTGAGAATGTTTGCTCATTTGTGCAAAACATGAGTAGACTTTGCTTATTTAGAGAATTTTAAATGAGCAATAAGTAAAAATTAATGTGAGATGTACTATGAGCATGGTTTACTATAAATTTCCCCCCTTCTCAAATATGATTTTTCAATAGAGGAATTGTTTTTCTACTAGGTTCACTCGTTTGTGCTGTAAACCACTAAAAAAAAAAAAAACATTGAGTTTATAAGAAGTTATAAAATCCAGCTCGTTTGCATCTCTTGTTTGCATCTCAGCCATATAAATTCCCTATTTTCGGAAGCATAGGACAACATCACAACACTTTAGGAAACTGTCCAGGCATGTTCAAGGACAGGACAATGTGCTTGCAATTTGACCTTGGTGGCACCCGCCGTGCCCAAAGTCTTCATGACTAAACGAGTCCCTTAATACATGATAGAATCAAATAGATATGGGAGTTCCAATAAAGAAGAAGAATATTATTTTTATTCCTACCTATAATATTAGTTTTCGTAATATGGGAAAATGGAAAAAACGATATTTTCCTAACTTTTTTTTTTCTTTACTTCTATCGTTTTCTTTTCAGATATTTAATTCATTATTTTTAGTTATACTTTTATCTCAAATTTTCTTAAAAGGAAACCAAATTTAACCAAGTTAGTATAAAGAAGAAGAAACCAAATTAAACCATATTTTCTTAAAAGGAGTATAATATTATGTTTTCCGAATGTTGATCATAAAAAGATTTATGTTGCGAGATATCCATACAAATATATTAAAAAACGTTCTTAAGCCAGTTTGCATGCGCCAGTGTGGCACTATCTCTTTAGTTGTTTCGTTCCATATCATCAACATACATTAAAAAAATTAAAAACATGTTTCGTATAAGGAAACTTGACCACGCGACCGCAAGTTTATACAATAAAATTATAACCAATTAACTATACTTTAACTAAAAAAATATTAATAACCCGCGACGTCTCCCTGAAAACCAATAACTAGTTATATACTTATAACCAACCAAACAAAGCCAAAGTGTAATGGAAATATTCCATTGTACGAAATTAACTGTCATATACTTTAAACCTTTTATAAACAATAAAAACATGACTTTATAGAATTAAATAAAACTTTTTAGAAGTTGGATAATTTTACACTCTTCTAATCACTCATTCGTAAATCGTAATAACTAGTAAGGATAATTGAAGAAGCCAATCATCATTCATTAACCGTTGCTACAATATTTTACAAACACAACTCATTTTTTTTCTTCTAGCTACTCAAAAGTAGCACGTGTAATTAACTTCCATACAATAAAGTAGTCTATGCAACTATATATTATTGTTATGGGAACACAAAATAGCTAAATGTTAAGTAGAAAACAAAGTGTATGTTACAATTCTACATTTTTTTTTGGAAAATAAAATAAAATACAATTCTATCTTTAATTTTAATATTTTACTTTATTCTGTATAAGGGTATTAACTGTTAGATTGGGGAAAACTCCTCGATCTTGGAGTTGATTCTATTGATCATTATATAATGGTTACACAATATTTATCCATACTATGTTAGGAATCCTAATAGGATAATGATAAAGTTATACAAATTATATTTTAAATCTGTGAGAAAATATTATCCTAAATATATTCCCAATCACATCACCGCAATCATATCGGGAAGAGGACGAACGCTATGACTAGATTTAAAATCCAAAAATAATTGTCGTGATAGTCCTTTGGTGAAAATGTCAGTAAACTGATACCTAATAGGCACATGTAGAACTCGAACATGTCCCAAGGCAAACTTTTCCCTAACAATATGAATATCCAACTCAACATGTTTAGTGCGTTGGTGTAGAACTGGGTTGCTGAACAAATAAATAACACTGACATCATCACACAGTCAAGTTAATTGTAGCCTGACGAAGAGGACAATGCAACTCTAGGATTAAGTTGCATAACCAATTGGACTCGACAACAACATTAGCAACGCCTCGATATTCTGCCTCTGCACTAGAACATGAAAGAGTTGCCTGACGATTGAACGACCAGGAAATAAGATTGTCCCCCCAAAAAACAACAATATCCTTAACTAGAATAATTTTTTTAATTTTTTATAAACTAGTAGTTAGTTGCCCAACTCTATTTTTACTTCCACAAATGATCCATAATCCTCACACCCTAAGATACATCTTTTTCGAAGATCAACAACTGATCTTGTAAGAGAGCGGCTACTTTTAATTTAAAAAAGAGGCACAGTCTAAGCCTAATATTTAGAAAAGAATTAATAAAGTGACTAGTTTAATCTATTTGGGGACCAGTTTAATCTATTAAGTGGTCAGTTTAATCTATTCAGTATTCACGTTCTTTAACTCATTTAGTGACTAGTTTAATCTATTCAATGACTAGTTTAATTCGTTCGATAAAATTGTCAGGGTTATTATTTGAAATTGTGTGTTGTAGTTCGAGAATAAAAGGGAAATAAATGAAGGAGAAGAGAAGAGAAGGGATGACTACGTCAGTGTGAGATGCCTACGGATAGTGTTGAGTTAGAGTGAGATGAAATGAGCTTGTTGGACAAATGTAGGCTTGAATTTGTCTATATAATGTTAAAATTAGACAGTATATTATAATAATTTGTCTCCTACCAATAGAAAATGTTGTTTGTATGTACTTGTTACCAAAACCAAACAGGGTTTGGCCTCATGACTTCAAGGTCATGGGATCAAATCCCACTAAGGGCTCTTTGGGGTGAGGTTTTTCCATCCCTTCCTCCAAAAAGTCGACCTGCGCAACCCTGGTGGTTATCTCGTACGGGTTCCCAGGTTCGGTAAGAGGCCCTTCATCTTACCAACTTAAAAAAAAATGTACTTGTTACCAAAAAAAAAAAAAGGAAAGAGCAAAGTGGTATATTCACCTATGTACAAATAGTCAACAACTTCTCTTTTCTTAATTCTGATAAATAAGGAAACTTTAAGATTGATTATAATTACTTCAGCAGGAAGAGATAACCAGACATAGACAGGCTTCCAAGCAATAACTAACATAGAGAGAAAAAGTGATGAACCAAACATATATTGCCAGAAAAACAGCATAAATATAACAGAAAACCAATTTTTCCAGAACGAATGACAGAAAAGGAAGCTAAGCAACAAGATGCTACACTCTACCTTATATTGGCTTGCTTAAGAAACGTGGTCCTCAAGTTCATTTAATCATTTATCTTTCTCTTTATTATGAGGGCCATCATGTATATACATATTAAGAAATATCTCAACTTTATGGAAGTCAACTAGCTTAATTGGTTAAAGTCTTGGAAGGTGGTGCCCAAAACCTGAAATCGAATCCCGTCTACATTATTTGCCCTTGTGAATGTCTTTACTCCAAAAAAAAGAAATATCTCAATTTTTCAATGGTATATTTAGATCCTACACACGGTATATATTTACGAATATTACAAAAAATCAATATTTTTTTATTAGATAAAGGAAATTCACGACGGTATATTTAGCTTAAATGCCACCTGATTTACAACCTTGGTACATCTCCAAGATGAACGAGAAATTTGTCCTTTATATATAACCAACCCACTTGTCTTTCTTTCAATGTTTCTTCGTCGATATTCAAGCACCCATCAAAACAATAACCTTTTGAAACTCAAACCTTAATTGACAAATTAAATCAAAACCCAACTTTATTTTACTATACCACAAACTAAACTTCATTAAAAGACATGGATCATGCTAGTCCTCAGGCAGGTGAAAGCAGTCTACATTTGCAAATATCTGACCTGAAGAGGCTCAGTGATGCTTTATCTCCTCATGAAAGCGCCACCATTTTTGAACCCGAAAACAGCAAACGCAGTGCTGATGCTTCTGCTGCACGTCGATCAGTCGGGCCACCAGTTCCTGCACCTGAGAAGAAACTAACCCTGTTCGCCCTCCGCCTCGCAATCCTTGAGAAGGCAGCTACTGGATTAGGAACTCTAGGCTTCATCTGGGCAACTGTGGTTCTTCTTGGTGGGTTTGCAATAACGTTAGACAAAACAGATTTTTGGGTCATAACAATCATACTTCTGATTGAAAGTTCTAGGATTTTCAGTAGAAGTCATGAACTTGAGTGGCAACGCCAGTCCACTTGGACTTTGACAGATGCCGGGATCATCAGTTTTCGGCTTCTGAAGATAAATTCGAGTAAATTTTGGAACGTTCTGATGTCCATGTTCAGAAAACCGGGTCCAAATGGTAGAAATATAAATGCTAGCAGAGAAGAAAGACAGAAAAATTGGGACAAAAAACATCTAACTCGAAGATGGGCGAATTCAGATGTGCCTATCTTACCTTATTTTTCTTGGTTTTTTCTGTCAAGAAACATAAGCAAGATTCTTCAATGTCTTCAGATTTTAGCTGCAATGGCGTGTGTAGCTCTTTCATTAATTAAGCTCATACGACGTGACTTTGGTGAGATAGCAAAAGGTGATTCTGACAAAAGAAACAGAAAGAGTGCTTTGATCATCTTTTATGGGTTAGCCTTGGCTGAAGCCTCATTGTTTTTACTAGAGAAAGTTTACTGGGAATTGAAGGTAATCTACGGTAAAATATTGGAAAAAGTGAGTGAAGAATGCGAATTTGGACATTGGGGTATTACTTCAGTTAGGAGATTTTTCTATGATGCTTATTCAAGATGTGTAGATGGAAGTGTTTTTGATGGGTTGAAGATGGATATGGTGTCTTATTCCATGGAACTTCTTGCTTCAAATTCACCAGATGAACAGCTTATGGGTGCTCGGATTCTTCGAAGTTTTGCAGCGAGTAAGCAATTTTCTGATGATACTCTACAGAAAATTGGAACAACTTTTTCAGCAGTTGAAAGATTAGTAGAGATGTTGAACTGGAAAGACCCAGAAGAAGAGGAAATCAGACAATCAGCAGCAGAAATTTTATCAAAATTAGCAGGGAAGAAACAGAATTCTCTTCGAGTTGCAGGAATTCCCGGTTCTCTGGAATCAATTTCATCTCTTCTTTATGTCCAGAAGACTTCAAATTCAACAGTTGATGAGATTTGTGAGAATAATATCGTTGCTGATCATGAGCATTATGGGTTCTGGACATTCAATCATCTTGGACTAAGTCTTCTGAAGAAGCTCGCTCGTGACCATGATAACTGTGGAAAAATAGGGGAACACAAGAGGTCTCCTACCGAAAATCATAGAATTCACATGTGCACGAGAGAGGTTACTGAAGGATGATAATGTCGCAACATCACAGATTCAAACAGTGAAAAAATCCCTGCAAGTTATAAAAATGCTAGCGAGCACGACAGGTGGTACAGGAAAACAGCTTCGTAAAGAGATATCAGAGATTGTTTTCACATTCAGCAATATCAGAGATATATTAAGGCACGGAGAGAAACACCCGAATCTGCAGAAGCTCGGGATTGAGATACTGACTAGTTTAGCAATGGAAGATGACGCAACAGAGAGAATTGGAGGTACAGGTGGAATTATTAAAGAGTTGCTGAATATCTTTTTCAGAGAAGATATGCCGTCAGATCAAGTGCATGTCAGAACTGCAGTTGGTGAAGCATTAGTCATGCTTGCATTGGAAAGCAAGCAGAACTGTAACTGTATCTTGAAACTAGGAGGAATAGAGAAGCTTGTGAAAGCATTAGAAGATCCACGAGTTCGAATTAATGCTGCAAGGATATTGAGAAATTTGTGCACCTATAGTGCAGAGGATTGCTTCATGGAGCTAAGGGGAGTTGCTGCAGCAGGACCCATGGTAAACTCTATCGATTCACGAGAGATTATACTAGATTGATTGATTGTGCATGTTCGTTATCATTTTTGTTTTCAGTTTCTTTCTTTGGAAACAAAAACAGAAATACAAAAACCAGAAAAAGTAATTTTCAATTTAGTAATGAGTATGATTAGTATCACCTATGACTAACTTTAAGTATCATATGACTTTAAAAATGTTAGGACCAAATAATAAGTACTTTTCAGTTTTCATTGATAACGAATAGAGCTTTAAACTTAGCCTTTTTTGTGTGTGTTAAACTTAGCTCGTAGCTTACTCTTGTCGATCTCAATTCTCAACTTATCTTTACTAAAAGTTGTTTAAATAAAGATGAGAAGAACAAAGACTAAGCATGACTACTATATAACATAGGTCGTATACTCGTATGAAGTTTTAAAACTTAAACCGGCCAGTAACTGTAAGTATGCCTATTCGTCTTTTAACCAGAAAAGAACTTATCTAAACTTATTTTACTCGTGAATCAAAATTGAGTAGGGCAGTAGGCGTTATTTGAACAAAATTTTCCTATATCAAACTTTCATAAGGTAAAAATATGATTGAAAGGCAAAGGCTAATGGATTCTCTTTTTGTAATGCAGGTTCTTAAGGGAATCATTTCAGACGAAGACAAACTACAGGAAGTAACAGTTGGATTAGCAGCAAGAGCTTTCAAGTTCATCACTTACTCCGAATCGAGTACCATGTTCGAGCAAGCTGGAATTAAAGAAAGTCATATAGCAAATGTGCTAGTACAGATTCTGAGGAAACATACATACCCACCTGCTAAATTTCCTAGGATACGCAGGTTTACCATTGAACTTGCAATTTGGATGATGAAAGACAAGGAAACTAACGTTCGAATTGTCAAAAATCTAGGACTACAAAATCTGCTCGAGAATGTTTTAGAAACAACCTCAGAGCTTGAGAGCTTTAACATATTTTCAGGTACAGTGGGTTTAAGCAGGTTCAAGACATCAATGCACTCATTGGTTGAATATGCACAGAATTTACTCTCAAATAAGTGAAAGCAGGGGATTTGAGATTTTTTTTTCTATTTATGTATATACTAGTTTTGAAGTCCATGCGTTGCACGGGTTGTTGTTTATTTTATTTTTTGCAAATTTTTTGTTAATACTATTGTTGATTTTGTGTTGCTGTGAAATGAGATTATTCAACACCATTGTATTTACATACTTCCTCTGTTCTTTTTCTATTACAACAATTCCCACTTTGGGTAGTTTCATCTTTTGGAACTATTCCACTTTTGGTAAAAAAGCAACAGTTGACAATATTGCTTTTACTTCATGTTAATAAAACCATCATTAATTACCCAAATTGCCTCATAAAGTTGCGTTTACTTTATTAAAGATTTATTTATCCCTTACTCTAGTTAACTAAATGGATACCTCTATGCTAAACTACCCATTTTTTATTTCCTTAAAAACCATGCCCAAACCAATTGTTGCAGTAGAAAAAGAACATAAAAAGTATTTATCATTATACTGTAATCTCTAGATTTGTTATTGCGATTAATATTCAATTGAATATTGGAGCTAAGTCTATTATTAAATGGTATCCCAATAATAGGTATGACTAACAATAGACATCACAGTTTTAACATGAATAATACCCGAATGATACTTTAAGAAAGTATAGATGGTAATAATTTAATAGATGCAGGACAAAAAGAATACAGAAAAACATGAGTGTCAGCCACAACTTCAACTTTTAATATAGCACATAGATACTAACGCATATAGAATGGCAGATGGGAAAGCCAAAAACATGATCATAATGATAACGTCATGAATATAATTAATTAAATATAAAACTAACCTCTACTACTAATCAAAAATACTATATAAGAGAAAAAAATACATCTTCATCAATCATGACCATATCAAGACTTATCAAACCTCCCCCCTTTTTATGATCCAAAATTAGTCAATTGCATAATATCTCTGCAATCTGGATGACAAACCTTCATTTGATTTTTCATGGAATGCTATAGGTTCAAAACTGTAGATATGAATTTTTTATCTTTATATAACTCAATTTTTAAAATATGATTTTGAAAGACATAATTACTATTGTCACATATAATACGCTATTTTTATAGTTATTTTTATATGTATTTAAAATAAATAATTAATAATACGTTATTGTTCATCTAAATAAATATATTTTCATAAGTTGTAAATCTATATTGTATATGGATCTTATTTCGAAGCATATTTCGAGCACTCTCCGATGGTAAAAAGAATTGCACTATTACGAATTAAGTAGAAAAAGTTATATTCAATTTACATAGTATAATAATTTAGTTTATTTATTTAAAATCAGACTGTAATCTTCATTTATCCAAAACAACTTATATGTATTTATATCTATGTTGAACACTATTTTCTTAAAAAAAATAAAAATTAAAAAGAATGACATGGCATGCTTAGGTGGAGATCTTTATAATATTGTAAGGTTGTTTTATTTAAATCAAACTCTAATTTTCACATAATCCAAAACTCTAATATATATATATATATATATATATATATATATATATATATATATATATATATATATATATATATATATATATATATATATATATATATATATATATATATATATATATATATATATATATCGCTATAGATTTTAGTTTTTGTTGTAACAACAAAGTTTCCTTAATAATTTTTTTGCAATACTATATTGTTTTGGTTTAGTTGAGTTAGGATGAGGTTTTGAAAGATAATATGTTTAATCTTGTAAATTGGACCTATAATTAAATGTTATAATCACATATAATGCACTATACTTAATACTTATAGCTATTACTATATTTATCTAAAAGAAATACTAAATAATATCTTACAATTCATCTAATTTAATATATTTTCATGAGTTGTAAAACTATATTATAAATGGATCGATCTTATTTTGAAGCATATTTCAAGCACTCTTCAATGGTAAAAAAAAAATATAATGTTTTGAATTATGTAGCAAAAGTTAAATTCAATTTACATAATATAATAATTTAGGTTGTTTATGCAAAACGAAACTCTAATTTCCCCTATCCAAAACTCTTTTATGTATTTAAATATATGTAGAATTCTATTTTTTCAAATATTTAAAATAAAAACTATTTGACATGGCAATCCTAAGTGGCGATTTCTATTTCACAAATTGTAGAAATATATTGTAAATGGATCTTATTTTAAAGCATATTTCGAGCACTATCCAATGGTATAAAAATTATAATATTCTGAATTAGGTAGCAAAAGTTATACACAATTTACATAATATAATAATTTAGGTTGTTTATTCAAAATAAAACTCTAATTTCCGCTTATCCAAGACTCCTTATATGTATTTAAATCTATGTATAACTCAATTTTTTTTAAATAAAAATGAAAATTGATGATATGGCAATTCTATGTGGCGGTCTATATTTCATAAATTGTAGAACTATACTGTAAATGGATCTTATTTCGAAGCATATTTCGAGCACTATCCAATGCTGGTACAAAAATTATAAAATTACGAATTACGTAGCAAAAGTTATACACAGTTTACATAATATAATAATTTAGTTTGTTCATTCAAAATCAAACTCTAATTTTCACCTATCCAAAACTCTTTATATGTATTTAGATCTATGTACAACTCTATTTTTGTAAAAGATAAAAATAAAATTTGATGACGTGGCAATCCTACGTGGCGCGCTCAATGGCCTCGAAATCTTGAGGAGCTCCCTATGCTCCCGAAAAGTTCATCCTTTATTTATATACTAGTATTGGGACCCGGACAAATGCCCGGGCTTTTTCGTGAAGTAGAGGTAGAGTTTTTAAATATTTACACCCCTATTTTTTGCCGTTATTTTTGTCTGACATTGAACAACTGAAAGTTATTATATGATTTTGTCATTATCTTTGACGTTGGTTTCTAATTTATATGTCATGAAGAAACTCACTATATCATTCAGAAACATACTATATTATGCAGAAACTACATCATTTCTGAACAATCCACTACTTCCTCCGTTTTTTTTTTCTTGCAACACTTTTTCATCAACTCCAATGCAATTTTTGGATATGAAAGAGGTAGAGAGGAAAAAAAGAGAGGGCCCATGTGATTGGAGAGAGATAGAGAGAAAGGAAAAACAAAAGTAGAAAGTGTTGCAAGTAATTAATTATTTCCCTTTTAGGAAAGTGTTGCGGGTAAAAAAAAAAGGAGGAACTATATCATTTCGACACTCACTATATCATGCAAAAACTCACTATATATGATTCAGACATTCACTCTATCATGCAGAAACTATATGTTACTTTAATATGAAATTTTAAATATATTATAAATGGATCTCATTTCAAAGTACTTTTTAAACACTTTACAATGGTACAAAAATTATAATTTTACGAACTTTATATTAAAAGTTATAATCAATTTACTATATTTAAGTTTTTCATTGTGAACCCAACTCTATTTATTCTTATCCTAAACTCTATTTGTATTTTAATCAATTTAAAACTCTATTTCTATTCAAAAAAAAAATGACATGGCACTTAATGAGCGCGACAAATGGCGTCCAATGAGGACGCCAAATATCGCGACCAATCCTAATTCTAATTGAATCCCTAATTCCAATTGCGGTGGGTTACTTTAATACTTTAACCCTAATTCTAATTGAATCGCTAATTCCAATTGCAGTAGGTTACTTTAATACGTTAGTATAGTCAATATTTCCTTTTATATGTTATTTTAATATGTAATTTTAAATATAGTATAAATGGATCTTATTTTAAAGTACATTTTAAACACTTTCCAATGGTACAAAAATTATAATTTTACGAACTATATATTAAAAGTTATAATCAATTTAGTATATTTAAGTTTTTCATTGTGAACCCAACTCTATTTATTCTTATCCTAAATTCTATTTGTATTTTAATCAATTTAGATTTCTATTTATATTCGAAAAAATATGACATGCCACTTAATGTGCGCGACAAATGGCGTCCAATGAGAACGCCAAATGTCGCGACCTCGTGAGCTGGCTTTTGTACTCTGCTTTATATATTAGTTACTAGTATTGGGATCCGGGCAAATGCCCGGGCTTTTTCGTGAAGAAGAGGTAGAGTTATTAAATATTTACACCCCTATTTTTGGCCGTTATTTTTGTCTGATATAGAACAACTAAAAGTTAGAATATGATTTTATCATTATCTTTGACGTTGGTTTCTAATTTATATGTTATGAAAAAACTCACTATATCATTCAGAAACATACTATATCATGCAGAAACTACATCATTTCTGAACAATCCACTATATTATTTCGACACTCACTATATCATGCAGATTCTCACTATATGATTCAGACATTCACTCTATCATGCAGAAATTATATGTTACTTTAATATAAAATTTTAAATATATTATAAATGGAGTCAAAAATTCTTTTTAAACACTTTCCAATGGTACAAAAATTATAATTTTACGCACTATATATTAAAAGTTGTAATCAATTTACTATATTTAAGTTTTTTTATTGTGAACCCAACTCTATTTATTCTTATCCTAAACTCTATTTGTATTTAAATTAATTAAGAACTCTATTTATATTTAAAAAATAAAATGACATGACACTTAATGAGCGTGACAAATGGCATCCAATGAGGACGCCAAATGTCGCGACCAACCCTAATTCTAATTGAATCCCTAATTCCAATTGCAGTAGGTTACTTTTATATTTTAACCCTAATTCTAATTGAATGGTTAATTCCAATTGCAGTATGTCACTTTAATACGTTAGTATAGTCAATATATCCTTTTATATGTTACTTTAATATAAAATTTTAAATATAGTTTAAATGGATCTTATTTTAAAGTACTTTTTAAACACTTTCCAATGGTACAAAAATTATAATTTTACGAACTATATATTAAAAGTTATAATCAATTTAGTATATTTAAGTTTTTCATTCTAAACGCAACTATATTTATTTTTATCCTAAATTCTATTTGTATTGTAATTAATTTAGAACTCTATTTATATTCAAAAAAAAATATGACATGGCAATTAATGAGTGCGACAAATGGAGTCCAATGAGAACGCCAAATGTCACGACCTCGTGAGCTGGCTTTTGTACTCTGCTTTATATAAATGGCGACCACATTCTAATTGAATATCTTATAACAATCCTAATTCTAATTGAATCTCTAATTCCAATTGCAGTAGGTTAATTGAATCACTAATTCCAATTGCAGTAGGTTACTTTAATAAGTTAGTATATAGTCAATGTTTTCTTTTATAGGTTACTTTAATATAAAATTTTAAATATAGTATAAATGGATCTTATTTTAAAGTACTTTTTAAACATTTTCTAATGGTACAAAAATTATAATTTTACGAACTATATATTAAAAGTTATAATCAATTTACTATATTTTAGTTTTTCATTGTGAACCCAACTCTATTTATTCTTATCCTAAACTCTATTTGTATTTTAATCAATTAAGAACTCTATTTATATTTAAAAAAAATATAACACGTGTAGACGTGGATTTTGAATTCCTTTAATACCTACACGCGGTGTGAGCGCGTTTATTTGACTACCCCATTGTTAAGGTTTTATTAAAAATATGTTTTTGAAGTCGCCAACAATTATTTAAAGGAAGAATCATAAACCTAATTGGATATTGAAACGGTAGGGACATCTTAGGGACTTATCCAATGTAGATTTCCCCGTCATGACTCCATAGATGGTTAGGAACCAAAAAGTGAGTTCGGGGGTGAGGGTACAATATAGTCAGGAACTATATTGCCCATTGCTGGCCTTTACTAAATATCGATTCATAACAGATTTTATGCAAAAGAATAATCATATAATATTTTAAGCACCCTAAAAATAGTTAGTCTAGGTTGGTTCAGGAAACACATAAAAAGACTAATTATTTAGTGACAAGTTATTAGACAATCAATATTAATGGGTTCCTAGCAGGTTGTCCATGTTATCTGAATTAGTTAGAACAGTTCTTTAGGTCTTGTTTAGCAATAATACAAGGTGATAAATATTGCAATCAGGCATAGAAAAATAACATGTTCATGAAAATAAATAAAAATAAGAAAATAAAATATCGCAGGGAGTTAGTATAATATGTACAATACTTACAATTGCAGGAATACGTTAACAATCTACATCACGAATAAACTATTAGTAACTTCAATAAAATAATAAAAAATAAAGAAAGAAAGCAAATAAAGATAGTTAATTTAGTTGACCCTCAGAAATTATACCACCGTCCGGGGTCGTTGATTTGTACGGATCTTGGATCGAAAGTTGTACGAGTCGTTAAAAACAGTTGCTGTCTTACGTTATATTAGCGTGTAGCAAAGAAAAATTATGTCTTGGGCTCTAATATACTAGGCGTGATTTTTAGATATAGCAGTGGGGCGTAAGTTGTTAAATTATAGTACTAGTATTAGAGAGAATGTAGCATGATGATGATTAGGATGAATTTGTTGGAGAAAGGAGTGATGTGGCGTGAGATTAGGTGTGATGGTGATGAACGATGATCAGGTGAGAGTATTAGAGGGGAGGTGATGATAAAGATTGATGATTTAGGCGCTGACTTTAGTTTTAGAATTAATATGTTGTTGCTGAGGATTAATATGTAGGCGATGATGAATTATGGCGGTGGATATGTGTGTCGAGGGGTTTTGTTTGTGGTGCAGGTGAGAGAGATTATGAGGGAGATGTCGAGTGTTTTTGTGAGGGAGTTATCAAGTTCAGCCGTGAAAATCATATGAGAGTGAAGAGATGTGAATTATATAGGTTTAGGGAGTTGAGTTGCAATAGGTTTCCGAAAATAATTAGGTTTCTTTAAAGATAAAAGATTTTAGAAAATAGTTAGTAAGAGATATTTAAAAACACTTTAGGAAAAGATTATTTTTTATAAAAGATATTTTTATTAATAAAACTAATTAATATAATTAACTAATTCTATTAATTTGGTCTAGAAAAGCTGTTTTAAAATGGGCTTTCATAAAATTATTTTTAAAAGGTTTTCGAAACATGGGCTTTAAAGAGTTATTTTAAAACGTTTTAGAAAGTGGGTTTAGTAAAACTAATTATAAAAAGGGTTTTGGAAATGAGTTAATAAAAACTGTTAAAAAATGGATTTGGGCTTAAAATATTTTATTTTAGACTCGTTCTTTATTCTTTCCTCGATCCGGACCAATTGGAGCAGGGTATTGGTCATCATAGGGTACTAAATAGGGAGACACGATTATGTGTCTACAGAAGCCCCCACTTTGACTGAGGTTTGTAAAACCGAAAGTCAAAGTATACGTGTCGGGACGGAGAATGATTCCGGATGCTCTGCAATCCAAAATCACTCTTTTACGCCAGTACCTGCAAAACAAGCAAAAGCTTCAGGAACAGGGATGGGTGAAACATATTCGCAAAATAATTGCAAATTTGCAAAAAATGAAACGATATATGGGAAAAAGAATCATCAGCCATTATGGTCCGGCTCATGTCGGGGTAGAGTTTTTGTCCAGAGCTTTTGTCCCGCTCCAAGGCGACTGTAATGAGCTATTGTCCCGCTCCAAGGCGACTGTAATGAGCTATTGTCCCGCTCCAAGTCGATTGTAATGAGCTATTGTCCCGCTCCAAGGCTATTGCATGTAATGAGCTATTGTCCCGCTCCAAGGCTATTGTAATGAGCTATTATCCCGCTCCAAGGCGATTGTAATGAGCTATTGTACGTCCCGCTCTAAGGCTGTTGTAATGAGCTATTGCCCCGCTCCAAGGCGATTGTAATGAGCTATTGCCCCGTTCCAAGGCGATTGTAATGAGCTATTGTCCCGCTCCAAGGCGATTGTAATGAGCTATTGTCCCGCTCCAAGGCGATTGTAATGAGGTATTGTCCCGCTCCAAGGCTGTTGTAATGAGCTATTGCCCCGCTCCAAGGTTGTTGTAATGAGCTATTGCCCCGCTCCAAGGCTCTTGTAATGAGCTATTGTCCCGCTCCAAGGCTGTTGTAATGAGCTATTGTCCCGCTCCAAGGCTATTGTAATGAGCTATTGTCCCGCTCCAAGGCTGTTGTAATGAGCTATTGTCCCGCTCCAAGGCTTTTGTAACGAGCTATTGTCCCGCTCCAAGGCATTTGTAATGAGCTATTGTCCCGCTCCAAGGCTTTTGTAATGAGCTATTGTCCCGCTCCAAGGCTGTTGCAATGAGCTATTGTCCCGCTCCAAGGCGATTGTAATGAGCTATTGTCCCGCTCCAAGGCTGTTGTAATGAGCTATTGTCCCGCTCCAAGGCGATTGTAATGAGCTATTGTCCCGCTCCAAGGCGATTGTAATGAGCTATTGTCCCGCTCCAAGGCGATTGTAATGAGCTATTGTCCCGCTCCAAGGCTGTTGTAATGAGCTATTGTCCCGCTCTAAGGCTGTTGTAATGAGCTATTACCCTGCTCCAAGGCTCTTGTAATGAGCTATTGTCCCGCTCCAAGGCTCTTGTAATGAGCTATTGTCCCGCTCCAAGGCTCTTGTAATGAGCTATTGTCCCGCTCCAAGGCTCTTGTAATGAGCTATTGTCCCGCTCCAAGGCTGTTGTTGTAGTTGATTCACAGAGTAGCAAGGTTGCGTTTTTGCTAATTTTTGAAAGTCCGTTTAATTGTCGCATGCAATGTCATAACGAACATTTGAATGCATTTGGGAATTAGGTGTGTGGGCTTTACATGGCTAAGAAGCCCCCAAGCGTGCTGTACAGGACTGTGCGCCAGACGCACAGACCTGCGCTTGACGTGGTATGCTGCGCTGGACGCAGATTGTTGTACGTGACATAACGTTGTCGGTGCGCTGGACGCACCATGTATATATCACTTGTCTTCTGTTGTTAATTTGTAGGGGTCCGCAGACCTTGGCGGAATATAGCTCATATTGAGCCATTTAATGTTGGGTACCCGCGAATACAAATAACACACAGATATACAGACAACAACTAGGGGACATGTATGTGTCCCGTGATGTGGGTGCTAGTGTATGGATAGGAAAATACTTGACCTATAAAGAGTGACCTCTAGTACTCTAGACTTGAAGGTGCTATCGCGTGTGCATACGTGTGTGTGTATGTGTGACTCGATGATTGACGCTAGAATATGGCTAAGGACGAAGGATGCAATGCTTTGACACAATGTTTGGACGATGTAGATATGTAATGCAAATGTAGAGATATGACACTAATGCAGAGGTATGACACTAATGCAGATGATTTGATCGTTCCATTAGAAGCTTCAAATTTTTGTTTTAGAAAACTGTTTTTGGAATAGGAGAAATGGAAAGCCCCAAGGATGATCCATGTAAGTTATGTTTGATTCGAAATGCGTTGTTACGGGTCTAGGTGAGCCCATAAAACAGTTAGGATCTCGTATGGGTCTTGAGCCCACAATATTTTGTATGGACTCGTAATGAAGTCTTTATCAAGGTACACATGGAGCCTATGAAGGATGATTTGTTGGATTTGAATACATTGTAGTCCTCGTAATGCTTGAATTGTATGCGCTTCGAGTTTCGTATGTCAAGGCCTAAGTGAGCCCATACAATCAGTTTAATCTTGCATCAGTGTGGGTTTTAAAACCGCTGATATTTCATGTATGGACTCGTAATGAAGTCCTTATAGGCCTATACTCGGAGCCTATGATTTTCCGTGTGGAGCCGTGATGAACCCCCAGTAAGATGGAGTTTATGAAGGGCTCAGCTTGATTGTTTGAATTTTGAAGATATCTCGTCACGCTTAGCGGAAGTTTCGACGGAAGATTCCATATAGGGTTCCTAAGGTGAGATGACAAGAAAGGCCAAAGAAAAGAACACTCAAAAGATAAGGCGCGGTCATAGCGCTGAGTGTTCAAAGGTTATGCTAAGGTTGGCTTAGAAGCGATAATGTGGCTTAGAAAAAGGATGGGATAAGAATTAGAAGAAGGCGGAGTCATAATGACTTGACTTACGCAATAAGGTAGGCTTATGATGCAGGTTCAAATCCCAGTCTAGTTCTAAGGGTAGGGGATGAGCATTGAAAATTCATGATTTGGGAGATCGCACTTTTCTCATGGGCCTAGGCGAGCCTTTAAAATATATGTTTTGAATTAAAATGGTCGGGCCTCAAAAGAGGTTGCCTACGTATCCTTGATGGAATCAGGCCAATCGTAGCTCTTGACGTTTTAATTGGTGGCCTAGCATTTTGCTTTGGAGCCATTTGCAATGAATTAAGCATTGAATTAATTATTGATTTGGAAGAGGTCTTTGGCAAGGGTGGATAGTGATGTTGGTTTGGTTTGATTTAAAGCGATCGGACCTCAGGATGAGGTTTCCTACGTATCTTTAGCAGTATCAGACCATTCGTAGTTCAGGCTAGTGAATGAGAAGATGCCCTGACTTTTGCTTAAGTCGCCCTTATGGGTTTTCGACCTAGCGGGCTTTGGTTTGTCTTTTATGGCTTATTGGAATGCGACATGGATGGTTATGGATTGCTTGAGGGAAGGTTTGTCAGATATATGATTTGGTTTGTAAAGATTTCTGGTTAAAGTTTTGGTTGAAGGTTAAAGGTTTTAAAAGAAATACCTTCGACAAAGCTATTGATGGGCTTGTTTGCAACACTTCTTTTTTCTTTCTTTTTTTCATATTTTACACTTTCTGTTTCATTTTTTGCTTCTTTTTTTTTTTTTTTTTTGCTTTGACTTTTGTTTTATTGATCTCTTTTTTTTACTTGCCCTTTACATTGAATTGTTGTCAAGTGTACTTCCTATGAGGTAGGTTAAAGGGAGAGGGGTGTTATGTATGGAGTAATGGTTGTAGTGAAGGGGGAAATGCCCCTTTTATATATGTCAGTTGTTCATTGCCTTTATTAGAATAGTCATGAGAATTAGAAATTCATTTCTTTTAAGGCGACAATCGTGATTTTCATTGATGCTCATTAGTGCAAGGATAGAAAAGAAATACTCATTTATTAGTTGAAAATTATGAGTACATGCAATAAGAGGGAAATCCTATGTTAGACTGGGTAACATGAGAGAGATGAAACAGAAAATGAAATCATAGGTCTAGACTCCTACGTCACGTAACGAGACAACTTCATTGCTTCGATCTTCATGAGGTCTCTTTCTAAATGAAAAGAGAAGAGGTGTATTTTCTTTTCGTGCTGATTGGACCTACGCGAGTCCAATGTCTTAATGAGCGATTGAGCTCGGAGATGTGTCTACTTCTATGACATTGAGGTCATTGTCTTAGGCATTTTTGCAGTAGTAGGGGGTGTAAACCTCCCCTCTTTTAACTTTTTGCAGTAATTAGTTTTATGTCCATCGTGTCTGTGGTATTTGCAATGGGCATCCTATTGTATATTTGCATTACGATTCTCTTGAATAACAGGGTAGTGTGCTTCTAATCTGAGAACACGTGCTATAAGATCTACCGGTATTCCCTTCAACTCATCAATTTGTTCTTGAAGTGTGTTGGACATATTGTATATTACCGGTAATGGATCATCCAACAGAGATTAGAGATGGAGTGATGATGGAGAGACAGAAATGGAATGAAAGAATGCATGTTTGTTTCAAAAGAGTTGAGCTTCTAGGAACGAATCTCAATATCCTAAATACATGATGTTTTTTTTTGGATGCACCTAGACCGAATGCATGTATGAATGACTTTTTTGGATGCACCTAGACCTAATGCATGTATGCATGACTCAATCTATGCGTTCGAACCTCTAAAGGCTGCCTATATATCCCAAAAGAGGGAATCAGATCGCTTGTAGTTCAGGACTACTAAATGCGGAATGCATGAAATGAAGTGTATGGATGCAATGAGACTCCTAAATGCCTATGAACTCTAGTTATGCATGGAGTGTATGAATGATGGACTATGCAATGCAAATGAACTCTAGTATGAATACTGTCCTAATTGATATGGAATTCTAGTGACTTCAGAATCCTAGACTTGAAAGACTTCTAATGACGTTAGACTTCTAGATTTGACGGACTTTCAAGGATGCTAGACTCCTAATGTGCATGAAACTCTAGTGGACCTAGACTCCTAAAGTGAATGAAACTCTAGTGGACCTAGACTCCTAAAATGGATGAAACACTAGTGGACCTAGACTCCTAAAATGGATGGAATTCTAATGGATTTAGATTCCTTTTATGCATGAACTTTCTATGGATTATAGACTTCTAAGATGGATGAGACTCAAGCGAATGAAGACTCCTAACATGGACATAGTTAGACGAGGTTAAGAACTCTAAATGGAGTGAAACTGGATGAACCTAGTCATATGAGCTAGATGGACTTCTAAAGGAGTTAGAATTCCTAGGTGGATGAGACTTTTACAACAAGATGGACACTAAAAGGAATCCTAAATGATGTGCACATAAAGGATGATATACATGAAAAGATAGGATATAGGACGACGGATGAATTTTTGAAAAAGATATGAGATAGGAAAAAAGATGGATAATTATGTTTTGAAGAAAAAGGTGGAGATAGAATTTTGGGATATTATCTCAGATAACCCTGACTTATAGGCCTTTTTCCAATATAACCCTGACTTTGGCAGGCCAGTCTCCGATAACCTTGAACTTGATTTTTGTCATTAAACTGGACGGAATTTGTCACAGCGTTAACTTGACCCTAACTTGGTTTGACTTTTGCTAAATTCATCTCTTTCTCTCTCTTGTTCTTCATCTCTTCTCTCTCTTGTTCTTCATCTCTTCTCAAGCATTCATCAATGGTTTCCACCAATTTCTCTTTCTTCAACTTAGGTAAATCTCTTTAATATTTAAAACCACCATCATCCAGCCACTACTCCAAAACTAGAACAAAAAGAAAATCACAGAAATCGCAAATAATATCATTACCACATCAATAATCTCTTGGAAATAACATTACTCTTACCACTTCAGAAAAAAAAATGCCAAACTTTAAAAAAATCTGAAAGCAAAGGAAAAAAATCAGCAGCGGCAACGTCTCTTTTTATTTCAGTACCATCATTCGGAATTTTCTTTTTCTTTCATGGCCACTGAAAACAAATCAAAAAATTCCTAACTCCAAGATTCGATTTTTCTTTTTCTTTCAGTTTCTTCAATTGAACATTCTTTTTGTTGTTGTCATTTAAAGGCTGATAATTTGATGTCTACTACATGGTAAGGCGATAAAGCAAGAAAGAAAATCCAAATTATCATGCTCCCAACTTTGAGGAGACCCCATAATTTTAGAACAAGCAATCACAGACTAGTTCACATCAAGTATTAACCACACCTCAATTTTAAGCATGTGTATCAACCTGATTGGAAATTGCAGTGCCTAAATTTGGATTTTAAAGCTTGTGTATCAACCTGATGGGAAATTGCAACGCATACTGTGGTATGGCGTCCAACTCCATTATCTCTCCCCTCAAATTTTCCTCTTTCCTTTTTCCATTTTTTCAACAATAACCAATTTTAAATTGAGGAAGAAGATTTAGGCAGGGGATACGAGAAACTGGAAAAAATTCCAATTCATCAATCATAAAAAAAGACTGAAAATTAACATGAAAATTTGATCTTTGAAACTGGAAAAAAGAAAATACAAGAAGCAAACATGTTTGATGAGCATAGGCAGGGGATGCGAGAGAGAGGGGAGAAGTTTGGGGTTTTGAGATTTGGTCTTCAACTGGGTGAATAATTAAGTGCTTTCTTGAATTTGATTTTGTGGCTTTTTGTTTTGTTTTGTTATGTTTTGGATTAAAGTTTTAATCTGGAGAATTGATTGAGAAAAAAAAATAAGAGAATGATGGGCTTGAGAAGAGATGAAGAACAAGAGAGAGAAAGAGATAAAGAACAAGAGAGAGAAAGAGATGTTTAGCAAAAGTCAAACCAAGTTAGGGTTTAGTTAACGCCGTGACTAATTCCGTCCAGTTTAATGACAAGAATCAAGTTCAGGGTTATTAGAGACAGGCCTGCCAAAGTCAGGGTTATATTGGAAAAAGGCCTATAAGTCAGGGTTATCTGAGATAATATCCCTAGAATTTTTGAAGTAGATAAGAGATCGAAGATGGGATGGAATTTTGGAAAATATAGGAGAACAATTTTTGAAGAAAAAAAAGATGGGGATAAGTTTAAAAAAAATGGTGATGGGCGCTGAACGCAGACCAAAGCGCGAGGCGCGGTTGAACAATCGGCGTACGACGCAGACAGAATGCAGACATGAGTTGTGCTGGGCGCGGGGAACTGTGTGGAACGCAGAGCTACTGCTGCACTGAGTGCACCATAACGCGCGATGCACAGACGCGGATAAATTCATTTTCATCTTTGATCGAGTAAAATTCGCTTGACGACATTCGACTCGAAACGTCGCGTAATACTAAGCATTTAAAGCACGCACACATAAAGATGCACAAATTGTATAATATGTAAAGTTCCAACCTAAAGTCACGTTCTACGTTCAACTATGGTCAGGTTTAGGTTAAGGCTAAAAATGATCCATGACTAAGAGATTGATCCCACGCTTCGTACCCCTGCTTAAAGAGGTGGTCACGTGTAACACGCACTCCAGTCTCAAGTCAGGAACAAGAGAACAATGCCATGGTTGGGTAGGTTTGCTTATGACTAAGATCCAACACTATCGCTCAGAAAGCTTTTTGGAAGGACAAAGCGCAAACCCCCCGGGGGTGACCTCACACATAGAACATGTGCTAATGAGGCAAGGTAGATTGTCCTTATGGTGGCTGAACAATAGCCATGCATATGCAAAACTGTATATTATTCAAAGGCATAAAAATAAGAATGAATCGTATTTTTCAAGTTTCACCCACTCATTTTAAATTTTTTTTTTTTTTAAATCCTCCCCAGTGAAGTCGCCAAATTGTAGACGTGGATTTTGAATTCCTTTAATGCCTACACGCGGTGTGAGCGCGTTTATTTGACTACCCCATTGTTAAGGTTTTATTAAAAATATGTTTCTGAAGTAGCCAATAATTCTTTAAAGGAAGAATCATAAACCTAATTGGATATTGAAACGGTAGGGACATCTTAGGGACTTATCCAATGTAGATTTCCCCGTCATGACTCCATAGATGGTCAGGAACCAAAAAGTGAGTTCGGGGGTGAGGGTACAATATAGTCAGGAACTATATTGCCCATTGCTGGCCTTTACTAAATATCGATTCATAGCAGATTTTATGCAAAAGAATAATCATATAATATTTTAAGCACCCTAAAAATAATTAGTCTAGGTTGGTTCAGGAAACACATAAAAAGACTAATTATTTAGTGACAAGTTATTAGACAATCAATATTAATGGGTTCCTAGCAGGTTGTCCATGTTATCTGAATTAGTTAGAACAGTTCTTTAGGTCTTGTTTAGCAATAATACAAGGTGATAGATATTGCAATCAGGCATAGAAAAATAACATGTTCATGAAAATAAATAAAAATAAGAAAATAAAATATTGCAGGGAGTTAGTATAATATGTACAATACTTACAATTGCAGGAATACGTTAACAATCTACATCACGAATCACGAATAAACTGTTAGTAACTTCAATAAAATAATAAAAATAAAGAAAGAAAGCAAATAAAGATAGTTAATTTAGTTGACCCTCATAAATTATACCACCGTCCGGGGTCGTTGATTTGTACGGATCTTGGATCGAAAGTTGTACGAGTCGTTAAAAACAGTTGCTGTCTTGCGTTATATTAGCGTGTAGCAAAGAAAAATTATGTCTTGGGCTCTAATATACCAGGCGTGATTTTTAGATATAGCAGTGGGGCGTAAGATGTTAAATTATAGTACTAGTATTAGAGAGAATGTAGCATGATGATGATTAGGATGAATTTGTTGGAGAAAGGAGTGATGTGGCGTGAGATTAGGTGTGATGGTGATGAACGATGATCAGGTGAGAGTATTAGAGGGGAGGTGATGATAAAGATTGATGATTTAGGCGCTGACTTTAGTTTTAGAATTAATATGTTGTTGCTGAGGATTTATATGTAGGCGATGATGAATTATGGCGGTGGATATGTGTGTCGAGGGGTTTTATTTGTGGTGCAGGTGAGAGAGATTATGAGGGAGATGTCGAGTGTTTTTGTGAGGGAGTTATCAAGTTCAGCCGTGAGAATCATATGAGAGCGAAGAGATGTGAATTATATAGGTTTAGGGAGTCGAGTTGCAATAGGTTTCCGAAAACAATTGGGTTTCTTAAAAGATAAAAGATTTTAGAAAATAGTTAGTAAGAGATATTTAAAAACACTTTGGGAAAATATTATTTTTTATAAAATATATTTTTATTAATAAAACTAATTAATATAATTAACTAATTCTATTAATTAAATTGGTCTAGAAAAGGTGTTTTAAAATGGTCTTTCATAAAACTATTTTTAAAAGGTTTTCGAAACATGGGCTTTAAAAAGTTATTTTAAAACGTTTTAGAAAGTGGGTTTAGTAAAACTAATTATAAAAAGGGTTTTGGAAATGAGTTAATAAAAAGTGTTAAAAAATGGATTTGGGCTTAAAATATTTTATTTTAGACTCGTTCTTTATTCTTTTCTCGATCCGGACCAATTGGAGCAGGGTATTGGTCATCATAGGGTACTAAATGGGGAGACACGATTATGTGTCTACAACATGACACTTAATGAGCGTGACAAATGACGTCCACCAATGAGGAAGCCAAATGTCGCGGCCTCGTGATCTGGGTTTTGGCAAATGTCGCAGCCTCGTGATATGGCCTAATTCAAATTGAATCCCTAATTCCAATTTTCTTTTATATGTTACTTTACTATAAAATTTTAAATATATAATAAATGGATATTTTAAATTACTTTTTAAATATTTTTCAATGGTACAAAAATTATAATTTTACGAACTATATATTAAAAGTTATAATCAATTTAGTATATTTAAGTTTTTCATTGTGAACCCAACTCTATTTATTCTTATCCTAAACTCTACTTGTATTTTAATCAATTTAGAACTCTATTTATATAAAAAAAAATGATATGGCACTTAATGAGCGCGACAAATGGCGTCCAATGAGGACGCCAAATGTCGCGACCAACCCTAATTCTAATTGAATCCCTAATTCCAATTGCAGTGGGTTACTTTAATACTTTAACTCTAATTCTAATTGAATCGCTAATTCCAATTGCAGTAGGTTACTTTAATACGTTAGTATAATCAATATTTCCTTTTATATGTTACTTTAATATAAAATTTTAAATATAGTATAAATGGATCTTATTTTAAAGTACTTTTTAAACACTTTCCAATGGAACACAAATTATAATTTGACGAACTATATATTAAAAGTTATAATCAATTTAGTATATTTAAGTTTTTCATTGTGAACCCAACTCTATTTATTCTTATCCTAAACTCTATTTGTATTTTAATCAATTTAGAACTCTATTTATATTTTAAAAAAAAATATGATATGGCACTTAATGAGCGCGATAAATGGCGTCTAATGAGGACGCCAAATGTCGCGACCAACCCTAATTCTAATTGAATCCCTAATTCCAATTGCAGTGGGTTACTTTAATACTTTAACTCTAATTCTAATTGAATCGCTAATTCCAATTGCAGTAGGTTACTTTAATACGTTAGTATAGTCAATATTTCCTTTTATATGTTACTTTAATATAAAATTTTAAATATAGTATAAATGGATCTTATTTTAAAGTACTTTTTAAACACTTTCCAATGGTACAAAAATTATAATTTTACGAACTATATATTAAAAATTATAATCAATTTAGTATATTTAAGTTTTTCATTGTGAACCCAACTCTATTTATTCTTATCCTAAACTCTATTTGTATTTTAATCAATTTAGAACTCTATTTATATTCAAAAAAAATATGACATGACACTTAATGAGAGCGACAAATGGCGTCCAATGAGAACGCCAAATGTCGCGGCCTCGTGAGCTGGCTTTTGTACTCTGCTTTATATATTAGTTATATGATATGATATGATATTGATTTTTATTGGATGCTCAAAGATTTATGCATTTCTTTTGGTTTAGTCTTGCCAAATAAATAGGTTAATTAAATTCCCGTTTTTGTGAGTAATAATAATGACAGATGTACAAAGATATAATTCATTTTACTTGTTTATTTATAAACTTTGCGTTGCAATATTGCGTGCAAATTATTACATTATCTTGAATAGAGACTTTGAATATATATGTAAAACTTGTAAAAACATTGCCCTCAAACAAAAAAACTTGTAAAAACTTAGTACATGTAATGATGTGAAGGGTGTTTGACTGTTCCCAGTTTGGTTTGGTGTGGCTTGGGACATACCCCAAACCAAACTGTAAAATAATAATCTCGGATTTTGTTAAGCCAAATTGCATTAGTTTACGAGCCACCCATCCAAACCGCGTAAATTTTTGGTGTAATTTGGTTTGTGGTTTGGCCATTTTATTTCAATTTTTTTATCTTGTAATTTCTCGGTGCTAAAATAAGTATATCATTTACAATTTTCAAAAGTTTTAAAATAAACAAAACGTTATTTTTATTGCATTGAGTTCTCTCTATCTCTTTCTTCGTCATATGAGTTCCTCTTTTTATTTCTCTCTATCTCATTCTTCATCATATGAGTCCCTCTTTTTATTTCTCTCTATCTCTCTCCTCTTCATAATCTTGTACCTCCCCCATATTGCATTTATTTTAAAATGGAGGATGTAGTAGTTTTATTCGATGAAGCGAGAAGGTGACTAAGATAAACAAATAAGTATATTATCATAAATATAATAAAAATTTTGTAAAAATTTTTGAAATATTTTGTGAATGATACTGAAAGATGTTTTTAGTTAAAATGGTCATAGCGTTTTGCATTCCGGTTTGGTCTTTTATGTTCGGAAAACCAAACCAAACCACAAAATGCAGTTTGATTAGATTCTCAAAGCGAACCATAATTTTGAAACCGCAAACCAACAAAACCACAAAGAAATTGGTTGGTTTGTAGTTTGGTGCGGTATAGACCGAATTTTGAGCACCTCCATGTTCTTAATTTTATGAAAAAACATCATCAATATGGTTTGAAAGCATGCACAAAATATAAGATTAACTCATTGTTGATTTTATTGATTGATTGAAACCCACATTTTTATTTTACTTCAGGACAAACTAAACTTCATTGTACACACTACACATGGATCATGTTTGGTCTATAGGCTTCCTGCTTCCTTGTGCTAGAAAGATAACATGGGCCAGTTATGAGATATATTCAATCATATAACGAGTCATTTGTTATGTGAAAATGAGAGTTAGATGTAGTTATAAGATATAAATATATAATCAATCCTGTTTTGGTTTAAAAGTAGATCTCGGTTTCTCCCTTCAGTTGTCTCAGGTGTTTCTTTCTTTCCTCCTTTAGAGCATGAGCATTATTGTCATGGTTTTCATTGGAACTATTACCACACATAATGACATAAACTTCTTATCCTCAAGTAATATTGCAACATATTCATATACATTATAAGTAGATACAAGATGAAGAGCGATAAAGTAAGAGAGAGAAAGAATAGAAAAAAGCTCCCAAAACCCAGCCCCCAGAAACCCTAGCTCAAAGAAAAAATCTCCAATTCGATTTCGCACATCCGCCCAAATTCAATCATCAAAAGTTAATTGTTACAAGAAATCTCTGTTATTATCTTTAATTGTGGCTTTTTGGTTACCCAATTTTATAGTTAATCTTTCCATTCCCCTCTGCCAATTATGGCGTAGTTCATTAGCTATAAAAATAGAGTTGATAGCTATTTTGAGAGAGTTTGTTAGGGTTATAAGCCTAAATTTGGAGTAATAGTTCCTATTTTCATCATTAAGTCAGTTAAGTGGCCTTCAATCTAGCTTAGGTGGCTCCAATTTATGGGGATTCAAGTACAAATTTCAAGCTAGGGTTAGGGTTTTGCTGTTGGGAGATGTGTTAGTTCATTTAATTTCCCAATTGAGTGAGAGTGTTATTAAAGGTTCTTGTGTTTTTCGCCATCTTTATGTCTGCTGGGCGTGGTGTTTGTTGCAAGTTGTAAGTTGTTATTGCTTGCTGAAGTTGGATGTTCGTTCATTATTATGGTATTCGCATTTAATGCGAATAGAAAGCTCTCTGGTAGAAGCCGATTTTTTCGCTGCTTCAATTGGATTTGGCTTCGATTTTTGCCTTATAAAAGGCAACGATTACATGTATATTTTCATTCAAGTATCTCAATTAATTTATGGTTGTTTCTCTCAAAGTTTCATATTTATGCAAAAAGTTTCTCAAAGTTACTCTTAGTGCAGGTGTTTGTTGTTATCATGGGAAACCCTAAATCTTTCAAAGATGCAATTTTGGAAGTTAAAGCTGCTGCAGATGGTTCTTCAACCAATTCTCTTGTTAATGGTAGTGAGTCTCCCCCTCTTGCCTCTATGCATGATCCTTTAAATTCTGTTAGCCATGATCCCCCTGCTCCCCCCTCCTTTCCTGAAGCTATTGTTTTAGATGAATTGCCCCAAGTTCAGAAGATATTGAGGATTTATCTAAGTCATGTTTAGTTAGAAAAATGCTTGATGATCCTATTGATATGACTCAGTGGAAGTTCCGCAAAGGTGATGTTGTATATTTAGATATGGGAAATAATTGGGGTTTGATTCGTTTTGCTAATCCTGGTAATCTTTTTTTTGGTATGGTCTGATAGACCTTGGCATGTCCAAGGTTAACTGTTTGTTATATATATCCATGAAGGACTCATTTTGACCCATTTAGGGAAGATATTAGATGGGTGGATCTCTGGGTAAAGATACCTAGGTTCATTGCTAAGTTGCTAAACTTTGAATCAGTAGCAAATTTGCTAGGTGCTAAAAATGTGGGTTATTTAATTAAGTTAGACCCTAGGTCTTTGTTAATACACAAAATAAGATTTGCCCGTGCCTGTGTTAAAGTAGATATTACTGCTCCTTTGCTTGAGTATGCTAAAATCAAACATGCTGGTGGTGTTTAATGTGGGCATGTGATCTGGTATGAAGATTTTCATCTAGTTGCTCATTTTGTGGTTGTGATGACCACACTATTGATAATTGTTCTGTGTTGTATCCTCCTAAGAAAGAAAGAAAAGTGTTGTTGAAAAATCCAAAGAAAAAGTGGTTAGCTGAGTTCTTGGAAAGTGCTAATAGGCAAGAAATGTCTTCCACCACAGCTGAGCAAGCTAAGCAAATATGGTGGAGGCTAGGCCTAGGCATGTCTCTAGACCTTAATTTTCCCCCTTCTTCTACTGTTAAGGTTGGTGGTTATAAGAAACAATTCCCTGCAAAGGTCTTTACCGGTGGTAAAATATCCCTGCTGCTAAGGGTATTGTGATTAATGAACCTCAAGTTGTTGTGAATGCTAAGAAAGCTTCTATTTCTCTGCCAAATAATGGTGATAAAGGAAAAGGTATTTTGGTTTCTAATCCTGTTATTGATGTTGCCTCCTCTGATGAATCTGAAATTGGTGATGTGCTTCCATCTTTTTCTCCTTCTGCTTGTGAGAGTGCTCCCCCACAGTTGGTTGTGCACCCCCAAGTGCCCCACTATGAGGGTGGGCTACTGTCCCTCACCTCAAGCTCATGATGATATCTTATCACTTGTCCCTTTAAGGGTGGTGTATCCTAAGGACCTATTTGCTACTGCATATCTCCCAACTGCTCATATTAATGTGGTTGATGATGAAAATTAATTGCTAACAAGCTGGAGCAATTTGATGTGGATGATGATACTTATGTGATGGGAGATCATTTTGATGATGATATGATTGATGAATACTTATCTCAGCCTAAAAACTCTTTTCGATCCATCAATTCTAAGACTTCCATAGTAAAGCAAATAGAGGAAATGGGGGTTAATGGGGCTAGCTTTAATGAGCAATTCACTTCCTCAAGTTCAGCAAAGAGGAGAAAAAGCATGATAGAGGCAGACTCAGCATCATCTGAGCTGAAGAGGAGTAGGTACTAGATCTGTTTTGTATCCCACCTGTTAAATGCTTTATGTTAGTATATTTTTGGAATATTAGGGGTTCGAGGAGAACTTTAGCAATGGAGGAATTCTTTTGTAAATCTAATAAAGTGAGCATTATGATACTCTGTGAGACCAAAGTGCTAATTCTTCCCTTTGAGGGATTTAGGCACTGTCGGTTTGATCACTTTGACTTTCTCCCCTCGATGGGGTTAGCGGGTGGAATGTGGATTTTATGGAAGGATGGTGCTTGTAATCCATTTAAGTTATCTATTATAAGAAAATCTACTCGTTTGTTGGGTTGTAATATTGAACTTTTAGCTAGTAATTGCAGCTTTAAATTTATTTTTGTCTATGCCCCTACTAATTATATCCACAAGTATGATTTTTAGGAAGAGCTTATTTCGTATATCAAAATGCTTAGTAGTCCATTCATTATACTTGGTGATTTTAATGAATTAAGTTCTCATCTGGATAAAATGGGTGGAGCAGAATTTCGTTTTTCTAGATTACTTTTTATGAATCATCTTTATTCATCCATTGAATGTGTAGAACTTCCATTTGATGGGCAACCATTCACTTGGAGGAAAAAAATAAATGGTCCAAATAATATTTTAGAAAGGTTGGATAAGGGCGCGGCTAGTGTTGATTGGTTAAGTTTGGTCCCAAATACGAAAATTCACCATCATCCATTTTTGTCTTCGGATCATTGCTCACGTTCGTTGGAAATTAAATCTGCTAATAGCTTAAAAGCTCATCCATTTAGATTTGATAAGTTATGAACTACTAGAAAGGATTTTGATATCCTTATAAAGAAAACATGGTGTCATAAGTTTCATGAGTCAAATATGTATTGTTTAACAAGAAAATGCAAACTTCTTAAGGAAAAGGCGAAAAATTGGTCTATAACTAGGTTTGGTAACATTTTTAGACAACTAAAGAATGTAGAAACTAAATTAATAGATATCCAAGCTAGGTTGATTAATCAAAGTGAAATTTCCGTGATTAATTGCAGCCCAGAATCAAATGCTTGCTAAGCAAGTTAAACTACTTGAATTCTAAGATTCATATTGGAAAGTTAAAGCAAAATCTAATAATCTAAAATTAGGGGATGCAAATACAAAATATTACCATGCATGTGCCTCTATTAGAGGAAATCATAACTTAATAACTTCTGTAAATGACCCTTCTAATAATTCCATTACTCATCCAAAATTAATAGAAGAATGTATCTCACATGCTTTCATAAAATGTTTTCTTCGAATATGGAATGTATTTTTGATTTTAATTCAGATTTATCTTTATTGGATTCTATCATATTTGACGAATATAATATAAGTTTGTGTGCGGAAGTTATTATGGATGAAGTTAAGTCTACTATTTTTTATTTAGCTTTGATAAATCATCATTATCATAAATATTGGACTTTAGTAGGCATTTCGATTTATAGAGCTGTTAAAGCTTTTTTTTTTATTCTGGAAAGTTGTTAAAGGAAGTAAATCATACTTTTATCACTACTACAAATGTGGGCAAAATAACCATTAGTAAGAGACCACCTTAATCCAATACGTGGTTATTTAATAAAAGAAATCTTACTTCTTGGAAATGAGGTCTCTTATAATAGGAGGAAATATACCTCTTTCATGCAAAGGTGGTTTCTTATTACTTTCTCAATATTGTTTTCTACTTATGTGCCAGCACAACTAAAATAAGAAACTTCATTGGTATAAAAGTGGTTTCTTCAATACTATTTTTTTTGAAGGAATTTTCTTTAATACTCCTAATTCAAAATAATATACTTATAAAACCCTAAATCCTAGTTAGAGGGCGTCATCAATTCATAGGCGTTTCTTCTCTTTCCCTCTCCTATTCTCCATTTCCCATTTTTTAGATTAAAAAACTGAGCAATTGAATTGATTGAACATTTTTTAGATATGCGAAAAGACCCAATAAACTAATTAAATGGAATCTACAATTGTTAAAGACTCGAATACGTGATTTTCTAGAATTGAGTTTGATCAAAGAGCCAAGTTTTAAGGTGTCTCATTGCTTCTGCAAATTTTTTGTGTGCAAAACAATTTTCGAAATACTGAATGGAGAGGAGTGAATTCGTGTTTTTTTTTTTTTTTTTAACATTTTGAGTGTTTGACATTTAGATGGTTTTACAACAATTATATTGCTTACTTGTAGCAAAGTCAGTTATGAAACATATAGCTGCTAGATAAGGTATAAGAACAAGAAATGTTGATATAAGGACAAGAAATGTTGATGTGCTTAAATTACGATGTTATGTGACTTATGCCTATTCATCTTCAAAATTGAAATGATAGCACAAGTTTTTGGTGTTGAAGTCATGTTATGTATGTTTTATTTGCTTACTGTTGGACTTTGCTGTTTCAAATTGTTCAAGCTTGGTTCCAACACCCTAATGAGAACTGGGAACTTCGAAAGATTATATCTGCTTCAGCAACAAAAAGTATTATTTGTCTACTTGAAGGAAGGGTAATTAATAGATGATTTGAATTTGGAGATCCTATCATAATGTGCTTCTTTCACGTTGATTAAACTATATTTCTATAATCATGGTTCATATGTCATATGTTGATATTAATGTGGTTAATATGATGATCTACAGGCAAAATTTTCAGTTTAGTGGTCCTCAGCTCTTGGTAGTACTTTGGGGGAGCTCACATCTAAAAGTGTGAAGCTGATGAGAAGAACATGAAGATAATTAGATAGCATGGATTTGAACTATGACATATAATGTATCCATATCTTTTTTGTTCTTGAAACATTTGTCAATGTAGTTTGAAATTTTCTTAATTACCTATTCTTGAATTATGGATATTACAATGTAAATGATTATTTTTAGTAAATGAATATTTGGTTCAATATGATACTAACTATGTACTACTAATACATGTTTAGTTTATGTATAGAACATATAAAGTATAGCTAGTAATATCTTATGATACTTTTCTTAGTGAAAAAAAAGGAATATATGTAATTTTTTGTGAAAAAAAAGCCAACAAAAATAGCTTTTATAATTACATTGAGCAAAGAGACCATCTTATAAAGATAAGTGGCCTTTTTAGTGGAACCAAAAAGGCCACTTATTTGTCTAAGTGGTTTCTTGGTAGAACTAAAGATGCCACCTAATTTAAATAAGTGGCTTCTAATCCTTCATTCATAGTTCCTCCGACTAACAACTAAGTGACCACTTATTTTAAATAGTGGTCTCTTTATTTTATTTAATTGATCACCTCTGAAAAGTGGTCTTTTAAACAAAGAGACCGCTGAGCTAGAGACCACGTGTATTACTTTGATTCCTAAAATTGAAATTCCTTCAAATCCAAATCATTTTAGACCTATTAGTTTGTGTTAAACTGTATACAAAATAATTTCTAAAATTATGGCTAATAGACTAAAAGAGGTGTTGTGTAGGATTATCCACCCATTACAGGGAGCTTTTGTTCCTGAAAGGTTAATTCAAGATAATGTCCTACCAGCTCATGAAGTTTTTCATTCTTTTCAAAATAAAAAAGGTAGAGAAGGTTGGTTATCTATAAAACTAGATATGGAGAAAGCTTATGATCGATTAGAATGGAACTTTATTTTTTGCGACTTTCAAAAAATTGGGTTTTTGTGAAAAGTGGATTTTGTGGTTACAGCAATGTATAACAACTATTTCTTTCTCTGTTTTAGTTAATGGCATCCCTGGGGATATGTTTTTTTTTTCCTTCTAGAGGTATTCGTCAAGGTGATCATCTATCTCCGTATATATTTACTCTGTGCAGAAATTTTAGCTCGTCAACTTTATCAAGCTAATATGTCAGGATCTAAATCAATAGGTGTGACTCTAGCTAGGTCATTCTTGAGTAAAGATTTCGTTTTTAACATTTGCAGATGATACTATGATCTTTGCAAAAGCTAATTTTGATAGTTGTTTCTCTATTAAAAATATTCTTGATAAATACTGTTTAATATCAGGGCAACTTGTCAACTTTCATAAATCTGATTTTCAATGTACTCAAAATACTCCTTCGAGTTGATGAGTGAGTTTTCTCATATTCAACAAATGGATAAGGCTTTATCCCTTGGTAAATATTTGGGATGCCCCATTATCAATAGTAAGGTGACCGATGTCACCTTTGGAGACATCCAAGAAAAAGTTTTTTCTCAACTTACAAAGTGGAGAGCTAATTCGTTATCTCAAGCAGGTTGTATAGTTCTAATCCAATCTAATTTGGCAACCAAAGCTAATTATCAAATGCAAAGCTTTGCTTTACCCCTGCTATTCATGCTTCATTAGATAAATGTTATAGGAATTTTCTTTGGAATAAATATCTAAGTTCTAAGGCCCCAAATTTAATTGGTCGGGACAAGGTTTGCAAACCTAAAAAGTTTGGGGGGTTGGTTTAAGAAAAGCTAAAATTAATAACATTGCTTTGCAATTCAAATTACTTTGGAAAATTATTAGTTCACCTGATAATCTTTGGGTTAAATTGGTGAGGGAAAAATATTTGAAAAATGATGATCTTTTTTCTTATAAAACTAAAATTAATGTTTCCTGACAATGGTGTAAGCTTATATCGTTTTGTATTCCCTTTATAAAAGGGGTAAGATGGACTATAGGGGATGGGGAAGATGTTTCTTTTTGGTTTGATAATTGCGCTTTTCAATTCCCTTTTAGTAAAATTTGTCTTTGCGAGTTAATTATTTTATTTCCGATGATGCTCAGTGGAAGCCTGATCCTTTAGCTCAATTTGTTCCCACGAATATTGTTAATTCTATTTTAAAAATTTTTCTTCCGTCAAATATGTTATCAGACAAAGTGTTTTGGGGCCTCTATTCTGATAAGGAGTATTCGGTTAAATCTGGGGTTGCTCTCCTTCAAGGTTTTGGTTTAGACCTTCTTCCACCGGTTAGTTATAATTGGATCTGGTCCCTTAAGATTCCTCCTAAAATTAAGTTTTTTCTTTGGAAGATTTGTCAGAATGACCTCTCTACTAAGAAAAGACATGAAATGAGTCATATCTTTCTTCCTATGGAATGTGTTTTTTGCAATTACCATTCTGAAGATGATTGTCATCTTTTTGTTGATTGTTCTTATACTAAATATGTTTTTAATGAAATGAGGTCTTCTAACAATTTCTCCCAGTTGCCTATAGTAGAGAATGAGATGTCTTTTATTGAGTATTTTTCAAAGCTAAATTCTCAAATGAGGGTTACAAATATTATTTTTTATGCCATTATTTGGTGGTTCATTTGGTATGCGAGAAATAGTATTACGTGCCGTCAAAAGGTGTTTTCCCCTGTTAAATTGGGGACTATGATTAGAGCTTATATGCGGAATATTGAGTATTTAAAAAGCTCTTTGTTGTCTCCTTTGGATGATAAAGCTTCGACTATAAGGTAAATCAGTCAAATCGGAAGAACGTTGCTTGGACCCCCCTCCGGCTAATTTTGTAAAGCTTAACTTTGATGGTTCCAAGTTGCAAGATGGTCGTATTGCTTATAGTTTTGTTATTAGAAATAAGGATGGGAAGGTTATTCTTTGTGGAGCTAATGCGGTTGCTTCTAATAATTCTATTTTAGTTGCTAAGGCCTGGGGCCTTAAAGAAAGTATTAAAGGGGACCCTTCTTTGGGTATTAGTAATTTAATGGTTGAAGGTGACAATATAATTTAGCGGTTATCCATGAAATTAAAAGAGTTTGGAAAATTCTCTGGTCTATTAATTCTCTTATTCTTGATGTAGCTGAGGATCTTAAGAAGTTTGTCGAGGTTCATGTCGGGCATGTTTTCGGAAAGCGAATCATGCCGCGGACTGGATAGCTAATCGCAGTCATAATACGTTAAACCTTTCTTATTGGTTTGACTCTCCTGATGTTGCTTTTCCATTATCATCCGTAAGGATGCTTTAGGGTGGTCCCTTTAGTTGGGACTCTCCCTAGTTTTCCCTTTCCTTTTAGAAAATATACATTATAAGTAGACTTCTCAACTAAGAAACTTGTCATAAATAATGTTTTATACTTCCTTCTAGGAAGGGAAGTTAGCATAAATAAGGCTTTACCTCTGTTGGAAACTAGGGAAGAGTGACAGACTTATTTTTGAAAATTTTTCATTCATTCATTACAGCGCAAGGAGTACATCACCACTAGGGTATTTATAGACCTAAGATTACATCATCTAGATTTTCTACTAAGTATTACTAACTTGATACTTTTACATCTTATACCTAGATATTTCTAGAACATGATATTTCTACATATTTCTAACATACACTAAAATATCTAGACTTTGATTTTTTACAAAGATATTTTATAAGATTTTTCTAGACTAATTCATACATTAGATTTTCTCCTAGATTTTATATTACTCAGAAATATGAAGAAGAGGTTGATAACACAACTATTGAGTTTAGATCAGAAATATTAAACTTGATAGTTGTGTTATCAACCCAATAAAGCATCAACATCATCTCCAAAACTAGTCCCCTCTCCTATTTCTAAATCATAGAGATCTTTCTTCAAATACAACTTATTTGTTAATTACTTCGGCATTCAAATTTTCTCCATTTATCCTGCAAAATATTGGGTTCCTTCTCATATCTTCAAATCTTCTCAATCTTCATCCTTCATTGATTTCAGATTTAGGTTTCCCCCGAGCACCTTGTGTAATTCTTGTTGGACTAGGAAGTCCTTTACCATACTATGCCAAAGGGGAAAAAATTGTTTTCCCATTAAACAATTCGATGCCCAATTTCTACAATAATTTATACAACTTTGTATGTGGAGACGCATGTGTGCATATTATTTATGTGTTTGTATGGTGGATGTATAAATAAATTGATTCAAATCAATATACAAAAAGTTAGTTTTTATTGTGTATTTGATTCATCTCAATCTATATTTACAAAATATTTGTTTTTTTAAAATATAAATTTCAATAATTGATAAATAAAGATATCAATAGTTAAAACGTGTAAATTAATTAGAATATACCAGAGAAGGAAGAAAGTTAAATCAGCAAAATGGCATGATTCAGGAACTGATAATAAGTTTGTTGATTCATTAGCAAGCATAAAATTAATAGTGTTGCAACTATTTAAAATGAAGGAAGTATTAGTGAAAAATATTATCAAAATTGATAAATTTTATGCTTATTTAAAACATGAAATAGATCAAGTATATATTAGGACACGACCAACCAAAAATTGCTATAAAATCATATTCAACTTTATCCAACTTCATCCAGCAGCACCAACTTCAATAGCACATTTATCATACACTTAGTGTACCGTGTACATGGTCTAAGACCATTTTTTGCTTATTTTCTCATTTGGAGCCCTCCCTTTTGTCTATCTTTTGCTCATTTGGTGGATTTTAAATGAGCAATGAGTAAAAAGAATAGCATTGGGTTTATCCTGCTTATAGTACATCCGGGTGTAAGATAAAAATTGTATTTGACAATCAACAAACTGCAGTGTACATATCATAGATAAAATTTGGAAGTCTCCATGGACAAAATTAATCTAAGAAGACACCTCATATTTAGAATTTATGGTGACAAAATTTTAATTCTTATAGTCTTATGTTCCGGTTGTATGCCATTGAGATAGGGTTGTGCAAAGACCAGGGTCGGACCGGAATCTAAACCGGTCCTCGGTCCACAGAAAATACCGATTCCGGATTTCCGGTCCGGTTCGGTCCAAACCCGGAAAATTCCGATCCGGATCGGTGGACCGGAATTTCTGATTTTTTAGTTAAAAAAAAGTTTATGTTATAAAAGTTTAAAAGGTAGAAAGTTAGAAACCTAGTATTTATTACCTTTAGGAATATTGTTATTAAGATTATTAAATTTTAATGTATCTAATTTATAAATATGTTTAAATCAAATAAAAAATATTTTCTTTTTCAAAAATATAGATTCCGGTCCAACAGGTCCAAAATCGGACCGAACTGGAAAAATTATGATATGGACCATTTTTTCAGATTTCGGTCCGGTCCTGGACCGGTGAATGATATGCCATATTTATATATAGTTTTTAGGTGCGCTTAGGTTGCATTTTAGATCATTTAGATTCATATTTAGATTCATTATTGCATCATATTTTTAAGTTCTGCTATTCTACTCCTATTTGGTATGTTTTCGTGTTTTTGATGAATTTCAGGTATTGAGAACGTATTTGGAGTATAAGTAGATAAGCTTGAGGATTAGGAGCATTTGGAAGAAGGTGCAATGCATAAGGAACGTTTGAAGTATAATGAGTATGAGTTTGAGCAAAAACAAAGCGGAAAATCATTAGAAGAAATGTGAAAAAGGAGTCACGTCTACTTTTCTGATCATAACTTTTGATGTAATTCTGATAATTTAATGATTCTAGTTGATTTGGAAACTAGACTTGAAGAGATTTCCAACGATAGGTGACACGCCCCGAGGAGACTTCTAGTTAAGGAGTTATGCCTTTCGGAAGTTAGGACTGTTTCTGCTGGAATCCGTTATCGTATGCGTGGATCACTCATTCCGTCCATTTAATGATATTTCGACTTTCCTTATTCTTGTAACTTACTCTTCTAGTCTTATTAGGTTACTTAATATTATTTAGATTAGGAAAAACTCTCTTCTTTCTCTCTCCTCTCCTCTCACACGTTATTTTTTTCATTCATTAGGTTTAGTTTAGTTTTCTTCTTCCTTTTCCTCTCTAGTTTTTTAGTAAACCCTAGTTTTTATTCATCTTCATTAATCCATGAGCTTAATTAGTTTCTTTCATTGATTTCTTTTAATTATGTTTTCCTTACTAGATGTAGTTTTTATTACTTATTTCATGATTGAATAGTTTTTATTTCTAGGGTTTGGAATCCATGTTTATATTATATGAATCTTGATTGATATTTATTGATGGTTTGTTCAGTGATTGATATCTCTAATTGATTAGTATTTTTATTGTTAATCTTGCAATCTGATCAATTGTCTGATTAAATATTGCTAATATCGAGTCATAGATCGAGAGATAGTACTCTGTAGAGGCTTACATACAATTAGCAAATCTGATTATGTTAACGACCGTACTGGATATATTGATTTGAGAGCGTTAAGACTCGACCGTAGGATTAACCTGTGCTCTAGATATATGATTAATCAAACTATTGATTGTATTTTATTAGATTATAAATATGAACATGGTGAACCATAACCCTAGGTCTTTATAGTTTGATTTTCGTAGTTTGATTAGTTCAAAACTTTAATTCAGATATCTCTGGTCTTGTTTTTTTTTTCCAACCAAGCTAGATTTCAAACGACCATCTCCCTGTGGATTCGACCCTACTTACCCTACTACATTGTTAGAAGGTTTTGCTAGGAATCATTTTTGACAGGTGTACGACAGCCTATTAGTGAACACCCCTACATTGAGATATCTTTTGCCAACCTTCTAGAGTATTATTGTCCCATAATCTTAGTATATCACGCAAACCTTAGATATAAGAAATTGTCATGTTTTAAGGAATAAGAACATTTTAGGTACAGAATGGATCAATAATCATACAAGATATCATAAAGAATTCATACATGATAAATTTAGGAGTAAACAATGTTTTTCTTACGCCATAGTCTGTGGTAGTAATAACATATTAGTATTTGTTATAACATATAATAGGGGATTCTGGAAAGGAACTTGGAGGAAAATACATTCCCGGGAGTGGGATGGAGTTGACACATGATAGCTTGCAGTTCTTATATATGTCTTTTGATAATTTATGTAGAGCTTTCTGCTCTTACCAAGAAGTATCCTTTTCTTAAATTTTTGACTCGGTTTAAGAGATTAATCACACAATTATCCAAGATAGGCGTACTTCTCATATTCTTACAAACTTTATCCTCTGCATAGACTCAACCAATGCCACAATTGTATTCATGACCACAATCATAATCTATGTCACATATACACAAGCCTTCACGAACACATCCTATTCTGTTTATGCTTAATCCTTGTTTTAGTCCCAAAACTTGGTCAGTCTCACTGGAAAACAATTCCAAAGGATCATACCTCTCCTTAACCCTTAATTAGAAATTTTTCTCCATCCTCAAACTTATTAATTACACCTTCAAGAGGTACATTGCGATTTTTCCCCCAGTGTGGCACCCCATCATACTTAAATATAGTTATTTGCTCGATCTCATTAATAATGTCCCTGTTGAGCCAATGACCTAAGGCGTTCTAGGTCTATAATAAGCAATATCAAAGTTAATTCCGTCATCGTCTTTCCCTAAATATGTAGATGAGGCCTTGACATACCTCATAAGGATACCCAAGTAAAGTTCAATGCTACATAAAGATGTTGGTTCCATAGTGACCAACTTCTTTATCTCTTCAATGAAGCTTGATATCTTGCTCATTGGTAAAGTAAACCCATTGCTCAAAGGCAATAATGGACTATTTAGTCTCGGATACCATCCAAAATAACCATCAATCATGTTACTTTGGCTATCAAGACACCCTCCAAAAGACTGCATCTTATTTTGATATCAAATAACTGGGTAGCCACCAATAACATCATTTTATCCATGAAATAAAAAATAAAGCATTGTTTAAAGAATGAAAATAAGAATAAGCATCAAAATAAAATCAGATTTTGTAAGTTGACTATTACGATAAATATATAGTTACTAGTTGTTGACTGATCATGCAATGCCTCGGGTCATTGTTTGTACTTATATGTCAATGTATTATTCAAATTAAGTGAATATAAAAGTGTTTTTTTATAGTTTGAGATTAAAATAGGTGCTATTAGTTTCAAATTACAATGTTTTCAAAATCATCCTTTAAACAAATATTGTTAGTTTTTAATCATTAATAAGGACAAAAACTTGTTAATCAACAATCAATCAAATTACTTCATCTTTTAAAGTAATTTCCTTTGATTAATCTAAAACTTTACTTTTTATTCTTTGATTTTATGAAATCCTTTATATAATAAACTGTAAGTGGAATTAGAAGTAGACATATATGTTGATTAAATTTTGCCAAAAAAAAGAATCACTTTGTAAGCCGAAAATGATGTTTTTTTTATTAACTAATTTTCATCCTTTTGTTATTTTAAAATTCGATATATGAGTAAATGAGAGTGCGTGGATTCTAGCAATGATGAATGGTTTTGCCTTTAATGAGAAAACAATGTTTGTGGTTCTTCATCATATTATTTTGTAGTTCCTTCAACATGGAAAACCATACATTACTTGGAAATGATAGTTTGTCACAAATAAAAAGAATATAGCTTGGTGGATACACAATGGTTTACAATGTTAGTGGTAAGAAATTTGAGACTTATTATAAATCGTTACATCTACATTTTGTGAGTACCTTAAGAAGTTCCGAAAAAATGTCACTTCATAGATAGCATGAAAGGAGTGATACATGGTAGCTTTCCGTTCTTGTCTATGTCTTTTGATAAGGATAGTAGATCTTTTTGGCCTTACCAAAAAGTATCCTTTGATTTTCAAATTTTCACTCAATTCGAGAGATTAATCACACAATTATCTAAGATAAGCGTGCTTCACTTTTTCTTACAAACTTTAGCCTCTACATAGACTCGACCAGTGCCACAATAGTATTCAGGACCACAATCATCATTTGTGTCACATATGCACAAGCCTTCACGAGCACATCCCATTCTGTTAATGCTTAATCCTTGTTTGAATCCCAAAACTTGGTCGGTCCAGTCACTCGAAAATAATTCTAAAGAATCATATCTTTCCTTAACCCTTAAAAAAATTTCTCCATCCTTAAACTTATTAATCACACCTTCAAAAGCTATATTACGATTTTTTCCCCAGTGTGGCACGCCACCATACTTAAATATAGCGATTTGCTCGATCTCATCGATAATGTCCCCATTGAGCCGATGACCTGAAACGTCTCTAGGTCGATAATAAGCGATATCAAAGTCAATACCATCATCGTCTTTCCCCAAATATGCAGACGAGGTCTTAGCATACCTCATTAAGATACTGAAGTAAACTTCAATGCTACATAAGGATGTTGGCTCTATAGTTATCAACTTTTTTATGTCTTCAATGAAGCTTTATACCTTACTCATAGGCAAAGTAATCCCAGTGCTCCAAGACAACGGACCCTTTAGTCTCGGGTCCCATACGCAATAACCATCAACAATCTTACTTTGGCTATCAAGACACCCTCCGGAAGACTGCATCTTATTTTGATATCCAATGATTGGGTAGCCAGTGAAAGAGATACCTAGGCGCATGCATAATAATAAAATTATTAGTACGAGCACAAATCAATAAGATATTGTAAAACACAAACCATTGACTGATAAGGCTATAACATTTCATCACTGGCCAAGAGAATTAACAAAGCCTTCCAATAAACCTTCCCCATAACATATTTTTCAAATTTTATCTAAAAATATTATAACTTATGTTGCTAAGAGACGAACACCAATTCAATGCGCTTCTAGATAACCATTTTTGATACAATATGTAGAAATATCGTTCATAAAATTTCAATTTACTCCTATACACTACAATAAGAGTGACAATATCTTGGTTATTTTTTACAATCATGCGATTCAGTGCATTATACTTGCTAGGAATGACTTATCGTTAATGTAAAGTACAGAACATGGATTTTGGCAAAAAATAACCTATATGTCAATCATTAGCTACACGTAACAATTATACTTGTTAAAGATTTCCGTTACATAATTTTTCTTAAACGTTGTTTGATTTGAGCAAGGGATGGGAGGGCGAAACCACACATTATTTTTGGAAAATTGTACAATGGCCATTACAACTCGTGTAATCTAAACGATTCATTTTAAATGTATATCTACACCATTTATTAATCAAACTAAAACAAAATTTCACAATCTAAAACTCCAAACTAAAACAAAATTTCAAAATTAAAATCTCCCCATCTCTTTGACACATTATTTTCTCCCCTTTCTCTCCCGTACAAATCAATTCCTTTGAAATCAACTCTTTGGGTCTTTTACAATTATTGCAAACGTTATGCCATGATAATTATAACCATATGGCAATCATCGATTCATCCGCAAAGGGAAAAGCATTCCTCCAACTTTTGGCGGATTAGTTGGCATTCCGCTTCTAACAGACGAAATGGCCGAGCGAAATGACCAGATGAAATGGCCGAGCGAAATGACCGGACGAAAGGACTGGACGAATTGGCATATTATTGGCAGAATGTTAATGACAGACTGCACATTAATTCACCGCAGACAAACAAAATAACTGGCTGGAATGATAGACGGATCGACATTTCGCCAACAGAAAGGTCAACAACGGACTGGTCAACATACCATGTGGATTGTTTTAAAGCACTGGAAGTAACATATTTAAATTTCAGCACATGGGTCAAAGAAATTAAAGAGCATCCCTTGAAATGAGGAGTCAAAGATAGTCCCTTGAAATGAGGAGTCAAAGATAGTCCCTTGAAAGGAGAAATGAGAGAAGTAAGCAGACAACAAATCAGTTTACAAATCAGTTAGCAAGTTGTTGAGAAGATCAAGAAAATCACTGAAATGTCGGAACTAACAAGCTGAAGGCAATCTGACATAATATTCTCAAACCGTCATTCTTTCTACTATAAACACTCCTATTGCAAGCCTTATATAAGCATGAACTCTCTTCCACTCAGCCATAACCCTAAAATCATTGATACGCCTCTCTCTTTTCATCATATTTCTTTCATCTTCTTTTTCTGCCTTTTCTCTTTAAAAAAACCCTGAATTGCCTACAGATCCACTGTCAATTTTTTTTGGCCAATCAGATAATGCATTGTACTTGTACTACACCGATTTCTCCCGTGGTTTTCTCCTTATATATAGGGTTTCCATGAATTTTTTTTATTGTGTTCATTTCTAATTATGTTGCATTATTAGTTATTATTACTTTGCTATTTCTTTTATTAGCAATTTGATTATCATACAACCTCTCAAAGTAAATTAGGCGTCGCGCGAAATTTGCTCTAAACAACAAACTTCATTTTTCCATTTAAATTGCTTTTATCACGGTTTTTCCCCAAACGCCCTCGAGTTTTTGAAAAATTTACCAGGTACCCTCCATCTCTATAAAATTCATCATGTAACCACGAGTTTTTCACAAATAACACAATATGCCCTTATAGCTCATAAAAGCCTAATGTTGTTACTCATTTGTCCATAATTTTACACCCTCATTAGTAATTACCCCAACCCTTCTATCTCATATCTCCTTCCAATTTCGTTCTCTCACCTGTCTATGCTTCTTTCTCCATCCTTTCTATGTGTACACCATCTCCACACCACCGTTGAATGTCACACCACCAGGGACCCACCAAGCCCAACCCTCCTTTATTTCACCTAGCCACCTCCACCAAGCCTTCTCCTCACAGAATATACCAGCCATTGCCTTCTCATGACTCGTCCCTAAGTCAATCCATCACCTCACCCCAACCCAACGCCGAGGGAAGAGATAGAGAAGAGTGAGAGGTGACCCATTAGGCTTCCGGGTGTTTGAAAGATGGGTAATTGGGTTTTTGTGGTAGGGGTTATATGAGGGGGTGGTAGAGGAAAGAGAGTGGTGGTGTTAGGGTTTTATGATGTGGTGGAGGGTGGTAGTTATGGCGGAGGAGTTGAATTGAAAAAACGAGGAAGCTAAAGAGAGAGAGAGAGAGAGAGAGAGAGAGAGAGAGAGAGAGAGAGAAGAAAGAGAGAGAGTGAGAGAGAGATGTGGGAGGTGGGGTTTGGTGAAGAAAAAAAATGAAAGAATAAGTGAAGAAGACGGATCATCCACCAATATAACCAATAAGGAAGTTGAACTGAAGAAGATCATTGCTTACAAAGGTGAAACGTGTGAGCTTGAGTGATATAAAGAGGATGAAAATGGATGTTGTAGAAAATAGAGCCATCCTTAGAAGGTTTCTGGGTGAAGTAGATCCAGACAAAGGGTTATTATTGGAGAAAAAGAGGCGACGTTTAGTTGTTTGAGGGTGAGGAGGGGTTTTGAGGAGAGGGGTAGGGAGCCAGTAGTGGTGGTGGCGTGGAGGAAGGCCATGGTTTTTGTGGTGGTGGAGGAGAGAGATAATGGGGTGGGATTGGAAGAGAGAAGGGGATTGCAGACACATAAATCTGTCTCCCCAGTTAAGTATCCAATGATGATAAATATCGTCGCCCTACTCGGTCCAACCCAAAAGAGAGCAATTCAAAGAGCTAAAGTCCAAAATCGTTTTAAAAGCCTAAAGTCCATTTTAAGTAAAATGGTTCCAAGCCCAATATTAAAAGCCCAATTAATTATTTTTGGCAATTAGTTATATTTTTAATTAGTTTTTGCGTAAAAATTCTTTAATAAATAATTTCATAAAAATCCCGTTTTCAAATGATAATGTTAAGTAAAAGATATTTTAAAATAAGTATTTGAAGATGAAATAAAACCCGACCAGGTCTTTGGTTGCGCATCGCGCATCATATTGTGGTGCGCACGAGCAATTATCGAACAGTAAGCAAAACAGGAAATCCCAAAGGAAGATGCACTGACACAAAGAGGATGCGCAACACGCACCTCTTCACGTTTTAGACAAGCGCACGTGTTTCTTTTTATGCGTAACGTGATTTTTGGAATCCTAAACTCTTGGCTTGCCAATAAATCACTCGTATTTCAGAGGGATTTTGCACCTATTATTCATCATATTCTCACTCCAAATACTCAATTCTAAATACAAAATCATGCTTCAATACATCCCAAAACTCCATTTTGGTATATTCCTAAGACCAAGACGATTTTGGTATACTACTGAGAGGCATGTATCTACTCAATTCCTCTTTAATTCTTTAAAGTTACTAACGAGGTTTCTCATGATGTATATCTTTAAACAAATTCATTTCTTTTGTATATTCTACTCCCTAATCTTTTCTTTATATTGTGTACATATATCCATGATTTTATGTTATTGCTTTCATCACCTCAACATGCTTATTATTGCTAATGAAAAGACGTAAATAAATGTTCTAATATTAAGGTAAGATAATCTGGACAATTGGTTAGGATCCAAGTAATTTGATTACTTAATAAACATATCACTAAAATTAGACTTTTGTGTGTTTAATAAACCAACGTAGATTAATCTTTTTAGGGTGTTGAAACCAATTGCTTGGTTGTTTTTGGCATAAAACTAGCCTATGAATCGTGTTAAGTAGAGGCCAATAATCGGCAAACATGATTCTTGATTATGTTTGTACCTTCACCCCGAGCTCAATTTTTTGTTCATTGATCAATCATGATTTTGTAACGGGAAAATCTAAATTGGATAAGTCACTAAGTTATCCCTATGGTTTTCCGATATCCAATTAGGTTTATGAGTCTTCCTTTAAAGACTTGTCGGTGACTTCAAAATGTTTTTTTGAAACCCTTCAATGAGGTAGTCAAATTCGTGCTAACACCGCATATGCAATAAAGATATGCTTATAATTTGGCGACTTCACTAGGGAGGATTCAAATTAATTTTTGATTAGTGGGTGAAACTTGAAAAATACGAATCATACTCTTTTATGCTTTTTAATGACATTATTGTTTCCCATATGCATGAATATTCTTTAGAGCCATTATAAGGTTATGTATTTGCCTTACTAGTGCATATACATGGGGTGTTTGCGCTTTGTCCTTCTAGAAAGCTTCCTAAGCGATAGTGTTGGATCTTAGTCATAATCAAACCTACCCAACCATGGCATTGTCCTTTTGTTCCAGGCTTAAGACTGAAGTGCATCTTATACGTGTCCATCTTTTTAAGCAAATATACGAAGCCTGGGATAAATATTTTAGTCATGGACCCTTTTAAGCCTAAGCTAAGCCTGACCACTAGTTTGTAACGTAGAACTTGACTTTAGGTTGAGAACTTTGCATACTTGTTACATACCAATTTGCCTACTTCTGCATGTCTTTGTTCGTTCTAATTTGTTAACATTGATATGTATTGCACCTAGAAAACGGTAAGAAAAAATTACCAAATTAACCAAAACTTCGCCTAAACTAAGAGACTTCATGTCGGGAAGTTGTGCGCCTAATGCATCTTGATGCGCCAAGCGCACTGCTTTTGCGCCAAACGCATAAGCGCAACAGTATTGCGTGGCGCGCATCCTTATGTGTCCCATGCTATTGTCATTGTGGACGTTATGATTGTCGATTACACACTTTTGTGTTTTGCACTCATTTAGGAATCCCAACAAACTTTTTATTAAAATCTCCACCTTTTTCGGAAACTTATCCCTTATCTTTTTCGAAAACCTATACTCAATTTTTTAAAAGCATATCCCCATCTTTGGCCAATTCACATCCCATATCTCTACAAAAATCTAACTTAATCTTTACCTTCACAAAATCAATCTTTATTTCACCAAAAAAATTTAGTTCTTATTTCACCAAAAAAAATCAATCATTATTTCACCAAAAGATTCCTTATTACAATAAAAATACTTCTCACCATAAAATCAATCTCATATGATCTCCACCACAAAATTATCCTCCCATATCCTCACAAATATTCCCCTTTATCTTTATCACAAATCTAGTCTTTATGCTTTCACCACAAACTTATCCTATATCGTTACATCACAACTTATCCTACCTTTACACAAATTTATTCTTACACAAATTTATCTCCAATCTATCCTCCATCCCTTTGCTACAAATTAACCTTAATCCTTCCATCACAAATATTCTATAGCATCTCATCCATTTGGCAAAAGTCTTTTACAAATAAATTTCTTTTCTTATTTTATCACATCTATTTCAAAATCGACCAAGACCACATCAAAACTGATAAATTGCATGCCGGAAAGTTGTGCGCCTAATGCATTGTTAATGCATTGGACGCACCACTCATGCGCTAGACACATAAGATTCGCGCCACGCACAACACCATTGCGTGGTGCATAGCCTTATATGTTCTATGCTAATGCCAGTTTTGACGTAGTATTGGCTATTTACGACGTGTTCAAATTATTTCCTTTTATATCCTATCCTATCTTTTCATGTATATTATACATCCTTTATGTGCATATATTTTAGGATTTCTTTTTAGTATCCACTTTACTGTACAAATTCCATCCATTTAAGGTTTCTAACTCCATTAGAAGTCCATCTAGTCTAAGATGACCAGGTTCTTCTAGATTTCCTCCATCTAGAATTATTATGCTCGTCTAACTCCATCCATGTTAGGAGTCCTAGTCTTCTTAAGTCCATCTAACTAAGGAGTCTAGAGTCACTAGAGTTTCTTTTTAGAAGTCTACAATCCATAGAATTCCGTGCATAGTAGGAGTCTAAGTCCATTAGAATTTTATATATAGTAGAAGTATTGGTCCACTAGGGTTTCATGCATATTATTAGGAGTCTAGCGTCCTTAGAAGACCATTGAGCCTCGAATTCTAAAGTCATTAGATGTTTATCAAGTTTAGGATTCTGAAGTCCGTAGAATTTCATGTCTCTTAGGATTGCATTCATATTGGAGTGCCTTTGCATTGCATAGTCCATCATTCATACGCTTCTTGCATAACTATTGTTCTTAAGTATTTAGGAGTCTCATTGCATACAACTCCTCATTTCATTGCATGCAATCTGTATTTTGTAGTCCTGAACTACAAGCGATCTGATACCCTATTTGGGATATGTAGGCAACCTTTATATGTTCAAACGCGTACATATAGTCATGCATCAAGTCTAGTTGCACTCATTCCAATAAAAACATTCATTTAGGATATGCTAATTTGTTTCCCTAGAAGATCTACCTTGTAGATAGGCATTCTTTATAAATGTACATTCCTTCATTTTATTTCTCTTTCGTTCTCTCCATCATCTCTTTATTTCTAACCTCTTATATGATGATCCAATGTAGAGAATCAATCTGATTTAAAATATCAAGTACCCTTCAAGAACAGATCGCTGAGATGAAGAGTACACCAGTAGATCATATATAGCCCATGTTGTCAAGCTTGAGGCAAACCACACCATTCCTCAAGGAAACCGTAGTGTAGATGTTTAGGCACTCGATAGTTTTGATGCAATAACCACTGACCAACAAAGGATCAATGAGCTGCACGACATCATACAACGCAGTTCACTGCTAAGTTCTTCCATCAGCAATGTCTTTGAAAACTAGCCTCTTTCCAGAAGAGGGAAAAGGGTTATTGATAATTCACCCAACACCCAAATGTCCACAAAAATAAGGAAAACATTTACTCCAAATTGTGATACCTTCTAGACCTACATTGACTCTTATTAGTCTTAGGAGAAAGCCTAAAAGAGCGTTCACGCTCTTAGGTATGAGCTATGACACATCATTTGAATAACTTCACTTTAAAAACTTGCTTTACCCCATAGGACTGATAATTGGTATAAGTTGAGGCACCGTATGCAAGATATGATAGAAGATGGAAGACTCCTAGTTCTCCCGAATCAGACCCAAATAAAATAGGGTAGATGCCGCCATAGTAGAAAAAGGTGTTGACATGGGTACGAAGGATTATTTAAAGCCTCGAAGGGAAAAAAGGACTCTTACCTCATTAAAAATGACTTATTCTCAAATCTTTAATCATCTCCGTGTTAACGGAGCATTTACCCCAATTGGACTCATAGAAGATCCACAGAAAGAGGAAAGAGATCCAATATGGAATAGAGCCTCCTATTGCCAATACCATAGAGGGAGGTCACTAGACTGAAAAGTGTATGGGCCTTATTCCAAGTCATGATTGACAATAAAAGACTTCAACTTCTATCAGATTCCGACAGCGTATAAATATCTCTTGTTGGGCGCACCCCATGCCCAATCGCATATATTCACTAAATATTTGGGATCGCTTGGTCCTATCTGCCATGGAAAAGGGTATGCACCTCTCTTTTCTTTAGAAAGCGGCCTCATGAAGATCATGATTGTCACCTTTCTAATTCTCATTCAAATGATTTTTCTAAAAAAGGCAATGAACATAATTGACATGTATAAAATAGGCACCCATCCCTTCACCTTGGTCATTTCTCCAATCCTTATCACCTATTTCAACCTAAACACATAACCTTCCTCTTCCTTTCATCTACCTCATGGAAAGTACATTTGAAATAAAAATTAAACATAAATGAAAAGAATAAAAGGCAGGCAAAAAAAAGAGCAACAACAAAAACCAATGAAAAAAAATAAAAAGTAATATAGAAAGCAAATAATCGAAAAAGAAGAATAAAAAAAGTGAAAGAAAGGAAAAGAGAAAAAAAAGAAGAATTAAGGAATATCTTTAGTTTGTCAAGTGTACATCTTCTCTTCATCCAAATCCTCTATCCAAACCATAAACCTCCCATCAATCTCAAATTTTAAACCTTTATTTAACCAAAGGCATTGACCTTCCCAAGCAAATCTTAAACCATACATTACATTCCAAAAAACCTCAAAAGAAAAACCCAAACCTACTAGGTCAAAAACCCATAAGGTGATTTAGGCAAAATTCAAGGCATCTTTTCATTCATCAGCCTAAACTAAGAATGGGCTTATTCTGCTAAAGATACGTAGGAAACTTCACCTTCAGGTTGGACTACTTCAAACCAAAACAACATCATTCCCATTTAAAGACCTCTTTCAAAATCAAAATTAAAACATGGCAAAATAATTGCAAGTGACTCCAAACAAAATACTCGCCACTATTTAAATTGCTAAGAGCTACGACTAGCCTGATTTCATCATGGATACGTAGAAGCCCGACCATTTCAATTCAAAAAGCATGTTTTTAGGGGTCATTTAGGCCCATGAGAAAAAGGCGATACCCGAATTATGAATTTGTAATGCTCATCCTACCCTTTGAACTAGGCTGAGGTTTAAACCTGCATCGTTACCCTACCTTACCGAGTGAGTCAATTCATTATGGCTCTGCCTTTTTCTTTTTCTTATTCCTTGCCATTTTCTTAACCACATCATAACCTTCTAAATGAACCATAACAAAACCTTTTGAACACTCAGCGGTATGAACACACTTCATCCTTTGACTGTTCCTTTATCTAGCCTTATTCTCTTCTCTTTTTCACCTTAGGAACCCTATATGGAATATGGGGTCGAAGCTTTCACTTAGAGTAATGAGATATCTTAATACTTCAATAATTCTATTTTTGATGGGGGCTGCATAACAAGTCCTCACAGAAGGTCATGGGCTGTAGGGCTATTTTGGATAAGGACTTCATTACAAGTCCATACAGAAGATCATGGGCTTTAGGCCCATACGACAAAAAAATACGAAATCGTAACCATTTATGGGCTCACTTAGGCCCGTAGCAGGCCAAACTTGAAACATAAACAACTGAAGCATCTCAAAGATTCGTTCCACAACACATTTTAAATCAGACATAACCTATATGGATCATCCTTGGAGGCTTTCTGTTTCTTCTCTTTCAAAAAAATTTTCTAATAAAAAAAAAACTTGAACTTCTAGAGGAACAAAAAGCAAAAAGCATCATATCTCTACATTTGCATTACATGTCTGCATTAAACATCATACAAGCATTGTGTGAAGCATTGAATGCATCCTTAGTCATAGGATCCTAGCATCAGTCATCGACTCATACACACACACACACACACACACACACACACACACGCACACGCGCACACACACACACACACACACACACACACACACACACACACACACACACACACACACACACACACACACACATACACAAGCACCTTAATTTATGTCTAGAGCACTAGAGGTCAATCTTTAGGGGTCAAATCTTTTCCTATCCATACACTAGCACTCAAATCACAGAGCATATGCATATCCCATAACTTTCTATCTACATGCTTGTATTCTTTGCATTCCACATATATGATTATTTTGTCGACAAGTGAAAGACTCTATATGGTTCATATTCTGTCAATGCGTGCAGACTCTATATGAGAAGACCGTCAAAGGGATCATATGCGCATTCTGAAGACAATGACAACATCAAATCCAATGTTCAACAATTCTATATGAGACACTTGTCAGAAAGATCATGTGTGCATTCTAACGACATCAACCATGGAGCGGGACAAAGCTCTACGCCAACTTGATCCAGTCAACACTCAATATATCCTTTCATATACCATTTATTATATATCTCTTGCAAACCAATGCTTGTTTTTCAAGTATCAATGTCATAAAGAGTAATTTTAGGTTGCTAAACATCTAAAATAGTTCTCTGTCTGGATATAAAATACTTTGACTTTTGATTTTACAAATCTCAGTCAAAATTAGGGGCATTTGAAGACACTTAAACTTGTCTTCCTATTTGAGTACCCAATCATGATACATACCGTCGTCCTACTCGGTCCGATCCAAAGGAGAGCAATCCAAAGAGCTAATGTCCAAAATCATTTTGAAGGCATAAAGTCCATTTTGAATAAAAAGGTTCCATGCCCAATTTTAAAGCCTAATTAATTATTCATTAATAATTAATTATATTTTTAATTAGTTTTTCGATAAATATTCTTTATTAAATAATTTAATAAAAATTAGATTTTAATCCTTCTATAAAGAGAACATCCGTTTTCAAATGATAATGTTTAGTAAAAGATAATTAAAATAATTATTTAATGATAAAATAAAAACTCGGCTAGATATGTGGTTACGTGTAACGCATTTTATTATGGTGAGCACGCGCAATCATCGAACACTCACCAAACAGAAAATCACAAAGGAAGTTGTGGTAACGCGATGAGGATGCGCAAAGCCGCGTACCACGCATCATCTTTGCGCCAGACGCATCCGTGTCGCACGGAGTGCATTCCATCACGCGACACGCGATCCTTTCGCCAAGCGCACCTGTTTCTTTTTATCCGTTACGTGATTTTCGAAATCCTAAACTCTTGGATTGCCTATAAATACCTCGTATTTAAGAGGGATTTTCCACCTATTATACATCATATTCTCTGTCAAGATACTCAATTCTAAATACAAAAACACGCCCCAATACATCCCAAAAATGCATTGATTTCACCTTCAAACTCCAAGGATAGCTATCCTGAAGGTTGTTATTCCTACAACCAAGGAGATTCTGGTATATTCCTGAGAGTCCTTTATTTATTCAATTCCTTTTCAATTCTTTGTAATGCATTTTTCATGATGTAGATCTTTGAAAAAATTCATGTCTTTTGTATATTCTATGACCAAGGAAATTAAGGGGATCCTATTATTAGGGGTTTCCGTGCTTTTTTGATCTCTTAATTAATTATCGTTTTTGATTCTGTGATTGCATTAATAGCCATTCTTCCCGTTTGATTCATACTAGTAGCCTTGACCATAGTGTTTCTCTATTGATATTTACACTCCTATATATTAGCTTGTTTCATTTATTCTTAGTTTAGTTATTAGTTGTCAAAAAACCATTTTTAATCCCAAATATCCTTCAATTAGTCAACTCTAGCTTATTTAGACTTTAATTAATCCCGATTTCCCTGTGAATCGACCCTTGACTTTACTATATTCTTAGTGATTTCTTGTTTAGGAGTTAGAAACTTAGTTTGGGAAGCGGTTTTTGGTGCCTTTTAACGACACACTAAAATCATTTTATCAATGTTCCAACATTTGACTCGGATAATTTGGACAACTGGTTCGGGTCTCAGTAATTTGATTGCTTAATAAACATATCACTAAAAAATTGTCTTATGCTTGTTTAATATACCATTGTAGATTAATATTTTTAGGGTGTTAAAAGCAATTGATTGGTTATTTATTTGTATAAAACTAGTATATGAATCGTGTTAAATAGAGGCCATCGATGGGCGAATGTGATTCCGGATTATGCTCATACCCTCACTCCCGAGCACAATTTTAGGTTCATTGACCAATCATGAAGTTATGACATTGGATAATCCCTAAGTTGTCCTTTATGGTTTTCCAATATCCAATTTGGTTTATGAATCTTACTTTAAAAACTTGTTGGGACTTCAAAACGTTCTTTTAAACCCTTTAACGAGGTAGTCAAATTCGCCCTCACACTACGTATGCAATAAAAATATGCCTACAGGGATGAGAGAGAAAAAGTAGTAAATTAAGGTTAATTATGGGTTAATGCGAGTTAATTATAGGTTAATGGGGGTTAATTAAGTTAATTAGGAATTAATTAGATTGATTAGAGACTAATGACAAACGCCAATTGACGACTGTATGTCATTAAGGACATGTTGTGTTATTTGTGAAACAATTCGGGGGGTACATTGTGAATTATAAAAGGTTGGAGGATGCTTGGTGCATTTTCCGAAAAAACAATATTGGGGTATTTGATGAAGAAGTGATTTTAAAGTTGGGTTGAAATATCACTCTGTTGGATTCCCCTAACCAGTTTTGGGTTGTGGAATAAATATTTGATGTTGCTAAGTGACATAGCAAATTGGGGAGGGGGGGAGGGGGTAAGTTTGTTGTAAATCATCATTTTCTCTAAAAGGATGGTGTATCAAAAGCTAAGAGAAGAGCATGTGAGAGTTTAATGGAAGAAATTACTACGTCTAGGGATGTTCATGGTTGGTTAATCGTCCCGGAACAACAATTCTATTGGAGAACCGAAGATATCGTTTCGCCATTTTTTTGAACCGCAACCATAACCACTTAAACTAGTTATTAATTGTTGCAATTTATGTCGCTATATTCTGATATATATGTATTCCTATTGTAGGGCATTTTTGAGTTTCTGATGTAAATTATATGTTCACCTTCAAATCTATAATTTGGTTCATGACCATTGCAATGAAGTTATTAAAGGGTAACTATTGTTAAATTAGTCCATGGAGTTCTCCCTATACGTCATTATGTTGTCCCTTAATTAATTCAATGAGTCCAATGTGGTTTATAAGTTTTAATTTTAAAACTTGTTGATGACTTCTTTCAAAATTTAATTGTGTATGTTATAATTTGTTGATGTGTATAGCTAACGTCCAGTACTTCAATAATCTACCACTAACGCGAATTGGAATTTTTGTTATTGCATAATTGAAGCACAAGAAAATAAAGCTTAAGTATAAAGAAGCAACCATTGATGAGAGAAGGAACCAAATTAGATAGAGAGACATTATTACCATCGTTAGTGAGGCCAAATGCGTTTTCAATCGATCATGTCGTGGCTGTCGTAGCTGTAATGCAACTTAACTTGTTGTAACCATTTGATTCTTCGATCTCCTCTAAGTGATGCGAACAAAAATATGTTAGCACGATCCGTATTATCTCTTGATTAGAAAATGGGTTAGAAATTTTGGAAACATAGTTATTTCCATAATAGTATTATTTTTTCCATTTTCAAATAATTGTTGTGCACACTACAATTTTGTAAGTCATTAAATAATCGTCTTGTTACCTTCAACTGAAAATTCACTCTACTCAATGCACTCGACCTATGTGATGTGGGTTCAGGGGTGATAATGAGCTTGACTTGTTCGTGAACACTTCGAGCTCGGCTCGGTCAAAGTTCGACTCGTTATGGCTCTGCTCGACTTCTAGTTCGGTTTGAGACCTTAACGAGTCAAGCTGAATAATGACAAACTCGTCTCTAAAACCTCATCATGAACAAGCTCGATTACTTTTTTATATATAGAATTAATGTATAATGTATGTATACATAATTATATTAATTCAAGATGTTACACAATAACAAGTGTTTCGGGTGAAAAACTTGTAAGATGGGGGACAAGTTAAGACTGAGGGTCGAAGACCGCTGAAGGCGACCAGGTGTTCGAAGAGTGTCGCAAGACCTGCATAAACAAGAGTTAGACTACCCCGAGGGTGTTTCCAGGATCGCCCCTCCGACGCTCAAGTCAGTTATGATACTTAACCGTTAGTATTGAGCGGTTGGTCTAGAATTTATTACCTGTTTATTGACGAGACATTGGGTATTTATAGCGTTGTGGATTCCCATAAAGGCAACACTGATGAGATGGGCCTCTGGGTGACCAATGGTTGTGCTGCCTTTTCGGGCAATAAGCCTTTCCAGCCCCATCTAGGGATCCCTAGGCAGTCTGGAATTAGGTCAACCTCCATGTGGGACCCATTATGCCACCTGTCTGGGGGCCTTGTGAGGCTTCCTCGTGATTATTGGGCTTCAGGACTATTGGACCCAAACACTAGCCCACGCGAAATGTGTGAAGGAGGGCTCATCCGGAGTCGCATGTTTTGCGGAATATTGAACCTTTCTTTGATTTGGGCCTGGCCCATCGTCGTGGGTAACGAGCCCCCTGTATCTCGAGGGGCGTCCTGGACCTCGCTCGAGATGTCTCAGGGGCATATGAGCCCCATGTTTCTCGAGGGGCTTCTTGGTCCTCGCTCGAGATGTCTTAGGGGCAAATGAGCCCCATGCACCTTGAGGGGCGTCTTGGCCTTCGCTCAAGATGTCTCAGGGGCTAATGAACCCCGTGTATCTCGAGGGGCGTCCTGGACCTCGCTCGAGACGTCTCAGAGGCTAATGAGCCCCATGTATCTCGAAGGGCGTCTTAGCCCTTGCTCGAGATGTCTCAGGGGTTAATGAGCCCCATGTATCTCGAGGGGCGTCTTGGCCCTTGCTCGAGATGTCTCGAGGCTAATGAGCCCCATGTATCGAGGGGCGTCTTGTAGGGGTGTAAGTTATTTGGTTAAAAACCGAAAACCAAACCTAACCAAACCGAATTAATAATTTGGTTTGGTTTTTTTCAAAATTCGGTTTGGTTTGGATTGGAAAATTTTCATTTTTTCGGTTTTCGATTTGGTTCGGTTTTTATTTTTAAAAACGGAAAAAAACCAAATCAAACCGAAGTTTGCCTATCCTATATGAGTTTTGATGTTTTTATCAATTATCTTTAGTTTTAGTACTTCAATTTTAAACTTTAGTTGAAATTTGAAGTAATTCTTCTATGTTTGATGATTTGAAACTTGATAATTTTCGTATTATTTGTAAGATTTTGGGAAAAAAATTTGCATCATAAAAGAATTTCGGTCTTTTTGTTTGGTTTGGTTTGGTTTTGGTTTTGTAATTTCGGTTTGGTTTGGTTTGGTTGGGTTTGGATTTGGACTTGAAATATGAAAACTCAATTTATTTTGGTTTGGTTTGGTTTTGCCCCAAAACCAAACCAAAAACCGAACTTGCACCCCTAGCGTCTTGGCCCTTGCTCAAGATATCTCAGGGGCTAATGAGCCCTATGTATCTCGAGGGGCGTAATGGACCTCGCTCGGGGAATGCTAGGGGATGGTTTGCCCTGTTTTCTCGAGGGGCGTCCTGGACCGTCGCTCTGAGGCGTTTCAGGGGCCAATGAGCCCCATGTACATCGAGGGGTGTCTTGGCGCCGTAGCACTTGACGGGCGCCGACTCCAATAGTTGGGGTGACTTGGAGTATCCCTCACTCGATCTGGGTGAAGTGCCTAATCGTAGGTCTTTAGACTTAGCTGAATTCAGTCAACTCAGTGAGCAGGGATGGACTGGTTTGGGCAGCGAAGGGTGGTGATTCCGGTTAGGGTGACTGTTGGGCCTGGCTTGGGGCCCAATGCCAGGTTCGTTGTTTCTTAGAGTTCTTCAAGCCCGCGAGATACCAACCGTGTGGATCTGGTGCTTCGTGGTGTTGGTGTGCGCGACGAGTGGTCTGTTCTGCCGTTGTTCGTGCTTTGTTGTTTGCGTCGTTGCGTTGTTGTTGTGTTGTTGTGGTCTGTTCTGCCGGATAGGGAAGGAGGCGAGTGGGGTGGTGGTGTGCGCGTAGTGGCGAGTGGTGTGGTGGGTGCCGGCGAGATTTGTGATAGGAGATACGAGATTTGTGAGGGGCTGCGAAGATTTGTGGTGGTGGGGTGAAGATTTGAGGTGGTGGTGTGAAGATTTGTGAGCCCAGACGAATGAGAGAAAGGGAGAGGTTAGAGTGAGGAGAGAGAAAGATGAGAGAATTAAAATTCGACGCCCAATATTTGTGCTAGCTAGGTTTCATTATTTGTGCGCTCAATATAAGCTAGCCCAAAAGCCCGCGCGAGAATCAAATATAAAGGGCTGCGGGTTGGCCCAAAACCGCAACCCTTTATTTCTTATAGGGCTGCGGTTTTCGGCTAACCGCAGCCCTTCACTAAAAGGGCTGCAGTTTTTGCATTGACCGCAGCCCTTCGAATACGAAGGGCTGCGGTTTTTGGGCTAACCGCAACCCGTCACTATTAAGGGTTGCGTTTATTAAAAAACGCAGCCCTTGCAATGCAGCCCTTGCGATTTTTTCCACTAGTGTTATCAAGAGGGGATCCCGTCCGGAAGGGTCCATTTATTAATTAAAAGAAGCGAGAGAAGTAGGTCGTACCTTATACGAAACGCACTCGAGGTCTACTACTCGACGAAAGACGCCTGTCGACTTCTACGCTCTCGAGACAGAAGTTTCTCACGCAACAGCAACCCAAAGAAATGAGACAGAGAATGGGACAAATGACACGGTCCCCCTATTTATAAACAACGCCGTGCGAAACGGTTGGTATCTCGCGGGCTTGAAGAACTCTAAGAAACAACGAACCTGGCATTGGGCCCCAAGCCAGGCCCAACAGTCACCCTAACCGGGATCACCACCCTTAGTTGCCCAAACCAGTCCATCCCTGCTCACTGGGTTGACTGAATTCAGCTAAGTCTAAAGACCTACGATTAGGCACTTCACCCAGATCGAGTGAGGGATACTCCAAGTCACCCCAACTATTGGAGTCGGCGCCCGTCAAGTGCTACGGCGCCAAGACACCCCTCGAGGTACATGGGGGCTCATTGGCCCCTGAAACGCCTCAGAGCGACGGTCCAGGACGTCCCTCGAGAAAACAGGGCAAACCATCCCCTAGCATTCCCCGAGCGAGGTCCACTATGCCCATCGAGATACATGGGGCTCATTAGCCCCTGAGATATCTCGAGCAAGGGCCAAGACGCTAGGGGTGTAAGTTCGGTTTTTGGTTTGGTTTTGGGGCAAAACCAAACCAAACCAAAATAAATTCGATTTTCATATTTCAAGTCCAAATCCAAACCAAACCAAACCAAACCAAACTGAAATTACAAAACCAAAACCAAGCCAAACCAAACCAAAAGACCGAAATTCTTTTATGATGCAATTTTTTTCCAAAATCTTACATATAATACGAAAATGATCAAGTTTCAAATCATCAAACATAGAAAAATTACTTCAAATTTCAACTAAAGCTTAAAATTGAAGTACTAGAACTAAAGATAATTGATAAAAACATCAAAACCCATATAGGATAGGCAAACTTCGGTTTGGTTTGGTTTTTTCCGGTTTTTGAAAATAAAATCCGAACCAAACCGAAAACCGAAAAAATGAAAATTTTCCAATCCAAACTAAACCGAATTTTGAAAAAAAAACCAAGCCAAATTATTAATTCGGTTAGGTTTGGTTTGGTTTGGTTTTCGGTTTTTAACCAAATAACTTACACACCTACAAGACTCCCCTCGATACATGGGGCTTATTAGCCTCGAGACATCTCGAGCAAGGGCCAAGATGCCCCTCGAGATACATGTGGCTCATTAGCCCCTGAGACATCTCGAGCAAGGGCCAAGACGCCCCTCGAGATACATGGGGCTCATTAGCCTCTGAGACATCTCGAGCGAGGGCCAAAACGCCCCTCGAGATACACGTGGTTTATTAGCCCCTGAGACATCTCGAGCGAGGGCCAAAACGCCCCTCAAAGTGCTTGGGGCTCATTTGCCCCTGAGACATCTCGAGCGAGGACCAAGAAGCCCCTCGAGATGCATGGGGCTCATTTGCCCCTGAGACATCTCGAGCGAGGTCCAGGACGTCCCTCGAGATACAGGGGGCTCATTACCCACGACGATGGGCCTGGCCCAAATCAAAGAAAGGTTCAATATTCCGCAAAACATGCGACTTCGGATGAGCCCTCCTTCGCACATTTTGCGTGGGGCTAATGTTTGGGCCCAATAGTCTCGAAGCCCAATAATCACGAGGAAGCCTCACAAGGCCCCCAGACAGGTGGCATAATTGGTCCCACATGGATGTTGACCTAATTCGAGGCTGCCTAGGGATCCCCAGATGGGGCTGGAAAGGCTTATTGCCCGAAATGGCAGCACAACCATTGGTCACCCAGAGGCCCATCTCATCAGTGTTCCCTTTATGGGAATCCACAACGCTATAAATACCCAATGTCTCGTCAATAAACAGGTAATAAATTCTAGACCAACCGCTTAATACTAACGGTTAAGTATCATAACTGACTTGAGCGTCGGAGGAGCGATCTCGGAAACACCCTCGGGGTAGTCTAACTCTTGTTTATGCAGGTCTTGCGACACTCTTCGAGCACCTGATCGCCTTCAGCGGTCTTCGACCCTCTGTCTTAACTAGTCTCCCATCTTACAAGTTTTTCACCCGAAACATTTGTTATTGTGTAACATCTAGAATTAATATAATTATGTATACATACATTATACATTAATTCTATATATAAAAAAGTAATCGAGCTTGTTCATGATGAGCTTTTAGAGACGAGTTTGTCATTATTCAGCTTGACTCGTTAAGGTCTCAAACCGAACTAGAAGTCGAGCAGAGTCATAACGAGTCGAACTTTGACCGAGCCGAGCTCGAAGTGTTCACGAACAGGTCAAGCTCATTATCACCCCTGGACCCACATCACATAGGTCGAGTGCATTGAGTAGAGTGAATTTCAGTTGAAGGTAACAAGACGATTATTTAATGACTTACAAAATAGTAGTGTGCACAACAAATATTTGAGAATGGAAAAAATAATACTATTATGGAAATGACTATGTTTCCAAAATTTCTAACCCATTTTCTAATCAAGCGATAATACGGATCGTGCTAACACATTTTTGTTCGCATCACTTAGAGGAGATCGAAGAATCAAATGGTTACAACAAGTTAAGTTGCATTACAGCTACGCCAGCCACGACATTATCGATTGAAAACGCATTTGGCCTCACTAACGATGGTAATAATGTCTCTCTATCTAATTTGGTTCCTTCTCTCATCAATGGTTCCTTCTTTATACTTAAGTTTATTTTCTTGTGCTTCAATTATGCAATAACAAAAATTCCAATTCGCGTTAGTGGTAGATTATTGAAGTACTGGACGTTAGCTATACACATCAACAAATTATAACATACACAATTAAATTTTGAAAGAAGTCATCAACAAGTTTTAAAATTAAAACTTATAAACCACGTTGGACTCATTGAATGAATTAAGGGACAACGTAATGACGTATAGGGAGAACTCCATGGACTAATTTAACAATAGTTACCCTTTAATAACTTCATTGCAATGGTCATGAACCAAATTATTGATTTGGAGGTGAACATATAAATTACATCAGAAACTCAAAAATGCCCTACAATAGGAATACATATATATCAGAATTTAGCGACATAAATTGCAACAATTAATAACTAGTTTAAATGGTTATGGTTGCGGTTCAAAAAAATGGCGAAACGATATTTTCGGTTCTCCAATAGAATTGTTGTTCCGGGACGATTAACCAACCATGAACATCCCTAGACGTTACATAGTAATTTCTTCCATTAAACTCTCACATGCTCTTCTCTTAGCTTTTGATACACCTTCCTTTTAGAGAAAATGATGATTTACAACAAACTTACCCCCCCCCCAATTTGCTAAGTCACTTAGCAGCATCAAATATTTATTCCACAACCCAAAACCCTTGGTTAGGGGAATCCAACAGAGTGATATTTCAACCCAACTTTAAAATCACTTCTTCATCAAATACCCCAATATTGTTTTTTCGGAAAATGCACCAAGTATCCTCCAACTTTTTAAAATTCACCATGTAACCCCCGAATTGTTTCACAAATAATAAAGCATGTCCGTAATGACATACGGTCGTCAATTGGCGTTTGTCATTAGTCTCTAATCAATCTAATTAATTCCTAATTAACTTAATTAACCCCCATTAGCCTATAATTAACCCGCATTAACCCATAATTAACCTTAATTTACTGCTTTTTTTCTCTCATCCCTCTAGGCATATTTTTATTGCATACGCAGTGTGAGGGCGAATTTGACTACCTCATTAAAGATTTTAAAAGAACGTTTTGAAGTCCCAACAAGTTTTTAAAGTAAGATTCAAAAACCAAATTGGATATTGGAAAACCATAAAGGACAACTTTGGGCTTATCCAATGTCATAACTTCATGATTGGTCAATGAACCTAAAATTGTGCTCGGGAGTGAGGGTATGAACATAATCAGGAATCACATTCGCCCATCGCTGGCCTCTATTTAACACGATTCATATACTAGTTTTATGCAAATAAGTAACCAATCAATTGCTTTTCACACCTTAAAAATATTAATCTACATTGGTATATTAAACAAGTATAAGACAAATTTTTTGTGATATGTTTATTAAGCAATCAAATTACTGAGACCCGAACCAGTTGTCCAAATTATCCGAGTCTAATGTTGGAACATTGATAAAATGATTTTAGTGTGTCGATAAAAGGCACCAAAAATCGCTTCCCAAACTAAGTTTCTAACTCCTAAACAAGAAATCACTAAGAATATAGTAAAGTCAAGGGTCGATTCACTGGGAAATCGGGATTAATTAAAGTCTAAATAAGCTAGAGTTGACTAATTGAAGGATATTTGGGATTTAAAATGGTTTTGTGACAACTAATAACTAAACTAAGAATAAATGAAACAAGCTAATATATAGGAGTGTAAATATCAATAAAGAAACACTATGGTCAAGGCTACTAGTATGAATCAAACGGGAAGAATGGCTATTAATGCAATTACAGATTCAAAAACGATAATTAATTAAGAGATAAAAAAAGCACGGAAACCCCTAATAACAGGATCCCCTTAATTTCCTTGGTCATAGAATATACAAAAGACATGAATTTTTTCAAAGATCTACATCATGAAAAATGCATTACCTAGAATTGAAAAGGAATTGAATAAATAAAGGACTCTCAGGAATATACCAGAATCTCCTTGGTTGTAGGAATAACAACCTTCAGGATAGCAATCCTTGGAGCTTGAAGGTGAAATCAATGCATTTTTGGGATGTATTGGAGCGTGTTTTTGTATTTAGAATTGAGTATTTTGAGAGAGAATATGATGTATAATAGGTGGAAAATCTCTCTTAAATACGAGGTATTTATAGGCAATCCAAGAGTTTAGGATTTCGAAAATCACGTCACGGATAAAAAGAAACAGGTGCGCTTGGTGAAAGGATCACGTGTCGCGTGATGGAATGCACTCCGCGCGACACGGATGCGTCTGGCGCAAAGATGATGCGTGGTACGCGGCTTTGCTTGCGCTTTGCGCATCCTCATCGCGTCACCACAACTTCCTTTGTGATTTTCTGTTTGGTGAGTGTTCGATGATTGAGCGTGCGCACCATAATAAAATGCGTAACCACATATCTAGCCGAGTTTTTATTTTATCATTAAATAATTATTTTAAATATCTTTTACTAAACATTATCATTTGAAAACGGATGTTCTCTTTATAGAAGGATTAAAATCTAATTTTTATTAAATTATTTAATAAAGAATATTTATCGAAAAACTAATTAAAAATATAATTAATTATTAATGAATAATTAATTAGGCTTTAAAATTGGGCATGGAACCTTTTTATTCAAAATGGACTTTATGCCTTCAAAATGATCTTGGACATTAGCTCTTTGGATTGCTCTCCTTTGGATCGGACCGAGTAGGACGACGGTATATATCATCATTGGGTACTCAAATAGGAAGACAAGTTTATGTGTCTACAAATGCCCCTAATTTTGACTGAGATTTGCAAAATCAAAAGTCAAAGTATTCTATATCCAGACAGAGAACAATTTTAGATGTTTAGCAACCTAAAATTACTCTTTATGACATTGATACTTGAAAAACAAGTATAGGTTTGCAAGAGATATATAATAAATGGTATATGAAAGGATATATTGAGTGTTGACTGGCTCAAGTTGGCGTAGAGCTTTGTCCCGCTCCATGGTTGATGTCGTTAGAATGCACACATGATCTTTCTGACAAGTGTCTCATATAGAATTGTTGAACATTGGATTTGATGTTGTCATTGTCTTCATAATGCGCATATGATCCCTTTGACGGTCTTCTCATATAGAGTCTGCACGCATTGGCGGAATATGAACCATATAGAGTCCTTCGCTTGTCGACGAAATAATCATATATGTGGAATGCAAAGAATACAAACATGTAGATAAAAAGTTATGGGATATGCATATGCTCTGTGATGTGAGTGCTAGTGTATGGATAGGAAAAGATTTGACCCCTAAAGGTTGACCTCTAGTGCTCTAGACATAAATTAAGGTGCTTGTGTATGTGTGTGTGTGTGTGTGTGTGTGTGCGCGCGCGTTTGTGCGTGTGCGTGTGCATGTGCGCGTGCGCGTGCGCGTGCGTGTGTGCGTGTGTGCGTGTGTGCGTGTGTGTGTGTGTGTGTGTGTGTATGAGTCGATGACTGATGCTAGGATCCTATGACTAAGGATGAATTCAATGCTTCACACAATGCTTGTATGATGTTTAATGCAGACATGTAATGCAAATGTAGAGATATGATGCTTTTTGCTTTTTGTTCCTCTAGAAGTTCAAGTTTTTTTTTTATTAGAATTTTTTTTTGAAAGAGAAGAAATAGAAAGCCTCCAATGATGATCCATATAGGTTATGTCTGATTTAAAATGTGTTATGGAACGAATCTTTGAGATGCTTCAGTTGTTTATGTTTCAAGTTTGGCCTGCTACGGGCCTAAGTGAGCCCATAAATGGTTACGATCTCGTATTTTTTTGTCGTATGGGCCTAAAGCCCATGATCTTCTGTATGGACTTGTAATGAAGTCCTTATCCACAATAGCCCTAGAGCCCATGACCTTCTGTGAGGACTTGTTATGCAGCCCCCATCAAAAATAGAATTGTTGAAGTATTAAGATATCTCATTACTCTAAGTGAAAGCTTCGACCTCATATTCCATATAGGGTTCCTAAGGTGAAAAAGAGAAGAGAATAAGGCTAGATAAAGGAATAGTTAAAGGATGAAGTGCGGTCATACCGCTGAGTGTTCAAAAGGTTATGTTGTGGTTGATTTAGAAGGTTATGATGTGGTTGAGAAAATGACAAGGAATAAGAAAAAGAAAAAGGCAGAGCCATAATGAATTGACTCACTCAGTAAGGTAGGGTAACGATGCAGGTTTAAACCTCAGCCTAGTTCAAAGGGTAGGATGAGCATTACAAATTCATAATTCGGGTATCGCCTTTTTCTCATGGGCCTAAATGACCCCTAAAAACATGCTTTTTGAATTGAAATTGTCGGGCTTCTACGTATCCATGATTAAATCAGGCTAGTCGTAGCTCTTAGCAATTTAAATAGTGGCGGGTATTTTGTTTGGAGTCACTTGCAATTATCACTAGTAGAATAATTGTTTATTGCTACGGTGATATTGCTGCGGTTTTACCCATACGCAGCAATATATCACGTAAATAGAAAAGGAAAAATATAAAATAACCATATTGCTGCGGTTTCGGCCGAAAACCGCAGTAATATAGTTTCAACGGAAATTTTTTGAATTTGTTTTTACTATTTGACCAAACATATTGCTGCGGTTTCTGGCAAAAACCGCAGCAATATATTAAAATAATATAAAAAATATTATTTTAGACTATTGCTGCGGTTTTTGACAAAAACCGCAGCAATAGGTCCTTAAAAAGTATTTAAAGATGCTAGGGTTATAAGCCCATCATTGCTATGCGCCTCTCTCCCTCACCTCTCACCTCTCTCATGTTCTCACGCCTCTCACCCTCAACTTTGTCTCACGCCTCTCTCAACCAGCGGCTTGTTCATTCGTTCTTCATCTTCCCGCCGACGACTGCTCGTTCGTTCTTCATCTTCCCGCCGACGTCTTTCGTCTCTTATCCTCTCTCAACCGGCGGCTTGTTCGTCGAATTCACGACCAGAAACTTGCTCTTGATATTGTTCGATTTCCGGAAGATGATTGGGATGATTTTGGTGATGATTTCGAGAGGCCGTTTGGCGAAGGATCTTCTTCATCGTCTTCTTCGATTACCACTTCGCGATTTCGGAGTTATTTAGTAGGAATTATGAAGATGTTGTTTAGTTATCTTGAATTCTTGCTGATTTGTTCTGTTTATGTACGTGTTTTTGTAATTCTTGCTGTTTAATTGTTATCGTTGCATGATTGAAGTAAATGCAAAATTGTATTTTCTTATCTTGTCTGACGATGATTCAATTGCTTGAGAAGTGATTAAAGTAAGATGATATGAAGGTTGAACTTCTGTGTTTCCTGGTAACGTTCTTAGTTGTGTGTGAACTTCGGATATTCGGCAACTTGAGTTCTTCACAGGTAGGATTATCTCCAATGGATTCACCTCACCAAGTAAATAAATTAGTAAAAAGTAATTTCTATACCCCTTCCTGCTATTTTTCTCCATTAGCAAATCAATTCCTTGAATTGAGAACCAGAAATTTTAATTCCTAAAAAAACTAGAGCGGAGAGTAACTGGATCCCAGCAGCAATGTCAATAAAGAGAATTGGTCCTGGTTTTGTTAGATGATGTTGCTAGTGTAGGAGAAGTTTATTTTTATCTTAAAGGAAATAATGTTGAGTTTAGGGAATTTGTATTGGATAGTTTATGCAATTACATTTTAGGTATGCATTTTGTTTTCTTCTTTCAAAATTTTGGAGAATGGTGTGTAATGTTTAATAAGTCTTATTTTGGTGATTATTCAGGTTGTATTTTAAGGGTTTAGTGAGTGTAGAAAGAGTAGGAGGTTCAGAAGCTATACTCATTGGCATTGGCGTTGCGATTTGTGATTCAGAATTTTTTGTTTTTTTTTCCTTTTTTTTCGTTTCTTAAGATCTGTTTATAGTTTTTGTAGTTTTAATATTTCTTTTTTATTTTTAGTTTCTTATGTTTTTTAGTATATTATTTGTTTTTATTAGTCATTTAGACATTTAGTTGTAACCGTTGTTTTTTTAATTTTGCTTTTTCATTTTTTGATCTCTTGTAATATTTATGTAACTAGCTTTTTTTATCTTTATATATTAATGAGATTCATATGTCATTTCATCTTCAGTTCGTTTAGGAATTTGGTGGATAGTGGATGGGTTAGTTGCCTGGTTTTAATATTTCAAATTTAATTGCAAAATGCAAAAAAAAAAAATTTTTTTTTACCTTTACCAGGACCTATTGCTGCGGTTTTGGGCAACAACCGCAGCAATAGCCAAAAAATTAAAAAAGTACAACGTATTGCTGCGGTTTTGGCTGGGAACCGCAGCAATATCTTAGCCTATTGCTGCGGTAAAAAACCGCAGCAATAGGTTAATTACCTATTACTGCGCCCTTAATTGCTGCGCTGCCAAAACCGCCGCAATAGGCCACTTAATGACCGCAGCAATAAGCATTTATTCTACTAGTGTATTTTGCCATGTTTTAATTTTGATTTTGAAAGAGGTCTTTAAAAGGGAATGATGTTGTTTTGGTTTGAAGTAGTCCAACCTGAAGGTGAAGTTTCCTACGTATCTTTAGCAGAATAAGTCCATTCTTAGTTTAGGCTGATGAATGAAAAGATGCCTTGAATTTTGCCTAAATCACCTTATGGGTTTTCGACCTAGTAGGTTTGGGTTTTTCTTTTGAGGTTTTTTTGGAATGTGATGTGGTTGTGGGTTTTTTATGAGAAGGTTTATGATAGAGGTGTTGTTTGACTTGTAATATATGGTTTAAGATTTACTTGGGAAGGTCAATGCCTTTGGTTAAATAAAGGTTTAAATTTGAGATCACTAGTAGAATAAATGCTTATTGCTGCGGTCATTAAGTGGCCTATTGCGGCGGTTTTGGCAGCGCAGCAATTAAGGGCGCAGCAATAGGTAATTAACCTATTGCTGCGGTTGTTGCCCAAAATCGCAGCAATAGGTCCTGGTAAAGGTAAAAAAAAAAAAATTTATTGCATTTTGCAATTAAATTTGAAATATTAAAACCAGGCAACTAACCCATCCACTATCCACCAAATTCCTAAACGAACTGAAGATGAAATGACATATGAATCTCATTAATATATAAAGATAAAAAAAGCTAGTTACATAAATATTCCAAAAGATCAAAAAATGAAAAAGTAAAATTAAAAAAACAACGGTTACAACTAAATGTCTAAATGACTAATAAAAACAAATAAAATACTAAAAAACATAAGAAACTAAAAATAAAAAAGAAATATTAAAACTACAAAAACTATAAACAGATCTTAAGAAACGAAAAAAAAGGAAAAAAAACAGAAAATTCTGAATCACAAATCGCAACGCCAATGCCAATGAGTATAGCTTCTGAACCTCCTACTCTTTCTACACTCACTAAACCCTTAAAATACAACCTGAATAATCACCAAAATAAGACTTATTAAACATTACACACCATTCTCCAAAATTTTGAAAGAAGGAAACAAAATGCATACCTAAAATGTAATTGCATAAACTATCCAATACAAATTCCCTAAACTCAACATTATTTCCTTTAAGATAAAAATAAACTTCTCCTACACTAGCAAAATCATCTAACAAAACCAGTACCAATTCTCTTTATTGACATTGCGGCTGGGATCCAGTTACTCTCCGCTCCAGTTTTTTTAGGAATTAAAATTTATGGTTCTTAATTCAAGGAATTGATTTGCTAATGGAGAAAAATAGCAGGAAGGGGTATAGAAATTACTTTTTACTAATTTATTTACTTAGTGAGGTGAATCCATTGGAGATAATCCTACCTGTGAAGAACTCAAGTTGCCGAATATCCGAAGTTCACACACAACTAAGAACGTCACCAGGAAACACAGAAGTTCAACCTTCATATCATCTTACTTTAATCACTTCTCAAGCAATTGAATCATCGTCAGACAAGATAAGAAAATACAATTTTGCATTTACTTCAATCATGCAACGATAACAATTAAACAAAGAAGAATTACAAAAACACGTACATAAACAGAAACAAATCGGCAAGAATTCAAGATAACTAAACAACATCTTCATAATTCCTACTAAATAACTTCGAAATCGGAGTGGTAATCGAAGAAGACGATGAAGAAGATCCTTCGTCAAACGGCCTCTCGAAATCATCACCAAAATCATCCCAATCATCTTCCGGAAATCGAACAATATCAAAAGTAAGTTTCTGGTCGTGAATTCGATGAACAAGCCGCCGGTTGAGAGAGGATAAGAGACGAAAGACGTCGGCGGGAAGATGAAGAACGAACGAGCAGACGTCGGCGGGAAGATGAAGAACGAATGAACAAGCCGCTGGTTGAGAGAGGCGTGAGACAAAGTTGAGGGTGAGAGGCGTGAGAACATGAGAGAGGAGAGAGGTGAGAGGCGTGAGAACATGAGAGAGGTGAGAGGTGAGGGTGAGAGGCGCACATCAATGATGGGTGATACGCTCAAGTTATACGATGTTTATATTATATTTTGGGTGCTTTTTGTTAAGAGTCTTGATCATAAGTGTTAACGTTTGCGTTTTATTTAGCTCTTAGCGGAAGTTCAGAATTTTGTATTTTAATTATAGTTAAAGTTGTAAGTTCCGAGCTCCTAGAAGCATTAGTGTTTGGAACGACTCAACATCGTTATACTTGCCAAGCGTCGCCACATGTTCTAATCAAGCATCGCCACAAGCCGTAGCCGAGCATAGCACCTAGCCCATCACCACCGCACAAAGCAGCACACAACCAACGTAGCTCGCAGGCCATCGCAGGTCAAGCATCGCAGGCCAGCAGCCAAGGCTGCCCAGCTCTCGCGCGCACAGCAAGCAGCATCAACGTAGCTCGCACCTCGCGAGCTATCTCGCACCTCGCGAGCTATCTCGCACCTCGCGACCATCGCCCAGCAGGCTTGACGCCCAGCGCTCGAGCCAAGCTTCCCAGCACAAGAGCTCGCACCTCGTGAGCATGGTCGCACCTCGCGAGCATGGTCGCACCTCGCGACCTGCCTTCCTCGCACCTCGCGAGATTCCTCGCACGGTGTGACCTCTTGGCTTGGCCCAGTTCTTCAGCTCATGTTGGAGGCAGTAACTCTTCGCACCTCACGACCTACTTCGCACCTCGCGACCCCTAGGTCGGTCTAATTGTCGGCTGATTTTTATACTTTAGTATAAATACCAAGCTTGATTTTGGACCTAGGGGGGCAGCAGCCACAAGGAGAGGGAGTCTCCAAAACTCCACTCCACTCTTGTTGTCTTCTCTTTTTAGTTTTTATTTTCTAGTTTAGTTTTTGTAGATTTCAATTATGGGATTGGCTTATGCTATGCCGATTGTAGCTTGAACCGTTCTTGAACGAGATTAATATGGAGCTTCAAGCATTATTGTGAGATCTTTCCTCTCTATTTAGTTTCTTTGATTATGGTTTAATTTCTATGATTGCTTTCTATGGTTTTTACATGATTATGCTAGGAACGTTACTAGTTTGATTGTGTAATTAATCTAATGCTAGATTTAAGAATAGAATCGGATTGTTTTATTCTTTTATCGATTTGTAGCAAACTAGGGAGTAACTTAGATGCTGATCGTCTTGGTTATTTCTTAGGGAAATTGAATCAACTGTTGAATGTTTATCGCTTGTATGACGTTAGCCTGGTCTCGTTGGTTCTCTTGTGTTTATTGCTGCTATTGGATTGAACTTAGACGCTATCGGACTAGGTTATCCTTTAGTTAGGGTTTTATAGTCGCGCTGATCATGCTATTCAACTAAGAATAAGGAGAACACGAGATTAATTCTCGACAATAGATAATTATGGAATTTATTAGAGTGGAGGTTCAATGATCGATAATGAATTGAAGTGGATGTTAATCGGATTCAAGATCTTCCTATATTGATTTCTCATTTTGTTTATATGCTAGTTAGTTTTAGTTTGTTCGTAAATCTACTTGAAACCCCCCTTTGTAATTAGGTTTCTCGGCCCTTAGCTTAATCTAGGTTTTGAATCACGCTGAATATAAAACTCGTCCCTGTTTCCCTGTGGATACGACCCCTACTTCCATTATACTATCTTAGTGTAAAAGAGAGTAGGAGAAATTTTATCTTTGGCCGGGTGCGGTGCACACGACATATCCGCGACCGCTCAAATTTTGGCGCCGTTGCCGGGGAAACGGTGTTACTTGTTTGTATTTAGCGTGATTTTTGGATGGTATTGCTTGTGCTCTTTGTTTTTGGTTGGCCACTCATATAAAGAATTCCCTTTTTGTTTTAGTTTCTAGTTTTCATCTTCCATTGAGCTCTATGTATTTCACTTTTGTATTTTGGACAAGAAGCATGGAACTTGTTGCTTAAACTCTCTTGGGAATGGTTGATTGACTCATACTCTATATCTTGGTTATTGTCTAGCTTTAAACATTCATATTAATGGTCATGACTTGGATTAGCTAGGAGTACTACTAGTTGATGTTTGTTGTTGACTTAATGCTAGGTTTTGGATATAATCTGATGTTATATGCTCAACCATGTTGTAGTAAGCTAGGTACTAACGATGCATTGCAAGAGTCCTTCTCAATCAATTTTGCAGGTACTTGAAGTGGAGATTGACATGGAACCACCATTGTCACACATGGAGCACAATCCCAACGATTAAGCCTAAGGTACTATGTCGAGCTAACGACTTTAAACAACAGCGCTTCTCGGGAGGCAACCCGAGACCCCTTTTATTTTCTTTCTTTTCCTTTATTTTCTTATCAAATTTCCACCACCACAACAAATTTTCTTTCACCCACCGCCCACCCACTAAAAAGATCCACAACCAATCTTAATCCTCTTGGAACCAAAATCCACAAAAGAAAACCCGTTGGGAGGACTTCAATAGCTAGGAGTTGGTAACACTAGAGGATTGAGATTGTTAATGTATCTTTTCGATCTCTTAAGCTAGGTGCAAATCTCAAAAATTCAAAACTTTTGAACTTGTCATTTGTTTGAGTGATTCGAGGGAGAGGGTTGTGAGTTGAGTTATGAGATTTGAGTTGGTGTTGTTACGAAATTTGAGTTTGACGGATTGTTTGGTCATGAGTCTTGAGCATTCGATCTTCGATTTGATCGATTTTCTATTTCCCCCCCCATTTTCAGTTTACTTTTTCTTCTAATTGTCGACACATTGAGGACAATGTGTAGTTTAAGTAGGGGGGAGGGTATTCTCATTCTCATGAATCTATGTTGTATTTATTACTTTCAAATTGAAAAATGAAAATGAAAAAAAAATTGAAAAAAAAAAAAATATATATATATATATATATTAAAAAAAATGATGATGAAGTGAATCCCGCTGAGTTGAAAACCCGCAAGGGCGGGCGACTCGGGCAAAATTGGGGGCTCGGATAGGTCGAAAACCCGAAAGGGCGGCTTATACAAAAAAAGAGCTAGTTGAGCGGGTGAGTTTTGTGAGCCGAAAAAAGAAGAGAGATGAAAAAAAAAATGTGAGAAGCTAGGATGAAAACTCGAAAAGGCTCCTAGGCAAAATGAGAGATTAAGAGAGAATTTTGTACTTTGAAAACTCATTTGCCGGAGATGGTGTCATAAGGTGGAAAGCGTTTTCGGGTTGGGTGGTTATTTCATCCTTGATTTTGTGAAGATTTATTTTGGCTTTCACATTCTTTTGGTTTATTGTTTGTTTTTGGGAGTAAGCATGGAATTTATCCCTTTTTGTCTTTGTTCCATGGCTTGCTATTTTAAGTTAGTTGTTGTAGTAGTAGGTCATCTTTTGGAGGTTTGGGAGAGCTGATAGTTTAGTGTGTCGTGAGCTGACATCTTGATTCTTGTTGGTGTTGTTGGTTAAACTTGTTGGTGTTGTTGGTTATTATTGTTGTCGCATCTTTGTATTTTTCAGGTGAGCTCGAAGCTAAGTGTGGGGGAGTTATTGTCCCTTACGTTTAGATTTCGAGCGGATGTTGTTAAGATGTGATGATGATGATGTAGTTGATGGGGAGTGTAGGTTGGTGTCGATGGCTTGGGTGATGATTTATTTGGTGATTCTCATTTTTGAGTTTACTCGAGGTCGAGTAAAGTTCAAGTGTGGGGGTATTTGATACGCTCAAGTTATACGATGTTTATATTATATTTTGGGTGCTTTTTGCTAAGAGTCTTGATCATAAGTGTTAACGTTTGCGTTTTATTTAGCTCTTAGCGGAAGTTCGGAATTTTGTATTTTAATTATAGTTAAAGTTGTAAGTTCCGAGCTCCTAGAAGCATTAGTGTTTGGAACGACTCAACATCGTTATACTTGCCAAGCGTCGCCACATGTTCCAATCAAGCATCGCCACAAGCCGTAGCCGAGCATAGCACCTAGCCCATCACCACCGCACCAAGCAGCACACAACCAACGTAGCTCGCAGGCCATCGCAGGCCAAGCATCGCAGGCCAGCAGCCAAGGCTGCCCAGCTCTCACGCGCACAGCAAGCAGCATCAACGTAGCTCGCACCTCGCGAGCTATCTCGCACCTCGCGACCATCGCCCAGCAGGCTTGACGCCCAGCGCTCGAGCCAAGCTGCCCAGCACAAGAGCTCGCACCTCGCGAGCATGGTCGCACCTCGCGACCTGCCTTCCTCGCACCTCGCGAGATTCCTCGCACGGTGCGACCTCTTGGCTTGGCCCAGTTCTTCAGCTCATGTTGGAGGCAGTAACTCTTCGCACCTCGCGACCTACTTCGCACCTCGCGACCCCTAGGTCGGTCTAATTGTCGGCTGATTTTTATACTTTAGTATAAATACCAAGCTTGATTTTGGACCTAGGGGGGCAGCAGCCACAAGGAGAGGGAGTCTCCAAAACTCCACTCCACTCTTGTTGTCTTCTCTTTTTAGTTTTTATTTTCTAGTTTAGTTTTTGTAGATTTCAATTATGGGATTGGCTTATGCTATGCCGATTGTAGCTTGAACCGTTCTTGAACGAGATTAATATGGAGCTTCAAGCATTATTGTGAGATCTTTCCTCTCTATTTAGTTTCTTTGATTATGGTTTAATTTCTATGATTGCTTTCTATGGTTTTTGCATGATTATGCTAGGAACGTTACTAGTTTGATTGTGTAATTAATCTAATGCTAGATTTAAGAATAGAATCGGATTGTTTTATTCTTTTATCGATTTGTAGCAAACTAGGGAGTAACTTAGATGCTGATCGTCTTGGTTATTTCTTAGGGAAATTGAATCAACTGTTGAATGTTTATCGCTTGTATGACGTTAGCCGGTCTGTTGGTTCTCTGTGTTTATTGCTGCTATTGGATTGAACTTAGACGCTATCGGACTAGGTTATCCTTTAGTTAGGGTTTTATAGTCGCGCTGATCGTGCTATTCAACTAAGAATAAGGAGAACACGAGATTAATTCTCGACAATAGATAATTATGGAATTTATTAGAGTGGAGGTTCAATGATCGATAATGAATTGAAGTGGATGTTAATCGGATTCAAGATCTTCCAATATTGATTTCTCATTTTGTTTATATGCTAGTTAGTTTTAGTTTGTTCGTAAATCTACTTGAAACCCCCCTTTGTAATTAGGTTTCTCGGCCCTTAGCTTAATCTAGGTTTTGAATCACGCTGAATATAAAACTCGTCCCTGTTTCCCTGTGGATACGACCCCTACTTCCATTATACTATCTTAGTGTAAAAGAGAGTAGGAGAAATTTTATCTTTGGCCGGGTGCGGTGCACACGACATATCCGTGCCCGCCCAATGGGCTTATAACCCTAGCATCTTTAAATACTTTTTAAGGACCTATTGCTGCGGTTTTTGTCGCAATATACTAAAATAATATTTTTTTATATTATTTTAATATATTGCTGCGGTTTTTGCTAGAAACCGCAGCAATATGTTTGGTCAAATAGTAAAAACAAATTCAAAAAATTTCCGTTGAAACTATATTGCTGCGGTTTTCGGCCGAAACCGCATCAATTTGGTTATTTTATATTTTTCCTTTTCTATTTACGTGATATATTGCTGCGTATGGGTAAAACCGCAGCAATATCACCGTAGCAATAAACAATTATTCTACTAGTGGATTGATGGGAGGTTTATGGTTTGGATAGAGGATTTGGATGAAGAGAAGATGTACACTTGACAAACTAAAGCTATTCCTTAATTCTTTTTTTTTTTTTCTCTTTTCCTTTCTTTCACTTTTTTTATTCTTCTTTTTCGATTATTTGCTTTCTATATTACTTTTATATTAAATTTCAGTCTAGTGACCTCCCTCTATGGTATTGGCAATAGGAGGCTCTATCCCATATTGGATCTCTTTCCTCTTTCAGTGGATCTTCTATGAGTTCAATTGGGGTAAATGCTCCGTTAACACAGAGATGATTAAAGATTTGAGAATAAGTCATTTTTAATGGAGTAAGAGTCCTTTTTTCCCTTCGAGGCTTTAAATAATCCTTCGTACCCATGTCAACACCTTTTCCTACTATGGCGGCATCTACCCTATTTTATTTGGGTCTGATTTGGGAGAACTAGGAGTCTTCCATCTTCTATCAGATCTTGCATAAGGTGCCTCAACTTATACCAATTATCAGTTCTATGTCTGTTACCTCTAGGGTACTTGCAATTTTTGTCCTAGTTTGGCCTTCTTTGGTCTTCCTCATGATCTGGAGTGGGTCCTATGGGGTAAAGCAAGTTTTTAAAGTGAAGTTATTCAAATGATGTGTCATAGCTCATACCTAAGAGCGTGAACGCTCTTTTAGGCTTTCTCCTAAGACTAATAAGAGTCAATGTAGGTCAAGAAGGTATCACAATTGGAGTAAATGTTTTGCTTATTTTTGTGGACATTTGGGTGTTGGGTGCATTATCAATAACCCTTTTCCCTCTTCTGGAAAGAGGCTAGTTTTCAAAGACATTGCTGATGGAAGAAGTTAGCAGTGAACTGCGTTGTATGATGTCGTGCAGCTCATTGATCCTTTGTTGGTCAGTGGTTATTGCATCAAAACTATCGAGTGCCTAAACATCTACACTACGGTTTTCTTGAGGAATGTTGTGGTTTGCCTCAAGCCTGACAACATGGGCTATATAAGATCTACTGGTGTACTCTTCATCTCAGTGATCTGTTCTTGAAGGGTACTTGATATTTTGAATCAGATTGATTCTCTACATTGGATCATCATATAAGAGGTTAGAAATAAAGAGATGATGGAGAGAACAAAAAAGAAATGAAATGAAGGAATGTACATTTATAAAGAATATCTATCTACAAGGTAGATCTTCTAGGGAAACAAATTAGCATATCCTAAATGAATGTTTTTTATTGGAATGAGTGCAACTAGACTTGATGCATGACTATATGTACGCGTTTGAACATATAAAGGTTGCCTACATATCCCAAATAGGGTATCAGATCGCTTGTAGTTCAGGACTACAAAATGCAGATTGCATGCAATGAAATGAGGAGTTGTATGCAATGAGAATCCTAAATACTTAAGAACAATAGTTATGCAAGAAGCGTATGAATGATGGACTATGCAATTCAAAGGCACTCGAATATGAATGCAATCCTAAGAGACATGAAATTCTATGGACTTCTGAATCCTAAACTTGATAAACTTCTAATGACTTTATAATTCGAGGCTCAATGGTCTCCTAAGGACGCTAGACTCCTAATAATATGCATAAAACCCTAGTGGACCAATACTTCTACTATATATAAAATTCTAATGGACTTAGACTCCTACTATGCACGGAATTCTATGGATTGTAGACTTCCAAAAAGGAACTCTAGTGACTCTAGACTCCTTAGTTGGATGGACTTAAGAAAGACTAGGACTCCTAACATGGATGGAGTTAGACTAGCATAATAATTCTAGATGGAGGAAATCTAGAAGAACCTGGTCATCTTAGACTAGATGGAATTCTAATGGAGTTAGAAACCTTAAATGGATGGAATTTGTACAATAAAGTGGATACTAAAAAGAAATCCTAAAATCTATGCATATAAAGGATGTATAATATACATGAAAAGATAGGATAGGATATAAAAGGAAATAATTTGAACATGTCGTAAATAGCCATTACTACGTCAAAATTGGCATTAGCATAGAACATATAAGGCTATGCACCACGCAACGATGCTGTGCGTGGCGCGAATCTTATGTGTCTAGCGCATGAGTGGTGCGCCCAATGCATTAACAATGCATTAGGCGCACAACTTTGCGGCATGCAATTTGTCAGTTTTGATGTGGTATTGGTCGATTTTGAAATAGATGTGATAAAATAAGAAAAGAAATTTATTTGTAAAAGACTTTTGCCAAATGGATGAGATGCTATAGAATATTTGTGATGGAAGGATTAAGGTTAATTTGTAGCAAAGGGATGGAGGATAAATTGGAGATAAATTTGTGTAAGAATAAATTTGTGTAAAGGTAGGATAAGTTGTGATGTAACGATAGAGGATAAGTTTGTGGTGAAAGCATAGAGACTAGATTTGTGTTAAAGATAAAGGGGAATCTTTGTGAGGATATGGGAGGATAATTTTGTGGTGGAGATCATATGAGATTGATTTTATGGTGAGGAGAAGTATTTTTATTGTAATAAGGAATCTTTTGGTGAAATAATGATTGATTTTTTTTTGATGAAATAAGAATTAAATTTTTTTGGTGAAATAAAGATTGATTTTGTGAAGGTAAAGATTAAGTTAGATTTTTGTAGAGATATGGGATATGAATTGGCCAAAGATGGGGATATGCTTTCAAAAACATGAGGATAGGTTTTCGAAAAAGATAAGGGATAAGTCACCGAAAAAGGTGGAGATTTTAATAAAAAGTTTGTTGGGATTCCTAAATGAGTGCAAGACACAAAAGTGTGTAATCGACAATCATAACGTCCAAAATGACAATAGCATGGGACACATAAGGACGCACGCCACACAATACTGTTGCGCTTATGCGTTTGGCGCAAAAGCAGTGCGCTTGGTGCATCAAGATGCATTAGGCGCACAACTTCCCGACATGAAGTCTCTTAGTTTAGGCGAAGTTTTGGATAATTTAGTAATTTTTTCTTTCCGTATTCTAGGTGCAATACATATCAATGTTATAAAAATTAGAACGAACAAAGATATGCAGTAGTAGGCAAATTGGTATGTAACAAGTATGCAAAGTTCTCAACCTAAAGTCAAGTTCTACGTTACAAACTAGTGAGCAGGCATAGCTTAGGCTTAACAGGGTCCATGACTAAAATATTTATCCCAGGCTTCGTATATTTTCTTAAAAAGATGGACACGTATAAGACGCACTTCAGTCTTAAGCCTGGAACAAAAGGACAATGCCATGGTTGGGTAGGTTTGATTATGAGTAAGATCCAGCACTATCGCTTAGGAAGCTTTCTAGAAGGACAAAGCGCAAACACCCCATGTATATGCACTAGTAAGGCAAATACATAACCTTATAATGGCTCTAAAGAATATTCATGCATATGGAAAACAATAATGTCATTCAAAAGCATAAAAGAGTATGATTCTTCGTATTTTTCAAGTTTCACCCACTAATCAAAAATTAATTTGAATCCTCCATAGTGAAGTCGCCAAATTGTAAGCATATCTTTATTGCCAATGCGGTGTTAGCACGAATTTGACTACCTCATTGATGGGTTTCAAAAAAACATTTTGAAGTCACCGACAAGTCTTTAAAGGAAGACTCATAAACCTAATTGGATATCGGAAAACCATAGGGATAACTTAGTGACTTATCCAATTTAGATTTTCCCGTTAGAAATTCATGATTGATTAATGAACAAAAAATTGAGCTCGGGGTGAAGGTACAAACATAATCAAGAATCATGTTTGCCGATTGTTGGCCTCTACTTAACACGATGCATAGGCTAGTTTTTAGTTAGGGTTTTGTGTTGAATTGCGAATTTAGGGTATTTTTTGTTCATGTTTCGATATCTACTTCAATTCATATCTAGTTGATAGCTTCATTTGGTTCTTGAATTATCTGTTTAATTTCTAATTTTTAATAAGTTTGATTTAAAGTTTTTTTTGTTGGAATTTGTTTATTGATTTTTTCATTTTTGGTTGATTTTTTTTGTTTGTTTAATTGATTGTTTGTTGTTTTGTTCTTGATGCAGCTCGAAGGAGAGACCCACTCTAGCTGTTTGTTGTAAATTTTGGTTTATTTTGTAAATTTCTTATATTTTGTAAATTTCTTCTTTTTGTATAAAATACATAATTTGTAGTGGAAAATGATATTTATATATATATATATATATATATATATATATATAGCTGTTTGGGGATTATTTAGGACTAACAATGCAAAAAAAAAATTGTTTTTTTGGGTCACAAGGGCTACGGTTTTGATCAGAACCGCAACCCTTAATTTTTAAAAAGGGCTGCGGTTAAAAAACGCAGCCCTTCATTTTTACCAAAGGGCTGCTACGGCATGGGCTGCGAGCCAAAAACGCAGCCCTTAGGGCTGTTTTGACCGCAGTCCTTGCGTTTTTTTCCACTAGTGTAAATAACGGGGATTCTTCACCTGGCTCGGATACCCCTCCACCCCTGCTCGAGCCGTTGTTCGATGGGGTGCTAATAAATGGGGTGCCCGTGGTGTCCGTAGCATTCGACTGCCCCGATCCTTCCCGGGTGCTCGATGCCCTACCGTGCTTGAGCGACATGGCTTCAATAATATCTGATGGGGGGGAGGAGTTGAATAATCCCCCAAATGAGGTGACCGTTGCTCGACCTCGGGCCATTAGGAGTTACTTAGACCATCTTCTCGATAGCCAGGTTGTTCAAGTTATGGAGGGTAGCAACGAAGATCTTTCTCACGAACCGAGCACCAGTGACGGAGTGGGGAAGACCCGGACCTGGGTCAAGGGCATCGTGCATTTCTATGTTCGAGGGCCGTTCATGCAGTTCTTATTGGAGAACCTTTGCTTCCTCGAGACATCATACTAGATTCGACATCCGTATGCTTTGTATATCCCCGAGCCTGATGAGACTGTCTGTACCCCCTCCGCTGCGTAGCCCTTTATAAGGCCTATCTCGAGTTGGGTTTAAGGTTTCCCATTCATCCCTTCGTTGTCGAGGTGCTGATGAGTACTTATAACCTCGCCCTTTGTCAGCTGATGCCCAACAGTCTGGGCTCGATGGTTGGATTCCTCGCCATATGTGACATGATGGAGGTGGAGCCATCCCTGACCGTTTGGCGGAATCTGACGAAGTTGGTGATGTCCACGACATCGAATGGGGAGGGTTGGTACACCTTCCAGGCCCGCTTTCCATATAAGATTGTGGGGACCATGCCTTCGAACCAACAGAACTTCCGTACAGAGTTCATGTACGTGTATCGAGTTGAGCAGTGGGATTTCCCAGTTGTTCCTAGCCTCGAGGGCCCGAACATGGCGTTGAATAGGTTAGTACCTAGAATGTCGGAGGACGAGGCCAGGGTTGCCATTTACTGCCAGACCATCATCTCGATAGTCAATGGTGATCGAAAGCAAATCCCTCCAAATTGGAACCCCCGGTGCTGAGGACCTAAGCGACGAGCACTTCTTCTTTGCAATGGTATTGAGCCCTACTTATCCCAAGGGTAGGGCCTCCGTTGCTAGGTGTCTTGTTCGATTGGTGGCGTATTTGTATCTAACCTTTGTTTTCTTATTGCGCAGTTATTGCCCGTCGAGAACTTGGTGAAGACATGCAGAAGCGATTGACGGCTAACCAGAGGGTGCAAGAACAAATTCGACAGAAGATGGGGAGAGGGGAGACTCGAGTCCCTCACCCAACTAAGGTAACACCAAACCCTCGAGTTGCCATTATGCCTTATTTTTCATTTTCCGCCTTGACTTTGTTGTTTTTTTTTTACAAGACCCTGTGAAGAGGCCTCGTAATCGCCCCCCTTCAGCGGCGGCTATCGTGGCTCCCCAGGTGGTGGAGGATAGGGGGAGGACAACGACCCTCGAGCCTCCCTCTCGATCCACGGTGGCCTCTTTGAAGGCCATGGAGGTGCAAGAGGAACCTCCCCATCGAGGGGAAGGAACCCCGGGTCGGAAGAGGCCAAGGGTGACCGAATCGGAGCAAGCCTCGAAGCCATTCACGGAGCTGTTCGGGATGGAGGATGCCAGACGTTTTGACTTAGCTGTCAAGCGTTTTATGACAATGGCGGACGTCGATGTCTGCCGGGCCTTGAGCGAGGAGGAGGAGGTCGAAGGGCTTCATGCTTCCTGGATCGATGTACGTTTCTATCTTTATGGTTTTTGTTTCGCTTAGCTGTTGTTTTCTGACTCGCTGCCTTGTTGTTTTTTAGTGCTCGGTTCGAATGACCGTCATGAGCCATCGACACACCATCAGCTTCCGTCAGCTCCGGGAGGATCTTGCTGAGCAGAGAGAGCTTGCTTTAAACTACAAGCTCGAACTTGAGGCTGTCCAGAAGAACCTCGAGGAGAAAGAGAACAGTTTTAGTGTTCGAGAGAAGGCATGGGAGAAGAAGGTCCTTGATGCCCAGAGTCAGCGTGACTCGATAAAGAGGCAATTCGACTCTTCGAAGGGCAAATCTTCGAATGCCAGGGAGCAAATCATCCTTGACTGGCTGAATTCCCAAGCTGGCAAGGACTTCGCGGAAGATATGGGGCTCCAGGGGGCTGAGGTTGCGACGAGGGTTACCGTCAACAAGTTGCGGGAAGCCCTGGCTAAGGTCTCTCTTTCGACCGACTGGGCCCTCGTCGAGGCGGAGTATGATGCCATCGTGGTCGGCGATCTTGAGGCCGATGTACCCTTGGACCCCGCTATGCCTTTAGAGGATGCCGAAGGCCATAACACTCTGATGGCTGAAAATGATGCTGAGGTCGGGGGCCATGCTGAGAGTGAGGAGGCTCAGGATGACGAGGAGGAAGGCGAGAACGAGGAACAAGATGCGACCACAAGCTCCACCTCTCTCGACACTGGGGATTCATCAGGCAGCTCATCGAGTAGTTCTTCCAGCAAAGCTGAATAGAGTAGTATCGAGCTCGCCTCTTGTACCTGGCTTGTATTTAATTAGCTCAACTTAACTCCTTAGGATGTAATTCTTCTTCGATGAAATAGAGGAGCTTTTGTGTTATTTTTCAATGTTACTACCTTTTATTGTTTTGTGATTTCTTGCTCATTCGAGTCTGTCCTTTCTCGACATGCTTTTATCTCAACAGGTGCATATCATCGACTATTGATAACCAAGTGTCAAAGGTTGTCTTACTTCTTCGGGGATCCATTGGTTTGTGTGACTCTGCATGCATTCGCTCGATCTTTACAATGTATCGAGTACGTTGTATTCATTTCAAACAGGTCGAAGTCTTCGGGTTTGTTTCCCATGATGTAATTTCTTCGAACTGCAGGTCATGCACATGTTAACACTGAGGGCATGGTCCCTCGATGTGTTAGGGTATCGAATTAGGCAAGGGTCGTGGCCCTCTTCGACATGTGACCTCGATCGTTGTCTTATGCGGTCCTCGTCTTGCCCTTAGGGGGCCTTGAGTGCCCTGGGGGGTTCCTTTGGAGTTTTGGGCCGCGTGCCGGGTGCGTGGCATGCATTTCAAACAATGGGCCTTTGTTCTGGTGAGGCCCATGAGGGTAGTTATGGCGGCCTTGGAATCCGTGATTCCTTTTTCTTATAAGTATGAGGTGTTTCAGAGTTTTGTTATTACATCATCTGCATTCTCTTTCCTCAAACTATCAACCTCGATCAACCTTCCTCAAACTCTTAATTACGGTACCCGTCTTTTTAATCTCGACTGTCAATCTTCGAGCGGCCAAACGTCGCCAGATGGCGAAGGCCGGCTCGAGCGCCGTTCCTACGGCGTCGGGGTTGCCGAATGCCTCGAAGGCAATCAAGGTCGAGGGGGTGACCTCGACGGGGGACGCCGTCCTGCCTTCGGCCACTAGGGCCCTTCCTCCAATAACTCATGCGGTTGTGAAGCAGGAGAGTCCCGAGATCAAGCTCGAGGAGAAGCCCACTCTTCCCCTTACTTTTCCCATCATTTCGCCTGGGGTACATCAGTCCCCAGCGAAGAGGCTGAAGTTCGAGGGGTCGTCCCCCTCGACGGCTCTTGTTCCATTTACTGCCCTCTCGAGGGCAGAACTAGCAGGGAGGTTTGATAGGGCCTCCCCTTCTCTGATGACGGTTGTTGATGAAGCAGCTTGCTTGGCCTCTGGTAACCTGGAGCTCAAGGCCCTGAAGGCCACCCTTGTCGAGGTACGCCTTTTTCTCTGTTTTGTTGTTGTTTGCGATGATTTCTGTTTCTTATGTGTTTGTGTTCTCCGCAGCTCTCGATTAGGGCGTCTGCCTTGGCCCGCCGTCCTCGGGGCACTGCCCCTGCTGAAGTCAAGAAGGACCAGATGTCCTTCGACGAGAGGAGCTCCCTCAACAACCGGATTCGGATTGCTGAGTTGAAGCTCTCTGAGGCCCAGGGGGCCATTAAGAAGGACCAATTTTCCTTCGAGGAGAAGATGGCCGAGGCCCAGCAGACCATCGAGGACCTCACCAAGTAGAGGGACTCGGCCAGTCGAAGACAGCGTCATGCCTCGAAGGACCGGAAGGAGGCCTTGGCCAAGGCGGAGAAGGCTGACAAGAGGGCTACCCAGGCCAACGACGAAGCTACCGCTTGTCGGGAGCTGATCATTGAGAACTGGAAGGTCTCCGAGGCAGGGAGGATCAACCGATCCCAAAGGATGGACAGATTGCCCCCCAAATCCTACCAACGGCTGGCTGATGGGCGAGAGATCAGATTTCTGATATTTGAGCTTTGCCAGGCAATCCATCATTATGATGTCCGTGGAGCTTCCGCTATCAATGAGCACTCGACCCACCCTTAGATTAGCGATTTTCATTTCGACGACTAAGGGGTCGTCGTGAGGGGTTTGAATTGGCCGATGGCAATCTTTGAAAGTCATGGTGGGGCAGGCTGCCATCCTGGTCATGTCCGATGTCCCATGTTTCAGGTTGTAGAGGTGTTTCTTTCGAGAACGACTAGTTAAGCCGCCCGAAGCGTACCCTCCAGCGATGACGTTGATAAATCCTGCCGTCTCATCGCTCCTGGACTCCTTCTCCTTTCGAGGTTCTTTCTTGTTTTCTGCCGGATTCTATAAATATCGATTCAACTTTCCTTCATCTGCCAACTTGTCTAGTGCTCTCTTGAGTTCCCTACAGTCACGAGTGGTGTGACCACAGTCATGGTGGTATTCGCACCAAAGTTTCTTGTCTCTCCTACTAACGGAAGATCTGATGGGTGTGGGCTTTGGTAAGGCGTACTTCTCTTTGATATAGAGGTATATTTCCCTTCTTTTGAGGTTGTATCGAGGGTCATAGCCGTTGTCATCCAGTCGTGGCTTCTTATCCTTTTCCCTTCGAGGGCCTTCCCGAGGGGGATCCGCTCGATCACCATAGTCGGTCTTTCTTTTGTTGGAACTTGATTCCTCATGTGTTTTACAGATATCGGAAGCTTGTATGAACTTTTGAGCGAGGTTCATCGCTTCAGAGAAAGTGGAGGCCTCGCTCTCCGTGAGTTTTAGCTTGAACCTGCTCGATGGGTAGAGGCCCGACATAAGTGCAGTGAATGCCACGCTATCCTGTTGGTCGGAGACCTTCAAGGACTCCTCGTTGAACCTCTTGATATACTCTGCCAAATCTTCATCTCTTCGTTGTCTGATGGACATTAGGTGAATGCTGGTCTTTCAATGTCTTCTTCCTGCCATGAAATTTTGTTTGAAGGCGGCCTCGAGGGAGGCAAAATACGAGATGCTGCCAGGGGGGAGTTCTGTGAACCAAGTGAGAGCTAGCCCCTTCAGTGTGGTGGGAAAGAACTTACACCACGTTGCCTCACTCCCCGTCTGCACACTCATCTGTGCTTTAACAGCAGCGAGGTGGTCGATAGGGTCTGTGGTTCCCCCATAATGCTCGATGGGGGGGACCTTCACCTTACGAGGATTGGGAGTTCGCATAATCTCCTCACTGAAGGGTGTGATGAAGCCAAGATTGCCAAAGTAAGCGTTAGATCCTTCATTCGGATCGGAACTGTTGGACTCTTCCTCATCGTGGTCTCGGGGCACCCTATCCTGCTGTCAAGACCATTCCCGTCCCCGGTTAGGGTTGGGGAGTGTCTCTCCTTCCTGTCTCGAGCGAGCCCGACGCTCATTGAGAACTTCGCGAGCATCTCGATTGCCATTCCTGAGAGATCGCTCGTTGATGACGTGTCGGGCATCCCCTCGGCTAGGAGGGGATCGAGGTGGAGCTTGAGGGACTCAAGTCGAGTTCTGAGGGACCCGAGTCGACACTTGAGGAGCTGGGTCGTTGAGGGGCGGATCACGCCTGTTTTGCCCTAGAACGAGTCGAGGGACGAGAGGTCAGTTGGACGTCCCCTCTCCTCAATTCTAGAGATTGTACACGAGATCCCTAAGGCTCCTCTCGAGGTTGTCACTGAGGCGTTCCGCCAGTTGCTGCAAGTCCTGCTGAGTGACATGATTAGGGCTGGGTTGCCCGAATCGAGGGGGATCGACTCGAGGGAGGACTACCCTCTCTCGAGGTTGTCCAGGGCTGGCAGCGCTGGCTGCCTCTCGAGGAACGACTTCCTCGAGGATGTGCTGATGCCTTTTTGAAAGTATGGGGGCCCAGTGAGGGTCACCCGCTGTTTCATCCGCTACCTCGGGAGGTGGGGTCCCTCCTCGAGGTGGTGAGTTCGGGGGCTGCTGAGCTCGACGAGTTCTTCGAGCGTTGGCCATGGCTTTTTGTTTGACTATCCCCACATACGACGCCAACCTATTTCGGGTGAAAAACATGTAAGATGGGGGACTAGTTAAGACTGAGGGTCGAAGACCGCTGAAGGCGACCAGGTGCTCGAAGAGTGTCGCAAGACCTGCATAAACAAGAGTTAGACTACTCCGGGGGTGTTTCCGGGATCGCCCCTCCGACGCTCAAGTCAGTTATGATACTTAACCGTTAGTATTGAGTGGTTAGTCTAGAATTTATTACCTATTTATTGACGAGACATTGGGTATTTATTGCGTTGTGGATTCTCATAAAGGCAACACTGATGAGATGGGCCTCTGGGTGACCAATGGTTGTGCTGCCTTTTCGGGCAATAAGCCTTTCCAGCCCCATTTGGGGATCCCTAGGCAACCTGAAATTAGGTCAACCTCCATGTGGGACCTATTATGCCACCTGTCTGGCGGCCTTGTGAGGCTTCCTCGTGATTATTGGGCTTCGGGACTATTGGGCCCAAACAACAAGGTAATAGTTTTATCGTCAAAGAATGAACTAACTCAAAAACAAAAATATGCAAAAAGAAATATAAAGAAGACGAGTAAGCTAAAGATAATAATAGGTCATGCTTGTTCGTGAACAGTTCGATAACGGCTTGTTCAACGCTTAGTTGAAGCTTGGGTCAGTCACAACTCGGTTCATCAGGTTTCAAGCTGAGCTCAACTTCGAATAAAGTTAGATGAACACGAGTCGAGCTAACAAGAGTTCAGGCTCGACTCGACCGATAAACACTCCTATGTTGATCCCTCCACTATTTATTCCCCTGACTTTCTCTCTTCAGATTTATATGAAGTGGGGCCCTTCACTAATCTTTTATCTCATTCAATCAATTTTTTAGAGGTTGTTCAGTGACATAATAATACATGGAAAGTGAATATTCCTAGGAACTAAAATGTGGTTTGGTTGGTTATCTTTTATATACACACAAAAATTCAGTAAACCACTCAAGTGTTACCAATTATTTTGCTAACCCCAAGTAAAATTTTGACTTGCTAAGCCACCGAAATTGGAAAAAAAAAACTTGCTACGCCACCCTAAGTGGAAAAAAAACTTGCTAAGGCACATTGAGTGGAGAGTAGCACTCACGTCTTTTTTTTATCTATTTATTTTATCTTTATATAAAATGTAAATAAATATTATGATAATTTATTTTCTTCTTTCTAAAAAAATAAAAGGGAAATGAAGCTACCTTTTGTTAAAATTTTCAAAATTACTTCTTCTTTTTCAAAATTGAAATCTTTTGCTTGCTTCAGAATACCCAAAATACAAAAGTCACTGACAAACCGTTATATATAATTGACATCAAGAATATTCATAACTGACTTACAGTTTTATAACTAAGGATAATATGTGTTTTGTCGTGGATGACGTTGATGATCAAGATGCATAGTTGTTAATTCAGATGACTTTGAATTGATGATGATGGGATATGATGATAAATGATGATGGTAGAAGTATATATGGAAAAAGATGATATTTGGATTTGTATTAAGAAGATGAAGAGGCTAGTTCCGCTGGTATCCATCGGGTAGTAAAAGGATTATTTTTCGAGTAATGCGGGTCAATGGATATTATTTCTCTCTTTCTTTTTTTGAGGAAACATATACTGATTTAGGATGAGGATGGAATTGGATTTCCGATTTTTGGTATAAAAAAAAACTAATAACAAAAAAAAGTTTTAAATATTATCCCACTCACTTATAGGAGAGGAATTATAACTTTTATCTTAAGGTGGCCTAGTAAAATATTTTATGTTGACCTAGCAAGTCAATAATCTACTTGGGTGGCCAAGCAAAACAATTTTGTACCACTTGAGTGGGATTACTTGTGCAAATTAAAATGTAATAACTTGCACTTTTTAGGAAGTTCTACTTCCACACAAGGGAGAAAGTTACTTATCTAGCTAGATCTTGATAAGTAGAAGTTCTCATGGAATGATTTATTTTCTTCCCATAATCAACCAAACAATTTTTATAACTTCCTATGAAAAGAAACTTCTAGAAAACTTTTGCCACTTTTACTCTATCAATCCAAAGACCTGCTCTATCCTACTATCTTCTCTTAATATGTCTGCGGACAATTAATTGAAGATAGAGGGAGTATATATGATCATAATAAATAAGAGTCTTGAGATACTATGGGAAGTTATTGAAATTGCTAATCATTGTATTAATTTTCAATCAATCTATTATATTATACTAAAACAAAAACCAAAACTAAGACATGTCACTCTCTCATGAAAAAATTTCACGACTAAATTTCCTATTCCATTTTACTAAAGCAAAAACCAAAAGTGACACATGTCACACGCTCTCATGCTAAAAAAATTCCCGCCTAAAGCTTTCGTGACATTTTTTTAAAAATCTATTAAAACAAACTAAATTTTTTTTATTAGAAATGTTAAATAATCATTTTTAAATAATATTCTATAAACGGATTTCGTTAAGATGGCTAATTTATCATGAAGATTGAATATTGAAATATTCAAATTTAATCCATAAGAAAACATATATATTATATATCGAGCTAAACGTGGGCCAACAACTAATAGTTATATTATTTAATTAGTTCTTTCAATTATTTTAATTTATAATCATTAACATTTATTATTTTCTCAACAAAGAAATATATTATTATTTAAACAAAATTCTAACTCTTCGTGTACGACACAAATCACAATTCTAGTAGTGTATCTCGGGTATACATAGCCACATAGGTGATAGGACATAGATCAAAATTTTGAGATGCAAAAAGGAGGACATTTTATACTTTACCTGTTTTCCCGGCTAACTCTATAGCAACTCGTGGTGTAGATCGGAACAATAATTGATCGTAGGAACCATTTCCAGGTGTTGTAGTGGGGACTCGACTATCAAATTCCATATATAGCTTTGTGTTGGGCAGGAAGCCAACTTATGTGCGTAAATTCATGTTGAAACCCAAAAGTTGAAGCTTGAATTTCCAAGTCATTGTCATCTCTAGTAACGTATGTGATGTTTCGCTTAAAAATTGGTTCCAACTTCAACGTGACCTTTACAAAACAAGTTGAAAAAAAATGTGCGTATGTTCATGCATTAGCAATTGTACATATTTGCTCATGTTTTTATAAATCAGTTACTATACAAAGGAAAATGTGTTTGAGATAATGCACGTGTTTGGAATGATTAATACATGTTAAATGTGCGGAAAGTTGTTAAAAGTAATTAATATCATTTTAATGCGATGAATATCAATCTTACTTGAGTTAGTCTTTCGTAGACTAGTCCACACTAATATTATTGTGGACCAAATTCACTTATATGATATCGTGACCCTTTTTATCATATAGTGACCTTTTAAAATCATAAGTTACACTAATATGTTATTATCTAACATAGTGACAATTTTTTTTGGATACCGACATCCTTTCTCACATTAGTTTACAATGACAAAATTTTCACTTTATGACATAATACCCCTTTTTTCACATAGTAGTCACCATTTACAATTTATATCTACTAATCTTTTATATCTATTTTTCTTATATAGTGACCTTTTTTTCATAAATTACATGTACTTGCATAGTCCACACTAATTTAGTGTGAACTAGGTCCACATAAATTTTTTACATCTTACTTTAACAAGTTTATTATGGATTTGGATATAGGTATTCATAGGATTAGTTGGCAAAAGTTGACAAAACACAAAAACCCGATCTGAACCTAATCCGAAATAAGCGGTTTACCGGTTAGGATTGGGATTTTTGACCCATTTAAGTAAATGGATTGACACGATTAAGCCATTTAAATGAACGGGTTAGGTTCATGTTGACATTTCCAACCCAAAATGACCTACTTTGACCTTGTTAACTTATACATATTGAAAAAGTCTAGAAAAATATATTGATAAATCTAAAATTTGGATAAAAAAACTAAAATATTGTTAAAATAGGTCATAATTATTGTAACAAAATTTAAACATGCATACTTTCAATGGTGAACGTGCTCATTTAGCTTTTTAAGAAAATAATTAATTTTTAATATAATAATAATTATGATTAAATGGGTTAAACAGTTTATACGCGTGACCCGTTTATTAAATTGGTCGGTCAGGGTTGAGTTTTATTAACCTTTTTAATATTAAATGTGTTAGGTTTGGGTTGAGGGAATTTTGATCCATTTACTATCGACTCGAACACGAACCCGACTCAACCCGACCTGATTGCTAGCCCTACTTTTCAACAACGGAATGTGTTCAAAAGGAAAGATTATTTAAGGAATGGTTGGTGAAGGAAGTTTCAAATGAAATTAATATGGGTTTTTATGTTGGGTCCCCTTGTATTTTTAAAAATTCTACAATCTACCGTTTATGTTTTTTTTTTCTATGTAGTAGCTTTCAACTTTAAAAGTATAAATGGTACCCCTCCATTAAGTCAACATTTAGTTGACCGTTAGTTTCTTTATATCCCAACATATGGAGGGAAAATTTCCCACAGAATTCGACGTACAGGTCCACTGTTGCTCCTCTAAATCTGAAATATTCAAAATCTTACAAGAAGATGAAAGAATCTAGAAGCAGAAATTTGGAGGTTAGAGGAGAGAAGTTCATGGAGTTCCATATATATAATGACGGAGTTGGTGAACCATTACATCTTCACATTAACGTACATAATGAGTAAGAAATAATTAGGAGTACAATCGAAAAAACATAAAAAGTTAAAGGGCACTATGTATATACATAAGAGGTACAACGTAGAATTTGAAAAAATACATGGATACCTTATAAAAAAATCCCAATTTAATATTTAGGATACATTGATTTGTTGATTAATTAAAGAATGGTAAGTTGAAGCGGAAAATGCACCTCAATTGATCATCTTTTTGGTGTATAATTTCGGGACATGTGACATGATACACAAGAGAAGGTGAAGGTCCTCCACCTATGACCTATATATCCAATATGACCAGGAGAGACTTAAAGGCACTACTGATTTACTTCTATGTTCGTTGTCAAAAAAAGATTTACTTCTATGTTTCCTACGACAAGGTACGTAGATTGGCATGCATTCTTAAAGACGGTAGGTTTTTTTTTTTCGACAATATTAAAGACCGTAGGTTGAAATGGTTATGTTTGAGGCATGTTCTTGTGACATGTTCCCAGGGAAGGATACCACACTTTTGAAAAGAAAAAAGAGAAGTATTTTTCACAATCTACGGAATTGCCTCATATTTCGTAAAACCTATTCTGATTTCCCTAATATTTCACATTAAGCCCAACAAAGTCTTTTAAAAGCAAATAAAATTGCCTAATAGGTATTTAGGCTACTATTAAAACAATTATGACTGCAGAAAAAGAAGGTGATTTATACCAGGATAGAAGGACATTTTCGGCATGATGTGGGTTAATAGATGAATTAGGTTGTGGTTTAACTAATTTCAGGTTATTTAAGTTAACGGAATCAACACTAGTAAGTTCTTGAGGGTGTCTGCAGCTGGTACATTATATGCACACTTAAGGGACACCTGATGAATATTTGGAATCGCAAGGGTACCTCATAAATTTCATAAAACCTTAAGGGGTACCTGGTGAAACACCCGTTTCATTTTTGTGGTCAAATATTGAAAAGATTGTAAATTTTTATCTTTGATGTAATAGCAAAATCTGATCATGATCAAAGATGGGTATTAGAAGTTGTAAAAGCAATTATAACTATTAATAAGAAATTATGCATATGTTACTTAGGATAAGTTCTTTTATAGGTCTGTACTAAAGGGATTTGGGTAAAGAGATTATTGCATTCATAATATAGAATGTAGAATAATTTGAGGTAGAACAAGCCAAAACAAGACTATATTTAATTTGTGAATACCTGTGAAATGACTCCAAGAACACCAAGTGAAACCTTTGCTGCGTCAAGATCTTCATCACCAACAGAAATGTTACGAACTTTACAGTAATCATCTTCAGTCTCACCCGGACTAACCATCTTTAGGCTAACAACGTAGTTATGGACCGCGCTTCCACGACCCCATAAAGAGCTTCCATGAGCACCTATTCCTAGCATTCCACCGACGGTTACACCCCACCAATATGGAGAATTAGGCAATGCTAGGTTCACCTTAGCTGCCTCATCAGTCATCAATCAACTGCTTTAGCGTCATACCACTTTCTACTGTCATTGTTTCTTCTGTCATGTTCACATTTAACACCTTGTTTAGTTTATTTGTGCTTATTATTAGGTCGTCTTCTCCATTAGGGCACACCAACTTCGTGGAGCTGTGACCATATCTGGTTGCGACCTGAAATTAAAACCTTCACTCCTTTACTTATACATCCTCAGTATCATTTTGTTCTTTATATATAGGCAATATAATTATGGACTTTGACATTGTACCTTTTCAGGAAAAGCCACTATTGTGTTGGGTAAATTTAATAATAGACACGTGTTGGCATTCTAGTCTTCTGTCTACTTTCACGGCTATCTTGACCATTTTTTTTTTCTCGGAAGCATTATTGATGATGATATAATATGATTTTTTTCAACAAAATTCACTTGTTAGTTAAAAAAAAATCATATCACTATTTAACTAAATGTTCATAAACAAGTGAATTTAGATTTGACTTATTTGTTGTATAAGTCCTTACTTTGGCAGTCTAGTCTTCCGCCTTCCCAGTTTTTATGAGCAAGAACAGCATGAATTGGGACGAAATTACAGCTTGCCTTTTTATGTAAAATTCACTATGATACCAAAGTCTAAAAAAAATACCATGATTTTCCTCTCCTTCTTGGTTGCATCTCTGACGTACGAGATTAGCTGATCTTCATTTTCGGGGTAAACGGCGTCGGCCGCACGACAAGTGCTCCTGTTGCAACGGAAGCGAATAAACAAACAATAAAATGAGAAAAACGAATAAAGAACACGCAAGATTTAACGAGGTTCACTATCAAATTGATAGCTACGTCCTCAGGGCAAGGATAAACTCTTTCACTATGATCAAGCAGAACCACGAACACAATAGGCAAGAGAATCACTTGAATACTCTCTTCAATGAATCTCTCAAAGCTCTCTCTCTTATAACTTCTCTATTGTTTCTCTATCTTGTGTTTTGATGATGAATAATTAGAATTAACCCATAAAATAAAGTATTTATATGTAGGCTAATAATACATGAGAATAGGAGGCTAAGGAAACATAAAACTAGGGCATTTAATCCCCTCGTGCTGCTGTGCGTGCTGCTGCCTTCGAAGAGGCTCGACATTTGCCGCGACCCGTGGCTCGACAACCTTCGCTGCTACTGCGTGACTGATATTGCCGCGCCCAGCGGCTTGCGAAGCTACGCGACTGATTTGCTCGCGGCCCACGGTCCTGCTGCCGCGCCCAGCGGCTTAGGGAGATCTCCTTCTTCGATTGACGATCTCCTTTGTCGATTGCAACACAACCCAACGCACCTATTTCTCAAGATCAAGTCACCATTCTCACAAATTTCCACCTTGACTTGCATCTTCTACAAGTACTCCACCTTGAAAGAATAACAATGATACCTCTCAACAATACACGAGATATCGATCCCTCCCAAGTCTCACACCTTTAACCCGGTCTTGGGTTTTGCCCTCTTTATCCCGGGGCGGGATTGCCTCACTTAGAGGCAACAACCCCCAAAGGGGTTATATGTGACTATCAATGTTCAACAAGTCCAAGCAATGTTTGAACTTGCGAACCGAATCGGCTTGGTGAACATATCACTGAAGTTATCGGCAGGTCCCAACTTTCTTCACCACTATCCTCTTCTCACTCCTCGAAAAATGATACCGCACATCAATGTGCTTAGTTCTATCATGATGCACTCGATCCTTGGCGAGACAAATAGCACTCAAGCTATCCACAATACACACGCACGATCATGATGTAGACCCAAATCATCGACCAAACAACGTAACCATATACCCTCCTTTGCCGCAAGATTAGAGCCATGTACTCGGCCTCCGTAGTAGACAAAGTCATCGAAGACCGCAACGTAGCCTTCCAACTAATCACGGACCCTCCTAGAGTGTATACATACCCGATCATTGACCTTCTAGTGTCTATATCAGCAGCATAATCCGAATCAGAATATCCGGTCACCAAACACTTAGCATCATTCCCATATATGAGACCCACATCTACCGTTCCCTTCAAATAGCGAAAAATCCGCTTCACAGCTTGCCAGTGTTCCTTCCCAGGTTGAGTCATAAACCTACTAACAACACTAACAGCATGAGCTATATCTGGCCTAGTGCACACCATAGCATACATCAAACTACCAACAACACTAGCATACGGAACCTTAGACATGTACTCCTTCTCCTCGTCGGATTGAGGAGAAAGAACAACAGAAAGACGAGCATTAGCAGCAGCTAGGAGTATCAATAGGTTTCGCAAAGACTCATACCAAACCTCGTCGAGTACCTTCAAGATGTAACTTTTCTGAGATAGGAAAAGTTTTTTCCGAGCACGATCCCTATAAATCTCCATGCCTAGAATCTTCCTTGCTGCTCCCAAGTCTTTCATGTCAAACTCATAACTCAGAAGCTTTTTCAATTTCACTACCTCTGACTTCTTCTTCGCTGCAATAAGCATGTCATCAACATATAATAATAAATAAATATATGAACCGTCCTCCACCTTGCTATGATAAACACAACAATCATAAGGACTCCTGTCCAAATCCATGCTCAACCATGAAGGCAGCAAATCTCTTATACCACCGCTTTGCCTGGGTGATCGCTTAAGTCCATACAAGGACTTCTTCGGTCTAAGCAAAAGTTCTCCTTCCCGGAACAACGAATCCCTCCGGTGACTCATCGGAATATCCTCCTCCAACTCTCCATGTAGGAAAGCTGTTTTCACATCTAACTGCTCAAGCTCCAGATCAAAATGTGTTACTATTGCTAATAACACTCTAATAGAAGTATGACGTACCACAGGTGAGAAAATCTCCTTGTAGTCTACCCCTTCCTGAACCCTTTAGCAACTAGTCTGGCTTTTTTTCTGACACTGTCACCCTCTGAAATCCTTCTTTCCTCTTGAACACCCACTTGCAACCTACCACCTTACGACCATGTGGCACCTTCACGAGTTCCCATGTCTGATTCTTGTGAAGAGACTCCATCTCCTCACTCATAGCAACTAACCACTTGGATGATTCGTTACTAGAAACTGCTTCCTTGTAGGACATTGGTTCAAGTGACTCTATATCATCGGCTACATGTAATGCATAACCAATCATCTCTTCTACACAGCAGTTTCGACCATGAACTTTCCGGTCTTCTATCTGTTCAATCAGTCTCTGCGTATTCTTCCTTGGTCGTTTCTGACCTTCATCAGCAGTTTCCTCATGATCAGACTCAAGTTCAGTTGTTTGATCAACAAAAATTCCATCTATCTAACTAGTCTCCACAGTATGAGAATCAATTGGAGCCTCATTCTCCACCTGAATTCGAACCTGTGTCTCAGGAGTAGGAATTGTCGCAACTACTTGCTCAATTCCTTCAGTAGTGCTATCATCAGTATCACCTGCAGGTTTGTTAGCAGATACAAACATAGTATTCTCATCATAAGTAACATCTCTACTAAGTATGACACGCCCTTCTGATGGGGACCAAATCCGGTAACCCTTAACACCATCTCCATATCCCAGAAAACAACCCTTCTTGGCCCTTGGTTCAAGTTTACCTTCACTAACATGATAATAAACAATACAACCAAAGACACGCAAACTAGAATAATCAGCACTTCTCCCAGACCATACCTCGTAAGGTACCTTGCAGTCAATACCTGTATGTGGACCACGGTTTATCAAGTAGCATGCCGTTTTCACGGCTTCACCCCAGTACTTTCTAGTCAACCCTGCATTAGAGAGCATGCATCGAACTCTCTCTAGCAAGGTTTGATTCAACCGCTCTGCAACACCATTCTGATGTGGTGTTTTCCTGACAGTGCGATGTCTCACAATCCCTTCTTTCCTGCAAAACTCATTGAATTCATCATTAACAAATTCAAGACCATTATCCGTACGTAGCCTTTTAATCTTCTTGCCTGTCTGATTTTCCACTAAGACTCTCCATTGCACAAAAGTCTTAAAAGCCTCTCCTTTGTGCTTTAAACAATAAAGCCAATTGTACCTGGAGAAATCATCAATAAAAGTCACAAAGAAACTGAATCCTCCAATACCTTCTACCCGAGCAGGCCCCCAGCAATCTAAGTGAATATAATCCAGCGTAGCCTTAGTTATGTGAAGCCCCTTGCTAAACTTAGCCCTATGTTGCTTACCCAACACACAATGTTCACAAAACTCAAGGTTCTTCACCTTGTGGCCATCAAGAAGATTCATCTTGGATAATATTTGCATCCCACGCTCACCCATATGACCAAGTCATCTGTGCCACAACTTAGTCACCTCCTCAGGACTCGCAGATGCAACATTTGCAGAACCAGTCAGAATAGTACCCTACACAACATACAAAGTACCCACTTTGGTGCCCTTAAGCACCAACTTCAAACCTTTCCACACACATAGTTCCCCATCCGAGCCAAAAAAATTAAACCATCCTTTATCTAAGACACCCAGAGAAATCAATTTTTTCCTTAACTGTGGAACATGCCTAACATTCATCAACGTACGAACCTCACCCTCAGTGGTCCTTATCTTAATGGAACCTCTCCTTACAACCTTACAAGCAGCATCGTTACCCATGATAGCATTACCACCATCACAAGACTCATAAGAAGTAAACCAATCACGATGAGGACACATATGGTAAGAGCACCCCGAATCTAGAACCCAATGGTTAGACGGACTAGACACATCAACAGTAGCTAGTGCTAAGTCCTCCTCGGAGTCATATTTCGTACCCTGTTGAACAATGTTAGCATTGGAAGCTTTAGGATTCTTAGGACATTGATGCTTCCAATGGCCAGGTTCTTTACAGATGTGACAGACATTCCTAGTATTGGCCCTTTTACCCTTAGAATTTTTCTTCTTCTTAGGACCCTTCCCCTTAGCCGAGTTTACCACTAACCCAGCCCCCGAATCTCCACCACTCTCTGTCGTTGCCGTCTTCTGGCGCAACTCCCTAGTAAATAGTGCTGACTTCACTTCTTCTAGCGTCACAGTCTCTCTCCCAACAACAAATGATTCAACAAAGTTTTCATATGTATTTGGAAGTGAAACAAGCAAAATCAAAGCAGCATCTTCATCCTCAATCTTAACATCTATATTACGCAGATCAAGTAAAATAGTATTAAGTTTATCTAGATGATCTTTTAGAGACGTACCTCCTTGCATACGCAAGGCAAACAAGCGTTGCTTCAAAAGCAACTTGTTGGTGAGTGACTTTGTCATGTAGAGACTCTCCAACTTCGCCCACAGACCAGCAGCAGTCATTTTGTCTGCTACTTCCGTGATCACATCGTTTGCCAAACATAGCAAAATCGTGGAGTGAGCCTTCTCCTCCATCGCCTCCAATTCGGTCTCACTAGGGCCGTCTGCAGCTTTGCTTTTGTCATCCTTTTTGACAACAGGTTTCCAGATGCCTTGTTGCTTTAATAAAGCACGCATCTTTATCTGCCATAGCCCGAAACTGTTCCTCCCCGTAAACTTGTCAATCTTCGAGTTCATCGTATTCATCTTCCCGGATCCCTTACACTGATTTTAATCTCAAGCTCTGGTACCAAGTTTGTTGCAACGGAAGCGAATAAACAAACAATAAAACGAGAAAAACGAATAAAGAACACGCAAGATTTAACGAGGTTCACTATCAATTTGATAGCTACGTCCTCATGGCAGGGATAATCTCTTTCACTATGATCAAGCAGAACCACGAATACAATAGGCAAGAGAATCACTTGAATACTGTCTTCTATGAATCTCTCAAAGCTCTCTCTCTCTTAGAACTTCTCTATTGTTTCTCTCTCTTGTGTTTTGATGATGAATAATTAGAATTAACCCACAAAATAAAGTATTTATATGTAGGCTAATAATACATGAGAATAGGAGGCTAAGAAAACATAAAACTAGGGCATTTAATCCCCTCGTGCTGCTGTGCGCGCTGCTGCCTTCGATGAGGCCCGACATTTGCTGCGACCAGCGACAATAACCGCGACCAGCGACAATAGCCGCGACCCGCGGCTCGACAACCTTCGCTGCTGCTGCGTGATTGATATTGCCGCGCCCAGCGGATCGATAGCCGCGCCCAGCGGCTTGCGAAGCTACGCGACTGATTTGCTCGTGGCCCACGGCCCTGCTGCCGCGCCCAGCGTCTTGGGGCGATCTCCTTCTTCGATTGACGATCTCCTTCGTCGATTGCAACACAACCCAACGCTCCTATTGCTCAAGATCAAGTCACCATTCTCACAGATCCGGTCGGGGAACAATCCGTAAGAATTTATGATGACACAGTCGGAATTCCCAAAAGAGCATTTGATGGGGTCTTCTGGAGGATCACACTGAACAACATTTTTACATATGATTAAATAACTCAGTGGAATCACCCAAAATAGCCCTAAGAGATTGTATCGTCTTGAAGAAATGGAAGATAAATGGAAAGTCGATGCTCGTTGTTAGAAACTGACAATTGCAATGGCAAGGAAGAAACTGATTTCAAGGCTGTGCCGTGGTAGGAGACCACTGACTTGAAAGCAAATACGGCCGACAACGGTGGTAATCGACACTGGCTGGAAAGCTCCCCAAGGTTAACACAACAACCTAAACTGTCACCACTAATAGAGTAGGCTATGGAGATTAGCACGTACCCAGGAAGAAAGAGAAGAAGAGAAGAGAATGATTTTGTGTGTTTTTTAGAACTGATGCGTGAGGTACTGATTTTATAGGAAGAAATCAGACCAAAAATGGAAGTGAGTAAATCCGGGGAGGATATCAATCAAAATCATATCATTATTTTTCCCATAAATACTGTAACTTTCAAAACGTTACAGTCTTCCACAACCGTTACACACACACTCTGCCCGGGTCCAAAAAGATAGTTAAGTTAAGTTAAGTTTATTCCCCAAGGCCCATGGCCCTGAACCGGACCAGGCGGGCGGCGCGCGCGTGTGTGATAGCAAGCCCAAGCATGATAACCAACCACAAAAGCATCTCAAGTACCAACTCAATAAGAATAAAAAGGGAGGGAATATATAAATAAGGGACTATTCCTTCTCACAAGCAATGTGGGACTTTTAAAGAAAAGGAGCCTTTTCAAGTCCTGATTCCAACGATCCCCTCCCCACAAAGGCTCTGGAAAGCAAAAAAACATTCATGGGTAAGGAAAGGAAAGTTCTTAAGCATCAATATCTTTGGATTTGAATTGATACATAGTGAAATGAGGCAACAACTTACTTTCTAGTGAGTGAATTTCTAGTGAGACCCCCACAACACATACCTACCTTAAGATCGTACAATCTCCGCGATACATCACAAGCGCTTTATAGCCCTGCGCATTCCTTGGGTCTCATAAGTGCTCTAGAAAGACAGCCCAATCTTTCATAGAAGGCGGCTTAACCTCCACACTTACGTAGGTAGTCCATCAAGTGTTTCTCAACAACACCACCCGGAAGGGATATGGAACCATAAAGAGCAAAAACTCAACCTCACGATATAAATCCATCAAGTGCGTCTCAATAGCACCACCAATAGGCTATGGGTTTAAAGGTCACTACCATGCGCCATAGGGATGAGAAATGTAGTGCAAGTTAAGATTCTATGGCTTCGTTTGACCACAAACGGTTATCCACCATAAAATCTCAACTAATGGGCTTTAGCCCCATCCCCCTCGACGACTCTAGGACAACTCTCCTAAATAACCCCTTAGTAAAGGGATCAACAAGATTTCTTTCAGACCTCACATAATCCAAAGAAATCACCCCATTTCTCAGGAGTTGTTTGACGACTCCATGTCTGATCCGTATGTGTCTCTTCTTACCATTGTAGACACTATTCTTAGTAACACCAATGGCTGCTTGAGAATCACAATGAAGAGAGATAGGTGCACCCTGTCCTCCCCATAATGGAACATCAGACAACAGATTTCTCAACCGTTCAACTTCTTGCCCTGCCAACTCGAGGGCAATGAGCTCAGACTCCATGGTGGAACGTGCTATACAAGTCTGCTTCAAAGACTTCCACGATATAGCACTACCACCAAGGGTAAACACATAACCACTAGTTGAACTAATCTCATCATTACCAGAAACCCAATTTGCATCACAAAATCTTTCAAGTACAGCAGGAACTTTAGAATAATGCAAACAAAAATCCACAGTTCCAATGTTCATTACTAGGGTTATGAGTATATCGACTCAGTCTACTCACTACATAAGCTATGTCAGGTCGAGTACAGTTCATGAGGTACATCAAACTACCTATGACTTTCGCATATTCACTTTGAGAGACACTTTCACCTAAGTTCTTGGTCAAATGAATACTAGGGTCATAGGGCGTACTCACTAGAACAACATCAAAGGAGTTAAACTTTTTAAGCACCTTTTCCACATAATGAGACAGACTAAGGGAAATGCGACCGGAGATTGTCTTAAGTCTTACTCCTAAAATCACATCAGCTTCTCCTAAATCCTTCATCTCAAATTTTGATTACAAGAAAAGTTTAGTATCATTAACAACTTTTAAATCACTGCCAAAAATCAGCATGTCATCCACATAAAGACATATAATAACACAACCTGATCCTATCAATTTGGAATATACACAGGAGTTAGAGTTATTGACAATGAAGCCATTTGACACAACAGTGCTGTTAAATTTTTCATAACATTGTTTCGGTGCTTGTTTGAGACCATATAAGGACTTTCTCAACTTACACAATTTATCTTCTTGACCTTGCACCACGAAACCCTCAGGTTGAGACATGTAAATCTCCTCCTCTAAGTCACCATTCAGGAAAGCAATCTTAACATCTATCTGATGTATAACTAAGTCATGAATAGCAGCAAGAGCTAGCAGGGTCCTAATGGTGTCTATCTTAGTCACAGGAGAATAAGTGTCAAAGTAATCTAGTCCTTTCCTCTGAGTAAAGCCCCTAATGACAAGCCTGGCTTTAAACCTCTCAATAGTCCCATCAGGTCTCAACTTCTTTTTAAAGATCCATTTACTATCTATGGTCTTTGACCCCTTAGGTAAGTCAGTTAACTCCCAAGTAGAGTTAGACACTATGGAAACTAACTCGCTCTTAATGGCCCCTTTCCAAAAACTAGTATCCACAGATCTCATTGCCTCTTCAAAGGTCTTTGGATCCTCTTCTATCATGAAAGCATAGACTAGTTCATCACTCAACAAGTCAACACAAGAACTCTCAGACAGAAAAGCAGTGACAAAATCAGAACCAAAGTCTTTTGCAACTCTAGGTCTTTTACTTCTCCTAGGCTCATCTACAGCAGAAGAACTACTAGCATGCATGTCAACTGAAGTACTACTTAAAGTCACATCAGCAGGAATATCACTAGTAGGTAAAACAAAATCATGCGTAGAACAAGTAGATAAATCAACAGCAGGAGAAGAACAAGAAGGCACAGATGCAATATCACCCTTTTTCAAAGGAAAAATGTGTTCAAAAAACTCAGCATCTCTGTATTCACAAATAGACCTATTGCTCAAAGTCATGAATCTATAAGCAGCATGAGCATAACCAATAAACACATCATCAAAAGTCTTGGGTCCAATGTTTGACTTCTTATAGTCAGGAAGCCCAACTTTAGCTAGACACCCCCACACTCTAAGGAAACTCAAGTTTGGAGGATACCCCTTCCATAGTTCATAAGGAGTCTTATCTAACTTTTTGTGAGGTACTCGGTTAAGAACATGGCAGGCTGAAAGGATTGCTTCCCCCTACATATCATCAGGCATCCCAGAACTTACAAGCATAGCATTCATCATATTTTTCAAAGACCTATTTTTCCGTTCAGCTATACCATTTTGTTGAGGTACATAGGGGGCACTAAGTTCATGAATGATACCCAATTTCTCACAATGGTCATTCAAAGAGTTGTTCTCATACTCTCTACCCCTATCAGACCTAACCCTCTTGATTTTCCTATCAAGTTGGTTTTCTACTTCAGCCTTATACTTTATAAAAGCTTCCCCTGCCTCACTTTTGGCTTTAAGAAGGTATAACTTAGTGTACCTCGAGTAATCATCAACAAAGGAAATGTACCAAAATTTTCCTCCTCCACTTCTAGTGTTCTGGAAATCAGCTAAGTCCGTATGAACCAATTTTAGAAGTTGTATGGTCCTTTGAGTCACGGTTTTGCAAGGTTTCTTAGTAAATTTTGCTTCAACACAAACTGGACACTTAGAAAACTCTGTTGTGGACAGATTAGGAATTAAAGTTAAGGTCCTTAGTCTCTTAATGGAAGCAACATTCACATGCCCTAACCTACCATGCCACAAATTTAAAGACTCAACAATATAAGCAGAACCAGAAATAGTTTTATTAATAGTTGGAGAAACAGAAGAAGCAACATTAAAAAAAAATAAACCCCCACTTAAATACCCTTTTCCCCACAAACTCCCCACCACGAGTCATTACAACCTTGTCAGCCTCAAAAATAATTTTCAAACCAGCTTTGTTTAACAAGGCACAAGTCACTAGGTTGCGACGCATAGTTGGAACATACAATACATTTGAAAGGGAGAGGGTTTTTACCAAGAGGTAAGTTTTAGAGTGACCTTTCCTTGTCCAAGCACTCCAGCAGTAGTTGCCCATGTAGACACACTCGCCTTTAGTAGCATCCTGGAAGTCATGGAGAAGCTCCTTGTATGCACATAAATGCCTCGAAGCCTCGGTGTCCAAAATCCAATCAGAACTATTCTCGGTCAAATTCGCTTCAACAACCACAGCAGCGACAATGTCATCAGACTCAGCAAGGTTAGCCTGAGGTGCTTGCTTTTGAACAGAGCCTTGACGTTGAGGACATTGGTAAGCCTTATGATCAGGCTTGCCACATACATAGCAAAGAACATACCTCTTCTGAATCTTACCATCAGGTTTGTTGAATTTTCCTTGCTTCTTACCTTTGTTGTTGACCTTCTTACCTTTACCCTTAAACTTATCAGATCCTGATGAAGCAACAGCAGTTACCACCAGGTTAGCTTTGGTAACATTGACAGCAACAGAGTCCTGATTGTCCTTGATGCAATTTGCCTCTTCAATCCTCATGTGACTAATGAGTTCCTGAAGAGACAAAAACTCTTTCCGGTGCTTCAGATTATTACGGAACTCTCTCCAAGAAGGGGGAAATTTTTTCCAGCAATACATTAGCTTGAAAAACTTCGCAAATTTTCATGTCTTCATTCAAAACATCAGCACACAAATTTTCGTAGACATGAACTTGGTCCATGACAGGTTTGTCATCAACCATATGGAAAGCCAGCCACTTTTCGACAACATACTTTTGTTTCCCAGCATCATCAGCCCCATATTTTTTCTCAAGGGCCTCCCAACTCAGTTTAGACGATTTATACACCATAAATAAATCGAACATATTGTTTGTCATCAGATTAAGGATGTGGAAACGAACAGTCTTATTATCCTTTTCATAAAACTGAATTTCGTCCTCATTCTTCTTAATAACAGAGGCAGAAGGAGAAGAAGAGGAATCACCTGTAGCAGTAATAGCAGCAGGACAGTCCTTGAAAAGGACGTAGTCGATGTCCAATTGCTAAAAAAACATCAACATATTTTGAGCCCAGTGTTTGTAGTTATTTCCGTCAAGAGACTCAAGCTTTGAAAGGTGAGCCGTGGATTTGTTTGGAACGTCAGCCATTGCAAATAAAGTAATTGCTTTCAAATTGTTAGAAACTAACAATTGCAATGGCAAGGAAGAAACTGATTTCAAGGCTGTGCCGTGGTAGGAGACCACTGACTTGAAAGCAAATACGGCCGACAACGGTGGTAATCGACACTGGCTGGAAAGCTCCCCAAGGTTAACACACCAACCTAAACTGTCACCACTAATAGAGTAGGCTATGGAGATTAGCACGTACCCAGGAAGAAAGAGAAGAAGAGAAGAGAATGATTTTGTGTGTTTTTTGGAACTGATGCGTGAGGTACTGATTTTATAGGAAGAAATCAGACCAAAAATGGAAGTGAGTAAATCCGGGGAGGATATCAATCAAAATCATATCATTATTTTTCCCATAAATACTGTAACTTTCAAAACGTTACAGTCTTCCACAACCGTTACACACACACTCAGTCCGGGTCCAAAAAGATAGTTAAGTTAAGTTAAGTTTATTCCCCAAGGCCCATGGCCCTGAACCGGACCAGGCGGGCGGCGCGCGCGTGTGTGATAGCAAGCCCAAGCATGATAACCAACCACAAAAGCATCTCAAGTACCAACTCAATAAGAATAAAAAGGGAGGGAATATATAAATAAGGGAGTATTCCTTCTCACAAGCAATGTGGGACTTTTAAAGAAAAGGAGCCTTTTCAAGTCCTGATTCCAACAATCCCCCCCCCCCACAAAGGCTCTGGAAAGCAAAAAAACATTCATGGGTAAGGAAAGGAAAGTTCTTAAGCATCAATATCTTTGGATTTGAATTGATACATAGTGAAATGAGGCAACAACTTACTTTCTAGTGAGTGAATTTCTAGTGAGACCCCCACAACACATACCTACCTTAAGATCGTGCAATCTCCGCGATACATCACAAGCGCTTTATAGCCCTGCGCATTCCTTGGGTCTCATAAGTGCTCTAGAAAGACAGCCCAATCTTTCATAGAAGGCGGCTTAACCTCCACACTTACGTAGGTAGTACATCAAGTGTTTCTCAACAACACCACCCCGAAGGGATATGGAACCATAAAGAGAAAAAACTCAACCTCACGATATAAATCCATCAAGTGCGTCTCAATAGCACCACCAATAGGCTATGGGTTTAAAGGTCACTACCATGCGCCATAGGGATGAGAAATGTAGTGCAAGTTAAGATTCTATGGCTTCGTTTGACCACAAACGGGTATCCACCATAAGATCTCAACTAATGGGCTTTAGCCCCATCCCCCCTCGACGACTCTAGGACAACTCTCCTAAATAACCCCTTAGTAAAGGGATCAACAAGATTTCTTTCAGACCTCACATAATCCAAAGAAATCACCCCATTTCTCAGGAGTTGTTTGACGACTCCATGTATGATCCGTATGTGTCTCTTCTTACCATTGTAGACACTATTCTTAGTAACACCAATGGCTGCTTAAGAATCACAATGAAGAGAGACAGGTGCACCCTGTCCTCCCCATAATGGAACATCAGACAACAGATTTCTCAACCGTTCAACTTCTTACCCTGCCAACTCGAGGGCAATGAGCTCAGACTCCATGGTGGAACGTGCTATACAAGTCTGCTTCAAAGACTTCCACGATATAGCACTACCACCAAGGGTAAACACATAACCACTAGTTGAACTAATCTCATCATTACCAGAAACCCAATTTGCATCACAAAATCTTTCAAGTACAGCAGGAAATTTAGAATAATGCAAACAAAAATCCACAGTTCCAATGTTCATTACTAGGGTTATGAGTATATCGACTCAGTCTACTCACTACATAAGCTATGTCAGGTCGAGTACAGTTCATGAGGTACATCAAACTACCTATGACTTTCGCATATTCACTTTGAGAGACACTTTCACCTAAGTTCTTGGTCAAATGAATACTAGGGTCATAGGGCGTACTCACTAGAACAACATCAAAGGAGTTAAACTTTTTAAGCACCTTTTCCACATAATGAGACAGACTAAGGGAAATGCGACCGGAGATTGTCTTAAGTCTTACTCCTAAAATCACATCAGCTTCTCCTAAATCCTTCATCTCAAATTTTGATTACAAGAAAAGTTTAGTATCATTAACAACTTTTAAATCACTGCCAAAAATCAGCATGTCATCCACATAAAGACATATAATAACACAACCTGATCCTATCAATTTGGAATATACACAGGAGTTAGAGTTATTGACAATGAAGCCATTTGACACAACAGTGCTGTTAAATTTTTCATACCATTATTTCGGTGCTTGTTTGAGACCATATTAGGACTTTCTCAACTTACACAATTTATCTTCTTGACCTTGCACCACGAAACCCTCAGGTTGAGACATGTAAATCTCCTCCTCTAAGTCACCATTCAGGAAAGCAATCTTAACATCTATCTGATGTATAACTAAGTCATGAATAGCAGCAAGAGCTAGCAGGGTCCTAATGGTGTCTATCTTAGTCACAGGAGAATAAGTGTCAAAGTAATCTAGTCCTTTCCTCTGAGTAAAGCCCCTAATGACAAGCCTGGCTTTAAACCTCTCAATAGTCCCATCAGGTCTCAACTTCTTTTTAAAGATCCATTTACTATCTATGGTCTTTGACCCCTTAGGTAAGTCAGTTAACTCCCAAGTAGAGTTAGACACTATGGAAACTAACTCGCTCTTAATGGCCCCTTTCCAAAAACTAGTATCCACAGATCTCATTGCCTCTTCAAAGGTCTTTGGATCCTCTTCTATCATGAAAGCATAGAATAGTTCATCACTCAACAAGTCAACACAAGAACTCTCAGACAGAAAAGCAGTGACAAAATCAGAACCAAAGTCTTTTGCAACTCTAGGTCTTTTACTTCTCCTAGGCTCATCTACATGAGAAGAACTACTAGCATGCATGTCAACTGAAGTACTACTTAAAGTCACATCAGCAGGAATATCACTAGTAGGTAAAACAACATCATGCGTAGAACAAGTAGATAAATCAACAGCAGGAGAAGAACAAGAAGGCACAGATGCAATATCACCCTTTTTCAAAGGAAAATGTGTTCAAAAACTCAAAGATCTCTGTATTCACAAATAGACCTATCGCTCAAAGTCATGAATCTATAAGCAGCATGAGCATAACCAATAAACACATCATCAAAAGTCTTGGGTCCAATGTTTGACTTCTTATAGTCAGGAAGCCCAACTTTAGCTAGACACCCCCACACTCTAAGGAAACTCAAGTTTGGAGGATACCCCTTCCATAGTTCATAAGGAGTCTTATCTAACTTTTTGTGAGGTACTCGGTTAAGAACATGGCAGGCTGAAAGGATTGCTTCCCCCTACATATCATCAGGCATCCCAGAACTTACAAGCATAGCATTCATCATATTTTTCAAAGACCTATTTTTCCGTTCAGCTATACCATTTTGTTGAGGTACATAGGGGCACTAAGTTCATGAATGATACCCAATTTCTCACAATGGTCATTCAAAGAGTTGTTCTCATACTCTCTACCCCTATCAGACCTAACCCTCTTGATTTTCCTATCAAGTTGGTTTTCTACTTCAGCCTTATACTTTATAAAAGCTTCCCCTGCCTCACTTTTGGCTTTAAGAAGGTATAACTTAGTGTACCTCGAGTAATCATCAACAAAGGAAATGTACCAAAATTTTCCTCCTCTACTTCTAGTGTTCTGGAAATCAGCTAAGTCCGTATCAACCAATTTTAGAAGTTGTATGGTCCTTTGAGTCACGGTTTTGCAAGGTTTCTTAGTAAATTTTGCTTCAACACAAACCGGACACTTAGAAAACTCTCATGGGACGATTAGGAATTAAAGTTAAGGTCCTTAGTCTCTTAATGGAAGCAACATTCACATGCCCTAACCTACCATGCCACAAATTTAAAGACTCAACAATATAAGCAGAACCAGAAATAGTTTTATTAATAGTTGGAGAAACAGAAGAAGCAACATTAAAAAAAAATAAACCCCCACTTAAATACCCTTTTCCCCACAAACTCCCCACCACGAGTCATTACAACCTTGTCAGCCTCAAAAATAATTTTCAAACCAGCTTTGTTTAACAAGGCACAAGTCACTAGGTTGCGACGCATAGTTGGAACATACAATACATTTGAAAGGGAGAGGGTTTTTCCCAAGAGGTAAGTTTTAGAGTGACCTTTCCTTGTCCAAGCACTCCAGCAGTATTTGCCCATGTAGACACACTCGCCTTTAGTAGCATCCTGGAAGTCATGGAGAAGCTCCTTGTATGCACATAAATGCCTCGAAGCCTCGGTGTCCAAAATCCAATCAGAACTATTCTCGGTCAAATTCGCTTAAACAACCACAGCAGCGACAATGTCATCAGACTCAGCAAGGTTAGCCTGTGGTGCTTGCTTTTGAACAGAGCCTTGGCGTTGAGGACATTGGTAAGCCTTATGATCTGGCTTGCCACATACATAGCAAAGAACATACCTCTTCTGAATCTTACCATCAGGTTTGTTGAATTTTCCTTGCTTCTTACCTTTGTTGTTGACCTTCTTACCTTTACCCTTAAACTTATCAGATCCTGATGAAGCAACAGCAGTTACCACCAGGTTAGCTTTGGTAACATTGACAGCAACAGAGTCTTGATTGTCCTTGATGCAGTTTGCCTCTTCAATCCTCATGTGACTAATGAGTTCCTAAAGAGACAAAAACTCTTTCCTGTGCTTCAGATTATTACGGAACTCTCTCCAAGAAGGGGGAAATTTTTTCCAGCAATACATTAGCTTGAAAAACTTCGCAAATTTTCATGTCTTCATTCAAAACATCAGCACACAAATTTTCGTAGACATGAACTTGGTCCATGACAGGTTTGTCATCAACCATATGGAAAGCCAGCCACTTTTCGACAACATACTTTTGTTTCCCAGCATCATCAGCCCCATATTTTTTTCTCAAGGGCCTCCCAAATCAGTTTAGACGATTTATGCACCATAAATAAATCGAACATATTGTTTGTCATCAGATTAAGGATGTGGAAACGAACAGTCTTATTATCCTTTTCATAAAACTGAATTTCGTCCTCATTCTTCTTAATAACAGAGGCAGAAGGAGAAGAAGAGGAATCACCTGTAGCAGTAATAGCAGCAGGACAGTCCTTGAAAAGGACGTAGTCGATGTCCAATTGCTAAAAAAACATCAACATATTTTGAGCCCAGTGTTTGTAGTTATTTCCGTCAAGAGACTCAAGCTTTGAAAGGTGAGCCATGGATTTGTTTGGAACGTCAGCCATTGCAAATAAAGTAATTGCTTTCAAATTGTTAGAAACTAACAATTGCAATGGCAAGGAAGAAACTGATTTCAAGGCTGTGCCGTGGTAGGAGACCACTGACTTGAAAACATTTACGGCCGACAACGGTGGTAATCGACACTGGCCGGAAAGCTCCCCAAGGTTAACACAGCAACCTAAACTATCACGACTAACAGAGTAGGCTATGGAGATTAGCACGTACCCAGGAAGAAAGAGAAGAAGAGAAGAGAATGATTTTGTGTGTTTTTTGGAACTAATACGTGAGGTACTGATTTTATAGGAATAAATCTGACCAAAAATGGAAGTGAGTAAATCCGAGGAGGATATCAAGGGATTGCCCATAAATACTGTAATGTTCAGTCTTCCACAACCGTTACACACACACTCAGCCCGGGTCCAAAAAGATAGTTAAGTTTATTCCCCAAGGCCCAGGGCCCGGACCGGGCGGGCGGCGCGCGTGTGTGATAGCAAGCCCAAGCCCAAGCATGATAACCAACCACAAAAGCATCTCAAGTACCAAGTCAATAAGAATAAGAAGGGAGGGAATATATAAACAAGGGAGTATTCCCTCTCACAAGCAATGTGGGACTTTTAATGAAAAGGAGGCTTTTCAAGCCTTGATTTCAACACTCGTAACATTTCTGAGCATATAGAAAATAAAGAAATGATTGAAATTAAGGCAAAATGAAGGTTAACACTGAGCATTGTATACACACTTCAAGTCAATGTCATAACAATGTAATTGAGACGTGCAAGCACGGTTAGCTAATAAAAATGTCATAATACAAAGTACAATTAAATAATTAATAGAAGTTGCCAAACTCGTGGGAATTCTAAATAGTACAAGATAATAATGTGATTGACGACGTTTAGGAATATAGAATTCTAACATCGCTACATTTTGATTTTGATTAATAATCTTATCAATTTATAATATATTTCATTGTTTGACTTTGAAAAGCTTAATACAAAATTTTACAGTTCTACTTAAGTTTGGTAAAACTGATCATGTGGTCAACGTAACTACTATTGTCACACTAACTTATTCTTAAAAGCGCAAATTTGATAAAGATTAATTACAAAAATTCTTGGGGTGTAACTGTTATACCATAACTTATAGTGTAAATTCAAAAACCACCACTTCTTTTTCAAAAGAAAAAACTCAAATGATGTGTAATAAATAATAAAATGACATCAAAATCATATCATTATTTCTATAATCCATGTCATTTTTAGTGGAGTCTATATCATTATGTGTCATTATGTACGTGTGAGGTTTTGTTACACAATAACATGTTACACCTAAGACGCACTCGATTAATTATCCACCCTTGTCTTAAAGATTTTTATAGCAAGAAATACCATGACATAGAAAAGGGAGTTTAAACCGAGTCTTTTTTTTTAATATGTACGTAGGTCTTGGGAGAGTCTAGAATTATATAAGTCCAACAAAAGGCAACAAGTGCGGTATTGTACGGTGGGAAAAAGCTTTACAAAATAACGAATAAATAAAAAATAGTAAGATTCTTTAGAAGCAAACTTAAACACAATGTAGGAAGATCTTTAGCAAACAAGAGATCATGTCTCGGACTTCACTGAATCTAACAAGAGCCCCAATCATATGATCCTCCCAGAAGTGTCACGGCTGAAAATGGTTGTGAAATTCCAACCCGGACACAAACCAAGGTAAAGGCTTCCCATCTTGGCAGCAGACTGAAATAGTTTAACTTTGTGAGAATGAATACTTCTTCTGACTTCAAGCTGTTTGACTCTCCTATTCAGTCCCCTAACATTCCAACATAACATACTATCCATTGGGCTAAGAGGGAACCTATTGGAACTACAACTACTCCAGCTCAACTTACCTCACTTGCTCCTATTGGTGACTTCTCTCACACTCTAGATGTTGGTTAGAAGCAGTTAGTTACACAGAGTTTGTTAGCATAGTTTGTTAAGTCTTTCTCCCTCTCTTCACTTTGTATAAATATAAGCTCCTCTCTTCTATTGTAAGTTAATGATTCTCAATATACTGATATAAGAAATACTTCATTTCTTCTCTATACTTTCTTTTTCTCTGAAATTACATTTGTGATCACATGAGAAATAAGAAATAAGAAAGGCATGTGTGTGTAGGGGTAGGATCAAATGAGAATGCCTCCTTACATGAGAAATGATAATGAATCTCAACCACACGATTGGATTAGAGTTACAACACTTGTTCATTAGAGTTATACCCCGAAAAAACTTCAAGCTCAAAAAAACCTTTAGATCATCAAAATTTAATGGTCTAGATGCAACATGTGTCATTAATGACATTTTTCGTAATTTTGCAACTTCACAAAATGTTTCTAAGTCCCTTACTCTTGACTCTTGAGCGATTTCATTTACTTTTCTATCGATTTCATCTACTTTTCCTAATTTTTTCTTTGCTTTTACAGAAGCAGATAACTAGTTTGTGTTGAAGGGCCTAGTGTTAAGAAGAGGGAGGCTAGATGTGTTTAGGAGAATATGATTGTGTTATATTCAATAATGATTTACAGCAATATATAACACTATACAAAACCCTAAAGCACCTATCTTTCCTAAGACCACGCTAGGAAATATATACCACAATACTCCTAAAATTAAAGATAATTACAAACTAGGAAAATATATTCACAATATTTCCTTAATACTCCCCCTCAAGTTGGAGCATGAAGATCTCGAATGCCCAACTTGCGAAGGAGAAAACTGAACTGAGGACGCCCAAGTGCTTTTGTAAGAATGTCAGCTAACTGATGACCATTAGGAACATAACAAGTAGATAAGTTGTTAGCTAATAACTCCTCCCGAACAAAATGGCAATCGACCTCGATATGCTTCGTACGATCATGAAACACATGATTCTTAGCGATATGCAAGGATGATTGACTATCGCAGAATAAACGCATAGGTTGAGAATGAAGTACACCAAGAGAAGATAACAAGGATTTTAACCACTTCAACTCACAAGTAGTAACTACCATAGAACGATATTCTGCTTCAGTAGAAGAACGAGAAACCATTGGTTGTTTCTTGGTTTTCCAAGAGACCAACGAACAACCAAGAAAAACCAGATAACCAAACATTGATCGTCGTGTCATAGGGCAAGCACCCCAGTCACTATCACAATAAGCAAAAAGACACAGATCATTGCGAGAACGAAGAAGAATACCTTGCCCTAGACTCCCTTTAAGATAACAAAGAACACGAAGAGCAGCTTCCCAGTGAGGGACCATAGGAGCACTCAAAAACTGAGCAAGAGTATGAACCGCATAACTGAGCTCAAGCCGAGTCACAGAAAGATACACAAGCCGACCAACCAAACGACGATAACGATCCGGATCAGACATAGGCGCATCTTTAACCAAGGCTAAGCGGTGATTTTGCTCCATCGGTGTATCAATAGGCTTACAACCCAACATACCAGACTCACTCAAAACATCCAACGCATACTTGCGTTGAGAGAGGAAAAATACCCTCAGAACTCCGAGCCACCTCAATACCAAGGAAATACTTAAGAACACCAAGATCTTTCATATGAAAATGAGAACTAAGATATTGTTTAAAACGTAAAACAACATCAGGAGAAGAACCAACAATAATAAGATCATCCACATACACCAAAACATGAAGAGAAAATGTGCCCTTAGTATAACAAAACAGAGAATAATCAGCATAAGAACGCTGAAAACCATAATCAAGCAAAGCGGTAGACAATTTAGTAAACCATTGCCGAGGAGCCTGCTTTAAACCATAAAGAGACTTGCACAATCGGCAAACCTTAGTAGGAGAAGAGCATTTATAACTAGGAGGAAGAGTCATATATACCTCTTCGTCCAAATCACCGTGAAGAAAGGCATTATGGACATCCATTTGGTGCAATTGCCAGTTTCGAGCAACAACAACAGCTAAGAGAAGACGAACAATCCCCATCTTTGCAGTGGGAGAAAAAGTTTCATTAGAGTCGATGCCAGCCACTTGTCGATTCCCACGAACAACCAAATGACCCTTAAGTCGTTCCACAGCACCATCACTAGTATATTTGATTTTATAGACCCAACCACTACTAATAGCTCGCTTACCAACAGGTAAGTCTTCTAAGGTCCACGTGCCATTGCTCTCAAGAGCGCTAATCTCTTCTTGCGTAGCTTGACGCCACCCAGGATCTAAAACAGCTTCCCGATAACTCTTAGGCTCAACACCCTTAGTGACGGCTGCAAAAAAACACCGATATTTGGCAGAAAAATTATCATAATTAACACAACAAGCTATGTCAAAAGGCTTACGACACAAACCAGAAGAAGAAGACGGAAGAGCAATCGTAGTAGGGGGGTATATATGATCTTGAACAAGAACCGTATAAGTAACATAATCCCGGAGCTTGACTGAAGAAGTTTTAACACGATGTCCACGACCCATCATATCACTAGTCGGAACAACAGAAGTATCACACTCGATGGTTCCAATACGAACTGAAGAAGACGACGGTACATCAGACATACGCTGCCCACTACCACGAGTAGGAGTGCTTTGTAGGTCAGACGTGTCAGAAGCAACAGGAGAGCGAGGCTCAGGAGCAATAGGATGAACATCAAACACCTCATTTACATCATTTATATCATCCCAAACTGATGATTGGTTTATGTACGCATTCCATGAGCATGAGCAACATCAGACATAGAATCATAATATGGAAAAGAGTCCTCGAAAAATTGCACATCACGGCTAATAAAGAAATCACAAGTTTCTAAGTTGAACAACCGCCACCCCTTTTTTCCAAAAGGATAACCAACAAAAATGCACCGTCTTGATTTCGAATCAAATTTATACTTACGATTTCTATTAGTAGCATAAGCTAAACACCCAAAAACACGAACATTCGTATAAGGCAGAACAACACCATAAAGACTTTCAAAAGGACTTTTTCCATTTAGAAGGGGAGTATGAGTCAAATTAATAAGGTGAGCAGCAGTCATTACACATTCCCCCTAAAAAGACTTAGGTAAACGGGACTGAAATCGAAGAGCACGTGCTACATTTAGAAGATGACGGTGTTTACGTTCAACCCTACCATTTTGTTGAGCAGTATCGACACAACTAGTTTGATGAAGCATCCATTTTTCAGCAAAGAAACGATGTAAACACAAAAATTCTTGGCCATTATCACTACGTAAGACTTAATATGCTTATTAAACTCAGTAGAAACCATGGCATGGAAATTTTTAATAAGTTGGGGAACCTCATTTTTTCCCGTCATAAGAAAAATCCAAGTAGCACGAGAAAAAACATCAACAATAGTAAGGAAATAACGAGAACCACAACTAGCCAGAATTTTATTAGGGCCCCAGAGAACACAATGGATTAAATCAAAAATTTCTACAGCTTTACTAGTACTTAATGAAAAGAGTTACGGGGTTGTTTCCCCATAAAACAAATCGAACAATCAAGTTCACAATGTTGAGAACACAAACCGGCTAATTCCGGAAAACTAGAAACAACTTTAAGAGACGGATGACCTAAACGACGATGTCGCAGAAGACTCAGATCATCCAATTTGACCACTTTATTTGCTGCAGACAACGAACTACGAACTGGCTGGAAAATATAGACCCCATTAGACCGCACTCCCTCTCCAATCAGGTTCGTTAAGGTAAGGTCATGTATTAAACACAACTTGTAAGTGAAAAGAACAATTAATTTTTGTTGATCAAGCAACTGAGTAACGGACAACATACTACAGGTAGAACCCGGAACATACAGGACATTTTTCAACTGAAAACCGTCAGACAAAACAACTATCCCTTCTTTAGTAGCCATAATACATTTACCATTAGGTAAACCAATACGAGATGAAACATTACGTAAATCAATAAACGCATCAAGATTACCAGACATGTGGTTAGAGGCACCCGAATCAATCAACCAATCAAAAGTACCGTACATACCACTTAATTTTTCGGAAGAGGAAGACACATGAACACCTTAGAGGGCACCCATTAATTGCTGAAATTGAGCGTCACTAAGAGTGGGTGTGCTAGCATGATCAATATCAGTCACAGAAGAGGAGGAAGACCGAGTACCACTGCCAACATTACCCGCAAACTGCAAGCCTCCACGAGCAGCAGCCTGGCCACGACCACCCCTGCCAGCACGTCCCCCTCACCCCCGACCAGCAGGCCAGCCCACGAGCTCATAGCAGGTCTCTTTGAGATGACCCTTGCGACCACAGTGGCTGCATAAACGCTCGTCCCCTTGCGGCAGACCAGACGAGGGTACAGCAGCAGATGAAGAAGCAGCAAACCCAACGGCATCCACTTGGGTTTGCTCATGAGAATCCGAAACCAACTGCTTCCTTTCATCCAATATTATTTTCGCATAGGCAACGTTAATAAAAGGAAGAGGGTCCTGCATTAATAAACCATAAACCAAAGTGCCAAATTTCTTGGCATCGAAACCCAAACAGAATTGATGCAAATGTTCGGTTTCTTGAATACGAATGTATTCAGATGCAGCAGTACAAGTACAAAGAGGCATTTTACAATATGACAGTAACTCATCCTGCAACTAACGTAATTCCCCAAAAAAAATAGCAACCGAACGGCCATTTTGCCTACAATCTCGAATTTGGTTTTTTAATTCCAAAATACGAGGACCATTACCAAGGGAATAACGATCACGTAAATCGTCCCACAAAGACTTAACATTGTCGGGAAAACGCATAGTAGAACGTACAGACACATCTAAGGTATTAAAAATCCAAGCAACAAGCATAGAATTAACAATACCCCATTGAGAAAAATTAGGAGACTTTGAATCTGGTACCGTAATAGTCCCGTCGATGAAGCCCAATTTGTTTTTGGCACGCAAATTTTTTCGAAGGGACCGAGACCAAGCTTCGTAGTTGTCGCCTTTAAGAAGAATAGGACTGATCACCGCACCCGTACCTTCACTAGGATGCAAGTAATATTCGGTGAAAGGTTCATAGCGAGAACCAATGGGCTTTGGATTAGAATCAGAACCGCCTGCTGTAGACACCAAATTTTGAACCCCTTTTTCGGATAAATAAAGATTTTGAAAAGAAATAAAAATAACAAAAACTGTCATGCATCGTGGAGCGCGCGCCCCATCAAAATGCATGTTTCGTCCCGGAGTGCGAGTTTCATTCCGTCGTACGATTTTTCTTTTTCGTGTATTAGTCATGCGGTTTCGGCTTAGAAATATAATTTCCATGAGTCGTAGTCAATAACTACAACTACCGTTTTAATAAAATGATTCGTAGTATAATCATGTTCGTCTTTATTAATTTGATGAGTTTTCGTTAATTGTCTTAAGTTAGTCTTTCGAAAAAACGAAAAACGAGTCGCGATTAGGCGTCAGGATTTTAGTCGTATCCCAAAACCTGTAATAATCAGTTTTCTTGATGGTCAAGTAATTGTTCATTAAGAATATATTCTTTATCCATTAATCACATCCTTTATCCATTAGTTAGAGAATAAGAATCATGAAAAGATGTAAAAATAAGAATTTATCCCATGTGTAAGAGGGGGGGATCCTGATTTTTTCCGGAAGAATCGAGTGTGCGCCAAGCACACAATCATGCGCTAGACGCATGATTGTGTGCCTAGCGCACAAGCATTCTCTGCGCTAGACGCAGAGCCTTGCGCCTAGCGCACGGCGCTGTGCCTAGCGCATGCTCCTGCGTTTGGCGCAGCGTCCTAATCAGTTTTGTTTTGCACGTTTTTCGATGCATTTTTTTAAGTATTAGGATATTTAGGGAAGAATATTTTCTGAAAATCTGATTTTGCCTCATTTATGAGAAAATCCAAAAAGAATAAGAATATTTGTGTTTCCAAAGAGATTTGATGATGTCATTAGGGTGAGGTCATTAGAGTGATGTCATTAGGGTGATTAAGGATGAAGAAAATCAGATTTTTTTGGGTGAAAAATATGATTTTCTACTTCTTTGAAACCCTAGTTCACCTCCCTCATTTCTCTATAAATACCCTCCTTTTTCCACTTCAAAACCAAGTTGAAAAAAATTCAACTTAATTTCACTACTTCTCTCATCTTCTCTACTACTTCCTTCCTCTAAAAAATCTCATTCAAGAAAAAGAAAGCAAAAGTTAGAAAAATAATTAGTAAGTAAAGAAGTTCATCAAAATAGAAAAAAAACACAAAAAGAGTTTAAGTTAGTAATTAAGTGGATTTAGAAACTCGCTTAGAAATTAAGAAAATTGCAAAAAAAGGTAGAAAAATTTGCAAAAAGAAAGTGCATCATTGAGCTAGCAAGGTAAAGTTAAAACTCTTGTTAATTTTGATTATCTTCTTGATCATCTACTAACTCTCTCTTTGTTTCTTCTTATTATTTTTTAATTTTTGGAGTGATTTGGTTATGAGGAAGTCCAAATAGGTTCCCAACCTTAAATCACCCCACCTAGAATAGTCAACTCTAATGGGGAGACTCTTAGAAAACAATGTGATTATGTGATTTTCTTTAATCAAGTTGTTGTTCATCACCAAAAAATGTTTTCACAAAAAAAATCAAGACAAATTGTGCATAAACATCTCCATAAAAAGAAAATGTGATGCTGTAATTATAATCAGTTTTAATTTCGTAATTCATTCCATTTTTCGTCTGTATTATCATAATAGTTTGTATGATTTAATATTTTTCCTATGAAGTGAAAGATGTGTTCAGCAACTGGACTTTAGAATTTCTAAAAAACAAATTTTGTACAAATAACTAAAAATCATACAACTTTTTTGTGCAAAACTGATTTTGTCCAGTACCACATAAACTTGTTCAGTCAATAAAAGTTTAAAATAAAATCATTTAGATAAAACTAAAAACATCAAGTTTGAAGCAAACATCAATAGATTTTCAAAAATATAAAAATCATGTTCATATGAATTTTATACAATTTTACATTATTTTTACAATATCATTCATGTAAATCACTACATTCTTGAAAACTGATTTTCCTTTCAGTTAATAAAATAAATTCAAAATGGTCTTAAATGTGTCCAATTCAAGTGAAAATTTGAGTCTAGTTCTTCAAAATGTCTTAAATGTTCATACTAAAATTCATTCCAAAATAAGTTCAATAAGTTTGATTTCAAAGAACAACTTCAATACAGGTCCTATTTTGACCAGTTTGAGTATAAAATTCACCATTATTCAAGTTATCACTAAAAGTTTATAAAACTTTTACACAATATAAAGAACTCACTGACCTATCCATAGATGTATCACATGCTCGATTTAACGCTTTTTACAGAAAGTTATGAATTTTGCAAGTCAGTATAAGAACAAAAGTGCAATATGGAAAATCAAATAAAGGGATTAACTCAAGTTTCATAAAAAAATGTTTTCTTTTTACACCAAAATGTTAATTAAAAATCATGAAATTTTAAGTTTCTCTTAAAATGACTCATCTTATCATGTAAATAAAAATCAATAAAAAAATTCATAAAAAATCAAAATCAAAGAGGTTAATTAATCTCTAATTTTTCACAAGTTTACAAATAAACATGAATTCCAAAGCTCATTCAAGGAGATGAAGATCAAGGAGCATCATGGTGAAGATCAAGATTGAAGATTTGTATAGATCATAGATTTGTATATTTTGTTGTAATAATAACTTTTTGTAAATAGTTATTACATCACTCATTAATAAAAATATGGAGATGTTTATGCATAATTTTCATAAATAATTTCACAACTCTTTTTAAATAAAATGAGCAACCAATGTTACAAATGTTGCATGTTGGGCCCAATATATCATCGTATATGAATCAAATGACCCAATCTCAATTAAGAGGAAAAATTGCAAATCTAACTAAGTTAAATTGTATGATGATCCATCTTACATTTTAAATTGGGCTCTCCATATTCAAATAGATTAATCATATAATTTGACATAATTAGATTGGTAATTATGATCTCCGAATTGATTTTAGGTTGTTTCACGTGTCTCACTTTAAACGGCCAAATTCCAATTAGCCAAACACAATCTCCAAACTTGATCTCAAATTGATCATTTCTCTCTAAATGACTTAATAATCTTCAATGAAGATTATTTCTCAAAAGCCTTCAAATTAGGAAACAAACTTCTAAGACCTCTTGAAAATCATAAACATAATCACTAATTAAGGTGGTTATTTCAATCCTCGATTAATCACTAATTAGAGCGGCTAACTCAAACTTTTCATTTAATCACTAATTAGAGTGATTATCTTTTTTCTTTTGAAGTGAAAATTCATTCATTCATATAAAGTCATACGACATCTACAATAGAAGTCATAAACTGAAATATACACATCAAATTGAAAGAAACTTAATTCTAATATGGCAAAACCACGATCGTCGAGTAGAAATAACCCTTCTAAATACCCTCTTTCACATCGCTATCTGATGCAGTCTTCTACGAGGGAGTCTAACGATCTGATGTAGTTTTGATGTAGAACTAGAGTTGATTCAACCGATTGTACACGAAGTACTGGCCGCCATTGCAATCCCGCACATAATCCTATCAACAAATCAACCTTCAACTGGAGCCAGGGTCCAGACCCCGCTAACACACAAAGAACCAAACTAATAGACCCGCCGTGAAGGGGGTGACTACAAAAACCATAAAGGAGACTAAAGCCATCACACAGATGAGACTTATTAAAAACTGCAAAAAAACGAAAAAAGCAAGAAAATAAACTAGAAACTGCAAAAAGGAGAGAAAGATGGGCTTACCATGGACGAAAACATCCATGGCAGCCCCTCTAGAGGGTTTTCTGTGAAAAGAGGAGAAAGAGAGGAGAGGAGGGGATAGCGGCTAGGGTTTTTTTTGTAGTATCTTATTAGAGTGATTATCTTTAACCTTGGTTAATCACTAATTAAGGTGATTAGCTTAACCTTTCATCATGTTTAATCACTAATTACGGTGATTATCCTAACCTTGGTTAATCACTAATTAAGGTGAATAACTTAACCCTCTTTATTTAATCACTAATTAGAGTGATTATCTTAAACCTTAATAATCGTTAATTAGGGCGATTATTTTCATCATATTTAATCACTAATTAGAGTGATTATCTTAAGCCTTAGTGATCGTTAATTAGGACGATTATTTTTTTCCTATTTAATTAATAATTAGGGTGATTAGCTTAAAACCTTGAATAATCACTAATTAGGGTGATTACTTCTTTCCTTCTTTATTAATCACTAATTAAGGTGGTTATCTTAATTCTTCATATTTAATCACTAATTAAGGTGATTATCTTAATCTCATTTCAATCACAAATTGGAGTGATTACCTTATTCCTAATAGATTTGTTTAATTCTAAAGGTGAGTTATTCATAATCTATTTCTTTTTCTTCCCCAATGGAATTGGCCATTTAGGGTGAGACATAAGATCGAACTACGATGGTTTTGATCCATGAGTGGATTCCAATCCCGCAATGATTGGTACGTAGTGCAACTTCAGTGCTCAAACCTACCATGTACAAATGATATATTGGTCCTAAATAAAAATGGTTGATGTGTATATGTGCAAACTATGTGATTTTTCTTTCTTTTGAATAGCCATGATTACTTTAAAATGGAAAATAACGCATTTAGTAAGAGCCCGTTCTGTAGAACGGAAGAGGAGACGAGTTCCAGACGTTCACACTTCTTAACCTAAACCCCGAACCCTATCTCATGGTATGAAAGACCAATTTTCAAAAAAGCCTCATCCATATGAAGTCATCATCGTTTTAATGGATATTTCTTGAAATTGATTTTAAAATGATTTATTAAATAAATCAGTCCCTATTCAGATATTAATAGGGTGGCGACTTCCAAGTTTTCTAAAACTCATAGTCCAATGAGAGACTTTTGTGGGATTCATATGGTTAATTAAGACAATCAAAAATCGAATACCACACCTGCCATAGAGGACACACTCACACACAGGCAAACAGAAATACACAGCGGAAGACAAACACAACCCCAAAAACGTTGTTAGGTTGATACCATGTTAAGAAGAGGAAGGCTAGATGTGTTTAGGAGAATATGATTGTGTTATATTCAATAATGATTTACAGCAATATATAACACAATACAAAACCCTAAAGCACCTAGCTTCCTAAAACCACGCTAGGAAAGATATACCACAATACTCCTAAAAGATAATTACAAACTAGGAAAATATATTCACAAAATTTCCTTAATACATAGATTGTTTCTCATCGATCATAAGATTGCAATCTAGCCCTTCAGCACAAATAATCTTAAGATTGACAAATAGTGCATGGAAAGAGGTGCAGTTTGTACAGAAAGAATGACATAAACGTTCTTCTTCTTCCTCTCTCATCTTTACTGCATAATTTGACCTGTGTTTACCACTTCTCTCTTTCTCTCTCTTCAACCTCCATTAAAAAAGCTTCAACGCCACCTCAAAACTACGACCTTCTCCGTCTCACCTCGTCGACCTTGCCGACCATACTCCTGTTCACTTTTTCTCCTCCAACTCCCTCTTCATTTTAGTCCTCTCCTCACTTTTCGCGCATATTTCGCCGAGACCTCCTTCGTCCAAAAATGGTCCAACGCCGATGCGCTTTTCGACGATAACTCTGTACTCACTTAGAGAGACATTGATTCTCTCTCCTCGAACTTCGACCGCTTTAGCAAAGTGGAATGTTTGCTTTTTAATCAGCTTATGCATATTTTACTCAAATATTATGCACATTTAGTTCAAACTTAACGCATATTCAGTTAAAAAGTAATGCATATTTAAGTATTGTACTCCCACAAAGTGGAATTTCTCCTTTTCAATAATCTTATGCACATTTAGTTTAGTATTACACACATTTATTTCAAATATTATGCATATTTAATCAAAACGTTATGCATATTCAAATAAAAAAACACATACACATGGAATTCAGAAAAGATGCACCTATAGTTGAAAAATTATGCACCTTTAGTTCAAATAATATGCACATACAATTTTCAGGTTTTGTTGCTCTATTACCGTCGTTGGATTTAATTTACATAGTCAACATTCAGTCTCACCCAACTCATTTTAGGCATCCTTCTCATTTGATCTGATACACCACTTAAGTGTGTTATATCACAATTGACTCCTGAAGAGCGATGACATCACCTTGCTTCTTTGCCATCAAGAAATTCTGCGACGCCTGAAACAGAGATCGTTGGTAATAAACGATTCATCCCTCCTTAATAATCAAAGCTTGTAAAGAAGAACTAGTCAACGTACCTGGAACAAAAGCTCAATACCATCTGACATTAGCCCTAGCATGGGACGTTATCGCAAGTGTTCCACAGCACAAGGGAAGAGAAGATTTTCAGCTTCTGGCCAAATTGATCTGTTCAACAACATGAAATCGTTCGGCACAACGACGGTATATGAAGGTCCTTCCCTCTCGGGAGGAGCAGAAAATTTCGATTTTTGCATCTTGGCATAGGGAGTGTCGACCTCGTCATCATCCACATGGACGATGTGGCGACTTAGTTGTTTCTCGGATACTGTCGATGGAGTCAGCGACGCCTTTATAGACGTCGATCGCTCGGCACGTTCCTTCTCCCTCTCTCTTTTCTTTAGCGCTTCAGTTATAGCCCTATCATCCATCGAGCCTTTTTGCCTTGATTGAGTAGTCTCTGTCGCAATGCAACAACGAAAGGTCAGGGGCATAGTATTGAAAGCGGTGCACAAATATATTTAAAAGAGAAAATCATACCTGACGCCATTAATGAGCAGCTCCCTTGATCAGTAGCAACAATCTTAAACGTACGCTTGTCTACGTCCACTTGTAAAAAAAATTCTGATTTTCGTTTAAAACCTTCTCGACAATCTAGCCCCTTTGGATTAATGTCTGCAAACAGCAAAAAGAAAGACGTAAGCACCGAGTTAACGACAGACGAACGAGAAATATGGATAATAAACGTTACAGACCTTCTACATTCCAGCCTCCTTTTAGGAAGCGTCCTAAGTTGCCCAAAGAACATTTTTTAATGAAGACGTATCGGTTTTTCCAGCCTCTGTCGTTCGACCGTGTTCCTTCGACCAATGCATTCTTTCCAGCCTCTGTCGTTCGACCGTGTTCCTTATGACGGTGGGTAAATTCCCTAAGTCGAAAAATTTCATCAAATCCTCCTCAGACATAGTTGATTGTTCATCGTCAATTTCATTCTTTTCTTCTACTACTTTTTCATTGGTTTTTGCGTTCTCATGTGCCTTAGTGATATTCCTAATATTATGCCTACTTGGAGCCAATGGATGGAAGCAAACGAAATTGAAAGTGCAATTTACCTGATTAGCGACTTAGATCTGACGGACGAACTCCAACGAGTTTTAGAGAGAGCAGAAGTTGGGGAGTTGAGAGAGAAAGAAAATATTTTGCGTGAGTCGATGAATAATCGCTAATAGGATGGCATAGCTTTTTATACACTCGGTTTAATTATCCGCAACGGATAGAAATTAATTGCTAAGCACAAGTTATCTATATTTAAATTTTCATCTTTCCGGCTGACCTTTGAGTTATCTTTTGCAAAACAAGTTCCCGATTTTTATTTTGCATTATCTTCTTGGACAAGTGTTGTAACGTACGTAGACTTGTTGTGACATGTGTTTCAAATGTGCATGTTTCTAGCTATAGGTCTTTCAATTGTCTCATGACTCTTGTGACATCCCCATTTCAACAATTAGTGGCAAACTGTTATGGATAAATTTTACAGGTTGACGTTGACGCTAGGATTAACATCGTGATGCTAACGTGGATTTGAAGCCGCAACTACTTGGCGGAAACCAAGGAAGAATTGGTCATAGCTCGAACTGTTAGTGTGCCCGTTGTGTGTTATTCAAAGACCAGATCAAAGAACACGACATGAAAATAGGAAGAACGTGGGAATTTGTTGGCAACTGACATCCGAGATTCTTGGGATCGCATCAAGGCAGGAGCTACAAAAGGCGCAGAGAACACAAGTTAACAAGCATCTACTTCTACTACTCTCTGAACATTCAAGCATACTAAACACATTTTAACCATTACTTATTGCTTCTTTCTCAGTTACTTTCCACGAATTGTACAAAGATTTATTATTTAGGGTGTATTGACTGTTGTTCACTTCGAACGTCGGTTACATATAGTGGATTGGTGCACTTATATCCACCCGCGGTTTTTTACCCACCTTTATTGGTGTTTTTCCGCGTCATCATCTCATTGTGTTATTCCTTTTTGATCCCCCTTGCATTTATTTCCCCTAAGTCATCTTAATCTAGTTGTTGACGTTCCAATATCATCCTGTGACGTTAAGGCAAAAATCAGCATAAACAATTTGGCGCCCACCGTGGGGCCTACAACCAGATCTTACATCTTTTTACGTTAACAACGAAACGTCCAGACTCGTCCTACGCTAATGGATCCCAATGAATTGCAAACTGCCTATGAGCAAATGAAAGCTCAGATGGAGCATATGAAGAAGGACAACGAGTGCATGTCCTGCGAATTCACCACGTCAAAAGTGCAGGTTCAAAAGTTGCAAGAAGAGTTGGCATCGACAAAGGCGTCCAAGCAGCGGCGTCCTCGCAACATCAACGACGTCTCCAACATGCAGCCTTTTTCTGATGAAGAAAGCACTGACTCCAAAGACAAAGACGATGCTGACGAAGGAGAAGATGAAGCAAATCGGAGCGACCGAACTCCTGAAAACGGTCCACCCAAAGAAGGAGATATTATGGCTAAGAGGATAGCCATGATCGAAAAGCAGAATCGCCAGATGATGCGGCTATTGTCTCAACTTCCGGGAGCTCCAACCCTAAGCATCGTTGAGCATCGAGATGGTTATGCAGCGTCACCGTTCGTTGAAGAGATTGCCAAAGCAGCCCTACCAAAGAAGCTCAATCTCCCCATCCTGACCGCCATCTATGATAGATCTACCGACCCAACGGAGCATGTCGCTCAGTATAAACAGAGGATCTGGCAAACGTCCATACCATGGCATCTAGTCGAAGAGTCCATCTGCAAAACCTTTGGAGCGACGCTGACCGGAACAGCCCTCAAATGGCTCGGATTTCTTAAGCCAGGAAGCATCGACAACTTCTCAACCCGGGTTAACAAGTTCTACAGCGAATTCGAAGGAAGTCGCAGCCTTGAAAGGCAAACCAGCGACTTATATGGCATCGTTCGGAAACCAGGAGAACCTATTCGCGATTATTATAATCTCTTCAATAAAGAAATGATTGGAATCAATGATTTAGATACTAAAACTGCTATTGAATGTTTCAGGAAAGGGCTTGTCCTCAGGTCGAAGTTATACAACCGCCTCACTAAATACCCATGCGCAACGTTCAAAGAAGTCAAATCCAGAGCACTGGCTCAGATGCGGTTAGAAGAGGACGACGCAATTCTCAACACCATATCAACTCTTCACGTATCGGAGAGCTCAAATGATCGCAAGACGTTCACTCCTAAAAAGCATAATTGGAGACCTCATCCGTACAGCCGTCCTACTCAGGTACATAACGTTAACGACATGTCGGAATGTGCAGGTGCAGACGTAAAGACAGATCACAATGCGTATCCAGACGTTGAGTCGTATGGTTTTTCAGTCGACGTTGGAGGTGTGGTCAACGCTTTGACGAAGATCGGCGCTCCTGTTCGTTGGCCAAGAAAAAGCGAACGACCCGACGCTTCGAAAGATCAAACCAAATAGTGTCAGTTCCATCATGACCATAGTCACAGGACCGAAGATTACATAGACCTCAGAAGAGAGGTCGCATTCATGTTGAACAAAGGACATCAGTAAGACCTCCTCAACGATAAAGGGAAAACGTCCTTCGACAAGGACCCGCCAAAACAGAATCCGCATGCATCCTCTTCACATGTTAAGGTAATTAACCACCTCATTTCCCTATAAATACCCCCCGTTTTTTTTTTACTTCAACACACAACAACTTCACAACACAACAATTTAACACAACCTAAACCTAAAACAACTTCACTTAACTCTACAACTTCTAACTCCTAAGAAATTTCAATACTACTCTCCTCCTTAATTTCTCCATCTAATCAAAAGTTATAATTAGTAAGTAAAGAAGTTCATCAAAAGAAAAACAAAAAAAAAGAGTTTAAGTTAGTAATTAAGTGGATTTAGAAACTCACTTAGAAATTAAGAAAATCACAAATAAAGGTAGAAAACTTTGCAAAACCAAGTGCATCATTGAGTTAGCAGGGTAAAGTTAAAGTTCTTGTTATTTTTCTTAATCCTTCTTAATCACCTACTAACTTTCTCTTTGTTTCTTCTTATCATTTTTTAATTTTTGGAGTGATTTGGGTATGTGAAAGTCCTAATAGGTTCCCAACCTTAAATCACCCCACCTAGAATAGTCAACTCAAATGGGGAAACTCTTAGAAAACAATGTGTTCATATGATTTTTCTTAATCAAGTTGTTGTTCATCACCAAAAACATATTTTCATAAAAAAATTCAAGTAGAGTTGTGCATAAACATCTCCATAAAAAGAAAATGTGATGCTGTAATTATGGTCAGTTTTAATTTTGTAATTCATTTTATTTTTCGTCTGCATCAACAAAATAGTTTATAGGATGTAATATTTTTTGTATGAAGTTCAAGATGTTTGAAGCAACTGAACTTTAGAATTTCTAAAAAAATAATTTTGGACAGATAATTAAAAATCATAAAATTTTATTGTGCAAAACTGATTTTGTCCAGTACCACATAAGCTTGTCTTGACAATAAAGTTTAAAAAATAATCATTTAGACAAAACTAATAACATCAACTTTAAGATAGACATCAGTAGCTTTCCAAAAACATAAAAATCATGTTCATATTAATTTTATACAATTTTATATTATTTTTACAAAAACTTTCATGTAAATCACTAAATTCCAGAAAACTGATTTTCTCATCAGTTAAGAAAATGAATAAAAAAGGATCTTACAAATGTCCAATTCAAGTGAAAATTTTCATTCTAGTTCTTAAAAGTGTCTAGAATGTTCATACCAAAATTTATTTCAAAATAAGTTCAGAAAGCTAGATTTCAAATAACAAATTGGATAAAAGTCCTGTTTTGACCGATTTTAGCATAAAATTCACCATAATTCGATTTCTCACTAAAAGTTTGTGAAATTTTAATACAACATAAAGAATTCACTTACCTATCCATAGGTGTATGACATGCTCAATTTTACGCTTTCTATAGAAAGTTATAATTTTTATAAGTCAGGACAAGGACAAAAGTGAAATCTGAAAAATAAAATAGAGTGATTAACTCAAGTTTCATAAAAAATATTTTCTTTTCATAAGAAAATGTTAATTAAAAGCCATGAAATTTTAAGTTTTTCTTAAAATGGTTCATTTTTATTATGTAAATAAAAATCAATTAAAATCATCATAAAAATTCAAAATCAAAGAGGTTAATTAATCTCTAATTTTCACAAGTTTACAAATAAACATGAAATCCAAAGCCCATTCAAGAGGATGAAGATCATGGAGCATCATGGTGAAGATCAAGATTGAAGACTTGTTTAGATCATAGATTTTGTACATATTGTTGTAATAATAATTTCTTTGTAAATTGTTATTACATCACTCATTAATAAAAAATATGGAGATGTTTATGCATAATTTTCATAAATAATTCCACATTTTTTTTTTGATAAAATGAGCAACCAATGTTACAAATGTTGCATGTTGGGCCCAATATATCATAGTATATAAATTAAATGACCCAATTTAAATTAAGATGAAAAATTACAAATCTAACTAAGTTAAATTGTATGATGATCCATCTTACATTTTAAATGTGTTCTCCATCTTCAAATGGATCAATTATATAATTTGACATAATAAGATTGGTAATTATGATCTCCGAATTGATTTTAGGTCGTTTCATGTGTCTCACTTTAAATGGCCAAATTCCAATTAGCCAAACACAATCTCCAAATTTGATCTCAAATTGATCATTTTCCTCAAAATGACTTAATAATCTTCAATTAAGATTATTTCTCAAAAAGCCTTTAATTAGGAAGCAAACCTCTTTTCCTAAGACCTCTTGAAAATTATAAACGTGATCACTAATTGAAGTGATTATTTCAATCCTAAAAATTTGATCACTAAGTAGGGTCGGGTGATTATTTTCCTCCTAAGTATAATCACTAATTAGGGTGATTGTCTTAAACCTTGGTTAATCGCTAATTAGGGTGATTAGCTTAACCTTTCATCATATTTAATTACTAATTAAGGTGATTATCCTAAATAATCACTAATTAGGGTGATTGTCTTAAACCTTGGTTAATCGCTAATTAGGGTGATTAGCTTAACCTTTCATCATATTTAATTACTAATTAAGGTGATTATCCTAACCTTTCTTTTAATCGCTAATTGAGGTGATTAATTTATTCTTTCATATTGAATCACAAATTAGAGTGATTATCTTAAACCTTAATAATCGCTAATTTGGGAGATTAACTCAAACTCTTCATTTAATCACTAATTAGAGTGATTATCTTAAACCTTAATAATTGTTAATTAGGGCGATTATTTTTTCTCATTTAATCACTAATTAGAGTGATTATCTTAAGCCTTGAATAATCACTAATTAGGGTGATTGTATTAACCTCCATTTTTAATCGCTAATTAAGGTGATTATCTTAATCTTCCTTCATATTTAATCACGAATTAAAGTGGTTATCTTAATCTCATTTCAATCACTAATTGGAGTGATTACCTTATTCCTAATAGATTTGTCTGATTCTAAAAGATGAGTTTATCATAATCTATTCTTTCCTTTTCTTCCCCCAGTGGAATTGGCTAATTAAGGTGAGACATAAGATCGAACTACGATGGTTTTGATCCATGAGTGGATTCCAATCACGCAATGATTGGTACGTAGTGCAACTTCAGTGCTCAAACCTACCATGTACAAATGATATAGTGGTCCTAAATAAAAAATGGTTGATGTGTATATGTGCAAATTATGTGATTTTTCTTTCTTATGAATAGTCGTGATTACATTAAAATGGAAAATAACGCATTTAGTAAGAGCCCGTTCTGTAGAACGAAAGTGGAGACGAGTTCCAGACGTTTGCACCTCTTAACCTAATCTCGGAACCCTATCTCATGGTATGAAAGACCAATTTTCAAAAAAGCCTTATCCATATGAAGTCATTATCGTTTTAAATGGCATTTCTTGAAATTGATTTTAAAACTATTTATTAAATAAATCTGTCCCTATTCAGATATTAATAGAGTGGCGACCTCCAAGTTTTCTAAAACTCATAGCCAATGAGAGACTTTTGTGGGATTCAGACAGTTAATTAAGACAGTAAAAAATCAAATACCACAGATGGATTAGTCATTACTTTGACGGTTAGTAACTGCCTGTTGCGACGAGTATTGGTCGACGGCTGCAGCTCCGCCAACATCCTGTTCAAAAGCGCCCTAGAGGGCATGGGTCTTGATGACAGAGACATAACGAAAAAGTCAATAGTCCTGGTAGGATTTAGCGGAGAAATGCAACAAACAATAGGAGATATCGTTCGGCCTACTTACGCCAAAGGAGTAAACTTGCAAACCAAATTCCACGTCCTTGACTGCCCATCAGCATACAACGTCATCCTCGGCACACCTTGGATCCATTAGATGAAAGCAGTACCGTCTACATATCATCAGACGCTCAAGTTCCCCACTAAATGGGGCGTCCAAGAAATCAAAGAAGAACAAAAGGCTGCCCGGGAGTGCTATAGCTCGTCGCTCAAACCGCCAAATGTGACCATCTAGCAATTAACGAGTGGATCAGTACCAGACAAACCTGACGAACAACAAATTGATGAAGTGGTGCTTGATCTAGGTGCGTCGTACGAATTGGAGCGACCCTGCCACTCGAACTATGGAACCAGGTAATTGAATTTTTGAAAGCTAACCAAGATTGCTTTGCATGGTCCCATGAAGATATGACAGGTATTAGCCCGGACGTGATCACCCACAAGTTGAACGTTGACCTGGAGCACATATCTGTCAACCAGAAGCGTTGCAAGTTCGCACCTGAGCGCAATCAGATCATAAACAATGAAGTCCATAAGCTGATTGACACAGGTAAAGTGAGAGAAGTCAAGTATCCTGACTGGTTAGCTAACGTCGTTGTCGTTAGCAAGAAAAATGGTAAGTGGAGAGTGTGTATCAATTTTTTCACCTTCTTCAAACCCGAATTCACCACCTCATTTCCCTATAAATACCCCCCATTTTTTTACTTCAACACACAACAACTTCACAACACAATAATTTAACACAACCTAAACCTAAAACAACTTCACTTAACTCTACAACTTCTAACTCCTATGAAATTTCAATACTACTCTCCTCCTCCTTAATTTATCCATCTAAGTAAAAGTTATAATTAGTAAGTAAAGAAGTTCATCAATAGAAAAACAAAAAAAAGAGTTTAAGTTAGTAATTAAGTGGATTTAGAAACTCACTTAGAAATTAAGAAAATCACAAATAAAGATTGAAAACTTTGCAAAAGGAAGTGCATCATTGAGTTAGCAGGGTAAAGTTAATGTTTTTGTTATTTTTCTTAATCCTTCTTAATCACCTACTAACTTTCTCTTTGTTTCTTCTTATCATTTTTAAATTTTTGGAGTGATTTGGGTATGTGGAAGTCCAAATAGGTTCCCAACCTTAAATCACCCCACCTAGAATAGTCAACTCAAATGGGGAAACTCTTAGAAAACAATGTGTTCATGTGATTTTTCCTAATCAAGTTGTTGTTCATCACCAAAAACATGTTTTCATAAAAAAATTCAAGTACAGTTGTGCATAAACATCTCCATAAAAAGAAAATGTGATTATGGCTAGTTTTAATTTTGTAATTATGGCTAGTTTTAATTTTGTAATTCATTTTATTTTTCGTCTGCATCAACAAAATATTTTATAGGATGTAATATTTTTTGTATGAAGTGAAAGATGTTTGAAGCAACTTAACTTTAGAATTTCTAAAAAAAGAATTTTGCACAAATAACTAAAAATCATAAAATTTTATTGTGCAAAACTGATTTTGTCCAGTACCACATAATCTTGTCTTGTCAATAAAGTTTAAAATATAATCATTTAGACAAAACTAAAAACATTAACTTTAAGGTAGACATCAGTAGCTTACCAAAAACATAAAAATCATGTTCATATGAATTTTATACAATTTTATATTATTTTTACAAAAACTTTCATGTAAATCACTAAGTTCCAGAAAACTGATTTTCTCTTCAGTTAAGAAAATGAATAAAAAAGGATCTTAAAAATGTTCATTTCAAGTAAAAATTTCCATTCTAGTTCTTAAAAGTGTCTAGAATGTGCATACCAAAATTTATTTGAAAATAAGTTCAGAAAGTTGGATTTTAAATAACAAATTGGATAAAGGTCCTGTTTTGACCAATTTTAGCAAAAAATTCACCATAATTCGATTTCTCACTAAAAGTTTGTGACATTTTGATACAACATAAAGAATTCACTTACCTATCCATAGGTGTACGACATTCTCAATTTTACGCTTTCTTTACAAAGTTATGATTTTTATAAGTCAGTACAAGGACAAAAGTGCAATCTGAAAAATGAAATAGAGTGATTAACTCAAGTTTCATAAAAAATGTTTTCTTTTCATACGAAAATGTTAATTAAAAGCCATGAAATTTTAAGTTTTTCTTAAAATGGTTCATTTTTATTATGTAAATAAAAATCAATAAAAATCATCATAAAAATTCAAAATCAAAGAGGTTAATTAATCTCTAATTTTCACAAGTTTACAAATAAACATGAATTCCAAAGCCCATTCGAGAGGATGAAGATCAAGGAGCATCATGGTGAAGATCAAGATTGAAGACTTGTTTAGATCATAGATTTTATACATATTGTTGTAATAATAATTTCTTTGTAAATAGTTATCACATCACTCATTAATAAAAAATATGGAGATGCTTATAAATAATTTTCATAAATAATTCCACAATTATTTTTGATAAAATGAGCAACCAATGTTACAAATGTTGCATGTTGGGCCCAATATATCATAATATATAAATTAAATGACCAAATTTTAATTAAGAGGAAAAATTGCAAATCTAACTAAGTTAAATTGTATGATGATCCATCTTACATTTTAAATGTGTTCTCCATCTTCAAATAGATCAATTATATAATTTGACATAATTAGATTGGTAATTATGATCTCCGAATTGATTTTAGGCCGTTTCACGTGTCTCACTTTAAATGGCCAAATTCCAATTAGCCAAACACAATCTCCAAATTTAATCTCAAATTGATCATTTTCCTCAAAATGACTTAATAATCTTCAATTAAGATTACTTCTCAAAAAGCCTTCAATTAGGAAGCAAACCTCTTTTCCTAAGACCTCTTGAAAATTATAAACGTGATCACTAATTGAAGTGATTATTTCAATCCTAAAAATTTGATCACTAAGTAGGGCCGGGTGATTATTTTCCTCCTAAGTATAATCACTAATTAGGGTGATTGTCTTAAACCTTGGTTAATCGTTAATTAGGGTGATTAGCTTAACCTTTCAGCATATTTAATTACTAATTAAGGTGATTATCCTAACCTTTCTTTTAATCGCTAATTGAGGTGATTAATTTAATCTTTCATATTAAATCAGAGTCATTATCTTAAACCTGAATAATTGCTAATTTGGGAGATTAACTCAAACTCTTCATTTAATCACTAATTAGAGTGATTATCTTAAACCTTAATAATCGTTAATTAGGGCGGTTATTTTTTCTCATTTAATCACTAATTAGAGTGATTATCTTAAGCCTTGAATAATCACTAATTAGGGTGATTATATTAACCTCCATTTTTAATCGCTAATTAAGGTGATTATCTTAATCTTCCTTCATATTTAATCACCAATTGAAGTGGTTATCTTAATCTCATTTCAATCACTAATTGGAGTGATTACCTTATTCCTAACAGATTTGTCTAATTCTAAAAGGTGAGTTATTCATAATCTATTCTTTCCTTTTCTTCCCCCAGTGGAATTGGCTATTTAGGGTGAGACATAAGATCGAACTACGATGGTTTTGATCCATGAGTGGATTCCAATCACGCAATGATTGGTACGTAGTGCAACTTCAGTGCTCAAACCTACCATGTACAAATGATATAGTGGTCCTAAATAAAAGATGGATGATGTGTATATGTGCAAATTATGTGATTTTTATTTCTTTTGAATAGTTGTGATTACTTTAAAATGGAAAATAACGCATTTAGTAAGAGCCCGTTTTGTAGAATGGAAGAGGAGACGAGTTCCAGACGTTTGCACCTCTTAACCTAATCCCCGAACCCTATCTCGTGGTATGAAAGACCAATTTTCAAAAAAGCCTTATCCATATGAAGTCATCATCGTTTTAAATGGCATTTCTTGAAATTGATTTTAAAACGATTTATTAAATAAATTTGTCCCTATTCAGATATTAATAGGGTGGCGGCTTCCAAGTTTTCTAAAACTCATAGTCCAATGAGAGACTTTTGTGGGATTCAGACCGTTAATTAAGACAGTAAAAAAATCGAATACCACAGATGGATTAGTCATTACTTTGACGGTTAGTAACTGCCTATTGCGAAGAGTATTGGTCGACGGCTGCAGCTCCGCCAACATCCTGTTCAAAAGCGCCCTAGAGGGCATGGGTCTTGATGAGAGAGACATAACGAATAAGTCAATAGTCCTGAAAGGATTTAGCGGAGAAATGCAACAAACAATAGGAGATATTGTTCTGCCTACTTACGCCAAAGGAGTAAACTTGCAAACCAAATTCAACGTCCTTGACTACCCATCAGCATACAACGTCATCCTCGGCACACCTTGGATCCATAAGATGAAAGCAGTACCGTCTACATATCATCAGACGCTCAAGTTCCCCACTAAATGGGGCGTCCAAGAAATCAAAGAAGAACAAAAGGCTGCCCGGGAGTGCTATCTTGCAATTAACGAGTGGATCAGTACCAGACAAACCTAATGAACAACAAATTGATGAAGTGGTGCTTGATCCAGGTGTGTCGTTCGAATTGGAGCGACCCTGCCACTCGAACTATGGAACCAGGTAATTGAATTTTTGAAAGCAAACCAAGATTGCTTTGCATGATCCCATGAAGATATGACAGGTATTAGCCCGGACGTGATCACCCACAAGTTGAACGTTGACCCGGAGCACATATCTGTCAACCAGAAGTGTCGCAAGTTCGCACCTGAGCGCAATCAGATCATAAACAACGAAGTCCATAAGCTGATTGACACAGGTAAAGTGAGAGAAGTCAAGTATCCTGACTGGTTAGCTAACGTCGTTGTCGTTAGCAAGAAAAATGGTAAGTGGAGAGTGTGTATCGATTTTTTTACCTTCTTCAAACCCGAATTCACCACCTCATTTCCCTATAAATACCCCCCATTTTTTTACTTCAACACACAACAACTTCACAACACAACAATTTAACACAACCTAAACCTAAAACAACTTCACTTAACTCTACAACTTCTAACTCCTAAGAAATTTCAATACTACTCTCCTCCTCCTTAATTTCTCCATCTAAGCAAAAGTTATAATTAGTAAGTAAAGAAGTTCATCAAAAGAAAAACAAAAAAAAGAGTTTAAGTTAGTAATTAAGTGGATTTAGAAACTCACTAAGAAATTAAGAAAATCACAAATAATGGTAGAAAACTTTGCAAAATGGAAGTGCATCATTGAGTTAGCAGGGTAAAGTTAAATTCCTGTTATTTTTCTTAATCCTTTTTAATCACCTACTAACTTTCTCTTTGTTTCTTCTTATCATTATAAATTTTTGGAGTGATTTGGGTATGTGGAAGTCCTAATAGGCTCCCAACCTTAAATCACCCCACCTAGAATAGTCAACTCAAATGGGGAAACTCTTAGAAAATAATGTGTTCATGTTATTTTTCTTAATCAAGTTGTTGTTCATCACCAAAAACATGTTTTCATAAAAAAATTCAAGTAGAGTTGTGCATAAACATCTCCATAAAAAGAAAATGTGATGCTGTAATTATGGTTAGTTTTAATTTTGTAATTCATTTTATTTTTCGTCTGCATCAACAAAATATTTAATAGGATGTAATATTTTTTGAATGAAGTTAAAGATGTTTGAAGCAACTGAACTTTAGAATTTCTAAAAAAAGAATTTTGCACAGATAACTAAAAATCATAAAATTTTATTGTGCAAAACTGATTTTGTCCAGTACCACATAATCTTGTCTTGTCAATAAAGTTTAAAATATAATCATTTAGACAAAACTAAAAACCTTAACTTCAAGGTAGACATCAGTAGCTTTCCAAAAACATTAAAATCATATTCATATGAATTTTATACAATTTTAAATTATTTTTACAAAAGCTTTCATGTAAATCACTAAGATCCAGAAAACTGATTTTCTTTTCAGTTAAGAAAATGAATAAAAAAGGATCTTAATAATGTCCAATTCAAGTGAAAATTTCCATTCTAGTTCTTAAATGTGTCTAGAATGTGCATACCAAAATTTATTTCAAACTAAGTTCAGAAAGTTGGATTTGTAATAACAAATTGGATAAAGGTCCTGTTTTGACCGATTTTAGCAAACAATTCATCATAATTCGATTTCTCACTAAAAGTTTGTGAAATTTTGATACAACATAAATAATTCACTTACCTATCCATAGGTGTTCGACATTCTCAATTTTACACTCCCTATAGAAAGTTATGATTTTTATAAGTCAGTACAAGGACAAAAGTGCAATCTGAAAAATGAAATATAGTGATTAACTCAAGTTTCATAAAAAAATGTTTTCTTTTCATACGAAAATGTTAATTAAAAGCCATGAAATTTTAAGTTTTTCTTAAAATGGTTCATTTTCATTATGTAAATAAAAATCAATAAAAATCATCATAAAAATTCAAAATCAAAGAGGTTAATTAATCTCAAATTTTCACAAGTTTACAAATAAACATGAATTCCAAAGCCCATTCAAGAGGATGAAGATCAAAGAGCATCATGGTGAAGATCATGATTGAAGACTTGTTTAGATCATAGATTTTGTACATATTGTTGTAATAATAATTTCTGTGTAAATAGTTATTACATCACTCATTAATAAAAAATATGGAGATGCTTATGCATAATTTTCATAAATAATTCCACAATTATTTTTGATAAAATGAGCAACCAATGTTACAAATGTTGCATGTTGGGCCCAATATATCATAGTATATAAATTAAATGACCCAATTTTAATTAAAAGGAAAAATTGCAAATCTAACTAAGTTAAATTGTATGATGATCCATCTTACATTTAAAATGTGTTCTCCATCTTCAAATGGATCAATTATATAATTTGACATAATAAGATTGGTAATTATGATCTCCGAATTGATTTTAGGCCGTTTCACGTGTCTCACTTTAAATGGCCAAATTCCAATTAGCCAAACACAATCTCCAAATTTAATCTCAAATTGATCATTTTCCTCAAAATGACTTAATAATCTTCAATTAAGATTATTTCTCAAAAAGCCTTCAATTAGGAAGCAAACCTCTTTTCCTAAGACCTCTTGAAAATTATAAACGTGATCACTAATTGAAGTGATTATTTCAATCCTAAAAATTTGATCACTAACTGGGGTCGGGTGATTATTTTCCTCCTAAGTATAATCACTAATTAGGGTGATTGTCTTAAACCTTGGTTCGTTAATTAGGGTGATTAGCTTAACCTTTAATCATATTTAATTACTAATTAAGGTGATTATCCTAACCTTTCTTTTAATCGCTAATTGAGGTGATTAATTTAATCTTTCATATTAAATCACAAATTAGAGTCATTATCTTAAATCTTAATAATCGCTAATTTGGGAGATTAACTCAAACTCTTCATTTAATCACTAATTAGAGTGATTATCTTAAACCTTAATAATCGTTAATTAGGGCGGTTATTTTTTCTCATTTAATCACTAATTAGAGTGATTATCTTAAGCCTTGAATAATCACTAATTAGGGTGATTATATTAACCTCCATTTTTAATCGCTAATTAAGGTGATTATCTTAATCTTCCTTCATATTTAATCACCAATTAAAGTGGTTATCTTAATCTCATTTCAATCACTAATTGGAGTGATTACCTTATTCCTAATAGATTTGTCTAATTCTAAAAGGTGAGTTATTCATAATCTATTCTTTCCTTTTCTTCCCCCAGTGGAATTGGCTATTTAGGGTGAGACATAAGATCGAACTACGATGGTTTTGATCCATGAGTGGATTCCAATCACGCAATGATTGGTACGTAGTGCAACGTCAGTGCTCAAACCTACCATGTACAAATGATATAGTGGTCCTAAATAAAAAATGGATGATGTGTATATGTGCAAATTATGTGATTTTTCTTTCTTTTGAATAGTTGTGATTACTTTAAAATGGAAAATAACGCATTTAGTAAGAGCCCGTTCTGTAGAACGGAAGAGGAGACGAGTTCCAGATGTTTGCACTTCTTAACCTAATCCCCGAACCCTATCTCGTGGTATGAAAGACCAATTTTCAAAAAAGCCTTATCCATATGAAGTCATCATCGTTTTAAATGGCATTTATTGAAATTGATTTTAAAATGATTTATTAAATAAATTTGTCCCTATTCAGATATTAATAGGGTGGCGACTTCCAAGTTTTCTAAAACTCGTAGTCCAATGAGAGACTTTTGTGGGATTCAGACCGTTAATTAAGACAGTAAAAAATCGAATACCACAGATTGATTAGTCATTACTTTGACAGTTAGTAACTGCCTGTTGCGACGAGTATTGGTCGACGGATGCAGCTCCGCCAACATCCTGTTCAAAAGCGCCCTAAAGGGCATGGGTCTTGATGACAGAGACATAACGAAGAAGTCCATAGTCCTGGTAGGATTTAGCGGAGAAATGCAGTAAACAATAGGAGATATCGTTCTGCCTACTTACGCCAAAGGAGTAAACTTGCAAACCAAATTCAACGTCCTTGACTGCCCATCAGCATACAACGTCATCCTCGGCACACCTTGGATCCATAAGATGAAAGCAGTACCGTCTACATATCACTAGACGCTCAAGTTCCCCACTAAATGGGGCGTCCAAGAAATCAAAGAAGAACAAAATGCTGCCCGGGAGTGCTATAGCTCGTCGCTCAAACCGCCAAAGGTGACCATCTGGCAATTAACGAGTGAATCAGTACCAGACAAACCTGACGAACAACAAATTGATGAAGTGGTGCTTGATCCAGGTGTGTCGTACGAATTGGAGCGACCCTGCCACTCGAACTATGGAACCAGGTAATTGAATTTTTGAAAGCTAACCAAGATTGCTTTGCATGGTCCCATGAAGATATGACAGGTATTAGCCCGGACGTGATCACCCACAAGTTGAACGTTGACCCGGAGCACATATCTGTCAACCAGAAGCGTCGCAAGTTCGCACCTGACCGCAATCAGATCATAAACAACGAAGTCCATAAGCTGATTGACACAGGTAAAGTGAGAGAAGTCACGTATCCTGACTGGTTAGCTAACGTCGTTGTTATTAGCAAGAAAAATGGTAAGTGGAGAGTGTGTATCGATTTCACGGACCTGAACAAAGCCTGCCCAAAGAACCCATTTCCGCTTCCGCATATAGACGCAATGGTAGATGCGACGGCAGGTCATGAGATCTTGACGCTCATGGAAGCATATTCTGGTTACAACCAAATCCTCATGCACCCCGACGACCAGGAGAAAACGGCGTTCGTCACCGACAAAGGTATTTATTGTTATAAGGTTATGCCCTTTGGACAAGAAAATGCAGGTGCAACGTATCAACGGTTGGTTAATCAAATGTTCAAAGAACAACTTAGCGACACAATGGAAGTCTATTTTGACAACATGCTGGTCAAATCTCAGAAGGCAGACGATCACATTCAGCACTTATCAGAAGCGTTCAATGTTCTTAGGATATACGGTATGAAACTTAACCCTATTAAATGTACATTCGGAGTTGCTGCGGGAAAATTCTTAGGTTACATTGTGACGCAAAGAGGAATCGAAGCAAGCCCTGACCAGATCAAGGCATAGATAAACATCCAATCACCACGGAACATCAAGGAAATACAAAAGTTGATAGGACGTGTTGTGCGCTTAACCGATTCATATCTAAGTCGTCCGACAAATATCATTTGTTCTATGACGTCCTAAGGATAAATAAGGGATTTGACCGGACGAAAGAGCTTGAAGACGCTCTACAGGCACTGAAGCAATATTTAGCCACTCCACTTTTCCTATCCAAACCAAGCGACGGTGAGACGCTACAACTTTACCTTGTCATCAGTAAAACATCAGTGAGTGTTGTCTTGACCAGAGAAGCAGAGAGCCAACAACTCCCTATTTATTACGTTAGTAATTCTCTGTTAGACGCAGAGACCAGGTACTCCTCCCTTGAATAACATGTGCTAGCCTTATTCACTGCTGTCAAACAGTTAAGGCATTATTTTGAGAAGCATATTATTGTTGTCATGACTAACTATCCGATAAAAAGTGTCCTGCGTACGCCAAAACTAATAGGCCGCATGAGCAAGTGGGCGATTGCATTGAGTGGATACGACATCAAGTATTTACCCCGAACGGCAATTAAGTCGCAAGCCTTGGCTGATTTTGTGGCAGACTTCAGTCCAGAGTTAGAGAAGTTGGCAAATGAAGAAATCGCTCGCATCAATCACATCAGCAATGACGCTTGTACCTTATTTATTGACAGATCGTCTAACTATCGTGGTGCAGGTCTAGGTGTTGTACTGAAGTCACCACAAAGGGACAAGATAGTACAAGCAGTATGTTGCGACTTCAAGGCAACTAATAATGATGCGGAGTACGAAGCGTTAATTGCAGGGATGGCCTTGGCTAGTGACTTGGGGGCAAAGTCGCTGAAAGTATACAGTGACTCACTCCTTATAGTCAGTCATCTCAAAGGAGAATTCACCGCTAAAGACTCAAAAATGGCGTCATACTTGGAGCTCGCAAAGGATAAAAGTAAGCTATTTAACCCCTTCTGTATAGTGCAGGTACCAAGAGACCAAAACACTCAAGATGAGGCGCTCGCCAACTTAGGGTCATCATTGAGAGACTCGTCGTTTACATCCGTCCCAATTGTCCATCTCATGGCGCCAGCAATAAGTATGCCACCAGAAATAGCAGACGTCGCCGCCGCTACGATAGACAACGATGAAGACCATATGAGCGGCACGAACAGTGACGACGACGAGGTAAGTGTTGACTGGACCAAACCAATTATATAATATTTAACCAATGACGTGTTGCCAGATAACAAAGCAGAAGCGAGAAAATTGCGCTTCAAAGCGTCCAGATTCATAGTTATCCAAGGAGTGTTGTTCAAAAAATCCGTAGCTGGACCAAGGTGTTTGGAGAAGTGTCAATGGAATCAAGTTCTACAAGACCTCCATGAAGGAACATGCAGTAACCACTCCGGGGGACGCAGCTTGTCCATTCGCGCGTTAAGGATGGGTTACTATTGGCCAACAATGAACCAGGACGGAATCAAATATGTCACGAAATGTGATAGCTATCAATGACACGCAGGTATGACGCACAAACCTTTTAAAATTTTACGTCCAACTCTAACTCCTTGGCCTTTTATGAAATGGGGAATGGACATAGTTGGTAAGCTACCTCCAGCCCAGAACAAAAGGTCTTTATTGTTATTTCACTAGGAGCACTACAAGAGGGGGGTCAATTGTATGTGTAGAAATAAACGTACTTTTTGCGGAATTATAAAAATAAAACAATAAAACAAGCTAAAGGAACACAAGGGATTTTTACGAGGATAACTTCTTGGGCCAAACAAGAAGAAACAACCTCGCCACTAGGGATTTTAAACTCAACTCTTCCACTAATTAGGCCAAACAACTTTGTTACAACCTCACTTTACTCTCGGGCCACACCTTGAGTTCCTAAACTCAAGTTCCTGAACAACTGTTCACTTAACAGCAGTTCCTCTCAACTTCACTTGAAGTTTTCTCACTTTAACTTGCTTCACTCAAAGCTTCTCTCTTACAGGACACTCAAAATCTCCTTACCCCAAAACCAAAATTACAATGATCCATAAAGCTTAGTGGAATAGAGTAAGAAGGCAAAAAACAAATGGCTTATAAGAGAATGAAGGCACTAACACTTTAATTAGTTAAACTCACTTAATCAGTTGGTCAAACACAAAATAGAACTTAATTAGACATACGTATTTATAGCAGTGATTAAGTAAAACATGGGATAAAAACATGTGATAGTGGATTAACCGTATTCCCATGATGTTCCTAAACTAGAGGAACATGTTCCATTTCCCACCCATGAAACCCACGATCTTTTTTAACGTGTGTAAAAGATAAATACTGCTTCCTTAATTTTAGCATTTGCTTGTGCAACCAACATAAATCTGATTTTTAATTAAAAATTATTTTAATTAATAAAACCAAAATTTAATCCTTTTATCAAAATAATATCTTTAAAATATTTTCATTTAAAACCGAAAAAGGATTTTTATTTTTCAACAAAGATAAAATCTTTTCCTAAAAAGATTTTCCTTAAAATCATATTTTTATTAAATAAAAAACGGTTTCCTATTTTTTAGGCTTTAATATTTCAACCGACACAAAATAACTGTTGCACCATATAATATATGTCTAGTTCCTTTAGTTTCATTAGTTTCTTTTAACTTTACTTAACGGTACCAGTACTTCTGTTCCTTTTAAAGGAACAGACAGACATTCTTTTTTTAAATTGCCATTATTCCTTACCATAACTTACTCGTTCCATACATAGGAACTAAAAATAAAAGCCTTACTTTGATTCTTTTGCTCCAATGCATCTCTAGTATCAGTTCCTTGAGCATCTTCACTTAGTCTTCAAAATCCAAACTTGATTTGTTCCTTAGACTTAGTATTCTCTTTGCTCAATCATTCACTTAACAACTTGTAACTTAGTTTGTATCTTTGTTCTTTTGTCATCATCAAAACTAGGGTTCAACAATTTCCCCCATTTTTGATGATGACAACAAAGTTACAAATTAAGGAAGATAAAAACAATAAATACAATAAGATAATCCAAGATAATAATAAAATTTATACTATAAGGTCAGATTAAGGATTTAATTTTCTAATTTTTTCAATTTTTTCAACTTAGTTTGTTCCTCGTATCTTTTCCCCCTTTGCCATCCTCAAAAAGATCAAACTCTTGGTGATTTTGGGAAGACTGATTTTTGCAAACCTTAAGATCATAAACAAGCACCAAAATTTGGTTAAGTTAGGAACCAAAGGTTAGACTTGCTCAAACATCAATCACATAATACTAGCCATTCCAAGTAAGAAATTATGCAATCATATAAAAAACAAAGACAAATAGCAAAGTCATTATATTTATAGCACTTGTTCCAAAAGATTACAAAAGAAAAAGGGAAAAAAGAAAAACAAAAGAAACAGAAGCTAAGAGTTCCTATTCCTTTAAGAGAAACAGGAACTTAAACATTAGGTTAGGGAGAGGATTGGTGTTCCTCAACTACTTCTTCTTCAACCACTTCCTCCAGTTTCTTCATCACCTCCTCATGATGACCATCCATTTGCTTCTTCAAGGAGTTCATTGCTTGGACCATTATCTCCATATTCTTTTGATGCTCAATCACCGTATCACTAAGGACCTTGATTAACCCCGTCATTTTATCAATTTTGCTATCTAGGGTCCAGTGTAGGTGGTTATAGAACTTAATCATGTGTTGAGGAGGAAGACACACTTCATTGACCCACCCATACTCATTTGAAGGAACTTGTTCCTTGCCTTTAGAACCAGAGTCAGTTGGGAGTTGAGGAGGAGGCACAGGTGTGTTTTCTTTAGATGGTATTGCTGTTCCTGTGAGAGGAATAGAAGGAGAAGAATCTGTATATTGAGTAGGGAGAAATGGAGGAGTGGGTGATAATGTATCAGAAGTGGAGGCAAATGGGTTTGGCTCATTTATAGAAACCTTCATTTGTTCATAACTGGAAGGAACAGAGAAGGTGGAGGGAGAAATGGAAGGGATACTTGTGATGGAGATAGGCAGTGAAGGAGGACAAGTAGGAGTAAGGAGTTCCTTAGGAGAGTTGTGAGGTTGTTCCTCTTCATCAGAAAGGATCAATGTAGCGTCCTCATTGGAAGGAACATGGACAGTTTTTGCAACTCTCAGCCTTGTACTCTTCTTTAAGGAAGGATCTTTCTTAGGAACTGGTTTGGTGGACTTTTTGGTTTGGGCTTTTGGTTTCTTTTTGGATGGTTCCTCTGGTTCATCAACTTTAGGAACTTGTTCCTCCAAGATTACTTCTACTGGTTCCTCTTCCACTGCCACATGCAGTTTTCTCTTTTGAGAGGAACTCGGAGCAATCCTACCCTGAGTCAAGATCCCATCTTGGACAGATAGATCCAAGCCATATAATATTTTCTCATTCAAAATATTTCCTTGTTTGATCCCCAAGGTAGGCCAACCAGTTGTTTTTATTTTAAAGTGAGTGAGAAGAGAATTAGTTAAGGCTCCATATCCAACAACAAAATGATTTTCAATGCAATGGGTTAGATGTTGAATAAAGAGAGAGGGAAAGTTAATTTGGATGTGGTGGTCAAGGCAAAACATGTAGCACATGTCAAGGAGGCCAACCTCATTCCTTTTTTCAATGCGAGGAATGAGTTTCCTCCAAACAAGGTTGACTAGGATTTTATTGAGAGGAGTGAGGACATTGTGATTCAATTTTGTTTGCTCAGTGGTTACCCCAAAGTATTGAACTACATCATCTTGGGAAAACTTAGGAAATGACACAGTTCCTTTCCGCTTGAAATACAAATCAGTTCCTTTACAAGGAACTTCCTAAATCTTTCCTAGGGTTTCTTGGGTAAACTTAATTTTCTTCCCCCTAACCTCAATGGTGCACACTCTGTAATCCCCCACAATTTTTTCAATTTGATAAATATATTTAGAGTATATTTATATATGTTTTAGTATTTAAATAATTAATTTCTTAAAATGTTGACTATTTTTAAAGTCAAAGGATTATTTAATGTTTTTAAATAATCAAATATTTTATTGAATCATACTTTGAAATATATTTAATATTTAATTAGCTAGTTGAGTTGAGTACAAATATTTTAATATTAGGTAGAGGAGCCCAAACCTCCATAACTTTTTATATGATAACCTTTTATTAAACCAACCCATTAAGCCCAATTTTCTTTTGGACCCCTAATGGGGGGAAACTATAAATACTCCCCTCAATAACAATTTTGCCACATTATACAAACACCCTATTTTCTCTCTTCCTCTCTCTCCTCTCACGGCACACTCCTTTTCCTCTATCCCTCACCCGACTGTTTCTCTCTCTCCCTCGGTTCACTCGCCGCCGCCGGTCCTTGCTGCCGCCCAGCCGACCACCGCAGCAGCCCTGCCGCCGGCGTCCTCCCCTCTCCTTGGCTGCCGTGTTCTCTTTCTCTCCTCTTTGGTTATTTTCTTCCTCCTCTATATTATTTTAATGATTAGTTAACGTTTTAAGTATTGTTTTGGTGGTTTGATGATTAAAGTTTGTATTTTTTATTATTTATATATTAATTTCAGATTTCATAATTAGTTTAATAGAGTAATTGAAATTCAGATTTAAAATAAATGTTTAAACTAGGTTTTAAGCATGAAAGTGTGGATTTTTAAGGTTTTAAGAGTAGGAATTTGTAGTACTATGTTATAGTTATGAAAATTGAGTACTCTAATATTTATAACTATGATTAAAGTGACTTTAAAAGGGTTTTAAAGATACTATAAGTTGCTGGAATTTTTATTAGCACACTTATGTTGGGTTTTTAAATATCAAAGTATGGATTTTCAAAGGTTTTGATGACTAGTATGGTAGTACTATACTAGGGGGCACTAAAAGTTGAAGTCTTAGTGTTTAAAAGGGTTTTTAAAATACTTTTTAAGAGGGTTTAAAATATTTTAAAGTTGCTGTAATTTTATTAGAGTATTAATACTTGGATGCTTTGGTGTTTGGTAGGCGGAGAATATACTTTGAGCAATTTCTAAGGTTGTGAAAGTGGCCTCTCGTTTTGTCTACACAAGGTACGTGCATATCTGTGTGTTATTATACTATTATCATGTCCTAAGATTAGGATTTGTTGTAGTATCATGCATAGGGAACTTTTAATAGTTCATATGTGGCTTCTATTTAAGTGAAATTCCATGTTTTATGCCGTTGTGTGAAGCATGTTGTCTATGATTAAAACTATATGTTTGTATGGATGATTGATGCAAGCATGTGGGATTGGGAACTTTTATCTTATTAATTCACATGAGGATTAATAAATATATTATTTTATTGGATCATGAATTGTATCATGTTGTTCCCTTTTATATTTACTTTATAAGGACTGTGGGCCTTGTTTAGTAAAGTTGGTTTTTCACCTATTGACAGGTTGGTTGATTGTTGATTTAATTCAACAAATAAAGGATGGTTGGTTATTAACTAATTAATGGAATTATTCTTGGATTATTTGAGTTGTTGATCACCTTATTTAATCCTAAGATAAAAATGGAAATGTTATGTATCCATGATATTTATACTGGTTGTCTTACTTTGTGAGTCTCAACATTGAATAATTTGTTAATAACTTAAAGTGAAAAGTGAATAGTAATAAGCTTTAGACCTGTGCACGTCTGAAGTGTTGGACTAGTATGAGTTGGAGTACATGGTGGTAACCCATGACTTTCCTTGGGACCGGATTGATCACCGTGTCCTATTTATTTATATTAGTACCTCGATATCGTTGGTCGTTGGAGTACGGAGTTGTGCCCGTACTTCGTCTTCTAAGTTGAAGACATGTTTAGTTTGGATAACTCTATCCATTGACTATTCAATTAAATTATAATTAATATATTGGTTGTAAAGTCAAGTGGAGTCTCTCATCTCGTTATATTATTATTTTATCTGTGAGTTTAAGTTTATTAGTATCATGTTAGGTTTTATATTTTATTTACTATGTAGTACTCAGCTTTGCTGATTACGTGCTTTTCTGTGTGTCAATCATGGTTTTGCCTTATTGATCATGTGATGACCCATTTGGTGAGCCGTCTTTCAGGATCAATAAAGCATCAACCAATTAAGGTTTGAAGATGATGCATCTGGGTGCTGGGATCAGTGGAGCGTTTGTGCTTAGACTATTTTATATTTTAATTAATGCTAGTTTAATATGTTGTGGTTGACTTTTAAGTTGGTTTGACTTTTGGTTTGGTTTTGGAGTTGACCTTATGGTTGACTAAGTTAGTTATATTTTCGAAGTTATTTATTTATTTCTGCTGCAAAATTCTGAATAAGCCGATACGTTATCACACGGGCGATAATGTTTTGATAATTCTCGATGTTTTGTGGGAAAAATGTATTTTATAAAATAGAGAATTGTCGGGGTGTTACACACTCCATCAGTGTTGACAAAATTGGCACAAAATTCATCCAGGCCTAAAGGAATTAAGGCATTGTTAAACGCAGTTTCAAATAGGTATTACATACCCTGTTCCTTTAAGATTTATATCAATTCGGTGAATTTTACCTTCTTAGTCCCAATCTAGGTCAACACAGGATCTAAGAACATACCTAGATTCACTTCTTTCTACTCGCTTCTTTGACGAAGAAGGAGCAGTTCCTTTGGGAGGAACAGGTGTTGCTTCTTCTTCCCCCTCAACTGATTCGGGGATCTCTTCCTCTTCATCATCTTCCCTAATTAATTTTCATCTCCTAGTACTTATCCTAAGTGTTTCAGATTTTTGCTCTTCTACCTCCATATGTGTTTCTTGCGGATTTTCGATTTCTAGGGTTTTTGGTGGAAAAAAGGAGTTTTCCATTTGTGAGGTTTTGGGAGATTTTACTTTAGGAAAAGGTGAATTAAGGGAGGTTTTTGCCATTTAGTGATGAAAGATTGAGTTTTTATGTGGTGTAAAGAGGTGGGATGAAGATGAAGAATGGTGAAGATGAAGCGATTAGAGGAACACGGTTTGTGAAGGAAAGAAAGAAAAAGGAAGAGGATGCATGTAACAGTACACGAAGAGTCACACGCGGAAAAAAAAATAGAAAAATAAAAGTAAAAGTTCAAAATAGAAGAAAAGAAAAGATAAAGATGAATCAAGATTTAAATAAATCTGATTCCTATATTTTTGGGATTTTCTGGTTTTTCGATTTTTATGGATTTTTAATTTATGGAAGAAAAAGAAATTTTTAAGGAACTTGTGCTATAGGAACAACTTATACTAATTATCAACATTTCATCCAATCTTACATGTTTCTATCACTCAGGAACAATAAGGGGAGTATCATGTGACATTTGTGAGTGGCTTCATTCCTTTGAATACAGGTCAATGTATTGAACATTTTCTATTTGCAATGGTCTTTAGGCATTCATTCACAGTCACTTAATATTACATAGAGTAAGTCAAATCCATTCAGACATGGGGGATTGGAACAGGAACAATCACTTAAGTTTTATTTAACCTAACTCAAGCCTTAATTTTTCATATCGATCTCTTTGAAGAGGCTTGGTTATTATATCAGCAATTTAATTTTCAGTTTGACAAAACTCAAGTTTAATCAAACCTTGTTCCACATTTTCTTTTAGAAAGTGATGTCTGGTATGTATATGCTTAACTCTTGAATGATGCACTCGGATCCTTAGAAATACTAATGGCACTAGTATTATCACAATAAATAGGAACACAATTAAAGTTTATTCCATAGTCACAAATTTGTTGTTTTATCCAAAGCATTTGAGAACAACATGCAGCAGTTGCTACATATTCTACTTCAGCAGTGGATAAAGCAACTGAGTTTTGTTTCTTGGTGCTCCAAGAAACTAAACTATGACTAAGAAATTGAACCATATCTGAGGTGCTTTTCCTATTTACAAGATCTCCAGCATAGTCAGCATCAGCATATCCTCTTAGCTCGAATGTGTGACTTCTTGGATAAAAGAGTCCAAGATCATTTGTTCCTTTGAGATATCTAAGAATTCTCTTCACAAGCAGTTAAGTGAACTCCTTGGGATTTGCTTGAAATCTAGCACACAAACCAACACTAAAAGCTATGTCTGGACGACTAGCAGTTAGATACAAAAGGGAACCAATCATGCCTCTATATTTTATTTGGTCAACACTTGTTCTTATGGAATCTTCATCTAATCTAGTAGAAGTTCCCATAGGAGTGTGATTAATCTTTGAATTTTCGAGACCATATTTCTTCAGCAGTTCCTTTATGTATTTTTGTTGGTAAATAATTATTTCTCTTTCATTTTGCTTAATTTGTAAACCAAGAAAGAAATTTAACTCACCCATCAAACTCATTTCAAATTCATTGCTCATAAGCTTAGAGAATTCTTTGCATAATGACTCATTAGTTGCTCCAAAAATAATGTCATCAACATATATTTGAACAAGAAGTATATATATTCCTTTCGATTTTAGAAATAAAGTTTTATCAACTTTTCCTCTTTTGAAGTTGTTTTCTAAAAGGAACTTAGATAATCTCTCATACCATGACCTAGGTGTTTGCTTTAACCCATAAAGAGCCTTGTCAAGATTATAGACATGGCTTAGGAAATCATTATTTTCAAATCCAGGGGGTTGTTCAACATATACATCTTCATTTAAATAACCATTTAGAAATGCACATTTGACATCCATTTGATACAATTTAAATCCCATGTAGGCAGCAAATGCGATAAGTATTCTAATGGCTTCAAGTCTAGCAACAGTAGCAAAGGTTTCTTCATAGTCAATTCCTTCTTGTTGATTATAACCTTTAACTACAAGTCTAGCTTTGTTCCTAACAATTGTTCCATACTCATCTAGTTTGTTTTTAAACACCCATTTTAAATCAATTATTTTTTGTTGTTTAGATGAGGGAACTAGATGCCATACCTTGTTTCTTTGAAACTCATTTAACTCATCTTGCATAGTAGTGATCCAATCAGGGTCAGTTTATGCTTCTTCATGATTTCTTGGTTCCATCATTGATAGGAAAGCATGAAATGCACAAAAATTCCTTAACTGAGATCTAGTTTGCGTACCTTTGGATATGTCACTTATTATGAGTTCCACTGTATGTGATTTTTGATGTCTCCAAGGTTTAAATTGAAATTCTCTTATAGGAACATGTTGTTCCTCTTGAATTTCTTGACAGGATGAAGAGCCTTGTTTGTTTGTTCCTCTTTCAGCCATTGTTGAATCAGTTCTTTCAATATTTTCATTTTTAGTGGGAACAGGAACAGCTCCATCTCCCTGAGGAACAGGAACAACATTGTTATGAAAGTTTTCATCTTCTCCGTTCCTTTCCTCTTTTATTCCTTCTTCCTCCTCAATTGAATCTGCTTCTTTTTCAGTTGGTCGTACCAAGCCTATTTTAAAATCTTCAACCTGCTTGCTTGGATAAAAGTTATCAGATTCATCGAAAATTATATGTACACTTTTTTCAACACACATAGTTCTTTTATTGTAAACTCTATATGCCTTACTATGTGAAGAATATCCTAGAAATATTGATTCATCACTCCTTGCATCAAATTTTCCATGATTATCTTTCCCATTATTATGAACAAAACATATACATCCAAATGTTCTGAAATGTATAATATTGGGTTTCTTACCAAAATAAAGCTCATATGGAGTTTTGTTAATGATAGGTCTCATCATGGCACGATTTATTATATGACAAGCAGTGTTTACAACTTCAGCCTAAAAGTTCCTTGGAAGTTCACTAGCTATTAACATAGTTCTAGCCATTTCCTCCAAAGTCCTTTTTTTCCTCTCTAAAACAACATTTTGTTGTGGTGTTCTAGGAGCAAAAAAATAATGATCTAAGCCATGATCTCTACTTAAATCATCAAATTTGTAATTTTCAAAATCCTTACCATGATCAGATCTAATATGCATCAATTTGTGACCACTCAAATTTTAAACTCTCTTTGCAAAGACAAGGAACTCATCATAAGACTCATCCTTGCTAGAGAGAAAAACAACCCAAGTGTATCTTGAGTAGTCATCAACAATAACTAGCACATACCTCTTACCACTTCTACTTTGAATCCTCATGGGGCCACACAAATCCATGTGAATCAATTCCAATGGTTTTGTGGTGCTCACAACAGTTTTAGATTTAAAAGAGGGTCTAATATGCTTTCCTTTGGCACACGCCTCACAAACTTGATTAATATGAAATTTTATAGATGGTAATCTCAAAACTAGATCTTTTGATCGAAGTTTGTCAAGTAATGAAAAGCTTGCATGTCCAAGACGTTTATGCCATAAAAGAGGATCACCTTCAATAACATTAAGGCATGTCAAATTATTTTTAGGAACAAGATCAAGATCCACAACATATGTATTCCCTTTCCTTGTTCCTTCCAAAGATGACACTCTTATAGTTATTGTTAACGATCAAGCTTTTTTCACTATTAAATTGAACAATATTTTCTTTGTCACAGAATTGGGAAATACTTAAAAGATTGTGCTTTAATCCTTCAACTAGAAAAACATTATCAATGGAATGTGATGGTGACTTACCAACCTTACCCATGGCAATTATGTTATCTTTCATGTTGTCACCAAATGTCACACTTCCACCTTCATAGGTTGAGAGTGAGAGAAATTTAGATTTGTCTCCCTGTCATATGCTTAGAACAACCACTATCAAGATACCAAGTGTTGTTCCCCCTCACTCTAACTTCGCAAAAAATCAACTAGTTGTTAGTAGTAGGAGCCCCCTCCTTCGTGGGTTCCCTGTTCTTGACTAGCATTAGTTTTAGCAACCCACTTCATGTTGCTCAAATTCACATTTTTGCTAATCATTCCAGTTCTTAGTTGACATTGATTTATGTAATGACCAATCTTACCACAATACATGCAAATTTTATCACTAGGTAGGTCAACATAATTTTTAGGCTTGTTCCTTTTCTTGTGATTTCGAAACTAAGACCTTCTTTTCTTTTTGTTTGTGGTCTTTCAATCCTTTTAGGAACAGCCATCACTTTGCCTCTATTCCTTGCAACTACAAGTTCCTTCTTGAGGTTATTGATATGTTCCTTTAAAACAATTTTTTCTTTGTTCAAGTTTTTAATCTCAGATTTGTAACCTTTCAAAGAAGTTGATCTTATATCAAAGGAACTTAGAACAGGGACAAATTCCTTTAGGTGAGAAATTTTTAAATTAATTAGATAATTTTCATCTTTAACACTTTCATATTGTTCCTTGATTTTTAAGTTCTTATCAAATAAATCAAAGAACCTACTTTCAACATCGGTTCTCATTTTCTTAAGCCAATCTATATGTTCTTTACAAACTTTAACAGCTTGTTCAGTTTGCTCACGTTTTTCACGTTCATCTCTACATTCAAGAATTGCATCATAAAGAAGATCATAAACTTTAGACCTAGTTTTTCCATCTAAGTCTGATTCAAGTATGTGTTGATTTACCTCAACATGTTCTTCATCTTCTTCTATGTTAGTGTTTGCTATGAGGCAAAGATTTGCAGTTTCTTCATAATGTTGTTCCTCTTCTTCTTCAGTCTCTGAATCTCCCTAAGCTGCTATCATAGCTTTTCGAACGTTTGCTTTAGAGAAAGGAGCTTTTGTTCACTTGTTCCTTTCAGTAAAGTGTTCCTTATTTTTCTTTGTTCTTGTCATCTTCCCAAAGTGGACATTCCTTGATGAAGTGATCTGTACTACCACATTTATGACAAGCAGCTTTGTTAGAGATTTTTTTGTTTTTACCTTTGAAGTTCCCATTCTTCATGTTCCTGTACATCTTTCGAAATTTTCGGACCATGAGAGCTGCTTCATCTTCTTCTGAGTCAGAGTCATCTTCATCATCAACTTTAAGGGCAATGCACTTAGACTTAGAACTTTCACCATATTCAGTATCAAGGTGTAACTCATGAGTCATAAGTGATCCAGCAAGCTGTTCCAAGTTGAACTTGGTGAAGTCTTTTGTTTCTTGTAAAGCAGTGACCTTAGCCATCCATCTATCCTTAGGAAGACTCCTCATAACTTTTCGAACCTGTTCCTCTGATGAAATAAACTTTCCAAGAGAAGCTAACTCATTAATAATGTTAGTAAAACGAGTAAACTTCTCTTGTATGCTTTCCTTAGTCTTCAGGGAGAATAGTTCATATTGATTCATTAGCAAATCAATTTTAGATCTTTTGACTTCATTAGTTTCTTCGTGGGTTACTTCAAGTAAATCCCATATTTTCTTTGTGGATTTGCATCCCATGATTCTATTGTGTTCATGGGGTCCAAGTCCACAATGCAAAAGTTTAACAGCCTTAGCATTCACTTCCATTTTTTCGAAGTCAGCTTTGTCATATTTAGAGAATGATTTAGGAATTACCTCATTTTTGTCATTAGTGGTTGTGACCTCAAAATCACCAACTTCAATGACTCTTCATACCTGGTAGTTTTCGGCATTGATGAAAATATGTATTCTGTTCTTCCATTAGGAATAGAATTTCCCATTGAACATTAGAGTCCGTTGAGTAGAGTAACCTTCCTCAAGTTTCTCGGTGGTCTTCATGTTCCTTGGATCTTTTTCTCAATAAGGTTTCCTTCGTTTTGTGAGATCTAGCTCTGATACCAATTTTTATTTCACTAGGAACACTACAAGAGGGGGTGAATTGTATGTGTAGAAATAAACGTACTTTTTGCGGAATTATAAAACTAAAACAATAAAACAATATAAAGGAACACAAGGGATTTTTACGAGGAAAAACTTATTGGGCCCAACAAGAAGAAATAACCTCGACCACTAAGGCTTTTAAACTCACCTCTTTCACTAATTAGGCCAAACTACTTTGTTACAACCTAACTTTACTCTCGGGCCACACCTTGAGTTCCTAAACTCAAGTTCTTGAACAATTGTTCCCTTAACAGCAGTTCCTTTCAACTTCACTTGAAGTTTTATCACTTTAACTTGCTTCACTCAAAACTTCTCTCTTACAGGACTTCACTTAAAATCTCCTTACCCAAAACCAAAATTACAATGATCAATAAAGCTTAGTGGAATAGAGTAAGAAGGCAAAGAACAAATGGCTTATAAGAGAATGAAGGCACGCACTAACACTTTAATTAGTTAAACTCACTTAATCAGTTGGTCAGACACAAATTGGAACTTAATTAGGCATATGTATTTATAGCAGTGATTAAGTAAAACGTGGGATAAAAACATGTGATAGTGGAATAACCATATTCCCATGATGTTCCCCAACTAGAGGAACATGTTCCATTTCCCACCCATGAACCCCACGTTCTTTTTGAACGTGTGTAAAAGATAAATACTGTTTCCTTAATTTTAGCATTTACTTGTGCAACAAACATAAATCTGATTTTTAATTAAAATGTATTTTAATTAATAAAACCAAAATTACATCCTTTTATCAAAATAATATTTTTAAAATATTTTTAAAAAAAAACAGAAAAAGGATTTTTATTTTTCAACAAAGATAAAATCTTTTCCTAAATAGATTTTCCTTAAAATCATATTTAATTAAATAAAAAACGGTTTCCTATTTTTTAGGCTTCAATATTTCAACCGACACAAAATAACCGTTGCACCATATAATGTATGTCTAGTTCCTTTAGTTTCATTAGTTCCTTTTAACTTAACTTAACAGTATCAGTATGTTTGTTCCTCTCAAAGGAACAAACATACATTCTCTTTTTAAACTGCCATTGTTCCTTACCATAACTTACTCGTTCCTTACATAGGAACTAAAAATAAAAGCCTCGCTTTGATTCTTTTGCTCCAATGCATCTCCAGAACCAGTTCTTTGAGCATCTTCACTTAGTCTTCAAAATCCAAACTTGATTTCTTCCTTAGACTTAGTATTCTCTTTGCTCAATGCAGTGATACCTTGAAAATTTTATTCACTTAACAACTTGTTATTTTATAACTTAGTTTGTATCTTTGTTCCTTTGTCATCATCAAAACTAAGATTCAACATTTATGTTGGCATTAACGTATTATTTTTCTAAGTAGATAGAGGCAGAGTCGTTCCAACTGGTACGTTATAAAGAGGTAATTTCTTTTATAAATACTAACATTATATGCAGGTTTGGAGTACCGTTAGAATCATATGCGAAAATGGGTCGCAATTCACAAGTGACAAGACCAACTGTTTCTGCGACGAATGGAATATCACGTTGTTGACATTGACGCCAAGATATCCTCAAGCCAATGGACAAGCTGAGTCTAGCAACAAAACCATCATAGATTCATTGAAGAAGCGTCTCAAAGCTAGGAAAGGGAAATGAGCAGAAGAACTATCATCCATCCTATGGGCTAATCGAACGACACCACGTACTTGGACCGGGCAAACACCTTTTTCACTAGTATACGGCTGTGAAGCAATTCTGCCGTCTGAGATTAGCATCCCAACTGCCAGGTATGGTTTAATGACAAAACAACAAAATGTGGACGAAATGATTAACGACCTTGATACCATAGAAGAGCTGAGAGACACAGCGTTAGTACGTATGGCCGCACAACAACAAATTGTGGCAAGAAGCTTCAACAAAAATGTACAAGCCAAAGTCTTTAGTGAAGGCGATTGGGTGTTAAGGAAAGTTTTCCAAAACACAAAAGAACCAAACGCAGGAACGTTAGGTCCTAAGTGGGAAGGTCCCTACCAAATCAGCAAAGTCATTGGCAACGGTACGTAACAATTGCAGCAACGCGACGGAACAGATCTATGATCCCATGGAGTTGGAATGTTGTCCATCTCAAAAAATACCATTTTTAGCTAAGTGATTCTTATGTCATAAGTTGGTTTATTTTTGTTTTCAATAAATGATGAACATGTCATCGTAACGTCGTTGAAATCGCAACGATAAAGAATTATTGTTTGTTCTCTTCCAGGTATTCCACATTTTGAAATTAATAAACAAAGTCACATCCATACATAGCTGTCAATGACGACATTACCTAATAAACTGAAGATATGAGGAGTTAATAAAGTCTGCATATTGACACGACACCGGTTATGACATTTGTAAATGACGAATGGAATTAATCACATACGGCCAGCATGAGCAAAGGATACTACAATAACCAAGTAAGTGAACTGGTATTGTCTTATGTGCATTTCTTAGGCTACTAACGCAAATATCAATGAGGTTTCAAGCACCTGCAACGAACGTTTGACGCAATAAAAACGGCAGCATTAAGACGTAAGGAATCACATGCATAAAATTGACAAATATTATGACCATTCCCGTGAATGGCCCAAAAAAGACAATGAAACACAAGTTTTAGTCACTCCCATGAGTGACTCGAGAGTTTAAAAAACAAGGAATGTGAAAAAGCAATTGTCTCAAAGACGAGGACTCAATAATGGGCGACTAAACACTAGTCGCGTCAACGGACTTCTCTAATGCCGACACCTCTGGAACGATCTCCTTCTCTGGGTTGTCAGCGTCATGAGTATCAGACGCTATGAAAGCTGCACTAGAGGCTGCAGCGTCACCATCCTGTTGACCAACGACTAAGGACGATTCAATGGTCGTCTTAGTTCTGTCGTCGGCGTCGATCAAATCCTTCATGGAACCAACCCATTCAAGGTAAAGGTCGATTTCCTTTTTAGGATCCAAGGAAGACGTGCGCCCCATCATGAACTGGTACATTAGCTTAGCCCGCAACCGAGCAGTTACCTCAGCTTCAATTCCATCCGTCTCAGTCTTCATGCTAACGATATGTGCCTGCAGCGTCTCCACTTCTCTGTCACGGATGCGTAAGACTTCTTCAGCGTCCACAGCTTTCGCCTTTGCAAGTTGTAGGTCTTCCTCTTTCTTCTTCAGAATTTCCTCTGTGTTAACCATTCTCGGGTTGACTTTTTGGATTTCCAACTCTTTATCCTTCAGTAAAGCTTCACTTTTTTCCATCCTCGCCTTCATGATTTAATTTGGTGACTCCTGAAGAGCGATGACATCTCCTTCTTTGCCATCAAGAAATTCTGCTGATGAGTGAGAATTTAGTCTCACTCATGTGCATATTATGATAAGTTTTGCACGATAATCTTGAATTTAAATGCGTTTCTTCCTCTAATTTCCTCATTTTCATCATATAGCGATGCATGCTAGGTATGTAGGATTCCATACCTTTTCCCCCCTCCCCTCTGATTACTAACACAATTGTTTAGTGTGAACTTTTAAGAAGAAAAGAGCAAACAGGGAAGGAGCGGGCGCTCCTCCAAGCTCTAATACATGGCAGGGTGAGGCAGGAACTTGGAGCGAGGAGGGAGCTACCGAGGAGATGGAGCTCATAGCATGGGGAAGAGAAGAGCAGCCGCTCTCAAGGAAAAAGGAGCGGGCGCTCCTATGCGTGCTGAAGGATACCAGAGGAAACAGTAGCTTGGAGCTACCCAGGAGCTCCCATTGAGCAAGCGCTCCTGGCGCGCATTTAAGAGGGAGCGAGCGCTCCGTTCTACAGAGGAGCGGGCTGTCACGTGCCGACTCTTTGACTCCCGCAAAGCAGTCGAGCCCCGTGCGCCACTCCCTTGCTGTCCGTCGCAAGATGAGTCAGGCTTCCCAATACATTGGCACTTACCCCTTGTGCCCTTTTAAATCCCACGTTGAGCAAGACACAACCCCTTGTGCCTAGCTCCCAAGTTTACGACCCACGTCGTAAGCAATGTGCACAAGCAGGTCCCGTTAGCTTGTAGCACGACACATTCCCTCGGCAACCCCGTGCCTTATTTTAGCCTCACAAGTGGCTAAGCAAGTTGATTGGAGGAGAACCCGAGTGTTTGCATGAAAGATGCTTTGTATTACTCTCAATAATGCTCTACAAATGAGTTCTCTCCAATGCTTTGTACAAATGAGCCAAGGTGCCTATTTATAGGCCACCAACTCAAGCCTCCCTAATTCTAGAATATTCCTAACCTCCTCAATTGGAGGGTTCTAGACAATGTACTCCCTAGTACATTCTAGAAACTATACAACATATATGTACAGCAAGGAAAGTTCTAGATACATTCTAGAAGTCCCTAGCCTAGAAGCTCACCTCCAAGACCTTGCTAGGCCCTTCTAGAAGCTTCCATACATTCCCGAAATATGGTCGTGCACCATCACCTGATTCTGGGCCTCAAATCTAAAATCTGGCTCGACCATTATCTTTATTAGCCCAAAATATGGCGGACCCCCAAATTTGAGCTCATTTGGAGCTCGTTTGGCCCACCAGATGCCTTGTGCCGTTTCTGCCTTCGTTGGGCCAGCGCAGGGCGCCCAGTCCACTGCTTGCTGCCCAGCGATGTTGTGGGCCGTGGAATGCCACCCGTGACATTCTCCCCCACCCAAATTCTTGACGACCTCGTCAAGATCGACCCTCGGGCAAGTCCCGTCTGCCCCCGTCTTGTGCTTGTTGCCTTCTCCCCTTGGCTAGCACTTGACGTCCGTTGCATGTGGCTCTCATGCTTCGCCTTGTTGCTCGTCACACGGAGCTTGTTTCGATGCCGACCTCTCGACATCGAGGTTTCGATCCGTCCCTGGATCGACCATGGACGCTTACCCCTTAGCACCCATGTTGCCTTCAAGGAAAAGACCCTCACGTCTTCCTCCTTGCATTGAGCGAGCCAATTCCAGATCTCGCTCCCCTTTGCTGTGATGGACTTCATTTCTCCATCGACTTTGGTGAACTTCACCCCTAAGGCCTTGGCTACTCCCCATGCCAAGAAGTTGTGAGACGCACCCGTGTCCACAAGCAGCCTTTTCGATACCTCGTTCACCACCCCAAGTTTTACGCTGTCACTGCGTAAGTCCCCAACTTCAACGACGAAGCCCCAACGATCGTCGCTGCTCTGATACCACCTGTCACGTGCCGACTCTTTGACTCCCGCAAAGCAGTCGAGCCCCGTGCGTCACTCCCTTGCTGTCCGTCGCAAGATGAGTCAGGCTTCCCAATACATTGGCACTTACCCCTTGTGCCCTTTTAAATCCCACGTTGAGCAAGACACAACCCCTTGTGCCTAGCTCCCAAGTTTACGACCCACGTCGTAAGCAATGTGCACAAGCAGGTCCCGTTAGCTTGTAGCACGACACATTCCCTCGGCAACCCCGTGCCTTATTTTAGCCTCACAAGTGGCTAAGCAAGTTGATTGGAGGAGAACCCGAGTGTTTGCATGAAAGATGCTTTGTATTGCTCTCAATAATGCTCTACAAATGAGTTCTCTCCAATGCTTTGTACAAATGAGCCAAGGTGCCTATTTATAGGCCACCAACTCAAGCCTCCCTAATTCTAGAATATTCCTAACCTCCTCAATTGGAGGGTTCTAGACAATGTACTCCCTAGTACATTCTAGAAACTATACAACATATATGTACAGCAAGGAAAGTTCTAGATACATTCTAGAAGTCCCTAGCCTAGAAGCTCACCTCCAAGACCTTGCTAGGCCCTTCTAGAAGCTTCCATACATTCCCGAAATATGGTCGTGCACCATCACCTGATTCTGGCCCTCAAATCCAAAATCTGGCTCGACCATTATCTTTATTAGCCCAAAATATGGCGGACCCCCAAATTTGAGCTCATTTGGAGCTCGTTTGGCCCACCAGATGCCTTGTGCCGTTTCTGCCTTCGTTGGGCCAACGCAGGGCGCCCAGCCCACTGCTTGCTGCCCAGCGATGTTGTGGGCCGTGGAATGCCACCCGTGACTGGGCGCTCCTCATTTGCTGGGCAGCCATCCTGTTGGCAGTAGGGATGGAGCAACCCAGGAGCTCTCCATGAGCACTCGCTCCATCGCCTAACTTTGTTAGGAGAGGGCGCTCCTATTTAATAAGGAGCGGGCTCTCCTTGTTAATTTCTCGACATTTCCTTCTTTAAACGTTGTTTTTAGCCCCGTTTTTGTAGGGATATAAATACTCTATCCGCTTAATGACGGATAAATTTTCATTCAAGAAAATCATTTTTAGAGAGTTTTTAGCTTAATCTAGTGAGAGAAAGTAAAACCCTAGAGAGAGAAAGTAAATTTTCATGGTTTTGTAGCTTGGATTATGGCAAAAATGGTGGTTTTTATGCAAGATCTTCATTTATTCTTCATGGTTTAAGTAATATCTCTTCTTCTCTCTACTTTTTATACTTTTATCTTTTTGTTTATCTAAATTTTGTTTACTTAGTTTAATCCATGTTTAGATTTTAGTTTCTTAACTTAATCTTGTGTTCATTATTTTAGTTGTTCATGTTTGACTTATTTTTCCCTTTTATTAGTATTACTATGATGATTTTGATGATTAGTGAGTAGTTAATTAGTTGGGGGTTAGGGTGAAAACCCAACCATGATTGATTTGGGTGTTTGAATAAGAAGTTAGGGGTTTGATTGGGCTTATTAATTGATCAATAGTATGACTATTATCTACTTGCAATCTAGTTGATTACTTAGATGTTTGTTGATTGACGCCTTAGTCAAATTGAGAGAGGAGTTTAAGGTTGATGTTTATGCTATTTTCTTGCTTAATTGCTCATGAGAGTGAGATTTAAGTGATGGTTTTGTAAATTGACATTGTGCTTATCCTTGGATGTATGTTTGAGACCATGAGAGTGGCCTAAATGTGTGACCTAGGTAGTTTTATGCACCCTTGAGAGAGGGCTTAGAACTAGTTAAGAGTCAATAACCTCAATTAGTTGCTTGATTCTTTCCCTATACTTCGCCCTTCTTATTGCCTAAATTATGATTGGATGGTGTTTATCCCCTTCTCCCAAAGTTTTTATCATTTGATTTATTGTCTAATCATTTAGCGTCTCCCTAAGGTCTTAATCAATTAGTTAATTTAGTTCTTAGTTTAGTAAACCAAACATCTTACTTAATCTTCGACTTAGCTTGCAACAATTAGCAACATTAGTGTTCTTCTTGCTATTCCCTGTGGATTTCGACCCTTACTTATCACTTTACCTAGTTTAGTGATTTAGTTAGGTTTTGTTTGACGATTAGGAGATTTGTAACGACCGAATTTCCCTATGTCAAAATGGCGCTCCTTAGGTTTTTCCGCCCCTTTTTCTAATTTTTCGGCCCTCTCTCTTCTCACTTCTTTCCTACAATTTCAAACCCTAACATTTTTCCCTCTTCTCTCTCCTTCTTCCTACCTTCTCATCTCCCACAAACTCCATTAAAACCACCACAAACTCCATTTTTCTCCCTCTCTTTCCTTCATAATCATCTTCTACTTCCTTTATCCTCACAAAAATCTAACTCTACTCACAAAAACTCCTCCTCTCTCACTTGGAATTTGGGTTTGCTTGAATAAATTGGGCTAATCTCAAGATTTGAAGAACATTTGCCTACTACATTCAAGTAAGTTCATCTTTTTCTTCATCTTTTTTTCTATATTTCGAATTTTTGTTTTTTTTATTATTATTATTTTCTTTTTTTAATTTTTTTATTTTTCCTTTTATTTATCGTTCTACTTAGTTAGTTTATATTTATTTCTTGCTTGTGATTGTGGGATTAGCTGGATTTTTAGTTAGTTTTTTGTTCATTTCTTAGGTTTTTGTGATTTGTGATCTTTGTGATTTGTGTGTTTTTGTGGTTTTATTTTTATTTTTAGTGTTTTATTTGTAGTTTTTTCTTGTGATTGTGATTGTGACTGTAATTGTTGGAATTATTGTGATAGAAGCACTTTTGGGACCCTCCTAGGATCATTGAATTAGTGAAATTTTGTTGGAAGATTTATTGGTTGTGGATTTGTTGCCTTTTGGGATTGTATTGCCAACTTGTTGATTGTTTAAGTGTGTGCATAGTGGTTGAGCTTCCTCTTTAAACTCTACAACATGACTTCACGCACCAAGAAAAACAAGAACCTTACAAATGCCAATCCTTCCCCGAATGACCAAATTCACATTCCTAACCTTCGGTTTGACCCCGATTCAACTCACAAAAAGGCCTATGATGTTCTTAAGCATCGAAAAATAATCCCAACCAAATTCTACCACGGTCCTACCCTCGACGCACTTGGCATTCGCCAAGATGTTCTCGCTTGCCTAACGGACCTAGGTTGGGACCGTTTTTCGTCTTTACATGCCTTGACTTATGAGAGGGTCACCCTTGAGTTCCTCGCCTCCCTTGAGCGAACTCTAAATGGGGAGGAAGAGTTCGATATTTCTTTCCAACTATTTAACACAAAATTTCATATGAACCTAGCGGAATTAAATGGGATATTTGGCTGGCCTTCGGAGGCAAGGATTTACCACCCTTACCTCCAAAACTTCCCCAATTACAACCAAGAAGCCTTCTCCCGATTATCCAATTTCCAATCTCGGTCTGTCTCCTCTTCGGCCATTGTTTCCTCCATCCATCGGTACACCCATCGACTTATCGTTGGATGCGTCTATACTAAGCAAGAGCTTAGTAAGATGACCAAGGAAGACCTTGTTGTCCTTTACATAGCCACCGACATCTCGGACCGTTTAGGGGGAATGCTCAACTCGGGCTTTAACTTCCTAGAATGGTGTGTCGAGATTAAAAAAGGGGAACTCTATAGTGGGGATATAAACATTGGTGGCATGATTTCATTGATAGCCATCCACAAGGGTTTCGGGGAGCACCTAAAGCAACTCAAGGCCATAGATAATAACCCTTTCCTTGACCTTGATGCCTTGCGCACTACAAGAATCCGCGTTTTTAACTACCGCCAAAAACGGTCGGTAATTTCCCAAATACGGTCGGTAATACAATTACCGACCGCTAAACGGTCGTTTTGCTTCAGTTGGTAAAAGGCTGGTCGGTAATCAGAATAGAACGACTGCTGAACAGTCGCTAAAAATCACCGACTGCCATATCGGTAGGTAATTTCTGGAGACAAAATTAAAAAAAAAAAATCAGCGACATCCCTTCAATTTGAGAGATGCCACTAATTTTATAATTCCATTTCAATCTGACCAATTTCAAGATTTTGAAGGAGGATAAACCAAGCGTAAATCAACAGTATCAAAGTAAAGAAAACTGCTCACATTCAAAATTCACAAAAGAACATATGGTAAAATAATATTCATTCACCCATTACAAATAATGATACATCAGATCTAAAAGTTACATAAAAATATAAAAAAAATTACACCTTCACTCCTAGATTCTGGAAACTGAATTGGTTCTTTCTTCATCACCAATCTTGAAATTTGCCAAACTTTTGCAAGTTGAAGACAAAATAAAATTTCATACGCACATTACTAATGAAATTGGTTCTTTCTTCGTCGCGAGTCTTCAAATTTGGCCAAACTTGATAATGACAGAAGAAGAGAAGAGAAAACAACCCAAAAAAAAAATTAACAACGAACCTTCACGAATAAGTGAAGATCTAAAACGAAAAAAATTAAAAAGAAGAAGAGTAATATGAAACTTCAAATGAACAGCCACCACCAAACGTCGATGAAGAACGAAACTTGGTGGAACCGCTACCACAGACGTCGGTCGATGAAAGAGGATGCAGGAGGCGAATGGAATCGACGAAGGAGTGGGAAACTGAAGAGAGGATTGAGAAATTTGGTTGAAATGGAGACTAGGGATTTGAGAGGAGTGAGAAACTGAAGAGATGAGTTAAGAAATAGGCGGAGGAGTTAGATCTAGTTTTTTCCCCTTTTTATATGGAGTTGGGTAATGGGATTTAAAATTAGGGTAACATATATTTTAAAAGGAGTCGGCATTAAATACCTACTGATGTGCAGTCGGTAATTATAATAAACGGTTGGTACTTTCCGTCTGCTATTTTTGCTGTCGGTATTCTCCAAATCACCTACTGTTATTTTGGCGGTCGGTATTTTTTCGTCGTTAAAATGACGAATTCTTGTAGTGGCGGCGGATGCAATGGATCCGCCCTACCCATGACCCCGAGCGTTGGAGTTGGCTTGTTAAGGGTCACCACCATTGCTTCCTCCATAACCCCGAGGCTACTAGGATTGACCGGGAAGCGGGTAATGTTTGGGATGTCAATAGTGAGCCCGAAGAGGATGATCCCAATCCCCGTGTCGAGCATGTTGGTCCCCCTCCCCAAGGTCGCTCTAGTAGGCAACCTCCATCTTCCTCCTCTTCCTCCTTTGATCTCGAGAATGCCATCGCCTCCCTCTCTCTCACTCAAAATCGTATGTTTTCTATGATGGAGGGCATGCGGAGTGATTATGATGGCATGATGGTGCAAACCAACTAAATCTACAACTACCATGTAGAAAGAGGTGATTTTGCACCATATATGAACTACCCCCATTGGCCCCCTCAACATGGACCGGTCCCCGGTTGGCAAAACAACCAACCAACTTACCCCTACCACCCCAATCGTGATCCACCTTATGATTATAGGGAACCCGGTGGCACAAACCCGGTTGGTGATCCCAACTATCCTTTTGTGCCACCCCCCCGATAACGGTGATGGTAGTAGTAGTGATATTCCCCCACCCCCTTATTATGGGTACCCCCCGGGATACTCCGGTGGTTGGGACCCTCATCCGATGCCTCCCTATGGCAACTATGGCGATCCTCGTCCACGGATGGACTAGACCGCGGGTCTATTCCTCGTCCTTCCCCCCTTTCCCTCATTGTTTGTTCATGTTTTATGCACTAGGGACTAGTGCATTTGCTAAGTTTGGGGGTGTATTGATATTTACTTGAAGTAAGGGCTTTGTATGCATGAGGGGTGGTGGCGAATAGTTTGGGGTAGTCAAGCTTTGAAGGGGTAGTCTTGTTGAGGAAATAGGAAGATTGGTGGTGGTGATGTGGGTGGTTTGCATCAAATTTGTCCCATCAAGAGACAATGGATTATTAATGATGATAAGTACTTATTTTTTTCAAACTAATAATTTCTTGTCTCTTTGATCCTTCTAATGATGATTCAACAACAATCCTTTATGGTGAGCTTCTCTCACTTCTATCTTGTAAATAGTTTAATTGTTTTCATAGACTAGTTGCATGTAGAGCATTTGCATATAAAAAAAAAGAGTGTGTTACATTTTTGTTTTAGTAAAAGCTCTAAAAAGTGGTTTGCTTGCCCATGAATGACGTTTGAGAATGAGTTATGTGGCTTCCTCTCTTTGAATCTGGAGTACATGAATAGAGGTTCATTCTGGAAGAATGTGGGCATGGGTTAGGTCATCTAGGAATTGCCTAATCTTGATTGCATTAGAGTATGCTAAATGAAGCTAATGAATGCTCAATTGCTCATCTAGTCTTGAATTTTGACTAAGTTGCTCATGCTTGGGTATTTTTGCTTATACTTTGCGGTCTCGTGTATCCTTAGATGTACTCCATGTGTCCCAAAACAAAACTCTACAAGAAACTTAGGCTTTATTTTTCGTTATGTGTAATAAGTGGCACAAAAGCCACAAGTGCTCGTAATCTTCTATGCAAGTTAATATCATCTTTGTGTAATGAAGTCCCATAATAAGGGAACAAAAAGAAAAAGGTAAAAATAGTCAAAAAAGGCGTGAAAAGAAAAAAAAAGTGAAAAATGAAAAGCACAAAAAGAATAGAAAAGTTCAATAAAAGAGGTCAATTTGTGGATGCCTCCCACACTTAGTGTTACATTCACCACAGTTTCAAGTAGAGTGGAGTTAAGGCCTAATTGTGTGTTTAAGGAAAGTGGACTAGCATTTGTACTTCTATACCTTTTGAAGAGCCATTGTCCTTAGAATAGCTAGAAGTGTCTCTAATGAGCTAGTAAAAAGCCTAAGAAAGTGTCCTAATTGCAATCTTGTTTAGTCTTTTTCTCCACCCTAACCTATGAACACATATGGAAAGAATTTATCTTGAAAAATTGCTCTTTATTCTTTGATTGTGAACCACTTCTTCATTACTCGACTTGGGCAAAACCGTGAAAAGTGCTTTAGTTTTCGATAACTTTCTATAGTGTATCTCTTACTTTCTTCTGCATGTTTCCCTTCTCTAGTTGATTGCTTGAGGACAAGCAATTGGCAAGCTTGGGGGAATTTTGATGAGTGAGAATTTAGTCTCACTCATGTGCATATTTTGATAAGTTTTGCACGATAATCTTGAATTTAAATGCGTTTCTCCCTCTAATTTCCTCATTTTCATCATCTAGCGATGCATGCTAGGTATGTAGGATTCCATACCTTTTTCCCCCTCCCCTCTGATTACTAACACAATTGTTTAGTGTGAACTTTTAAGAAGAAAAGAGCAAACAGGGAAGGAGCGGGCGATCCTTGTAAAATAGGAGCGGGCGCTCCTCCAAGCTCTAATACATGGCAGGGTGAGGCAGGAACTTGGAGCGAGGAGGGAGCTACCGAGGAGCTGGAGCTCATAGCATGGGGAAGAGAAGAGCGGGCGCTCCTATGTGTGCTGAAGGATGCAAGAGGAAACAGTAGCTTGGAGCTACCTAGGAGCTCCCATTGAGCAAGCGCTCCTGGCGCGCATTTAAAAGGGAGCGGGCGCTCCGATCTTCAGAGGAGCGGGCGCTCCTCATTTGCTGGGCAGCCATCCTGTTGGCAGTAGGGATAGAGCGACCCAGGAGCTCTCCATGAGCACTCGCTCCATCGCCTAACTTTGTTAGGAGCGGGCGCTCCTATTTAACAAGGAGCGGGCGCTCCTTGTTAATTTCTCGACATTTCCTTCTTTAAACGCTGTTTTTAGCCCCGTTTTTGTAGGGATATAAATACTCTATCCGCTTATTGACGGATTAATTTTCATTCCAGAAAATCATTTTTAGAGAGTCTTTAGCTTAATCTAGTGAGAGAAAGTAAATTTTCATGGTTTTGTAGCTTGGATTATGGCAAAAATGGTGGTTTTTATGCAAGATCTTCATTTCTTCTTCATGGTTTAAGTAATATCTCTTCTTCTCTCTATTTTTATACTTTTATCTTTTTGTTTATCTAAATTTTGTTTACTTAGTATAATCCATGTTTAGATTTTAGTTTCTTAACTTAATCTTGTGTTAGATCTTGTGTTCGTTGCTTTAGTTGTTCATGTTTGACTTATTTTTCCCTTTTATTAGTATTACTATGATGATTGTGATGATTAGTGAGTAGTTAATTAGTTGGGGGTTAGGGTGAAAACCCAACCATGATTGATTTGGGTGTTTGAATAAGAAGTTAGGGGTTTGATTGGGCTTATTAATTGATCAATAGTATGACTATTATCTACTTGCATTCTAGTTGATTACTTAGATGTTTGTTGATTGACGTCTTAGTCAAATTGAGAGAGGAGATTAAGGTTGATGTTTATGCTATTTTCTTGCTTAATTGCTCATGAGAGTGAGATTTAAGTGATGGTTTTGTAAATTGACATTGTGCTTATCCTTGGATGTATGTTTGAGACCATGAGAGTGGCTTAAATGTGTGACCTAGGTAGTTTTATGCACCCTTGAGAGAGGGCTTAGAACTAGTTAAGAGTCAATAACCTCAATTAGTTGCTTGATTCTTTCCCCTATACTTCGCCCTTCTTATTGCCTAAATTATGATTGGATGGTGTTTATCCCCTTCTCCCAATGTTTTTATCAATTGATTTATTGTCTAATCATTTAGCGTCTCCCTAAGGTCTTAATCAATTAGTTAATTTAGTTCTTAGTTTAGTAAACCAAACATCTTACTAAATCTTCGACTTAGCTTGCAACAATTAGCAACATTAGTGTTCTTCTTGCTATTCCCTGCGGATTTCGACCCTTACTTATCACTTTACCTAGTTTAGTGATTTAGTTAGGTTTTGTTTGACGATTAGGAGATTTGTAACGACCGAATTTCCCTATGTCATCTGCGACGCCTGAAACAGAGATCGTTGGTAAGAAACGATTCATCCCTCCTTAATAATCAAAGCTTGTAAAGAAGAACTAGTCAACGTACCGGGAACAACAGCTCAATACCATCTGACATTAGCCCTGGCATGGGACGTTCTCGTAAGTGTTCCGCAACACATGGGAAGAGAAGATTTTCAGCTTCTGGCCAAATTGATCTGTTCAACGACATGAAATCGTTGGGCACAACGACGGTATATGAAGGTCCTTCCCTGTCGGGAGGAGCAGAAAATTCCGATTTTTGCATCTTGGCAAAGGGAGCGTCGACCTCGTCATCATCTACATGGACTATGTGGCGACTTGGTTGTTTCTTGGATATTGTCGATGTATTCAGCGATGCCTTTATAGACCTAGTATGTCACCATGGGGAGCCCCTGTCTTATTTGTCAAGAAGAAGGATGGTAGTTTAAGGTTGTGTATAGACTACCGTGGGTTGAACAATGTCACTGTGAAAAACAAATACTCCCTCCGTCTTAGAATACTCTTGACACTTATCAGGGCACGTAGTTTTAGATGATAAGTTGTTGTTTGGTTATCAATTGTTATTTTATTAAAAAGGTAGATGTGATAGGAGTTACTAGGTAATAAAAGTAGTATTATTTTATTTGGTGGAAAGAGAGTGTGGGCCAATGGTTAGAGTTGATAGGTAGTAGGAGTGGTATTATTTTATTTGGATGAGAGAGAGTGTGGGCCAATAATTAAAAGGTAGAAGGATTAAAATGATAGTGGGTCATATCCAAAAATAGAAGTGTAAAGAGTATTCTGGGACAGATGAAAAATGAAAGTGTAAAGAGTACTCTGGGACAGAGGGAGTATCCATTATCTAGGATAGATGAGTTGTTTGACCAACTTCAGGGTGCAGGGATGTTCTCTAAAATAGACTTAAGGTCTGGCTACCATCAGTTGGGGATTGCTGATCAAGATATAGCTAAAACTGCCTTCAGGACTAGGTATGGACACTATGAGTTTACAATCATGCCTTTTGGGTTAACTAATGCACCTGCTGTTTTCATGGACCTCATGAATAGGATTTTTCGACCCTACCTTGATAAATTCGTAGTCGTGTTCATAGACGATATATTGATCTATTCAAGGAGCAAGGAGGGAACATGAGGGACATTTGAGGCTTATTTTACAGACACTTAGGGAGAACCAACTGTATGCAAAGTTTTCTAAGTGTGAATTTTGGTTAGAAAAAGTGTCATTTTTGGGTCATTTCGTCTCTAAGGAGGGTGTGTCAGTAGATCCTGCAAAGATAAAAGTTGTGAGTGAATGGCCAACACCAAAGAATGTCACAGATATAAGGAGTTTCTTGGGTTTAGCCGGTTATTATAGGACGTTTATTAAAGACTTTTCGAAGATAGCAAAACCCACGACTAACTTAATGAAGAAAGATTGTAAGTTTAACTGGACTGAAGACAGTGAGAAAGCCTTTCAAACACTCAAAGAGAGATTAACCTCAGCACCTGTTCTAGCCTTGCCTAACGGGGATGAGGGGTATGATGTCTATAGTGATGCGTCAAAGAATGGGTTGGGTTGTGTTCTTATGCAGAATGGGAAAGTCATAGCTTATGCATCCCGTCAACTGAAACCATATGAAGTTAATTACCCAACACATGACCTAGAGTTGGCCGCACCGCCGCAATTGTCTTTGCCTTAAAAATCTGGAGACATTACCTTTACGGGGTTACTTGTCGAATTTTCACCGATCACAAAAGCCTCAAATACATCTTCACCCAGAAAGACCTTAATATGAGACAGCGCAGGTGGTTAGAGCTCATTAAGGACTATTACTTAGACATACAATACCATGAGGGTAAATCAAACGTTGTTGCTGATGCGTTGAGTCGCAAATCTAGCCATAGTCTGAACACCTTGGTAGTAGCCGACAAACTTTGTGAGGAATTTTCCAAACTCCAGATAGAAGTGGTTCATGAAGGGGAAGTGGAAAAGTTATTGAGTGCCCTAACCATCCATCCCAACTTCCTAGATGAAATAAGAGAGGGCCAGCCTGGGGATGTGAAACTTGAGTGAATCAAAGCAAAACTTAAGGAGGGACAAGCATAAGGGTTTGAAATCCATGAAGATGGGAGTATACGCTACAAGGGTCGGTGGTGTGTACCGCAAATATGTGAGGAGTTGAAGCAAAAGATAATGAGTGAAGGTCATAACACGAACTATTCCGTCCACCCAGGGGGATAAATTATATAAGGACCTCAAAAAGATATTTTGGTGGCCTGGAATGAAGAGGGCAGTAACCGAGTTTGTTTCCAAATGCCTGACGTGTCAGAAGGTTAAGAGTGAACACAAGAGACCTCAAGGCAGATACTAACCTCTAGACATTCCAACATGGAAGTGGGATTCGATATCCATGGACTTCGTCGTAGCCTTACCTAGGAGTCGGGGATGCAATAACACAATATGGGTAATAGTGGACCGATTGACCAAGACTGCAAGGTTCATACCCATGAAAGACACGTGGAGTATGGAAGCCCTAGCCAAAGCATACATTAAGCATGTCATTCGATTCCATGGAGTACCCACGAGTATAGTGTCTAATAGGGATTCGCGATTCCTTTCGAATTTCTGGAAAAAGGTCCAGGAAGCATTTGGTAGTGAGTTATTGATAAGTATAGCCTTTCACCCAGCTACAGACGGTGAAACAGAAAGAACCATCCAGACCTTGGAAGACATGTTAAGAGCTTGTGCCTTAGAATACCAGGGATCATGGGAAGACCATTTGGACCTCATAGAATTCTCATACAACAACAGTTATCATGCTAGTATCAAAATGGCTCCATTTGAAGCGTTGTATGGGAGGAAGTGTCGTAGTCCTTTGTGCTGGAACGACATAAGTGAGACTGTGGTGTTAGGTCCTTAAATGATTCAAGAGATTGTGGATCAAGTGCGGGTCATTCAAGAGCAGATTAGGGCTGCACAGGACAGTTAGAAGTCCTATGTGGATCAAAAGCGAAGGGAAGAGAATTATGAAGTTGGTGAAAAAGTGATGCTTAAGGTGTCCCCAATGAAAGGAGTGATGCGATTTGGGAAGAAAGGAAAACTAAGTCCTAAGTTCATAGGACCATATGAGATGTTGCGCGAGTAGGCAAAGTGGCTTATCGCTTAGAATTGCCAAACGAGTTAGAAAGGGTCCACAACGTGTTTCACGTATCCCAACTCCGAAAATACGTACCTGACGAATCGCATGTCCTAGAACCTGAAACCGTTGAATTAAACGAAACCTTGTCCTATGAGGAGAAACCCATCAAGATCCTAGACCACAAGGTGCGTAGTACGAGAAATAAGGACGTCAAAATTGTAAAGGTGTTGTGGAGAAATCAGAAAACTAAAGAAGCCACATGGGAAGCAGAAGATGCGATGCGTCTGAAGTACCCTGAGCTTTTTCAAGAGGTAGGTGAGTTACGGGGACGTAACTTTTCTTTTAAGGGGGGAAGAATGCGATAGAATTTCGCGCTTCCACCCTAAAGTTTGCTAAAGTCTGTTAAGTCTGTTATTTATGTGTTTTATCGCTTATGTGACGTGCGAAAGTGAGGAAACGCTTGTGAAATATTGAGACTTAGAAGTGCAAAAGATCGTCGTTAAGACTGGCTACCTCAAAGTTTCGGGACGAAACTTCCTTTAAGGGGGGGAAGCCTTTAATACTCTGTATTTTTGGGAGTTATTCTTTTACAAATAAGAAAATATAAAGATTAAAGTTGAAAGTATTTTTAATATTATTTAGGAAAAAAATGTATAATTTAGGTAAGCCTACAGTTATAATTTAAATATACAACCTACTTTTGTACCTAATTAAATTATAGTTTGGTTTTGTTTTATTTTCCTAATAAATAAAATAAGAAATCGAAATTTGATTTGTAAACAAATCCTATTAAACCTAGGCTTCTCATGCTATAAATAAGAAAAAAGAAAAAAAAATATTAGAAAACCCTATTCTACTACTCAGCCGTTTTTTTCTTTTACTCCTCAAGATCTTTTTCTCTCTCCTCCTTCCTTCTTTCTTCTCTCCTGCGTTCTTTCTTCCTTCTCTCCTCTACCTTTCTTTCTTCTTCCCTTGCATCTGGGAACCTCCCCTCGTCGGCATTCGGGCAGTGACAAAAGTCGTCGGTTGTTCGTAGACGCTGCCGGAGGTCGCGCGCGAGGCTGCGGTTTCGTTCGTGTTTGGTGGTTCGATCGTGGGGGTTCGAGTGCTCGTGGAGGTTCGCGCGAGTGTGGGTCGAGCCTCGCGTGGTTGTGCGGGTTCTGCCGGAGATCCAACGACTGGTCGTGGGTCGTATCGCGCGAGTTTATCGTGGTGCTGCTGGAAGTGTCGTGCGCTAGACTCGAGTGCTTCGATGTGTGAGTCGTGCCGCGCAGTCAGAGGTTCGTTGGCTCGCCGGTGTGCGCGTGGTGGTTGGCGTTGTTGTGGTCGCCGGTGTTCTTCCGGTGGTCCCAATTTCATAAGCGGAACATTTTAAGTAGTCAGCGAAGATTCTCCGTTACAAGGTACGTACGCGTACAAGTTCAATTAGATATGTTAGTATCATGTTTAGGTTATGAATTCTTTCATGGGAACCTAGAAACATGATAGGGAACAATTGTATGATTATGATTGATGAGATTGTTTGGTAACATGAAATCGATTGGGAATCTGTATGTATTTCCTTGTTGTATGACTTGTGAGTTGGAATGAATTATTATTGGTATGCGTAATTCTATCGTATCACAAGCATGAAATGAGAGTTGGATTGGAATCCTATGATGTATTGTTGTAGCAAGGATGTTACAAGAGGTTGCCTAAACTAAAGAATTAAGCAATGTACCTAAGAAGGAAAATTAAATGATTATATGTTTGATGTTATATGAATGAATATCACTAAGAAGGATTTTGGCGATAAACTTCACTACAAGAAATGTGGTAATTAACGACGGCTAAAAGCCGTCGGTGATCAAAAGAAAACCGTCGCTAAAATATCAACGACGGCTAGCAGTCGTTGAAATACAGTCGGTGGAAGGGTGGTCGCTGATATTGGAATCAACGACCGTTAAGCCGTCGGTAAAAATTTCAACGACGGTTCCATGCTCATCAGCGACCGTTTGCCAAAACCGACGTTGGCTCCACGCCAACGACTGTTTTAAACAGACGGTAGATTAGCGACGGTTTTTAACCGTCGCCGATTGACCGACCGTGTTTAACCGTCGGTGTATCACCGACGGTTACAAACCGTCGTTGATTTCGCTGATTCAACGTCTGTTAAAAACCGTCGCTATTGTATAAAAGCAGTCGTTGATGTGGAAGTCCATGGATCCATAGAGTACCTTACAGCGACTGCCTAGCCGTCGTTGACTTAATGTTTAGCCGTCGTTGTTGTTTTAAAATAATATTATTTAGAATATTATTGTTCTTAATAGTAATTAAACCTGTACCTGCACAGCTGCATGCTTGTGGACCACACTAAAGCTGTTCCTCCATCGCATTCAATTTTTTCAATTACAAAAATATGCAATTTTGATATATATTACAATTTGCATAGATACTTGTATAATTACATGAAATATATTACAATTATGTACACAAAATAGATCCCGATGTCGGGAAATAAAGTAGAAGTCGGTGTTTACAAAAAATATATATCGACAAAGCTAGAAACTAATAATCTAGATGCCGATAAATATAGACACTAAATGTCTATAGTTAGACAAACTACCTAGATTAAATATATGTACGCAAAATAGATCCCGGTGTCGAGAAATAAAGTAAAAGTCGGGTTCCAAAAAAAATAACCCGACACATCTAGAAACAAAGCGAGATGTCGATAAATATTGACACTAAATGAATATAGTAAGACTAACTATATCCAATTATAAGTTAGTTACCTAGTTGCCAAAACCAAAAAAACTACACTGTCAAGGGTGTCTCTGTAGCACTACCGCCACCACCAAACCCTGGGTCATCGTCTGGTCTGCGTTGTGGAGGGGGGCCTGGGTTGCAACCTGAGGACATGTGGCCGAAACTAGACATGTTCCTCATCATTTCCTCAACGATGGCCCGACTTGACGCTTCCACCCGTGCTGCGACCATTGCCTCCACCTCTTCCATCCGCGCAGCGACCTTTGCGTCCACCTTCGCCTCAATCTGAGAAAAAATGGACGGCTCAAATGGTTGTGAAGAGCCGTCATCTCCTCGCCCTGATGAAGAGTTGTAGTACAAATGATCTCCCTGACCCAACCCCTGAACTTTTCCTCTGTTCCTCCCCCCAACTGTCTCCCAATACAACAGATCAGGGTTCGGCTGTGACCCCTGAGTGGTACAATGATCCAGCTTCTTATTGTATGTCTCCTGCATTTGGTTAAATATACTCATATTCAAGTAATATAAAGTGGGCAAAATGGCGTAGATTTGGTTCTAACTTGCCTATATTGTGTATTTTCAATAAAAACAACTTACAATTACATTAAACTAACTAGGGGTTTTCTATGTTATACCCTTGTGTTTTTTCAATTTCTACATTTTATCCCAACCTTTTAAAAATTCCACATGGTACCCTCAAACTTACCTTTTTTAATGCACAATGGCCCTACCGCTAATTAAACGTCATTAATTACGTCTACTTTTTATGATCTAGTGGAACTAATCTAATTTGTGAATATACCCTCCGAGCGTTAAACTACGTATCAGTTAGATTAGTTCCAATAAAATAAAAAATTTAAACGAAATTAATGACATATAATAAGCGGTAGGGGCATCGTGCATTAAATAAGGTAACCTTGAGGGTACCGTGTGGAATTTTTAAAAGGTCGGGGTACAGCGTAGAAATTGAAGAAACACAAGGGTATAACGTAGAAAAACCCAACTAACTATATATATGATTTTTGAGGTGTTTATAACTTAAACTAACATCAAACTACTCGTATTCATTCATTTTCAAGTAAAATGGCCTAAAATGGCCTATATTTGCCTATATTTGGTTCTAACTTTCCTATATTGTGTATTTTCAATCAAAACAACTTACAATTACATTAAACTAACTATATATATGATATTTGAGTTGTTTATAACTTAAACTAACATCAAACTACTCGTAATCATTCATTTTCAAGTAAAATGGCCTATATTTGCCTAGATTTGGTTCTAACTTTCCTATATTGTGTATTTTCAATCAAAACAACTTAAAATTACATTAAAATAACTATATATATGATGTTTGAGGTGTTTATAACTTAAACTAACATCAAAGTACTCGTATTCATTCATTTTCAAGTAAAATGGCCTATATTTGCCTAGATTTGGTTCTAACTTTCCTATATTGTGTATTTTCAATCAAAACAACTTACAATTACATTAAACTAACTATATATATGATGTTTTAGGTTTTTATAACTTAAACTAACATCAAAGTACTCGTATTCATTCATTTTCAAGTAAAATGGTCTATATTTGCCTAGATTTGGATCTAACTTTCCTATATTGTGTATTTTCAATCAAAACAACTTACAATTACATTAAACTAACTATATATATGATGTTTGAGGTGTTTATAACTTAAACTAACATCAAAAGTACTCGTATTCATTCATTTTCAAGTAAAATGGCCTATATTTGCCTAGATTTGGTTCTAACTTTCCTATATTGTGTATTTTCAATCAAAACAACTTACAATTACATTAAACTAACTATATATATGATGTTTTAGGTTTTTATAACTTAAACTAACATCAAAGTACTCGTATTCATTCATTTTCAAGTAAAATGACCTATATTTGCCTAGATTTGGATCTAACTTTCCTATATTGTGTATTTTCAATCAAAACAACTTACAATTACATTAAACTAACTATATATATGATGTTTGAGGTGTTTATAACTTAAACTAACATCAAAGTACTCGTCTTCATTCATTTTCAAGTAAAATGGCCTATATTTGCCTAGATTTGGTTCTAACTTTCCTATATTGTGTATTTTCAATCAAAACAACTTACAATTACATTAAACTAACTATATCTATGATGATTGAGGTGTTTATAACTTAAACTAGCATCAAACTACTCGTATTCATTCATTTTCAAGTAAAATGGCCTAAAATGGCCTATATTTGCCTAGATTTGGTTCTAACTTTCCTATATTGTGTATTTTCAATCAAAACAACTTATAAATACATTAAACTAACTATATATATGATGCTTGAGTTGTTTATAACTTAAACTAACATCAAACAACTCGTATTCATTCATTTTCAAGTAAAATGGCCTATATTTGCCTAGATTTGGTTCTAACTTTCCTATATTGTGTATTTTCAATCAAACCAACTAACAATTACATTAAACTAACTATATATATGATGTTTGAGGTGTTTATAACTTAAACTAACATCAAAGTACTCGTATTCATTCATTTTCAAGTAAAATGGCCTATATTTGCCTAGATTTGGTTCTAACTTTCCTATATTGTGTATTTTCAATCAAAACAACTTACAATTACATTAAACTAACTATATATATGATGTTTGAGGTGTTTATAACTTAAACTAACATCAAAGTACTCGTATTCATTCATTTTCAAGTAAAATGGCCTATATTTGCCTTGATTTGGTTCTAACTTTCCTATATTGTGTATTTTCATTCAAAACAACTTACAATTATATTAAAATAACTGTATATATGATGTTTGAGGTGTTTATAACTTAAACTAACATCAAAGTACTCGTATTCATTCATTTTCAAGTAAAATGGCCTATATTTGCCTAGATTTGGTTATAACTTTCCTATATTGTGTATTTTCAATCAAAACAACTTACAATTACATTAAACTAACTATATATATGATGTTTGAGGTGTTTATAACTTAAAATAACATCAAAGTACTCGTATTCATTCATTTTCAAGTAAAATGGCCTAAAATGGCCTATATTTGCCTAGATTTGGTTCTAACTTTCCTATATTTTGTATTTTCAAACAAAACAACTTACAATTACATTAAACTAACTATATATATGATGTTTGAGGTGTTTATAACTTAAACTAGCATCAAACTACTCGTATTCATTCATTTTCAAGTAAAATGGCCTAAAATGACCTATATTTGCCTAGATTTGGTTCTAACTTTCCTATATTGTGTATTTTCAATCAAAACAACTTATAAATACATTAAAATAACTATATATATGAGTTTTGAGTTGTTTATAACTTAAACTAACATCAAACTACTCGTATTCATTCATTTTCAAGTAAAATGGCCTAAAATGGCCTATATTTGCCTAGATTTGGTTCTAACTTTCCTCTATTGTGTATTTTCAATCAAAACAACTTATAAATACATTAAACTAACTATATATATGATGTTTGAGTTGTTTATAACTTAAACTAACATCAAACTACTCGTATTCATTCATTTTCAAGTAAAATGGCCTATATTTGCCTAGATTTGGTTCTAACTTTCCTATATTGTATATTTTCAATCAAAACAACTTACAATTACATTAAACTAACTATATATATGATGTTTGAGGTGTTTATAACTTAAACTAACATCAAAGTACTCGTATTCATTCATTTTCAAGTAAAATGGCCTATATTTGCCTAGATTTGGTTCTAACTTTCCTATATTGTGTATTTTCAATCAAAACAACTTACAATTGCATTAAACTAACTATATATATGATGTTTGAGGTGTTTATAACTTAAACTAGCATCAAACTACTCGTATTCATTCATTTTCTAGTAAAATGGCCTAAAATGGCCTATATTAGCCTATATTTGGTTCTAACTTAAACTAGCATCAAACTTTTCAATCTTATCTGCCTATAAATATATGTTTAGAAGTATGTACCGAGATTTGCTTTGCTTTCTTGTTTGCTGGAATTTCTCCTTTTCCAGGAACAGTCTTAAAATGAGTCTTCAAGAACAACTCGGGAGCAGTAGGGAGTACTCCTCCTCTACTCTTTGCCTGTAGACATTGTTGAACAAAGGCTTTTTTTTTACTCATACCGAAAATGTCATGTAAATTACACTAAGTAGTAGATATGAAACATATTTACCATCTTCCTAGCATGCTGTGCCGCCGAAATAGAACCCTGAAAGTGTGACGGCTCAATTGGATTAGACAGGGAGCCACCTCTTCGGTTCTTCTTCGCCTTTTCAGATTTTTCCCGAAATGTTGGCTCTTCACTTCTCTTCTTCATGTCTTCGTAGATCGTCTCCCCCAACCATTTTGGCCTTTCTTTGGCTTTCTTAACCACCCAGTATCACAAGTCTCTCAGACGAGATGAAGCTTTTTTCTTGTAATCCTTCTTCACTAGGCCTTCTAACTCAGGAGCCCACTCGTAAATACCCTTTAGTCAAACATTAAACAAAGATATTAATAAACTAATATAATCAATTTCATTTTTCATAATTCGATTCATACATACTGTGAAAATGTTCCACCAATGCGTCTTTGTTGCATTATCGACCTCACTGTAATTGAACCAAGGTTGTCGAAAATGGCCCTGGAAAATGTCAGTGATGGACCCACTAACCTTGTTATCATCAAACCTGAATTGAAAACCAAACAAACACGTGAATTGTGAATATCATTGCATACAAATATCATGAAGCATATAGTAGCTTACGAACTTACCACAATCCAGTAGGGCTTAAAACCTTTCTTGGTGCACCGGTTCGAACCTTCACCTTCCTCCGTATGAGTGTTCGGAGTCTCCGGTACGTGGTTACCAATGTCACGTGCCCGTGAATCATCTCCCCGTGTGTCTCGACATACGGTTCGGCTTCCTTCTACTTCGGTGACCGAAAAAGCTCCCCTCGAAATCAAAGTCCCACGACCTTAGCTTCCACCTAAGCCACCTCGACCTCCGCGACCCTTAGGATTAGACATGATTACCTAAAATGCAAGAAATTAGAAACGCGCAAGATTAAACAAAACAATTGAAATAAATTCTTGTTACATTAAAGTATGAAAGGTGTAACTTCAAAACTAAAGTACTCCCCCCTTCACTTCCCCCCCTTCACCGACCCCCGCCCCGCACTCCCCTCTTCCCAACCCCCCTACACTCCCGGTCCCCACCCCCGCACTCCCCCCACCCCTTCACTTCCCCCTTCACCGACACCCCGCACCCCCACCCCGCTCGCAGCCCCCCTTTCCCAATCCCCGCACACCCCAGTCCCCCAACCCCTTCACTGCCCCCAAAATGCACTCCCCCCCCACCTTGCCCCCACCCCGCACTCCCCCCACCCCTTCACTTCCCCCATTCACTAACACCCCGCACCCCCACCCCGCCTGCAGTCCCCCTTTCCCAATCCCCGCACACCCCGTCCCCAACCTCCTTCACTGCCCCCCAAAATGCACTCCCCCTCCCCTTCACTGCCCCCCGCACCGTCCCCCCGATGACCCCGCCCCTCGCACTCCCCCTTCCCAACTCCCCACCCCCTTTGCTGCCCCCCACCCTCCACTCCCCCCTTCACTCCCCCTTCCCAACTCCCCACCCCCGTGCCGCCCCCACCCTCCACTCCCCCCCTTCACTCCCCCACCCTTCACCGACAAGACGATCTACACAAAGATCCACAAATACAAAAATGCAAGCATACGAAGTGTAATCACGGCGATAAGCCATAGGGCCTGGTAATTGGAAGCATATACACCAAACATAAAGAGGCAAGATTCAAAGATGAATTCTATCATTAATCCCCATAGCAAGTCAATAACATCCCGCCTAAAATTTGAAACAATGACATCACAATATTAAATCTCCGCTAATTCAGTAAACGAACTCCAGTAGTAGCTAATATTTAACTCCCTAATAAATTAACACCATAGCTTATGCCAACGATTTAACTCCAATACTCAAGTTACCATATACAAGTTCCTTATTACTTCAAAACGTTGATGTAACTCGTATCATGATAGTATAGTAATCTAAATATTAATATCACAAAGATCAAATGAAACTTTTGTTGTTACAATAATAAGATCTCGTCTTTACCGTATACGTAGAACTTAATAATCCATATCTTTTCTAGTTCCACAATTGAACTTCAATCTTTTCTAGTAGCTAATTTACGGGAGGAAATCAAAAGGAATCCCGTTACATGTACTGCCTAGACAACCTAGCAGTACCAATAGGTTCTTCTACATAACATAAGCCCAATTAAATTGACCAAAAACAAAAATGGAATCAAATGAACCAAAAACAAAACCCATCAAAAATGAAAACAATGAAAAAATTGGAGCCAAAATTCAAACACACGAACAACGAAGTAACTTACGAAACAAATCATGTAGACTTTTAATCGCATCGGGAAAAAAAAATCAAAATGTCGAACAAAATAGAAAATCGAAACTCAAAACCTAAATTGAATTTCACATCAAACACCGAATTTCAACAACACAAATAAAATCACACACTCAAATCACTTCACAAACTACTGCATATCAAAAACTAAGCTCAAAATCGAAAGATTCAAAACTCAATTCTCAACGCAAAATCTAGGCTTTGAGCAAAAATAACGGGTATTACCTGTAGCCGGTCGTTGGAGGAAGGTGGAGGAAGCTTCAATGGCTTCAAGGAACTCAAGAAATATTATTTACCTTCAGCAAAATCAGTGCCGGAGAGAGGAATTTCGTCGGAGAATTTCGCTGCTGAAAACAAGTTGTCGGCAAGTTCGATAAATAAAATGAAGGAAAAAAGGAAGGAGAAATTCAGGTTTCAAATGGGCAAACCAGTGAGAATGACGAAGGAGATGGAACGAAGTGTGATTCGCACATTCGAATTCACTGTGCGAACGAAGGAGATGGAACGAGGGTTCAAATGGGAGTGGAAGAGTTTGAACTGCTTGGGGGTTTATTTCAATTCGCGCGCCCTCCTCCCAAACTTTATTTTATCTCCTTTTTCATCATCAGCGACCGTTTAATACAGTCGCCTGAGCTAAAAAAATTTGCAAATCTAAAATAATAATATTAACGACCGCTTAAAACGGTCGGAGTTTATCAGCGACCGCTTATCCGTCGTTGTCAACTTCAAAAGCAGTCGGTGACCGCCGTCGGCTTAAAGCAGTCGCTGAATATAAGAATAACGACCGTTTATCACACCGTCGCTGTGAAGCAGTCGTTGTTTTAGCATCTTCTTGTAGTGCTTGTAGTTGGAATTCCTACAAGTAGTGAACAATGGGGGAGTGTGGGACTTGTTCTACACTCCTACGCAGGCCTACTGTGACGATAGTAGTGTCCTTATAAATTTTGATAACTCAAGTAGGTGGAAGGTTCCGTACGATCTTGGGGGTATGCATACTAAGGTGATGGATGTGGGACGGAACGAAACCGTATTTACATTCCATCTAATAGACCGAGTTGTCTATTAAGGATTAAGTAGCCCGTATGATTCTAGAAAGATGACGGTGCCCGTTCGATGCCAAATAAACTGTAAAAACGGAATTTAATGTTTTGTAGTATCATGTTTAGGAATTGTTATTACTATTATGATTATGCTTATTGTATTATTTAACTGATTATGTATGTACTCAGAATAGCTGATTGTTTGTTATTTGTGTTTGTTTGTTGACCTGTGATGAACTATTGATACTTCAATGGGGAGCAGATTAGGTATGATGATGTTGCTGCATGAGTTCGGGCATACGGGGGATATTCTTTAGTTTATAAACTTTTAAATGTTTTGGTTGAACTTATAGAATTATTATAATCTACTTAGTTAATGGTTTGAATAAAAGGGGTCAATGATGATTCCCGAGTTGTAGTTAAGTTAACATTTTATTTCCACTGCAATTTAGTTTTTATAATAAAGAGTAAGTTAATGTTTTAATTTCAATAAGCCTTGCGTTTCACCTCGTCGGTAACATTCCCAAAGTCGATGCAACGTAGTTTAGACTTGTATGGATTTTGGGGGTGTTACACCCACCACCGCCCAGTAGCCCCCCTCCCCAACCCCCCGCAGCCGTAACCCTCCCCCACCTCAGCACCCCCCGTCGTTTTCCCCACCCCGCAACACCCCGTCGCTTTCCCCCCACCCCCCACCTCCAGTCGATTTTCGCACCCTCCCCCCACCAGCCGATTTTCGCACCCAAACCCCCACCCCCGTCGATTTCGGGCTCGCGTGGGCTTATGGGGCGTTCCACTTCGCGAATATCGATGGGGGGTGGGGGGTTGGGGTGCGAAAATCGATTGGGGTGGGGGAGGTGCGAAAATCGACGGGGGTGGGGAAAGCGACGGGTGTCGAGGGGGGGGAAACGACGGGTGCTTGGGGGTGGGGGGGGGGCAGGGGGCTGCGGGGGGTTGGGGGGGGGGGGGCGGTGGTGGGAGGGGGGTGCTGGGAGGGTGAGGGAAGGGGTGGTGGGAGGGGGGTCTGGGAGGGTGGGGGAAGGGGTGGTAGGAGGGTGGGGGAGGGTTAGGGTTAGGGTTAGGGTTAGGGTTTAGGGTTAGGGGTTAGGATTAGGGTTAGAATTAGGGTTTAAATAGAAAATTAAGGTTAATGACTAACGGCGGTTAACGCCGTTAGTCACTAAGGGCATTTGGGTGTATTATGTTGAAACTGAGGGGTACCCCGTGTATTTTCAAAAGTGCGAGGGTACCTCGTGAATTTCCTGAAAACTCGGGGGCATTTGGTGAAAAAACCGTTTAAATTTTTATCTTTCCAGCTGACCTTTGAGTTATCTTTTGCAAAATAAGTTCCCGGTTTTTATTGTGCATTATCTTCTTGGACAAGTGTTGTAACGTAAGTAGACTTATTGTGACATGTATTTCAAATGTGTAGGTTTCTAGCTATAGGTCTTTCAATTTATAGGTTGATGTTGACGCTAGGATTAACGTCGTGATGCTAACGTCAGAAACCAAGGAAGACTTGGTCATAGCTCGAACTGTTAGTGTGCCCGTTGTGTGTTATAAGACCAGGTCAAAGAGCACGGCATGAAAATAAGAAGATCGTGGGAATTTGTTGGCAACTGACATCCGAGATTCTTGGGATCGCGTCAAGGCATGGGCTACAAAAGGCGCATAGATCAAAGCAGAGAACACAAGTTAACAAGCATCTACTTCTACTACTCGCTGAATATTCAAACATACTAAACACATCTTAACCATTGCTTATTGCTTCTTTCGCATTTACTTTCCATGGTTTGTACTAAGATTTATTATGTAGGGTGTATTGACTGTCGTTCACTCCGAACGTCGGTTGCATATAGTGGATTAGTGGACTCATATCCACCCGCGGTTTTTTACCCACCTTCATTGGGGTTTTTTCGCGTCACCATCTCATTGTGTTATTCCCTGTTGATCCCCCTTGCATTTATTTCCCTAAGTCATCTTAATCTGGTAGTTGACGTCCCAATATCAGGCGGTGACGTTAAGGCAAAAATCAGCACAAACACATACTATAAATAGACTTCTTTTAACTCTACACTTTCTAAAAATACCCTGAAAATACTCATACTTTTTCCTTAACAAAATGTTTTTTGTTCAAAAACTGGAGTCCTTGTGTTTTTCAATGTAACAACCAGCAAGTATTATGAAACGGGAATGTATAACGCAAACGACTAAATTAGAGGTGAGCATGTGTCGGGTCGGGGCGGGCTTTGGCCCAAAAAAAAGTGGTCCGTTTCGGGCCAACATTACAGCGTCAAAACCCGCTAATTTGGGTCGGGTCATGCGGGCTTTTCGGGCCGGGCCAGAAAAATAGTCTAATATTCCATATTTATGTCGCCTGTGGCCCGAATTTTTTTGCCCAAAAAATCGGATCGGGCCCGACCGCGGGCCAAAAATTCTTGCCCAAAAACCGCCCATTTTCGAGCATGTTGGGTCGGGCCTACGGGCCGGGCTCATGTTGATCACTTCTAGACTAAATGTATTTGTATTTTACATTTCTTAAACTGTATTACTGTAGCATTAGAGTAAGCACTAAAGATTCCTCAAACGACTCCACACGGTTCCCACCCACCGTCCTATACGTTGGAGTAATCGGTCGGATTACAAAAAAGCAAGAGAGATAATAGCTCAACTTTATAATAACCCCCCCCAATACACATTTCCATCACCAATTCCTTCTTTTTGGTACGTCCATCTCCTTAATTATTTCGCTTCTAATTAAAGTTTCCTCTGTTTTTTTTGTTTTTGCACATCTGTCTCTCTCCTCCATCCCACCTCACCCCCCAAAAAAAAAACCCCAATTTCAAATTTCTCTCATTTTCTCTCTCCTCTCTTGGCCAGACCAGGTATGCATACGCCCTTTTTCTCTTAAAAGTATTTGTTTTTCGATCATACAACTCATTTTCCATTGTCACTTCTCCCTGCAATTTCGCTCTCGATCTAGTGCTTTTCTTTTTAAATTCATTTATTCTTCTTTTTTTTTCTGGGGGGTGCTCTTTAATTTTGACTCTTTCATATTCAATTTCTTAAAATTTTCCCCTTTTTTTAGGTTTATAAAGCAAAATTATTTCTGGGTTTTTCTGTTTCAGAATTCCCCCTTTTTCCTGTGATTCATTTTGCAGGTTTCTCTTATTTGCTTTGGACCTATTAAAAGGTGAAACTTCTTTTTGTTGGTTTTTTTTCGAAGTGTTTGAATTTTCTGGATTTTTTTGGAATTTGGGAATTTTGTTCTTCATGGGCGACAACTTTCACCGGCGTGGTTTAGTGGTGAGGATCAGTGGATCCCCTCTTTTTGTTTTTGATTTTTTTTTTGGGTTGTCAAATTTAATTGTATTTGATTTTTGGGTGTTTATTTTTTTTTCTTCCTGTTTGCATTGATGTATTTGATGATTGGAATACAATATTTGTTTTTTTGCTGGAGTTATTTTGGTAATTGATCATGTATTTGTCTTTGAATTGTAAAAACTAGTGTTATGATTGAGAAGTCATTGTAATTGAATTTTGTATATTCTTGTTGGATTGCAAGTTGTAAATTATTTAATTTAATTTGACTGAATTATGAATATTTGGTAGGTTCTACTAAATGCCACAAAATACAACTCACAAGAGATATTATTGTAATGGGTTTTGTTTGTTTTTGTGTTAAATTCATGTACACATTTTTGTTTTCAATAGTTAAGTATACCTTTTGTTTTTAGTGTTGTTTTGTTTGTTTGGGACACATTAAGATATATGGTGTTCTCATGTGAATAATTTTAGAATAACATGAACTGCTGTTAATCTTGGCTGGTTGATTGTTAGGCACATGCACCGCCTCCTGGCCACTTTGTACGTTTGGAACGAAACACAAAAGACGATTTGCATTTGAGAAAGCCAACATCGAGAATGCGGAAGTGGCTGTGCTGTACTTGCCAAGTAGAAGAGTCTTACCCATCAAATGAGGAGCCCCTTAAAAGCCCAAATACAGAAAGTATGCTGCATTTTTCTGGCTTAATGAAATACACAGACTGCAATATTTAGAAGCTTGTTTTTTTTATCTGTTTGCTTGATTCTTATTTGTTGTTCTTGTTGTAAAATGTTTAAATGTTGACTTTCGCATCAATGTCTTGTATTAAAAAAATTTGAGTTGGTAATACTTCCTTTGGTTTTGTTTCGGGGGGGTGGTGGTGAACGCTTTTGTATAATGGGAGTTAATGAGCCATTGTGAAACTTGAATATTCCCAGCATGTTTGTAGAATACTCACAATGGGATTACACTGACTCCACTCTTTGCTCCCCTGTATACCGTCATGCGTAGTTTAAATTGTGTTGTTAAGCTTCCTAGTTTAGTGATATAATGTTGAGTTAATTGTAAGGTAATTTTTTTTTGGGGGGTGGGGTGGAACTCAGATGTTAATTTTTTTTTTCTTGAGAAGTTTCTACATGTTTCACCTTGCTGTAGTTGAACTTGGGTCTTGAGTTCTCGGTTAATTTTACTTCCATAATTAGTAGCTCAAGCTTAGCATGGGCACTCATCCTCAATTGCAAGCTCGATGTATGAAGGGATTTTTATCTGGATGCTCTTTGGGAGGACTTTATTGAATTGTAGATCATGTTGGAAAAATTGACTGTCATCAAGTTCATCTTATTTGTTATTGGTTTAGATATTGTGACCTCTTAATAAATGCATTTTGTGAGGTACTAACTAGCCCGTATGTTTGGGGTGAATTTATCATGTTCATGTGCGTTCTGGGGCTGTGTTTCAGTTTAATGCTATATACTACCTTTTGGAATTTAGTTCCAGTGTAGAACTGTGTTATGAATCAAATTTCAACTTTTCAGATAATTAAAATTTAAATATATTTAAAGGAAGAGAATGATGTATCAGCTAGGTTGCGTCTTTTCTTGTGCAAAGAACACTGAGAAATATATATTGTTTGCTAGGATTATTGCTACTCCCGGTATAGTTAACAATGCCCTGTGATGATTAGCCCATGTAATTAATCATTAGCTATGTAATAGTAAATGTAATTCTTCATGGCTTGCAGTTGTGGGTTTAAATTGCTAATGTGAAACAGCACTATCAGAGTGTAGAGTGGTATAAGAAGTTGCCTGGATGCTATCTGTGCTTGTCCTGGATCTGGATCAAATCAATCTACTGTATGTAATGGACAGCTATAGAAATTGGTCAAGCAGAGGATTACCCAGTTAACCATCTAAGCATGAAAATTGAGATGGCTAGACTAAATGTCAATCTCTGATATGAGGGATCTTCAAGTCAGCTTTCTGTTTACTATCAGAGCTATTTCTTATGAGATTGCCGTTCTGATTATTGGTGGATTCTTGTTGTCAGAATTGCAATTAATATTTATTTATTGTGGAACTGGGAGGTCTTCACGACTTATTTGAGTGCCGATTGCTTAATCTGTAGGGTCAATATACCTAAGCTGCATTTGTGAATTAAAAAATTGAATGAGCCAAGATACTTTAATGTATTCAATGTTGATAAGAGGACCTTTTTTGAGATGGACTCTGTACGCCATGTGTTTTAAAACAAATTATCCGTGGTAAAAGGCATATTTTATTGTTATATGTGTGGATGGGTCAACATCAGAGTAGTTCTGCGGTCTATTTCATTCGTTCTCTCATTTAGAATGCACATTGTTAAATCAAGGATTTTGCTGATAAAAATTGGCTACCTAAAAAAAGTATGATATTTTAATTATCTTCAATCTTATGTCAACAGTACATGTTATCTTGAAATTTGCATTGCTTGATGATTTCAGTTTGAATATTACTTGTAACAATTAACTTTTTTGTAAACTGTTTACTTTGTTGATGTTTCAAAACTTACCTTGTTGCTTTTATTGTTGATTAGGAGCGTTAAAGAGCCAAAAGTCTCAAACAGCTGTAAAGGAAGATGTGCAGAAGACAGCACCACCACCAATTGAAGTATCCGCCTTGTCTCTGGATGAGCTTAAGGAAAAAACTGATAACTTTGGATCCAAGTCATTAATAGGCGAAGGTTCCTATGGAAGAGTGTATTATGCTACACTGGAAAATGGGAAGGCAGTAGCTGTGAAAAAGCTTGATGTCTCCCAAGAACCAGAGTCCAATGGTGAATTTTTGACTCAGGTGTGTTTTCTTGTAGGCAACTAACATTCCAATCTTTGACATTTACCTACTAGGCTTTCAGTCTAACCACGGGTGGTGCTCATTGGTCTTCGTAGGTTTCTAGAGTCTCAAGACTGAAACATGAAAACATTGTGGAATTGCAAGGCTACTGTGTGGAGGGAAACATGCGGGTGTTAGCTTACGAGTTTGCTACCATGGGATCCTTACATGACATTTTGCATGGTATAAACAATGTTATTATATCGACTACTATGTAAAGGAAAGGTATCATTGATGTAATTGTGACCTGTTATGAAATCCTTGTTTCAGGCAGGAAAGGTGTGCAAGGTGCCCAACCTGGTCCAGTGCTTGACTGGATGCAGCGAGTAAGGATTGCTGTTGATGCTGCAAGGGGATTGGAATACCTCCATGAGAAGATTCAACCTTGTATCATTCACAGAGATGTTAGATCTAGTAATGTCCTTTTGTTTGAGGATTTCAGAGCCAAGATTGCAGATTTTAACCTTTCAAATCAGGCTCCGGATATGGCTGCTCGTCTTCATTCCACTAGAGTTTTGGGGACCTTCGGCTATCATGCACCAGAGTAATTATATCTCTTACCTGTCTTTATGTTTTGTTCATTAGTTTGTACCACTCTCATTGGTCATAAGCATTTTTAGGTAGTTGGTTCATGTTCCACTTGCTTTTGTAGTTGATTTATTGCTCATGTCTATTGTCTTGGTCAACTTGCAATCTGCTGGATGCATGACATTATATAATATGATGTGTCAAATGGTAACAATTGTCTTTTAAACTGTCGGGATAAAAAACCTGTAAAAGGATAAAGAGACATAGAAGTATGGCACATTTGAGTACTAGTAACTGGAGGAACTTTTTGGACTTCTCTCTTCCCTACTCCCGTTCTGTATACTTGATAATTCTTAAGGCCCCTGGTTATGAGCAGCAAAGTTTTATTTCTTGTAACAGCACCCTTGTGGGTCGTAATACTGTAATGATTTATTAAAAAATTTCTTATTGATGAAAAATATATATTTTGTACGTAAATTTATGTTATGTGTGAGTTGTGACATGGACCATTTTGTGAATCTTTACTGATCTGTCTATAATCATATCAGGTATGCAATGACTGGGCAGTTGACGCAAAAGAGTGACGTGTACAGTTTTGGTGTGGTTCTTTTGGAACTTCTCACCGGCCGCAAACCCGTGGATCATACTATGCCTCGTGGTCAGCAAAGTCTTGTAACTTGGGTAAGTTTCCAGATTTTTTTGCGTCTGAGTACATATAAGAGTAAAATTCTCCATATTCCTTCCTTGGAAGTTCAAGCATCTTGTTGACCTCATCGTGTGTAATTCTGCTCTCAGGCAACTCCCAGGTTGAGTGAAGACAAAGTTAAGCAGTGTGTTGATCCAAGATTGAAGGATTACCCTGCTAAAGGAGTCGCTAAGGTTCTCTCTCCCCTTCTGTCTCATACTCTCATTGCTCTATCGTTCGTTCAAAATCATTTTTTTTTTTTTTAAAATTATTCACATTTATTTGCTAACTTGATCTGGGAATTCCTACTCTGCAGCTGGCTGCTGTGGCAGCTCTATGTGTTCAATATGAAGGTGAATTCAGGCCAAACATGAGCATTGTTGTCAAAGCGCTCCAGCCATTACTAAAGGCACCAGCTCCGGCTCCAGCACCAACGACAGAGGCAGCTTAAAAGAGGGCTCACTGTCAAATTTCATCTTGTTGATTGTCTTAGAAATTTTTACAACTGCTCAGTTTCTCTTGCTCCTTGATACTCGGCAGTCTTTCGTTCATCAGCATATACATCTGATTTTTTTTAATTTAATTGTTCCTGAGTTTGTGATTTGGATGTGAAAAAAAGAGAGTTTGGGTACCCTTGAAATCGGTTTTGATTCTTTTGGCGCGTGTACGGTTTGGTCTACATGTATGAAAGAATAGAAATGATATTATCAAACTAAATTTGCAAACTGGCAGGAGAGTTGGTATTTTTCTTGTAGCATATATATTTTGTTTGTAATTTTTATTGGTTCTCTCTTTCCTACAAAGTTCCCTCCTTCCATGGCGCAAAACAATGATTGTTCCAGTCAACTAATTTTGGTTGTTGAGTGAGACTGTGCTTCATCTTTAAGGAACCGCGTAGCATGTCTGTGAAAAAAAGTCAAATTTGATTTAAGATATCAGCAACTTCTGTTTGCTTTCCTCATTGACTAGAGATTGTACATTTGCCAGGTATCTGATTGACTGATTGTACTTGGTCCTACTTTTTCACTTTAGGTCAGAGTGAAGTAAGCAAGAAATGAAGAAATCATTGGAAAGCAAGATGTCTTTAAAGCCACGTTCTTTCTCTCCTTTAATGAAGGAAGTCTAGGTTTTAATCTCTCGACTTCTTGTCCTCCCATCTGCCTTTTCAAAAGTTAAAATCCTGTTTGAAAGTATAATATTCAATGATTATTGCCTATATAAGAAAAATAATCATCATGTGGGACTTCGGGTGTTAAGTGAGAGGACTGAAATCCTCGGTTTGATTCATAATATTTGTACTTGAATCTAAGATGAGTCTTGAGCATTTTTGGATGTAAATTCTCAATAAATCATTATAAATTAACTTGTTTGTGACATCTAAATATAGTTATATCCCTTAAAGGGAGGAAACATCAACATAAGCATCTCATCATTGAACATCAAGAGAGTAACTTTAGTGATTCCTTACACTCAAATATCGTCATAATCAGCCCTAAGTTGAGCCACTTTACATCCATTGTGTTCATGAACCATTTTATATGAAAGAAACCAATATCAAAGACATAATGTCTTCTGAAGTCAACAATATCTTTATAAGTAATCTCAACAAACAACATGATTGAAGTTTAAACAACCTTTAGTATCTCTTCATCCAACTTTTTATCATTCAAGGAATACAAATCATGAAAACATATATAGTACTGAAAAATAAATGAAGTCACTCATAGCAATATTCTTGCACAAGACATAGTTTAGAGTAACTTTGTTAAAGTAATAGAGGTAGCCAATTCAATTCAGTTTCTTCAAGTCCTTAGAATTTGCCTCCAAAAAAGACATCTAAAACCTCTCTACCATCAATCATTATGAGAACCATCAATAGTCATCATCAAGGCCAAGAAAACTAAAGAAAAAGAATAGTTGAAACAAGTAAATAATGCCTCCACAAGCTGATCGAACTTCTAGCAACACTTCCAACAACCTATCCTTACTTGTAAAGCAATAGCGTGCATCAACTCCAAAGATGACCATTATCTTCAATTGCAATAAACTTGCAACATACTACAGATTTGTGGATCTAAATCCGTTTAATAATATTTGATACTTTGGATAATGCATCCAATAGATCTAGGTTGAATATGGATTGACAGTATGATGGATCTTGTTAGAGATCCAATATCCTACCCTTGGTCTCCTTTTTCAATGTAAAGTACATGAACTTTACTTCATAATGTTAAGTTTTATGCTACTTTCATGACAATTATAGTAGTCACATACTCTCATTAATGTTCCTATGTGGATGTCATCTAACTCAGTTGGTAAATTCTTATGGGGTGGTAACCATTAATCAAGACCTGGGATCGAATCTTGTCTACATCAATGTATTTAGACGCTCTCTAACACCAAAAAAATTAATGTTCTTGTGTTGGAGGTAAAACAAGCTCAGAAGTGGATCGTGCTTAGAAAGTAGATAGATTAAAAATGATGCAGACCACAAAAAAAACTCCCTTGAGAGATAGGGTTAGCGCCTCCTTGAGAGATATAAAGGCCCTCCCCGTGCGGGTTGATTTTCCGATCAATATGGCGGAAGATCTATCAATCCAATGCTCAAAATTACGAATTTTCGATGATGAGAACGAGATTGTGGACTTAGGAGATGATATTGCACCGGAAGTTGATGAACAAATTTCCTTAATGTTAGTGGGACGCCTCGTAACTGATCGTCCCTTTAACCTTGATGCTTTCAAACGAACTATGACCATGGCTTGGGCAGTGTCGAAGAAGGTGGTGATCCAGGTCGTGGCTGCGAATTTATTCGTATTCCAGTTCTTTCATTAATGAGACAACGAGAAAGTGATGGCCGGTCGCCCTTGGTGTTTTGATCAGTATCTCTTGGTGTTGAATGAGTTATCAGGGAACGAACAGCCAGCAAAGGTTCCTCTCAATTTGTCGCCTTTTTAGGTACGTATATATCACTTGCCCTTTAATTGTCGATCTGATAAAGATATACGTGCCATTACTGCTACCTTGGGATCGGTGTTGAGTATTGAAACTGATGATCTAGGCCTTAATAATTATCGTAGGGTTCAATTATTGTTGGACATTAATAAACCCCTTCGACGTATATCGAAAATTAAAGGCAAAGATGGTAAAATATTGACGATTGAATTTAAATATGAACGCTTGCCATTTTTCTGTTTCATTTGTGGCGTGATGGGTCATGGGGAAAAGGATTGCCCTAGTGCTATTGATGATCCACAGGATGGTAACTTTGGTTGGGGGCTTTGGTTGAAGGCCTCTCCTAGAAAAGGGAGGGCTTGATACTTGGAGGAGGAGGCACAAGTGATGTCGAACCGCAAGCTGATTTTTGTGGGGGAAAATAATGACACATCCTCGAGCTCTTCTGCTTCGAGGGATGAATCTCTCATCCACATTGATAATGTGGATAAAAATGATAAGGGGGATGCCAGCTCGGAGGTAGACTCGAACAAGGGTGCTAAGAGGGGTGTAGTGAATGTGTGTGCTGTGAGTGAAGGTGGTCAAGAGTGTGCGAGGGATGTTGGAGTGGAGCCACAAAAGTGCGAGAGGAAGGTGGGTGTTGTAGGGGAAGGAGTTGGAGGAGTTGGAGGAGTGTTGTGTGAGGGTGAAGGGAAGGTGTCGGCTGGGACGAGGGAGGGGCTGCTGCCTCCTTCGTTCGTCGTAGGGGTGGGAGGGGGTTACGTGAGGAGGATAAAAAAGGTGCAGCATAAAGGGGCTAAAGGTGGGGGTCTAGGTGTTTCTCACAAGGTGCAGGGGGCGAAAGGGGAAAAAAGGAAGGAGTGCATGGTGGATGAGTGCTCTGATGGGTTTGACGTGTTGATGGGGGAGGTGGAGGTTAATGGCAAGAAGTTGAAAATTGGTAATGCATGTGATGGGAATGAGATTTCCTTGACAGTAGCGGAGGTTGGATTAAAACCAACCCCGCGAAGGGCAATGAAAACATTTAGTTGGAACTGTCAGGGTTTGGGCAACCCTCGGACAGTCAAACTCTCCAGTCATGGTGTTGGAGAGAACGCCCAAGTTTGGTCTTTTTAATGTAGACCAAGATCAATTCGAAAAAATTGCAACTTGTTAAAGAGAAGTGTGGTTTTATAGATGGTTTATGTTTGAGCAGTAGGGGTTTGTCGGGAGGGTTGGGTTTGTGGTGGCGAGATATAAATATGAGGGTGGTGTCTTATTCGGCTCATCATGTGTTTGTGGAAGTTTGTGATGGAAATGATGTGTCGGTTTGGGCTGCGGTGGGTATTTATGGGTGGCCGGAAACAGAAAATAAACACTTGACGTGGAGTTTGATGCGATCTCTTAAAGAATCTACGCCTCTTCCTATCATCTTTTTTGGGGACTTTAATGAAATTCTTCATGTTTCGGAGAAAGAGGGAGGAGTTGTTAGACGAGAGAGACTTATTGATGCTTTTCGTGAGGTGGTGGAGGTGTGTGAGTTGAGAGATCTGGGTTTTCGAGGGAGTCAATTTACATGGCAAAAGGGTAATGATCCAGATTCCTTGATTCGGGAGAGATTGGATAGGTTTTTGGCAAGTGAAGATTGGTGTGCTTTGTTTACTCACTCTTTGGTTCGAAATTTCCCGATATATAAGTCAGACCATGCTCCTATATTGTTGTCAGCTGATGTTCGCCCTCAAAGAGGGGGAAATAAGAAGTTGTTCTACTTTGAGGCTTTGTGGTTGTCGAATCCGGAATGCCAATAAGTAGTGAAGCAGGCATGGGAGACCGGAGTTGGTGCGGGTATTGAGTCGCGTGTGGCAGCATGTGCGGCGCATTTGGGCACTTGGGCGGCGTCTACGTTTGGGGATTTGAAAAAGAGGGTGAAGCAGAAAGAGGAGGAGCTTGAGATATGGCAGAAAAGAGTTCCGGATGGGGCTATGCTTGATAAATGTCGTGAGTTATTGAGTGAGTTGGATGAGTTACATAGACTTGAAGAGTCCTATTGGCATGCGAGGGCAAGGGTGAATGAGCTGAGAGATGGTGATAAGAACACTTCCTACTTTCATCATAAAGCCAGCCATCGAAAACGACGCAATGCCATTTCACAACTACAGGATGAGAATGGATTATTAAAGATAGAGGAGGAGGAAATTGGAGATATTATTTCTGATTATTTCACTAACATCTTTTCTTCTTCTCTCCCTTCGGGGTTTTATGAAGCTTTGGCAGGTCTTTCTTCGAAGATTATGGATGACTCGAATCTTAGCCTTGTTGCTGAACCTACAAGGGATGAGATTCATTATGCTTTATTTCAGATGCATCCAAACAAAGCTCCTGGTGTTGATGGAATGCATGCATTGTTTTACCAAAAATTCTGGCATATTGTGGGAGATGATGTGGTTGCTTTTGTGCAAAAATGGTGAAATGGTAGTTTTGATCTGTAGACGCTGAACAAGACATGTATCACTCTTATTCCAAAATGTCAAAATCCTATTCAAATGGGTGACTTTAGGTCTATTAGTCTCTGTAATGTGCTTTATAAAGTGATCTCTAAATTGATGGCTAATCGACTCAAAGTTATTCTACCTGATTTGATTTCTTCTCATCAGAGTGCCTTTGTACCTGGTCGACTCATTACTGATAATGCTATGATTGCTTTTGAAATTTTTCATTATATGAAGCGTTCTGGTGATTGCAAAACAGGGTCGATGGCTTTTAAGCTGGATATGAGTAAGGCCTATGACAGGGTGGTGTGGTCTTTTTTGGAGCAGGTGATCGTAAAGCTGGGTTTTTATGAGAGTTGGATTCGTCGGGTCATGGATTGTTTGTCTAGTGTATCTTATTCTTTTAAGTTGAATGGCAAGGTGACAGGGAACATTATACCTTCGAGGGGGCTTCGGCAAGGAGATCTGTTGTCCCCGTATTTGTTTCTCCTGTGTGCTGAAGCTTTTTCGGCTTTACTGACTAAGGCAGCGGATGATGGGAAGATTCATAGAGTTAGGGTATGTCGTTCTGCTCCTCGGATATCTCATTTATTTTTTGCTGATGACAGTATTCTTTTTGCTAGAGCTACACTTCAGGAATGCTCTGTTGTGGCTGATATTATCAGTGTGTATGAAAGAGCATCTGGTCAGAAAATTAATTTCAATAAATCTGAAGTGTCTTTTAGCAAAAATGTGGATGATACTAGAAGATTGGAGATACACAATATGCTTGGAGTTCGAGAAGTGGCGAAACATGACAAATATCTGGGCCTTCCGACATTGATAGGTAGATCAAAGAAGGTTGTATTTGCGGTGCTTAAGGAGCGAGTTTGGAAGAAACTACAGGGTTGGAAAGAAGTTGTTGTCCAAAGCAGGAAAGGAGGTGCTTATTAAAGCGGTAATTCAATCAATCCCAACTTATATCATCCTTGATGAAATCAATTCCTTGTGTGCTCGCTTTTGGTGCGGGGCAAAGGGGATGGAACGGAAGATGCATTGGATTAGTTGGGAGAAGTTATGCTTGCCGAAATCATATGAAGGGATGGGTTCCGGGATCTGAAGACCTTTAATCAAGCTTTGCTAGCCAAGCAAGGATGGAGATTGATGTGTGATACCGGGGGGTTAGCTCACCAAGTAATGAAAGCACGCTATTTCAAGAATGATAACTTCTAAGATTCGAGAAGAGGTTATGATCCTAGTTTTGTGTGGCGAAGTATTTGGGGTGCTAAGTCATTGCTTCTTGAGGGCTTAAAGTGGAGAGTTGGGAATGGAGCTAACATTCGAGTTTGGGACATGGCTTGGTTGCCGGAGATTCGGTCGGTGGTCCCTACACCGAATATGGAGAGTCCCGACGATTTGGTTGTGGCGGATTTGATCGGCGTAATTGGTGTTGGGATGAGGAGGCTTTGGCTCAACATCTTACTGAGGAGGATGCGGCTTTGGTTAGAGAGATACCCTTGAGTGAACGGAAACCTATTGATGTTCAATATTGGTGGCCTGCAAAAGATGGAATTTTTACAACCAAGTCGGGTTATTGGCTTGGTAGATTAGGCCATTTGCAAGGTTGGATGAATCGCTTTGGAGGGAGGAATGGTGATGCATGGTCAATAATTTGGAACCTAGGGGGGGCACCGAAACTTGCTCACTTCTTATGACGAGCTTGTGTTGGTGCTCTTGCTACAAGGGGTCGTTTGTGTGATAGACATATCATTGAGGATGGTACTTGCACTTATTGTGTGGGATAAGGTAAGTCGATTGTTCATGCTATTTGTAAGTGCTCCCTTGTTGCTCCTATTTGGGAATCATCTCCTTTTCAACAACTTCTTGTGGATTGCACATCTTTATCTTCTGGATGCATTCTAAGTTGGACCGCACTAATTTACTTTCTTTTGCGAGCCTTGCGTAGGCTGCTTGGTCATACCGAAATTCCGTGACTCACACTGAGCCGTGGCATAATGCCCATGTAGGTGCTCTCTGGTTTATGCGACTGGTGAACGATATATGAGCTATGTGGGTGTTGTTTTTTCTCGGCCTGCTGGTCTTGCGGATGTGACCTCTCGCACTAGCTGGGTAACGCCACAAGCTGGCTTTGTGCGAGTGAATACGGATGCCGCGATTTTGGGTGCTGAAGGCGTGGGTTTAGGGGCCGTGATTCGCGACTCACAAGATGTGGTGTGTGCTATGGCGATGCGTCGAGTTCATGCTGGATGGTCAGCAGCTATGGTTGAGGCTATGACGGCCAAATTTGGGCTGCTCATTGCGCGTCGGTTGGGGTATGCAAGCGTCGAGTTGGAGGTTGATGCATTGAACCTTGTCAAGGCCATTCATGCGAGATCTTTCAGAAGGGCTCCTATTGATTTGATCCATGAAGATATTAGTGTGTTGGGGAATGGTTTTATTTCTTTTACTTCTTTTCATGTGAAGAGGTGTGGGAATACAGTGGCTCATTTAATTGCTAGATATTTGCCTTTGAATGGCTATGAACAATTGTATGTTGATGACTTTCCGCAAGGTGTTCTAGCCTTGGCGGAACTTGATCTTGCTTAAAAATATTTCTCACCGTTTTCCCCTCAAAAAAAAAGAAAGTAGATAGATTACAATAATAGTAGGTCATGTCCAAAAATAAATTTGTAAAGAGTAATGTGGGATGAAGGAAGTTATATTTTAGTGAAAAAATGTTCAAGTATCGTTAGATCAAGATTTAGATCTAACTTTTCAAGATCTAATTGAGATCCACATCGGCTCTGAATCCATCAATAAATATTGGGATTTGAATTTGGATTCGGTTTAGATCTAACTCGTTGTCACCTCAAGTCATTCGATAGCCTATTCTCTAGGAGTTTTCATTAGAAACAAGTTTCATATAAATGTTACAGGCTAGCAACGAGAAGAAGATTGAGTTGAATATCAAAGTATTTAGTGGCGGATCCAAGATTTTCATATGTGGTGGGTCGAACATAATCAATGCGTTACTTTTCTTGACATTGAATTATATTCCCTTGTCCCCAAGGTAGATCTGGTTGAAAATGGTGGAAATTTTCGAATTAAATAATATATAATAGAAAATTATATGGTACTTTTATTTGAGTCAAAGAGTATAGTATTAAAAAAAAGATATATTCATATAATAATAGGGACATCATTCACAAAATAATAGTGTAGATAGTAGTATAGGACAATTTAAAAAAAAGATAGGGTAAAAAAAGTATTGTAGACCAAAGGGGTTTTTTTTTAGAAAAATTATTTTAATCTCAATTTTCTATGTTTATACGATACTACTTTATAGCTATCACAAAAAAGTATCAGTGCGAATCATGTGGGAGCCCAATGGTTGGAACTCCCACCTCCCCACCTCATGGTCGGGAGTTCGACTCTTATCAGCCCCAAATTTGGGAAGTTTGTGTGGATATTTGCCTCTAGGTATAAATCCCCAATTTTCAGTCTCTGGAAGTTTCTTTATAGGTTGGGATCCCCCTTATTACCCATCAGCTCATGAGAGCTGACCCTGCTTGGGCCAGTAAATTACTGAATAAAAAACAAAAAAATACCAGTATGAAAATTTAGTTATTCAAGATCTAACTTAAGAGCATGTACAATGGGGCTCTCCAACTAGTTCTCCAACTAGCTCTCCAAGGAGAGAGACAATGGAGAGCCACCTCTTACCCAACAATGGGGCTCTTGGGTGTCCAACTAGCTCTCCAAGGAGAGAGAAAATGGAGATACACCTCTTACCCAACAATGGGGCTCTTGGGTGTGTCTTGGGTGTATCTCCATGGAGACACTTTGTAAAATGGCTCTTGGAGGAGATACCATTTGGGTTGAAGGAGAGATGGCTCTCCATTGTGTGGGCCCACATACTATTGCAATTACTTAAGTTTTCTTTTTTTCTTGCAGCCATTTAATGATCTTTTTTATAAAAATTAAAAAAAAAAAGATGGTAATAATTACTATCCCAACAACTATAATTTTTCTTTATCTATAAAATGAGCCTAATATTGGATATATAACTATCTTTTTCATATCCCATCAATTTTTAATTTTTTAAGTGTTTAGGGAAAAAAATGAATACCAGCTCAAACCCAAATTTCAGAAATACCCAAGTACTCCCAAGAAATCAAAGGAATCCAAATGCTAGAATGGACATACCTTGTGTCAATTATATTGATGATTATTCACAAAATCATTATCCAGGTACTGTTAATAATCCTCAATTTCGACCCCAAAATCTTGAAAATCATTTCTCTTTGTGTTAGCTGACTTTCTTGGCATCCAAAATCTCTGTGTTAGCTAACACAAAGAGGAATGATTTTCAAAATCCGGCCCTTTTTGTCAACTGATCCGGTTCAATAGCCCTGGATCGGTTTGATGTAGTGTTGATCCCACAAACATTAATCATGGGGCAGCCCAAAATGGAAGGAAGGCCCAACTTTTGGAGACCTTCTCTACTCCCCATTTAAACCCGGATTCACCCCTTACCTCCCTCTCAAACCCGCTTCACCCCCTCCTCTCTCGAACCCTAACTCCCTCTTCCATCTCCCAAACGCCCCCTCCCTCTCTCAGACCCTAACTCTCTCTTCCATCTCTCAAACCCTGGGTCCCTCTTTCATCTCCTACTCCTCTTCCCTCTCTCATCCTCCCCTCTTCTTTCATCGACGTAGCTAACTCCGCACTACTTCGCACCATCTTCGTCGTTCCCGACGATTCCCGCACTATCTTCGACGATTCCCGCACCAAATAACAACAACAAATCCACAAGATCTGACGAAAACAACCGATTTTCCAGAATTTTCGACGAAGAAAATGAGATCTTAGCCCAAGAACGATCTGGGCCACGGCGAGAAGAGATGAAGACAAAGAGGAATTCAATGAGTAAATTCGATTTAATTTTTCAATTTTTAGGATTTAATCTCGTCGTTTTTTCGAATTATTTTAGGGTTTATCTTTGTAATTTTTTTCGATTTAATTTCATTTGTAATTTAGGGTTTAGATTTGTTATTTGTTCCATTTAATTTTCTCGTTTTTTGTAATTTCTTTAGTTTTTTGCGTTTGTATGTTGACAATATTTCGTTTGATTCTTTGCTATATAAAATCAGGTTGTGAATGGCGATTATTTTTTGACAATTTTCTGTTGTGTATAATTTCCTCCTTGTGTTCGTTTTTGTTCGATTTGTAATTTAGTCATTTGGATTGTGATATTCATTTTTTTTTCGTTTCGATTTTCAATTTTCCATTTTAGGGTTTATGCTTTTTTTTTGTAATTTCGTGCCTTTTTTAAATTTTATTTTTGCCACCATTTACTTTGAGTACCAGTTGTGGTATGTGGATGCATGCCTTATTGATATGATTCAACCATTTACTTTGATTACCAGTTGTGGTCTGTGGATGCGTTTGATGATGATGTATGATATTTTTTTTAATTAAGAGATGACTAAGTGATCCGGTTTGTAACCGGATCAGTTTTATTTCGTTAACTGCTCCTAGCCCAACTTATCTGCTCTAATTCCGAATCAGTTAAGCCCAAAATGACCGGATCAGTTGGGCTTTTTTCCACTAGTGTGTGTTATGTCAAAAAAAAAATCTCTTTATGAAAAGAGATAATTTATGCGTTCTCAACTTCGTCAACCGCCTTTGGAACATCCTTGATCAATTCATAATACCATCAATAAATTAGGAGGGCGATCTTATCATTCCAACACAATTGCCTTCAACACATTGCTTTCGAGAGGTAAACCAAACAGCGAACTTAATACTTCCTCCGTTCCAAAATAAGTGAAACACTTGTCTCAAAAAGCTCTCACATAAATGAGAGAAGTGTTTCACTTAATTTGGAACGGAGGAAGTAGTTTATTTTGATCATGAAAACAATACTTTACTATATTGGTTCTCGTCTTGTATGGTCTTTTCTCTCTTATCATACAAAAGCATCGGTTAGGTTATTCCATTTTTAGATAGCCTAGGTTTCTTTCATTCTAAAAAAAAACAAACAACAAATCTTTGGTCTAGTACTATATTTTTTGTAGTGGTTTCGAGCCTCAAGGCATATTATTATCAATTCTGGTTTTTTCCTTTTTCTTTTCTCTTCCTCACTTTTATAGAAACCAATTCACTGTAGTGGAAGGTTATTTATATTAACTAATGTTGTCCGTTCATTTAGTTTACTTCAAGGGGATCCGATCCTAAAATATGTATTTATTGAACATTCTATTAATAAATAAGTACTACAAAATTGGTGTAAGAATCTGCAAAATAGGCTATGAAACCAGAGATTTTTAAAAAACCGACAATTTATACGAGACTATCACAAAAGTGAGTCTGCTTACCTATTTTTATAATAAAAATGTTTATTTTATCTATTTATAAAACCAACTCAATCGACAATAAGTTTAAAACAAATAATGGAATGGTCTATATTACATAAGTTATAATGGCTATAATTTTATTGTAGCCATTGTAAAATAATCCATCTCAGAGTCTCACATGGTTGTATCTAAAAATATTAAAACAAGTTCCCTGCCTGCTCCCCTCTCTCTTTGTCTGTTGACAAAATAAATCTGAAATGCATGAAAGGATGAATGCACTGAGAATGAGAGGAATGTTTTTTATTTTGTAAAGGAAGTAAGGGGTAGCATATATAGCATATATGTACAAGACATATGCTGTGCACATGATATCAGTCTGTCCATGTCATTACTATAACTTTTGTCTGTTTCTAGGTTCTTGTGTAAATATCTTTCTAGGATTTTAACCTAGTATAGTACCCTAGTATATATAGTGTGAGGTAGGTCATTGTCTCATACACAAAAACACAAGATCAATATACAAAAGGTGGAGTCGTCACTTTGGCAACCAACCCTTAAACAATTCTCTACTGCTGCTGCTGTACATTGCAGATAATCTCATCTCTCTTGTTTTATTTTAATCTTCATGGTATCAGAGCAAAGAGAGGTAAGTGAGAATCTGTTGTATTAAAGTTCATTGCTTTATTTGTTCAGCAAGTAGTTAAAGTTTGTATCTTTCATTAAAAAAATATGGCTGGTGGAGAGGCAACAAAAACGACCATTGAGTGCAACAGTCCTCTGTATCTTCATCCCTCAGATGGACCAAACTCATTGAAGGTAAACCCACAGTTAACAGGGACTACAGATTACAGACCTTGGAAGAGGTCAATGGAGATATCTCTTGCAACAAAGAGAAAACTGGGTTTTGTCACTGGTGCTCTAACTAAACCCAGTGAGGATCCAGTGAAGAAAGAAGCTTGGGAAGCTTGTAACAGCATGGTTACAGCTTGGCTTCTTAACAACATGAATGAGACTCTTAGGAGGTCAGTTATGTACATCAAGTCTGCTAAGGAAATCTAGTTTAATCTGAAAAATAGGTTCACTGTAAGCAATGGTAGCAGAAAATACAGACTGAACAAGAACACATATGAAGTCAAGCAAAACAAAAGGCCTGTTTCTGAGTACTATACTGATCTTAGGGTTTTATGGGAAGAGATAGAGTCCCTAACTGATTATCCAGCTATCACTAATGTGAATGCTGAGATAACAACATTTATAGAAGTTGTGAATCAGCAAAAGGAAGAACAAAAACTTTTTCAGTTTTTGAATGGATTAGATCTTGGGTATGGAAGCTTGAGAAGCCATATATTGCTCATGAATCCTCTGCCTACTGTGGACACAGCAGTGTCAATGATTCAGTAAGAAGAGTCTCAAAATGAAGTGCTTGTAAAGGAGGAAGAAGAAAGTGTGGGAACAGCTCTTTACAGCAAGAATGAGGCAAAGAATTTTTGTACTGTGTGTAAGAAAACCAATCATGTTGCTGAAAAATGTTGGTTTAAGATTGGCTTCCCTGCTGGTCATAACAAATCAAAACAAGGAAACAGGCACTATGAAAACACTCAAGAGAATAGAGGTGGAAATTACAAAGGAAAGAATCAGGGGTACTCTGGAAATCAAAACTTCAGGAAGAAGAATCTGTCAAATGCTCAACTCAATGTAGGTGGTGCTGATCTTGCCACTGCCATAGCACAACAGCTACAAGAAATGCTGAAACTGGGATCAAGCTCTAGCAACTCAACTGTAAAAAGGAGTGATGACACAGATGAGGAGCTAGACAACCATTTTGCAGGTATGATATCCTGCCATTTTGTAAAAAACACAAATGATACCTGGATTATTGATTCAGGAGCTAGTGATCATATGATTGCTAACCTTGAAAAATTACATAATGTGAAGCAACTGTTTCACAGGCCTAAAATTAACCTACCTAATGGTGGCACAGCCTATGTGACACACATAAGAGATGCCTCATTGAAGAATGGTATTGAATTAAATGATGTGTTTTATGTCCCTGAGTTCAAGCAGAACTTGTTATCTGTTCAGAAACTGAATGAACATGACAATTGTTGTGTTTTGTTTTTTAAAGATTTTTGTGTTATGCAGGATTGCACAACACAAAAAATTAAGGCAATTGGCACTGTCACTGATGGTCTCTACTACCTACAAAATCAACCTCTCAGTAACCAAGACACAAGAAATCTTGTCCTCACAATTTCAAATCAAGAAAACAAGCTACAACAATCTCCTAGTAAACCTAAGGTAAATGTTAGCCATACTTGTGAATCAAACGTAGTTACTGTTAACAAATGCTTTGTAGATGTAACAGATTCATCTTATGATGATTTGAAATATGAAAAACTTTGTAATGAAATTATGTCTATGAATGCAAAACTTTCTGATTACTCTCTTTGGCATATCAGACTAGGTCATACCTCTGTAGATAAAATGAGACATATACCTCACTTGAAAGGGTATATAAAATATGCTAATAAAGAAATTTGCTTGTCCTGTCCTATGGCCAAACTCACCAAATTACCCTTTCCTAACAGCAATACCACAGTGACAGGTCCATTTGACTTAATTCACATAGACATATGGGGACCTTATAAGGTTTCCTACAAAGAAAGATACAGATTCTTTCTTACAATAGTGGATGAGTACACTAGAGCTACCTAGGTGTATCTTCTGAAACACAAATCAGATTATTTTGCAACATTGAAAAACTTTTGTGCTTATGCTGAAAATCAGTTTGACAGAAAAGTAAAGATTGTGAGATCTGATAATGCCTTGGAATTCAAGGATAAAGAGTGCATAGCCTTGTTCATGGAGAGGGGCATTGTACATCAAACCACCTGTGTTGATAGGCCACAACAGAATGACGTGGTTGAAAGAAAACACAGACACCTACTTGAGATAAGCAGGGCTCTGAGGTTTGGAGCTGGTCTCTCTCTCTCATATTGGGGTGATTGTGTCATGGCAGCTACTTACATAATTAACAGACTTCCTTCAAGTGTTCTAAAGAACAAAACTCCTTTTGAGAAGATGTTTGGCAAATCACCTAACTACTCCAATTTGAAAGCTTTTGGGTGTCTTGTTATGGCTTATAACCCAGATAGGCACAAAGATAAATTCACCACCAAAGCTGTACCTTGTTTATTTCTAGGGTACCCTGCTACTCAGAAGGGATACAAGCTAGAAAATCTCTTAACTAAACAACATTTTGTTTCAAGAGATGTAAAATTCTATGAGCATGTTTTTCCTATGCAAATCAATCACTCTCACAACTTCATGAATCCTGTTCCTATTGACATAACCAAATTTACACCTGAATCTCAACCTCCATCCAATGCTCCTGTTCAAAACAACCCAGTTTATGATGATGAACCACCTCAAAATACCTCCACTCAGCCTCTACCTCCACCTACTACTACACCTATACCTACCAGAAAGTCAACAAGGCAAACCAGAGCTCCTACCTGGTTACAGGATTTTGTAACAACCTCTCACTCTCATCACAATACAGAACAAGCAGAAGAAGCTGCTCAGATTGTAACCACTGATGTTGATGCTCATTTTGCTAATATGGTGGGAAAGATTGTGGACACTGAGGAACCAGGGTCATATTATGAAGCTGTAGTCCAACCTGGTTGGGTAGATGCAATGAACAAAGAGCTGCAGGCTCTTCAAGACAATGAAACATGGGATATCACTCCTCTTCCTTCTGGCAGAAAAGCTATAGGCTGCAGGTGGGTCTATAAGACCAAATATAGAGCAGATGGTAGTGTTGAGAGGAAGAAAGCAAGATTGGTGATACAAGGGTGTAATCAAAAGAAAGGTGTTGAATATACTCACACTTATGCACCTGTGGCAAAAATGAGTACAATAAGAGCCTTACTAGCAGTAGCTGCTATGCATCAATGGCATACATGCCAAATGGATGTGCAAAATGCATTCCTTCATGGTGATTTGAAGGAAGACATATACATGCATATACCACTTGGCTACTCAGATACTCAAAGAAATCAAGTTGGTGATAGTCTAGCTAGACAGAGGGAGAATGCTCCATTAGTGTGTAAGTTGAAGAAAGCTCTATATGGGCTTAAGCAAGCACCCAGACAATGGTTTACAAAACTATCTAGTGCTTTGCTTTCATTTGGCTTTCTACAATCTCATGCAGATCATTCACTCTTTACTCAAGAGACAAATGACACTTTCACTGCCATCTTGATCTATGTAGATGATTTGATCATCACAGGCAACAGCAACACACAAATAGATCAAGTCAAAAAGCTTCTATGCTCTAAGTTTCATATGAAAGATCTAGGGGATCTGAGCTAGGCATGGAATTCACTAGATCCTCTCAAGGAATTTTTATATCTCAAAGAAAGTATGCTCTTGACCTACTGAAGGAATATGGAGTGGACAAACAGAAGGCCTTAAAACTTCCCTTAGATACTCATCTAAAACTTGAGCCTGATAAAGGCACACTTCTTCCTAACCCTGAGCCCTATAGGAGACTAATTGGTCAGTTGATTTATCTGACCATATCCAGGCCAGATATTACTTTTTCCGTTCAACTTCTAAGTCAATTCATGCATCAACCTACTTCAGTTCATATGCAGGCTGCAAGAAGGGTTCTCAGGTACATTAAACAAGCTCCTTCACAAGGTATTTTGCTAGCAAGTCACAGCTCAGCAAAGCTCACTGCCTATTGTGACTCTGATTGGGCATCATGTCCCTTCTCTAGAAGATCTACTACTGGTTTTTGCATTCTTCTAGGCTCTTCACCTATCTCTTGGAAGAGTAAAAAATAAAGTGTGGTAGCTAGATCCTCAGCTGAGGCAGAATACAGGGCAATGGCCCTCACTACTTGTGAAATTACCTGGCTCATGACACTTCTCAAGGATCTAGGCCTAAAGAACATGCCTGCTACTGCTCTAAAATGTGACAACCAAGCTGCCATTTCCATTGCTGCAAATCCAGTACATCACAAAAGAACCAAACATATTGAAGTGGACTGCCACTTCATCAGGGAAAAGGTTAAGCAAGGCACCATTCAGCCCTCTTATGTGCCCTCTAAAGAGCAATTGGCTGATGTCCTTACCAAAGCTCTTCCTGCTTACCAGTATGACAGACTACTTGGCAAGATGGGAGTGCTCAAGTCTTCCCACTCTCATCTTGAGAGGGAGTGTAAAGGAAGTAAGGGGTAGCATATATAGCATATATGTACAAGACATATGTTGTGCACATGATATCAGTCTGTCCATGTCATTACTACAACTTTTGTCTGTTTCTAGGTTCTTGTGTAAATATCTTTCTAGGGATTGTAACCTAGTATAGTACCCTAGTATATATAGTGTGAGGTAGGTCATTGTCTCATACACAAAAACACAAGATCAATATACAAAAGGTGGAGTCGTCACTTTGGCAACCAACCCTTAAACAATTCTCTACTGCTGCTGCTGTACATTGCAGATAATCTCATCTCTCTTGTTTTATTTTAATCTTCATATTTCTCCAAAGATGATTTTGCTGACTACATTCCTTTGATATTTATGATATTGTTGATCACTACTAGACAGATTAGACAAGGACAAAATAAGGAAACTACTAGGGAGTAGGGATATACCTAAGGTATATTGCCTTACATAATACCTAGAGAGTGAGAGGAATGATGTGCTGAAATAGAGAGACAGAATAAAGCACTAACGGGACTGGACTAGCAGTAACAACTAACTGGGCCAAAGGCCTGCATATGAATCACTGATTTCAACACTCCCCCTCAAGATGGTAGTGGATTAGAGGACTAAACACCCATCTTGATTAACAGTTGCTGGTGTTGGGCAACAGGAAGGCTTTTGGCAAGAATATCAGCCAGTTGAAGGCTTGTACCTTGTCTATGATGAAATGACAATCTACTTCCACATGTTTTGTGCGTTCATGATGCACATGATTCACTACAATAGATATGCAACTTGATTGTCACACTTTAGAGTGATAGGATCAGTAGATTTGATGTCATGTTCCTTCAATAGTTGGATAAGCCATACCATTTCACATGTTGTGAGGGTCATAGCCTTGTACTCAACTTCTGCAGTGGACCTAGCCACAACTTTTTGCTTCTTGGAAGCACTATTCGCGTCCATTTAACACACATGTCATTGTTTAAGAGTAGCAACCGCTAGTAATGATCTCGCAGTTGTGAGCTTTGCAACAAAGTGCGAGTTTTGTACATAGTCAATTCCCTTCTTTTGTTTGTTTCCAATAACTTCCGTTTAGCCTTCTCTCTTTCTACTGTTCCATCTGGATTGAATTTAGTTTTGAACAACCATTTGCATCCAATGGCTCTCTTTCCAACAGGTAGGTTGGTGCTTGTCCAGGTATTATTCCCTTCCAAGGCTCTTAACTCCTCATTCATGGCCTTGACCCACTTGTTATGTGCACCGCACTTTTGAAGTCGATGGGGTCTTCTACTTTTACCAATGGTTAACAAAAACAGTGAAGGCATAGGACACTTTAGACTCCCCCACACTTATGACGAGCTGCTCCCGGTTTCGTGATTTGGTTACATAGTCATACAACCAAGTTGGAGGTTTGGAGGTCCTCCTTGGACTTTCTTAATGGAAGAGCATGGGTCATTTCAGGTTCACTTGCCCTAGGAGAATCAGGTGTGGGTGTTTGATGTAGTGTTAGGCATAGTTGTGGGCAAAGGTTTAAGGTAGTTTTCTCCTGCGTTTTTGTTATAAGGGAAATTTCTACAAATCTCACATCTATGAAAATGAACACTTGTTGTGTGGTCAAGTTCAAGAGTTTATACCTTTTCTTTTCACTGGGGTATCCCAAGAATACACATGAGATTTCTTTAGGCAAAAATTTGTCCCACTTCTTGTGGGATTACTAGCAAAGGCTAGACAAACCCAAATGCTCTCGGGTTCGGTAAGGAGGTTTTTCCCCAATTAACTTCTCATAAGGTGTCATATTCCCAATTACAATATTTATTTTTTTATACTACTGTATCATTAGAGATATAAGACTGTAAAAGGGCAAATCAATCAATATCATATAACTAATATATAAAGCAGAGTACAAAAGCCAGATCGCGAGACCGCGACATTTGGTAAAAGCCATATCACGAGGCTGCGACATTTGGCAAAACAAAAGATCACGAGGTCGCGACATTTGGCGTCCTCATTGGTGGACGCCATTTGTCGCGCTCATTAAGTGTCATGTCATATTTTTTTTAAATATAAATAGAGTTCTTAATTGATTAAAATATAAATAGAGTTTAGGATAAGAATAAATAGAGTTGGGTTCATAATGAAAAACTAAAATATAGTAAATTGATTATAACTTTTAATATATAGTTCGTAAAATTATAATTTTTGTACCATTAGAAAGTGTTTAAAAAGTACTTTAAAATAAGATCCATTTATACTATATTTAAAATTTTATATTAAAGTAACCTATAAAAGGAAACATTGACTATATACTAACGTATTAAAGTAACTACTGCAATTGGAATGAGCGATTCAATTAATCTACTGCAATTGAAATTAGGGATTCAATTAGAATTAGGATTGTTATAAGATATTCAATTAGAATGTGGTCGTCATTTATATAAAGCATAGTACAAAAGCCAGCTCACGAGTTCTCATTGGACGCCATTTTTCGCGCTCATTAATTGCCATGTCATATTTTATTTGAATATAAATAGAGTTCTAAATTGATTACAATACAAATAGAATTTAGGATAAAAATAAATAGAGTTGCGTTCACAATGAAAAACTTAAATATACTAAATTGATTATAACTTTTAATATATAGTTCGTAAAATTACAATTTTTGTACCATTGGAAAGTGTTTAAAAAGTACTTTAAAATAAGATCCATTTATACTATATTTAAAATTTTACATTAAAGTAACATATAAAAGGAAATATTGACTATACTAACGTATTACAATGACCTACTGCAATTGAAATTAGCAATTCAATTAGAATTAAGGTTAAAGTATAAAAGTAACCTACTGCAATTGGAATTAGGGATTCAATTATAATTAGGGTTGGTCGCGACATTTGGCGTCCTCATTGGACGCCATTTGTAGCGCTCATTAAGTGTCATGTCATATTATTTTTTAACTATAAATAGAGTTCTAAATTGATTAAAATACAAATAGATCGTTTAGGATAAGAATAAATAGAGTTGGGTTCACAATGAAAAACTTAAATATAGTAAATTGGTTACAACTTTTAATATATAGTTCGTAAAATTATATTTTTTGTACCATTGGAAAGTGTTTAAAAAGTATTTTAGAATAAGATCCATTTATAATATATTTAAAATTTTATATTAAAGTAACATATAATTTCTGCATGATAGAGTGAATGTCTGAATCATATAGTGAGAATCTGCATGATATAGTGAGTGTCGAAATGATATAGTGGATTGTTCAGAAATGATGTAGTTTTTGCATGATATAGTATGTTTCTGAATGATATAGTGAGTTTCTTCATGACATATAAATTAGAAACCAACGTCAAAGATAATGACAAAATCATATTATAACTTTTAGTTGTTCTATATCAGACAAAAATAACGGTAAAAAATAGGGGTGTAAATATTTAAAAACTCTACCTCTTCTTCACGAAAAAGCCCGGGCATTTGCCCGGGTCCCAATACTAGTATATAAATAAAGGATGAACTTTTTGGGAGCATAGGGAGCTCCTCAAGATTTCGAGGCCATAGAGCGCGCCACGTAGGATTGCTACGTCATCAAATTTTTATTTTTATCTTTTACAAAAAAAGAGTTCTACATAGATTTAAATACACATAAGGAGTTCTAGATAAGTAAAATTAGATTTTGGTTTTGCATGAACAACCTAAATTATTATATTATGTAAATTGTGTATAAATTTTGATACGTAATTCGTAATATTTTAATTTTTGTTCCATTGGATAGTGCTCGAAATATGCTCCGAAATAAGATCCATTTACAATATAGTTCTACAACTTATAAAATAGAGAGCTTGGGAGCATAGGGAGCTCCTCAAGATTTCGAGGCCATAGAGCGCGCCACGTAGGATTGACACGTCATCAAATTTATATTTTTCTCTTTTACAAAAAAAGCGTTCTACATAGATTTAAATACACATAAGGAGTTCCAGATAAGTTAAAATTAGAGTTTGGTTTTGCATGAACAACCTAAATAATTATATTATGTAAATTGTGTATAACTTTTGTTACGTAATTCGTAATATTTTAATTTTTGTTCCATTGGATAGTGCTCGAAATATGCTCCGAAATAAGATCCATTTACAATATAGTTCTACAACTTATGAAATAGAGAGCGCCGCGTAGGATTGTCATGTCATTAATTTTTATTTTAAATATTTTAAAAAATAGAGTTCTACATATATTTAAATACATAAAAGGAGTTTTGTATAACGAGAAATTAGAGTTTCGTTTTGAATAAACACCCTAAATTATTATATTATATAAATTGAAGATGAGCTAAAATTAGAGTTTGGTTTTGCATGAACAACCTAAAATATTATATTATGTAAATTGTGTATAACTTTTGTTACGTAATTTGAAATATTTTAATTTTTGTTCCATTGGATAGTGCTCGAAATATGCTCCGAAATAAGATCCATTTACAATATAGTTCTACAACTTATAAATTAGAGAGCGCCACGTAGGATTGTAAAGTCATTAATTTTTATTTTAAATATTTTAAAAAATAGAGTTCTACAAATATTTAAATACATAAAAGGAGATTTGAGTAACGAGAAATTAGAGTTTCATTTTGAATAAACAACATAAATTATTATATTATGTAGATTGAATATAAATTTTGCTAACTAATTTAAAACATTATATATTAGAGTTTTGGATGATGAAAGAATTAGAGTATAATTTTAAAAAACAACCTTAGAATATTCTAGAGAGCTCTACCTAAGCATGACATCTCATTCTTTTTAATTTTAATTTTTTTAAAAAAATAGTGTTTAACATAGATATAAATACATATAAGGTGTTTTTAATAAGTGAAGATTACACTCTGATTTTAAAAACAACCTAAATTATTCAACTATGTAAATTGAATATAACTTTTGCTACATAATTCACAATATTATATTTTTTTACCATCGGAGAGTGCTCGAAATATTTTTGAAATAAGTTCCATATACAATATAGTTTTACAACTTATGAAAATATATTTATTTAGATGAACAATAATGTATTATTTATTATTTATTTTAAATACATATAAAATTAACTATAAAAATAGCGTATTATATGTAACAATAGCAATTATGTCTTTCCAAATCATACTTTTAAAAATCAAAATCATACTTTTAAAAATTGAGTTATATAAAGATAAAAAATACATACATATAGTTTTGAACCTATAGCATACCATAATGACATTACATGAAGTATCAAATGAAAGTTTGTCAACGACATTGCAGAGGTATTATACAATTGACTAATTATTTTATTCCTAGAATATTTGTTGTATGAATAATTATTTATGTTTTTCTTTTTTCATATATCTATATGTCATATCTTATTCTTTTCTCAATGAATTTAATTCTACTAGAACTAATTGGAAAATCAAGGTTCGAGTTTCTAGACTATTTGAGGTCGCAAATCATAAAAAAGGGGGAAGTTTGATAAGTCTTGATATGTTCATGACTCATGATTGATGAAGAGATTATTTTCTCTTAAATAGTATTTTCGATTATTAATTGAGGTTAGTTTTATATTTAATCTATTTTATTCATGATACTATCATTATGATCTTCTTTTTGGCTTTCCCATCTTCTATTCTATATGCGTTAGTGTTTATTTGCTATGTTTTTTCTCTATTCTTTCTGTCATGCATCTATTGAATTATTACCCTCTACTTTCTTAAAGTATCATTTGGGTATTTTGACTATTTTCCATGTTAAAACTGTGTTAGCTATTTTGTTAGTCATACCAATTATTGCCTTATTAGGATACTATTTAATAATAGACTTAGCTACAATATTCAATCGAACATTAAAAATATAAAACTTATATATCACAATAACAAATCTAGAATATTTTATCTGTCATTTTCTACTGCAACAATGGGTTCAGGCATGGTTTTTAAAGAAAAATGAATAGTTTAGCATAAAGGGGTTAACTAGAGTATGGGATAAGTAAATCCTTAATAAAGTAAACGCAACTTTATGGGGCAATTTGAGTAATTAATGATGGTTTTAATAACATAAAGTAAATGCGATGTTGTCAACTATAGTTGCTTTTTTACCAAAAGTGGAATGGTTCCAATTGATAAAACTAACCAAAATGGTTATTGTTGCAATAGAAAGAGAATAGAGAAATTATATAAATACAATGGTGTTGAAAAATCTCATTTCACAGCAACAAAATATCAACAATGTTAACAAAAAAATTGCAAAAAAATACAATAAAAAATAACTCGTGCAACGCACAGGCTTCAAAACTAGTAAAACATATACTTATAGACAAAGACATTATATGAAGTATGAACACTTTAATCATCCCAATTCCAATTAATATAATGTTTGGATGACTAAATAATCCTATTGATTGGAAAGGAGCATTCCATCCATTTTTCAAGAAAAAATATTGTTTCTGTCAAGAAACTTTAAGTAAAGATGAAGGGGATGCCAACTGAATGCTGAGAGGGTACGAGAGCTCCGATGTTCTTGACGCCGGCAAACCTGCAAAGCACACTGAAAAACTACCCCGGGGGTTTTTCCGGGAACGCCCCTCCGACGCTCAAGTCAGTAATTGAGGTAGAGAGAAAGAAAGAATTGTAGAGAGAGATGCTCTAGCTTTTCGGTGAGAATTGAATACCTTTTGACTGATGGGACAAGCACTATTTATAGTGGTTGTGAATTCCAATAAAATAGGGTATTTAGGTCAACTCCAGCTGGTGGAGGGTTGATGGCCCTAGGAGTAGGGGTATTTTGGTAATTTTGCCCACAATGGGCTGGTCCTTGGAATGGGCCCAAACAATTAGCCCCACGCCAATTAATCGGAGCGAAAATCCGATTTTCAGGGGCGGTTGATTGGCGGAATCGAGTGAATTGCACTTTCGATGGGCTAAGTAGGTCTCAAATGTTGTGTGAGCGATTTTGCAAGGCCACAACGAGGCGAGAGCGGGACCGCCGCGAGCTCGGCCGAGGCCGAGGCACGCACCCCAGCCCCCGAGCCGGCCGAGGCACGCACCCCCACCCGAGCAGGCCGAGGCATGCACCCTGGCCCGAACCGGCCGAGGCACGTCCCCGCCCGAGGCACGCACCCTGAGCCGAGGCACGCACCCCGAGCCGAGGCACGCCCGCAGCCCGAGGCACGCACCCCACCCGAGGCACGCACCCAGCCCGAGGCACGCCCCCGAGCCGAGGCACGCACCCTGCGCCGAGGCACGCCCCACCCGAGGCACACTCCCAGTGCCGAGGCACCACCCCGGTCGAGGCACGCACCCGCCCGAGCCGGGTCGACGCACCCCAGCCGAGCGGGCCGAGGCACCCCAGTCGAGCGGGCCGAGGCACGCACCAGCCGAGCCCCTGGCCGAGGCGGTATGAAGCCGAAGGGGTTCAATGGTCGCCCCTTGGAGTTTGACGAGCATGACGCTTGTTTTCACGCGTTCCGGAGGTCAAGGTGTCCCCTCGGAGGGGCTAATGAGCCCCTGCATCCGACAAGGCGTGAAATTGTGGCGCTTAGATTACTTTTCTAAGTATAGGACGCTCCTCATTTTCCGAGGGAGGCTCAAGGTCGTCCTTCGGAGGGGCTGGTGGGCCCCTGCATCTGAGAGGGCATGATAAAGTAGTGATACTTAGTTTACTTTTCCAAGTATAGGATGCTCCTCGTGGCCCGAGGGAGGCCCCAAAGGTGGCCCTTCGGAGGGGCTAATGAGCCCCTGTATCCGAGAAGGCATAAGTTATGATACTTAGTTTATTTTTCTAAGTATAGAACACTCCTCGTTTGGCTGAGGGAGGTCCAAGGTAGCCCTTCGGAGGAGCTAACGAGCCCCTGCATCCGAGAAGGCATGAAGTAGTAATACTTAGTTTATTTTTCTAAGTATAGGACGCTCCTCGTTTGGCTGAGGGAGGTCCAAGGTCGCCCTTCGGAGGGGCTAATGAGCCCCTGCATCCGAGAAGGCATGGGGTATTGATACTTAGTTTATTTTTCTAAGTATTGGACGCTCCTCATTCGGACGAGGGAGGTCCAGGGTCACTCTTCGGAGGGGCTAATGAGCCCCGGCATCCGAGAAGGCATAAGTTATGATACTTAGTTCATTTTTCTAAGCATAGGACGCTCCTCGTTGTCTAAAGAGGGGTCCCAACGTCGCCCTTCTGAGGGCTAATGAGCCCCTGCATCCGAGAAGGCGTGAAAGTAAGGATACTTAGTTTATTTTTCTAAGTATTGGACGCTCCTCGTGTGGCTGAGGGAGGCCCAAGGTCGCCCTTCGGATGGGCTAATGAGCCCCTTCATCCGAGAAGGCATGAGGTGTTGATACTTAGTTTATTTTTCTAAGTAACGGACGCTCCTCATTCGGACGAGGGAGGTCCAGGGTCACCCTTCGGAGGGGCTAATGAGCCCCATGCTGGTCGAGTGGGTGCCCACGATGAACTTAGCTTGAATTTGGCTAAGTATTTGGGTGACGCTACTCAAAATGCTGAGGGAGGTCATATAACGCTCCTCGAGATACCGAGGGAGGTCATGGGACGCTCCTCGGCACGTTGGGGGCTTATGAGCCTCAAGTAGCCTAGGGAGGTCCTTAGCCTTATTTTAGCTAAGTATTTGAGTGACGCTCCTCAAAATGCTGAGGGACGTCATGCGACGCTCCTCGAGACTCCGAGGAAGGTCATGAGACGCTCCTCGGCACGTTAAGTGGCCGAGGGAGGTCCTTAGCCTTATTTTGGCTAAGAATTTGAGTGACGCTCCTCAAAATGCTGAGGGAGGTCATGCGACGCTCCTCGAGACTCCGAGGAAGGTCATGAGAGCTCATCGGCACGTTAAGTGACCGAGGGAGGTCCTTAGCCTTATTTTGGCGAAGTATTTGAATGACGCTCCTCAAATGTTGAGGGAGGTCATGCGACACTCCGCGTGATTTCGAGGGAGGTCTTGGTACGCTCCTCGGTACGTTAAGTGGCCGAGGAAGGTCCTTAGCCTTATTTTGGCTAAGTATTCGAGTGACGCTCCTCAAAATGCTGAGGGAGGTCACGCGACGCTCCTCAAGATTCCGAGGGAGGTCATAGTTCGCTCCTCGGCACGTTAAGTCGCCGACGGAGGTCCTTAGCCTTATTTTGGCTAAGTATTTGAATGACGCTCCTCAAATGTTGAGGGAGGTCATGCGACGCTCCGCGAGATTCCGAGGAAGGTCTTGGTACGCTCCTCGGCACGTTAAGTGGCGGAGGAAGGTCCTTAGCCTTATTTTGGCTAAGTGTTTGAGTGACGCTCCTCAAAATGCTGAGGGAGATCATGCGACGCTCCTCGATACTCCGAGGAAGGTCATGAGACGCTCATCAGCACGTTAAGTGGCCGAGGGAGGTCCTTAGCCTTATTTTGGCGAAGTATTTGAATGAAGCTCCTCAAATGTTGAGGGAGGTCATGCAACGCTCCGCGAGATTCCGAGGGAGGTCTTGGTACGCTCCTCGGCACGTTAAGTGGCCGAGGAAGGTCCTTAGCCTTATTTTGGCTAAGTATTCGAGTGACGCTCCTCAAAATGCTGAGGGAGGTCACGCGACGCTCCTCAAGATTCCGAGGGAGGTCATGGTTCGCTCCTCGGCACGTTAAGTGGCCGAGGGAGGTCCTTAGCCTTATTTTGGCTAAGTATTTGAATGACGCTCCTCAAATGTTGAGGGAGGTCATGCGACGCTCCTCGAGGTTCCGAGAGAGGTCATGGGACGCTCCTCAGCACGTTAAGTGGTCGAGGGAGGTCCTTAGCCTTATTTTGGCTAAGTATTTGAGTGCCGCTCCTCAAAATGCTGAGGGAGGTCATGCGACGCTCCTCGAGACTCCGCGGAAGGTCATGAGACGCTCCTCGGCACGTTAAGTGGCCGAGGGAGGTCCTTTGCCTTATTTTGGCTAAGTATTTGAATGACACTCCTCAAATGTTGAGGGAGGTCATGCGACACTCCGCGAGATTCCGAGGAAGGTCATGAGACGCTCCTCGGCACGTTAATTGACCGAGGGAGGTCCTTAGCCTTATTTTGGTGAAGTATTTGATTGCCGCTCCTCAAATGTTGAGGGAGGTCATGCGACGCTCCGCGAGATTCCGAGGGAGGTCTTGGTACGCTCCTCGGCACGTTAAGTGGTCGAGGAAGGTCCTTAGCCTTATTTTGGCTAAGTATTCGAGTGACGCTCCTTAAAATGCTGAGGGAGGTCACGCGACGCTCCTCAAGATTCCGAGGGAGGTCATGGTACGCTCCTCGGCACGTTACGTGGCCGAGGGAGGTCCTTAGCCTTATTTTGGCTAAGTATTTGAATGACGCTCCTCAAATGTTGAGGGAGGTCATGCGACGCTCCGCGAGATTCCGAGGGAGGTCTTGGTACGCTCCTCGGCACGTTAAGTGGCCGAGGAAGGTCCTTTGCCTTATTTTGGCTAAGTGTTTGAGTGACGCTCCTCCAAATGCTGAGGGAGGTCATGCGACGCTCCTCGAGGTTCCGAGAGAGGTCATGGGACGCTCCTCAGCACGTTAAGTGGTCGAGGGAGGTCCTTAACCTTATTTTGGCTAAGTTAGTGGGACACACCTTTTATGACTGAGGAGGTGCCAATGTATAAGTTTCTCGATTCGAGGGAGTTATTGAGCTCCATGTTTCCCGAGGAGATCTCAGGACGCTACTTAGGTGCCGAGTAGGTACCAGTTAACGGGTACCATGAGTACTTAGTCGTATTTGACTGAGTGTGATGTGGCTCGGGTGAGGGGCAAGGAGCTCCATGGTGACCAAAGGAGTAGGGCGCCGCTCGGATGAGGAATAATGAGTCCCATACTGTCCGATCGGGTGCCATGAGAATGCTTCTTTCATTGATCTTGTTTTGTTGAGTATTGTGATTTTTCAATTTCCGCTTTTTGTTTCATATTTATTTGTTTGGCCGAGGGATTGCCTGGCTCACACTATTTTGGATGACGAGGCGCAACATATATTTTTGTCAGACTTAGGAAGTACGCCGAAGCATATGCTTGGCCTCTTTTCATTCATTATTATTGATGCCTTTTACAAAAATTGCGCCGAGGCTAAAAGCCTGACCCATGTGCATTGATGCCCCTAAATAACAATACTTAAACAAAATACTTCTTTGGATTATCCACATGCTATGGTCGAGCATGTGGGACTCCTTCAGGTGATTCGAGCCGATAAGTCCCTGGTTTGATCACGTGAGTGACCTTGTAGGGTCCTTCCCAGGTGGTGTTACTCCTTTGGATGAGGTGGTGCCATTTTTCAAGCTATTGACATAGCGTTCTCTTGCTGATTGCTGATCCCCATAGATTTTACCGACTTCCCCCTCATCCGTCTCATATTGCATTAAGAGTTGAAACACCGAGATCGCGGCTTTGACCTTGTTCAGGGTAGGACGACCCATGATTGCGTTGTATGGTAATGGGATGTCCACTACCAAGAAGTCAATTGGTAGCCTTCTTCCTTTGCCCTTTTCACCGAGTCGCACTGGGAGCTTGATAGTGCCAACGGGATGAACTGAGCTGCCCCCGAAGCCTATCAGTGGCTGATGGATGGGAGTTGTGTCCTTCTCTTGATACTTGAGTTTTTTGAGGCAATCCAAGGTAATGATGTCGGCGGAGGATCCGCTATCAATTATGATCCTCTTCACTCTCGAGTTCGCGATCTTCATCTCTATCACCAAGGGGTCATCATGGGGCGTTTGAATGCACCGAGTTGCTTCTCCGAAGGTCATTACGGGGCAGCTTGCCTGGGTACCTTCAACCTTTAACACTTGGTGCTTCAGCTCTTGAAGGTGGGATTTGCGGGAACGGCCGGTTAGGCCCCCTGAAGCAAATCCACCCGATATGACACCAACGTACCCTTCAGTGTCATCACTGTTAGCTCGATCTTCTTTCCTCTTGTCCTTGTCCTCAGGATGTTTGAGGTATCTGTTGATCTTCCCTTGGTCGGCTAGATTTTCCAAGGCCTTCTTCAGTTCTCTGCAATCACGGGTGGTGTGACCGCACTCCTTGTGGTACTCACACCATAATCGTTTGTCCCGTCGAGTGTTGAAGGTCTTTATGGGGGGTGGCGTTGGTAACACTGACTTCTATTTGAGGTCCAAGTAAATCTCCCTTTGGTTTCTGTTAAATCGGGAATCCTCCCTACTAGCGGAGGACCGGTTAGGCTGGGGGTTGGATCGAGGAGCCTTGGTCTGATCTCGGCCGTTGCGGTGATCCGCAAGACCCTTGTCATCCTTCCTCTTCCTTGAGTTGTCGTTGCTTGGCTTACAAATGTCAAAGGCCTGTATAAACTTTTGTGCCCGGGTCATAGCTTCCGTGAATGTAGTGACTTCGTTTTCCGTCAAGGACTAACGGAACTTGCCCGGTAAGAGCCCAGACATAAGCGCGGTGAATGCTACCCCATCTTGGAGGTCTGACACCCTTAGTGACTCTTCGTTGAACCTCTTGATGTAGTCGCTCAGACTCTCATTGTTCTCTTGCCTGACCGACATCAAATGGATGCTAGTCTTCTTGTGTCTCCTCCCCGCAATGAAGTGCTGAAGAAAGAGTGCTTCCAGCACTGAGAAGTTAGTGATAATCCCGGGAGATAACTCTGAGAACCAGCTAAGCGCCAATCCTTTGAGTGTGGTTGGGAAGTAACGACACCATGCCGCCTCGCAACCCGTTTGCACACTCATTTGCGCTTTGTATGAGGCCATGTGGTCAGCCGGGTCCATCGAGCCTGCATATTGCTCGATGAGAGGCACTTTCACTTTGCCTGGGTTGGGGGTGTCCATGATTTCGTTGCTGAAGGAGGTCATGAAGTTCAGGACACCTCTATTGACCATCTGGGGGTCCCCACGTTTGCGTGGTTGAGATGAGGCCGAGTCCCATTCATCCTCCCGACGTCTGGGCGAGTGAGGGGGGGACCTCTCTCGCTCCCGGCGAGGAGAGTGGGGCTGACCAGGCTCACGCTCGCGTCTTGATAGGGGTGCCCTTGAAGCTTCTTTCCTATTCAGGATTTCCCGGGCATCCATTTGCCCCTTACGGAGTCGGTTCTCTTCGATTGTCTAGCGAGCGTCCCTCTGCCCATGTTATGTCCGAGGCAGTCTCTGTTCTGACCGATGGGGTCTATGGGATGACTGAGGGAGTCTCTGAGCTGACTGAGGGGGTCTTCGAGCTAGCTGAGGGAGTCTTTGCTCTCTCGATTGTTCATGCCTCCGAGCCGAGGGCTGAGGGGGTCCAGCAGCATTTGATCTCTGCATTCGAGAGGCTCCTTCCCTCGCCTCCCCCTCAGGCTGAGGCTGAGGCTGTGGTTGTCCCCCATTTTGAAGAGTAGCTAACATGGCCCTTAGGTTTCGTTCAATGTTTTGGTTTAGCCGGGTCCGCTATCCTCCGGGAGTTCGGGGGCGAGAGGAGGTTGTGGATGAGGGGGTCCAGCTGGCTGAGGCTGAGGCCCATGCTCTGGCGGAGGCGTAGGGCTCTCATCCTCCTGAGGGTCGAGTGTCTCAACGGTGGGTGTGCGATGAGAAGGTGGATTAGGTTCTGGCTGAGGAGCTTTACGGTTTCGGCGGATCGGTGCCATTTCAGCTCTCGGTTGTGGCTTGAGATTGTTGTATCCCCACAGACGGCGCCAAACTGTTTCTGTCAAGAAACTTTAAGTAAAGATGAAGGGGATGCCAACCGAATGCCGAGAGGGTACGAGAGCTCCGATGTTCTTGACGCCGGTAAACTCCGCAAAGCACACTCGAAAAACTACCCCGGGGTTTTTCCGGAACGCCCTCCGACGCTCAAGTCGAATGAGGTAGAGAGAGAGAAACGGTAATTGTAGAGAGAGATGCTCTAGCTTTTCGGTGAAATTGAATACTTTTGGGATGATGGGACAAGCACTATTTATAGTGGTTGTGAATTCCAATAAAATAGGTATTTAGGTCAACTAAATTTGGTGGAGGGTTGATGGCCCTAGGAGTAGGGGTATTTTGGTAATTTTGCCCACAATGGGCTGGTCCTTGGAATGGACCCAAACAAGTATATATCTTTTTTTTTATATAAAAACCTTGTCTTTCCTCACCACTAGCCACAAACCTTGGTGTCACCGTCTAAAGGTATGTTTTCTTTTCAACCTCAATTAATTTCGTGGAAACCAATTTCGATCCTAATTTGATCTTGTGTAGGTTTTTCCAATCTGAATCTTATCATTTTATGGGTTCAATAAAATTCACCAAAACTTTTATAGACTAATTATACTCAATTTTAAGGAATGAAAAATGGTTTGATTCTCTCACCGTTTTTTTCATGTTGTTGTTTGCCGTGAATATAAATAAGTATACTCAATTTTAAGGAATGAACACTAGTAAAAAAACATCAAGTGCTCCGGTTAAAAACCATACAAGTGCTCCGTATTTGACCCGTAGCAGACGCCATACGAGCACTTAAGCATTTGAGAAATCACCGGAGACTTATGAATATAATTGCCATTATATTGCTAGAGGTTATACTATTTTAGTTAAAATTCCGAAGAAAAGACTAAATAAGTATAGCGGAGATGTGGAGATTTAGAGTTTTAATGATAATCGTGACATTTTAGCGAAAATGACCCCAAATTATGTATGTCTTATTTGCATGTATTGGATATAAATAGAAATATTCTCAAATGATATTTTTTAAAAAATTTAAGAAGAAATCCTCCGAGTTGTCCTCGCATAAGGCCCCGACCCGGAGGCCATTCTTAAATGAGACTGTCTATGTAAGATTGTCTCAGAAGTACTACCTCCGTTCATTTTTAATCTACCCACTTTCCTTTTCGCACCGTTCCTTTTTAATGGTTACACTGTTACTTTATCTATATAAGATAAAATGCTCAATCATTATTCCCCACTTTTGACCCCCATGTGGTCCTTTACCAAATAAATTAACCCACTTAAAATCCCCCACCTACCCCATTTTTCTCTCGCCTGTATTTTTTTATTTGCTTTTTGTACTTCTTACTCCCCACTTTTCATATTTCTCTCCTCTCTCTTACTATTTCATTTTTGTTTTGGTTCTAATGAAAAGCAAAGTGTGTAGATTATTTAGGAACGGAGGTAGTACTACCTCTGTTTTTTAATAGTTGCAACAAATGTCTTTTTGCACAAATATTAAGGAAAGAGGAGAGAGAATAAGATTTGACCCAATTGCCCATACTTTTTATATGTGGGGTAGGTAAAGTGATGATAAAATGGTCAAATTGCCCCAAAACCTTTACCAAGAAAGAAAATGTTGCATCTAAATAAAAATACATATAAATGGAAATTGTTGCAACTAAAAAAACAGATGAATATAATTTAACTGTGGTGGAGGTATATATATTTTATACTATTATTTTGTTAAAAAGAAAAATTCAATTGGCTTCAGCCTTCATGCACGCGTTCTATCCGAAAACCAAACCCTTAGCCTTAACCCCTCAGTTTCTCTCTCTCACTCCTTCTCACTCGCCGGCCACCTTCGCTGACGGCCTGAGACCACCATTGGACCGCCCACCGGTCTCTCCGTCGACCCTCAATTCTATTTCAGATTTTCAGGTAACCTAATTTAAATTACAAGGCAATTTTTCTTATTAATTGGTTGTGTTTAAGTAATTGATTGTGTATTTGTTTTGTTGTTTTTGGTTTTATCAAATTGTCTCATTCAATTTCTATGAATTTCATAATTTAATTGGTTTGAATTGAAATTTACAGTTTAATTGTTTAGATTGAAAAGAGTGGAATAATGATGTAAACTTTTCAGTTTGATTTCACTGTAATTATGCTTACTAGTTTGTAGAACTTGTAGTTTTGATGCCTTTGGCTTATACTCCCTCCGTTTCTTTTTAGTCTACAAACTTTGTTTTTGTCGGTTTCTTTTTAATCTACACATGTCATCCCCTTTTTAATACCACCTCTGTTTTTTAGTTGCAACAAATGCCTTTTGCACAAATATTAGAGCAGCCCCAGCCGTTGCCCTCCTTGTGGGTTATGAGGAGAGAGATTATAAAAGTAATATTAGTTTATTAGGAGAGAGAAAAAATTTGGCCAAAAAAATGATGCCCAGCTCTTCATGACGGACCAAGAAGAAGAGGAGCAAATAAGGAATTGGAGGAGAGAGAAAATATGGTGGGGTAGGTGGAAGAGTGATGAAGTAATAAAATAATTAATGACCACAAACTATAGGGCAACCATTGGTTGTGCTCTTAAGGAAAGAGGAGAGAGAGTATAACTTGACCCAATTGCCCATCCTTTTTACACGTGGTATGAGGTTAAAATGGTCAAGTTGCCCCAAAACCATTACCAAGAAAGTAAATGTTGCATCTAAATAAAAACACCTATAAATAGAAATTGTTGCAACTAAAAAAAATAGGGGAAGTATTTTAACACACTTTTTAGTGTCTCTCTCACTCTTCAGTTTTTCTCTCATACCTTTAGACTTCTTCCTTGGTTATCCCTCAAAGTGGAGTGAGTAAACTAAAAAGAAACGGATGGAGTAATATTAGTTCATCTAACTAGAAAGAATAATTAATGGATCCACCACTATATATATAGAGGTCACTTTTTGTTTACGACTACTTTTCAAGTGGCCCTTTAAGCTCAACTACGAAGGTTAGATGGTCGTTTGGCTTGAAATTACTGGAGACTTGTGAAATTATGTGTAACATTTAATTGCCATTATATTTCTAGAGATTATACTACTTTAGTTACAAATTCCGAAGAAAAGACCAAATTTAATATGGTAAAGATGTGGAAATTCTCGAATGAGATGGTCTAAGTAAGACCGTCTCAGTAAATATCTTATAGAGGTCACTTTTTGTTTATGCTGCTTTTCGAATGGCCTCTTTAGCTCAAATAGTAAGGTAAAATGGTTTTTTTATAGAAGGATATAAATTAGGAGTTTCTCAGGTTTTAACTGTTAACTGAGTAGTTTATGGTTACGAGCTCTAATAATATTCAATTGATTTCACAAAATTCAGCTGCAGAAGATCGAGTGAAAAGAAGCCAGAAACTGTATGCAATAATGGCCTACGTTATGTTATCGCCGACGTTTCACAACTCAATCATCCGAACCAAAAACAGAGAATCAATAAGGTCAGATCATACTCTTCGCAGAGCTTCTTGTATAAAGGCAACGAGGATAGAGAAACCTCTGGAAGAACTTTATAACATTAGAGTGGAAAGAAAAGTATCTTCGGAACGATTAAAAGAGCTTGGTGTTTCAAGATGGTCGATGTGGAAGACCGGGAAATGCAAATTGCCTTGGGATTGGCATGTGGATCAACTGGTTTACATTGAAGAAGGAGAGGTTCGAGTTGTTCCAGAAGGGAGCAAACACTATATGAGTTTCAAGGCAGGTGACCTTGTGCGATACCCCAAGTGGTTTGAGGCTGACCTGTGGTTCAACGACTTTTACCAAGAGCGCTATAACTTTCGAGCTTATGGTGATGATTAGATTTTGTCTTGGGCTGGGATACGATTAGATTTCGGTCATACTCTGTTTTTGTAACTTGTAATCTCATAGGAATAGTATCTCCACATTCAGTCTGTGTTGTTGTCTCTGGCTCCTGTTTTTTTGTAATGTGCAGCTGTGCTACTGCTGCACACTGAATGTTGTCACGTCTCACTTCTGAAAGAGCTTATGTAATTTGGAGTATGATGGAGGTTTTGTAGAGATGCAATCTGATTTACCTCTCAACAAATTACAGAGCATCAATCTGCACTATTCAGCCTTTATGAAGAGAGCTATTGCTATATATGCAGTTGCTAATGGTCTCCATGTGACATTTCCACCCGATTAAATAGACTCGATGCGAATGGCTAAATTCAGTCTCTAAATGTACCTGAAACTTGATGATATGATTTTGACCAGAATTGAGAATGATCCATGCCAAAAGTTAATAAAGTATGACTTAACATATGATCCGATCATAGCCCAAGGATAGACTTGCTGAAAGTATCCCCATAACACATCCTTGAATGCAATAATTTATGCTTCATCTAGTAAGCCGGTGTTAAACCTCATTGCACTCTCTATAACAGGAGAATTCTAAAGAACTAAAAGAAGGCAGTAAAGCTAGCACCATCTATTACAAGCTTGCTGCAACGTCTACTCTTTCCTTGCAAAGCTTGGACTATTACCTGTGCATCCCCTTCGATCACAACCTGCTGCAGCCAAGATAGCCTCTCCATCACTATCCTCGGCTACTATACCTTGACCAACCCTGTCAGAATCAACACCCACAGGCCACAGCCCACAACCACATCAAAGTTAATATTCGGGTTGTGTGCTACAGGAGGAACCCATTTTGCAGCTCTACGTGTTGCAGCAGGTTTGCCATTCTTCACCGAGATGCTCCGATACTCACGCAGCAGACCAGTGGCTCAACCAAAGATGTTTCTTTTTCACTCTAATTCAATTATTCTGCATTATTATACAAATTAGTTTGAATATTAAGAAAGCCATATGATTGATGATTCAGTTGTGCTCAATTGCTCATAGAAATCCAATGCAACAACTTCTTGTTATATTCAGTTCTGAAAATTTGAATTAGAAACACAAACACCACAACAAGGAGGGTACTCCCATCAATTCTAATAAACAGAAAAAAAAATCAATAATTCTCCAACACCTTATTGTTACTTACTCCGTCTCTTAATAAATTTTCCATCACTTTGTTCAAAGTCAAACCTTGTAAATTTTGATCCTAATTAAATTCCACCAAAATATAATACAAAACAGTCGTGTGTACACTTAAAATAATTTACAATTTTGATTGCTATTCCCTCTGTTCTTTAAACATACTCCTACTTTCCATTCACTTCCGTTTTAAAAGATCTTCATACTTTTGCTTCCGTCCTTATATTTTTTTTGGAAATGTTTATTCAATTTTAACACTACTTTAACGGTTTAATATTTTCTAAGTACGTAAATGAAGTTTGAACGGTTTCAGGAGACCGGAAAAGCAAATGAAAAGTTTGATAATGAACCAAAGAAGTATTAGATTCTACAATAATTATATGGTGGTGTTTCATCATCATATAACCAAACATTTCCACATTGAGCTTGTTTCTTCACACATACGTCAGGCGGATCCGGCTTCTCTCAAGTTCTTCTTTGAAATTGAGATTTTCAGTTCTCAATATAACGATTGTATACGAATCTTATGGAAAGTAAATATTGAGGCATAAATTAATACTCCAAAAAATACAATAAAATGATAAGATTCTCTAGAACTGCTCAGATGAATTTCCAAAATAGAGATAATTCAGAGTACATATATGCATAAATGCAACCTTAACCTTAGTTTCAATCATTTTCTAGACAAACTAAACTAAACATTCCCAAATTATAAGGAAAATGCAATCTACGAAAATAACTAGATGAAATAAAATAAAAACAAACAACTCTGATAATTCAATCTGAGAATATCATTGAATGAACTCCTTTGACAGCATCTTGAGTTAATTTAACATCCGCCCTAATTTCTGCGATTTCAGCAGACAATCGCCTTTGTTCATCGGCATAATCGTCATATAATTTGAGCATAATTTTAGTGGATTGTTTTAGAACTCGATTTTGATTTCTGAGTCGCGTAATTTCTGCCATTAATGCTTTCTCTCTCCTCTTCATGCGCCTGCTTGACTCTCGTTTCCCATGCATTGTCGTTCTCATCGTATTTGATTAATTTGGTACCAGAAACTACAATACTATGATTTTTTTTTTTTGAGGCAACAATACTATGATTTTTATGGGCTTGGAAAAAGGGTAAAAAGGAAATAGAAGTAAACTTACAGAAAGAATGAGATTTTTCTTTTTTTTCTTTAGAATGAAAGAAAGATATTTTTGTTGTTTTAATGAGCGTGAAATATGGTAGGGTTTTCAAGAAAGTAACAATAATTAAGTTGGGATTTTAATTCACCTCAAAAAAAAAAAAAAAACTACTATTAACCACCCATCACCACATTTTCCACCTCCACTACCGTACTTCCATGACCCACCGATCAAAACATGAATAAATTTGATGCATCGTTAAATATATATCTAGGATTCCTAATTTTATAAAGTTCCTCAATAATTTGATGTTATAATCTCATTACATTTAGGGTTCGTTTGGTTCACTATTTTTGAGCTCCAAGAAACGGAATCGATTATCGATTTCCTTTCTTCTTGTTTGGTTCAACCTCTTATCAATCCATTACCATTGTTTGATGGTAACGAATTCCTCAAATTTGTTATCTTTCCCTTTTCCACCACCTCAAGTAACAAAATCAATTACTTGGTGAAGGTAACTATTTTTGTTACCATCCCCTCCTTTATTTGTATTCATTCTTTTTTCATTTCATATCTTGAACCAAACGACCCCTTATTCTAACAGCTTGTGAATGCAATAAATCATATACTTAAATATTTTCTTTAAATAAAAATTATATAAAAAAAGATAAATATTTTTTCTTGAAAAATGGATGGAATGCTCCTTTACAACCTTTAGGATTTTTTACTCATCCTAACATTATATTAATTGGAATTTGGTATGATTAAAGTGTTAATACTTCATATATTCGAATTTTTTCCTTCAATAATGCTAAAATGGGTTTTAATTCAAAAATGCCCAATTTTACAGTTTAAATTAAGACGCAGGGATTTTGTTTTCATTTTTAACAAATACCGCTATACTGGAGTAGGGTTAAGAAATAAAGTTGACCATTGCTAAAAGGGTTATATTGATGTCCTTAAGACAAGTTATAAAAGGGCATGCAAATAAACCGCTATAAGTTGTCAATAATGTAAAGCTTTGACTCCAAATAGCGGTTATATGATTCACTGAGGCAAGTTATAAAAGGGATGCAGTATAAACCGCAATTTGAAGTAGGGGTTATGAAACAAAAAAAATTTTTTTTTTTTGTTTCATGATAAACCCGCTACTTCAAGTAGCGGTTTTGCCTAGTGAACCGCTACTTCAAGTAGCGGTTTTCACCATATCTTTTTCAAATAACTTGAAGTTAACCGCTACTTCGAGTAGCGGTTTGCTTTGAAAAAAACAAATTTAGGCGTGCCGTCCTAATTGGAAAAATAATAATAAGTTGGCATATTCGGGAATTAATACCCATTTTAGCATTATTGAAGGAAAAAATTCTCATATATTCCATTCATCTATAAATATATGTTTCATTTGCCCTTTTACAGTCTTTAAGACGCATTTTCAAACTAATATATCTATACAGGAGTATAAGAAAAAAGGAGATATTGTAAAAATACATTTTAAGACAGATGTAACAAGTGTATCAAAAAATATAAATTGTCAAGGTTTTAAACTTTGACTCCAAAAATGACACTGGTGCATAGTTGGGGTTGCGGCAGTATAATGCAATAGATACCTTATCAGTTTTCCATACAACAACTTATTAATTTCATCAGTCACCTTTTCAATTTCAGCTAATTAATCGGTTTCATTTGCATTCATCTAATATCACCAAACATAGCATATACTTCCTCTATACCATTTAATTATTGTAACATCATTTTTTGGCCCATTTTTTAAAAAAATATGCAACGAGAAAAGCGATAGAGATAGATAAAAAGTGGGACTCGTGTGATAAAAGAGATAAAGAAAATATATGACCAAATAAATAAACATTTCAATTAATATAAAACTTCCAAATAAGGAGAGCATTGCAACCTTTTTTTAATAAATCTGCATAAAAACCACGTATATTTTTTAATAAATCTAGACTCCCCCAGTGGCGGATCCAGGATTTTGAGTGAGAGGTAGCGTAATTTTTACGATACTAGTGAATACCAAAACAATTGTAGCTAGTAAATTCAAAATGTCACAAAATCCAAAAACAAACTCAAAGAGGGTTTACGACGCGTTCTCGATTTTCAGAACCGATTTACAATGGTATCAACTTTTAAATCCCAAGACAAATATAGCAATACCAATTTATATTTTTTCTAAGAAAAAGTATTCTTCTCTATTCCAATTGAGTTCTTTTGTAAAGGTGTAGTCAAAATTTCCTTAGAAAATAAAATAATTAGAATAGAATACTAGGTAAAGAAATTTAAAAGGGAATATAAATATGGCCAGTGTTTGTATATTATTTGCCTTGAATCAAAATTTAGAACATTCATAAATTGAATGGTATTTTTTTAAAAATAACAATCTATTTTAGTGCAATTGAATTTTTCTTTTTGGACATGTAGTCCAAAGTTTTTAATAAAGAATGAGGTAATGAAAGATGAAAGGAAATATAAATAAAGTGTAGTAAAAATAAAAGTCTAATAAATAATCACAAATTAGGCCGATCAAAAGGTCAATGAAAGATAAAGCTAAGAGAAATATGAAGAAAGTGTAAGCCAAAAATTTAAAAAAAAGAATGATAAATGAGGTAAAAGAAAGAATAAAGGAAAGGAGCTAGAAATGGCTATAATGAATAATGATTCTACCCTGTTTTAAACCTGCGACCTTATATGACAATAAGCTTAAATCAAAACGCTTCTACCAATGCGCTACTGAAGCTTTGCTGTACATATTTGTTGAAGAAAATATATATATAAAGTTACAGTTTCAGTTTGTCTTTTTTTTCAGCCTGATTTAGGGTGCAAAGATAGATCCATACCCCTCTATTCACAACAAACCGCTAAATCCCGCTATCCTTTTCTCTGTTAAAACTACCTTTCTTTAATTCAATTTCCAAATTATTTGTTGAATAAATTATTGGCTTTTTAGAATTTTTTCAAACCTTGCTATTGGGGATTTTTTGGTGTACGAGGATCTTCATTTATCCTATGGGAAGGGTTAGATATGATTTTTTGTCCACACAATATCAAGCTCCATCGAGAAAGTTGTTAAACCCTGATCAATTAATTTACAAATTTCCCTTTAAAAAAAAATCTTCAATCAACCGCGGAACAAGCTTCATTGAAAAATGAAAAGGATTAGCATATGTTATTTTTCACACAATTCAAGCCCTCGAGAAAGCCTTGTAACCCTAGCACTCACTTTCTCTAAGCTACAATTACACAATTTCCTGTTAAGCTTAACTGAAAAGAAAAATAATGATAATAGTCTCGACTCAGGAAATCGAGGGGAATTTAAAGAGAAAAAAGAAATTGCACCACAAGCTCAGTGATGCATCTGTACAGATAAATGGAAACCCACAACCAAACACCCCCCACCAAAAAAAAACATAAAGACATCTGAATTTTCAGAGCAATTGGCGAAGCCGTTCATTTTCTTTCTTCAAATCCTGCATTTCTTCTGTTAGTGAACCTAGTTTGTCCAGAACTGAATTCATAAACCCTGACACTTCCATCTGTAAAAACGATGGGAAACAACCAACGGGTGAGGAAACGCAACATTACACTACAATCACAGAAATTTTGAGTTTAATGTGTACCCAAAGAAAGGTATCCCCTCCTTCCCAATTAACTTTTCCCCGCACACTTTTTGCACAAGTTTTTGCGAATGTAAAAAATCAGGGCGAAAGAAATGGGTGAGTGTGAGGCCCAGCTATAAGGAAAAGGTAGATAAAGATATTGCTGTACTAGCAGGTTATGTGGCAATCAATAATATATTGGGATGGAGGGAGTACAATACAAGGAAATTAAAGAAATAATGAACTTGCAAACCCAAGTGCTTTTTAGGGCTAGTGACGTACCTCTTGCATATGAAATTGCCTTAGTATTTCAATATGAAGGTTCCTCACGTCTTCGTGCATTGATTTCTGGAAGGATGAAAGAGTTTCTTGAAGTGTATGTTGAAATAGTTGGAGGGTGAAATTAGAGGACCCCTGCTGCAGATCAGCCTGAGGTATTCTCTGCTGTAGATGTGGCGTTCCCTATGGTCCATCATTATAGCAAGATTAGCAAAAGATGTCAGGAAAACAATCCTGTATCAGATTATAAAAGTGGTTGGTTAACTCATCTATGTTAATACATACATTAGTAGACGGAGGCAGCCCTGGTTCAGCAGAGGCATATGTTGTATCAGATCTGGCCAACAAGCTATTCTGAAGTTCTTCCCGAGTTTCAGCTCCTGTTTTCTTTATTTTAGGTGAACCCAATGAAGCAGAAACACCATCATTAAAGGACGCGGAAGAACTTATCCTCTCAGCATAGGTGGAATATCTACGAGACATATTCAAAGATGATGGTCCAATAGCTTCAGGATTTGCCTGGCCTGTGACAGCTTTCGGTCCAAGATTCAAAGAGAGAGCACTAAAGGGAACATGTCCGAAAGTTCCAGGGGAATTATCTTGACTAGATGATATATCTTTTGTTGAAATAAGACTTGCGCTTGTGGAGTAACTCATGGCTGACTGGCTTGCAGATGGATCTTGCAATCCCGTGAACATTAGAGTTGACGTGCTGCCAGATGTTGACATACTGAAACGCGAAGGCAGAATTCCCGGTTGACGATGATGGGAAAATTTATCTAATAGTCTCTCACCACCCCACGCTTCTGGAGGAGTAATAGATGAAGAATCGTCACTTTTCGAAGATACAATGGGAGTAGAACCAGGTAGCATTGAATGGATGTCATCCTGAGAAAGAGCAAATGCAGCAGAATTAAAATCTGCATTGGAACAAGAGTCGATTTTCTGCTGCCTACTTCAGCAAGAAAGTGACATATGTTCAGAATTTTTAAATGATATATATGATCAATGGACACATGTAATTCACACCAGTTTCTACAGGTTAACCAAGAAGCTCAAAAACTAGCTGAAACATTTCAGCTAGATGCCAGTTCTGTATTTGTTGCCATTAATGTTGCAGGAAAGTAGCACCGTACAAGATTAAATATGATTTTCTGCATATCTATGGGGAAGTGTAGATTCTCCCAGTAAATGACCTGTCAAATGATTTGTACTGGTCTTATATGCATGTATTGCGTGCAAAAGTAAATAAAAAGCCAAAATGTTTTATTACATCTAATAACCTTAAATAGCTGACATTAACAGATCTACTAATCAGATGCACATGTAGGTCATCCATTGGTTTAAAAATGTCTGCATCAACTTTCTAATTACTAACTTTAATTATTGAGGGAAGGTATTTTAGTCTTTTTACGTGGACACCAAACTCCCAAGGAGTTTGCTTATAGAATAGAGATGTATATGGAAGTGTTTTTCTTCCATAAAACTTCTTTTGTTTCATATTATTTGCTACACTTTCCTTTCATGGAAATATCACATTACTTGCTACACTACAACTTTTATATATGGTAAGTTTTACATTCAAAAACACCAATGTCGCTCTTGTCTAATTAACTAACAACCCTTCCCTTCCCTTCCTTTCATCGGACTATCCCTCACTGCCAACAACTGTGATTCCTCCTGCTTTCCCTATCTACTTGAATCATCACGCTTCTCTTATTCTTTAAAGATCTCCTTTCTCTCTACTCTTTAAGTTCTCCGCCCCCCTTTGTCTGTCGAGATCTATCCCTTCTCTCTCTCGATCTCCGTTATATCTTGGTCTGCCTTCCTTGTCTCGATCTCCAAACCTGTATGACGTTTCTGGCAAGTGAAGCTTAGGGTTTAGGGTGACTGTGACTGTGACTGGAGGGACTGAGATCGACAAGGGTGGATCGAGATGGAGTGAGTGGCCTGGTGGGGTAGAGTCTAGAGTGGCAGTGATGGGCGGTGAGGATGGTGCTGAACAGGGTGAATGAGCGGGTGTTGGATTGATGATTTGGCACAGAGGAGGGAAGAGGACAAGATGCATTGTACTTGAGGTCATATGGCGACACAGATGCTAAAGTAGTATTGCAGGTACTTGATACACCAAATAAAAACTTTATAGACATGGTGTACTAAATACCAGCCGATGATGTGTATAGCTCATTACCCTGTCTCACGAATTTTAGTAAACAACACTACAGGTGACTTCTATCTATGTGCCATCGGGAACTTAAGCTTCCATTTTTTATGCAAGCAGTCTATTAACCAGGGTTCAAGATAAATGGCTGCTTCTACAAAAGCAAAAGCCATTACCACTGATAGTATCGAAATCACATGACAAAGTATAGACTGTCTTTCAGAAATAAATCATGTATTTGTTCACTTCGAAAACCTCATAGCCTTTTCCCTCTTGGATCCAAGAAATAGTGGACTAGTCCTATGATCGCCAGCTGAAACTGATTGCTTTTTTTCTCTTTTTGAAGAGCAATAAAGAACATAATAACATTTAACTTCCAACAGTCAGAGAAATTGAGAGATTTTGTACCTGTTTAGAAGCTGAACCAGGTTTCCAGTCAAAAATTGGGTGCACATCACTGACACCTTCTGAGAGAGTAAATTTCCGATTGGGGAACAGTGGGGAGGTTTTTTTATCACCATGTGGATCTCTTCTTGCTCCATCAGGCTCATTCCACAACTTATCAAGTGAGGGTGTAATAGGCTGAACATCCACAAGTGGGGAGAAAACATCCATGTCATCCTTAAAGTTATAATTCCGAGTAGCATGCAATCTTGGCAATGCTCCACCTGCCCACAGTGAGCTTCTATGAGGCGTTTCCTCTGAAGAAAAATTATTATTTGTTAAAGATCCAGCACTTATTGCAGGTAAGGTTGATTCCACTGCAGAGCTTGAGCGCCGAGGACCAGGCAAAGTTGTTTGTGAAACACTGGATAAGGTTGCTGAAGGAAGTGGGTCAGGCATTAAAATTGAGTCCTCAACCGCCCCTCCTAAAAGAGCAACCTCAGCCGTACAGATTTTTTCATTGACAGTAATAGGTTTTGACCTTTGCCAACATAAACTTGTGACCGCCTGAAAATAAATAAGAAATTCAGAAATATTTAAATAAACCAATGAGGAAGTGAAAATAATGCATTAGTGACCTCTCAAAGACTTGGGCTTCGTTACTGACAAAAAAGACCTGAAACTTCGTTACTTCTTTGTAAAAATTAACATAAGACTTCATTATTTCACCTCCAGTTTGTAACAGAGCCAATGCCCTCAAATAAGTTCACCTATACCAGGCGTCAGCAGAAGGGCAAAAAGGGGAATTCAGTGAGTAATCAGCAATGATTAGAGAATGATTGTGGAATGACAGCTCATCATGAGCAGTACCTGGTAGTGGGCTAGATTTGGTAATTGGCAGAGCAGGTGGCAGGAGAGAGAGAGAATAGAATCTTGTAGAGAGAGAAGGTAGTACAATGTAGTAGTATAAATAGGAGCTGAGGTAGAATAAGGAAGGCATGAAAAATATTGAGAAAAGTTAGCTGTAGTGGGAGTTTTGGAGGGCTACTCGAAAGCTTTCTTCTCGTTCCTGTTCAGGGGGTTTTCCTCCATTAATCAAAAATCTCTCTTTCTCTCTAGTTCTTGCTTTTCATTTATGATTGATTGTCTTTGCTAGCTGCTGTCTATTACACAATTCCATTATCTGAATTTATCAGCCCTCATCTGAACTTCCCTTAAGTTATTCGAGCTTATTTTTAGTATTAAATGAACTTGGTAGGCCTTATTTTAGCTTAGTGGCCCTTGTCTAAGCTTAACTTATTCTTCAAGGTGAAAAGAACCAGTCTAGTTGATCCTTTCTCGAACTCATCTCATATAAATGAAATCGAAACTGTCAAGTCATCCACTCATAAGGACTTCCTCAATGAAGATATAAATCAATCTCAACAGACATTCACATATGTTAACTAAAGGAGCTAAAATCAGACATACATCAAATCATTCTCAAATTTGTGTCACAGAACAGCATGATTAGTAGGACTCCTCATAAGAAATCCTTTATGTTTAAGTGCATCTATGATCAAATGAGATTACCAATATTGACACTCGCATCACTTCCACATACTTCAATAGGAGATCATAAATCACAAGTGAACATATTAGGCAAATTGTTTTAATGGAAGTCAGAGGCTAAAAAGAATCAACTCTCCCTACAAGTAAGTATAAGCAGTACAAGAAATATGTTCGGTTATGTTGTTAACTTAACCCATTGGAATTATGTGACGGTGTGAGCATGTGTTTCAAAAGATTGAAAATTAATTGGCTCATGACCATACTCAGTATGCAAATTCAGAAAAAGTTCCTGCCTTTTAAAGCTGTACTACTTTCTTTTTGGCAATTCAAAGATATTATTGATTACCAAAAAGAGAGAAATATGCACACTAATCCCACTTTACTGTCTTTTCCTTATGACGGAACCAATCAAGTTAGAAAGTGGAGATGCCAAACAATGCAGCAGTGTGTATAATGCACAGCTAGGTGCAAAGATGCAAGACACTCTAATGGCAAGCATACTGACATGTTACACAGCCTCACAGACAGGTCATATTACATGAACCAAAAACACAATCTATACTATATATTAAAAGGTGTTCCTATCAAAGGAATGGTGCCACGTGGCACTATTTACTATATATGCGCCACGTAGCTTCGCCATGTCATCTTATGTGCCATGTAGATCGTTACGTCATCTTACAAAATAAATATTGTTTGCCACTAGATTTGAACATGCAACCTCTTGCAAAGAGAAGTTTGCCCTTACCATCTCAACCAACTTTTTTTAGTGCTTCATAAATCCACATAATGTTATATATTCATTGCAAACATAAAGTAAATTAAATGTTAGATTTTTTTTAAAATTAATTTTTACACGAGTGGAAAAAATACATATCAATTGTGAAGAAGAAAAAAGGTAACACCCGGGGCAACGCCCGGGCCAACACACTAGTTCCAATACAAAACCTGGGACATTTTGTCCATAGTCAAAATATATATTCATCACATCTACCGAAATAAGGAGTCTTTTCCATCGATAATATAAAACACACTGATCATCAAATTACTAGCCAAGTACTCTCTCGATCCCTAAAACCATCATACTTTCATATTTTGTCGTCCCAAACTAAATTATTACACTTCCATTTCAAGTAAATTTTTCCTTTACTCCATCGCATCAACCCGTTTCCATCATATGACTTTCTCTTACTTTTTCTTCTCTCTATTCACTTCCAAACTTCTATTCACTTTTAACAATTGTCCTCCATATTTAAGTCCAGATGAGAATTTCGAAAGGATAGCGGGAAGAATTTGTTTCATGTAAAGAGCATATAAAAGGATAAAACATGACTTTCATGGCAGTATACCAGCACAGATCCCTGTGAGATGTGACGACATGTCTACAGGGCCATTTTCCTTTCTGGAGATGCCTATGGCTATGCGCTTCCTAAAGGATGCTTCCAGCTCTTACTTTAGAAGGCCATTAATCAGCAACTGTCTTTTCCCACTTTACTGTCTTTTCCTTATGACGGAACCAATCAAGTTAGAAAGTGGAGATGCCAAACAATGCAGCAGTGTGTATAATGCACAGCTAGGTGCAAAGATGCAAGACACTCTAATGGCAAGCATACTGACATGTTACACAGCCTCACAGACAGGTCATATTACATGAACCAAAAACACAATCTATACTATATATTAAAAGGTGTTCCTATCAAAGGAATGGTGCCACGTGGCACTATTTACTATATATGCGCCACGTAGCTTCGCCATGTCATCTTATGTGCCATGTAGATCGTTACGTCATCTTACAAAATAGATATTGTTTGCCACTAGATTTGAACATGCAACCTCTTGCAAAGCGAAGTTTGCCCTTACCATCTCAACCAACTTTTTTTAGTGCTTCATAAATCCACATAATGTTGTATATTCATTGCAAACATAAAGTAAATTAAATGTTAGATTTTTTTTAAAATTAATTTTTACACGAGTGGAAAAAATACATATCAATTGTGAAGAAGAAAAAAGGTAACACCCGGGGCAACGCCCGGCCAACACACTAGTTCCAATACAAAACCTGGGACATTTTGTCCATAGTCAAAATATATATTCATCACATCTACCGAAATAAGGAGTCTTTTCCATCGATAATATAAAACACACTCGATCATCAAATTACTAGCCAAATACTCTCTCGATCCCTAAAACCATCATACTTTCATATTTTGTCGTCCCAAACTAAATTATTACACTTCCATTTCAAGTAAATTTTTCCTTTACTCCATCGCATCAACCCGTTTCCATCATATGACTTTCTCTTACTTTTTCTTCTCTCTCTATTCACTTCCAAACTTCTATTCACTTTTAACAATTGTCCTCCATATTTAAGTCCAGATGAGAATTTCGAAAGGATAGCGGGAAGAATTTGTTTCATGTAAAGAGCATATAAAAGGATAAAACATGACTTTCATGGCAGTATACCAGCACAGATCCCTGTGAGATGTGACGACATGTCTACAGGGCCATTTTCCTTTCTGGAGATGCCTATGGCTATGCGCTTCCTAAAGGATGCTTCCAGCTCTTACTTTAGAAGGCCATTAATCAGCAACTGTTGCTCTTTCAGATTTTTAAAAACCGCTTCTCGGCTCAAAACGATAATATTCAGCAACCAAGCCACTTAATCACATTCGTGGCCAAAGAAAGGAAACATACAGTCCCTTCACTAGCTTATGTTTGATCTGAGTTCTTTAATAAAGAAAATCCATTAGTTTGTGATCGACTGCTATGCACCCTATGCTGTGATGGTGCACTTTTATGAGTAAGTCAAGTAATGCTTATTCCAATAGTTTCTCTCATATTCTGTGCATTAATGACCAGAATTTTACAAGTGTAGTCACACGGTTGGGAGTTCACGTTTTCATCATCTTTGGTAAAATCAAGTCCACCGTGAAAATATTCATAAACTGCTAGACCATAGTTTTTAGCGGATAACCCCGATTTAGGTTGCTATCATGCACCCCAATAAGTTGATATTATTTGGGTGATCAAAAAGTTAAATATTTATTAGGGTGTTCGACTGTTCGGTGATATACACAAGCCTTCCTCCAGTGCCAACGCTGACAGGCTCATACATCCAAGTGAACTCAGCGCTCTTATGGCTTCAACATTTCCCATAAACAAGGACATAGCTTGGGCAACAAACTGCTCTTCCGAGACCCTCCTACCATTTCTTATCTCTAAGATCAAGGAATAAGATGCTTCCCGAACTGAAATGTGTCATTATCGCACACCAAAGTGTAGATAATAGTAAACATAGTTTGTTACCTCTGAATTTCCATAAGCACGAAGAACAGTGAAAGGCTGTGGTTTTCCACGAACATCATAAAAAACCACACGACCGTTGCTTGTTCCAGCAGCCAATATCCAGCCATCCTCTCTGAACGCCAGTGAAGAAAAAGGAGCTTCATAAGAAGTGCAAAACGAGGACCTTTTCGTACCTGAGTCGAAAGTATACAGCTTTTTATCAAGACCAACAGTAGCAATTATCTGCATTAAAATCAGCAGACATTCCATCTTAGCAAAATAATTTTACGATCTCCAAAGATTTGAAAAGGCTTGAAAAACAGCATATGAGAGCAATGAAACCAGACCTTGTCATTTGAAGGAGAGAAGCTAAGACCAGTAGTAGGTGCTGAATGCTGCTTTAACCAAGAGACCTATGATATACAAAAGAAACATGTATGGATAAGCATAACAATTGCAGATGCATAATAAATACAGAACATACAACATAGTAAATTAAAACATGAATCAACAAGTTCTGCCCACTGGTCTATCATAAAAATTTGATAAAGAACATTCTACCCAGCCAGGGTTGTTTAAAGCATGAGCAAGGATCTACCTCAATGTCTTACGTGCAAGGCACTGACTACTGAGATGGTTTGGTAAAAAGCAAAAAAGAAACTGCAGTCTGGAATCTCTTCAATTCTAAGGTGGATTCCAGGCATTGATGATAGGTTGGCTAGTGCACGAGAACAAGATTTATATTTTTTAACTGTCTGAGTTGCGTATGTTTCACTGTTGCACAGGATCAAATCAAACAAAAATCTATTTTACACCCATCACTCCATCAGAATGAATCAAAGCAGAGAGTGAGACCATAAATAACAGTGTGTTAAGTTGTTAAACCCATAGATCTGATTATAAGTAAGTTAAACATCACATGTTTCTGCTCTTCTAGCCTCGGTTTGCTAAATATCAATATCAATGTTGAAAATATTTGACAAGAAGCAACATATGGCATTATAAAAGTAAATGAAAGGGAACTTCTAGACAACCAAATAAGCAAGTAGACTTTACGAGGTCTCATGAAAAATATTGGTATAAAAACTAAGTAACACCACCAGAGAAGAGTTCATGAATATCAACACTGAGTCCATGTTAGAAGCAAACTTCTTGATGGATGGATTCCTGTTGTAAAGAAATTAGATCTTCCTTATCCTTTTAAGTTCTTAAAATAGTGTATTCTTTCAGAGTCTAAAGAAATTGTCTTTGTATCAGCTAATTAACATAAGATCAATATTTGACCCAATTAAGCTCCACGTCAACAGATTAGGCCTCCCAAAGTACCACACCCAGCTAGAGGCAGGGTGCACACAGTTAGCTCTTCAACTCAGCCTGTACATGAAGACCATACACATGGACCCAGACTAATTATGTGACCCTAAAGAGTAAAGACTGATTAAGAACAAACGTGAGGTTGACAGTATTGAGTATTCTACTGTTGTGATTCTGGAATTCCACAAGGAATCCTAGACAAAAAGAACATCATCAGCTAGGATCTTGCATACACATGCAATGAACAGATAATAAATTGTCAAATAAACTATAGAACTACAAGCACAAAGGCAAAACAAACATTCCTCGCCCTTGTTCACAGAAATTCATATAAACTTAAACTTCTGTCATTACAAAAAGTATTCAAATATTGTCCCACTTTCTTAAAACATAAAGTCAGAATGAAGGAGCAAATCAAGCTGGCAAGGAAATTATATTGTATGCCTTTTTGCATAAAGCTCATCAGATTACCAACCTTTGGACTTCTACCCGTTGTATCCCACATATGCACAGAGCCATCATCACCAGCTGTTGCCAAGAGATGCCGGCTAACCCGAGAGTAATCAAGTACTCTTAACACCTGATCTTAACATCCAGTACATGAGCATTTAGCATAGCCAGTACAGAAGGATATTTAAATCTGACAAGATGGAGCAACTGGAACCAACCTGTCCATGAGGATCCTTCAGTTCAGCAGCTTTAGCACCAGAGGCAAGGTTGTGAACAATAAGATCTCCTTTTACACTAATGGAGGCCAAGTGCTCATCTTTACAGTTATATATTGCACTTGATATTGAGCCAGTGTGACCTTTTAACCATTTAATACAGCGCTTCCTCTGTAGATCCCATATTCTCACGACTTGACCACTTCCCCCCGAGCACAAGTATCTAGAGGTTTTGTTGCTAAAATTTATGGATGATATACCTTCCTGTAATATATCAGATAAAAACAGCAGAAGCAACGATAAAGATAAGAAAACCATCATTGAAATTAGAAGCACGACACACACAAACACAGAAAGGCTTTCCCTCAGGGACTAATCATAATGTTTTCAGGAATGCAAATGAGAAAATCTGATCGAGAACTACAGCTCATCCTAATGATGAATCAGAATAGTGCTTAGATTCAATCCATTTAACTTTTTCATAAAAAGCTTACTCGGTTCTCTCTTTAGATAGAAGCCAACCTGCAGCCAGATATATACTTGTGAAAAAGCTTCTGGATTGGAATCCATTCGTAAAAAATAAACATTCAATATGACAGCAGTTATTAACTTAAAACTGCCAACGTTTAAAGGTAGTGCCACTAATATTCCATAAGATGACAACAGAAAGAGGAGGCAGGCACTATTACATCAGCAAGCATCAAACATGCCAATACCAAACCCTCTCCCCAAGATTTCTTCCTAAAAAGAAAGAAAGAAAAACAAAGGATAGTATAAAGTGATGCCCCTCCTACAGGTTACTCTTATAGCTCAATAAGAGAGGCATCAGATTAAGTAATATACCAATTCAGCATCACTATTCTACACCACCTTAGGTCTGTTTGACAAATGGCTTTTAGCCAACTTTTTCCTGGCTTTAGGCCTTCAACTTGGAATTTTGGTCATATGACCAATAAATGTGTTTGATCAATAGTTGTCCATGGTTGAAAGGCAAGAAATTATTGTGAGCAGCTACCTAATGATTACCCACTTTTGAAAGTAACAACCTATTAAGTTTTTTCTTTTGGAAACAATAACGATATTTTGTCGACTAAACTACTAACAAATCCTTTGCCATTAGTAAACTCTGTAAAAGGGGTCCACTGCTCAACTTCTCATAATTAAATGCCCTCCCTTTTTTTTTGTTTCATAACCCTCCATGATGCTACATTCCGTTACAACATTTCTCTCATACAAAATTCACCCCCTTCAAACATCCAAGTAACAAACTACAGATATTGAGGCTTCTGAATAGCAAATTTGGGTTTTCAACTTCGGGGTACTGTTGAAATTTTAAGGGTTTTGAATTTCGGGATAGTTCTTCACTTTAAGACTAGAGTTTCCAGTTTAGGGGTAATTGAGGTTTGTAGTTTGGGCCTTGGGGTAACAATTGATCACAAAATTGTCTAATTGATTAAAAAGGATTGATTTTCGCCATTAGCTTGACCATAATTGATTTTTTCTTAGCTTTATTGCTCTTGAAGCATGTCAAATTGCTCATTTCACTTTAAAAAGAAGGATGAAGCAAAATTGAAGTGAGATGTATGGACAAACAGACGAAGAAAGTAGGAAGGTAGTTGAAGTTCAAAAAAGCTATAAATTCCGTAGGGAAGAAATGGGCCCCTTTAATATCACTCACTAGAAACAAGTAGTTGGTAGTGCTTGTCACCAATAACGTAATTTTTTTAAAAAGGAAGTCATCAATTGGTTGTTTTGAGAACTCAAATAGGTACTTGTTCAAAAATTTCTAGAAAGTAGAATAGTAGATCAACAATTAACATTACCAATTGGTAAAACAAGCCAAGTGAAAGAACTAATTCATGGCCAAATAAGGCCCTTACTTATATAAGCAACAACCTTTTGACACTCGGAAAAAACAATCATTACTATGTCAAAAATTTTCGGGAGGAAAGAATAGCATCTAGCACATGGAAAGAAATGGAAACAGACTTGCACTAGGATATAGGCCTCAATAATGGGGATTGAGGCATCCAATTCCAGATTTCTAGTTTAAACTGTATTAAAAAAATTTCGAGTTTGTCGTTTGGTATGCATTTAGACCGAATAGCTGAACAATTTGATGCATTTTACAAATTGAGGCTAAGAATGATGAGCTCAATTCTATAATATCGAAATGAACTAGGGTTAGTTCTTACTTCTTCTAAAGTGTGGCATAGAACAATATGAAGTCAAAAGGATGATTTTAAAATAGATCTCACGAGCTCCCTAAAACAAGCAAAAGAAAGGAATAAAAAGGGAATAAGAATGAAAATGCAGGGCCATTGTTGAAGATAATGTACCAGCTCTGACTTTTGCAATAAAACTTTGTTAACTATGACCATTTTGCTGACTATATTAGTCTACGACTATATTGGTAGAATAGATTTAAGTATACATTACAAATTAAAGTGTTAAGAATATTTTCACATTATCAAGTATATTATGACAAGTCAACTGCCAGAGTCAGCGAGTTTCCTCAATCACTTTCACTCTTTTGTCCTCTAAAAGGCACGGGGAGCAGGTTCTTCTTGTTGAGGTCGCACCTTTGAACTATAACACAATATTAGTTGAAAATCATGCAATCATTCACATAAAATGATTAAAAATAAAATAAAAATGGTCCTTCCGGAAAGGAGGGATTATCATAAATCAAATTTAGTAAAAGACCTTACTTGGAGAAATCCATACAACACCAGTAACATATGATTATATGAGCCTTAATCCCAATATGATGAGGTCATGTATTGACACAGCCATAGCTGTCCAAAAACTACCATCATCTTTATTTTCCACTTAATCCCCTGCTCCCCCAAAGTTAACACTCAAAAGCGAATGAAACTTCTCCATGCATGTTCGATATAGAGAAACACAAATTACCTTTAGGATCCCTTACATGAGTTACATCAGACAATCAAACAACAAACTGCAGCTATCCCTATAAGAGAGCAATAGCTCTCCCATAAGGCAACAACAACCTCCTTCGAGCACCACAAGTCTACAACCTCACCTATCTCCATCTCTTAATTTTAGACCTTATAACTCTTCGCCTAATTCCCCTCACTCCGTGCTTTTTCATAAGCCCTAACTATCCATACATGAAAATCCACACAATTAAACCCCATATTCACCAACACAATAATCTTGCTTTAACTCCCTTTCTTCACATATTTCTTAAGCATCAAACCATACTCAATCCAGGTATACGAAATGGGACAAACTTACTTACACTGTAAGCCGGCCTCACATCAACCATAACACAAAACAGTAAGCAAATCAAATCATTGAGGGCCAACTTCAATCACCCAATTACCCTCATTTCCTACCGAATTCGCCTTCAATCCAGAATTCTACTTACTTCACCTAGAATTAAACAGTTCTCAACCAAAAAAAAATCAACAACCCAATTAATTACAAAACAAGGGTATTAGTAAAATAACCTCAATATTGTCACCAGATTCAGACCCTAAAAAGGGAATAGTCCCCAAACTCTGCCCATTTTTACGCCAAAGTGCAATCTTCTTATCTTCTCCCGCACTTGCAACCACCAAATCTGCACCAACAACAAAATCAGTAGAAAAGAAACACAAATCAGATATTCATATCAAATCACACGCACAAAAAACGGGGTAAAAAATAAAATAAAAAACTAACTGGTGTGATTCCACTTGACGGAGTTAACGTGAGAACCAGGCGACGGAGTGTAACTGAGAGTGCAAGGATCGCCTGACTCGACGGAGACGTCGAAGAGTTTAACGGTGTCGCCACCGCTGGCAGCCAGCAGTACCATTGCTGCCAACTATTGTGTGCGTGTGAGAGAGATGGAGTGGAGTAGAAAAGTATGCCAATTTTGTTTTTGATTTCAAGGGGGTTTTGAAATTTGAAATCCCCAAATAGTCAGTTTCAAATAACAAAATGTATGCCAAGTTTTTAATCATCATCTACTTCTCCCGTAAAACCGTAACAAAACAGAGGTTACGCACTTACACTTTCCATTTTAATTTTTAGGTTGTAACAAAAAAGATGTTATACTTTTTTTTTTCTTTTCTATTTTGGTAAGTTTTAAGTGCTGAAATTACAAAACTACACTTACTATATAAATTTAAACATACTTAATGAAACCAACCTATGTACTTCCTCCGTTTTTTTTTTACTTGCAACACTTTTTTTCATCAACTCCAATGCAAAATTTGGGTAGGAGAGAGGTAGAGTGGGGAAAAAAAAAGAGGGCCCCATGTGATTGGAGAAAGATAGAGAGAAAGGAAAAGCAAAAGTAGGAAGTGTTGCAAGTAATTAATTATTTCCCTTTTAGGAAAGTGTTGCAAGTAAAAAAAAAAGGGGGGAAAATTGACGAGAATGCCCCAACTACGGCGTTCCGCCATTTTCGGGCCTCAACTAAAGATTATTTCGAGTAGTCCCAACTTTGGGGGATGTTTACAAAAATGGTCCCAATGACTCACGACCCATTTTACCTAGTTAATTTTGTTTTTACTTTTTTTTTTTACCCGTTTTAATACCTTCTCCCTCCTCTTTCTCTCTCCTTAATACCTTCCCTCCTCTTTCTCTCTCCTTACTACCTTCTCACAGTTGTAGTCCCTGTCACCCCCCCACCTCCCTCCTTCCTCCCCCTTCCCCGCCACCCCTCCGAACCCTAAACCTTCCTCCTCGCATCCCTCCCCGCCACCCCCTCCTCCTCGCCCTTCCCCTTCCCCGCCACCCCTCTGAACCCACTTAAAATTTTGTTTCAAAGACAATTGATCTTGGGTGTGACAGGATATTGGATTCAAGCAAGTTTGATGTTTGTTAGTCACAACTCACAACAGGATGTACTTGAGACAAAAAAATATTGTTGTGAGAAACATGTACAAGTTTGTAAACCAAAACGAATCGGTGTGAGTAAGCTTGCGTGAGAATGAATAGACGTTAGAGCAAATTACTCGGAACCAGCAACTCAGCAACCTCCATAATGCAACAAACTACCCAAAAAACCATTCTTCTCCACAAGATAACGTCAAAATTGATCAATTCCATGAAATTCGAGTATAAATCAGCTGCTAATCGAGAAACTTTCACACATGCCCTAACTTCGAGAGCTCGGAAATTTTCAACCGCTAATTAATAAAAAAACATGAATTTCAAACGAAAGAGAAATTCAACTGAAACCTGTGAAATTGAGTTGAAGAAAGTGAGTTTTTTTAGCAGTGAAAATCAAGATCGAAAAAGGAGGGAATTTCAACTAAGAAGATGAGAGAAAATAAATAGTTTTATGAGAGAGAAATCATCCTCAATTATGTAATATCTATTTATATATCTATATATCAATATATCTATATACTAACTAACTCGTGGACCCGTGCAAAATACACAGAATTTTTATTGTTTAATAAGAATATTTATATTTCTACAAAATTGAATACATATATATATATATATATATATATATATATATATATATATATATATATATATATATATATATATATATATATATATATATATATATATATATATATATATATATATATATATATATATTCGATGATTGCATCAAAAGTTGATAAACAATAAGGTATTCAATCATATATATTTAGGAAAAATGACAGAACGAGTCCCAACTATGACCGCTCCGCCATTTCAGTTCCAACTTTTGATTATTTCTCGGTGGTCCCAACTTTGGGGTATGTTTTACAAAAACGGTCCAAGTTGACTGGTCACCGGCTTAATTGGTTAGTTTTTAAAAAAAATCTCTTTTAAGTGGTTTAACCTCCTCTTCTTCCTACTATTTCTCTCTCTCCTCCCCGCCACCCTCCCCCTCCCCTCGCCACCCCATTTTTCTCTCTCCTCCCTCCCCATCAACTACCACCCCCCACCCCAAAAACACATCAAAAATCTCTCATCTCTTCTCTATTTTGATAGGTCGAAACACCCATCAAATTTGGAGCATTCCGAAAGAATTCTGAGCTACAGACTATTGAAAATTCTTGATTTAACACCAACCCATTCGAAGAAAACTCCTGAATTTGGTTTTGATTCCCGAGTATATAGTTGTTGTTGAATGATTGTTTTTGTTGTTGTTGATGATAATACTGATTTGGGTAATTTGTAGTGGTAGTGTTGTTGTGACCTACTTCTTTTGAAAATTTTACTTTGGTTATGACTTATGAGCTTAGCTGTAACATTTTTCAAGTAAACAACAAGGAATGCAACGAGGTTTTAAAGAACTAACTCATTGATTTCTACATTTCAGTCTGCGACTCTGATAAATTGCAGCTCTTTAAGCAACAACAAACCTAATCATAATGCGTTCAATTAATTGCTACATTGTTTACTCGGAAATTCCTCAAATTTTATTGGGTAACTGTCTCATGGAAACTTTGATTTGATCAATTGTTGCAGCATTGTGAGTATAAAGTTACAGACATTAGAAAAGATGTATAATTAGTCATTAATCAAGATAACAAAATTAAGAAGAAGAAAAAGAAGAAATTGTTCATTCAATTAGCAGTCACTTATTCTTTTTGAAGCTCAAGCACCCTTAATCTAATTCTGGGATTTATCATTTGAATTTGTTTGAAGAACCAAAACCCTTGATTTTCCTCTCGCTCAATCTCCGTCCTCGAATATGGATTGCTACTTATTCATTCATTCTCTCTCATCTTTTCTCGCTCAATCTCCACATTATCATCATCCACTGCCTTCTTATCATCGCCTAACGCCATCATTTCTTTAAAATCCAAGAAATTTTAAAGATGGAAGTGGCGCAGATGGTGTCAGCCACGGTGGCAGCTCTAATTGGTGGTGACGATGTCGCGTCGGAAAATGAATTTTTTTTTTGTTGGGTGCTTCCTTTTCTGTCCAGTTAGTTCCTTTTTTATTTCTCTCTCCTCTGAACCTAAGTTTCTTGATTGTAATGGAAATAGAGAATTAGGTGCAGGAAGAGTTTTGTGATTGAAAGAAATAAAGTAGAGCAGTCAGCAGAGGAAGTTCAAAAGCAGTAAGGGAAAAGGATGGTCTAAATGTTGGTCATGTGAACCTCACGTGACTTAGTTACCTGTTGTAGCAGGTCAATGACCTGCTAGGACCATGCTTGTAAAATATGACATAAAGTTTGGACTGCTGTGAGATATTCAATAGTTGGGACTGAACATGGCGGAACGGTCATATAGTTGGGACCGTTCTTTTTATTTTTTCCTATATATTTAATGTTATTTACCAAGCTAAACTTGGTCTAGTGGTTAGGATTGTGCCTTCCAACCTTGAGGTTGGGGGTTCAATTCCCATTAGGGGAACTTTGAGGGTAAGAATTTCCCTTACCCTCCCCCTACTCTCATAGTGTCTATCCTGCTAACCCGAGCCGAGTTGACCTATGCGAGGTTTCGATCCATTAGGGTAATTCATCTTACCAATCCAACATATATATACCAACCCTCTATATGTGTGTGTGTGTGTATATATATATATAGGAATAGGTTCACGTGAAAACAACTACTTATGCTGAAAACTGAAAACTGTAACATAAAATGAGCAAAAAGTTTCTGAAAATGAGCAAAAAGATAAAATGAGCAAAAAGTTCTTAAAATGAGCAAAAATATTAAATGAGCAAAAAACATAAAATGAGCAAAAAATTGTAAAATGAGCAAAAGTTTCTTAAAATGAGCGAAAACGTAAAATGAGCAAAAAATATAAAATGAACAAAAGTTTGTAAAATGAGCGAAAGTTTGCTAAAATGAGCAAAAGTTTCTTAAAATGAGCAAAAACTTAAAATGAGCAAAAATCATAAAATGAGCAAAAATCTGCAAAATGAGCAAAAAGGTCGGTTTTCAGTTTTCAGCTTAAGGTGAGTTTTCAGTGGATCCTACCTCTATATATATATAGGAATAGGATCACGTGAAAACCCCTCCTTATGCTGAAAATTGAAAACTGCAACATAAAATGAGCAAAAAGTTTCTGAAAATGAGCAAAAAGATAAAATGAGCAAAAAGGTCATAAAATGAGCAAAAATATAAAATGAGCAAAAAACATACAATGAGCAAAAAATTGTAAAATGAGCAAAAGTTTCTTAAAAATGAGCGAACACATAAAATGAGCAAAAAAACATAAAATGAACAAAAGTTTGTAAAATGAGCAAAAACTTCGTAAAATGAGCGAAAGTTTGCTAAAGTGAGCAAAACATGAAATGAGCAAAAAACATAAAATGAGCAAAAATCTGCAAAATGAGCAAAAAGGCCGGTTTTCAGTTTTCAGCTTAAGGTTAATTTTCAGTGGATCCTACCTATATATATATATATATATATATATATATATATATATATATATATATATATATATATATATATATATATATATATATATATATATATATATATATATACTCCCTCCGTTTCAAAATATAAGGCATTCACGCTTTACGAAAAATTACTTTGACCACAAATATCTCTTATAATATGATAAATAAAAATTATACTATTGGATTCGTCTTGAAAAATACTATAATAGTATTATTTTTTTAGAAAAATTATCAAGTAATTAACGGTCAAAGTTTGACCTTGAACATCGTGCGTGCTTATAAAAATTATACTATTGGATTCGTCTTGAAAAATACTATAATAGTATTATTTTTTTAGAAAAATTATCAAGTAATTAACGGTCAAAGTTTGACCTTGAACATCGTGCGTGCTTTATATTTTAAAATGGATGGAGTATATATATATATATATATATATATATATATATATATATATATATATATATATATAAGACTCTCGTGAGAACATCTCCTCTATGTGAGAACACATCCTATGTTCTATATAGTAAGTGATATGTTCTAAATTATGTCTTTTTCTAAAAAAGACCTCATTAAAGTTTCAAACTCAAATTCAACCAAGTTCTTCACAATTTTATTAAATTCTTCATTAAATTTTCTGAAATTCAATCTTTTTAGCTCGCATTCATTAACTACGAATTTATTTCATATCTCACTCCTCTAGAAGAATAATTCTCTCTCCTCAAGAACACCCATTTTCTTTCCTCATGTAGACTTAGTTGAAGCTCCAAGTTCAACTTCAATCAAGTTTTTCGCAAGTGCAACAAAAAAATTCATAATAGATTCAACTTAGAGTGAATTCATGTTTGTTCACTTTTCTCAAGGTGACCATTTTCACTACTCAAGAATACCCATTCTCTCTCCACAAATAAACTCCATCAAATTCAAGATAAAATTCAACGAAGTTCTTCATATATAAATCAACAAAGTTACATTAATTCAACAGAGGTTCTTACCAAGTTTAACGAATTCTTTATCAAAATTTCTGAAGTTCGGTTTTATTTAGGTTGAATTTCATGTTCTAAAATTTTGTATTTCATGTTCTAAAATTTGTTATTTCATGTTCTAAACTTTGGAAATTCATGTTCTAAAAATTTGCTATAGTTGTGTTGATGATACATGATTTTGATAATTTGATATGGTAGTGTGGTACCCGATTTTTTGTTGTCTTAATTAACGGTCTGAATCTCACAAAAGTCTCTCATTGGACTATGAGTTTTAGAAAACTTTGAAGTCGCCACCCTATTAATATCTGAATAGGGACATATTTATTTAATAAATCATTTTAAAATCAATTTCAAGAAATATCATTTAAAACGATGATGACTTCATATGGATAAGGCTTGTTTGAAAAATGGTCTTTCATACCATGAGATAGGGTTCGGGGTTTAGGTTAAGAGGTGCGATTTGCGAACATCTGGAACTCGTCTCCTCTTCCGTTCTACAGAACGGGCTCTTACTAAATGCGTTATTTTCCATTTTAAAGTAATCATGGCTATTAAAAAGAAAGAAAATCACATAGTTTGCGCATATACACATCAACCATTTTTATTTAGGACCAAAATATCAGTTGCACTACATACCAATCATTGCGGGATTAGAATCCACTCATGGATCAAAACCATCGTAGTTCGATCTTATGTCTTACCCTAAATGGCCAATTCCATTGGGGAAGAAAAGGGGAGGCAAATAGATTATGAATAACTCACCTTTTAGACGTAGACAAATCTATTAGGAATAAGGTAATCACTCCAATTAGTGATTGAAATGGGGTTAAGATAATCACATTAATTAGTGATTAAATATGAAGGAGGATCAAGATAATCACCTTAATTAGTGATCAAGAATGGAGGTTAAGATAATCACTCTAATTAGTGACTAAACTTAAGAGGAAAGATAATCACCTTGATTAGTGATTAAAAATGAAGGAAGGAAGTAATCACCCTAATTAGTGATTATTCAAGGTTTAAGATAATCACCCTAATTAGTGATTAAATAAGAAGAGTTAAATTAATCACCTTAATTAGTGATTAACTAAGGTTTAAGATAATCCCTCTAATTAGTGATTAAATATTAGTGATTAAATATGAAGGAGGATCAAGATAATCACCTTAATTAGTGATCAAGAATGGAGGTTAAGATAATCACTCTAATTAGTGACTAAACTTAAGAGGAAAGATAATCACCTTGATTAGTGATTAAAAATGAAGGAAGGAAGTAATCACCCTAATTAGTGAGTATTCAAGGTTTAAGATAATCACCCTAATTAGTGATTAAATAAGAAGAGTTAAATTAATCACCTTAATTAGTGATTAACCAAGGTTTAAGATAATCCCTCTAATTAGTGATTAAATATGAAAGGTTAAATTAACCACCTTAATTAGCGATTAAAATGAAGGTTAGGAAGTCATCACCTAATTAGTGATTTAATGAAAAGGTTTAGAGTAATCACCTTATTAGTGATTAACCAAGGTTTAAGATAATCACTCTAATTAGTGATTAAACTAGTTATTAGGCCCGGGCTACGCCCCCGGGTAAGGAAAATTTTCATTTATAGATATTATACTTTAAGATGATAACACTAAATGTTATTTGGTCTAGTGGTTAAGACTTTAATATATGTTCTTGAGGTCCCAGGATCAAACCTTATACTACGCAATTTTTAATTTTTATTATTATTGTGGATTGCATGGAGTAAAACTCCCTTAGGGGGAGCGCCACGTGGCACCGTTTCTTGTTTATGCACGCCTTTTAATATATTAGTATAGATGAAGAGTTTGAGCTAATCACCCTAATTAGACATTAACTAATGATTGGAAATAATCACCCTAATTAGTGATTAAATGAAAAGTTTGAGTTAATCACCCTAATTAGTGATTAATCAAGGATTGAAATAACCACCTTAATTAGTGATCACGTTTATAATTTTCAAGAGGTCTTAGGGGTTTGCTTCCTAATTGAAGGCTTTTGAGAAATAATCTTAATTGAAGATTATTAAGTCATTTTGAGAAAAATGACCAATTTGAGATCAAATTTGGAGATTGTGTTTGGTTAATTGAAATTTGGCCATTTAAAGTGAGACACGTGAAATGGCCTAAAATCAATTTGGAGATCATAATTACCAATCTAATTATGTCAAATTATATATGATTGATCCATTTGATGATGGAGAACAATTTTAAAATGTAAGATGGATCATCATACAATTTAACTTTGTTACATTTGCAATTTTTCCTCTTAATTGAGATTGAGTCATTTGATTCATATACTATGATATATTGGGCCCAACTTGCAAAATTTATAACATTGGTTGCTCATTTTATTAAAAAAAATTGTGGAATTATTTATGAAAATTATGCATAAACATCTCCATATTTTTTCATTAATTGAGTGATGTAATAACTATTTACAAAGAAACTAATATTACAACAATATGTACAAATTCTATGATCTATACAAGTCTTCAATCTTGATCTTCACCATGATGCTCCTTGATCTTCATCCTCTTGGATGGGCTTTGAAATTCATGTTTATTTGTAAACTTGTGAAAATTAGAGATTAATTAACCTCTTTGATTTTGATTTTTTTATGACAATTTTTATTGATGTTTATTTACATAATAAAAATGAACCATTTTAAGAGAAACTTAAAATTTCACGGCTTTTAATTAACATTTTCGTATGAAAAGAAAACATTTTTTATGAAACTTGAGTTAACCATTTTATTTTATTTTTTCAGATTGCACTTTTATTCTTGTACTGACTTATAAAATTCATAACTTTCTGTACAAAGCGTTAAATTACACATGTAATACACCTATATATAGGTCAGTGAGTTATTTATGTTGTGTCAAAATGTCACAAGTCTTTAGCGAAAAATTGAATTATGGTGAATTTTATGCTAAAACTAGTCAAAACAGGACCTTTATCAAATGTGTTCTTTGAAATCCAACTTACTGAACTTAGTTTGAAGTAAATTTTGGTATGAACATTATAGACACTTTGAAGGACTAGACTGGAAATTTTAACTTGAATTGGACATTTTTAAGATCCTTTTTTATTTATTTTTTTAACTGAAGAGAAAATCAGTTTTTTGAAATTTGGTGATTTGCATGAAATGTTTTGTAAAAATGAGATAAAATCGTATAAAATTCCTATGAACATGATTTTTATGTTTTTGGAAAGTTACTGATGTCTACTTTAAATTTGATATTTTTAGTATTGTCTAAATGAATTTATTTTAAACTTTATTGAAGGAACAAGCTTATGTGGTATTGGACAAAATCAGTTTTGCACAACAACTAGTTGTTGGCTCGGGCGATGCCCCTAATCATTTATCAATGTGAATTTGAAGTGCTAAATCAAACACTTGAGAAAAGTGAAAAAAAAAAGAGTTATAGGCATTGGATTATGCTTAGGAAATTAGATGATTTTCGAGTTCTTTTTAATTTTCTACATAATAAATTATAACATGAATTATTCACCAGTATAACCTCGGTGTCAAGAGAGTACATATATATATAAATATATAAGTACTTATAAAAAATATAATACAATCTTTTTTTTAACGTAGGTTGATGTGTAAGAATACAACCGATGCAATGAAACGGTGTAGTAGTGTTAATTACGGAGGTTATAAAAATTTGAAAAGCTTTTTTTTTTAAAAGTTTGAAAAGTTGTAATTGTGGGGCTTTTAATTGTGCAGCAGTTACTAAATTGAATGAAAAGTGGAGGTGGGTGTCTTAGCTTGGTACCATGGCCTAAGCTGCTTTTGCGATGACATATGCTGCTGCCAAAAATGCATGTTATTTCCTGCCTCTGGTCTATTAATCCAATTCATAGGGGGTGATGGAAGCTGGCCAACATTTTGGACATGGCTGTTTTGTTGATTGGGCATGGGTGTCGGCCCAGTATTTTGGTTCCTTGGTCTCATCGTTGCTGGTGGTCTATTCCTAATCTTAGATGTATATAGATTTATTTTTCCAATAGAAACCAAAAAGCTATTGTAGAATAGTTGGTTAGTGTCTTCATATTTCAAATGAGAGGTTACGTGTTCGAGTCTTCACACATACATTTTTGTTGATTACAATTTGTATCATTTGTTTGGGAGGGGGGAGTACATGTGGCAGCATGGCATTTGCTTGTTTTGGGTTTTAGATATATATATATATATATATATATATATATATATATATATATATATATATATATATATATATATATATATATATATATATATATATATATATATATATATAGATGTTGTATGATTTTTAATTATTTATACAAAATTCGTTTTTTAGAAATGCAAAAGCCCAGTTTCTGGAAACATCCTGAACTTCATAGGAAAAATATTGTATCCTATAAACTATTCTCATAATATAGACGAAAAATAAAATGAAGTACGAAATTAAAACTGACCATAATTACTGCATCACATTTTCTTTTCTATGGAGATATTTATGCACAACTCTACTTGAATTTTTTTATGAAAACATGTTTTTGGTTATAAATAACAACTTGATTAACAAAAATCACTCAAGCACATATTTCCTATGAGTCTTCCCATTAGAGTAACTATTCTAGATGGGGTGATTTTAGGTTGGGAACCTATTAGGACTTCCACATACCCAAATCACTCCAAAAAAAAATAAATGATAAGAGGAAAACAAAGAGAAAGTTAGTAGGTGATTAAGAAAATGATTAAGAAAAATAACAAGAACTTGAACTTTACCTTGCTAGCTCAATGATGCACTTCCTTTTGCAAAGTTTTCTACTTTTTTGGTGATTTTCTTAATTTCTAAGTGAGGTTCTAAATCCACTTAATTACTCCCTCCGTCCCTAAATAGAGTGCCCATTTCTTTTGGGCAAAAGTATTAAGAAGAAATCATGTGTAGGACCTTAGTTGTATTAAATCATAATTAAATATAGAAGTTGATACACTTTTTGTGAATTTTTTATTAAGGAGAGAGAATGTGGGCCATATGGGGAAGTGGGTGATAATATAAAAATTGAAAGCAAAATAATATTTTAATTGGTGGACCCATACCAAATAAGGAAATGAGAAATCTATTTGGGACAGACATAAATGGAAAAATGGGCACTCGATTTAGGAACAAAGGGAGTACTAACTTAAACCTTTTTTTTGATGAACTTCTTTACTTACTAATTATAACTTTGCTTTCTTTTTTTGAATGATATTTTTCTTAGAGGGAGGAATTAAGGAGAAGGAGAGTAGTATTGAGATTTCTAGTTGTGAGAAGTAGTGGAGTTAAGTTGTTGTTGTGTGAAGTTGTTGTTGTTGTTGTGTGAAGTTGTTGTTGTAAAAAAAAAATAGGGGGTATTTATTGGGAAATGAGGTGAGAAATAGGGTTTTAAGAAGGTAGAAAATTAGATTTTTCACCCAAAAATCTGATTTTTATCATCCCAAATTATCTTAATGACATCACACCAATGACATCACCTTAATGATATCACTAAATCCTCTTAAATCTTCCTACATCATCAAATTTATGGGAAATGCCAATATTCTTATTTTCTTTGGATTTGATTTTGACCTTTACACTAATGAAGTAAAATCTGAATTTCAGCACATCCTAATACGTAGAAATGCATCGAAAAACGTGAAAGAAGTACTGACTGGACCACTGCGCCAAACGCAAGAGCCTGCGCTAGGCACAGTACCGTGCGCTAGGCGCACTGGCCTGCGTCTGGCGCAGGAACCCGTTGTGCGTTGGGCGCATGATCATGCGCCTGGCGCATGATCATGTGCCTGGCGCACAACTCGAATCTTCCGAAAAAAATCTGGATTCTTGGCTCTTACACTTTGGATTTGACTCTTATTCTTATTATTTTTCATGATTCTTATTCCTTAGCTAATGAATAAAAGGATGTGATTGGTGGTTAATGAATATATTCTTATTCTTTACACAATGGGTAATGACTTGACCACCAAGAAAACCAATTCCTACCGGTTTTGAAAGACGACTAAAATTCCGGCTCCTAATTGCGACTTGTTTTTCTGTTTTTCGAAAAACTAACTTAAAACAATTAACGAAAAACTCGTCAAATTAGTAAAGACAAGCATGATTATACTACAAATCATTTTATTAAACCGGTGGTTGTAGTTATTGACTACAACTTACCGAAAATTATATTTCTAAGCCGAAATTGCATGACTAACACGCAAAAATGGAAAACCATACGACGGAATGAACCTTGCGCTCCGAGACGAAACGTGCCTTTGGCGGGGGAGGGGGGGGCGCTCCACGATGCATGACGGTTCTCATTATTTTTATTTCTTTTCAAAAATCTTTATTTTAAAATTTTATAGACAAAAGGGGTTCAAAATTTGGTGTCTACAGGTAGATGATGATGATCAATTATTGCTAAGTTGCAATTTAAAGCTTGTTGAGATAAGATATATAAGATGAGTTTGCCTCACATTGTAATTTTTCATATGTAGTATTACATATGTTCTAAAAGTTATTGTATATGATATGAGATATAGTGTATATGTTCTACAAAATGGTGTACATGTTCTAAAATTTTATTGGAATTAATTTAGAATGTACTTGTAATCATGTATAACATACGTGAAATAATTTAGAACATGTTAAAAATAATTTAGAACACACTTGAAAAAACTTAGAACACACTTAAATTTTAGAACATGTTTGAAATAGTTTAGGATATAAGCTTGAAAATTTGAAAACATGTATACCAATATATGTATATGTGTTGATTAGATTCTTACGTAAAAAGATGTGTTCATGTTCTAAAAATCATAGCATATGTTCTATAAATTATTGTTCTAAAAAAACGTTGCATATGTTCTATAAAGTGTTGAATATGTTCTAAAAACAAAAAAGTAAGTATGTTCTAAAAAGTATTGCATATGTTCTAAAACGTGTTGCGTATGTTCTAAATATAAATCTGTTCTCACATAAGTAACCATTCTCACTGGATGCAAAACTTATATATATATATATATATATATATATATATATATATATATATATATATATATATATATATATATATATATATATATATATATATATATATATAAATAAAGAGAAAGAGAGAGAACAAATTTATGTTTTGAACATACGTAACACTTTTTAGAACATACTTAACCTTTTGTTTTTAGAACATATTTAACACTTTTTAGTGCATGTGCTATGATTTTTAGAACAATAACTACTAGAACATATGTCATGATTTTTAGAACACGAACACATCTTTTTATGTAGAACCAAAACAACACATATACATATATTGATATATACATGTTTTAAATTTTCAAGCTTATGTCCTAAATTATTTCAAGTATGTTCTAAAATATTTTTAAGTGTGTTCCAAATTATTTCAAGTATGTTCTAAATTATTTTTAACATGTTCCAAAGAAGAAGGTAAGTAATTATCAAATAATTTCGAGAAATTTCGGTGTGTTTTTGCTAATTTTCAGCTGATTTTTGTTTTTTTTTAATTCCAAAAATGCATAAATAATGGTGACAGTGATGCAGCAGTTTCTGGCGCAAATTCTCCTCTTGAATGTTCTAGTTATATGCTTTGAACAATTTGTGAATTTCCAAACATTGTAGAATGATTATCATCTAAGATATATGTTTAATTTTTCAGATTGTAATATCAGTATTAGCAAAGGATACAATGCTATTCATATTTTTTTTTTCAGAAATTTATAAATTAGGAACATCAAAACTCTAGTGCAACTATTTAGAACACGACAAGAACTATTTAGAACACAACAAGAACTATTTAGAACACAATAAGAACTATTTGGAGCATAATAAGAACTATTTAGAACACAACAAGGACTATTTAGAACACTAGAAGAACTATGTAGAACACTAGAAGAACTATTTAGAACATATGTTTTATTATATTTAGAGCATAAGAACAACCGCGTAGAACATCATTTTTTTTATTATCAACAAAATAAGCACAAAATTAACATGGGAGAAAAAGATGTTATGAAACATATGCTCTAAAAATTAAAGTATATACTTCCTAAAAAAAAACTTATGTATGTTTCCTCCAAAAAAAAAAAGTTTAATAAGTATGTTGCTCTAAAAAGTGTGGCATATGTTCTAAAAACTTAAGTATGAAAATTCATCTGGTAGCCCAATCTCATATTTTCTTGCCCAATAACATGGGGGTTTGGGAATTAGGAGCCATGTTGACCTTAATCTTGCTACAGTGGCCAAGCTAGGCTAGAAAATGACCCAGGGCCCTAGAATTCTTCAAAATTATGCATATTTACATCCCATTTTTTCTCTATCATAATATTAACTATTACCAAACAAATTCAATAGCAATATTTAATGTGGTAAGTTAAGCTTTTCCACTTTCACAAATTGTGCAATTTAGAGACAAAATTTTAGTTAGAGTAGATTGACCCCGCATATTTTGTTCAGTGCTCAATATCATTAACCCGATTTTATTCTATAACTTCTTAATATATATTTGTTTCTTTTTTGTAGAAATGCTTTGAAACTTAGGGTGCGTTCTCTCCATAATAGATTTGCTTTGAAACTTAGAGTGCGTTCTCTCCACCTAAAATCTCCTGAACTTAATTAAACTTCTTTTCACCATATTATATTTAACTCTCACCCCAAAAATTCTCCTGAATTCGTACATGATAGGAAAACTTGTTTTGTCTAAGGGGGTTAGTGTCATGCGTGGAATGGAGACCTTATTTTCCACTTCGTTCCAAAAAAATCACCCCAACTTCAATAATGTCATTCCCAAGACGCTTGACAACAAAATCTAACTGTTACACAACCCAAAATTCTAGTCAATATTCCTTAGAAGAATCACCATTGCAACTTTTGAATATTTTCTTAATGAGTTCGCATATTTATTGAACCATATGTGCATTTTTTTAGCTAAGTGTGTATTTTTTTTCTCAAGACAACATACTTATAGTTCGAAAAGTGAAATATGCATACTGAATTTAAATAATATGTACGGTTTTTTTTACCATATATCCCTGACAAATTTTTTTATTTACCAAATACCCCTACTTTTTGCAGAATTCATCATATACCCCTGAGTTTCTACAAAATTATAAAAAATAACCTTTTGGCTAACGGACGTTGGATCTCCGTTAGTGGATAACCTAATTAAACCCTCTAACCCTAACCCCTAATCTAATACCCTAACTTTAACCACCCAACCACCACCCATCCCCCCACCCCACCCATGCAGCCCTACCCCTTCCCCCACCCCCACAGGCCCCGCAGCCCCCTTTCCCCCCGCCGTACCCCCTCCCCCACCTGATGATTGGTTTATATGCTTGACTTATGATTAGTTTTTAATAGTTTTTGTGATAACTTTTAGGCTAATTTAGGCTAAAATTGTTCCTTTTCTTTCTTTTTGTGCATTTTCCTTCCTTTGTGCTCTTTCTTTGGGTGTTTGTTTTTATTTCAGGATTTGGGAGCACGCTTGGAGGATCTATGCTCAAACTTGAGGCATTACATTGAAGAAACGGGGCGTCGAACACGCAAAAGAGGAGAAGAAGGAGCGAAGTGGACTGTCACCTAACCCGACCTGGTCAGTCCAGGCACAATAGGGGGTTTCAACATGTGGCCCGTTCCCGTCCGGGTCTGTTGACCCGATGGCCAGGGTATGTCGACCCGAGGGCTCGGGGTTCACGACCCGCCCGGGTCTTGTGTTTTGAGGAGCCTAGCTTGATCCTGATCAGTGGACCCGCCCGGGTCAAGCCATCCGAGCCCTCGGGTCGGGTTATTTTCCCGGAAACGCTTTTGCGACTTTGATGCTTTTGTACAGGGGGCTTTTATGTAATTAACTCTGTTTTATTTTTAGGACTATATAAGAGGGACTCCTCTTATTTTAGGTTAAGCAATTTTATCTTCAGATTAGAGAGATTAATTCTTGTTTAGCATTCAAACTTTAGAACCCTAGGAGAGAGAAAGTTGAGGTTGGAAGCTCTTGAACTCCATTTTCACCATTTATGCAAGCTTAAAAGTTGGTAATTTCTTGTTTATTTCTTCTTTTCTTTCCTTAATCTTGTTTATTGTGATTGTTTTGTTGCTTAGATCTTGTTTATTAATTGTTGTTTTTCCCCTTTTCTCTTTACTCCATAGTTATGGTGATGAAGTTATCCCAAATTTTATGTTGCTTTATTTTCATGATGTGTGAGTAGTTTTATTACTAGGGGAAGGGATGTAACCTTCATTTACTCTTTGGATCCTAAATCTAGGTTAGGGGTTAACTTTTGGGTTTGAACTTGTTGATCAAACTTGCTTTACTTGGTTTGTTGGGTGCTTGATCACCACTTGACTTGCATATTTGGAATTTCTAGTGAAGGATTGACAGATGAAGCTAGGAATAAACTAAGTTTGGTTGCTAGATTAGGATCTCCATGAAAATAGGTATTTTCTAGTTTAGGGAAGCTTGATTAATCATGTTGTGCTTGATTTGGCTAGATTAGTTGCTCATGCCATGAGAATAGGTCATGAGTGACTAATCAAGCTCCTCTAATTAGCTCGAGAAAGTAATTAGAGTTCCTATTTGCGTGATTTTTTCCCTTGTGATCCCCCAATTGTTTCCCCTTGGCATTGATGATTGGATTCTTGGATTGAGTGTTGGTGAATCCTTTTAATCCCCTAGTTCCTTTACCCTTGTTTTATCTCCTTTACTTGCTTGTTGATTTACTTTGCAATTTTCCTAGTTTATTTAGATTTAGTATCATTGCTAAACTTTCAAAATACCCAAAAATTAATTTAGCTCATTGTAATTAGCTAATTAACTCTTGATATAACCCTACTTCCTTGTGGATTCAACCCTATGCTTACCCTATATTGGGTAGTTTAGGTTATATTTGGCGAGTATACAACGACCAGTCACCCGCAGCCCCTTAAAATCAAACCTCCAAAACTTCAGAAAAATCCCCTGCGAAAAGATCAAACTCCATAATTCGCAAATGATTCGAAAAATTAAAGTGTAGAAATTTTAAAAAAAATCTCAGATCAAAATGAGAAAGAAATAGCGGCATTACCATTGAAGATCGACAGACTGTTGGATCTGGAAACGAAAATGGGGGATTACGGGGCGGAGGGGGAGCGGGAGGGGGCTACGGGGGTGGGGGAAGGGGTAGGGCTGCAGGGGTGGGGTCGGGGAAGGGTGGTGGCGGGGTGAGGTGGGGTTAGGTGGTGTTGGTTGAATGTTGGTGGGTTAGGGAGAGGGAATTAGGGTTAATTGAGTTTTTTTAGGGTTAATTAGGGTTAATTGGGGTTACTTAGGGTTTTTTAGGGTTAATTAGGGCTAATGACTAACGAAATTAACCGGCGTTAGTCATTAATGGCATTCTAATGTATTTTCAAGAAACTCAGAGATATATGGTGAATTCTAAAAAAAAGTAGGGGTATCTGTTGAATAAAATTTTTTGTTAGGGGTATATGGTGAAAAAACCGTAATATATATGCTCATTGTAAGACCTACCTATCGAATCATGGTTTTGTGAACAAGTATTTAATTAAACAAGGCAACCATGTATATGTCTACTTAACTATGACCTTCCATGATCCGTACATAGAAAAATGAGAAGAAGATATCAACATGTTTATCATATAACGTGGTTTGTCAACAATGTGCTGTTATTTTGCCAGCATATACCATCAATGTCAACATGAAATAATATACGCGTGTACAATGACAGATCCAGGAATTTGGGTGAGTGGTAGCGTAATTTTGTGATATTATCGAATACCAAAAAAACCATAACCACTAAATTTAAAATGTTAGAAAATCTAAATACAACCTTGAATTATTTTAGTAAAAGAAAATTACAATAGTTCACGATGATATCCCAAATTTTGGAACTGATTTGCAATCCAAAATAAATACTACTTGATGGAGAAGAATTTTGTTGGTGAATTGGAGGAAGTTTTGGATTTTTCAATGTTCATCTCCTTCTCCACAATTTCTGTGTAATTTAGCAAAATGGGTATCCGATCAAATTAGTATCATCATCCTAACCCATTAGTCATATTTATTTATTTTGCTCATAAAAAAACTCATCTCATGATTGACCGATTTAATCTATCTTCTTCAAATCTACTAATTTGTAAAAAGTATGAATCTGATAAAAACTTTAAAAAAATATTATTCAGTGTTAGTTGTTGTTAACCTTTCTAAATTTAAAACACTTTTGAGTTACTTTAGCTTGGTATTTTTTTTTGGAATATTAGTGTTGTAATAAAGTAGGAGTAAAAATAACTTGAGAAACAACTTTATTACTCCATTTTCATAATATTTACGGGAAAAAAAAGAAGTTCTAAACACCCATTTTTTACGACAGCTTCCTCTTAGTTCTAGGATCTCTTAATGTCTCTCATCTCTACTTACCTACCAAACTCTCGTCATTATTATTCATCATTATTTCCTTCATCACTACAAACTCTCGTCCTCCTTGTTCTTTTACTTGATCTCTCTCCTCTGTGTAGTCTCTACTTACCTACCAAACTAACCTATTCATCTTCAAATAACAAAAATCTCCTTCCTTCCTTCCTTCTCTGTCATCTCAACTCTCAAGTGAGGTATTATAGATGTAATTCGCAAAAATAGCAACTAAGTTTTGTCAGATTCAACAATATTTGTGTTTTATATCCTGCTGAAGATGCTCATGCGCATGTATGTTTTCTCTCCTTTGTATGCCATTAATCTCCTATCTAATTGATAAACCTCTTATTCTAGTGATTTTATTAGTAGTAAGCTTCATTTGTTTGATGATGTTTCTACAGATCTCAATCCTATCATATTCTTCCTTTTTTTTTGGGACAACGAGAGAGGAGGCAGAGATGAGAGAGAAAAGCTGAAAAGGGAAAGAAGTTCAGTTGTGGTTCGGTTTTGTTTGTTCGCTCGCTTCACGTTTCTCCTCTAAGTTTTATTTTTTTCATAAAAAGAACTCAAATTTTCTAGGGGTAGCACGTGCTATCCCTTGTTAGTATGTGCTCCGCCACTGCGAGTACAAAGTCAAATTTAGTCCTTATAATGAAAGAGACGCGTCTCATATCGAACCTACCAATCGAAAAAATGGTTTTTGTGAATAAATATTAGGAAAAATGGATGAGAATACCCCCAACTTTGGAGTGTCCGCTTTTAATACCCCCAACTATGGGTTATTCCTATATAATCCCAACTATTGGGGAGGTCCGCCACAAATGCACCCAGATGACTTGTGACCTGTTAGCAAGGTAATTTTTTTTTTTTCAATTTCTACTCCCACCCACCACCATTTCAGCCACCCTCTCCCCTACCTCTTCCTCCCCCATTCCCGCAACCCCTCCTCACCACCACAAATCTCACCCGGCCGTTGCGAAACTAAGCGTTGAAAATTAGCCTCCATTATTACTTACCCTCAATATCCTATCCTTCCACCGGAAACCCCAGCTCATAAGAATCACCCTAAAGGAGTTGAAAAGATATAAAACTCAGATACAAAAAGACATTAATGTTTTCAAATTTCTAGCAATAAATGGTGAATTACCCACTTCAAACTAATTAGTAATTACGTACTAGCAGCAGCAGACAATATTGTGGGTAAAACGACAATAAATCTAATTTTGTTTTTTTAAAGTATAAAAGTATGCAACTTTGCAGCTGAATACTGATAAATATCCAATAACAAATATAAGTAAAGCATCGAATTCATAGTAATCACATAGAGACGAAATGGGCATTGCCATTGTTGTCGCAATCACGCAGGAAAAATTCTATTGAAAGCTTTATTAATGAATATAAATAAATCCCACAAAAATACGAATTTGAATCTACAAGAATTGAAGAGAAACTATGAGAACAAAAATCAAAGTAAACAAATTGAACCCAGATCTAAGATCAACTAAAGGAGAGTAAAGGAATAATTACTTACATCTAAAATAAAAAATTGGAGTTAAGAAAGAGGGAGCTTATAAGTTATAACATGACAATTAGGACACTTCAGATGAAGCCAAAATCCAACATCTTAAACTTGTTGGTTATATTTAATATTTATCAGGCAAATAGGCAATTAGCGAGGACGGTATGAATGTCGCAACGAAGAGTTTTGCCGGAGGAATTACGCAGACGACACTTCGGTGGAAGAGAGGGAGAGTTTGGAGTGCAAACCCCGCCTTGACCCATCGACCACTGTTCAAAAAGGGGTGTTTGTGGTTCTGGGTTCAAAATGGGGGTGGTTGGTGGTGGACGGTAGTTCTCGATTCGAAATGGGGGTGGTTTTGGTCCCTTAGTGGTGTTGTTGGTGGAGGGTGGTAATTGGGGGTGGGTTGGTTGCTGGTTAGGAGTGGCAAAACTGGTGGGGAAGGGTGGGTTTAAAAAAAAATGCAAAAATAAAATAATAATTGATAATCTCTATTATATAAGTGAAGGGGGGAGGAAGATGGTGTCCCCTTCTAAAAAGTCAGATATACCCTTAATGAATTTAAATTGTTATATATATTAAATAATCTTTTATTCTTCCTACTTGCCTTACATATTAAACAAGTCAACAATGGAATTGAATTTGAAATTTCAATTAAATATTAAATTAAGGAGAATAATTTCATCTTCTTACATATGTGTGAAAAACTCAAATTAAAAATTAAATTGACAATTTGATTGACACAATCAGAAGAAAAAATAATAACTTGAATTTAATACTAATAATATACTGGTAATTTTTTAAAACCTAAATGTTGATTATTATTCGGTAATCTCTATTATATAAACCAAACTCTTCCACTTTATTAATATTCAACGATTGAACCGGATACACAAATTATTCCTCTTTATTAGAACACAAGCTTTCTTCTGCTTTATATTTCCTTTTCTCAATACTATATTTGAATAGTGATTAACAAATAAGTAAAAAAACCAACGAAACATTGATTTAAGATCAGAATAACATATTTAAAAGCTAAAAAAAAATTATAAATATCTATTAGGACTAATTTTTTTGTAATATTGATGAATAACTAATTGAGAAGAAAAACGTTGATATGAGACGCACGCATAGCGTGCAAAAAATGCTAGTAAGCCAATAAAGCATGACACGTAGTCTATTTACCGGTTAAATAGGTTTCCTTCAGGTCACGACGCATTTGTGGCGGAACTCCCCAATAGTTGGGATTATACAGGAATAATCCATAGTTGGGGGTATTAAAAGCGGACGCTCCAAAGTTGGGGGTATTCTCATCCATTTTTTCTAAGGGGGCGTTTGGTTGTCATGGGGTAAAGGGAATGGAATCAAGAAAGGGGTAGAGAGGGAAAGGAAAGCAAAACCCTTAGATGTTAAGTGTTGTTTGGTTGGTATAAAGTCATTTTCTTTCTTCCACCATAGCACCACCACTTCCTCCCTCCCTTGTAGTACCGCCGCCACGCTCTCCACCCCAGTAGGGCCGCGAGCCGCGCCCCTACCCCTTCTCTTCCGGTCGCGCCGCCGCGCCTCCTCCTCCCCTTCCCGTCGCGTCGCACAATCTCTCTTTTCCCTTCGCACTAGACTGTCACCCCTCCCCCTCCCTGTGTCGCGTCGCCTCCTCTCGATCCCCCTCCCTGCGTCGCCTCTTCTCGCTCCCCCTCCCTGCCGTCGTCCTGGCAGCGTTGCACTTCTTCCAATTTTGCTAGGGTTTGCGGTGAACGGTGGTTGGGTGGTCAAGATGTGAGTCAAAGAAAGGGTAAGTGAAACCTTAGGGGGGGTGGGGGTAAGAAAGTAGAGGACTTTGGGGGTAAGGAGAGAGTAAAGGGTTTCATTAAATGGAGTAAACAAACAACAAGTAAGGGAATCAAGTAAACCCTTTCCAGAATACCCCTAACCAAACGCCCCCTAAATATTAAATTAAACCAATGGACACTTTGACATAGTAGTCATAGCACAAAGGCTCAACCGCCTTTTGGTCGACACTCGAGTCTCGACGGTGGACACTCGAGAGTTGAGACTAAACGGCTAAACCTTCAAAAGTTGTCAAACGGTAATACTATAAAGAAGAAACCCCCCTTAATTCTCAAATTGCGTCTCATTTTCCAGCCTCAATCTTTCATCATTCATTTGCTTTCTCTACTACAATACAATCTTCTCTCTCTCTCTCTGATTCTTTCTCTCTCTCTGTCAGTGTAAAATATGGCAGAAGAATCGACATTGCCTTCTTCTGATGCCTCTCCTCTTTCTCACAAGCGAAGAATCACTCTCTCTCCTCCTCCATTGGAAGTAAAATCATCAATTCTCGAAGTGGGTCCTACTGAAACCCAAGATACTCATTCTTTCCCTGAACAATCCCCAAAAAAGCCAAAGTTTTGTTCCCAGAATCTCTCAATTACTGTTGATGAGGGTGGAATTACTGATCAATTTCCTCAAGTTTCAGAGAACATTAAAGGTGAAGACTTCTCTGAAATTGAGCAACTGGGTGATGAACAGTTGAACGTTAATGGTGGGACCCAGTTCTCTGAATTTGAAATGGAAGAAAAGAATGTGGGTTTTGAGGGTAAGGAGGTACTTGATGAGTTTCTTGGAAATAATGATGCAACTGGTGTTTTAGAGAGAGAAAGTTCCTGTGAAATTGTGGGTTTTGAGAAAAAGGCCAAGAATTTTGATGGGTTGTTGCAAGAATTGGGAAAGAATGAAGATTCAACAAGTTCACTGAAGATTGAATTGGAGAAAATGAATGAGGGTTTTGAGGGTAAGGAGGTAAGTCATGAGTTTCTTGGAATTAAAGATGAAATTGGTGTTTTAGAGACAGAAAATCCCTCTGAATTTGAGAAAAAGGGCAAGAATTTTAATGGGTTTTTGCCAAAATCAGGGAAGAATAAAGATTCTTCAAGTTCACTGAAGATTGAAGTGATTGATGGAACTGCAGTGGTTGATGTTTCAATGCTTGAAGGAAAGAGAAACATAAGAAAGGGTAAAAAAGACAATTCAAGAAAAACTGGTGTTGTTGCTGGTGCTTCAAATGGGGGGAGAAGAAAGTCTGTTTATTCAAGGAAAGATTTGGAAATGTTGAAGTTTGTAAATGTAAAAGGTCAGAAAAAGTTTTGGCAAAAGATTTACAATGGGTTTTCTACTATTGTGAAGAAGGAATATGATGAAGTGGGTTGTTTTAGGCATCATAAGAGAAACTGCAGTAATGGAGGAGTTATGGGTAATTACTCAACTGTCCCTGACAATAATAGCCGAGGAATTTTGGGTATGTTCTCTTTTGTTCATTTGATCTTGAGTTTCTGTCCTAAAATGAATATTTTGTGTTGATTGTTAGGAACTATTTTTTGGTTTTAAGTTGTATTTGGTATATGTTGTGTTGCTTTGGTTGTGTTCATCTTGAAGTCAGTTTTTTGGTTTTATGCTGTCTATTTGGTATACGTTGTGTTGCTTTAGTTGTGTTCATCTTGAAGTCATTGCTACGTTTTTTTATCTTCTTGAATGATTGAGTGATGTTTGCATTTTTTACATACGAAATTTGAGTGTTTGAAGTCTTGAAGCTTAGGATTTAATATTGAAGAGTAAGAAAATAGGGTAGGGTTTCTTTTGGAGTTGTCTCTGCTAGAAGTTAAACTGGTATTGCAATTATTTGAGAAAGTTTTGTTTATCGGTTGTGAGCGGTAATAGGCCAGATATGTTTTTGTGGTATGTTCTTGATTGATGTTTTACTGATGATATTGTTAATCCAATTTTTAGATTACCTATGTTTGCTTGATGTTTGTGAATAGTCTTGTAGAAATAACATAAAAAGTAATTGATGCTATGGAATTGTGCATTGATGGAGGCTTCTTGTAATCACCTTTACCAGTTATTCTTGGTACTTATCAATTTAGAAAACATTGCTGATGTGTTGTGCATAATAGTGAAATTTCATTTCGAAACACCCTAATACTCTGTAACATTTTTATAAGTTAATAACTTACGAGTAAGTTAATACCTATTTGTCCTTGTTTTTTGCCTCTGTCAACCTTTTCTCCTCATCTTGCCCCCATTCTCAGCCTGTACATTTCTTTCAGGAGGGCAGGGGTACTTTTATATTTCTTGATCGGCCAACTTAAATAGTCATCAACACCTTACATGAGCTTGTTACTCTTGCTTTCAACTTTACTTGGATCGTGTTGAGCTAGGCATGTAGTGTTGTTTACTTGTTTAGGTAAATTTTGCTTAGAGGTGTTCTTTGATCAGTTCCAACTTCCAAAATATTGTTGGGTCAAGATTCACGAGACTTCAATTCTGCTTTGTGATTTGACCTTCTGTTGTTGCATCATATCACCTGCCCCTTTTTCTTGGGGGGTGTGGGGAGTTACAAAGTTAGATTCCAACGTTTGCAATGTATTTTCCCCATCTCCTCCATACCAACATCTCTTCCCAGCAAATTAGAAGAGGATATTCCCATCTTCCCATGCCAACATCATATCATTGTCCTTGAAAATTCTTTGTTGATTCTTGACTCTTGAGACATGCTTCAGTAAGCTCCAGCTCTTATCTTTCATTCTATCATCGTAGTTTTCATATATACCTCACCTTTCTATGATACTTCATACAACTTAATTCCTTATATTGAAAATGGAGCGAGGGGGATTGCTCCTTTTCTTTTTTGAGCTATCCTCTTGAATGTTCCTCTCTAATTGTGTCAATTGATGGATCAATTTCTTTTGGCACAGGTGTCGCTGCTGCAAGGGGAAGATGCAACTATCCAAACATTTTTGTCTACAAAAGAAAGACGATAGCTACCTGCGAAAGCCTGATCAGTTGACATTTGATCCTGATACCTGATTACCATTCCAAAGTTGATAGTGTTTAGTTCAACTGTTCAAATTTTATATACCACTGGTATATAGTGTAGTATGTGGGGGTAGTGTTTTAGATGGATACTTGTTCTTTCCGTGTAGTATGTTTGGATAGTTTTGTAGATGAACACTGGTTCTTTCTGTGTAGTACTTGTTTGCTGGTTACATTGTGCAATTTGTGAATAAAATCTGGTTGTGAGTTTATGCATTGACTTTAACATTTTTAGTACTTAGTTGTTGAATGTGCGGATTGATTTCTTCACTCCCATTATCTTCTCTATAACAACCATAGGATCTCAATTCTGAATACTTTAGATTTGCTAAATCTTGTGGTGTCTTTCAGGAGAATCTTGTTCAGGAAATGTGAGTTGTGATGCAGAAATGATTAATTCCTCAAATCTTACTTGTGATGGTGAGGATGGTGATGGTTTGGTGGAAGAGTGGAGTGAAAATGAAGAGAGTGATGATGAATATGAGAGCATTTATAGACCTGCATTTAAGGTTGAAGGTGAACCAGATTTTGAATCTGGGCCACCAGAAGATGGATTAGAATACCTGAGGCGTGTCAGGTACATTTATTTTACAGTCTTTTAAGCTACCTAGTTCCTCTTTCAATTACTTTTGGTGATGATAATTTATTGATTTTATTCATCTAGTTCACTTATATATGCATCTCTTTATTGGTCGTACACTCGTACCCCCAATTTTGTGAGCTATGGTTCAAGTAGTTCCCTATTATATGAAACAATTTGCAATTTGCAGTCTATGTTCTCATATATTGGGACTGATTTTTCTGTCTAATATTCTAACTGATTTATTTCAAGTTACTGCACAATAGATTTATGTGTTGGGATCACCCCCTTCTACTCTCCTTTAAGTCTTTGGCATTTGGCACTTTCAGTGACATCATGAGAAAATTTGGCTGGTTGAAAAGCTTTTAAAGTGTTTCACATGAATATTGCATTAGGTTGATGAACTTGTGATTTTTATTGTGATTTTTATGCAAGGAAAAATATAGTCATGTGGGATCTTGTTAGATTCGTCTCGATATATACTTTCAAAATATCTTTTTTTTTCTAATTTTTTATTTTTACTAAAAAGTAATTGAAGATATTAATAGTTGAAGTTGTGCACTGGCAAGCGTGAAAACTCAGTTGTGTTGCAAATTGCAATAGAAAAAGAATGGAGGAAGTAGAATTTTGTGGAAACTTCTTTTATATCCTTGAATAAAAAAATTGGTTTAAGTACTGTACATCATACATGAGAGAACATCATATCCAAATCATACGAGTATAATTATGATAGATATCAATGATATAAATTGTGCGTTGGCAAATGTGCTAAAGCCTAAAAGCAAACAAGAATACCATTTTTGTGAAACAAAGAGAACACTGTTGATGTATTTTTAACTAGAAAATAGAATATCAGAAACTTGTTATGCAAACTAGTTGGAACTTCTATTACTTGTCCATGTGGCTATAGAGGAGTCTGATCAACGATTAGGGCATTCCCCTGGCTTATTCTGTGAAGGGAACCACTCTTCATGTTACTGATGTATTTGTTTTTCTTCATTTTGTGAATGGTTCTTTTTCTCAAATCGTTCATATAACACAATGGCTAAACAGGTAGATTGCAAATACTCTCATTATTCATAATTATGTCACAATTTTGGCAGCAGACTTATAATCTAATATGAAATCCAAATAAAGGAACATGGAGGAAAAGGTTAGGAGTTGGGAAAGAATATAGAGGAACATGAGATATTTCTAAAACTGAGCAGTCTAAATGGGAGATGAAGGAAGCAAAGGTTGGAAGTTGGGAAAGAGAAGAGAAGAAGCGTGAAGGAAATTTTTTTAAAATGTGAAGTCTAAGATCTCTGTACCTCAATATTTCAAAAGTAATTGCATATAATGCTAATAGTGCCATTGCTCTAAGTTATCCACTCTAATGACTCATAGTGACCCATTGTATGCAACTAGTAATAGAAAGTGAAGCATGGGCTAAGTTAAAAGCTTGATACCTTTTACAGATTCCAGCCGAAAGCTCAATCTTGCATTCAACTGTAGCTGTAGATTCTAGCATTCAAATGTCTCTCTGAAGATTCTAACGAAAAGCCCTGTCCTCTGTCTACCTCAAATCCCTGTGACCATGCTTCCCCCTTTCAGGTGACACTAGGCTATAATTGTTCTGATATCACTGAAAAGAAGTACTCATAATAGCCTCCAATCCTGATTTATCAATCTATATTTTGAATTCTCCAAGTTCGACAAACCCCATTTTGCTCCTAAAAGCTCCTCTGCTGTATGTGTGACCATGGATTTGGCAGCCCACATCTTAAGCAATCTCAATGATCCTGTTACATTCAGTTACTGCTACTTGGAAGACACATTAAGTTATATTGTATGACTTATTCTAAATTCTGGATACAAGGAAAGGAAATGAGGATTTAGATGCAGGATTATGATTGTCTAAATTGTGGAATTATAGGATGATAGTTTGCTCCAGGGTTAAAACAACTTCTGAATGTCAATGATGTCAGTATGACTAATCCCCCACCTTCCTGCAAGGGGTGAGATTTCTAATGCATCATATGGAAGAAGAGAGCACTTTGCAGTAAATGCCTGGAATTTCTTCTATATCTATATTTTCTTATATACTGCTTCAACAAACAGCATGCCGTTGAATCTAGCTATAAAAGACTTCCCTCTACTATGTTGCTGCAGCTCTGGGAGCTCTTAACAATCATATGTTTGTAAAGAAACGATTTGGTTGATTCTTGATAGAAGGCTTGAAAACATTTTAGTTTGTCTCTGAAACACCAGTAACGAGTCGATTTCTTTGCATTTATGTGACAATATCATTTACACAGGTGGGAAGCTAAGCAGATTCCAAAAGTCAAAATTGCAAAGCTTGATAATGTCAAACTCAAGGATCAGAGTTTTTACATGCCTGAAATTCCTGATATCGAGGAATGCCCTGCACACCTTATTCCACTTAGGCAGTGGGAAGATGAGTTCATTTCTGATTTTTCGGAGTTGAGGCTGGTAATTATCTAGACCTTTTCCTCTAACTTCCACTAATTTTCGTAAATCAAATTCCATATTATTTACTGACCCGTAATTCCTTGGTTATAGGCTCTGTCACGTCTTGAGGATACCAGTGATGCTGTGGCAGACGACTCAGAAACAGTCATTTTTGCTTGCCATGAACGCAAGAGTCATCCGAATGGAAACTTAGCATCACTTAAGTTAACACCAGGGGCTCCGACATTGTCTACAGTTTTAGCAATGGACCCAGTAACTAGGGTTGCAATGTTGAGAAAACGCATAAGCATGTTTGAGAATTCAAGTGATTTCTCAAGGGATGAGTGTGCTTGGCTCTTTGCTCTTTGTGCAATAGTTGGTACTCCCTTGGACGCTGATACTTGTGCATCTCTTCGTTGTTTGCTTCGTAGTTGTGCCAAGTTGCGGGCCAGAAAAGCTGAAGTTGATGATGAGGTTATAATGTTGAATGTTTTGACAACAATTTCTGGTAGATTTTTTGGGCAGTCGGGCAAAATGATGTGATATGCTAATTAATTATGATTAGCTCACCAAAGTCATATGTTCTATTTACTTAATGTATGGTTTTGGCCTTTTGGGTATAATTTGAGTATATTCATGTTAATTCCAGTTTTAATTTGAGTATATTCATATTAATCCCAGTTTTCGTGCGAGTTGATTTTGTATGCCAATTTTGTGGCTGATACTGATGTAAAATGGTCGGTGTTATTGATGTTGGAAGCTCAACAATTACTCTAAAAGAATAACCTCAAAGAGAGGAGTGGAAAAACAAGTAAAAGGCTCTTGTCCCACATTGGAAAAATAGCTATACTTCACCTTGTTTATTAATAGGAGTTCCTTAGCACTTCTTGTTTGATAGAGTGCTAGATGGATGGATGCACCACACGCGCGCGCCAGTCGGGCCGGGCTCGTGGCGAGTGCGGCGCGGGCTGAGGGTCTGCGGCCCGTTTTAAATCTCCTTTTATTTTTGGCGTAAATCGCAAAAATCTCGGATTGTATTCTGTAACCGTTGCTAGCAAGATTTCCGGAGCCGAATTGATTTCCATTCCTTATTTACCGTCTTCCGTTTTTCCCTTTGAAGCCTATTAAAAGGGCTGCTTTCTTCAACCAATGACATACACAGATTACTCTCCTTTTCTCATCTCTACAAAAATTCTCTCTGGTTTTTGGGCAATATTCTGGTCTCCATCCGAGGTGTGTGAGTGCACACATATCTTGGAGTCGTGCTAATCCTGGAGGACGATCGCCTGATTTCTACTGCACCGGGGTAGCACGAAATCGTCTTTTAGGACAATGGTCTTCCACGTCACGGCAAACTGTTTTCTCGTTCACGCTTCAACAGATAAGTATCATTTTATTGTTTTATTTGCAACAATCTAAAAGACGAATTTATGGCTTCCAAACTTATGATTCCTGATATGTCTAAGATGGAACCCCTAGATGGGAAAAACTATAAACGTTGGGCTGTTAGGATGCGCTTTTATTTGGAACAAATTGATGTTGCATATGTTCTTGATTACGTTGTTAAACCTGTTGATGAATCTGATTTGGGTGCCTTTGAATCAAAGTTTGCTAAGGATGATAGAACTTGTAAGGGTATGCTACTGCATCATATGTCAAATGCTTTGCAGGATATTTACATGTTGTTTGATCATGCTAAGACTATTTGGGATGCTTTAGAAAAGAAATATGGGACTGATGATGCTGGGACCAAACGTTATTGTGTTAGTAAGTGGTTAGGTTTTCAAGTTAATGATGAAAAACCTATAATTGATCAAATCCATGCCTATGAGAACATTTGTCTTGCTATGGCTGCCGAGGGACTGTGCATTTGTGATATTACCCTTGCTATTGTGTTGATTGAAAAACTGCCTCCTTCTTGGAAAAATTTTCGCAACCAGTTAATGCACAATAAGACAGACCTAACCTTAGAGGAACTGATAGGTCATCTTAAGATTGAGGAAGAGAACCAAATTAAGGACAAAGGTCAGTCTGTTATTCATGATCAGTCTAATTTTCCTGTTTTCTCTAATGCAAATCTGGTAGAACCAAATAACTCTGCGAAAAATAAAGGCTCTAACAATTTTCATAGACCTCAAGGAGGAGTTCAGAAGTACAGATTTAAGGGAAACTGTAACAACTGTGGGAAACCTGGTCATAAGGCTAAGTTCTGTAGAAGCAAGAAGCAGAATCAAGCCAACCTTGCTGAAGCTACTGATAACATCGTTGCTGTTGTGTCAGAAGTAAACTTAGCTGGTAATGTTACGGAATGGATTGTTGATATTGGGGCAACCAGGCACATCTGCACCAACAAAGACATGTTCACAAGTTATGGTAAGGTTGATGGTGAAAATGTCTTCATGGGTAATTCAGCATCTGCAAATGTTCAAGGCAAAGGGAAGATTGTTCTAACTCTTACTTCTGGAAAATTGCTTACTCTTACTAATGTTTTGCATGTTCCAGAAATACGCAGGAACTTAATTTCTGGAAGTCTACTCATGAAAGCTGGACTCAAACTCTCTTTTGATTCTGATAGACTTGTTCTTACTCGTAATGGGGAGTTTGTAGGGAAGGGGTTTTGTAATGGGGGCTATTTACTCTTGATGCAAAAGTTGAAATTATGAATAAAAGTGCTAGTACTTCTTCCGTTTATATCGCCGAGTCTATTGATTTATGATAGGCGTGTCGCGCACCTAACAAAAATAAATAACCTAACTAATCCTCCTAACTATGTAGTAGGGTAAGTCAGAGTCGATCCCATAGAGAGAAAGTTGTTCTATGATTAGCCCTTAAGTAATGGTAAGACTAAAGGAGATTTAATATCAAGAATAATGGTGGAATAAACTATACTAATCAATCTATAAATAAAAGACTCTATAGTTAAGTATCCCCACTAGCATGAATTAATACAACAATAATTTCTACCCCAAACTAGTCAATTAAATGCCCACAAGGAAAAGTACACCCTATAAAATACCATAAACCTCTCCCGAGTATCTATGGCTTCTCTAATATGCACTCAAGCCTACTCCCGTGGAATCATGCAAATTAAAGACATTAAACGCGGCACTCTAACTTCCTAACAATCCATTCTACCTACTCCCGTGGAGAACTTCATGTCCTTAATTGAAATATTCAAATCCGTCAAAACCCAACTCCCGTTGTGATCAAGACAAAGGAATCATAACAATACTAGTTATCCCTAATCTAGTATTGGAATATGTATGCACAATCAATTAAGCAAGAACAATTCAACAATTAGTTTGGGAATTTAAAGAAATAATCATGAATTAATTCACACTAGGGTTCAACTTAACCATAGATTACAAAACTATGTAAGCATAATTGAAATAAATAAAGAAAATAGAGAAGAATAATAAAACATCATAATATAAAACAAGGAGAAAAGATTAAGAAAAGAGATACTTGAATTAATGGAAGGAAGGTGGAGTCTTGATGAACAATGGAGATCTACAAGTTTCTCTCTCTAAAAACCCTAAGTATAAACTAATAATGATGATATAATTACAAACTCCAAAAAACTCCCCTCGAAAATAAGGGTTAAAGTCCTATTTATATGCTAAGATTAACATAAACCGACATAAGTTAGGTCACGCGGAAGATACGACATTACGAAGCGGTTGCACGGGCAAGCAACATATTGCACGGGCGTGCGGGGGTCATGCACGGTCGAGCGAAATCTCGCTCGGTCGTGCGAGCGAGGCAGAAGCTTCAGTGACTTTTGATTGCAGGTTGCACGGCCGAGCAGATATCCGCACGGGCGTGCGGTCGAGACAGTGGCTTCAGCTCAACTTTGAACAGCAATAAATTTTGATCCAGAGCTTTATTTCACACATGCAATATATCGTTGGAAAGCTCTTGAAGTCTAGTTTCCAACCCAGTTAGAATTAACTCATTATCATTCTTGAGTCAAAAGTTACGAGTGAAATGGTGAAGAGGTGTCATATTTCGCACAAGTACACAAAGTCACGTGTATCTTCTTCACTTTCAATCCGTTTTGGGCACATGATATATCGTTTTGAAGGTCATCTACGCGCCTAAATCATCATGTCCTCAAATAGGAGTCCAAAGTACCTGAGATTACATCAAAAGACCAAACAACCCGTGAAAGCATCGTAGCTTACGAAAATGGACCTAAATATGCATAAATGCAAGTAAATGTTCTAATACTACATAAAAATGCACCCTAATATGCAACTAAATGATGTTAGAATATGCACTTATCAATTTATGGCATTCTAGATTGGGTCATGTTAACATTGCTTCAATCAAAAGGCTTAAACATTTGAATTTGATTCCAAGTTTTTCTAAATCTGAATTTTCAAAATGTGAAGTGTGTGTTGAAGCCAAGTTTGCAAAGAAACCATTTAAATCAATAGATAGGCAAACCGAAGTACTAGAACTTGTTCATAGTGATTTGGGAGATTTTAAAAATCATGAGAGCAGATGTGGGAAAAGATATTACATATACCTTTGTTGATGACTGTTCTCGTTTCACTATGGTTTATCTTCTCAGATCAAAAGATGAAGCAGAAGAGATGTTCCTCAAATACAAAGCTGAAGTAGAAAATCAACTGGACAAGAAAATCAAGAGACTTAGGAGTGATAGGGGTGGTGAGTATGACCCTAACACTCTTAAGGCTTTATGTGAACAGAATGGAATAGTCCATGAGGTTACTGCTCCCTATACACCCGAACAAAATGGTATTGATGAAAGGAAGAACAAAAACTCTCAAAAATATGATGAACTCTATGCTTATTAGTTCTGGACTTCCTGATAACATGTGGGGGGAGGCTATTCTTTCCGCTTGTCATGTTTTAAATAAAGTACCTCATAAGAAACTTGATAAGACCCCTTATGAACCGTGGAAAGGTCGAACGCCAAACCTGAAATATTTGAAAGTGTGGGGGTGCTTGGCAAAAGTTGGGATACCTAGCTTTAAGAGAGATAAGATAGGCCCTAAGACTGTTGATTCCATTTTTATTGGCTATGCTTATCAAAGTGCTGCTTACCGTTTTCTAGTGAAAGGTGCTAACAATTCTTATGCAGGTGGTACTATTGTTGAATCGAGGGATGCTGAATTCTTTGAAAATATTTTTCCCTTGAATTCTTCTCGCTGTAGTAATGACTTACCATCCTCCAGTACTGCACTTGTTTTGTCTGTTGCTTCTTCTCTAACTAACAATGATTCTGTTTTGGAACCAAGGAGAAGCAAAAGGGCGCGAAAGGAAAATAGTTTTGGGTCTGATTTCATTACTGCTTTTCTATCTGAACCACTCTTGATTGACGATGATTTTGTAAGTGTGTTCATTTTAGAAAATGATCCCAAAACTTATGATGAGGCCATGAGGTCAATTGATGCAATTTTTTGGAAAGAGGCAATTAATAGTGAACTAGAATCAATTCTCAACAAAAACACTTGGGAATTGGTTGACTTGCCTAGAGGTTGCAACCCCTTTACTTGTAAATGGATTTTTAAGAAAAAATTGAAACCTGATGGATCCATTGACAAGTATAAGGCAAGAATAGTAGTGAGGGGTTTTACTCAAAAACAGGAAATTGACTATTTTGATACTTGCTCCCCCGTCACCAAAATTGCAACCATTAGGACCTTAATTGCTCTTGCTTGTATCCATGATCTCATTGTACATCAAATGGATGTAAAAACTGCTTTTCTAAATGGAGACCTGGAAGAAGAGATTTATATGGTTCAACCGGAAGGTTGTGCAATTCCGGGTCAAGAAAACAAAGTTTGTAAACTGGTCAAGTCATTGTATGGACTCAAGCAAGCTCCAAAACAATGGCATGACAAGTTTGACAATACTATGACAGGAAATGGGTTTCATGTCAATGAAGGAGACTCCTGTGTTTATTTTAAGCATGATTCCAGTGGTTGTGTGATTATTTGTCTTTATGTGGATGATATGCTAATTTTTGGTACTAGTCTAGATCGAGTAAATGAGACAAAGAAATTTCTAAGTTCCAATTTTGAAATGAAAGATATGGGTGAGGCAGATGTGATTTTAGGAGTCAAAATTATAAGAAACCAAAACGGCATCTGTCTTAGCCAATCTCATTATGTTGAAAAACTCTTGAAAAAGTTTGACTCATTTAACGCCAATCCAGTTAGAACCCCTTATGATCCAAGTGTCCACTTAAAGAAAAATAAAGGTGATCCAGTTTGTGTAACGCCCTGTAATTTTAATATAATTCTAATAATGAAACACTACATGATAGTACCAGGATCGAACCAAATATTACATTTTTTATTTATTATTATATAATATTGAGTTTACAGGACATTACTGCCGTATTCCTAATAATAGAAATACTAGGCAAAAATAAAACATGATACTAATATAACAAAACAAAAAAAAAACAAGATAACAACATATAGTATATTAGTCCTAATATTTTATATTTCTCACTCCTGCCCATTCTCATCACTGGTACCTGAAAACAAAACATTTTATAACAGTCCGTCCTTAGGTAAAGTTATTAGTGACGATTCTAAAAAGTAAACTACGTTGGTCATTAGCTTCACCGTACCGTTTATAAGTTAGGAGCATTGTAGGTTTATGCAGTACTTACTAAAAATCCTACTAGATATATTTATAAGCTCATAAACTAGTAATTGGTAATTTTATTAATCTTTGACCCTTAAAGTACTTTATAAACTATAATGTTAATATAAATGATATATGTATGCACATATAACTTGCCCTGAGCAAATACACAAAGCCAAGGAAACACATAACTTCATCTAAAATAATCATATAAACGATAAAATAACGTATATATAAGATCTTAGGGACTAGTTTATCTTATAATAATACTTTAACCTTCAATCCCTTACTAATATAAATATATATATTTTTTTTTCCTGGTTATTACATTATCCCCTCTTTAAAAGAAGTTTCGTCCTCGAAACTTAAAGTTAAATTACCTTAAAATAAGTGTGGGTACTTGTCTCGCATATTCTGTTCGACTTCCCATGTAGCTTCTGTTTCGCCGTGATTAGACCATAACACATTTACTAACGGAATTACTTTGTTGCGTAGTACCTTATCTTTATGATCTAGAATTTGAACAGGTTGCTCTTCATAAGTCAAATCTTCTCCAACTCGAACAGGGGGTATATTAATGACATGGGATGGGTCTGGTATATATCGACGTAAAAGTGAAACGTGAAACACATCATGTATTCGAGAAAATTCACTAGGGAGTGTTAATCGGTAAGCTACGTTTCCAATTTTCTCGATAATCTTAATTGGCCCAATGTATCTAGGACGAAGTTTTTTTGCTTTGCCAAACCTCACTACTCCTCTGGTAGGGGAAACTTTTAGAAATATTGACTCACCTACGTAAAAATTCTACATGTCTTCGTTTAAGGTCGGCATAACTTTTCGACGACTCGTGCGGTTCTCATTTTCTCCCGAATGATTCGAACCTTGTCGATGTTTCTTGTATCATTTCGAGTCCGATTATCTTCGATTCATTTATGTCGCTCCAAAGATAAAGGGGTTCTACATTTCCGTCCATATAGAGCTTCGTAAGGTGCCATATCAATGCTAGCATGGTAACTATTGTTATAAGAGAATTCTATTAATGGCAAATACCTTTCCCATGAACCTTTGAATTCTAAAACACAACCTCGTAACAAGTCTTCTAAAGTTTGAATTGTTCTCTCGCTGCCGCCATCCGTAGCCGGGTGAAAGGTCGTGCTAATGTTCGGTTGTGTACCCAATGCTTTCGTAGCTTTTACCAAAACTTAGACACATATCGGGAATCTCGATCGGACACAATAGAGCTAGGTACTCCATGAAGTCTAATAATTTCTTCAACATACTTTCTTGCTAATCGCTCAAGATCCCAGGTATTATGAATTGCTAAGAAATGAGCACTTTTTGTAAGCCTATCCACTATAACCCATATATAATTCATTCCTTGAGGAGTTGTTGGTAACCCCATAACAAAATCCATTGCTATTGACTCCCATTTCCAAGTGGGTATATCCAAAGACTGCAAAAGTCCTGAAGGGCGCTGATGTTCTATTTTTACTTGTTGGCAAGTCGACATTTGGCAACGAATTCTCGCAATTTCTTGCTTCATGTTACTCCACCAAAACATACCACAAAGATCTTTATACATGCATCTTATTTCCACCTGGATGTACAGAGTAAAGGGTATTATGTGCTTCATTCAAGATTCTCCTTTTTAAATCTATCTGATTCGGTACACACAATCGTCCTTGAAAACGAAGTGACCCATCTTCTTGTATCACAAAACCAGTCTATTTCCCAATCAACACTCTTTCATGAATCTTCTCTAATTGTGGATCCGTTTTCTGCAATTCCTTAATTTCTTCACTCAAGGTCGGTTTGATTTCTAAGGCTGCTAAACATCCTTCCAGATCTCCTACAATCAACTCAATTTCAAACCGCTGAAGTTCTCTTTGGGTAACAGTCGAATATCAAGTGAGTTAAGGGTTGCGTAATTTTTCCGACTAAGAGCATCGGCTACCACATTGGCCTTTCCAGGGTGATATTGAATATCCAATTCATAATCCTTTATAAATTCTAACCACCTTCGTTGTCTCATATTTATATCTTTCTGGGTGAAAATGTATTTAAGGCTTTTATGATCTGTGCAAATTTTACACTTAACCCCATATAGATAATGTCTCCAAATTTTCAATGCAAAAATAATGGCGGCAAGTTCAAGGTCATGGGTAGGGTAATTCTGCTCGTGAGGTTTTAACTGACGAGATGCATAAGCTATCACTTTCCCATGTTGCATCAACACACATCCCAACCCTTGTCTAGAGGCATCACTATATATTTCTAAACCTTCGGTACCACTAAGGAAGAGTAAGAATTAGGGCGTGGTAAGACGAAATTTCAGTTCTTGGAATGCTACTTCACACTTGTCACTCCACTCAAACTTTGTAGTTTCTCTTATGAGATTTGTGATAGGTTGAGCAATTCGGGAAAAGTTTTCCACAAATCGACGGTAATATCCTGCTAACCCCGTGAAACTTCGTAAATCGACACATTGGTGGGTCGAGGCCAATTAATGATTGCTTCTACTTTCTGGGGAATATACTTGCACACCTTCTCTAGACACAACATGCCCTAGAAATGCTATTTTATCTAACCAAAATTCACACTTTCTAAATTTTGCAAATAACTGGTTCTTTCTCAGAGTTTCCAGAACTATTCTCAAATGTTCCTCGTGCTCTTTCTTACCTTTGGAATACACTAAAATATCATCAATAAACACAATAACAAAATGATCTAGATAAGGTCCGAAAACTCTATTCATAAGGTCCATAAATACGGTTGGGTCATTGGTAAGACCAAAAGGCATAACAAGAAACTCATAATGTCCGTACCTCGTTCTAAAAGTAGTTTTCGGAATATCTAAAGGTCTGATTCTTAATTGATGGTATCCAGATCATAAGTCTATCTTTGAAAATACCGATGCACCTTGTAATTGGTCAAAAAGGTCATCAATACGAGGCAAAGGGTATTTGTTTTTAATGGTTATCTTGTTGAGTTCTCTGTAGTCTATACATAACCTTAGGGTTCCATCTTATTTCTTTAAAAACAAAACGGGTGCTCCCCATGGTGATAGACTCGGTCTAATAATATATCCTTTTTCCAATAACTCATCAAGTTGTATCTTTAATTCCTTTAATTCTGCGGGTGCCATTCTATATGGTGCTTTTGAGATAGGTGCTACCCAAGGTACTAACTCAATGGTGAAATCAATTTCTCTTTGCGGAGGCATATTTACAATTTCCTCGGGAAAGACATCTTGGAATTTTCTAACAACGGGGATGTCGAGAGATTTTGGGTTCGATTTTTCAATACCAATAACATCACAAAGGTATCCTTCACAACCTTGTCTCAACATTTTTTGTGCCCGAAGAAAAGAAATGATTCTAGATTCTGGTGTTGTCTTACTATTCTGAAATGTGACTATCTTTTCTTGAGAATTTACTAAGGTTACGATTGCTTTTGACAAAGGTGTACTATGGCACGGTGTTTATTCATCCAATCCATTCCTAAGATAACATCAAATCCCTTAAGGTCAAATTGAATTAGGTCAACATGAAATATATTTCCTTCTATGCTTAAAGGACAATTTTTATATATAGTTTGACACGGGACAATATTTCCTGTAGGAAGGCTAATGCAAAATTCTAAATTTGACTCACTAGGATTCAAATGCAGATTTTTAGACATGGTAATGGATATAAACGAATGGGATGCTCCCTGTATCAAATAAAACATGTATCGGGAAAGAGTGTATAGAAATGTTACCCGTAACTACTTCACTTGAGTTTTCGACCTCTTGTGGATTTATCATAAACACACGACCGGAGGTTGGATTTTGACGTTGGATAGCTCCACTTTGATGTTTAGAGGTAGGTTTTGAGGTATAGGGATTAGGTGCAGTTACTTTTGTATTTGGCATTCTACCTCTCTCTAATGGGCAATCCTTTCTTAAGTGACTTGTACTCCCACAAGTATAGCAACGATTATTTGCAAACCTACACTTTTCAGTTGGGTGGTTGAAATATCCACATTTGGCACAAGGGGGTTTTTGATAGTGGATTGGAGGTACAAAGGATTTTGCATTCCCGATGTTAGGCCTTTTTTGAAAATTCCTATTTATAGTACGTGTTCCTTCCCACTTCCTTTTATGCACCGCATCTTGTACCTCTCTTTCTTTAATTATTCTCTCGGCGTTTGCTTGCCTTATCATATATCTCTTGGTAGCTATGACAACTATGGGTGGAAAGTCGGTCACGGAGTTCCCAATTAAGACCCCTCACAAACTTATTCATTCTTAACTCCTCAGTTGCTACCAGGTGTGGTGCAAATCGAGACAATTCCATAAACTTTGCTGCATACTCCATAACAGACCTATTACCTTGCTCTAATTGATTAAATTATTCCTCTTTCTGTCTTTTCAGCACTGATGGGTAAAATTTTGCTCTCATAAGATCTTTCAACCGAGTCCATCCAAAATCTTAATTATTTCTCCTTTCCTTCACAGTTTCCCACCACGAGATCCGCTCGCCCAACTAGATAATAAACGGCAAATCCTACTTTCCATTTTTCAGACAATTTATAGCATCAAACAATTTATCCATACTTCTTACCCAATCCTCAAACTCTACAGGGTTAGGTTTTCCATCATAGGTTTTAGGATTATAACTAGCCATTTTTCTAAAATACCTTGCACTTTCTTCTTCTTCATGGTTTTTGTTGTTTTTAAGCATTTTAAATAAAAGTGATGTGACTTCCATAACATTTCCCTCTCCGTTATCATGGTTTGGGACTGGTTGGTTCTCTTGTGTAGATTGGTTAATTGCAGATTCCATTATCCTAAATACATAAAAGATTAAAGTTAAAATCGAATTGTAGCTAGGTTAGTATAGCATTTGTGAAATGAATAGAAGCATAATAAACAAACAAATTAAACACACACCTATATATATATATATATATATATATATATATATATATATATATATATATATATATATATATATATATATATATATATATATATATATATATATATATATATATATATATATATATATATATATATATATATATATATACATATATATATACATACATGGAATTATACATAGCACAATTAGTACATAAACTAAACCTATTCCTATTCAACCATCCGATAGGGTGAAAACAACAAAATATACACGCACCCTACATCACCTTAAGCCGAGTGTCAACATATATATACAGACAAAAATGGTTGACACCTAACATATAAAAGAGTTTCTTCAACTTGATATCTTCCTTACTCGTCATCATCATCTCCTGGTGCATCTGGGTCCTTATTGAGATCAATACTTCCACATGATTCTGTCTCATCATCGAGACAAATACCATGTGATCCCTTTCATAAGCTAGCAGTTCTCCAGATAGTTCTTCAAAAGTCGGGGTCCATCTTGGCCTCCCTAATCCAAACCTTAAGTATTTCTCCCAATTTGGAAAACCATTAACAAGTAGGTCACTATACTTATTCTTAAAGGAGTCCCACGGAGCATTCACTGGAAGAGTTTCAATTAAAGCAAAAGTAAAATAAGGCGTAGTCATTCCACATTCAGGGAAGTGAGTATTAAACGCATCGATAGCTCTCGCTAAACGATTGATATGATCCATGACACTATAGTCAAGATCCATCGTTAGTGCTCGTGGAGCAATTGGTCCTGCCATCTTAAGATAATAAAATCACATGATAAATATCATGAAATAACATCAATAAGCAATAAACCATAAATACCCCAACCCTTTCTCTCAAATAGGTTACTAATGTAATTATTAAGATTTTATTACATTTACTTTCTATTTGTAATTATTTTAAAAGTGGCTCGGATACCAAACTGTAACGCCCTGTAATTTTAATATAATTCTAATAATGAAACACTACATGATAGTACCAGGATCGAACCAAATATTACATTTTTTATTTATTATTATATAATATTGAGTTTACAGGACATTACTGCCGTATTCCTAATAATAGAAATACTAGGCAAAAATAAAACATGATACTAATATAACAAAACAAAAAAAAACAAGATAACAACATATAGTATATTAGTCCTAATATGTTATATTTCTCACTCCTGCCCATTCCCATCACTGGTACCTGAAAACAAAACATTTCATAACAATCAACCCAAAAAGGGTCCAAGACATTCCCAATACCATGTAAAAACACTTTGCGAGATAATTATATAAAATAATCGATTACGATTATATAAAATTATTTGTTATAGTTTCTCCCGACAAATCTCGTGTGCACACCCCTACAATGACGTACGTCACTCCGGATAATATTTTCAGGCATTTAGCCCCTCCTGATACTTCCGTGTGCACACCCCTACAATGACGTACATCACTCCATATATAATTCATTCCTCCAACACAAACCACGAACCTCCATTTTATAATACCACGAACCTCCATTTTATAATACCACGAACCTCCATTTCATTTTATCATAGCAACATCTTTATATAACATCATTATTACCACATATGATAGTATTTTTTAGAATCACCTTGTATATAAATCATAATGTGACAAATACCATTTGCATTATAAACACATTATTTACAAACCACAATATACCTTTACTATTAAGGCAAAACTATTACTATTAGTTTATCTAAAAAGGTTAATATAACAATACATTGTAGCAAAACAACATTAGGAAGGGGTATTCAAGAATGTACCTTAATAAGGTGTGTTAACCAAATTTCACAATATGTCTCTCACTCTCTTTTGTTGTATCTTTGTTATTTTTATGTCGCTCATATCAAGCATGCTTACTACTGCATGTATTTATAGGGATTTAGGGGGAGAAAATGTCAATTTGGGTTTTGATACTTAAGTCGGTTAACATGATAAACAAGCATGCAAAGTCAACTATGATAAACATGAGAATTACTTGTATCATGCATGCAAAGTCAACTACGATAAACATGAGAATTACTTGTATCACACAATCTTACGTAAATATAGGTGGGTATGTTTGCTTTTATCACAATATCTATAATGCAAGAATCAATTGGCAATGGCCAAGTGTAGTGAATGGTTTAATCCGAAACTCACTAATATTGTATCTTACATATTGTCTTAAAATGGGTAGCGACTGTCCGTCCTTAGGTAAAGTTATTAGTGACGATTCTAAAAAGTAAACTACGTTGGTCATTAGCTTCACCGTTTATAAGTTAGGAGCATTGTAGGTTTATGCAGTACTTACTAAAAATCCTACTAGATATATTTATAAGCTCATAAACTAGTAATTGATAATTTTATTAATCTTTGACCCTTAAAGTACTTTATAAACTATAATGTTAATATAAATGATATATGTATGCACATATAACTTGCCCTGAGCAAATACACAAAGCCAAGGAAACACATAACTTCATCTAAAATAATCATATAAACGACAAAATAACGTATATAAGATCTTAGGGACTAGTTTATCTTATAATAATACTTTAACCTTCAATCCCTTACTAATATAAATAAATAAATAAATAAATATATATATATATATATATATATATATATATATATATATATATATATATATATATATATATATATATATATATATATATATATATATATATATATATATATATATATATATATATATTTTCCTGGTTATTACAGTTTGTCAATCTGAATATGCTAAAATCATTGGTAGTGTGATGTTTCTTATGAATTACACTAGACCTGACATTGCTTATTCTGTAAGTTGACTAAGCAGGTACACTCATAACCCAAACAAAGATCATTGCGATGCTCTAAGGCGATTGCTCGGGTATTTGAAAGGTACCATGAATTGAAGTTTGCACTACTCCAAATCTCCAGGAGTACTAGAAGGTTTCGTGATGCCAACCGGGGATCTGACAATGATGAAGTAAACTCCACCGGTGGTTATGTTTTCACCCTAGGGGTGGAGGCGTGTCTTGGAAATCTTGCAAGCAATCTTGTACTCGCTATGTCTACTATGGAATCGGAATTTATTGCTCTTGAATTGGCGGGTCATGAGGCTGAATGGTTGAGAAATCCGCTCGAGATATTCCAATGTGGGGGAAGCCGCTCCTTCGTTTGCTCTCCACCGTGATTCGCAAGCCGCCATAGCCGCTGCAAACAACCACGCCTACAATGGGAAAAAGAGACACATTCGTTTGAGGCATAAGGCTGTCAAAGATCCGTTGTCAAATGGAGTGATATCACCGGATTATGTTAAATCGAAAAGAACATCGCGGATCCGCTAACCAAAGGCCTGTGTAGAAAACTAGTTTTGGAAACATCGGAAGGGATGGGCTTAAGGCCCATTGGATAAAATTGTAACTAATGAACTCCTACTCACTATGAGTTCATGGGAGAACATTATGAATAATTCAGAAGAACAAACTTTTATTTTTTCCATCCCTAGATGTTTATGATGTAATGTGCTTGCTACAAATTGAACTTTAGGGTGAGCCAAGGCTCTTAATGAATCCATATCCATATGTTTGGAGGTGTGATGTAGCTCACACTTGATGGGATTCACCTACTTAGGTGTGGAAGTGTGGCCGCTTCCTATGAGAATTGCATGGGCTAATTATCTAGAGCACCTATGAGCATCCAGGTCTGGACGTATGGCCAGTATAAGGCGTCACTATTATTCGCTGAGAATCATAATATTATACATGTTCAATTGTGTGCTCTAAGTGATGTATCTTTTCCTCCCTATTAAGTTCAAGACTCAAGTCACTTGATAGGAAAGAGATCCTAGCTTAAAAGCACTAAGTGTTAATTCAAGTCGCAAGACATTGACACTAATGCAATTGTTTTATTTTGCCCAAAGCCAATTTTCATTCCTTTTCTTTTCTCGTTTGTTGACCCTGTGGGGGATTGTTGGAAGTTCAACAATTACTCTAAAAGAATAACCTCAAAGAGAGAGTGGGAAAACAAGTAAAAGCTCTTGTCCCACATTGGAAAAATAGCTATGCTTCACCTTGTTTATTAATAGGAGTTCCTTAGCACTTCTTGTTTGATAGAGTGCTAGATGGATGGATGCACCACACGCGCGCATGCCGGGCCGGGCTCGTGGCGAGTGCGGCGCGGGCTGTGGGTCTGCGGTCCGTTTTGGGCAATATTCTGGTCTCCATCCGAGGTGTGTGAGTGCACACATATCTTGGAGCCGTGCTAATCCTAGAGGACGATCGCCTGATTTCTACTGCACCGGGGTAGCGCGAAATCGTCTTTTAGGACAGTGGTCATCCACGTCACGGCAAACTGTTTTCTCGTTCACGCTTCAACAGATGAGTATCATTTTATTGTTTTATTTGCAACAATTGATGGCATGGGGTAATACGTCAAACTTACATGTATCATATTACGACACAATATTACAGTATTACTTGACCTAATAGGTTTCACACAAGGAGTCATATACCAACGAGTAATGACAGTAATGTCTAAGAACGGATATGTAGAGAGCCAGCAACGTCAACCCAAACTTTGAGTAGAAGATCTGAAGGATCTGTAGAGGTTGCATGGAGCAAAGTATCAACGATCGGAATTAGATCTGAAAACCAAACCAAAATTGTTTTGAGCGTAACCTAAACCCGACCCATGTAATTAAATTGCCAGCTTTAAATTGCAATGTTGTTTCATTCTGAAAGTTCATTGCGCTTATGTTGCTTAAGCCGATAGGTAAGCTAATTTGTAGGAACAGTTCGAATACCGAAAGCAATGGTGTAGATGCATCCACCCAATTAAGGTAATACTAATAAAGTCACAAGTTTGCTGTAAAGTTCTAAGCAACAGAGCAACTAAACGGTCAATAAAAAGAGAGAATTCAATTGGCAAATAGGAGAGGATAAAGCTTCTTAAATTGTTGGAAAAAAAGAAAAAGTTTCGGCCTTGTTTGATAAGGCTTGGGGCAAAACTAGAGGTTTGAACTCATATTAGAGGATTTGACTAGTCAATCATCTAATTTGAGTCTTTGGTAAATAGATGTTTCATTTAGTTGATTGGGCCCAAAAAGCTCTTTTTGAAAAAGTTGGGGGGAGAAGCTTTTTGACATTAGAGGTTTGGGAATGAGTGGGACAATTACATTTATGTCCTAAAGTTTTGGAAAAGTACACTAATAAACAATAAAAAGTACAACAATAGATTATACACATGTCCTTATTGGTCATTTTACACAATTATGTATCTATCAGCTATCAGCTACTTACCAAATACCTTTATACAAACAGCTAATACAACCAGCTAGTCAAATAAGCTTGTACAATCAGCTATCAGCTAATAGCCATCCGCTAATTGCCAAACAGGACCTTCGTTAAGTTCTTAACCACACTTGCCTCAGGCTAAGTGACCTACACTGGTGGGTCCTACTGGTTTAGACGAAAGCTTTTTATCAACATGAAGTTTTTAACAGCAAATCATCCATTTTGCTGATTGAGATACAAGAATAAGATTACACATATTCTATTAAGACAGTTATAGCCCAGAGTCCGTGCAAAAAACTTAAGTTGGACTATCACCCACCAAAAGTGATAATAATTAAAGAGTCCAACCAGCGGTAGAAAGCGCAACCATATTTATAAAAGGTAAGAAAATACACATTCCATTCATAAATAATACTCCATAAGTCCCATTTATGTTGTCATAAACACTTTTTGTACGAGTTGAAGGAGATCAAAAAATAGAGAGAAAAAAGTAGGTAGGTCGATGTGGACCTAATTTTAAAGAAATAGTAAAAATAAAAAGATTACTGAAAAAGTATGGTACAATAAGATTGATACAACCTAAAAATAACACTGTGGCAATTGAAATGGGAAGGATGGAGTCGTTACATAGAAGTGTATTTTAATCTAGAGGTAGTAGGATATTATGAATGGACTTCCTAAGATATCCCAATTCTAACTAAGCATGTGTTCTCTTCATCTTATCTTTTTTCGTCAACTTATTGGAACTTTTTACACGAGCTTCAGACAACTTATTGGAACTTATCTGAAACTATTGAAACTTATTGAAACTTATTAGACCTATAACTTATTTTTCTAAAGGTGAATAGAATGCACCGAGATGAAAAGTTGAAGGGTTTTGAACTAGAATATCATACACATGAGCAAAAATCATGGCATATCACCTGAGAACATAGTGCGTATAAAAAGACTTAGCAAATGAAATGACAAGAATAACAAACATATAATATGACCATAAAAGTGACATAACATAAAAGTCACCCACAAGAAAATCAGGATAATTTGATGAAAGTTACACTATTATATGTACATTTACTATTGATAAAGTACTAATTTACAATGCAGAATTATTAAAGTTAAGCATGCTGGACCTTTGCTTCGAAAAGCACCGAACTGTATGATTTCATTTCATATGCTATTAATCCAGGCATCTGCTCAGGAAGAGGAATGCCATCCGACGAGAAAAAACCAGGAAATGCAAGAGCAGTGTCAACTAATCGTACCCATGCCATCCCCTCCGGAGGTGATGGTAAGATCAAATTTTCAGACTGTTCCCCAGCATTAAAGGCGACATACAAGTCACCGCTCACAGGAAGAGACTCCAAGCTACTTTGGATGCCTTTGTTTTCAGCCTTCAGCTCCATAGCCAAGAATTTAGCTGATGGATCATTCCATCGTGGTGGAGATAAGTCACTGTGGTACCAGCCAATTTTTTCTTCTTCCAAGAACTCCCTCTTTTGCAGAAGATCACCACGCCTCTCTCTTAGAGAAATCAGAAATGAGATGAACTGTGTGATCTGGATACCAAATGCAGTATTGAGAGCACTCCAATTGAAAGGTTTTCTATCATTATATGAAGGGGATCCGCCAGATGATTGGCCACACTCATCTCCCATATTTAATACAGGAATGCCAAGTGAAACAAATAAAATAAAGAGAAAATTACGAATTTGTTTAAGCCGCGTTTCAAGAACAACTTTCTTATCTGTAGGGCCTTCTTCCCCACAATTCCAACTTAATTCAGAAACAAGGTCACTGCTGCTGAAGCTAACCAAATCAACTAGTGGAAGACCAGAGTTCCCAGTAACATAATTAAAGGAAAATGATGGACCTCTTGCAGCAGAAAAAATGTCTCCACTTCCACAAAGTCGTGTTGCAAGACTGCTTATAAGTCCCTCACCCCCTCAGAAAATTTCTCACATCACTACAAAATTTCGAATTTATCTCAGCCCACCTCTTCCAATGAGGAAAGCAGGTTTCTTTGGATTTTAGGTCATAAGGATCCCAAAAATCTGCAATTATCTTGGTTTTTTGAAAGTATAGGATCAAAAGCAATAGTTTCGATCAAAGGCGGACGAGACAAGCTCTCTCCATAAGAGCCTTTTAAGAGATATGAAGCATTTAAGAAGCAAAATCCATCTATACGGAACTCCGTCACCCAATATCGGAGACTATCAACAATCATCTGCTGCACGATTGGATAGTTACAGTTCAAAGCACATCTGGCCCTCAATTCACCATCCTTGTCAGCATAAAAATAGGATAAAGGATCAATATCTTGGAGTATTCCATCTTCAGTGGTATGAGTGAAAACAACTTCCAAGTAAACTTCTATTCCATTAGCATGCATTTTCTTTACCATCTCTTTCATCGACTTAATAGCAGATACAGAATTGCCATCAGGTCCATATACTTGTATTGGTGAAAAATAATGAAAGGGAAAATAGGGCCCCTTTTTCTCATTGCTTGGAAAGACAGGCTCCAGTAATATGCCATTGATACCGAGATTTCTGAAATGCTGGATTTTTTCAGTAACACCAGAGAAGTTCCCAGAAATATCAGCAGGTAGATTACTGGACTTGTCCCTAGTAAAATGCATCGTATTTAGTCGATAGAGAACTAATTTCTCCATGCTTAACCCAGGACGGACATCTCCACTCCAATCAAAAGCAGGTATATCACGTAATTCTCCGAGATCAGGAAGACCAGGCATCTTTTTCCTAATTAGTTTGGCATAAGGATCTAAAATAACTCTATTACTCCTTCCGTTAATTACAGCTCCTTCGCATCGGTAGCCGTAGCTCACAAAAGGTCCAGCACTATCAAAGGATGCATGCCAAATATCACCAGTTCGGTTCACATATGGATCTAGTTCAATCTCTAGAGCAGGTTTCTCTGATGCATTATCATCGAACAAACACAGGAAAATACTTTTTGCATTTCTGGAGAAAAGAGCAAAATTCATCTTACCATCACTGGAGAAAGAAAGACCAAATGGAGCTGGATACCCAGGAGCAAAGCCAACAGGAACGCAGAAATTGCTTTGTCGATGACTTTTTATCTCTACAATTTTGGAATCAGCACCATTTGGATACTTCAACACAAATGAGAGATAGAATGGAGCTAAATATGATTCAAAATCCATTTCAACTATGTAGGTGCCAAAAGAGTTCCTCCTCAAAGGTATTTGAGAGATTCCCTTCTGGGCATCTGGATCTGATGTTTGGAATTCAAGAGGAATAAAGGATGAAGAGTCAGATCTATATATACCCCAACTTAGTATCAACTTCTCTGATGGGTTGCCATTTAATTGAGAAGGCAAAAACTCAATATGCACTGAATATCTTAAACTTCTCTTCCCTACAGCTACCTTCACCTGACCACCATTCTCAGTCCTATATAGGTATTTTGACAATCCCCTGCTCAGCCTTGTCAACCGAGATGCTAGATGAAGCTCCTGCTTGGAGAACTAGTTTTCCTGCAGGATATCTTTTGAGACGACCACAGCTTTCTCCCAATTGAATTTCATTTTGCCTACCACTTTTTCCCTCAGGTCTCAGACCCCTTCTATCATATGAAATGCAAGTACAAGCAAATTTTCTTGATGATTCCACACTACTATTGATTGTTTGGACCCATCCTATCGGAACAGATGCTAAAAGTGTTGCCATTGATTGCTACAAATGGAGATGTTCCAGGATTCTTCAACACGACGAAATAGTTTAACCTGTTTGATAGAGGAGTAAAAGTTAAGTTCAGAATTTATTTTTAAATGCAGAAGGCTTATAAGTTATAAGTACTTCATAACTAAGAAGAAAGAATATCCAACAAATGATAACAAGAAGCAAGAAACCTTGTCTAGCAAAATCTTCTTAAGTTTAAGATCCATTATGCATTACACATTTACAGTACATAATATTGGCAACATAGAACCTATAAATTGAAAGACAGTTCATCAATCAAAGATATGGGAAAAGAACTAGTAACAAGTTGACCTGTCTACCTTCCACTAGTCAGCTAGACCTAAGTACCTAGCCAAATATGTCATTTCATTGTTAGAACATACAGCATACAAGATGAATCTCTTCAACAGTAAACCTAGATTTGATCTTACTTAAACCAATCAAATAGTGTGGTCCTACTCAGAGAAGAGGAAAAGGTAGATGGGCTTTTCTTACAGAGGACTTTTAGGATTTAGCTATATTGAACACTATCAACTTCAGGAAATTATACCATGCAGACATAACCTCTACTTTTGGATCCTTCACCTACCCTTCCTACCCGTGTCACTCTTTGTGTCAGACAGGGGTGTAATCCTTGAACAACTAGATGTATCTGAGTCCACACTGTTGGCAAGTCCAAGTAACATCAAAATATAGCCTAAAAGTATTTTAAGAAGTATTACAATTCTCACTGGAACCGATTTAATCGCATCAACGTTAACATCTGAAAAGAAATCTTTCTCTAAAAAAGTAATTAAACTATTGTTCAACAATTGATCTCCCACGAAATTACACAATTATCACTTTTGATCCAAGTCATTCCTGAATATGTGTCCTTTATAAAAAAAAAACCATCTCATGTTTCCTCTACCAGATTTTGAAATATATTGGATGTATTTTTATTCGAGTCCAATTTATACGCAAACAAACCCCCACAAATCACTAATCAACAAATGCAAAGACTAAATTAGTTTAAGAATTCAATTTTGGTGAAAAATTCAACTCATTTACCTTTCAAGTTTCAATTAACCTCGTGTCAATTGTCACAATGACATTTTGAGCTAGTGATTGGGATTTTGGCAGAAGTTTAGGAAAGCCACCCAAATGACCCAATACACTACCTAATTCAGCAATACCAACACCAATATCAACAATACCAATGCCAGGAAACCGAGCGACACATGATAGTCTAGTGGCGTTGGCATCACCTCCAATCCCTGAGGTTCTGGGATCGAGTCTCACCCCTTGTAAAGGGGTCCCCAATCTCCCCCCTATCGGACTTCAACTTATCTTCAAAAAAGAAACAGCAAACCAACACAAAGAAACTTCATCAATCTCACAAATTACTTTATGTCTAGATTCATCAACAGTAGAAGAAACAACCTAATTTCATCAACCCAAAATTGCAAAAAACACACACCCACATTATCCTAACAAATAAAATCAAAGGGATGTGAATATACTATTTCAAGAACCCAAAATAATTTTACAGTCATATATTTGCAGATTTGAGAAGAGGAATAGAAAAACTGACCTTGAGCTTTGAGTCTTAGCTGATTCACCCAAGCTCAACTTCCTAAAAAGTTGAAATCTCAATCACAAATTGTATGAATTTTGACAATTCTGGGAAGCTGTCAAACAAATCTTAACCAATAAACAAAGCTAAGTGAGAGAAAGATGAGTACTAATAGAAAAAACTTGTGCTGCTTTTGCTGGGCTAGTTCTAAATGTTGCTACTGATTACTTCTGCTCTTTTGCGTCTATTGTTGGTGGATTCGTGAACACTCGAGTTCAGTAGCTCCTTGCGTTGGATTTTGGAGGGGGAGTCATTGTGCACGCCTCCCTAGGAACGTTATTTATTTTCCACATTCACTAGAGAAATGCATAGATCATAGCGGTTCAGAACAATTTTTGGTGGTATAACTAGTATTATTATTATACTACTAAATTATACACGCGATGCGTACCAGATTTTATTTTATTTTTCCAAACATAAATTCTAGCCTTTATGGGCATAAACATAGGTAAAAATTTAAACATTAAACTTTTATTTTTAGGGAAATTTCCTCAGGTATCCCTAAGGCTTGACGTAATTCCCAAATTACCCATCACATTTGGGGAATTCATTAGATACCCCTGAGGATTGTGTATGGGTCTAAAATACCCTTACTAATGACGGCAGGTTAACACCGTTAATTTTTTTTTCTCTCCTCTCTCCATCTTCATCTTCTTCATCTCTCCACCCATCTTCTTCACCACTCATCTCCTCTTCTTCAGTTCGCCACACCACCTATGCACCCTCGCCGGTGCACCGCCAGAACAACAGCACCCCCGGAGCACCGTCGGTACCCCGTTGCAGCTCTCGACCTTGCCTCTCCTTCTTCTTTCTCTATCGTCCTGCTTGCCTGAGCTGCTGCCCAGCTCGCACCGGAGCTCCACCTGCTTGCGTCGCCCGTCGTCCGCCGCCCCCGCCTTGTCGCCCGCTTCGCGGAAGTCATCTCGCTAATGATGAATTAGTTCCTTGAATCAGAAATCCGAACCAAAATCAAACTCAAATCAAACAAAATCAATCAATCAAATGAGTGCAATACTCGATCAAGGAAGAATTCATCTTCGGATCTGTTGAATAATTTTTGAATTTTCTCTCTCCTGTGTTTGTTTGTGGATGATTGGGTGAGAGAAAACTGGAGATGAGTTCTCGACTTCCGGCAAGTTGGGCGCCGAGGCCGGCGCGCGAACCAAGAAGAGGAGATGAGTGGTGAAGAAGATGGGAGGAGAGATGAAGAAGATGAAGATGGAGAGGGGAGAGAAAAAAATAAACTACCCGAAAATTCAAGAAACTACCCGAAAATTCAAGAAAAATAATAATGGAGGATGGGAGGAGAGAGAGAAAATTCTAAGGTTTAGAATGTCACAAATGGGGGATGGTGGGAGGAGAGAGAAAGCTTGGAGGTTCATCAATGGAGGATGATGGGTGGAGAGAAAGAAAATTGGGGGGAGAGAGAGGAAAACCTAACGGTGTTAGGGTTCCATCCATAGTAAGGGTATTTTAGACCCAAACACAAACCTCAGGGGTATCTCAGGAATTCCCCAAATGTGAGGGATAATTTGGGAATTACGCCAAACCTCAGGGGTACCTGAGGAAATTTCCCTTATTTTTAATGTTAAGTGAATTTATTTAGGATTTTTTATGTTGTATTAACATAGTCTTTTGTGTTAAATAAATTATTTCACTTTGTTAATTGATTGAATTTTCCGTTTTTATGTAATACTTGATTGGTGTAATATTCCTTCTTCCTTTTTTCAGCATAAATATACTAAATCTTATAGTCAATGTTTCTTTTTTTGTGGCTCAATTATAACTTGATTGTTTTCAACATTTAAGTTAATTTTTTAATGCTATATTTGAGTTTGACTTTGTTTTTTCCTTTTTTTTTGTATTAGTTGATTACTAAGGGGCAACTAAGTAAATTAATGGGAGGACACCATAGCTCCCCTTCCCTTATATAATAGAGTAAATGCTTATTGCTACGGTCATTAAGTGGCCTATTGCGGCAGTTTTGGCCGCACAACAATTAAGGGCGCAGCAATAGGTAATTAACCTATTGCACCGGTTTTTGACCGCAGCAATAGGCCAAGCTATTGCTGCGGTTCCTAGCCAAAATTGAAGTAATAGGTTTATTTTTTATTTAAAAAATACAACATATTGCTGCGGTTTTGGCTAGGAACCGCAGCAATATGTTTGACTTATTGCTGCGGTTGTTTCCCAAAACCGCAGCAATAGGTCATTGTACAGGTAATTTTTTTTTTTTTTTTGCATTTTGCCATCAAATTTGAAATATTAAAACCGGGCAACTAACCCATCCACTATCCACCAAATTCGCAGACGAAGTGAAGATGAAATGACAAATGAATCTCATTAATATATAAAGATAAAAAAGCTAGTTACATAGATAATACAAAAAATCAAAAATTAAAATGAAAAAGCAAAAATAAAAAAACAACACTTACAACTAATTACAAAAAATATAATAAAAACAAAAAATATATTAAAAATAAAAAATAAGAAACTGAAAATCAAAAAGAGATCCTAAAAAAAAGAAAAAAAAAAAACTAAAAATCAAACAGTTAGAAACTGAAAATCTCCTTCGCCAGATCTGAAAGGAGATTTCCGAAGAATCCGGCGGCGACGGTGATGTCGACAAACCAAGTCGTCGGAGCTTGCTCAGGTGGTCACGAAACTTTCCGCCTAATCGATGGACCTGATTTCGATTCTCCGCCATTACTACTACTCCGATCATCTCCATCGTTTCAATCCATTGCTGTCGTCGCCATTTCCGATCAAATCCAAAAAAAAAACAATCAATTGCTTCGTTTTTTAACTTCTACAGATTTCGCGATACACAAATCATTGATTTCAGGAAGATTAAATTCAAGAATTTCGAGGGAGGATTTCTCGAGATTTGAAGACGACGAACGTCGCGCTTAGTTGATTGGCGACTTGAAGATGACGAGGAGAAAAAAAATGACGAGGTGAGGTTGGTGAGATGACGAGAGGAGAAAAAAGATGACGAGGTGAGATTCAGGAAGCCCGAGGTTTGAAGGAGGAGAGAGAGATGAAGTGTTGAGGGAGGAAGCGTGATAATGTGAGGAGTGAGAGAGATGAAGTGTGAGGGAACAGCGCCCACTAATATAAAAAACCCTAATGACCCTATTGCTGCGGTTTCTTCTAGAAACCGCAGCAATAGATTAAAATATGATAAAAAAAAGGAAAAATTCATAAGAATAATCCAAACTATTGACCATCTTCCACAATTAATCCCAACTATGGATTATTCCTGTATAATCCAACTTATAACCTCATTAATCCAAAAATACTCTAGTCACCTGTTGCAACCTATTTTAACCGGTTTACCTAGTCTTCTTTAGAATCTTCTATTTAACTCCATTGAAAAAACGCAACGGTAAGTTGGAAGAAAAGAGAAAATTGAATCCTCCCCAAAAATCTTGCCATGAAACCGCAGCAATTGATTAAAATATGATAAAAAAATAATATTTTAATCTACGCTTTTTTCACCAAATACCCCTGACACCTCAAAAAATTCACCATATACCCTCAATGTTCCAAAAATTCACCATATACCCCTGACTTTTCAAAACTGTGCACCATTTACCCTTTTCCTAACGTCCGTTAACTCTCCGTTGCCATTATTTACGAGTTTGCCATTATTTACCCTAAACCCTAATTCTAATCTAACCCTAACCCTTACCCTTACCCTAATCCTAAACCTAAACCCTTACCCTTACCCCAAACCCTAACCCACCCAGCCCACCACCCGTCCACCCACGTGCCCAACCCCCACCCACACCCCCTCCCATTCCCCTCCACCCCCTCCCTCCCCCACCCCCCCAGCCCCCCTCCCCCACCACGTCGCAAGCCCGGAACCCCCGCGCCACCACCTCCCCCCGCCATTCCGAACCCCTTTCAGCCCACCTCCCCTGTCGTCGAAGATATGGGCAAAGAACGAAGATCGACGACGCATCCCACATGAGCATCCCACATGAAACCCACCCTCTCTTGGTTTACCGTCGACGAAACCCACCCCCCTTGGTTCACCATCGACGAAACCCACCCCTCTTCTTCGTTCACCGTCGACAAAACCCAAAAATTGAAAACTCCCCCTCCTCGTAGCCCGAAATTCGAAAACGCAGGGGAGGGGGTTTGGGTTTCAAGGGGGGAGGGGGTGGGGAAATCAGGCGGGTGGGGGGGGGGGCGGCCGGTGGAGGGAGGAGGAGGGAGGGGAGGTGTGAGCCGCGAGGGGGTGGGGGTGGGGGCGAAAGGGGGATGGGGGGGGGCGGGGAGGGGGGGCTGGGTGGGGTGGAGGTGGGGGAGGGGGAGGGACTGGCGGGGGTTAGGGTTGGGGGGTTAGGGTTTGGGTGGGTTAGGCTTAGGGTTTGGGTGGGTTAGGGTTAGGGTTTACATTTTAGGGTTAGACCTTAATGATGGCAAAATCGTAAATAAATTTAACGGAAGTTAGAAAAAGGGCATTTGGTGAACGTTTTTTAAAACTCGAGGGTATATGGTGAATTTTTGGAACATTGAGGGTATATGGTGAATTTTTTAATTTGTCAGGGGTATTTCGTGAAATAATATTTTAATCTATTGCTGCAGTTTTGAGTGAAAACCGCAGCAATAGATCAGGTCAAACTAGTCAACAAAATTTGAAAAATTCCCGTTGATATCTATTGCTACGGTTTCTACTCAGAACCGCAGCAATAGGTTGATTTTCGATTTTTCCTTTTATTTTGACGCAGTTTATTGCTGCGTATGGGTAAAACCGCAGCAATTCCATCGCAGCAATAAGCAAAAATTCTACTAGTGTAACTAATATATAAAGTAGAGTCCAAAAGTCAGCTCACGAGGTCACGACATTTGGCGTCCAATTTTGACGCCATTTGTCGCGCTTGTTAACTGACATGTCATTGTTTATATAAAATAAATAGAGCTATAAAGTAATAAAAATACATGTATAGAGTTTAGGATAAGAAGAAATAGGGTTGGGTTCACAATGAAAAACTTAAGTATAGTAAATCGATTATAACTTTTAATATATAGTTCAGAAAATTATAGTTTTCATACCATTGGAAAGTGTTTGGAAAATACTTTAAAATAAGATCCATTTATAGTATTTTTCAATTCTATATTAGAGTAACCTATCAGCTGAAATATTTACTGTTTTCAATTCCAACTTTTGTACAAATCCTATTTATGTTAGAATTAGAAAATGTTTAAGAAGTTTCCATTAGTAAAATTGACGTATAAGGAAAAATATTTACTATAGTAACATATTAAAGTAACCTACTACAATTAGAATTTGGTTGTGTTTTAGCTCCAACTTTTCTACAATCATGAGGAATTAAAGTAACGTATTAAAGTAATCTATGAAAATCCAAATCATAAACATAATACACAACATGGGAAATTTCACTTTTTACAAATGTTCCAATTTTGGAAATTGCGATTATGCGCATAACCATGACTTGTTTTTTGCTTTCTCAATTTTCTCTCTCTCTTCTATCCTTTGGGTCACCTCTTTTGCTCTTTTTCTCCTATCTATTTTTTTAATCTTTGTTTTTTCTATAAACCAAACAGTTGGATGTGCAAAAAAATAGACCTTTTTGCCTATAGATAAAATTGTTTTCCATTTTCTCTTTTGCCTTTCTAATTGGACTAAAATGTTAGACTTTGCACAATCAATTTTGTGAATTTATCACTGTCTTACCCTTAATTTATAAAATTGATACTTAATCAGTCCCATAAATTACCTACATCAAACTCAAGTCAACCTGCACCTAATGCAACCATTATATTCCAAACCAAATCACCTAATACACAATTAGCATAAAAATACAAGCAACAAAGTTAAAAGTATCACATCAATTAGATCTATAAATCGTATAAAATGAGGAAAATTAAAAGAAATGATCCACACAAATAGATGAAAAAGGAAAAGACCTGACAAAATTAGGTGGGAGTTCACTCGATCTACTAAATCAAATGGTCATTAACATTTTCCCTCGTTTCCATGAATAAAGAGTCGAAATTATCGATACTGTTGTCCGTTTGGGTGACACGGAGCTTACAGGAGAAGCAAAAAGAAAAATAAAGAAGTAGATATTATATAACTAATATATAAAGCAGAGTCCAGAAGTCAGCTCACGAGGTCGCGACATTTGGCGTCCTCACTGGACGCCATTTGTCGCGCTCATCTACTGCCATGTCATTTTTTTTTAAAATAAATAGAGTTACAAAGTAATAAAACTACATGTATAGAGTTTAGAATAAGAAGAAATAGAGTTGGGTTCACAATGGAAAACTTAAGTATAGTAAATTGATTATAACTTTTAATACTAGCTTTTTGTGCACGCTAATGCGTGCGGTGATATTTTGGACTATTGCTCATTAATAAAACAAACCAAAAACGAAAGTTTGTATCCAAGTTCACATCCATTTGGTGAGTAAGAAAGATTGGAATACTTACAAATAGTATTATTTAAAAACATTTTAATAAATAAGTATAAGTAATAAAATTGCATCTCTAGCTACTGTTTTTTGTTGACTTCAACTAATTTTCCTGAAAACTACGCACACTCATCAGGCTAGTCAACTTCAAATATATAATCAACCTTATGTCCTTAAAAAGGGGATGTTAAAAAAATAGAATAGTATTTACCCTTTACAGGCTTCTTCCTAAACCCTCCACTTTCGCTTGCTTCACTTCACTACAAACAGAAAAAAAAACCCAGAAAACATTCCACATTAAGAAACTCAAGAAAAACCTTCATTTAATTCATCGTTTTTTTTTCAGGGAAAAAAACCCACAAAATATTCTACACCACCCTCATTGATTCACCTTTTCTCTCTCCTTCTCACGCCTTCAACCATTTTCGTTCTCTCCTTCTCTCTCTCCTCTCATGCGTTCACCTTCACTGATTTACCTTATCTCTCTCCTCTCTTACTCCAAATCAACCCTATTTTCAAAATACTTAATTTCTTCTTCGATTATGCCACCGTCTGAACTTTCTAATCATGTTATGGTGTCCAAATTAAAAACTTTAGAATAAGCTTAAACTTCTACAATTTTACTATTATAAGCTTATATATGGTGCGAAAGGATGCAGTGGGTGAGGCAGCGATTATGGTGAGAAAGGATGCAATGGGTGAGGCGGCGAAAGTAAGGTAATTTTTGATTCATTTTTCCTCTATGATGCCAATTTTTTCCCCTTTTATCTTCTGATCCCAATTTTATCTTCTCCAGATCTTACCTTTACCTCTCCATTTTTCTTCTATGATCCCAATTTTTTTAACCTTTTCTAACTTTTACAATTCTTATTTTTCCCTCTTTGAAATTTAAATTGAAAAAGCGATCAATTTTCTTCGTGGGCTGAAATTCGAGTTGGTTTATTTTTTTAAAAAATTGTATTTGTTGGAAATATGATTTTTTTTTGTCGATAATTGTTGATGAAATCTTAAATTTACTGTAATTTGAGTTTAATTTTTTTCTAAAATTTCGTATACAATGTTATTTTAAAATTTTACTTGAACATAGTACATATTATTGCACATACTCTTATTGTCAACTAACAAACTGCGTACCTTATTAACAGTGAAGTATCCGCAAATTTAAGAATGTCGTGGAACTCCAAGTAATGAAGAATATTTGAGTTTGTGTTTGTAATTGATTTTGTATTTAGGAAAAAGTTGTTTGAGTTTGTAATTGATTTTGTATGCCGTGAAGCTCCATATGAGTATGGTGTATCTTTTTGTTATTGTCTCTGGTATTAATTTTTGGTAAGTTTTTTATTATGAATTTTTTTAGTTGATTGGGATGTGAATTTTAATTGATTGGATCTTTTTTGTTGGCAAGTTTATGAGTATGCATGACTGTTATATGAGTTGATTGCATTGAGTTTAATTTGATTGAAATTTTTTCTGGCAAGTTTTTGATTTACCGTATCTTGATTGATTGATGGAGGGTTTGTTTGAGGGGTGAATATGTAAATTCATAGGGGGACACCATTGCTCCCCCCTTCACTTATATAATAGAGATATAGTTCGGAAAATTATATTTTTGTACTATTGGAAAGTGTTTAAATAAGATCCGTTTATACTATATTTAAAATTTTATATTAAAGTAACGTATAAAAAGAAATATTGACTATACTAACATATTAAAGTAACAAACTACAATTAGAATTAGGGCTTTTCTACAAAACCTATTCATGTTAGAATTAGAATATTCAAAGTTATTACATTATAACTTTTGTTGTTGTATGTCAGACAAAAATACGTTTAAACAGGGTATGTGAAAATTTCAAAAGTGGACATCTTCTCCACAAAGAGGACGGGCATTTGCCCGGTCCCAAATACTAGTAAAATATATTTTCGACGACACACTTTGATTTTTACACTATTTACACACTCTCCTTTGACTGTGTTTTGTGATTTTTACGCAAGGAAAAATATAGTCATGTAGGATCTTGTTAGATTTGTCTCGATATATATACTTTCAAAATATTAACTTTTATAAATATTTTACATTTAGGGAATTAGAGATATTTATAATTAAAGTTTGCGTTGGTAAGTGTGCTCGGAGAAACAGGTGAAGTATTATTATTTATAAATTTTAACATTAATTTTATTAGTTTTTCGTAATTTTCCGTCTAGTGTGAAATTGAAAAATGAACATTATGGCATGATAAGTTGTTTAAAAAAACTTCTAAGGAATTGGGGATTAAAATAGCAATTTCGGTGGAATTGGGGTAATAAAATATTATTACCTTAATAAAAGTGTAAAAGGTTGTTTATGTCTTTATAGTTACATATAATTAAAGACTTTATTACATTTGACTTTGAAACATTAAACATTAAACATTAAAATTGCAGTAGATTGATGGTTAAACTCTCACATTTCATTTCGAAGGTCATGTGTTCGATTTCTAGTAGCTACACATTGTTAATATTTTCAATAAATTTGTATAGATTGATAAAATAATAGTATATCTATACTAATATATTAAAAGGCGTTCCTAAACATGGAACGGTGCCACGTGGCGCTCTCCCTAAGGGTCTTTTACTGCATGTATCCACATAAAATAAAATAAAATTAGAAATTGCATAGTATAAGGTTCGATCTCCTGACTTCAAGTTTATATACGAAAGTCTTAACCACTAGAGCAAGTGATATTTAGTGTTATCATTTGAAAGTTTAATATTAATAAATGAAAATTTTTTTTCCGGGGCATAGCCCTGCCTAATAACTAGTTTATTACAAAAAGGTGGTATATGTATAGAAAAATAGTATATAAAACCCAACATATGACGTTATTATAGTTATATCATCATTATGATTTTTTGGTTCCAATGTATTATTTTAGTGATAAAATGTACTACTACCTCCGTCCTGGAATAGTCTGAACACTTTCCTTTTATGTTTGTCCCAAATTAGTTTGAACACTTCCATTTTTGGCATGGTCCCACCATTACTATATTAATTTTTTTACACATCTTGGCCCACACTCTACCTTTTATCAATGAAAAGTTACCCAACTTTCTCTCTCCTCTAATAAAAAATACCCCACCAACTCCTATCACATCTACTTTTTAAATAAAATAACATTTGATAACCACACCACAACTTATCACCTTAAACTACGTGTCCCAACAAGTGTTCAGATCTTTCTGGGACGGAGGGAATATTTCTTTTTTAGACTACTTTTCTTGATGATCAAAACAAAAAAAAAGTATAGAACGGTTCTAAATTGGACAAAGTTCAGCTTAGGTACACCATGTAACACTTACTTACATTAATTAAAGCGATATAATATTACCGTCGCAAACAATATGCTCCATTTCCGGTTTTTGGAGTTCAAAGTTTATAAGTTTTGATCGTATAATCCCAATAATAGATAAAACAAACATTAGAAAAAGTGGCTCTCAATAATCTCAATTATTGTTTGTATGTGCTATATTATAAATACTCAACTATTTGCTCTTCAGTGCAAATTTTTAGATGTTCCCATGAGTCTTAGAACTATGTGCTACTAAGCATGTTTTCTTGCACATTAGTCATATCACAAAGTCTTAGGTGTAACTGCTACGCAATAATTTATTGTGTAACAGGTTCATTCACACGTGTGAACTATCTCACCCTTCCCCTCCATCTCTCAGTCTTCTCCTTCATTTGCTCAGCATAAATAGTCCGACGAAAAGTCGCCAGAGTTCCACGAAAAACCTCGAATTCGAAATTTAAGGAATGAAATAGTTACCTCCTCCATTTTTTCCTTTCAACTCATATCTCTTCGGATTCAAAATATAAGGAATGAAAAGCCGCCGGAGTTCCGATGAATTACGAAAGTGAAGGAGAAGATGAATGCGAATAAAATTAGGTCGGAACTTCAATTCATTCATTTGACAACAACCAGAAATCAACAAGCAATCATCCAGACAAGAAGAAGATGCTTGTGTATTACCAAATCGCAACAATAATGTCACTCAAGAAGATAAAAATCGACATATAAAGCTGATTCAGATGTCGAAAATGGTGAGTTTTAACACTAACTCTCTCTCCTTCTTTCTCTCTCCCCCCTAATGGTGGATTTGCGGTGGTTGTCGTGCTGGTGTTGTAATACCCCGAACCTTAATCTCGTTTTCTTAGCTACTAATTATGTTTATTAGCTTAATTTCGTCCTAAATTATTCTGAAGTGATTATGATTAAGATTATTTTCTAAAATAAATATATTTACTTTAGTATTACAAAATGTGATGTTTACTATGATAAATGATTATATAATATAGTTTATGGATTTAATAAGAAAATCCTATATATTTTACTATGTGATTTTGAGTTAATGATTTTTAGTTAAAAGTTTAATGTTGAAGTTTAGAAGTCAAACTTAACTTAAGCTTGAAAAGAGTCAAAGGTCGACATCTTTAGTCACCAAAACAAATAAGAAAAGAAAAGAAAAGAAGAGAGGAAGAATGAATACTGATGTTCAGCTCCCTCACACCCGACACCCACCGCCCAACTTCTTCCTTCTCTCCCCTTTATTCCCTGACCTTGTTCCCCAAGAAGAAGAGCCACCAAGGCACCAATCATATGCAAACCACCTCCATTTTGTTCCCCTAACTTCAGCTATAAAAACCCCATTGAGTTGAGCTGAAAATCATCCCCAATATCACAACAAAAATCAAACAAGTTTCTCCCTTATTTTTGATTGTTTCTCGGCATCACCCACAACACTGCGATGCTGCACACCACCTCATACCACCGGTGCACCGCCTTGTACCGCAAAGACCGCGTTGCCGCTGCCTGGACACGCCGGCGCTCCGTCGCCGCTGCCGGAGCTTCGAGCTCCCCTTGCTCCTCACACGCTCTTCTCTTCCTCTCGCGTTTCGTTGTTGCTCGTGGGTGGTGGTGTGGCCACCGTGCTTGTCGTTTCGTCTTAGTCACCAAGTGGTGGTGTTGCTACGCTTTCTTCTTTTTCCTTTCTTTGCTCAATGAGGTACTACCCCCTTTTCCTAATTCAACTTTTCTACTATGTGTAATTGCATAATTTTAAAGCTTTTAATTGCTGAATTCTGAAATTTAAGGTTAATATAATTAGTTGATGATATGGTTGATTGTTTGATGTGTTCCATTCCCTGCTGTTTGAATATTGGGATTTAAGTATTGGATTGAAATGCATCAGTTCCTGGTTGAATTAACCTTAAATGATGATTACTTATTCTCTTGATGTTGTTGTGTTCCTTGACATTATGAACGAAGAATAGTAATTTTGATTATGGATTGTGAAGGTTTAATGTGGTATGTGATGTTGAATGTGGTTTGGAGGTTCAAATTGAATAATGTTGTGCTTGATTACTGTTTTGGTTGTTGTTGATTATGTTGAGGGTGCAGTGAGTATCAATTAAGATTTTAGTCATTATGAAGCTTAATGTCATATTTGAATTAAAGATAATAGTAATGTTATATATAGAGTTAAATTATGAATCGCGTTATTAATTCATTGATGCGTCAAAGTATTGTATGAGTGAATCTCACATTAACGTTGTTAATAGAATTCTTTTAACTTAATAAAGCGGGATGATTAGTTAGAGTTCACTTAAATTCATTATGAAGCTAAGGTTGTATACAAAGAGAATAAATGGAGTTTTGTTATAAAGTCAGCTTATCTGATTAGAGTCAACTGGAATGAGTTGACTCGTGAGTTTAAACATGTAAGTGAATGTGGAATTCCAAGTTACCTCAAGATGCCTCGAGTATATGTTGAGTGGTTTCTAGTAGGAACGAGTTCGACTCGTTCTATGTGATCATAAGTTTGGCTTGTTAATGGTTTGTTATTGGTTATGTTAATTGGAGTTCAAGTAATGGCACAACTTGGATCACATTTAGTTATTTTAAATTAGTCTTTCAAGGAACATTGAATTATGTAGTTTTAAAAGTTAAATCTCGTCTGAGAACCTCTAACAAGAGAACTATGATCATTCTGGTTAATCTTTCATTGAGTTTAAAGTAGTTTAATGATGCACACACTAAATGACTTATCGTTACCGAACAAGTATGTCTTATGTTTCTTGAAATGAACTGAAAGTACGTATAAGTGACTTATATGTATTATGAATGGCGAAATGTGAATTATATACTAAGAAATGATATATGTGAAACCTAGATGTTATCAAAAGGGTCTTATGCTATGTTCAGTAAATGATCCTGAAACTATGAGAAGACTATGATGACATTTCTGCTATGTATGCTAGAAAGTACCTATAGTTATGAGATATAATTATAATATCTTATTATGCAAAAGTATATGTTATGAACATGATTATGAATATGTCATGCTTATGATTACTTTCCATGATTATGATTACGATGATGTAATGTAATTATGGTTATGTTATGATTAAGATACGTTCCATGATTATGATTACGATGATGTAATGTAATTGTGGTTATGTTATGATTAAGATACGTTCCATGATTATGATTACGATGATGTAATGTAATTATCGTTACGTTATGATGATGATTATGTATCATGATTACGATTCCAGTTATGTAATGTAATTGTGGTGCGTAAAAATAACGAAACATGATAAAGCTAAGTGAAAGATGGTTCTTGGCAGTATTTGGGCACCGAAAGTGTCACCTATGTTGTGGCCGCCTTTCTGTTAAAAATGTGGGCAACGAAAGTGTCACCTATGTTGTGGCCGCCTTTCTGTATGTTCTATGGAGACGTCTCTGACTCATAAACTAGGCACCGAAAGTGTCACCTATGTTGTGGTCGCCTTTCTGTATGTTCTGGGGAGACGTCTCTGGTTCATAATTTGGGCACCGAAAGTGTCACCTATGTTGTGACCGCCTTTCTGTATGTTCTGGGGAGACGTCTCTGGTTCATAATCTGGGCACCGAAAGTGTCACCTTTGTTGTGGCTGCCTTTCTGTTGGGCACCAAAAGTGTCACCTATGTTGTGGCCGCCTTTCTGTAAGTTATGGGGAGACTTCCCTTCTGTTATACTTGCCAAGTTACCAAAATGATTAAGTAAAATGAAAAGATAATGATGAAGCTTATGATATGAAACAAAATATTTGGTATGTAGATGATTTTATGATTAAATGCTATGAAGTATGATGTCCTTGATGTTACGAAAGTATGATTATGATTGCGATTATGTTTTATGATTTCACATATTATGTTATCGATGTTTGGATTAGGAGATGTGGAATGTTTTACGAATATGATGATTAGTGATGTTATGAACGAACTCTATGAAATGACTATGTTGTTACGAAAGTACGATCATTACTACGTTATGAATATGACTATGACTATGTTGAGTTTAAGATTACTTCTTATAATTACAATTAGGATTATGTAATACATCTATGATACGAAAGAAACGAAACAAGATAGAGTTAAGTGAAAGTATTCTGATAGTGAAGTAAATGAAAGATAATAATGACCTATGACAAAACCGTATGACTCAAACTATAAGCTTTATGAATTTCTGATGATATGAAAGTATGTCTTCTGCTTTGATAGGAAAGAACTATGATGATGTTACGACTCTTAGATTGGTTTCTGGAAGTACTTCAAAGTCATGTAACATGATGAATAATGGTGGATGATGTGAATGTTGTTATGTTATGGTGATGTGGTTATGAATGATGTGAACATGTTGATTACGTGAGAGTCGTAGACACAAAAGCATGTGTTAAAGATGTTTTATGGGTTAGTTCTTAGCGTTGTGCTGATGTGTCTGTCAATGTTTTGTTTTGTCACTACCTGTGGCCTGTCACTTGGTGGGTGGCAGTGTTACAATAGTTTCAGGTTGAAGTTATGGAGCATCTTTTCCAAGATAGAAGCAGTTACGTGCTAAGAGTTCAGCTATGATTGTTTTATGTTTCTTTTGAGGCGAGGACGTTCCACTTTGTATTAGATAATAATAAATGGTTTAGTTTTATTACTAGTTCTGGATGAGCAATAGTGCTCCTGATTCTCTTTAGCTGCTGCTCCACGAAAGCGTTGAGTTATGGATTTGGAAATATTTTATTTGTAACAGGTTTCTCAAACATTTTCCCATTTTGGGTTGCCCAATTTACAAAGGAGACTCTGCCGAAATTTCTAGAAAATGTTCTTCAATTATTATAGTGTTTCTTTAATAAGTGGAAGATGAGAGTAAAGTCACTTTATGATAAGGTTAAATGTCGTCTTGCATTTTCCCTAAGTGAAAAGTACGGCGGTAATGCGCCGACTAAGCTAAGTCTTCTGCTGCTAATCTTGATTCAATAACTTAATAAGGATGTATGAAAGTCAAGGCGTTACAGGTGTCGTGAGCTTTGACGGCGGCACGTGTGCAGTGGTGTGGCATGGGGGTGAGAGGAAGTGAGGAGGTGTCGTTACTCATGTTTGAGGAGGTGGATGTGTTGGAGCTTTGAGGGGATGAGATAGAGAGATTATAACTTAATAATGACACATGTTTGGTAGATAATGATATGAAAGTGATAAATAATGATATTATTTGTCTTATAAATGACATTAGTTTATGTAATATGATAAAGTATATGAAGAGATTTAAGTGAAAATGATATTGTTCAAAAATAATATAAAAGTAAGAAATAATGATATCATATTTCTTAAAAAGTTGAAAAATAATAATAAAATGGAGAAAAATGATACAAGTTTGCTGAATAATGACATAAGAATGAGTATTAATGGCACAGAAATGAGTAATAATGACACACAAATAAGGAATTGACAAATAATATTAAAATAGGTTTAAATGATACTCCCTCTGTTTTTTTCTATCTTTCTCACTTGGAATCTTGACATTATTCATACTTAGAGAGAATTTTCTCAATTTTTCTCAATTTATAAGAAAAAATATAGTTATGTGGGGTCTTGTTTGATTTATCTCAGTTAGTACTTTATTAATATTCAATCGTTATAATTTTTACTAATATATAATGAAAGATATTTAAGTTCAAAGATGTGTATTAAAAGACGCGCACAGGAAAGTGAGAATAATAAAAAAACAGAGGGATCGGAGTACAAGTTTACTCAATAATGACATAAAAATGAGTAATAATGACATAGAATTCAGTAATAATGACACAGAAATAAGAAGTTGACAAATAATATCAAAATGGTTTAAATGATACAAGTTTGCTCAATAATGACATAAAAAATGAGTAACAATAACACAAAAATGAGTAATAATGACATAGAAATAAGAAGTTGACAAATAATATCAAAATAGGTTTAAATGATACAAGTTTGCTCAATAATGACAAAAAATGAGTAATAATAACACAGAATTGAGTAATAATGATATGGCATATAAGGAGTTGACAAATAATTCTAAAATAGGTTTAAATGATACAAGTCTGCTCAACCATGACATAAAAATTAGCAATAGTACTGACACATAATTGAGTAATAATGACAAAGATTTAAGGAGTTGACAAATAATATCAAAATTGGTTTAAATGATACAGGTTTGCTCAATAATGACATAAAAATGAGTAATAGTGACAAAAAAATGAGTAATAATAATGATACAGAAATAAGGAGTTGACAAATAGTATCAAAATGGTTTAAATGATACAAGTTTGCTCAATAATGACATAAAAATGAATAATAATGACACAAAAATGAGTAATAATGATATGAGACATAAGGAGTTGACAAATAATATTAAAATAGGTTTAAATGATACAAGTTTACTCAATAATGACATAAAAATGAGCAATAATGACACAAAATTGAGTAATAATGATATGGTACAAACATCTCTATGATATAATCAAAAGCCTATTACAATTATAAATGATCCCTAATTATATACATTTAAAATTCTAAATAACACAATCAAACCATTATTCATAAACAATGAGAAATGATAGCTTGAATTTCAATAAATTGAAAAAGAAATAAGATAAATAAAAATCAGCAAATAGTTTAACAATTCAACCTAAATCTGAACTTCAACCAAAAAAACACTCAATTTCAACGTCCTTATCTTCAATTTCTATTAATTTTTCTTTTTTTTGATTATGCCTTTCAATTTCGACATGCTCAATTTCGAAAGTGAAGCCTGTCGGAGACCGTCGAATGGTGAAGCTTCCATGAAGCTGGTGAAGATGAAGGCAAGGAGAAGGAGGAGAGAGATAGAGGGAGACCAGAGGAGAAAGAGAATGTAGAGAAAAGTGAAGCAGAGGTTGGTTGGTGAGAAGAGGAAGGAGAAGAAAAAAGGTGGAGGTAAAAAGTTGGCACGTGTGACTTGTGAGTTATGTTGCACCATAATTATGGTGTAATATGTTACATCCAAGATGCTTTCTAGTCACATCCTTTGCTCGAATAAATAAAATATAAAATGTGCAAATATAAAATATGCAAAAAAAAATGTGAGAGGGAGTTCTAGGTGCTCATGGGAACACATGGAAGGTTTGCAACATCACCAACTATTATTTAATTTGTGTTAAATAATATCAGATCTAAGGGAATATTCAGATCTAATATTTTTATTTTTATTTTAATGCATTTCAGGTTATTAAAATATTTTTAAAAGGATATTAAATATTTAAATCTACTAAAAGTTTTGGGTTTTTTTTTTTTACATAATACGCTTGTGTTTTTGGTTTCTACACTGTACCCTAGGCCAATTGACCTGCTTGGTGAAGAAAAACAGTGAACCCCAATAACAACTTGATAAATTTTTTTAAAAAAATCGGCGAAAAAACTTAGTAATTTCAAAAACTCCAATGACATATAGGCCATAAATTAAGCATGAGATGACGAAAACACACGTGCATAACGTGCTCCTAATATTTTTGAATCTAAACACATTCTTTTTTCTTTTTCAAATTTAATCCCCACATTCAGTCATTTACCACACCTTTTCTCTATTCTATCCCCTTTGGCATCTTCCATCTAAATCACCATGGCTTTTGAAAAGATTGAGGGCTTCATCAAGTACCAATAATGCTTTGGTGTTGTTATTGTGAATTATAATTAGTCTTAAATTTTACAATTGTGTAACTTTTGCTAATTAATTCAAAAATATCATAACTTTTATACCATTGGGAAATGCTTAAAATATGCTTTGAAAAAATATCAATTTCTAATATTGTTACTCAACCGTGAAAAATCTATTTTTTTTATTAACAATAACATGTTATTTATTCTTTATGTTTGACCCCTGGGCAGTAGCTTATAACAACAAATGATTTATAATATGAGTAGGACTATTAGATTATAAGATCTATGAAATTTAGAAGGAATACTTTTTTGAGGCCTCCACCAGGGAACCCCTTGGTAAGAAGAAGGACCCTACTAGACCAGCACCTCTCGCAGGTCAGTCAACCCCTCTACACAGGTTAACGATTGGAGTAGAGGGGATATAAGGGAATCCATACTCCCAAGCACAAGTAGATAGTGGGGTTCGAACTTGTGACCTCAAAGTCACAAGGTGAATTCCCCACCACCTCCACGAAGCAAGCTGGTTAATCTCTATTATACTAGCTTTTTATGCATGCTATGCGTGCGGCGACATTGTGGGCATAACTATTACTTAGTAGTAAAACAAACAAAAAAACGAAAGTTAATATATAAGTTCACCTCCATTTTGTGAATAAGAAAGATTGAAATACTTACAAATAGTATCTAGAAACACTTTAATAAATAAGTATAAGTAATGAAATTGCATCTCTAGCTAATGTTTTTTTGTCAAAGCTCTAAACAGCCCCGTGGACCATGCATGACAAAAAGAGACATAAATAATGCAGTCCTTTTTCTCCCTCTATTCAATTTTTAGCTACTCCCCCAATTTCGAAACCCATCTCTCTCAATTTCACGCAATTCTTTTTCTCTCTCTATTCAATTGAAACAATGCAGTCCTCACTTTCTCTCTCCTTTTCATTATCTTCCTCAATTTCCCCCAAATCAAACCACAAACTCGATTTCTCCGTGTTTTTAGCTAAACCTCTCAATATTCGCTTATGTGGACTTTGAAGAGAAGCACTAAGTTTCTCAGTGAGTTCTCGCCGAGTTTAGTTCCCGAGTCGCCTAATTCACTCTCCTGAGACCTTCGATTATGATATCATCATCATTGGAGTTGCCTTTGGCGGTCATGGCGCTGCTCTTCTTGCCGTCAATAAGGTGTTTTTGAATATTGAGTTGATGGGCTCAAATTCGATTATGGGTACAAATTTTTCATTTTAATATATGGGTTAAAGTATTTTTTTCTCAAATTCTTTATAATATCTGGGCGCAAAAACAATTCGAGTTGAAGTATTCTGTCTCAATTTTTTTTTAATATTTGGTCACGAATTTGAAGGCATTTTTGACGAAATTTGATTTTTTTTCCCGATCATTTTTGATGTAATTTTAATTTGAATTTCAACTATATTTGAATGAAATTTTAAACAAATTGTAATTTGAGTTTATTTTTTAAAAAAAAAAAATTCTAACACGTCACATATTTGTAAGTTTTACTGTAATTTGAGTTTAAATTTACTCCAACACAGTACATATTCTTAAGATATACTGAACATAGAACATTAGATACTTTTATTTTCAATGACGAACTGCGTACCTGATTAACAGTAAACTATCCGCAAATTTGAGAATGTCGTATTTGAGAATGCCTTGAAGCTCTAATCTATGAAGAGAACTGATTTTTTTTGGTTTGGAGTTTGTGTTTGTAATTGAGTTTGTGTTATGGAAAAAATTATCCGAGTTTGAATTTGAGTTGTCTATGTAATGAGAATGTCGTGTATTTTTTTTTGTTATGATCTGTGGTATTAATATTTGGTAAGTTCTTGATTATGAATCTTTTTATCAAATCTTTTTATTGGCAAGTTTATGTGATTGAGCGTTATATGAGTTGATTGGGTTTAATAGAGATTTGATTGATATTTTTTGGTAAGTTTATGCGTGGAATTGGTTTTGATTAACTGTTATAAGCTGTATTTGGAAATTTGGAATGTAATATTTATGTTGTGGAGGGCAATTAAGTAAATTCCTAGGGGGACACCATTGCTCCCCCCTTGGCTTATATAATAGAGATAAGTGAAGGGGGAAGGAAGATGGTGTCCCCATACAAAAAGTCTGATGTACCCTTAATGAATTTAAATGACCATATATATTAAATAATATTTTTTTTCTTCCTAGCTACTTGCCATATATATTGAACAAGTTAATAATGGAATTGAATTTGAAATTTGAATTAAATATTAAATTAAGGAGAATGATTTCCTCTTCTTACATATGTGTGAAAAACTCTGATCAAAATTTAAATTGACAATATACATTGATAGACACAATCAGAAGAAAAAATAAAAACTTGAATTTCTTATTAATAATTATACTGATAATATTTTAAACATAAATGTTGTTTATTATTCTGTATTCTCTATTATATAAAATAAAATCTTCCACTTTATTAATATTCAACTATGGAACCTGATACACAAATTCTTCCACTTTATTTGAGCACAAGTTTTCTTCTGCTTTATATTTCCTTCTCTCAATACTATATTTGAATAATGATGAACAAATAACTAATTAAAACATTAATTTAAGAAAAACATATTAAAAAAATTAAAAATAATTATAAATGTCTGTTCGGATAAAAAAAAAAGTGCAACACTGGTGAATAACTAATTGAGAAAAAAACGTTAATATGACTCGCACGCATTGCGTGCAAAAAATTCTAGTTTAGAAGGAATATGAGTACAATATTATGACAATTACGTATTTGTATTGTCATACTGAAGTAGGAATGATGAGTCGACACTTATTATCTATCTGTATTCTTGGTTGTTTGTTCAAATTAGAGACTTATGTGGCTGCTAATTTGCCCTTACTTACTTATGTGTTTTGAGTTTGATTACAATTGTAGCTTAGAATAAAACATAAACAAACATTATAATTATGTTAGGATTTTTTTGACAATAACCATCTTATAAAACCAACTTTTTCTAAATAACCACCTTCTATCAACTTTTGTTTAAATAACTACCTTATATCCCCAAAAAAATTAAAATCACAACCACTTGATAGTTTTCGTCCATCAAAACATTAGTGGGGAAGAAACAAGGGATGAAGGTTCTTCACTTATATTTAGGAGTGTGCAGTTTCGGACCGGGCCGACAAAAAACCGAACCGGGATGGGACGGGACCGGACGGGACGGGACCGGTGGCTGCCGGTCCGTTCCCCGATCCTCAAAATTTTGGAATCCAGTTTTCCAGTCCGGTCTAAAATCGAATTTTCCCGGTCCGGAACGGAAAAACCGGTTACTTTAAAAAATGTTTTTTTAAATTATTTTTATACAAAAGTTTCATTAAATTTTCAACCAACTTATATTAAAATTATGAGATTATATTAAAATTATTAATATGAAAGTATCATGAAAGGAGGTTAAAATAGTTCATGTATTAGTATTAGGAAGAAGAATAAGATTATACTTCAGAGAAGGAAAGAAACAAAAAAAAAGGAAAAAAATTGCAAAAAATCACAAATTCCGGTCCAAAAACGGATCCGGAACGGGATCGGAAAAAATATGTGATTATGGTTCCGGTCCAAACCGGTTCCGGTCCAGTCCGGACCGGTTTTGGACCGGTGCAGAGCCCTACTTATATTTACCTTTTTCGTTTGTTTGTCAATATTGTTGTACTTGTAATTTGACTTTAGGTTAGGTTGTGGAAGTATGAACAACAATCCTAATTAAAAATATTAATTAAAAGTTAGGTTGAAGGTTTAGATGAAGGTTAGGAAAGCAACGCTAAACAATAAAAAAAAATGGTTGTTGTAGATTCGACTAGACCTCCCTAGTAAGAATCCTAATTAATCTTAGGTGAATTTGATAATTTTGTTTCTTGTTCTTCCTTTATTATACGCGAGAGTGGAAGAAGAACATTTGGAGGGAATTATTTTAGGAAAACAGTTTTTAAGCGCTACTAACGTTTTATTGGACGGAAACTATTAGCTAACCAATCCGCAACACGATTGAACTTATGATAACCTTTAAAATATGTTGCACTTCTTAGGCTATGTTCTTTTGGATTGAACTTAACTGAACTGAACTTAATTTGTCTGAATTGTACTGAACTGAACTGAACTGTAGTGAATTGAATTAAAATTGTGAGAGGAAACTAACTGAATTTTCGTGAATTGAGTTTTTCTAAACTGAACTGAATTTGTCTGAACGGAACTGAATTTTATTTCATTGAGTCTAAAAGAACATAACCCTAGTCACAACTCACATGAATGATAAATCTAATTTTTTAGATGATGCCACGCTATAACAATGAATAAAATAGCAACACGTCCAAGCAAATACTACACGTTTAACGTTTTTTTTTGTGATTTTATCTAGATTAGGGTAGATCTCAAAATTTAGGGAGGTCCAAAATTCCAAATACCGACAAATCAATGGCTCTTCTGCTTCAACAAACACAACCTCTGTTGTTGCTGACTTGCTGGCGTAATTTTTACAGCTTCTAAATATACACAAGTAGTAAATTTTACTACATTACCAAACTTACAATTATTAATTATATTATTTTACATTTTGTCGATCCAATTTCAACTAAAAGATTGTTTGTTGTCAAAATTTAAAAAAAACCCCTCTTTTATATATTTGCCCAAAATTAGTTTGTTCATAATTTTAGTGCTTTTGTTTCTTAATTCTTTTTCTCTCCCATATCTTCGATTTCTTCGCAATTCGATCGTTGTTTCGATCGAGAGAGATTTTGGGAAGATCTGCGAATTTAGGGATTGAATCGATTGGAATCAGAAATCCCATCAATTTTGAAGTTCGAATTGCAATTTGGCGGTTCTGGGTTGTTGTAAATCAGATGATTTTGTTTGACCTAATTGGATCAGATTTCGTAATTGAAGATCAATTTTAAGATACACCCACTTTTTTTTTCCGCCATTGTTGGTGAGAGGTTTAATGAGATTTGATTGTGTATTTGAGTTGTATAATGTTGAATTAGAGGGGAGAAATTTGGGTGAAAATGGCATCTGCTCAAGTTTTATCTAACCCAGCAGTTTCATCTCGAAAAAAGGATTTGGAAGCTGGTAGACGCAAGGTATGACCTTAATTTTGGGCTTTGATTGTTTACTTTAAGCTTCTTTTTGTAGTTAATACAGAAATCACATTTTTTTTTGTTCTTGTAATTGTTCATTTTGTTGATGTAAGTAGATATAAGTTGGAACCTGATGTTAGTAAGAGCTTAGTCGTCGATTTGTCGTTGGTACGAGATGCATACTGTGAATGATGTAGGTGGATCATGAGTAATGCAGATGAAATTTTGGACTTGGAGAAGATTCTTGATGTGGTGCTTTAATTTGTATAAGGTCAAAAATTTGAAGATAATGTTGAATTATGAATGTTCCATAAGTTAAATTCTTTTGGGAAATCTTCACTTTGAGCTTCCAATTAGAGTGTCTTCCTTTTTGGGCTGGCGTGTTTAGTGTTGGACTTGGCGATCAAATACTGAATGTGGGTGTGTTTGCAGTACTTTTATTGCAGTCATGTAGGTGTTGGAGTAGTTTGGAGAAATTTGCTTAGTGAATGGCATGTGATGTGGCGGTTTGGGTGTCCCTTTATTGTTGGTTTGTTTAGTGAAGAAATGAACCATGGATGGGCAAGATGTCCAGGTTCGATCCCTTTGGAGATGCCAGTCTACGAGGAAGAAAAGAACCTGCTGTTTTGGATGATACTTTGTTATGATTTGATAGTTGACTAGAAATCTAGAGCATGTGATTGTGATGTGGAATATGAAGCTTGCAAACCTTGTTCATATTTTAATTCTGGCTTGAATACAATCTTCATTTGGAGGAGCTGAGGTAGTTAGGCTGTTATAGCAATTTCCGATTATCTCTCCCTCCCTCTCTGTCTCGGTTCTTGGGCTTCTGTTTTGCTTTTGGTGTAGGAATTAGAATCAAGGTTGATTATTGACCTTTTCTCCCCAAATTCTTTAAGTTAATTCCCCAGTTTAATGTCGTCACATAAAGTAGATACCTTTTCATTTCTCCCATGTTTGTGTATCTCTCCAGAGTTGAATGGTAAGTTGCAATGAGATCATTATTAATCGTTTGACAATAAAATGATTAGCTTGGATTTTGGGTGGATGGGATTTGTCTTCTGCTTTAGTTCTGTCCTGATTCTGCTATTGATTGAGTCCGTAACAACAGCTGCCACCACCAGTTGTCTATCTCCTTGCCTCATTTGTGCTGTATGGAGTGTTGTATGCAAACTCATACTAAGAAGTGAAGATTGGCAAGCTTTCTCTGAAATAGGAAATGAATAAAATGGAGTAGCAACTATCATAACAAGAAAAGACAATTTTTAGAAGGTAAATGCAACAATAAATGAACCCATACGAATATGCAGCATTGAAGCTCTGTGGGAGATTGTAACTTGTAAGTGATATTGGCTGTACAAAATAACTACGCTCCTCATCATTGATGTTTTTGAGGTGCATTCTAGATTGCTAGTCCTGCTCTGCCCCCATTTGTATGTGGCTGCCTGTAGGCTTTGGTGTCCTACTCTTATTTGGCCTTTGAATTGGTTAAATTATTGTCTGTCCACTGTGGAATTGGGTGTTGTGAACCCTGATGGATTGTCCTCAGAACATATGGCTGAACAGAGCCAAACCAAGCAAGTGAAATTTTCTGCAGACTCTGTCACCTGTTATTGGGCATTGGGTTGTTTTCATATTATACTTCTTGTTTTTGTTTTCACTTGATTGCTCAGGATTGGAGATTGTTCCTTTTGCTGGGTTAAGTTGGGAACGGCAGGGGAAGACTAACCAGAGAGCTATAATGTCTCATAAATTCATTGCTTTAGTAAAGCATCTCCCAGTTTGGAGTTTGTTTGTAGAGTACATACTATAGTGAACTTGGGCCAACATCACCAAGTTTGTCTATTCGACCTTATGCCTCATTCCTCTTTCACACAACTTCTCTTTTGTCCATTTGTTTCATGACACAACCCCTTTTTTCCCAACAATGGTGACCCAAAATTACTACTCTCCTACCTTTTGAGCTCTGCGATAGCAGCTCAGCAGGGGGTGGGGCATATTTTGGCCCTATTGAAGGCATGGCATGACTTTTGTTGGGGTACCTTTGTGAAGAGGTGAACCAGGGAAAGAGAGGAGAGAGTGTTGGTGCCCCAAGTGAGGGGGCCCGTGCTCTTTAAGACTATTGGGAAATGTTGTAATGCTGTGCTTGATTGAAGTTATTTCCTTTATTGTTACTTCCTGACTTCCTGTATTGTGCTAAACAATCTCGCTAGTTCCTACAACATAATATTTGTATATTAGATTTGAAAATGTTTAAGGATCAATCTGTACAAAATTTTGCACTAATATCTACTGTTTCCTCTAGCTCGAAGAGTTTAGAAAGAAGAAAGCAGCAACAAAAAAGGCAGTATCAACTAGCCAACCCAGTATTGATGATGCTACGCCAAACGAGAAACAAATTTCAGAAAATGGACAAGCATCGTCTCTCAATGCTGCCAGTGCTCTTACTGATGGTAACTCTAATACAGTTGTAGGTGCTTCTGGTTACGACAAATTACGGGCTTTCACTCATCATGATGGGTCTGAATCGGTACCTCATGCACATATTGGTACTCAAAGTGATAATGTCAGTTCACCTGATTTGCTTCAGAAGCTGCCGAATCAAGTGGGAAACAGTCCTGAGATTCCAGGCTTAAAGTACCAAACAGGTTCTGACTTTCAGCCACAAACAGGAGACAATGTTGGTAAATTTGGCACTGATACGGGAAAAGGAAGAGATGCAGAAGTAATGTCATACAGTAGACCCAGTGGTTCTCAAGATTATGCTAATAGTGATTCTCACTCAAATCTGTATGGATTTGATCGAGACTTTAGTTCTGCTGTAAGCTTTCAACAGACAAATGTGAGCACCAATGATGTTGCTGCAGAAGTCTCTACTGATGGACATGTCACCAATGTATTACGTCAGGAGTCTGGTCAGTACAGTAGTTAAGCAGGAACCAAATCTGACAGTTTACAAGTGCTTAATTCTGTGAATGTGTCATGTAACATGTTTTTGCTATTGTTGCAGAATCTATGCACTCGAGTATGAATTTGCCAGCATCTGCGTCAGAGCTTGGTCATAACCATGCAGAGTTGAAGAATAATCTATTTTCTGGGTTGGAGGAAAGAAAGCCTAGTCAGGTAGTGGGGAATTTTGTGGGTTTTGGGAGTCAACAGGCATCTGAATCACATTTGACAGGCTTCAATTCTTATGTTGGTGGCTCTTTGAATGGCCCCTCATATTCAGCCGTGGCTGAATCATATCCCCGAAGAACTTATCCATCTTTCCTTGATTCTCTTAATATTAAAGATTCTTCTGCATCTGGGCGGCTTTTTGTTGAAAAAGACAAGCTCACAAATTCAAAGCTTTCGAGCAGCAATATTGCTGCATCTTCTGCAATTCACACTCCTCCTACAACATCTTCTCCTGCTGAACCACTTCCAACACCAGCATTTTCAAATCCAAGGGATGAACATTTTGGCAATGCATCTTTGGGACTCAATTCATTTGAGCACAGCCTGGAAAGTAAGCTGGAATTCACTTCACAGAAACAAAATGAAGATTTTGCTGCCTTGGAGCAGGTATTTGGCTTTCTGCTATGTGTACCATTCTTTGCAATGTTGCTTGGCCGCTGTGTGTGACTCTCGCGCTTTATCTTGAAATTTTTGTGTTTTCTTGTTTTCTTCTCTGTATAGACAATTATGTTTGTTTGAGTTGGAAAAGCTCCTTGCTTGCACATATATATACACATTTGTGTTTGTATGTACATATACGTATATATGTTCATGTATGTATGTATATATACACTCCATCGCTAATTATTTGTCGCTTTTGCCTTTTGATGTCAAAATTGGACAGTGACATATCTGACGTGATTTTTGTGCTTCAAGAGATATCTATATTTACTATTCCTTTAACTGCAGCACATTGAAGATTTGACGCAAGAGAAGTTCTCTTTGCAACGATCATTGGAGGCTTCTAAGACATTGGCAGAGTCATTGGCTGCTGAGAATTCTTCCTTGACGGAGAGTTATAATCAGCAGGTTGGTGTTGCTTCTCTAGACTGTTTTTCATAGTATTTATTCTTTTTGTCCTTTTTTTTTTTGGGGTGGGGGTGGGAGTATTATTACTGCAATGGCTTTTTGGCATTTGGAACTTTTCACCATGTCTCAAGACTCCCTATCTGCCAACTGGTTAATCAACGTGTGATGTATGCAATCTCTTTCCAGTTCAGAGATATGAATACTTTACTACCACTTGGTGCTGAATGAGAATGATGTGTTTTATTTTTTATTTTTTATTTTCTTGTATATACTTCCTAGTGAGCAAGAAATTCATAGCAGGAATTGTACTTTCAAAAGCTATTGCAATTATCTGCCTCAGTGGGAGATAAACACTGGCAACTTATTCTTCCTTCTGCAGTTTCTTTAAATATATTCTCATGTATGCTATTGTAAAGAACCCAATTATTCTTCTGGTTGAATCTTCTAGAAGCATTTGGGTCCCTCTTCCAGCCTTCCAGGTGTTTTGGGCCATGTAAGGCGCTGTCAGAAGTGGGGTAACTAAGATGGGACTTTGCTTATGATGATCCGGGACCAATAAAATTCCTTTCAAGTCTGATTTCTGGTGGTGGACATAGTGCGTTTGGTTTTTTATATAACAATACATAGTTACTATAGTCATTTTGATGTCTCCTTGGTCTGCGCTCTACATATTTATCCTTTCAAGTTACTACTATCTGTTTGACATAAAGACCCGTGTATGTGATATACAGCTTAAAGTAATTGTCTGCTGGTGTTTGAATTATAGCATTGGCCAATTAATATAATAACCAAACGTGTAGTTTTTCTGTTGAAAGTTGAAACAAAGCGAAACTTGACAGCAGTTTGCTTCTTGGGCAATGGTTGAGCTGGCTATCAAATTAGACCTTGTGTATTGAGATAGGAGGCAAAGTATCAAGTTTGGGATGTTTGCTGAACCCAATTTTTAAAATCTATATCTACCTGTACTGGCAACTCGCTACAAGGTTATGTCAATATCTTTTTGCAGATTTTTTCCTGTTAGTCTCCTTTTGCATGGCATGCTACTATAATCTTCGGTGGACCAACTGTACTGTTGGTAGAGCCATATGTCTTGGTTAAGTGTGATGCCTTTCACGACGTGAAGAGTACTACATTAAGTGCACTATATCTGTTGTCTTGCCCTATAGTTGTCCTCTGACCCCCAAAACTGCCCTATCACAGAATAAGGGAACATGATTCCTCAGACAAATTGTATGTTGGGTTGTTTTCTGTTCAGGGCGGGCCTCATTATATGAAGTGCTGGAGGTTACTTTTGTTGAACTTTCTTTTTTCTTTTTTGTATTTTTGGTTTTGTTTCACAAGTGTTTAGCAACATGCACTTTGGTAGTTGTCAACTAAATTAACTTTCCTTTTTCAGGCAAGCATTGTGAGCCAATTAAAGGCTGAGATGGAAAGGTTGCAAAAGGAAATCAAGGCCCGACTGGTTAGTGTCATCATCATTGTGTGTGGATAATGATTTTATTGGGTGTGGTTAGAGCTGCTGTGCTCTCTGATTTGGTAGTTTGGCATATTTTATCATATAATTTCTTTGACCACTCCCTGTTAAGCTTTATTGCTAAATATAAATTGTTGAGCTTCTATAATGATGCCTAAAGCATTTTAACGGGCAATAACACTAAATAGTAATTGGTTAAAATGGAATTTTTTTTTTGGGAAATGTAACAGTTGATGATGTTTTGATATCTTCAGACACTCTACATATGACGATTCTTAGAGGACGGGAGTGTCCTAACTGGCTAACTCCTAAGTATTCTTTATATCTTTTTTTTTTCCGAAAACCGTGGCTGTATTGATCTCTATCTTGCTGTCAATGGCATATATTTTGTTTTAAGTAAAAGATAAAAGAAGTGCTTGTGAGATGAGATAATAAAGGAAAAAGAATCATATTATGTAATCTCTGTATTAACTATTAAATACATGTTTCTCTTGCTATTAATGAATTGATGCATGTAAACTATCCAATATTCTAGCTGTTTTAATTCTGTCATCTTGGTGCAGTAGGTTGAGCTTGAGGCTATCAAGGCTGAATATATGAATGCACAACTTGAGTGTAATGCAGCTGATGAGCGTGCAAAGCTTTTGGCTTCTGAAGTTATTAGCTTGGAAGAGAAGGTGGTGTTCTTATGTCATCCTCAGTATTTCTTGTGGTCTATTTGACTTTAGTTGCGTCCTCGAAGGCTTGAAATTAAAAAATGAATTGTGTGCGAAACACAAGCACAAACACCCCAAACAAATAAGATCTTGATGAAAAATCAATTCAAATCATTTACTTGGACTAGAAGTTAAGACTACTGGGAAGTTCTTTTAACAGAGAAAGCAGTAGAACTAAAACACTTCCTTGAGTGGGTCTGAACTTTAAATCATGTGTATTCTGAATGTGAATAGAACTAGCTCTTTCAATATTATCTCAATGGACATAGGGATAAGTTATCTATTATTACAATAATCAGTACCTGGTGAGGTGTGTTATACGGCTTACATCTTGACTGACAATGTGTGGTCTTGTGTGGAGTAGAACTTGGCAATTTTGATTCCTGGCCTTTATATATTTGCTTTGGTTTAGTGAGAATGTTGTAACATGCAGAGTCTTCTTCATTAGGTGTAATATTGTACCAACGTAAATCTTTGCAGCATTAGTGGTTGAACTTATGGCAATTGACGAACAGTGCTTTCCATGTTTTTGCTTCATGACTTTTGAAGAATATGTTAAATAAATGACTTATCTGTTTTCTGTTAGATATTAGGTACCTGCATTGACTTTTGATAGTCAGTTATTTCTTGCTGATATATATAGTATCGGGTTTGCCTTGTAATCATATCTTGTAGGCCCTTAGGTTAAGATCTAATGAGCTGAAGTTGGAGAGGGAATTGGAATACTCAAATGCTGAACTTGCTTCCTACAAGTATGGATTCCTCCTCCTGAGTAGTTCTGAAAGCAATGGCATCTACTGTTTTAATGCTGTTTTGCCTGTTCTCTTTTATATGATTTACTATTATGAGTTTGTCTTTAGGGGTCTTCTTTCATCTGCTATATCTATATTCTATATGAAAGTTTAGGGGTCATCTTCGATCTGATTTATTTTTTCACTCCTTGTTATTGTGGTAAGAACATTTGTAACTTTAATTTTATCTATTCTGATTGAGGTCCCAATTGTCTCTAATCTAATACCTGCTCTTTACCCTCACCCTCCTTTTGGGGGGTGTGTAACCTTATCAAAATCTGTTTCCGATTTTGCTTCCAGTATTGATAATTAATCCCTGTAGTTATTGCCTTACTATAGTGTTGTGTTGGCTGATAATTGCACATGGTGTACTAATTCTCTACTAGGCACTGTATTTTCTAAATTTTTTGATATTACCAATGGTTTCTGGATAAGGATCACCTTCATGCCTTTTTATGCAGAATTCTAATTGGTCAACCCTTGACCTTGGCAGACTTCTTTTATTTCCCCACTTTAGACGCTCAAAGTCATAGTATAGGATGCATTGTGTGGAAAGTGTCATTTTAAGTTCTTACACTGAATCTGTAATTGCAGTCAGTTATAGTGTCCCTTATATCATTACTTTTTTTTTATCTTTCTAAAAAAGAAAAGATCAATATTGAATGGAAGAATTTTAAGTGTCTCTTCTTTTGGTGTTGGAGATTTTTAAGTGTCTCAAGGTCATGGTATGTTTTCCCGTAGCTCTCCTATTTCTGTATGGAGTTGACACACTCTTGTTGTCCCTTTTAAGTTTTAACCGAATTCTTATTACAATATCAAAGAACTATTGAGGCTATGTTTGTAGCTTGCATGTATTTGATGGAATGTTTCTTTCTAAAGAGTTCAATGCCTCTATAACTAATGATGACGGGTTGACTGAAGCATGCTGGACTTGTATGTTTTTGTCTCTTTTTTCCTAGTGCACCATTTTTTATGATGTGCTTATGATATATCTTTCCGAAAGTTATCAGCCAGTGACTTTCCTTATGGTGTTGTCCTCCTTGTAAATGACTTTTCTTGTTTTGGTCATGATTCAAAATCTGATATGATTGTTCTTGTCGAGACAGCATCACTTTTGAAGATTGTGACCCCCCTAAATGTCATATTCCACCTATTATAAAGTTTGTTATGGTTGTTCATGCAGGAAGAAAATGTCTAGCCTTGACAAAGAACGTCAAGATCTGCTGCAGACTATTGATGCTTTACAGGAAGGTAAGTGGTTATGAAATTTTACAATTGTTCTTTTAGATATTTTGTCATTCAATTGTTTGGAGCTGAAAAATTTGCTGATTGCTTGCTTTTGCTCTATTTGTATATTTTTCCCTCACCAAAAAAAGTTTGCATTTGTTCTTATATACTCCCTCCGTTTATTTTAATTGCTACATTGTCCTTAAATGGTTGTTTCCTTTTAATTGCTACATTGTTTAAACTTTCCTTATTTGGGGTATTTGGCCCACCAAAAAGTTATACTTTTATATTTGTTTTTCTCTTTTTCCACCAAAAAGTACTATTTTTTCACTTTTCCCCATTATTTTACATTAAATGGGTCATAAAGTACCCTCCAAAAGCTTGAACACATTGCCTAAACTCTTGTGCAAAAAACACAATGTAGCAATTGAAAAAAAAACGGAGGTAGTATCTGATAAAAAAAGTATGGTCAAATTTAGAATATGAATTGTGCAAAAGTCAAAGTGTTGCAATTAAAAGGGATCGGAGGAAGTAAGTGTTGCATTATCAAGTATGTTATTGCCCAAGCCTGGGCCAATAGCTGTTATAGATGTATCATCTGTTAGGGAGAGACTGGCAGTTCTCTATTTCCTGTTATTTTGTAAATAACAATGGTGAGAGATAAGATCCTGCCTTTGTATGAGCTATCATTGCTCCTATACCCTGAGTGACACTGTACCATTCGTTTGCAACCTTGATCTCTTTGGTTCTTTAGTGTTTGGACTGGGCTTTATCTGATTTTGAACTTTTTATCTATGCAGAAAAGAAGTTGCTGCAGTCTAAAATACGGGGAGCTTCTGTTAGCGGAATTTCAATTGATTCGAATAAGGGACGTGGAAATAAAGATGCTTCAACTTCTACTAATGATTTAGGTATTTGTTATCCTAATCCTCTTTGTTGGCATAATTCAATTTAAAGAATTTTTGTAGTTTGGAGATGGTAACATTTACATTATTGAAGCTAGTTAGAGATTTTGATTTATATGGATTGTGAAGATTAATCGCGGAAAGCTAACTAATTAGCAAGACAAGGGTTATTGGTGACATACAAGAGCTGAGTCTTGCAGCAAGATAAGCATAATTAATTTGTCACTTGGCTGCATGGAGGTTCTTTTGTATATGTCAGCTGATACAAGTTGTAACCTTTTTGTGTCTTCATGTTCCTTGGTGTTGTATTTTTGTCTTGTCCCTAGTTTTCCTGTAGCTTCTTATATACACAGGATTTTGTTGTTCTATTCAGTAACATTTATATATATTGTTGAGGGTTAGTTGGCATGGTGTTTGCAGTTTTGCACGACACACCCCGTTTTGGATGTGCTTCTTTCCCCTGCCCACTTTTCTAGCTTTTATTACTCTTTTGCTGCATATATAATCTGATTTATGCCTCAAATGCTCAACTACTGTTGTTTATAGCTTTGGAATTAGATGCCTGCATTGATGGCTTATCCTGCCTTTTTTTGTAGGCCCTGAGGCTCCAGGAGATAACTCTGAACAAGCTTCATCAAACATGCAAATACTTGATGATATAGACAACTTGCTACTTGTACAAAATAGTTTCGATGGTCATGAAGATTTTGCTATGAGTATTCCTCCGGACCAAGCGCAAATGATAGAAAATATCAATTCACTAATTGCTGAGGTAGATGATTGATTTTGTTTATGTTTTTTTTTTCTTTTTGTGCTAAAAATCTTGTATAAGCTAAATGTAGGAGTTTTGGCTGCAGATAACGTCTGAGAAAGAGGAGTTGATGCAAGCTTTGATTTCTGAAGTTTCAACAAGTACGAAGTTGAAGGTATTTAGATCTTAAATGGAGTTTATTTATTTTATTGTTTTTGCCCGACCTACATATAATATATACTTCCTCCGTTTTTTTTTAATTGCAGCATTTGGTTTGGGCACAAAAAAGAAGAAAATAGGAAAGGGAGTTAAAATGGATATAAATGCCCTTAATTACTATGGGTAGGTTGGATAATTAAATGGGATGGATGGGTAAGTCAAGAGAGGGTAGGAAGGTAAACGTGGTCCGAAAAGTTTACCATAATAGGAAATGGTGCAACTAAGAAGAAACAGACCATAAAAGAAAAGTGGTGCAATTAAAAAACAGAGGAAGTATATATTTTCTCAACCATTGGTTTATATTTATATTTTATTGTTTGTGCTCGACCTATATATTATACTCCCTCGGTCCCAAAATATAGTGCTTGATTCTCTTTTTCCACGGGAATTAAGGTAGGTAAAATCTAAAAGGAATATAAAGAGCTTTTGTTTATTTGAATAAAAAAGAATGAAACATTAAATAGGTACAACCAATGAGAGTGAATGATGGGGATCAACGAATCTTTATTTTTTGAAAAAAAGGGTCAAATATGTCATATTTTATCTAATAACATTAAATGTGGGTACAATTTTCCATGATAAAATGAGGATATGAGAGGAGTTATTTTTTTCAATGAGAATATATTGGGGAAAAAGGATGTTTCTAAATAGAAACAAACACTATATTTTGGGACACCCGAAATGGAAATCAAGCACTATATCTTGGGACGGAGGGATATATATAACATTTGAATGAGAAAGAGAAAGTCAAAAGGGTGAATTCTAAGGACTTAAATGGTTCGGTAGTTTGACGAAGGATGGCTGCTGATTGTGTAGATGTGTGCATTGATAATCTGATTGTTGAAGGCTTCTCGCATCTAAAGTACTCTTCCTCTCTTCTCTCTATCCTCTCTGTGTCTCTCTCTTTCTCTCTTCCATAGGGTGTCTAGATCTTGAGTTGGTAATCTTTGTTTTAGATGGAGTGCAAGAGGATGGTGAGCATATCAAGTAATGGATTGGAGACACAGGAAGGAAGAGACTAGAGAGAGAGAGAGAGAGAGAGCAAGAGAGAGAGAGAGAGAGAGAGAGAGAGACAGACAGACAGACAGACAAACAGACTGAGTCAGGCTGTAACCTCCAAGTAAAAATGTTAGAATCAATTTATATAACTTTGTATAGCCTTTGATGGGCCCCACCTAACTCTAGCTATTGCCCTCCCTGCCTCAAAAGCAGATTTGGAGCAATCAGCGAAAAAACTTATAACAGGCTGTAACCTCCGAGTTGAAAATATTGAAATCAGTTTATATAAGTTTGTACATTAGATGATTAACATGAGTCACACATGCATTTTGACATAGTTCATTGATGTATAGACTATTCTGCATTATTTGTGTGCATAATATGTTACTTTTGATTTGAAGGAATTGAACAAGGAGCTATCTCAGAAACTTGAAGTTCAGACTCAGAGGCTAGAGCTATTGACTGCTCAAAGCATGGCAAATGAGAATATTGCTATCAAACAGCCTACTGCATCTCTTGTTGTACGGGAAAGTGTTGCTTATGCAGATGAAGGCGATGAGGTAATTCTTTTGTTCTCGTTTTACTTGTTTGGTCATGAGAAAGGGAAGCTTTTTTGGGTTGGAGAGCTTGAATTATGGTTATTGTCTTGATGATTGTCTTTCAATCTTCAATTTCTAATGTACTCTCTCCATTCCAATTTTTTTGCTTGTTATCCCTTTTTGAGGTACTTGAAATTTTTGCATACTCTCTTTATGTATCTTGAACAATTTTTTTTTCTTCTATTATACCCTTTGTAGTTGTGATTACCATAAATACAATATGTGAAGAACATTGTAACTTAAGGTTCATGATGATGTTAAGGTTAAGGGAAGAAGTCCCCTCTGTTCTGGTTTTGTTTTGTTTCGACAGATCTCTGGATTCTCATGTTTTTTCAACCATGCAAACATATGGTGGTAGTGGGAGTAAATGTTTAAATGATTTAATGATGTGGTTAGAAACAATTCAAATTTCAGCCAGGGCTATAAATTGTGGATGGGATTCATTTTTTTCTCAAAGTTTTCTTTTTGAATTGCATTGCAGACATGTTAAATTGGGTACTGTGTAGACCTTTTTTGGAGATGGACAAATATAAGGGGGCGTTTGGTTAGAAGAGAGGAAAGGGAAAGGAATCAAGAAAGGGTTAAGTAAGAAAAGGAACCCAAAACCCCTTAAATTTCCTTTACGTTTGGTTTGAGAGGAGGAAGGGAATCAAAGTCTCAAACTGAAAATTGTATTTTTCCTACCCTAGATTCCCACGTAGCCCTCCACCTTGTCAAACACCGTGTGTGCAGCCCCCTCCCCCGTCCACCGCAATTTATACAGCCTTCCACAACTGTCCACCGCCATGTGGGGCAGCCCTCCACACCGCCTTCAAAAGCAGCCAAGCAAAGAGGCTCTAATGGTCGAATTTGACCATGAAAATTCCAGATCTGGAGTTTTCATGGTCGAATTTGACCATCTAAAGCCACAATTCATGAGTTCAAAAGTTTTCTTTTTTCACTATCGTTTTCGAGTTGTCTTCTTTGATATTTTTTTTGGAATTTGGTGGGATTTTCTATTCACTGAGGTTTGTGGGTCGGTGTTTGCTTGGCGCCGGTAGGGTGGAGTGGTTGGTTCTTTTCTCTTCAGATCGGTGGTGGGGTGGTGGTTGTGTGGGATTGGGTTAGGCTGGTACAGTGGTACTCCTGCTAGGGTGGTGGTTGTGGGCTAGTTGGGTCTGGTGTCGCTGGGGCCTGTGGGGGACGGCTGGTTGGGTGGTGGTGTGGACGGTGGGGTAGAGATGGTGGGGTGGTGGTGGTCAAGCTTTGTCAAGGTGGTTATGGTGTAGAGGGAAATGGGGGAATCCAAAACCTTGGGGTGGGAATCCAAAACCTTGGCCGTGGGGGTGGGTAATCAATCTAAGAGAAGTTTGGGGGTGACTGATTCTGAGATAGAGGGGGGGGGAAGGGAATTGAAAAAACATCCAAACAAGCAACATAAAAGGGAAACGACCTTTCCCATTCTTGTAAAACCCTAAGTTCTGATTTTAAGCACCTGGCTGTCTTCCATTTTTCTCCATTTCCGCCCTTCTGTTACTGTCCTTCACTTATTAGCACGAGTATACGAGGTACTGGATATTTTAACAAATGCTGGATGTCCTATGATGAAAATTGTACAATTTTTACAGTTGTTGAAGAGGCATGTTTCCTCGGGTATTTGCATATTTTTGCCATTCGATGCCCACTTTACGTTATCCCATGCTGCAGATGTTTTAGTTGGCTGTAACACCTCATCCTCGCCCTCCTTTACTATGGACCTACCACAGACGTGGCAAAAGGGGCGCACATGGGGGGAACGTGGAATAACAGTCACATGGGAGGAACCTGGGAGGAAGGCAGGGAATGTCAGGGGATTTTCTGCCATCACAGAAATACAGGAGCTGTAGGTGAGGTGTCCTAGACAGGTGTCAATTAAATGAAAGCTGTTAGCAGCTATAAGAAAGGGAGAGAGGGAAGGGTTAAGGCATCCAGAAATTGAGTGATTATTTAGAGTCATTAGGAGAGATCTGGGCCTCTCGAAAGCCTAGAACTTATCTTGTAATTTGCTTATTTCCATTAATCAGAAAACCCCTCAGTTGTGTTAGCTACCATTTCTAAGTTTTCTTACTCTACTGTTATTCCATTGTTGTGAGTGTGTGAGTGCAGGTACCAATCTGTTACAACTTGGTATCAGAGCGTGATCCATGGCACCGGCAACCACCGCCCAGAACGCACAAAGAATGGATAAGCTTGAAGAGGAAGTAGCAGCCCTCAAAAGCTCCATGGCGGAAGAAATAGCTTCGGCAGTGTCAAAGGCTGCTTCTGAGATGCAAACTGCTATCACCAACCAAGTAATCGCAAGTATGGATTTATCCATACAGAGATTAGAAGGCAGGATCGAACGTTCTAGAGAAACCCAGGAGGGTATGATAACAAAAATCCGTTCGGATCAGACTAAGTTCCGAGAAGAGATGAAGAGTGCAATGAACACACGACGGACATCTCAGAGAGTGGGTCAAGAGGGAGATGAGGATGAACAAGGTGAAGGGTTTATGCGAGATGGGTTTAGACCGTTCACCCAAGGAGGACGAAGGGGGGAAGAGGAGCTATCATTTGCTGAAAACCCGGATGGAGGGGGAGTGTTCATAGTCAACCCTAGTGGTGGAGGATCTGGCGGTGGTCCAGGAGGACAATATCGGAACGGCGAAAACGGCGGAATAGGGTGGACAACAAGGGGCGAAAATGGGGGAGGTTCAGGGTGGAACGCCTTCGGTGGAGGATGGGAAGGAAATGCAAGGGCTAATGGAGGTAATGGCGGGGGAAGCACAGGCCACGGCGACCGAGGAGGTGGAGTAGGTTGGACTGACCCTACGGGCAATAGAGATGACAGAGGGGAAAATCACGGAAGATACGGCGGAGGAAACGGAGATGGTGGAGGAAGTTCCGGTTGGGGAGGCCACGGAGGAGGCAACAGGAGGTTCTGAAAGCTCGATATGCCCGTGTTCGATGGCCAAGAGCCCGACGACTGGGTAGTCAAGGCGGAGCGTTACTTCAACTTCTACTACTTGAATGAGGACGAGAAAATGGAAGCAGCTGTGGTTGGGCTAGAAGGAGACGCCCTCTCTTGGTACAACTGGGAGCACCGTCGCCGTCCGATTCGCCGGTGGCCGGAACTCCGAGAGCTCGTGTTACAGCAATTCCGGCCGTCTAATTCCGGATCCCTCTACGAGCAATGGCTCGCCGTTAAACAGGAGGACACCGTTCTCAACTATCGTCGCCAGTTTATTAAACTCGCCGCCCCATTGGACCGAGTTCCAGAAAGGATCTTGTTGGGTCAATTCCTTCATGGGCTTAAGGATGATGTAAAAGCTGAGGTAAGACAAATGGGCCCACTCACATTAGAACAAGCTATGGAACAGGCTTCTCGGGTGGCAGAGAAGTTACGGGTTACCAAAGGGGCCAAGACTTTTTATTCCTCGGGCCCAATAGGAGGAAATACTTGGGGAAGTCAGCCCAAAGGGGGAGTTCTTAACCCTTCAAACATTCAGACCCAAAACCTACCACCCAAAACTTGGAACCAATTCAGCTCACCTACCCACAATACGACACTACCCTTCTCTCAACCAAAACCGGTCAGAGAAGTAAGGCGGCTCACCGACCGCGAGTGGCAAGAAAAGAAAGAAAAAGGGTTGTGTTTCCGGTGCGACGACAAATGGTCCGTCGGGCACCGGTGTCGGAAGGAGCTTAGTGTGTTAGTGACTTACGAGGAAGATGAAGAAGAGGGGAACGACGTGGAAGAGCTTGAGGATGAAGCCTCGCATACCGGAGCACCACCACCTGAGGTGTCGCTCAACTCGGTGGTGGGACTGACCAATCCAAAGACTATGAAATTATTGGGAAGGGTGCAAGGGGCGACGGTGGTGGTGATGATCGACCCCGGAGCAACCCATAATTTCATTTCACTTGAAACCGTGGAGAAATTGGGCATTCCTATCACAAATTCTCGAAGTTTCGGGGTGTCTCTTGGTAACGGTGATTCCATCCAAGGTGTGGGGGAATGTAAGGAGGTCCGGTTGCAACTAGAGAGCCTCGAAATTCAGGAGGATTTCTTGCCTCTTAAGTTGGGAAATTCCGACTTAATTCTTGGAGTGCAGTGGTTAGAGAAATTGGGCTCGGTAGTCACCAATTGGAAAGAACAAACAATGAAATTTAGGCTCGGGGAGAAGGAAGTAGAGCTCCAAGGAGACCCATCTTTAGCCCGATCTTGCATTTCCCTAAAAGCAATGATTCGGACCTTGAGAAAAGAGGGAGGAGGGGTATTGATTGAGTTTGGGCAGATGTGGAATGGAGTAACTGACACCGAGAATTGGCAAGGGCCAACAGTGGAGATACCTCCCTTTTTACAGGATGTGATGGCTCAGTTTCAGGGAGTTTTTAAGTCACCCTCAGGGTGCCTCCACCCCGAGGGCATGAGCACCAAATCGTACTGAAGCAAGGCAGTGATCCTGTGGGGGTAAGGCCTTATAGGTACCCTCAGTACCAAAAGGATGAAATAGAGCGGTTGATCAGAGAGATGCTTGAGGCAGGGTCGCAGGGATAATTAGACCCTCGAGCAGCCCCTTCTCGAGCCCGGTACTCCTTGTCCGCAAGAAAGACGGGTCGTGGCGGTTCTGCGTAGACTACCGCGCTCTCAACAAAGAAACCATTCCGGACAAATATCCCATTCCTGTGATTGAGGAATTGTTGGATGAACTGCATGGGTCCAAGATCTTTACAAAATTGGACCTCAAATCCGGATATCATCAAATCCTACTTAAACCGGAAGATGCTCACAAGACCGCTTTCCGAACTCATGAGGGGCACTATGAGTTCTTAGTAATGCCGTTTGGCCTCACCAATGCACCGGCGACATTTCAATCGCTTATGAATGAGGTATTTCGGCCATTCCTTCGTAAATTTGTTCTTGTGTTTTTCGATGACATTTTAATATATAGCACAAGCAAGGAAGAACATGTGAGTCATTTGACAATGGTCCTCCAAACATTGGAGGAGAATCAGCTATTTGTGAACCTAAAAAAGTGTGAAATAGGACTGCCTGAGGTAGCTTATTTAGGACACAAAGTATCAGCAAGGGGGGTGGCCGCAGGCTACTACAGAAAATTCGTAGCCCGATACGCACAAATTGCACACCCCCTTACGGCTCAACTTAAGAAAGATTGCTTCGGATGGTCTAAGGAAGCACAGGAGGCATTTGAAGCGTTGAAGGAGGCTATGACCAAGACTCCGGTCCTCGCCCTTCCCAACTTCAAACTTCCCTTTATTTTGGAAACCGATGCATCGGGGTATGGAGTGGGGGCTGTCCTCATGCAAGAACAACATCCTATAGCTTTCTATAGCAAGCTCTTAGGGCCACGAGCACAAGCTAAATCGGTGTATGAAAAGGAATTGATGGCGATGTGTCTAGCCATCCAAAAATGGAGACACTATCTTCTTGGTAGACATTTCATAGTCCGCACCGACCAACAAAGTTTGAGGTTTATCATGCAACAGAGGGAAGTGGGGGCACAATACCAAAGGTGGGTAAGTAAACTTATGGGGTTGGATTTTGAGATACAATATAAACCCGGAGCCTCCAACCGGGTAGCCGATGCTTTGTCCCGAAAGAATCAAGGGGAGGTTGAATTCGGGGCAGCATTATGTACCCAAGGGGTGGATTGGGCAGAGCTCCATCGAGAGATAGAGCAAGACCACACTTTGAAGAAAATGAAGGCTGAATTACAGGAGGATGAAAGCGCACACACCCACTACTACCTGGTAGAAGGAAGACTAATGTACAAAGGGCGCATGGTAATTCCCAAAAACTCAGCACTCATTCCTCAGTTAATGGAGGAGTGCCATGACTCTCCAGTTGGGGGCCACTCGGGAGAGCTAAAGACATACCTCAGACTAGCTGCAAATTGGTTCTGGGTAGGGATGCGAAAAGATGTAACAACTTATGTGATGAGATGCACCGTGTGTCAACAATTTAAATCCACCAATCTCAGTCCAAGCGGCCTTTTGCAACCCCAACCCCTACCTATGTTGGTCTGGGAAGAGGTGACAATGGATTTCATTGAAGGCTTACCAAGGTCCAAGAGCTTCGATACGGTGCTAGTGGTTGTGGACCGCTTAACCAAGTACGCCCATTTCTTACCCTTGAAGCATCCCTTTACTGCTGTGACTGTTGCCGGACTCTTCATTAGAGAGATAGTTCGTTTGCACGGGTTTCCTTCCTCGATTGTGTCGGATCGTGACCGCATATTCATGAGTATATTTTGGAGGGAGTTGTTCCGTCTACAAGGCACCAAACTGAAGCGTAGTACGGCATATCACCCACAAACGGATGGACAATCCGAAGTGGTAAACAAGTGCTTGGAAACTTACCTCCGATGTTTCACTTCTGGGCAGCCGAGGAATTGGAGCTCATGGGTGCATTGGGCAGAATTCTGGTACAATTCTTCACCACATTTATCCACGAAGGTTAGTCCCTTCAAAGCATTATATGGGCGAGACCCACCGCATTTACTTCGCTTGGGGAGAGGGCATACGGCTGTGGATAGCTTGGAAAGCATGCTGTTAGAACGAGAGGCCATTTTAGACGACTTGAGGTTCAACTTGGTGAAAGCACAACAGCGTATGACTAAATACGCAAACCAGAGGCGCAGAGAAGAAGTGTTTGAAGTAGGAGAGCAGGTGTTCCTTAAACTACAGCCATACCGACAGCAGACATTGGCTAAACGCCCCTTTGAGAAACTTGCTGCACGTTTCTATGGGCCATTCACTATACTCCAGCGCATCGGGAAGGTGGCATACAAACTAGATTTACCAGCCCATAGCAAGATACATCCCGTTTTTCACGTCTCCCAATTGAAGAAAGTGGTGGGAACTGCCAAAGCAATATGTGAGCTACCCACACTCATTTCACCTGATCTGGAATGGGCTTCTGATCCCGAAGAGTTGTTGGATGTGCGTACTAGTGGTCCTCCATCGGCCCCCAAGACCGAAGTACTTATCAAATGGCGACAATCCTCAGCATTGGAAGCTACTTGGGAAGAGTTCCATTCAATCCAACAACGTTTCCCTCACTTCCACCTTGAGGACAAGGTGAGTGTTTGGGACCGGGGTAATGTAACACCTCATCCTCGCCCTCCTTTACTATGGACCTACCACAGACGTGGCAAAAGGGGCGCACATGGGGGGAACGTGGAATAACAGTCACATGGGAGGAACCTGGGAGGAAGGCAGGGAATGTCAGGGGATTTTCTGCCATCACAGAAATACAGGAGCTGTAGGTGAGGTGTCCTAGACAGGTGTCAATTAAATGAAAGCTGTTAGCAGCTATAAGAAAGGGAGAGAGGGAAGGGTTAAGGCATCCAGAAATTGAGTGATTATTTAGAGTCATTAGGAGAGATCTGGGCCTCTCGAAAGCCTAGAACTTATCTTGTAATTTGCTTATTTCCATTAATCAGAAAACTCCTCAGTTCTGTTAGCTACCATTTCTGAGTTTTCTTACTCTACTGTTATTCCATTGTTGTGAGTGTGTGAGTGCAGGTACCAATCTGTTACATTGGCCTTCAAGATGTGCTGTTAGCTGTCAACTACACTTAACTTCTCTTCCATTTTTCCATTTCCTGACTCTCTTCCGGGTCTCTTCAAAGTGAAGTTTAGTGGAGTCTAATTAAATTAAAATTGTGAGAGTGAGAGCAGATAAATAAAGTGAAATAGTGACAATTTGGTGATAAAGTAGTTTGAGGTTCTTTTAATATTGTTGGTAGTATAATCACGAGGATCACAATAGTTTATTGGTAGCTTATTTCGTCACTCAGGACACCTGAATTTTGCTTAACTAAGTGGGCATTGAATCTGTAACTTACTGAGTTGCTGGTACTTTTTGGTATCTGAAAAACTTATTTTTCCTGAAACTTATTTTTTTTTTTTGACAACGAGTGAAACTTATTTTTTAGGTGAAGAAAACATACCCTTAATTGTATAGTTTTTCCTTTCATATTTTGGCATGTACTCGTACTAGGTCTTGAGGAAGTTCTTTCTTCTTGTTCCAACACAATCACACATTTCTCAGATTTTTTTTATGAATATTTTTGCTTAACATTAGATAACATCCTTTTGTGGTGGTTAGGATCACCGTTAACCACCACATCCCTAGTCCCTACTATTATTCGATGAAGATTATCTTAACGTTTTACTTCTTTTATCAGGTGGTGGAACGAGTGCTAGGGTGGATAATGAAGCTATTTCCCGGAGGACCGTCAAAGCGAAGGACCAGCAGACTCTAAGTTGAGGACAAAGCTCATATTATTCGTCAAACCATCCTCTGAAGTCTGTAGTCGCATTTTGAGGCTAGAGTAGAGGATAAGTACTGTATATCATGTGTGCGACACATTTTGTTTATTCTTTTCAGTTTACGGAAGAAATTAAAAATGAGCCACATTTTCGTAGTCAGTAGATTGTTTGGGAAATCCAAATACCATTTATTTTGATACAAGACAATAAATATATCTTTTCCTAAATGTTTTCAGGATATGTCTTCGTATTTTGGTGTCTGGCTGAAAGCGTGTTAGCCACCAGATATACTGAAAAGGGAATTTTATGTTGTACAAGCGTTTTGAATTAGCTTGTCGTTCCTTTTTCGTTGTAATTTTTTTTATCATTGAAGGGTTTTTTTTTGAAGGAATCATTGAAGGGTTTTATAGAACTTTGAATTAATATTGCGCACACAATATTTTTGCTAGATTATGAATATAACATCTACGATAATATAATGATAAATATTAGGAAAATTGCATAAGAATAATCTCATAATATTTCCAATAATAAGTTATTCGATTATGATCTTAAAGGAAAATTGCATAAGAATAATCTCATAATAATTCCAATAATGAGTTATTCTATTATGATCTTAAGAATGAGGATGTCTTCTCAAAATAATCATAAACCTAAAAATGCACATTTAGAAACCCAAATGATAACGTGTTAAATTTGATTAGGTAGAGGAAAGAACAAGAGAACGGAAGAATAAAAAATTGAAAAGACAACAAAACATAATTTGTTAAACAAGTTATTGATCACTTGAGATTAGATTTTTTTAGGGGTTCACTTGAGATTAGTTTGGTATATTATATTACCTCCGTTGCTTTTTAATCTACACACTTTTCTTTTCGGGCTGTTCCTTTTTAATGATTACACTGTTACTTTAGTCATATAAGGTAAAATGTCCCATCATTATTCCCCACTTTAGTCCCTCATGTGGTCCCTCACCAAATAAATTAACCCATTTAAAACCCCCCACCTACCCCATTTGTCTCTCTCCTCTATTTTTTTATCTACTTTTGTACTTTTACCCCCCTTCATAATTTCTCTCCCATCTCTCCTACTTTTTTACTTTTGCCTTGGTTCTAATGAAAAGCAAAGTGTGTAAATTATTTAGGAACGGATGTAGTATTACCTTATATTTAGTTCAGTGTGTAAAACCATGAGAGAGTCTAGAGAGATAAACCAAAACCAAATCCACAACCAAAACAATGGAGGCCAATGGATGACTGTAACGAGGAAGAAACCAAAACCAAAACACTCTCTTCTTTGCTAAAACATGTTTTGTCAACCATCTCCCCTCAATCATCACCATCTCAGACATAGCACAAATATTTCGAATCCATGGAGCGATTGCAGACATAACCATACCAAACAAACAGAAACATCCAAAACGCAAATTCGCCTTTGTGCAATTCCAGTACCCACAATCTCTTGTTACTGCAGTAAGAGACGAGAACGGAAAGAAAGTGGGAGACTCGAGAATCACTGTGTATCCAGCAAAATATGATAAACCTCAAGCATCATTCATAAGACCAAGTCCCCTCACACAAAACCAACCCCCAACGAACACCAAACAAAATCAACAGAACCCAAAACAATACAAAAGCTACTCAAGAGACAATAGATCATACAAAGAAGCAGCAAACCCAGCCCAAACCAGAAAAAATCTGCCGAAAACCCACACCCACAAAAAAAGAATTCGCAAAAAACCCCCCTAGAATTTGACCCATGCAAAACCAAACTAATCACCTCACCTTTTGAAGAACTCATTCCAATGAATGAAACCACCACCCCTAAACCCTCAAATCACAGAATCATGTGCTCAAGAGCACTAGGAGAAGACACGGAGAGAGTTCGCAAATCCTTCACTGCAATAGAAATTGATGGTGATTGTGCAGCAGCTTTGGAAGGCAAAAGAAGTGAAGAAAACACTGACATGCTACAAAGGAGTGTCATTACCATAACGACATCATCCCATTCGCCTGAGGTAACACTAGAACACATCTTATCAGAGGGAGTCAATTGTCTCACAATAAAATCCATGGGTGGAATTCAACACCTCATTACTTTTGACACACTTGAAGACAAAAAATCAATCCTTGAAAGCAAATTGCTAGATAGGTGGTACATGTGTCCAAAAAATGTCAATAGCCTTAGTGCTTCATTATGGAGAGAGACATGGGTTAACATATATGGAGTTCCTCTAATTGGCTGGAGTTACGAAAAAATTTTCAACATTGGATGTGTTCTAGGAAGAGTCATTTCAGTCAATTATAAAAGCCTAGATTGTGCTAAAGTACTAATCATCACTGACTGTCTTTTTGACATTAACACAAAAATAACCATGTGCATAGAAGGGAGGAATTATTCCATATATATATCTGAAATACAGCAGTATTGGAGCCAAGCACTGGTTACAAGGAAAGAGAATCAGAATGTCAGCAAAGATGATGATGAATCAGACGAGCAAAAATCTCCATCTCCAAGTAAGTCTCCTCATGACGTCATTAAAATGTCAGAAGATGAAAAGGCAAAAAACGTCCTCTCAAATGATAACTCAATGAGTGCCAACAAAGAGCCAATGGCAAAATGTGCCAATCATTATTGTGAACAACCTTTGTCCCAGGTCAGTCCAATCAATACTTTAAAGATATTGGGTGACTCAACCCAAGTCTGTGAGTTCCAAGACACCTTGCAACATCCGCTGAATTCCAACAATCATGAGTCAGAAGCACCAAGTCAAGACAAAACAAACTCCATCTGCCACAATTCAACCACCCAATCTGAAAAAAACCCACTCACACCCCAAGCCCACAAAAAAAACCATCACAAAAAAAGTCCTGCCAAAAAAAGCCCACAACTCAAAACACAAATTCAAAAACCTCCTTGCTCGCCAATCCAAACTCACAACAAATTCGAACCCTTTCTCAGGCCCAATAAATCCAAATCTGTATCCTCCTCATCTTTGGGCTCCTCATCAGGATCAGGGCCACTTTTCCCACCAGGATTTGAAGACACAATCCCCACTCAAACCAAAATAGAACAAGAAAACAAAAGAAAGAAAAAGATGGAGAAAAAAAGAAAGCTAAAAGCACTCTCATCCTCAGGAAATAACCTGACCTCACGTCACACCACCATTCAACGTCAGTCGAGCTTCTCTCTCAATGACATTCAAGCAGAGGATGTAATTAACATGGCCAACACTTTAGGCTTCACTTTCAGCGGCACAACTTCAGAACTCAAGATGAGAATTGAAAATGTTCTCTTCAATCAGAGGCAAAACTGGGATGTCAATCACTCATAAGCCTCGACTCACACTTCTCATCACAGATTGTTAATAATGTCTATTCTATCATGGAATATACGTGGGCTCAATGCCGAGCAAAAAAAAAGTGCTCTCGAAGGCTAATCCTATCTCATGACCCATCTTTTGTATTTATACGAGGAGACGAAAATGGAGAGCATCGATTCAAAAACATTCGAACTCGTTGGAAATCGGATGAAGTTGATTTTCTCTTGACCCTTCCATAGGGAATTCGGGAGGAATATTATCCTTGTGGGTCAAATCCACATTCACAATGAACTCTAACATGGTGACACGACACCGGATTGCGATAAGTGGATCTTTTTCAATGCATAATTTCAATTGCACACTTATTAACATCTATAATCCATGTGATGCAGCTTTAAGAGTTGAAGTATGGAGTGAGATTGCAGATTTCCAGAAATATCATTCTCTCCCATGTATCATAATAGGGGATTTCAACGAAGTCCTGGATGAAAAAGAGCGTGGCAGTCAAGTTGTATCACAAGCTGGCATCGAGAATTTTATGAACTTCATGCAGGATCTTCACCTTCTTGAAATACCTTCCTCAACTGGAGGTTATACATGGTTTCGAGGAAACTCGAAAAGCCTTCTTGACAGACTTTTAGTGAGCCCGGAATGGGTTTCTACATTCCCATCAACGAAGGTGTCTATTTTACAAAGAGGACTCTCGGATCATTGCCCGTTATTTGTACATTCTCAACAGCGAAATTGGGGACCAAGGCCATTTAGGTTCCTCAATTGATGGCTCACCGACCCGAAATGCATGAAAATTGTGAAAGAATCATGAAACAGTGATCCAAGTCAGCCCATGGTAGAGAAACTGAGGAAGATTAAAGGAAGTATGAAAATCTGGAATCACAACGAGTTTGGCAACATTGACTCGAACATTAAAAGACTCGAAGACTCAATTTAATGTTTTGATGACAAGAGCAACAATCGGGATCTCACTACTGATGAACTAGAGCTTAGGAAAAAAGCTCAAACTGATCTTTGGATGTGGGTAAAGAGGAAAGAGTTATACTGAGCTCAAAACTCGAGAATCCAATGGCTCAAAGAAGGTGATCGAAACACAAAGTTCTTCCACACAATCGCGTCTAATAAAAGACGCAAAAATGCAATTGCAAGTATTGATATAGATGGGGAAGAAATCAATGACCCCTCTCGAATAAAACTGGAAGCAACGAGATTCTTCAAAAAAATCTTTAAAGAAGAATTTGCAATCAGGCCGACACTTGATAATCTTGAGTTCAGTACCATATCGGATGATCAGGCAACATCCCTCACATGTCCGTTCACTAATGATGAGATTGATGAGGCCATGGTATCGTGTGACTCAGACAAGGCCCCGGGGCATGACAGCTTCAACTTCAAGTTTATCAAAAATGCTTGGCACATCATTAAAAGTGACATATATGCAATTGTTCATGAGTTCTGGACTTCATCTCGTCTCCCTCGAGGCAGCAATACTGCTTATATTGCACTTATATCAAAAGTTGCAAATCCCACAACCTTCAAAGACTACCGCCCAATTAGTATGGTTGGGTGCATTTACAAGATAATTGCCAAACTCATGGCAAGAAGGCTTCAAAAGGTGATGGGCTCTCTTATTGGACCACTTCAATCCTCATACATCGAAGGTCGGCAAATTCTCGACGGAGCTCTAGTTGCAAGTGAAGTGATTGAATCATGTAAAAGGAGAGGCATTGAAGCGACTCTTCTAAAACTTGATTTTCATAAGGCATATGATAGTGTGTCTTGGAGCTTCCTTCAATGGATTCTTGAGAAAATGAAGTTTCCTCCCCAATGGTGCGAGTGGGTCATGTCTTGTGTATTGACGGCATCCGCTTCAATTTTGATCAATGGCTCACCAAGCACTCCATTCAAGCTCCAAAGAGGGCTCAGACAAGGTGATCCCCTATCACCTTTTCTTTTTGTGTTAATTGTTGAAGCGCTCAATCAAATGATAAAAAAGGCCACAAGTCTTAACTTGTGGGAAAGGGTAGAAATATGCAAAAATGGCTTGAGAATCACACACTTACAATATGCAGACGACACACTTATTTTTAGTGATGCAGTGTAGAATCTCTCAAGAACATCAAAATGGCTCTAATACTCTTTCAACTTGCTTCGGGCCTTCAAGTTAACTTTCACAAGAGCTCTCTAATGGGCATAAACACCTCAGATGAATGGCTTCAAGGTGCTGCGAATTCTCTTCTATGTAAGATAGGCACCATTCCCTTCACCTATCTTGGTTTGCCCATAGGTGGCAATCTTTCTCGGATCCAAGCATGAGATCCCATAATTGAAAAATTGTCAAAGAAAACTTGCAACTTGGAAGGGGATGATGCTATCAATCGGAGGAAGAATCACTCTCATTAAATCCTCTTTATCAAACCTTCCACTATACTTCATGTCACTCTTTCCGGTTCCAAAAGGAGTAGTAGAAAAAATCAACAAAATAACGAGACTATTTATATGGAGTGGAAGTATGGAGAGAAAGGCACTTCCTCTTGTCTCATGGGACATTATTCAACTCCCAAAAGCGCTAGGTGGATTAAGCATTGGCAATATCATCAACAAAAACCTTACCTTGCTCTTCAAATGGATTTGGAGACTCTTCCATGATCCAACACCACTTTGGTGCTAGGTGATCCGAGCCAAATACAGGTACAACTCGACTTTTGCCATCTCAGATCTCTCTCCTCCCACCTTTGGTGGGCCTTGGAAACAAATATGTGCTGCGATTTTTAATAATGTAGGGGCAAAGTCTTTGATGATAAATGGCATTCGGAAAAACATTGGCAATGGAGCATGCTCACTTTTTTGGCACGAGCCGTGGCTGGATTCTAGTCCCTTGAAAAAAATGTTTCCAAGGCTTTTTTTATTAGCCATTAATCAAGATGCGTCTGTGGAATCTCAAGGTTTTTGGGAAGGATACAATTGGGTATGGAGCTTTGAGTGGAAAAGACCTTTGAGACCTCAAGATTTGGTTGAAAAAATGCATCTTGATTCAATTCTTAAGCGTGTATGTCCTGCGCTCAAATCTGCCGACAGATTGATATGGACTTTCAACAAGTCAGGTTGCTTCTCCACAAAATCATTCACTCTCGAGCTAGACAAACTCAATCCACTTTCCCAGCATGATGCCATTAAAGGGCTATGGAAGGGCCTTGTACCCCATCGCATTGAAGTGTTTGTATGGACTGCATTCCTCGGAAAAATCAATACTCAGCATAAATTGGCATCCATAGGCATAATTCCACTCGAAGAAGATCTATGTCCTCTATGTCCTCTATGTCAAGAAACAAGCGAACACCTCCTGCATCATTGTGTTTTCTCTCAAAAATTATGGGCTTGGTGGTTAGACTTATGGCAAATAAAATGGGCCTTTCCAAGAACTCTTAGAGACGCCTTTGAGCAGTGGCATTGTCCAAGCAAAACTCTTTTTTTTAAAAAGGTTTGGACTGCTTGTTATTTCATCATAATATGGACTGTGTGGAAGGAAAGGAATTTACGCATCTTTGGCAATTCAAGCACCTCAGTTAAAAATCTTCAAGATTTAATATTGCTTAGACTTGGATGGTGGATTTCGGGATGGTGTGAAGAATTTCCATACTCTTCCTTGGACATTCAGAGAAACCCTGCTTGTCTCTCATGGAGTGGCAAGCCCTCACAATCTCAATTGCAGTTCCGCGACCAATCTTCACCTCCTGTGATTTGGACCCCCCCTGACATGGGCTTTATAAAGTGGAATGTGGATGCTTCTGTTAATGTAACAGAAACATGTTCCGCAATTGGTGGTGTATTGCGAAAGCACCTTGGAAATTTCATTTGTCTGTTTTCCTCCCCCATTCCATTTATGGAAATTAATTGTGCGGAGGTCTTGGCCATTCATCGTGCAATTGCAATATCATTATCAAGTAAAGTCACAAAAAACTGCAAAATAATCATAGAATCTGATTCTTCAAATGCAGTTTTATGGTGCAACAGTGAGAACGGAGGTCCATGGAACATGAATTATCATCTCAATTTCATTAGAAACGAGTGCAAGAAAAGCTTGAGCATTCCAATCTCCCATAAGACTCGAAACTCCAATTTTGTGGCGGATTCCCTCGCAAAACAAGGGCTCCATCGCCAGTCGGAATTTATAGCGTGGCTCTGATTTGATGCTCTAAGTCTCATTCCTTTTTCTCAAGTCGTTGCTACAGAATGGGTCTTATTTGCCACTTCCAGCAAGATTCAGATGGGCATGAATTCAGTGGATGTCTGATTGTGAGTTTGGCAAATATAGCCACTGATATGTATGTAGGGGCTAGCCCAAAGTTGGAATGTTGCTTCTTTAATCTTTAATCTTCGAGCATGATTTGTAATATTGTTTCCAATGTATTATGGAAAGGGTCTGAAAGTCTCCTCATATTTGGGTGTGTTTTAACACTATGAAAGTTTCTTTCTTAATTGAAAGAATACCCAAATATAAGTTGAGATTTTCGTTCTCTCTCCTATGATTAAATGAAATGGAATATTTGAATTATCAAAAAAAAAAAAAGGTAAGTCCCCACATCAATAAGATTATTCTTGTGAATTTCGTCTAATATAATAGTCAAAATTAATATACTTTGTTCCATTACAAGAATACTTCTATTTTTTTATATACCTAAAGATCTTGAGTCTTGATACATTTACTAACGTACAATTTTGAACGTTAATTTTACAACTTACAAAATAGAGGAAGTTTGACTTTTGATTAACAATCTATACATCTATATTAAAGGGTGTTCCTAAGAAAGGTTGTGTGCCACGTGTCACTCTCCTCTAATGCTCTAATGCAAATGCTTTTATTTCCAAGTCAAACCCTCAATTAAAAAAATAATGTTACTCCATTTAGTTACAAGGTATTGAACACGTGACCTTTGAAATGAAAAGTAAAAGCTTAACCACTAACCCAACATAACACCATTGTTTAGTAATTCAAAATAAAATACCATAATGTTCTATAATTATATATCATTAAAAGATTTGCACAAATAGTTAGATACCTAACTTTTTTTTTATAATAAGAGACTATTATAGACATAAACTCTTATTCTAATCCCTTGTGGAAAGTTAAGCTATTGCTTTCATCCCCAAACTTTTAAGGGTTTAATTTTCAAAAATCATACAATTACTAATCATGTCATTATGTCAATTTTTCTTCACTTGACAAAAAATTACGAAAAGTAACAATCCGGACATCGTACGGGACACTCACTAGTTTAGCAATTGGTAGATGGTGGACTCGTGTCTACCATCCTAATGGTAGACATGGGCCAAGACGCAGCCCAAAAAACATAAAACGTGCGAAACCAATGAACATCAACTGTTCTCCAATGAACATTAAGTGGACCGCGAAACCAATGAACATCAACTGTTCTCCAATGAACATCGATCATATATTTCCTCTTATGTTCATTGCTGATTCAGATGTTCATTGCTGATTCAGATGTTCATTGAGTCTCGTGTGTTGTTCTTTTGTTCTACTTTCATCTTCATGTTGCTTAGTTTGTTCATTGAGGATGTTGTTTTGTTCATTGTATTATAATGCGAAACGACGCCGTATGGAATGGTGCGCACCATTCTCATGGTAGACTCGTGTCTACCATCTAATTTGCGCTAGTTTAGGCTTAAACCCAGTCACAAAAAGGAGTACGACTAACCAACCTCCAAAGTCCAAACACAGTGAAGAAAACAGAAAATGGCGCTTCTTCTACAACCCAACCCCATCTTCACGTTATCCACTCCCCAATTCCCAATCCTCTCTAATTTTCGGAAATCACCATTTTTGAACCTTCCAAATGTAATTTCCTGCTCCAATGCTTACCTTCCATCCAACAAGGTTAGCTTCTTAAATTAAGCCTGAATTATGAGATTAAATTCACCATTTATTTATTGCTTAAATTTTTACTCAAAATCAATTTCATTAATTTGAACTCATTTTGCTTAATTTTTTATTCAAATGACACAGTTCAAGAGACCGTATACGAGCGTGATGATCGTGCCGACTGGAGTTGGCGCTGCCATTGGTGGTTACGCCGGCGACGCTTTACCGGTAGCGCGCGCACTTGCTTCAGTCGTTGATTGCCTTATTTCTCACCCTAACGTAATCTTCTATCTCTTTCGATTGACGCGTGATTTTGTCATAAGCCCCTTATATAATGCTATTTTAGGAAATACTATGTTTTATTGCTTATTCTTAGGCCCTGTTCTTTCGGGCTGAACTTAACTAGACCGAACTGAACTAAATTTATCTGAACAAAACTAAATTGATCTGAACTGACTGAATTGATCTGAACTGACTTGAATTTGTCTGAACTCAACTTACTTGAATTTGTCTGAACTCAACTTACTTGAATTTGTCTCAACTGAACGAACTTGAATTTGTCTGAACTGAATTAATCTGAACTAAATTTCTATTAATTCAATCCAAACTTAGTCCTTAGGACTGCATGTATCAAGTCGGAAAATATTTTCTTTCCCTATGAATTATGTCTGATACATGTTGACGTGTTTTTCAAGTTTATCTCTCACACAGTTTGGTATGTGACCTTGAATGATGGTACTCAATAATAATTTGGCATATTGTAGGAAGTCGCATGTCGATGTCTATTATAATGAAGCTTTTTTCTCTAAGCATGTGTTTATCCTCATACATTTTCCATTATCATTTAGTAACACCTCAAAAAGTCAAAAGTCCTAACAGATTTTAATAGAAATCCAATTTTTCGTTATCATTTGATCACGGGCATTTTTTTTAATTACACATAAATGTTCTTTTTTTGCCACTCTTTATTATTGCCAACTAAATAGGCAGTTATAGTTTTGTGTAATTCACAATTTTAAGTATTTCAAGGTAACTTTGACTTCTGAGTACTTGAAACTCCTAATTTACGGTAAAATTGAGATATGGGAACGTCTAATTATGTTTTACATGCGCTTAATTTCAGCATGCCACAGATAAGAAAAAAAAGAGTCCAGTTTTTGTAAAGATTAGCATTTATTAGGTACGAGGTGTGACCCTACTCTTTTATACTCTAGCTGTCCTGAATAAACTTTACTCTATCTTACATGGAGATTACGGATAGTGGAAAAGTAGAGGGAATAAAGTGGGTGGGTGTTTGTGGGCCGCAATATGAGAAAAAAGTAGGAAGGAAAAACTTACTCAAACGGAGATGCTAGCTCCATTGTGATACATCTCATGTGAGAAGATGTTAACTTTAGTAAAGAGAGGAAGTATTATCTTGATGTATACACATTTTTTTGTCTTTGATAGGCTATAGATGAAGAAGGCTTCGAATTGAATTCAGTGCTCCCTCTCTCCCAAATTGACAATTCAGTTTTGACTTTTAAGATCAAGCAAACTTTGCTTTGACTCATTTTTAGAAAATGAAGTATCAGCTAAGATAATCTCATTATGTCTAGTGTGATGAGGGTCAATTTGGATAGGTCTGTTATTTAAAGGTTCACTTCTTTCGTAGATTGCAAGATCAAGAATCTTTCAATTTTTTTATTTAGATCTTTCTGGACATAACCCGTTTTGGGGTTCTTCTTAGGATTCTATGATGTTGAGGAACTCTAGAAGAGTGAACGGGTGGAAAGAGGCTTATTTGTCTTGTATATCCCTTTTCTTAAATAAGTCATGTTTGCCTTGCATTCCTCTTTTATTCTTACCCGTGGTAAGGTCCTTGTGGGTGTAGTTAACGCCTTAAGGGGAATATTAAAATCACAGGGAATTTCCTTTAGTAGTACATGCGTGAAGCTAAAAAAGGGGGAGATTTGGGTTTTAGTAATGCTGTGTGCAATGAGATCCCCTAGTGCCTACAACTTTCATGCTTATCAAAGCTTGGATCCCTCTGGAAGTGAGAAATCAAAAGTAGGTATGGGCTTCTTAGGAATCACTGGAATGCTCTGGAAGAAGTATCTTCTCCTTACACTTGCCTATGGAAGTTTATGTTTCCGTTGGTCGAGCGTTTAGGTTGGTAAATGGGATAATTTGTTTTAGGGTAGACATATGGGAGGGGAGCACCTTTCCCATTCATTCTTCTCACCCAATCTATCCAATGTCCATCACACTCCTTTGACTTTTATGTCTTGGAGGGTATTATGTTGTGGAACTCCTCATTAGAAGAAATTTTCAGTACCAGAAGTTTGGAGTATTCTTTAACCTGTTCAGGATCCTGCATCCTTTTGCCTTTTGAATTCTCTTGACTGGAGAATTTGGCTTGCAGTCTTATATATTTCATGCAACGCCTATGAATACTTGCAGAAAAGTCCTAATTCTCATCTTCCCTCATATTGTTCTGCTTTTCGAAGTTTAAATCACGCTGAACTGGTTACTTCTCTTACTATGAATACTTGCAGAATAGGATGAGAGATGAACGAATATGAAGGTTTAACGATAAATGATGGATATTAATGTAATTGCTAAATGTTTCTTTGATGTAAATAATAGTTTTAGAAATTACAGGGGTATTACAGAATTGTATTGGCACTCAAGGAGGGCATGTTTTTTCAGTATACATCCTTGGGTATTTAGTTATCCGCATTGTGGACTTTTTTCTTATTACATCCTTGTACCATTTTTAGTGTCATATACAAGTAATGGATGAGAACTAAGCTTCCCTCACCCCCTCCCTAGAAAAAAGCAAAGAAAAAGATAAAAAGCCAACAAAAGTAAGTCTCTAATGCACTGGAAAAATTTCTGGCAAAGAAAGTATTGACATACTCTTAAATTAAGAAAAGTGAAAATAATCGTCTGCTGATTATTGTGATTTGAGAATGCAACTGAGACTAGTGAGGAAGTATTAATTGACATTCATAAGGGATGGTGTGAATATTAGGATCTTGTGATAGACTATGCTCCAGAAATTTGATGGGCACTAAATTCACAGTAAAGAGCTCAGTTGCTTATCTGTTTGTCTAAATTTATGTCTACAGGTTCTAAATGCAGCCATGCTTTACTGGCCAATGCCAAATACATTATATGTGGAAGGTTATGCTCTGGACCAATTTGCTAAAGGCGTATGGGCACTTGAGCCAGTTCATCAAAATAGGGTGTGCATTTAATACCTATTTCCACCTTTGTTTCCCAAGCACTGACATTTTAAAACTGTACGCAAAACGACATCGACATGGTTGCTGTTCTCACTGCATATATGGCTTCTATTGCAGCATGAAATTCACGCTAATTTTGCATGTAAACAGGTGGGACTGGTTCTGGATGCTGCCATAGATATGGAGCTTCGTATGCGCCATTTGCAGGTCGCAGATGCCGCAAGAGCTTCCCTTGGATTGCCTGTCCTAGAATATACTGTCACAGACCAGCCTCTAGAGGTAAAATATTCTTAAAGAATGCCATACAGAGTATATCACTTATATAAACTGTGCCTGCAACGCTAAAAGAAGGAATTGCAGTGAGTGGGAAAGGAAATGTGGGTGAGGTGGGAAAAGGTTAGAATATTGTATTTATAGTTTACATTGGAACATTGAAATAGGTAAAGAACTTGTAAATTGATACATATGTCTGTTTTCTTCGCCTAATTTGCAGTTATCCCTTAGTAACTCATAATTTTTATTATTTTAGTAGTTGCATGACTTGCGTCTCTTTTTGACTCTTTACTAAGGAGGTCTTATGGAGTTTTATGTAGAGATCTCTGTTGGGATCTTTCATGAAGCTTGTGAAACATCATTTATTCTCAGATACACTATGTATCAATGATTGACTAATAGACATGTCATATTGGAATATAGGATAGCAGCTTAATTCTTATGTCTGAAATATTTTACCACGAATTCTCATTGTCCTTATATTGAGTAAAATTCTTTTTCAGCAGTCTTAGGTATTAAGTTCATACTCCTTATCTCCTAAAGCACCAAAAACATGTGAAGTTCCATTCGCTCTATTTCAAAATGTAGGATGTGTAAAGTTTTAGGGCATTAATTTACTAGAGTTAGAAAAGGAGAGGGTCAATTGTGTTGGAACATTTATAGTGTAAGTGAGTGTTCGTGTTTCACACACAGTCTTGTTGCATGAGTGTCGCTTTGAATTGAGCTTAAAAGCAATGTACGTATACAAGAGATGTGGATATAGCAAAAAATCTAAGTTTGGGACTGCTTTTGGGGCTGTATGATTGGATGTGCTCGCATGATCATGAGCCATGCCCAGAAGTTTCCAGGAAAATTTCTTTTGTACACAACCGTGTGATAAGAATCAATCTCTTCCGTGCCTGCGAGCTAATGGTTGCATTGCTTCATGTTAACGTGTGGTTTTGCATGGCTTTACTTGTTTATTTATTAGTAAATTATGCAACACTACTTATGTGGTAATTAGTGAGATTAAAAGATCATTCTTTAACTAAGAAAGATGTCTCTTCGTGAAGAGACACTCCTTTCACTCAATAAATGGAGAAGTTGGGACACATGTGATTTTGTGATGAACACTTTAAGCAGAATTATTGTTCATTGATTTAGATAAACAACCTAAATCAATTCTTTTTGTATCCAAATAGTTATTTCGTGTTGTTGTTTCCTAGAAGGTTGATATTTAAGTACTAGGAAAGTGTCTGGTTACGTACCTAGAAGATATATCTCGTCTAGTTTCACTATTATCCTCCATTGTCTTCAACAAATTGACTATTATGCCCTTACATTAAATTCTTCATTATATGATTGTAGGAAGAAGAAAAGAAATGTAAAATTAACAACAAAGCATAAAGGTATGTATTGGTTTTGTAAAGTGGCTTATATTTTGTATTAGAAAGCAAAAGATTTACATGCCTATAGTTCGAATTCGAGGGAGTAGTTATTTTCAATTTGCTCAACCCTCTTTTTTGTACTTTGTTAATTGGGATATTTTGCCATTTAGGGATTTTTTTTTTGATTGGGATATTTCACCAGTTTGACTTAGATGAGACTTTGGCCCACATGGGAAAGGGACATCTCGCCCTAAAAAGGACAATTAACATGAGCCACCAACTCTCTCTCTCTCTTTCGCTACCTTTTCAGTTTTTTCTTGGTCCAGGTGAAAAACAAGATGTCCTACTTAATACTCCCTCCGTTTTTTAAAAGATGTAATATTTGACTTTTTACACTTGTCGAGACACAAGTTTGACCCATAATATCTCTAATATTGTAAAAACTATAAAAATTATATATTTGAAAAGTGTATATCGAGGCGAATCCAACAAGATCCCACATGAGTATATTTTTTCATATTAATGGTCAAAGTGAGTTGTATGAATAGTGTCAAAAGTCAACATGTTACATCTGAAAAAGAACGGAGGGAGTAAAAATTAGAGGGAGTACTTCCCATAAACCCATTTTCTCTCTTTTCTTCATCATGATCAATCTTCACGTGCTTTATCTTAATTTCCTTTACTATCTACTCAGAAATGACGTGACAAAATTCCCTACTAGGTATTACAATATATGTGTCTGCTAGAGTTTAAAGTGTATGTTGTATAGGTGGAAAAGTGGATTGATCCAAAGACTGGGCAGTCAACTGGAAGGATTAAGCATCCTGACTCACTGCTACGAGCTGTACAGAGTTTGGTGGATCGATCACAAGTCAACGCTGTTGCTGTTGTTGGACGCTTTCCTGATGATGATGAAAACAGCATGCATGATTATCGTCAAGGAATTGTATGTCCCTCATCTAAGTGCTTGTTATTCCTTTATTTGCACTAGCATTTGTCTTCTTCTTAGCTTGTAAATTTCTTTCATAAATACTTGATTTAACTTGATAATGTATAGTTATGCAATCAACCGGCTAATTTTTAAGCTCCTAATACTTCATTGTTGCTAATAGATTTGAAGTTGTGATAGATGTTTGTGAGTATCTTAATCTGTGGATAGATTGGGCTCACTGATTATGTGATGGAGATCACAGAAAGAATTAGTAGAGAATCAGTGGAATGAGAATCTAGGGGAAAGAAATAAGAGGATAACGAGAATAGAAGGGGTAGAAGAGAAACTGACGGGGAAAGACACGAGCACACGACTCATCTGTATATACTCACTAATCTGACCCTAAAAGGCATGTAAAACAATAAGGGAACTGCTTACTGTAATTCCATCTTGAATATCAAATAAAATCTGGCTGCACTACTCTTATACTTCCTCCGTTCTGTTTTAAATGAAACATTGGGTGAAATGACACTATTCATTGATCAATTTTGACTCCAATTTATCGCCATTATATAAAGAAAAACATAGTCAAGTGGAATCTTGTTAGATTCGTCTCGATGCATACTATCAAATTATAACTTTTTTATATTTTTTACGTGTGCACAACTAAAGATATTAATGATTAAAGAAGCGCGTTGGGTTGCGTGAAAAAACAAACGTTTCATTTAAAACAGAACGGAGGAAGTATTCTCAATTTCAATATGTATTAGAGTTATGATATTTAATACCTACACAGATAAAAAGAACTACCTTTATTTCTAATAACTACCTTCAATATTTTTTTGCATCACTGGCTATCCATTCTTATCCTTCTCTCGCCATCTGATGTGAAATGAGGAGAAAATAAAAGATGTTTCCTAAATTTAGAGTTTTCATTCTTTCTCTTGTCCTCCATTAGCATCTCTTTCTCTATCTGACACAAATGGAGAGAAAGAAAGAGGGAAGAGGAAGCAGCTCTTAGTCAAAAGTTCATGTCTGTGATTCTGAACATCTATGTCTTATGTAACACAAGACATATCATGAGAAGGTAACTAGAAATACTTAACTCTGTTAGTGAATGACATGCAGATTCTAACGCATAAACAATTAGTAGGAAAATTTAAAAATGTTCCTGATATTCATAGTACGAAGTCTCTAATTGCCATTGAACTGATTCGGTGATACTGCACCATTATTCTCTCTTTCTATGTGAAGTTTCAAAAGCTAGATCCAAATTCGAACAAAAGTAAGCCTACTCAGAGAACACTTGGAACACTTCGGCTTGCAAGAAAAAGATGAGCTAAGCCTAAAACCTATTGCCAATAAACGATTCCCATCCTTCGTTAAGAAAAAGCAAGTCAATTTCGTTCTCATACTTGTTCCTACTGAATTGGCATCACCTGGAATCTGAAATCTGGAATATCAAGTTAAGCTCTTTTTTTATTCCTATATTATTCAAATGCTTTCATACCCTTGGATAGTGTTACTTTATTTTCAACAATATAAGGATACTCGTCGTTGCTTCTATGAGATACTTTTCCCTATAAGAGTTATTAGCCTAAAGTTACCTTGTCATAAGTTTGTATCTTAATACTAATTAATTGAAGTATCGAACGATACTCATAAAGCATATCAAAACAGTCAACTAAAATGCAACCAATTTTGAAGTTCTTATTTCTAATTGAAATCTACTTTGTTTTTATAAATCTGACTATTTCATAGCTATGTATCCTGCAATACGGTTTTTGCTGTGCCTCACATGAGAATTTTTGCTGATGTCTTGTAGTTCATATAATAAAATGTGTGTGGCTGTACCCTTGCAGTTGTAAAGAGGATGATCCATGATTAAAGAATGATTAACACAAAAGACACATTAGTGAAACATATTCATCCGTTATAAAATGTGTGGCTGTACCCTTGCAGTTGTAAAGAGGATGATCCATGATTAAAGAATGATTACAAAAGATACATTAGTGAAACATATTCATCCGCATGAATGATTTTGACCTTTTACCTCTGTATTAACGGATAAGTGATAATATGTTGCATCCCAGGGAATTATAACTTCTATATGATGGTGACCTTTTATTCTCTCTCTCCCTCTTTCATGTAGTCATGTGTGTGTGTGTATATGTGTGTATCCTGATCTGCTTTTGAGATAGCTAATCAGTCTCTCTGCACAATGCAGGAAGTTGATACCTTGGCAGGAGTGGAGGCTATTATAAGTCATCTTGTTGTGAAAGAATTCCAAATTCCTTGTGCACATGCTCCGGCTCTATTACCTGTTCCATTAAACCAATCTTTTTCTCCCAAATCAGCTGCTGAAGAGGTGATCTCTATTCTTTATGGTTTTCTTTTATACATTTTATGGGCTCCATCCCCAAATACATTGTGTGTACTGAATAGCTCGTAGTACAAACCTGATGCTCACATTGTGTCTTCATATGAATCATATCTATGCCTATTTGTGTTATGGGTTATGGCTATTCAGTGTGGGATTCTCTTTATTGTTGTGGCTGGACTGTTACGGCATGTTTGTAGACAGTAATAAGTGACGTTAATAGTAGTGATACTGTATGGAGTCTCTAAGACATGGTCTCCAACTGCGCTTCAGTCGTAGTCATTGTTTACCCAACTTCTGAGTAAAAACTTTTACCTCAAATGAATAACACACCCCTAGAAGTTAGAACTGTTATTTGTTAGAAGCAATGTATGCATTCACTATAATATCATACAATAAATAGAAGAGGAATACAAATGCACTGCACTTTCAATGATTCTATATAACTTTTTGAATGTAATTACATCAAAATTGAATGATATCCTACGCATTTATATAATGCTATTAACTAAACGATCTAATGGACACCTCTCCTTAACAATCTCTTTTTTTCTTGTAATAATAGCATCCCTTATTTTATCTTCCTCATCAAAGATGCTTTAGTATTTTTAAGGATAATTTGTCAAAACAGACCTTTATATACCACTTTTTGTGAGATACAAGTATACAACCCTTTATAACTTTTTTAGCAACTTGAGACCTAATAATTTTATTCTTTTGCGAGATACAGCCTTACCCGATTTACAGGCGTTGACCTATCGGTTTTCCGATGTTGACCCACTGATTTTCGGGTTTTTATATACTACTCTTTCTATTGACGCCGCATGTGCGTCGGGTTTTTCCTTTTCCAACCCTTTCCCCTCCTTTTTCTCCTCAAAAGAGTGTAAAATCCCGATGCACGTGTAGAGCACATGGGGGATTTAACTGGGTCAACACCAGAAACTGGTGAGTCAATGCCGGAAAATATAAGGTTGTTTCTCGCCAAAAATGTAGCATTTTAAGGTCTTAAGTTGCCAAAGTTTTTAATGCTTCACAAAGTTGTAGGATGATCAATCCCAGGTATTCCTCGTACTGTCTGCTTGTGTCCAAGCTCTTTAAGTCCTTCAATATGAAGGTGTCCAAACCTTATGTGCCACTTCCAAGAAGGATCTTCAACACAAGTCTTCAAACATATTGGTCCAAGCATTTGCAGATTTATTAAGAACATTCTAATCTTCGTCATAGACACTGTAGCTATAAGATTAGACTTGTCATGAAGCCATAACTTTTGTCCTTCCATTAAAATTTTGCAACCATTGACCTGTAGGAGCTATCCCAAACTCAAGATGTTACTTCTTAAGCTAGAAATATAATTAACTTCAAGAAGTAACGGGTGATCTTTCACTTCAATCAGGATCGTTGATCTTACCTTTCCCTTCGATCTTACCTTTGATTCACAGCCAAAAGTCACATTACCAGTCACAAAAGTATCATGATCCACATATGTACTTTTATCTCCTTTCATAAGGTCACTTGTCCCACTATCGAGGTACCATGTAGAATTGTCACCTTTCTTTTCTTCCACTTTAAGAGCTAACAACATGGTTACCTCTTCCGTGTCTTGAACTGAACTGAACTGAACTGAGGTACCATGTATAATTAACCGAACCGAACCGAACTGAACCGAACCGAACCGAATTATTATTTTATCTACCTTATCTACAAGGCACGACCTCTATTAGAAGTTTCACCTCTATGAAAATATCGGAGTTTTGGTCATCTCTCCCTCTTCCTTGGCCACGTCCATTCCCCCGCCTTTAGCATGTGTTTGAAACTTTTGTTTATAACGTGTATCCCCCTCATTATCAAGAGAGAATATTGCTTGCAACACTTGTTGGTCATCGTCTTTTTTGCCTTTTTTAATTCTTTGTTCATGGGCTCCAAGACAGCCATTTAACTCATCAATGGCCATAGAATCTGAATGTATTTGCCTCTTCAATAGCAACCACTATGTGGTTGAAATTAAAGTTAAGTGAATATAATATTTTTTCCAACTACACGAGAATCTTGTATTGATTCACCAAGTCTCTTCCTTTGGTTTACAACTCGCAAGACTCCTAAAATAATTTGGAGATGGATTCTTTATCTCAGATCTCAAGTTTTTCACAATCTCCCCTTAGAGTTTGAAGGCGAACCTTTTCTACTCTACTTACTCCTTCAAAAGAATTTTGAAGAGTATCTCATGCTTGATTGGAACTTGTTGGCAACTTTCTCAAACATATCATCATACAAACCTTGATGGATGAGTATTAGTGCATTTTGGTCTTTTTGAACTCTTTCCCAAAAGCTTCTTTCCGAGTTTGGTTCAATGTTACCCCATCTTCAGAGGTTTAGTATAACATTTCCCAATAATCTCTTAAATTCCTTGTGAGCCAACAATTGTTTTCATCCTAAGTGAATAAGTGATCGCCTATCATAATTTTCTTTTGTGGGTCTTGGATGTTGAAAAGCTAGGACATTTTTTTTTTCCTTGTTCTTTAAGGTGGCTGTGATACCAGTTTCTTAGAAGGAATGTAGGCACGCACTATAATTATGATAAATAGAAGAGGAAAACAAATGCACTTTCAATAATTCTATATAACTTTTGGAATGTGAGTACATCAAAATTTAAATGCATCCTACACATTAATATGATGCTTTTAAGTTTTAACTAAACAATTTAACAGATACCTTTAATGTCTCCTTGGCAATTTCCCTTTCTATTTTATAATAATAGCATCCCTTATTTTATCTATATTTTACATTATTATCAGCGCGACCTTTCAACATGATTGGGAAACTAAATTCTTGATGGAACCTTTTCCTACTTATTACAATTCCCCTATAATTGAGATTGCTTTACAATAACCATGGGCCAAATCTTGCTTACCTTCTATAGAATGTTCTTGTAAACATGCCATTGTTTTTGTACCCAAATTTTTTTCTTGAACAGCCTGAGAGTTAAGAGATAAATGAGGTTTCCTATTGTTTCCTTGTCTGTCTACCAAAACTCCTCCATTTACACCTCTGTATTCTACATGCCCTTGAGTGCATAGATCAAACAGACCATGCCTTCAAGAGTGCATATTCTCATGCACGACATGCACCTTAACTTCCTCGTTAGGAAACCCTAGCCACTACTGTTGACGGATAGTCCTGATTAATTTGTAGCTATTGCTGGTCTTCTAAGCTTTTCCTTCTTTATTGCAATGCCGCTGTTGCTCAAATGATAGAATCATCTGAATGCTGAGAAGATCAACTTCGTCCTTGTTGATACTGAGATCCAGCCAGATGCTGCCAATCAGAACCCTCAATGAGTCAGTGATCACCGTAGCCTCCTCCATAACCCCTTGCATCATCACTAAAAAATCAGCTCAACCTCGAATGTTGGATAAGGAGAGACTTCCATCTGCTAATTGAGCCGGAATGCTGGATAAACAAGCCTGATTTTGTTTATGTCACCATATGTGACTAAGCTAATCCTCATTCTTGCGATGGATGACATTGTGAAAAGACCAGGGGAACTCTACAAATTCTTTTCTATGCTGTGCAATTTTCTATGGTTTTAACCCCACAAATCCGTATTATTTTTTGATATTATTTCCCTTCATATTTGTTGATGAAAGTCTATTTATAGATTTCTATTTAACAGATTGGATACACATTCTTGCCATGCGTGCTTGCTGGGCTTAGTAATGCACCACAGTATTTGGTTACTAACTCAGATGCAATAGACAACGGCTGCATTTTTGCAAATGATGTTGATAGTGTCATCCTTCCTATAGATGCTTGTGCAGGAAATGGTGTCCTTTCTTTTGCAAAAAAGAAAAGAAACAAGGTATGAACTAAGCTAGATCATAATTATTCAAACTCATCCAAAGACAAGGATCCTTTTTTTTTTTGTGGTGTATTACTAAGTTTTTCTGTTGAACCTGATTGGTGGTCAGAACACCTAAATTTGCTAACCATGACTTTATACAGCCACTTATAATTGCTGTTGAAGAGAATACAACTGTTCTCATTGACACACCTGACAGACTCCATATTGAAACGGTATGCAGTACTTGATTTGCTGATCTTTTTGCATCTCTTATCTTTCTCCTTCAAGGTACTTTTTATTGTGAAAATTGAAATGCACTTGTCAATTAGAGAGACTGCTTTTAATGAATTTACTAATATGGAATAGGGAATGATTTGAATAACCAATACTACTAGCTAGTCAAGCAAGCCAAGTGGGCTAAACGCTGACAACCAACTGACTGGCAAAAAAGGTCTTTACCTAAGTAGCTTTTGACATATATATTCGGCGATTTCCAAAAATATTCTCTGTTCAGTAAGGTACCCCCCCTCCATCCTGAAAAAATTTCACATATGCTACTTCAGTATGTTTGGAATTTTTTGTTATATTTCCTGAAATAGAAGTTGATTATGATTTTTCCATTTAATCCCCATTTAAAGTAAGTGTTGAGGAGAATATGGAAGGATGCAACTATTCCATAGTGTTTTTGGTGATGCCATGGTGAATCCTTAATTAGTTAATTTTGAGGGATTGGATTTATGACTATGCGACAATTAGTTCTGTGTAGAGGGAAAAGTTTTTAGGTCTTACATAGCATCTCAACCTTAAATCAATCCTTATATCTTTTGTTCATTACTAGAAGCATATCAGGGGACCTTCTGTTAGGACTTGGGAGAAACAAAAATTCAAAGTTTCCATACAAAGAAATATAAAGAACATATATGATATATGATGGTATGAGCACTGTAGATACTTCATACTTTTGCTGAGTATTTGCTTTTCTTTTTGTGTTTTCACCTCCTTTTTGGATCGGAAGGCAAAATGTGTTAACACTAGTTTATTGCATTGCATAAAATCTGTCATATATGTTCAGGTAAAAAGTGAAAAAGGTTTCTGACTGGTATGAAATGGGCTTTCTTGGTGTCTATTTCTGCCTATGACTTGGTTTTACTAGAACAGAAACATGTATTTACTTGAGAGCAAGTTCGAAGAAGCTTAGTGTCAAGTTACTCAAGTTCCTACTAATTAATATTAGAGCACTAGCAAATGGTGACTCTTTTCTTGAAGTGCACTCTGTCTCCACTTGTCTGAAAACATTCATGTGGTGAAATTTTTGTAGTCACAAACCAAAAAGCTGCAGTATGGATGCGGTGGTCTGGGATTGTGACACGCATCCCTTTGGCCATTGTCTTCCTTGCTAATTGATCATCTAATGATGCTTCAAATGGTTTTAAAATGCAGATTTTAAGAGCCATGTTTTTCAGTTATACCAACAATACAACAACTAATTTTCACTGGAAAATACGACTTTTTGTTAATTGAATGTTTGTTTTTTTCTCTATAGACAGAGACCCAAATTGTGATTCTTTTTCTCATGTTTGCCTTTCTTTCACATAATGTTCCTATCTGTCGCATTTTTTCGTTTTACATATATCATTAGTGTTCTTTATCTTATTCTAACCCAAAATTCCTCTAAGTTTATCATCTCCTCATTAATAAAAAAATATAAAATGTGAATTTAAATAGGATTAGGTATTACTTAATAATTTATTCTTAATAATTGTAGAAATTGAGAATTAGGTAAGTAAGAAAATACATGATGAAGGTATAAGTAAAAGAAAAATAGGGTAGAGAATGGTGGGGTTACCATTGGGGGAACTTGAAAGAGGTTGGGTCATGAGTTAAGTGGAAATATAGGAGAAAAAAAATTGACGTAGAAGAAGGGTAAGTATGAGAGGACATATTTGGTACCTTTGGCCCTTTAACTCATGCTCGCACTCGATTCATTGTTCTGGATATTCGTTTTCTGTTCTATTGCGAAGAAACTTGATCAAGTTCAACCCTTCAGCTGCTGAGCATCCCTTTCAGCTTCGAGGCTTTTCAGGTTATGACTATTCCACAATATGTAGTGTAGCTACAACTACAAGTACCTCCTAGTTTTAGTCTCATCTCTCGTTTTCATCAAAAGAAATATTTGATTATGTTCAATTTTCGGAATTAAAACATGATTGACACATTAGAATAACCTTTTGTAACTATTGAATTTTTGATCTCCAAGAATTCACCAGGCTATTGTTTGATCTTTTCTGCAGGTGAATGTTTCAAATTACTGGGAAGCTATAGGAGTCATTGCTGCCCATAAGGCAGGAATAGATCCGTACTCTCTTCGGAAAAATAGAATCAACAACATCCCTTGCAGATCATCCTCGTCGCTGAATGGTTCTACTGTTGTTCATGTTTGATCAGTCTCTCAATCTCTCTCCTCTAAGCAGCAACATCCGCTCTCCTTTCCCTCTTAAGGGTCTTTAACTTTGGTCTTGGCTAACTGCCATTATATTTTTGTTGGAAGAATCTAAGGCAAGAATGAGGTGCTTCAAGCTCGCGCCTTGAGGTGCTAACACTTAAAAAAGCATGGCAAGCATTCGAAGTAGAGTGGTCTCATCAGCTTGAATTAACAAGCTATTATCGGTTTTTGTGGGAAAAGTAAGTCTTTTTCAAATGTGGAATTGTTGCTAAAGAGGCCTTCAGCATCCTCTTCTTTTCAATGACGACTAATCCATTGCAGTTTGTTATTAGCTTTGATGATGTAATTTTTGTCAGCCAATGCCTTCCCTGGTTAACCTTCGTCTAACGCTGATTGTTTCTGGCTTGATCACCAGGATTTTCAAAAGCTCCCTAAACTGCACAGAAAAAGGGCAATGGCCGACACCTAATTTTGATGTAATCGAAAATACTGTACAATTTGTTCTAGTTCTCATACAAAGTCTTCCATTATAGGTGGTGGATATCATGAAGCCCGTTCACTGATGTTGGAATTATCCTTAATAGAAAGTTTTTATTTAAGCACACTACTCAAAATTTTGAGTGTATATAACAAAAGATCCCAAGGATACAGGTTTCTGCTGGGTTTATTTAACTGACGTGTTAATATATAGTAGTATACAAGCAGCCTATCCATGCATCGTTGATTGTTCTCTTCCACGAATTATTAAGACGACTTGATGGGCTGAGTAATGGGACTATGTGAGGTGCTAGGAGTACCGGGTTATGACTTGCAGAAGCCGGTGAACGCTTATGATGGAGTTTTGGGTTGGAGTCCAGTAGTAAGCATACTGTAATTTGTTACCATTAAGCAAGAAATTTACAGGATTAGATTTGCGACGGAAGCAACTAGGGGTGTTCACCAGTCCAGGACCGGACCGGACCGGACCGGAACCGGCTGGACCGGTGGACCGGAATCTGGAAAAAAATTGGACCTGGACCGGACCGGAAAAATTCCGGTCCGGTCCGGTCTGGACCTGAATTTTTCCGGTCCGGTCCGGTCTTAGACCTGTTGGACCGGAATCTTTTTTTTTTTTTTTTAAAAATATTTTTTATTTGATTTAAAAATATTTATAAATTAGATATATTAAAATTTTAATAATATAAATAACAATATTTCTAAAGTTTATAATTAGTAGTTTTAAATTTCTAACTTTTTACTACCTTTTTAACTTTTTAAACATATAAACTTTTTTTTTTTACTAAAAAATCAGAAATTCCGGTCCACCGGTCCGGACCGGAATTTTCCGGGTTTGGACCGGACCGGACCGAAAACCCGGAATCGGGATTTTCTTCGGACCGAGGACCGACCGGAATCTTCGGTCCGGTCCGGTCCGGTCCGGTCCAGATTCCGGTCCGACCCTGGTCTTTGAACAGCCCTAGAAGCAACGTGTTTGCAATCGATGGGGCTGCTACCTAGTAAGCACAGAAGAAGCCATCAGCAAAGTCAGCTTGGAGCAGAGCAATCAGCTATACGGCTGGTGCATGAAGAGCAGCAGCTAGTGTATTTTTTGTAGCAAAGTTTCACGTATGCCATGGTTAGCAGCAAGTGGACAGATTCGCAACTCACATAGCCTTATACAGTTATACTACACTTCTAATTGCATTTTCACTAGTTTTTCAATTATATTAGGATTTATGTTAATTAAGAAAAGGATTTATGAATTATGATGATGATTGTTATGATGATTTTTCTTTTTCTTTGAGAAGGAAAAATACAAAATTAGGAAAGTTTTTTAGGAAAATTATTATCCATGACGGGTCAATATCCTCGTGAGTTTGAATAAGGTGACCTAAAAGTTGCTATATAATATATTGCACAATCGGTTTTCGATGAACATAAGGTGAATCGCAGTGTCAAAATGGACCAACAATTGATATCATCCAATAACAAATGAATCTTTTAGAAGCAATGTTGCTTGACCTTGTAGAAATATTGATGACCAATATTATATTCTTATAATGTAAACATGTCTAATACTATGTTTGATGGCTAACAAAAAATCGTTATAGAAGGTGGTTATGATGATGATGGAGAAAGGTCAAAAAGTAACCAAATCATAATTTTTATCTACTTATTTTTACTCCCATTAAATTGAGAAAACTCATACATTTGGTTTAAATGAGCAATATTACCATCAGAATGGGAGTAAATAACCGTAAGTGTTGCCAAAGGAAAATTACCACAATTTCATTCCCCTTTTTTGTACAAAGCTTCAAAAAATCTGCATTTTCTCTCTCTACCACGCTAGTAACATTTAGCTTCCAAGTACCTTCCTCCACCTGCACCCGTACGACGGTGGTTTCCGTGGAAAGAACACGTATTTCACCATTGTTGTTAGTGTAACCACCATTTCAATAAAATAGTACAAATTAAAGTAAAATTAACGGTTTTTTCACCATATACCCCTGAGAAATTTTTTATTCACCAAATACCCCCTCTTTTTTAAAAATTCACCATATACCCATGACCTTTTTGAAAATACATCAGAATGCCCTTAATGACTAACGGCGGTTAACTCCGTTAGTCATTAATCCCGAAAAACCCTAAAAAACCCTAATCAATCCCAGGTTAACCCTAATCAACCCTCGGCCCCACCCCCCACCCTCCCCCGACCCTTCGAATCCCAGTAGCCACCCTCCCCCCCGCCCTCGAATCTCGCAGCCCCACCCCTCCCCCACCCCTTTGAGCTGCGGGATTCAAAGGGGTGAGGGGGCTGCGAGATTCGAAGGGGTGGGGGCTGCGGGATTCGAAGGGGTGGGGGGGGAGGGTGACTGCGGCTGGGGGTGGTGGGGAGGGTTGCGGGGCATGCGGGGAAGGGGGGGGCGTGGGAATTCAAAGGGGTGGGGGAGGGGGGGGGGGGTGGGGTGGGGGGTGGTGGGGGAGGCTGCACTGCGGCGGGGTGGTGGGGAGGGTTGCGGGGGAGGGGGACTGCGAGGGAGAAGGAGGGGGCTGCGAGGGAGAAGGAGGAGGGGGGAGGGGAGGGGGTCGGGGGTCGGTGGTGGTGGTGGGGGGTGGGGGTCGGGTGGTGGTGGTCTAATGTTGGTGGGTTAGGGAGAGAGAAGTAGGGTGAATTAGAGAATTATGGTTAATTAGGTTTTTTAGGATTAATTAGGGTTAATGACTAACGGAGTTAACCGTCGTTAGTCATTAAGGGCATTTTGATGTATTTTCAAGAAAGTCAGGGGTATATGATGAATGTTGAAAAAAGTGGGGATTTGATGAATACAAATTTTTGTCGAGTGCGTGGTGAAAAAAGCCAGTAAAATTAATTGAATTTTAAAATAATCATTTTGTCTTTTGGAGAATTAAAGAAGGTCAAATAGAGGATAGTGGTAAAAACTTCAAAACCGAAAGTATTTGAAGAAATTTATGTTCATTATTGTTTTTTGTTCTCACTTTTCAATTTATTTGGAAATAAAAAATATAAATATAAAAACAAGAAAAAAATAGTTTTGGATTTTCAAAATAAACATAGTTAGTTTGAGTGTCACCTATTCAAATTCATTATACAACCTATATTGTAAATCTTAACACAGATCTTACAACCAAAATCTAAAAACTAACAATAATATCTACCAAACCCTAAACTCCGCAACAATCGCCAAAGTTACTATAAATTTATTTTGAACCCCTTATGAGCTAAGACTCTAAGAGCTCTAGACCACTCCACAACTCGTCTACCATCAAGGCCGGTCCTAGACTCCTAGTAACCCAAGTTGAACGAGTCTAACATAACTCAAGAAACATCAAAATTGGAATGAACGAGTCTAACATAACAAACAAAGAAAGAAAAATGTGGAGGTGTGGAGCCCATGAAGACGAAAGAACGACAATCTCTATTAACTCACAAGTAAAAAACAACTCCTCACCTGTGCACTATCATCTCATACCTGAATAGTGAATATGATACATCACATATAGGCTATAGCTTCATCTTTCACCATTTTCTCTCTCTATCTCATTTGTCCACGTTTTTCCAAGGTCACTTACACTACTACTTCTGTCTCCAATTCCAATCTCCTCTTTTCTCTTTAAATCTCATAATATCACATCAATTCATCAACTCTTCTCTTCACTTCACTCTCTCTTTTCGTCTGATTTCATTGCAGCATTTCCCAATTGTTTCTCCATAAGGTAAACAAAAAAAAAAGCCTCTCCTTTTTATTTGATTGCTTCTTGTTCTTCATTATTTCTTACTCTATTAATCTTACCCACATTAATATATCTTGATCTTGATGTTTGTGAGATGGGGTTTTTAGTTTATTATTGGGATTTCTATTTCTGGGTTTTTGTGTTTGTTACCTGAAAAATTCAGTTTATTTTGTCATTTTGACTCTTGAATTTTTGTTATTGATGATGATTTCGAATTGGGTGTTTAAATTTTGTGCTGGGTCTTTTTTTTTTTTTTAAATGTTTAATGTAGCAGTGGTTTTATGAGAAATGTTGGGGTTTTAGTAAACCCTTTTGGGGTTAATTTTAGTTGAATCATAAGATTGTATATGTAATGATGAGATTTGTTTTCATGCTACTGCTGAATCATTATTTGTGATATGGGATTAAATTAAATGTAGTTGCCATTTATGCAGTTGTTTAATAGTTCAATGTATTGGTTTCTGATTGCTTAAAATAGCCCCACCATTCCCAAAAATTAAATTGAGGAAAGTGTAAAGTTACTGAAAAAAAAAACTGACTTGTCTCTCTCCTCTTTTAGCATACTGCAGGTTTTTCACTGTTGCCGACTTGCAGTTGAGTTAGGCCTCTCAAGTCTAACCCTTCTCGCTTCTCTGTCCTCAATCTGTCCTCTGTTAGTCTCGCCACCGCTCACAGTCACAGGTAATGTTCTGCTTCTCCTATTTATTTTTATGATAGTTTAAGGTTTTAGAATTGAGATTAGTCCATCAAAAATTAACTTAGGAGGATAGACTGTTGAATTTACAAGGGCATTGCTATAGAATTTATAAAGCTGTAGCTTGAAAGAGAAAGAAAACCACTTGAGCCTTGAAGCCACTATGGTGAATTGTTTGTTGTTTATAATGTAAATTTGTTGTCAATTCTTTGTTGTTTTTATAGCCAGTTTGTTGTGATTCGTTTTAGGTTTCTTTGTTAGTTTGTTATAATAAAGCCATTGTCGTCTTGTTTTCTTTTGGGTATTTTTTTTTGTATAATTGGTAATGGTCGTATATTACTGGTTCTTTTTGTTGTTCAATGAGTCTATTCGATGAATATAGTCCTTGAGTAATTTTGAAATCGGAATTAGAATTTTCAATTGGTCAATCAGATAATCCTGCCCTCCTGAAATGGTTGTAATCTGGTCGTTGATCTTGATTTTGGTTTTGTACTTTGTGCTATTTGATTTAAATTTATATATAGTCCCATCCCTTAAAGGCATTAGGGTGATGGTTTCATATGCACGATCTTGCATCTTCTGGTTGCTTAAGAGACTGGCTTAGCAAGTTATTGGTGCCCAAATGTCTGAATTAAAACAATTGACTTGGTAAGATTAGAATTATACGTTCTCTGTTGGGAGTATTGTCCAAATCCCTCACAGTTAAGGATATGACATTCCTCATTAGTAAGGCTATGACATTCATTTATAGAAGAAATTCTTTCTAACAGCTGGGAAGTATATGCACAATCCATTACTATTTCAGGAAATAGCATGTGTGCCTTCTACTTTGAATGCAGGGGGTATATTACAAGCTCGTGGATTTCAGCATTGGATGTATGGGGTATTGTTTGTACTTTGTAGGCATGTGCATGCATGTCTTATTGATGTCCCCTTAATTTCTTTAGTGTATCCCAAAACAGTTTGTGTTCATCGTCAACTGTTGCTATTGTAAATGTTATTTCATCAAAATTTGATAATGCTAGGTAGAACTTAATTTGCTCTTTCTTCTGAAGTCTGAACCTTTTACTGTTACTAGTCACATTAATACTTAAGAATTAAGATGCGCTCCTCTGCTGCTGTAGTAGGCAGAGCAGCTACCTTTCTGATTTTCCACTATTGTTCTTCAAATTTTGTTTTTAGCTCATAAGAAATACACTTAAGCGAGATGTAAAGGAAGCAGTAGCAGCAGCAAATACTAAAGGGATAGAAAAATAATTAAGATGATTAGAGAGAGAGGGAGAGAGAGAGAGAGAGAGGGAGGGAGAGAGAGAGGGAGGGAGAGGGAGAGGGAGAGGGAGAGAGAGAGAGAGAGAGAGAGGGGGGAGAGAGAGAGAGAGAGAGAGATTATGTTAAAGTGCATAGTAACAAAATGGAAGACTTTTGAGTGGTCTCCACTCCACACTCTGATTCCTTACAATGTGATACAACAATTTTCTTAATCAAATGCTAATTATCGACATCATCACTGACTGCCTGATGGATTCTCTTTCCTCATGGTTGTGCTACGGTGCTACCACACGCCCTTTGCAATTTTTGCTGACATCATAACAGAATTAAGTTGTGATCCCTGATTTGTGTTTAATTTAGATTTAGCTGCCATATAATGGCCTGCATTGTTGGTTCAATAAATTGACTTTTTTTCATTTGTATGCAGATGTTTAGTTTTTCAATGTGTTGTTTCTGATTACTAAAAAAATGCCCCCTTATCTGTCCAGTCATTAAGTCAAGCGTACGCTTTCATGTTTGAGAGAATGATGTTGGCTTCAGGCTGTACTTCTTTCGAGAGATATAGGACCTTGATGAATTCCGAAGATACATTTTCATTGCCATCCAGTTTCTTAAAGGAGACCGAAAAAAGCTTGGCGAGAATCTAAATCAGATGTGAGTTAAACTTGCATTTCAGAGAGCTAGAGAGTATAAAACTTATTGCAGTTGGATAAAGATCAAGAAAATAGTAAAGACCCCGTTTATGATTATGCTGGAATTTTAGGTGCAAGTGGGTAGGTTGGTTTTCAAAGATGAAGATGCAGAACCAGAGGATTGCAGTGGAGAAGACTGGAGAGTATCAACAGAACACGAAAGAGAGAGAGAGAAACATAATCGAAATAGAGGTGAGGGAACTATAATGGAGGGGCGGGAAGGTTTCTGCTGAATAAAGGAAGTTAAAAGGAGAAAATATAAAATGTGCTGTGTATGCGATGGGACAACGCTACAAATTAGAGTCAAATCATCAGATTCAAGCAAGTGGTATTGTGGTGAAATCAAAAGGTGTTGTAACAGTACACCACATTTTTTTTTATATAAGGTGGTTTCTCATAAAAATTTATCTGACAAAATTTCCTTGTGGAAAGTAAAAACATTAACATCAAGGTATTTTGTTGTCTACGTAATTTTCTTGATTTCCATGAGCAACCACTTAGACTTGCAATGTGCTAATGTTCAATCTAGTATTATAGGAGGAATTTGACAAATGCTACCAAGACATTCCCCCAAAAGATTGGCATCTGTACTGTATTATCTGGCTAGCTAGAGAACTAATGCTTATAGATACATATACTTCATTCCAGTTGACATGTTGCATAATTTAACAGAATGCTGAACTCGCGAAGCCTAATTGTTGGAAAGTATAGTAGCCGTAATAGGGTTTGCAGTGGCAACAATAACTGGTTTTTGCTGGCAGTGAGCTGTGCTTAATATTTGTGAATTAATGTTGTTTCTTTTTTCTTTTGTATAGAACGTTTTCTGTAGCACCTGATCGTCTGAGATATCACAATGTACAAACGATCCCCTAGTACAAACTATAGATCCAAAGGAATTAAAGTAAAACACATTCTGCAAATCTGTGTCTTGCTGGCTGTTTGCTTATGGTTAATTTACCAAGTTAAGCATTCTCATGAGAAAAGGAGGGAATTTGAGGCAAAGGATGAAAAGGTTGTGGGAAAGATCCAAAGTGATGGTGAAATTCAACGATTGGGGAGAAGAGATCTTCCTAGAATCTCAGAGTTAGCTAAAGATGGTGAAAAGCATGAAGAAGATGAGGAAGAAAAAGAAAGTGACGAGGAAGAAAATAAACATGAAGAAGATGAATCAGAAAGAGATGATGTCCAAGTTGTAGAGAAAGAAGATGAAAGAGGAGGTGGAGACGATGAGATAGATGAACCAGAAAAGGTTGAAACTGAATCTGAACATGAAGAGGAAGGAGAAGATGAAGACAAAGAGAGGGAAGATAAGGAGGGTGTCACTGAAGAAAAACATATTGAAAATGAAGATTCTGAAGATGTTCATGAAGAAGGGCATCCTGAAGATGAAGAGAATGAGGATACTGGAAAGGATGGCCATACTAAACCTGACGAAAATGATGATGTAGATAATGAAGCCCATATTGAACAAGAGGTCATATTAGATGATAAAAATCATGTTGGGTCCAGAACCAATACTCGTCAGGCCCAAGAAGAGCTTTATAGGGCAGATGATGCTTCCAGTGAAGTTGCTCAAAATGTTCAATCTATTATTCAGGAAACAGAGAATGTCACTGCGGATCATGGAAATGGAATGTGGGGAAAGGTCAACTTTGGACAGGAGAATGAAACCAAAACCTCTGATAATGCTGATGAGTTGATCAAACAGAAGGTACAACCAAGAGAAGATGTTGACAGAGCAACTTCTAATATCATAATTAGTGAACAAAAGCAAAAAGAGGTCAACTTGACAAAGCCTGATGAGAACTCACTTAAGAACTCAACATTGCCTGAAATCACTGCTGATTCAACTGTTGGTGGAGAACATTCTGTTACTTTGTCTTCTAATGAAACACAAGCGGCACATGCTTCCACCAATTTGTCCCAAAATGGCACAGTTGAAGTGTTTGGTGATAAAGAACCAAACTTGCCTGGCAATGTATTGGAACAAGCTGTTAAACTTGAACAAGCTACAAATGACAAGAACCAACAGGAAGCTACAGAAAATGCCAATAAAGGGAATAATGTAAATACCAATGCTGGAGAATCCTTAACTTCCCACGATACATCATTAGCTTCATCTCATGATACAAATGATCACGATGCCATAGAAGCTGCAAAAGATATATTGGTAGGCAAAGAGAGCCAGGGTGAGAAACAGGAAAACAGTGAAAAATCTGGCTTAGATGAACGTTCGGAGGCTCACTCTTATGAGGGTACAGATGAAATTCAGCATGACCCCATCGATGCTACTGATACTACTACCCTTATACAGGAGGAGAGAGAATCTAGGAAAGATTTGGACACGCTGCCTGAAATCAGAAATGAGATTCAGAACAATGAAGATACTGCGACTGAATGAATGTTCAGATAAGTGTGTTGAGTAATCTTTTCCAGCTCCCATAAAAATCTGTAAGTTTAGGTTAGTATTGTCTTTTCTCCCCTCCATAAATATGTTAGGTTGTGGCACTGGTTTTATTAAGTATTGTTTGATCATGTAGAAACAATGGTCTCAACTTTGCAGTAAATGTAGGTAAGTTTGAAATATTATTCAACTACATGTCTTATGTAATTATGTTGAACCCCCATCCCCTAGTTGTGCTTAAAGTTTCTGTTCTAGTTGCCGATACCTGCTGAGAAAAAAGATGTAATGAAGAGTATGCACAATTGGGGTCTTTAACTGTTCTGATACACTATTTCAGGTTCTTCTGCAATATTTAACTGTGCCCTATGAGTTCACTAATAGGAGTAAAAACAATAACTTCTCCCTCTTCAAAATATAATTAAATCTCTGGTTATATGACACTGTGTACATGATAGGCATGTCAGCACACTTCAGTAGCTGGCTTTTTGCTGATATGCGAAAACCTGCCTTCATCAGCCACTTTAACTCTTCAGACCTCTCTGCAGAGGTCTTGTTATATCCCAAACAGATTAGTAACCTATCCCAGACTCCAGCAGGACGGAGGCAAGCAGAATATATGTGATTTATGCTTTCATTAGCCTACTTCTGCCTGCATAATGCATAGCTGCTATCAACACGAAGTCTCACTCCTTTACTGTATTGTTGGTGCTCATTACTACAACTTGGAAACCAGCGTATAAACTACCTTTGGGAGCAGCACTGCTTAGTCACTGAAAACACTTCTTTTTCCCGGTTAACTCCCCCAATTGCCTCTTAAAACCTGATAATATGCGGTAACCTTAAATCTAACAGTTAACATATATGGGGATGCAGTCCCGGTAACCCGGTTCAGCAGCAGGAATTTTTTTGCCGTGCCATGCTATCCTCATCATTCAAAATAAACAATTTGGAAATGCACCTCTTCTTAAAAAAACTCTATGCAGCTAACTTAAAGAGCATCTTTCTTCTTCCCCTCAAAAAAAAAAAAAAGAGCATATTTCTTCTTGATTGATGGTCCAGACGTATTAAACGGCTCAAAGTCTTCATTGTAAAATATATGAAGTATATGATTGTGACTATATCTTTACAGTATGTTACACTTGGAAAAAAGTTTTGTAAAAATTATCTATGAATTAACAAATGTATTATAACTTTTGAATTTCTATTTTATTGAATGCTCAGTTATTAAATTTTATTTTGTTGTTTAGCAGTATTTCGAGCATGGCTGGAACAAAGGACTAGTCCTAGTCTAGATTGGGGGTATTCGACTATTTTGCTGAGCCCTAATAGTCTCACTTACTTCCACGAACTTTTAAGGACTGCCATCTGCTTCCCTTAGCCCCACTAGAGGTTCAACACTTACCTCTAATACCACATAAGCCCTTCAAGCTGACATCCAGCATTGTTTATATGGAGCAACCAATAGGAGAGAATAATGGGCAGAATTCGAGTGGGTCTATTTACCGAACTGTTTATATAGAACAAATAATCTATGATCATTGATCAACAATTTTTAATTTCACTTTTTTTTGTCCTACCTTTTACTGAATTTGCTTGGCTTGCTAATTAAAAAGTTGCATAAGTAAAGACAACTATTTTTGGATTCTACATATCCAACACATCATTCAACTCTACATATTCCCCCGATCTAAAAAATGTAACACTTTGACTTTTCTACTATTCATATAATCATATATTTTACTTTGATAACAAATTTTTTAATAAAATTTAAAACAGACTTTAGATTTATCGCAATGTATATCTTCCACATATCAACTTTTCGTAACTTTTACTAACAAAAAATGATTATATATACTTCCTCCGTTCCAAATTAAACGCAACAATTCCCATGGCACGGACTCCTAGTTGAAATTTCTTAAGGGGTGATTAGAAAAAGGGAGGGTAAGTGTTTAGTTTAATTAAGCACCACCAACTACCACCACCACCTAATACAACCACCACCTACTCCACCAAGGCACCACCACCACCGAGGCACTGCCACCACCAAGGCACCGCCACCACCACCACCACCGAGGCACTGCCACCACCACCACCACCACCGAGGCACTGCCACCACTACCACCACCAAGACACTGCCACCACAACCACCAAGGCACCTGCAACACCACCGAAACGCCACCACAATCAAAACACTACCAACACCACCGAAATCCACCACCAATTTCACCACTAACACCACCGAAATCCTCCACCAAACCCCAATTTCACCACTAACACCACCGAAATCTATCAAAAAAACCCTAAAAACACCACCACAAGGCGCAAACTACAACCTTAACCACCGAAATTCCAAACCCCAAATCAACCAAAAAAAGAAGAGAAGAGAGGGAGATGAAGATGTGGTGGTGAAGAGAGTTAAAGAGTGTCCCCAAACTACCATCAATCGAGAAGAGAGAGAATCGCGGAGAGAGAACGAAAGAAGATGGAGGTGAGAGACTGTTGTCGGCGCCGGTAGAGGAGAGCGAAGGTGACGGAGGATGGAGGATGTCGGTGGTCTTGGGTTGGTGGGGGAGGAGATCGAAGGCGGAAATCGCGACTGATTGTTGTGGGTGTTGGTGGAAATCGTGCCTGGTGGGTTGAATTTGTGGAGTGGTGGGTTGATTTGCAGGAGTGGTGAGGAGAGAGAAGATGGTTGTGATGGCGGTGATGGTGTTCGAAATCGCGGAGGTCGGAGATAGGAGGATGGTGGCGGTATGAAGATGGTGGTGGTGGTGGTGGGTGATGGTGACAGTATGATGATGGAAGTTGGTGGTGGTGGATGATGGTGGATATAGGTGTTGGGTGATGAAGATGGAAGTTGGTAGTGGATGAAGGACTGAAGGTGATGAACTGATGATGATGGTGGTCAAGGTGGGTGTTGGAGAGAGAGGGGGTGAAGTTTTGGTAGATTAAGGTTGGTTAGGTTAGTAATTAATTAAATTATTTGGGTTGTATAATATGTGTTTTAATTTTTAAGTAAGGGTATTTTTGTAATATCACATTCAAAATTCATACTAAAATAGGAAAGTATGAGTTTGTTGCATTTAATTTGAAACTGCCAAAAACGGAAACTGTTACGTTTAATTTAGAACGGAGGAAGTATTAATAGACAAAATTGTGTACTGACAAGTGTGCTAGTCGAACTGTTGCATTTATTTTCAAACTGGAGTATCACACATCCGGTTAGAAATATATCGTCCCAGGGACGCCATACATCCGGTTAGGCATCACACTTCTTAGACTGTTCTAGGGCTCTTCATTTCGATTATGGCTCGTACTTTGCCAGGCGATGTCCCGCTCATCTATTAGGAACCCAAGACACTTCCCTCCTCACACCCCGAAGACACACTTCTTCGGATTGAGCTTCATATTATAAGCTCGCAGGGTGGCAGATGTCTCCCGCATATCAAAGGCGTGATTTTGCTCTTGCTTGCTTTTGACTATCATGTCGTCGACATACACCTCGACGTTACGCCTAATTTGCTAGTTCGAACATTTTGTTGACCAAGCGCTGGTAGGTGGCTCCAACGTTCTTCAGCCCGAAGGGCATGACCTTGTATTAGTATAAACCCTGAGTTCGTTGTGAAGGCCATGTGAACCTGGTTTTCTTTGGCCATGAGTATTTGATGATACCCGGTGTTCGCGTCCATGAAACTGAAGAGGGCGTGACCGCGTGACCAACAGTGGAGTCAACTAGATTGTCGATCATAGGTAACAGAAAGTCGTCTTTTGGGCACGCCTTGTTGAGGTCAGTGAAATTGACACATATTCTCCATGTCCCTGTTGCCTTTCGGACCAATACGATGTTAACCAACAACTTATTCTTTGATGAAGCCAGCTTCGAGGAGCTTTTTGACCTCTTTTGCTACTGCCCTGATTAGGGCTGCTTATCGCACGAGCCGAGGCCGAACACCCTTGGACCTGGCTCGACTCGTTTAAGAATTACCCGGGATCGGCTCGGCTCGGCTCGGCTCGTGGGCTCGTCGAGCCTGAGATTCCCGAGCTCGTCAAAAAAACCACAGCTCGAGCTCGTCGTTGGTGACTAAGCTCTATTATATTTAGTTGATGTTTTTCAACTAAGTCCAAAAGGCCCAATCCATATTTGTTTAACTAGGCACATTAAAAAGGACTAAGGTAAAGCCCGTTCTAAAGGCTGCATATTTGTGCTTGCCTCAAAGCTTGTGTAGCATTTTAAAGACAAAGCCTCACTCCCTTTTTCACATTATGTCGATGTGGGAATTGAGATTGTGGTAATTTCTGTTTTGCAGCTTTTCAACTTATATAGTGCTACTTCCATGCTATCCTCCTTGAGGTTTCCAATATGGGATTAGTGATTAATCCTTACAATCATTCATATCCCTTTTATAAGCCAAAAATGAATTGCAATATATTTAGTGACTGATGCTTGATGTCTATGTAGGAAGTATGAACATACAATCAAGCAAATATACAATTGATACCCTTATTAGTTATTAGTGCAGAACATTCAATTAACACATTATTATATCTGAGATGAATAGGCTTATTTTAATGCGATGATACATACACAAGTCGCAATTTAAGTAATTTGTAGAAAGCTACATTGCCTTACTAGCTCAGTGTATATTTTGACCCTATACTACAATGATTTTTTGAAAGGATTTCAATGTATACATCATACGTTAAACAAGATTATAATTAATAACATGAGAGTTCCGTTATATTGCGGAGTATATAGGGAGTACTATACTTGAAGATTACAAAAATCAAGCTTGAAGGATTAATAATAATAATAATAATAATAATAATAATAATAATAATAATAATAATAATAATAGTAATAATAATAATAATAATAATAATAATAATAATAATAATAATAATAATAATAATAATAATAATAATAATAACAATGATAATAATAATATTAATAATAATAATGCTAATAATAAATAAATAAATAAAATAATAATAATAATATATGTATGTTTTATAAATAAATAATACTGTGTAATAATCGAGCTTGTTCACGAGCTATTCGAGCCGAGCTTGACCTAGCTCAGCTCGGCTCGTTAAGGTTTCGAGCCGAGCCCGAACTCGAGCCGACGAGCTTTGACCGAGCCGAACTCGAACTGTTCACGAACAGGTCTGACTCATTATCACCCCTAGCCCTACTTCTTTCCTTTCCTTAGTGTCTTAGCTTTTGCTTGACGGGTCGATAGCCCTCCTTTATGTTCAGGTGGTGCCAGTGGCGGAGCCAGGATTTCAAAATCGGGGGGGGACACAAAATAAGACAAATGATATTCAATATTAAAAATTTTACTACGCAAAAATCATTGTCTAATATCATCATCGGAAACTTGAAGAAACACATCTTTCTCGAGAAAAGTGACCAAACAATCATTCAAAAATTGATCACCCATGCTATTTCGCAACTTATTTTTTATGTAAGTCATTCCCGAAAATGCTCTTTCCACACTTGTCGTGGCAACCGGAAGAATGAACCAATAAATTAACACATATGAACTAACTATTAAACTATATAAAAATCAATCAATAAATTACCATCATAAAGAAACTAAATCATCATATAAAATTATAAACTAATTAAGACTACCTAATGTATACAAATTCACACATTCACATTTCACAAAACTTAACAACAAAGTGCATCAATCACAAGTCACAAATTTTGAAATTCACACACTTACAATATTACAATTAATATCAACCAAATAAGATTTTAAATATACAATATAGAAAATTAGGAAATTAATAATGTAAAAATATTAAATTCTTTCAATACCTGATGGCTGACGTCAAAATACTGAGAAGTTAAGCCAGAAAACCCCATGTCTCAGAAATCCGTTTCATACGCCAAATATTTAATACTAATAGGGTAGGGTGATAGCAATATCTTGGACGTTCATTAGTAAACGATCTTGCCACGTGGCTTGATTAGGGTATTCGTGTAATTCGAATCTTTTGAATAATGATTGATGTATTTAAAGCATATGTTATCATGAATGAATATTGACTGTAGCTAAGTGAATCCGACGGTTGATGTAAGAGTTTTGGGTTTTTGTAAAGTTTTTTCTCTTTTGCGCTGCAAGTTAATACTCTTCTGCGTCTGGCGCAGGATTTTTTTTTGCAAAAATCCTTAAAAATAAGGGGTCACGTGAACCTCCGTGCCCTATACTGGCTCCGCCACTGGGTGGTGCACCATAATACTAGGGTCGATGCCTGGCATTTCGTCGACCGTATATGCGAATACATCCTTGAATTCCTTGATGGTAGAAAGTATCTCAGATTTGAGGTTATCAGGCACTTGCTTACCGATCCTAATTGTTCGACCAATCTCTTCGTCTATACATATCTCCTCGTCTCCCTCAGCAGGGCAAGGTCTATCATAGACCATGGGATTTTCAGCTACATAAAGGCCCATTATTGGAAGTGGGTCCTCGGATTCGGGTTGCTTTCTCTTTATGGTTGTTTCCTCGACGTGTCCCTTCAAGTTGTTCACATAACATTCCATGGCTGATTTCTGATAACCGGAGAGTTGAGCGACACTCCCATCATCTGATTCGAACTGGAGTAACAGTTGATAGGTTGAGATGGCAGCCTTTACATGATTGAGTTTGGGTCGCCTGATGATGAGGTTGTAGGGAAAGTCAATGTCGACGACCAGAAAATTGATGGGTATACTTTGTCCCTTGCCTTTCTCTCCCATCCGGACGGGCAATTTAACAGATTTGAGTGGATGAACTCACTGTCCACCAAATCCAACCAGGGGCTGATTGATTGGTAGAAGGTCGTTGTCTCAGTACCTCAACTTTCGCAGACAATCCATAATTATGATATCAGTCGAACTGCCACTGCCAATTAAGCTAAGACCCGACCCACCCTCAAGTTGGCAACCTTTAGTTTGACGACCAACGCGTCATCGTGAAGAGTCTGGATAGGTCAATTGTTATCCTTGAAAGTCATGGTGGGGCATATTCTTGCGTGCGATTGCTTCAACCTAACACTTTAGGGTGTAGAGGTGCTTCTTTTGAGATATGTAGGTTAGACCTCCTAAAACGATACCAACTACTATGACCCCAACGTACCAATCTGTGTCGTCGCTTCGAGCCTCTTTCTCCCTCCGAGGCTCCCTCTTCTTATCTGTGGGATTTTTCAGGTACCTGTTGACTTTCCCTTCGTCAGCCAACTTGTCTAGTGCTCTTTTGAGTTCACGACAGTCACATGTAGTATGTCTAGATTCATGGTGGTATTCACACCAAAGCTTCTTGTTTCCCATGTTAACCGATGTCTTGATGGGAGGTGGTTTGAGTAGAATTGACTTCTCCTTTAGGTCGAGGTAGATTTCATGCTTGTTGATGTTGTACCGTGGGTCGTGGCCGTTATTGTCGATCCTGGTCCTCTTGTCCCTATCCCGTCAAGATACATCTCGAGGGGCCTCAATTGGCCTAGATTATCGTCCTTCCTGTTGTTAGCTTGTTCGTGAGGGGACCTGCAGATTTCTGATGCCTGTATGAATTTCGGCACGAGACCCATGGCCTCGGAGAAGGTGGTGGCGTCGCTTTCAGCCATTTTCATCTTAAATCGGCTCGAGGGCCATAGCGCATACATCAAGGCGGTGAAAGCTACATTGTCTTGTAGATCAGGGACTTTTCGTTGAATCTCGTCATGTAGTCCGCTAGGCTTTCGTTCCTCTACAGCTCTACTATTTCACTGACATCAGGTGGATGCTTGTCTTTCGATGCCTTCTTCAGACAATGAAATTTTGCTTAAATGTAGCCTCGAGGGAGGCAAAGTTGGAAGCTTGATTTGATCCTCTTTCTCATCTTTCTTCCCTCTTTCTTCTTCATTTCTTTCTCTACTTCATTCACTTGATCATTCTTGATCGTAGTGACATTTTGCTAGATTTTCGGTCAATTTTGACTGGATTTCTAGTACATTTACTTTCACCGTGTTTTTCCCTGCTTTGATTGCAGGTGTGACCTTTTATGAGGTCGAGAGTTGGGAGATACGGCATAAGGCAGGAGTTTGAGAAGCTTGCATGCGCGAAGATAGGAAAAAGGAAGTTTTGAGCAGAGACCTTTGTGCGCCCGCACCGCTCTATAGGTGCCCGCACCGTATTGGTGCGCCCGCACCGTATTGGTGCACCCGCACCATTCTGGAAGTTGTGAAGTCCAAGATCAGAAACTTTGGTGCGCCCGCACCAGACATTGCAGTGCGCCCGCACCCCTCACAACGGTGCGTCCGCACCTCCCAGTGCCTGATACTACTCTGAGATCAGAATAAATGGTGCGCCCGCACCATTTAAGTCCGCGAAGAAAATCTTGTATTATGCGTGCTTATTAAACAATAGAGTGGATTAATTTTCGACTTATGCTTTATTCTATAGACTAGAGAGTGATATTAGGGTTCATATTAGAGAGAAAAGCACATTAGTTTAATTGTCTTGGATTTTAGATTGATAGATCGAAGTTTGTTGATTTCTACAGATTGAAGGTATCTTTTATCAATTAAATTGCAAAGTTTCAGTTTTTATTCTTCCTTTTCATTGTTATTCTTTGTTCTTCCATATTATTAGATCTCTTATATTGTAGTTTCATAATTGCTTATTGTTAATTAGTTTAATCATCTTTTAATCATGTTTAGCCCTAGATTAGTTATATGTTTCATGTTTTTTTGTTTAGACACCATGATTAGTGAGTAGTCTCTTATCTAGGGTTAGGGTGAAAGTATGGATTAAGGTTTACATGTATTGTTAATGTGATTGTGGTGACTAAAGATGGTTATGCATTGATCTTGGTGTTTTGAGGCCTTAGGATAGATATTGATCACATTTATGCTTTGGTATTTTGATTTCAAATGTTCTTAATCGAATTTTGAACTCTTTTATCATCCCCATGAATCAACTTAATTTCTAGGCCAAGATATTGGGAAGAAATTAAGGGGATCCTTTGTTAGGGGTTTTCCGAATTCATTGGATCTCTTAATCAATTGACTAAAGACCATTCGAGAGAGGATTTAGTTGATTGATTAAGCGATCATTCTAGAGGACCATTCGAGAGAGGAATCGAGTATTTTAGAGGAAAACTAAACCTTGCATAATTGTCGCTTTTGAATCACAATTGCATTAATGATCGTTGTTCCGCTTTGATTCATACTAGTATCCTTAACTCTAGTGTCTTCCTTATTGATATTTTCATCTCATGTTATTTGCTAGTTTTTTGATAATAGTTAGTTTTGAATTGTTACAAAATCATTCAAAACCCCCAAAAATCCTTCAATTAGGTAATTTAGCCTTGTTAGACTTTGATTAATCCCAATTTCCTTGTGGATCGACCCTTGACTTGCCTTTACTACGTTCTTAATAATTGCTTATTAGGTGTTACAAATATTGTTTGAAAAGCGATTTTTGGTGCCTTAACGACACACTAAAAACCTCTTATCATGCTTCTAGGGGGTAATACGGTGAACCATGTGAGCGCGAGGCCTTTAAGAGTGGTGGGGAAGAACTTGCACCATATGGCCTCACTCCCTGTCTTGATGCTCATCTGCGCCTTGAATGTGGCCAACTGGTCTATAAGATCTGTGGTTCTGCCATAATGCTCGCCGGAGGACCTTGACCTTCCGCAGGTTGGGCGTCAACATGATTTCCTCGCTGAATAGGATGATGAAGCCTAAGTTACCAAAGTGGTGTTGGAGCAGTCCTTGTGTTTTTTTCCACTAGTGGATGCACTCGATTCCTCTTCTTAGTTCCCCTGCTCGCCCTATGCTTGAGCCTGATGAAGGTTGTTCGTTCCTGGTTAGGGTTGGGTTGTTTTCCTTCTTCTTCCCTCGAAAGGGCTCTTCGCTCATTCAAAAGTTCTCTTGCATCTCGAGCGACCCTCCGCATGGCTCACTTATTAATTATGTGATGGGCGTCTCCTCGCGCTGAAGGGGCACTAGTCTGTGGCAGATGGCTCTAGTCGGTTGAACTTGTGTTCCGTGCTCGACCCGAGAGTCGGTTCGAGGTACCACAGGGATGCCAGGGGGCGATTGGAGGTTCCTTCACCCCCCAGTTTTGGAGAGTTTATACGAGGGCTTGGAGGCTTTTTTCCAGCGTCTCATTAAACTGTTCGACCATTTGTCAAAGGTCTCGTTGGGTAACCTGGTTGGGGCTTGGTTCCTTGACCCGAGGCATGCCCATTTGTCTTTGGGGACCCGGTCCATTGACGACATTGACCGCCTTGCAAGGTACCACTTCTTTGGGGACGTGCGCATTCCTTTCAGACAGGACATATGCCCTTCTCGGATCCCCCGCTATCTCGACAGCTACCTCGACTGGAGGCTTCCTCCTTTTGTGAAGTTCGATCCCCACAGACAGCGCCAACCTGTTAAGGGTACGAAACTTACGAGTAAGGATCTTGGAATGCATCAAGGGTGTATGTTGTTTGAACAGGTGTCGTTCGTGCAGTGGAGATGTTGATCCTACAAAACAAGAGTTAGAATACCCCGAGGGTGTTTTCGGGATCGCTTCTCTAAAGCTCAAGTCAGTATTGGAACAAGAGGTCAAGTCGAGTGAGAGAAGCTAAAGAGAGAGTTAGTGGGTGAAGTACTCATTACCTCAATAAATGGGAGTTCGGTCCCTTTTTATAGGGATTGGGGTGGATGACGTCATGCTAACGTCAAATGCCGCACGAAGCTTTTACGCAAATGCGCTGACATCCAAAGTTGTTGGGCTTCCATTTCCCTGGGGTAAGACGATAATTTCAGCCAAGGCCAAAGGGCCCAGTGACTTATGGAGCCCAAACAAATATATTTTTAAGATCACCATAAATGCTATTCTAATTATAGTGAAATGGAGTTTGTAACTCATTAGTGTCATTTCTCTCTCCTTCTAGTGATTTGAGTTCTAATGACCCATAAACTTGCGAGTTTTTATCAATAAAATATTCAGTAGGCTCATCAGATAGTTAGATTCTAATTTTAACTTTTTATACAATTTCAATAACAGGAGAAGTTATAGATACTAGGAGTAGATGATAATTATGTTAATTTATTTTTGCCAAAATAAAAGACAAATGGTAACAAAATAAATATACTCATATTTTGATGCCATATCCCTACTTTATGTAAACAAATAGCATCACGCCACCAACTATCATCAATTTATAGCCAACACTTTTAAACAATAAACAACTAGTCAAACAATTTATTTCGATGAGTTAGTCAAATCAGCTAACATAATAACCTATCAGCTATATACTATCAGTTGATGGCGTAATAGAGCCAAACTGGAGTAAGTATTGTGACATTTTTAATTTAGAAAAACATAACTTCTCTACTAAGAACAACTAATAAAATATAAATTGAAAGCTGCCTATAAAAAGGTAAAAGTGAAAATATTAAGTAATAACTAAATATTAATAACAACAATAATCGACACGTATTAATATTGTGATATGTAGTTAACAAAAAAACCCATGAACTGATATCTAGCCACAAAATAATCGAATTGAAACTTCATCCAAATATTTAATAGGAACACAAAAGATAGAACAGTAGGAGAATGTGGGGTATTCATGGTGCAGAAGAGGTTAGACTCGATTCAAGTATATCTAGAATCTGAAACTTCATTCATACATCTAAGATTCAAATTTCTCTCTTGTTTACGGACTCAGTTCGTGATTCGGAGGTGGACTCATGGTGGAGAAGAGGTTGAATAAAGGGGTGGGTTCATGGTGGCGTTCGAAGTGAACTCATGAAGATTTTGAAGGATCCATTAGGCAAGAGTTGGGATTGTGAAGAAGATAGATTCTAAAGCTAATTAAGTATTGTCAGGCTTGGCCCAAGAAATGCCCAAGCTTGGGCAGAATTTTTGGGCTCGATTTTTAGGCCCCACTCGAACTTTTATGGGGACGGGTTTTGAGCAATTCAAAATTGATTTTGCTGTTTAAAATTTTCCACGGCTGGATTTCAACCCGAAAAGCCATCTATATTTTACCCGAAATAACGTGTTTTGGGCACGAAAGAACGACCCAAAGTTTGTCCCATCCCGACATGTGGGCTGAATTTTTTTAGGTAGTCTTGCCCGACCCATCACTGATCACCTCTAATAGATTCATGGGGAGATGGCTTGTGCAGAAGGTGGGTTTGTGGTGGAGAATGTCTAGGAAGGGTGAGCGTTGAGGTAGTTGGTTTGAGGAGGGGAAAATGTTAAATTGAGATGGCGAGGTGATTGTGGAGTTGTGCAGGGGGTGGTCAGGTTGGGCTCGTGCAGGAGTTGTTGCTTAAGGGGAATGAGGATGCTAGGGGGGCTGAGTTGGGAAATGCTAGGGGGGCTGAGTTGGGAACAACAAAATGGAGGAGAATGGTGGAATAGAGAATGGCAAGGATCCATTAGGCAAGAGTTGGGGTGAAAGTTTGTCGTATACGGTTTGGATTTAGGCCTAATCCAATTCGATTCGAACAAAATATGAATTCAAAATTTTCAATCCAAATCCAAACCAATTTGAGTTTGAGTCCAAACCAATCCAATCCGAATTTTTAGACACTATGTTGGATCCGATCCGAATTATCCAATTTTTTTAAATTCTGGCTTTTCAATTAAACAAATTTGACGCGAGCATCAATATAAAGTGTTCGATAATAGAAGTAATTCATACAATCCCATAAAATTCATTAATAAACTAATAACAACTACTAATTTATTACAAAACTCATAATTCATTACAACACAAGGCTCAACAACAGTATACCAACATGTTCAACTACACAATAGGTTCAACTTTACAGCAGTAAAGTTAGAGTTTTAACTTTTAGGGGAAGGGAAGGTTGTCTGACCATTTGGGCTTTTTAAAAAAAAGTTCACTTAAGCCCAATTATAAATATACAATATATGGCCTATTTAGTATTCGATTATTTTCTGGATCCAATCACCCTCAGTACAATCCAATCCGAAAATTCGATTTTTCAAAAATACTCAATCTGAATCCAAACCGAACATAGTTCGAGTCAAATTTAAAATCAGTTGGTCTTGTAAGAGACTGCCTAATTTTAATTTAAAATTAAGCGCGGCCCATGCCCAATATTAAGAAGAGAATGAACCACTTTTCTGTATATAGTTACTAGTTTAATGTAGTTAGTGACTGGTTTAATCTATTCAGTGACCAATTTAATCCATTCAATATTCACATTCTTTAATCCTTTTGGTGACTAGTTTAATTCATTTAGTGACTAGTTTAATCCATTCAGTACGAGATTAAACTAGTCACTAACTACATTGTTTGTTTAAAAATTATTTGTTTAAGTTCGAGATTCAAAGGGAAACAAAGAAAGGAGAGAAGAAAGGACGACTAGAACCGTGTGAGATTCCTAGGAATAGTGTTGGGTTATAGTGGGATGAAATGGGCTTGTTAAGATAATGTAGGTTTAGGTTTGTCTAATTTATGTTAAAATTAGACCGCCTACTCCGATAATTTGTGATCTAAAATACTAATTCGGTTTGAATTAGATTGGATTTCGATTTTTATCCGAATAACTTTCACCCTAGGCAAGAGGGGTGAGGAGATGGAAGGAGAGAAAGAAAAAGAATCTTAAAAAAAATTAAAATTACTCCATATGCCCAATATTAATAGCAACAAGCTCCTGTTCACAAAGTTTTAGAATGTAGATGAAATGAGATATGAGTTTTATTATTTTGTTGTTGAAGTTGATTTGATTTGAGATAGTAAGTACTTTTATATTATGGATAAATTATGCGGGCCATTTAATTAGGGATGTGTGTGTAAAAGTTTATTATATTATTATTGTTTTATTATTTTTAATAAGAGGTGTGGAGTATACTTATAGAGCGAGAAATAATTAAAATATAGTATGAGTCATGCCTAAAATTTAAATGAAAGTGTTGCAGTTAATGTGGGACGACTGGATATGAAAAGTATTGCGATTAATATGGGACGGAGGCAGTATAAGTTAATAACATTTTACCCAGGGGTAGATCTAAAGGATGGCCTACTAGGGCCACGACCCAACCCATGATCAACCTATAAGTAGTTTGCTTTGATACTAATCTAAATATCTATCTGCTAAGGAGGAGCTTTTTTTGTAACGAGAAACCTTGACAAGTTGGGGGAGTAATGGAGATCGTAACTTGCTAAGGAGGAGTTGATGCATGTGTTAGTGATTAATGTTTCCATACATTCTAAAACGTTGCATTTTTATCTTTTACCTTCTATAATTGTTAATACTTTTTATGGTCTGGTATTGAAATTTTCAAACCATATAATAATAGATTTAGTGTAAATTAATTTTTAATACCCCTTTTGTTCAGTAGTACTCCTTGCATTTTTTTTCATTTTTATCTGTCTCATAATACTATTTTTCAAGTAAATTTTTCATAATACTATACTTTTATTGTGGGAACGATGCTTCTATTTTATGCAACTTCTTACCACTATTAAAACGTATGAGTTATGAGTCTTATGACACTATCTCTCATTCTAGAAATTATACCTCGCTATCTCCTGATCTACTAATTAATTCAATTAGAAAATACCTACTATAATTTATGACATACCTTTGGGAGAACGGGACATAGAGAGTTTTGTTGATATTAGAATAATGAGTACTATATATTGTAATTTATCCATGATCTAGATATGATATTTAAAGAATATTAACACATTCAACTTACCACATATAAAATTTCTAGATCTCTTTATTGTATGCCACATAGCTAATATTACTTGCTAAATCGGTGTCTTCATATCACGTGATCATTTTGGGAAGATTTAATGTACACTTAATATGACTAAAAACAGAAAAACCATAATTGAGATTATTTCTACCAATAATTCCTCGTTTATAAAACTTTACAACTAATCTAAACTTATTAAAACTTATCAGAACTTACCTTTAACATAATAAACTCAAATTTTGTTTTTTCTGGAAGGCCAAAAGTTTTACAACATACACAATATGCACCTAATTAACTTATGTTTCAAGCTGCGTATATAAAAAATTCAGAACTGATATAGTAGAAGTAAATGACAAGCGTTGCCATAATCCGAAGCTCCCCACTAAATCTTCTCTCTCTCTCTCTTCCCCCTTCAATGGCGACGACCTCCACAACCTCACTTCCCCATCAACAATGGCGACAATGGCAACAACAACTCAGAAAATCCACAACCCCCCTCTCTCTCTCCTCCTTCTCTCCTCGCCGCCGGCGCCGCCGTATTACTCGCAAAAACCCCTTCAAAAGAACCGACCCTTCTCACTCCTCATCTTCCGATCACCATAGCAGGCTCCAATTCGTCCTCGACGTCGATCAATTGAAAACCAGAACACCGCTTAATCTTTGGGAATCGAAGTTCAATCAATTCGTCTCTTCTGGAATTGAAGCGTACAATGATCTTCGAAACCTTATAATCATCGAACCAGGGAGTAATCGAATCGTAGTGTCGTGTTCCGAGTCTACTGTTCGATTTGTTGGTGGTTTTGTGATTTGGAGTATTGTTAGTGTTGTTTTTGTTAGGGTTTTGGTTGGTTTAGGTTTAGGGTTTAGGCGGAGGGTTGGGGGTATGAATGTGGAGGTTGTTAAGAGGAGGGATAGGAGTTTAGGTGGGAGAGAAGTGGTGGTTGAGAGGAGAGTTGTCAAGGGAGGAGAGAGGAAGAGTGATATCGAGACGAATGAGCGAGATTGGGAGGTAATGCCGAGGAGTTCGATGCGTAAAGAGCAGAGGAAGTTGCCGAGTTGGTGGCCGGTTATCGGTCCGAGACCTGCTTTGGTGTTAAATAGGGAGGAGTTTAAGAGACAGGCCGACGAACTCGTTCAAGGTTAGTAATTTTAAGGACTCACATTGTTTTGTTAATGATAGTAGACTAGATTATGTATTGATTGAAAATAAGTTTCTTAGGTTATGAACTTGTTTCTTGCTTTGGTAATTGGCTTTTTGTTATGGAAACAAATTTTTATGGAAGATAGAGTGTGGAGTATTGTTATAATGTAAGTGGACTATTATTTGATAGAAGTATGATTTAATGGAAAAAGGTGAGGGAAGTACCTTTATGCTGTATGGAAAAAGGAGGGTGATTGATGTACCTTTATGTTGTATGGGAAAATAGCTACCTGTTTGTTGTGCGGAGTGCGGACATAGTAGTTGCTTGATATTGTCTGTCTTCCCTCATTTACCATTATCTAATCTTTCTACTACCGAACTTGTCTTTATTGTGTGTTTGATTGATGTTAATTTGCCTTTTGAACAGGTAAATGCATGCCTTTCAAGCCTGTCTAAATGTTAGAATCATACTTTTTCCTTCCAATCATGATTTGTTGGCCTGTTTCCAGCAATCATGGATGATAAATTGAGAGGAAAGGACGTCTCAGAGGAAGATATACTTGAAGTTAGTGGTTTTTTATGCTAATAATCTTTTTTTTTTTTGATAATTTATGCTAATAATCTTTTAACTTATGAATATAGTATATATTTTATATAGACCTTTGTTTTGACATTTTTGTTAAATGATTTTCAACTTCTTTGGGGTCATTAGCTGCTTTTTCTTGTTGAATCTGAATTGTAGAGTTTTCTTGAATAACATTGAGTCATGTATTTGATTAAGTATTATTGGCTTTTTTCAACAATATTGGCTTCATTTGTTATACTTTCTGCTACAGAATTGCAGTGATATTAAAAGGGAATTTGTGGGGTTGCCGTGGGCAACCGAGCAGATTGGCCCAACCAGGCATCAAGAATGTTCATGTTGCTCTAAAATTTCTCAGGAGCCTAGACAGTTAGACACATGAATAGACGTGATGATTTTTATTATTAAGTCCAGTTAATGGGTTTCGTTGATTATGTTGTGAAGATATGATGTTATACTGATTAATACATTAATTATTGAGAATTCTGTCGATTTGAAGAACATTTAAATCAAAAGACTTGTCTTTTGGAATTAGAGGCACCTCTTCCCACTTTTCTCTATAAATAGAGGCATAAAAGTCAGTATGACATATTTGGAATAATGATTTAAGAAATTATTCTGTTTGCTTTTGGCGTGGAATATTATCTACAATTTTGTGATTTAGAGGGTTTGTTAAATACATTACATAAACTCTTGTAGATTAATCTAGGAATATAACCTAATTTTTTTTTATCTTTTATCTGTATCCCCATAGATATATTTTGTAACTTGGTTTTATCCTTTAGAGGGTCACTATAAGACTTATAATTTCATCACGTTTCCCAGAAAATATATCTGGTCCTCTTGTTTCCTAATCCTTCAATGTCCTATAAGAAGGCACTAGCTCTTTTATGAAAGTTTTATCCACCAATATTTAACCAATGTTTGACGGGCAAATGCTGTGGTTAAGTAATTTATGTGATATGGTATTGTGCAATAGGTGGAGAGAAAGGATACATTAGTGTGTGATGACTGATGAGTGTGATTACCTGGATGGAACTCTTGCGGAACTTAAGACTTGGTATGCAGGAGAGGTATTCTTAGTGAAAATTTATATCATTATGTGACAAAGACCACTTTTCCTTTAAGATAGAAGATGTTACATGAAGTGTCCGTCAACTTACGCTAATTAGTGATAAACACCTGGTGTGAAGTAGAAGAGTTCAGTTGTAGGATTTATGGTGCAATTTTCAATTAGGATTGAAGGCACTGGACGGATAGAGCCTCTTTGTATTCCTTCTTGATCACTGTCTTATTGCAGTAGAAGTCCAAATGCTAGATTGTATATGTATTGTTCTACTTCTACCTAGAGGCTAGAGTACTCTCCTTTCTTTTTCAATTTTTACTTGTTAATTGACTGGAATTTTTTTTTTTCTGGTTTTTCTATATCTTATTTTATTTTGTTGTTGGGTGTGAGAATAGCTGCATAGGATTTGTAGGAAGTCTGGAGTACAACTCTCATTCGGAACGGAGAATGCGCGGGATTCTTTTTATCGGTTAGCTGTGCACAATGTCGTAAACACTTGTTGCAGGTACAGGTCATATTCTCTAATAATATCTGCTTATTATTTCCCGAATCTGGATCACTCCCAGATTTTTCTTTTACTTGTGATATATTCTGTTACTTTGCAGGGCAAGAAGTCCTTCAGTTCAAATTGATGGTGAAGATGCACGAATGTTTGTAGCTGGGCTTGCTTATGATGTAGGTCTCTCTGATCCCCGAGCTGCAACAATTGTTTCTGCTGCTGTTGCTGCTCAAACACGCCAATGGTTTTTACAGGCTTGGGTAATTCTATTGATTTCAATGCCATTTTGCAACTGTATGATGTGTCATTGGGTTTTTACATTTTAGTATTTATTTGTGGTGGTTCTACAACCTTCCTTTACCTAGCAAAAGTTTAATGAAGTAGCCAGCAATAGAGAATGCATTTGCCACAATTTAACATTCATTAAAATTGATGATGTAACATTCGTGCTAAAAATGTTTATGAAATCATGTATAACAGATGAACTATTGTCACATCTAGTTATCTTTTTTCCTTCTCATTTTTAGAGAAATATACAATCTTGAGTTGATGTAATTGTTTTAATTTTATGACTTGAAGTCTCTCTTCATAATACGTTATACATTTATGATTTTCGGTTTCTTCATTCTAGCTTAAGCATCCATATCGGATACTTGAAACTCCAATATGGGTTACTGACACTTGCCTTTTTGACAGAAAGGGGAAAATAATACTTCTCTTTACATATACAAAAACAAGGGAAAGCATCCTATTCCCCATGTCCATATTTTAACTTAAACATGGTTTATGTGTCCCATACCTTTAGATTCAGAATTTTTCCTGTCAAACTCTTGGATCCGTACCTGAGTCTCAGCACTCATGTCAGAGTCTGAGTATCATAGCATAAGTTGAAATGTTTCTGGCTCACGAGGGACTATCTCAAACTGCTCTTAGCCTCTTACTAATTCTATGTTGCTGGGGAACATACATCATCCCCTCTCCCTCTCTCCTCTCTCTCTCTCTCTCTCTCTCTCTCTCTCTCTCTCTCTCCCCCCCTCCCCCAAAAAAAACACAAAAATCAGTCCAACATTCACAATTGCCTCAAACTATGTAGACCTTTTCTTTGAGAGCCATTTGCAGTTATACCTACACCAACCACATTGGCCTTGTTCGATGGGTTTTATCAATGGGAGTTTGGACAAGGAAATGGTGACCCCTGTTTTCATTCTCTTGTTTTTCAAAAGTTCACTCCATGTTTCAATTCCATTTAACTCCATATCTGAAGTGTGAATGAATTGATTCTGATGTTGTTTGGTGTTGCTCTATACACTCTTTCCAGGCCTTGGAGATGCAAGCAAAACACTCAGAAGCGATGGAGGAGTTAAAGAAGATTTGTCTAATTCACCAGATATTTCCACCGGAACCTTCCTCCGTATGTCTACTTGCTTTACGAACTAAATTTTTATGAGCTGCATGGTATCTTAAAGAATTTTCTATTTGTAAATTTGGGTGGGTCATGCTTGAATTTGTTATCTTTTAGTGCAGTAGCATTGTAGTGCATTTTGATGGAGTCAAATATTCGTTTGTTTTTCTATAGACTGTGATTGACTACATTGAAATAAGGGAAAATTGGCGCGAATGGTCTAATAGTTTTGGTTCAAGGAATAATCTAATTTAAACCAATCAGATATAATAGCCTTAAATATTTATTTTCGTGCAGTCGCAACTCGCATCCTAAAAGGACATATAGCATACAATAGGTTTGTGCTTACTGATCTGAAAATTAATGTCTAGGAGATTTGAATTTTCTCCCATCACCTTTTCTTCCTTCTTTCTAGAACCTCCAAACGCTGTTGTCTATTTCCCAGATAGACTTGTGACCGACTGATTATGCAGCGCTGTTGCTCAAAGTGTAGCGCTTCTTGCTGTTATGATGTTCACTGATGTTTGATGTTCTTTTTTGCAGCCCGAGATGGAGATGGTTGCTCGGGGTCTACAGAAACACTTGAAACTAGAGCACCGGGAATTTCTGCTGACTAATATTGTCAGTGTTTGTGGTGAAGAGAGTCCAAGAAGTGCCGCAGAAGCCCTTGGTCTGGTGTGATTTTATTTCTTGCCTCTTTCTGGTGAAAGTCTCCTGAAATCTTTTGCAGAAAGTTGGATTAGATAGCCAAAAAGTGATGACCATTGATCGGAAATCCAATCTTCCTTTACTGGGTCAACATCAATTTATTCTCGTATAATGTTACTAATGTAAATTATGTATTACATTAGTAACAGTTTTTGTTTGAAAGTTTATCCAATTGGACTTGGTTTTTCCTCGACAGACATGAGAAGAAAATCAGTCTAAAGACAAATTGTTACATGCTTCCGGGTATGTCTTGAACATAAACTTCTGGGTGTGCCTTGGATGTACTGAAGCCTGAAGATAGGTTAATAGGTACAATCAAGTGTATAAAAATATGTTCTCTGTATCCCACTAACACCCATGGATGATGACAAACCAAATCATATCGAGAACTCAGTTGTCCTTTATACCTAAAAGGACCAACTGTTTTCCTCGCTATCTGGTTAACTTTTTGCAGGAAAAATAAATTAATATTAGTCCGGATTTGGGCCAACAAGTGCATAACCACTATGCATAATTGCATATCATATAAGAGTGGTTGGTGTTCTTATATTTTGTTGGAATTTTCCCTTCTTTATCCCCTTGCTTTTTTAAAAGAAGTTTTATACTTGATTTGAGAGTTTTTCTGCTCCTTTTTCCTGGCTTGGACTTGGTATTGTTTTTTCTTGGGTTCTTTTTGCAGAATTGGAGAATCTTTTGGCTTTTGAATCATTATAGCACAAGAACTCGATTCTGAGATGAGTGAGGACGATTTTGGAGTTCCTTGAGTTGATTCGAGCTAAATTGAGCATGGTTTGATGACTATCAGGGATAACACACCTTAATGTGTCATTTGACACTGGTGTGTTGGAGACCAAAATGTGAAGTGCAGCAAAGTTGATGCACTCCAGTGTGTCATTTGACACGGGTGTCTGAGGTCAGAGGTTTGCAACATAGGTAATCCCCCTCCATCATGTCGTTTGACACACCTTATCATTATAAATCACATATTTTTGCGATTTGATGATGAGGAAGCTCAAAGGTTTATTTGTTTTTGGTAGGGATTATTAGAGTCAACCTTCTAGATAAAATAAGGGGATACATCTGAGTACTTAGTTTTTTGTTTTTAGCTTAGAAAATAAAATCTGATCTAAATTCTTTTACTTTTGAAGATTACATGGGAGATCTTTGTTCTTTTTATTGTTCTTTTTCAGTGTTATTTTTATTGTCCTTTGATTATTATGTTTCTTTTATACTAAAGATAGTTGACAGTTATTTGAATAGGGTTGCTGGAATTCGTGTTATGTTATCATGGATTTTCACTAAATTTATTGGTTTTTGGGTCAGTTTTTGTTTTTTTCTTTTTAATGCTAGGTTTGTCATGTTAGTTTGCACATTCGGCCACAGGTGTTAGGTTAATTTTGCTAAGCCAAGTCATAAACTGAAAGGTGTCCGTGTCACGATTCACGACCTTATTTAGGCAAAGCAACGACTACCAAAACCAAGCTAGGATGTAAAGGCTGCCAAGAATAGCGCAAAATTAGCAGGTACCATATTTTTTTTAACCCAAGAAGAAGAGTAGATTAAAAGAGGCCTAGAGGCCCATTAGTAAAAGTACAACGTAAAGCAGAGTTCAGAGTCCAAAAAGGGCTAAAGCCCAGTAACAACAAAAGCCAAATATAAGACGAAACAAGGCCAGGGGGAAGATAAAAAGTCCAGCTAAGTAGAAGAAGTGGAAGCTACAAAGAGCTTGATATCTATGTCATATGCAATAAAGGCCTCCATGGGAATCACAAAATGGAGTTTCTTTGCCTGGTCCATTTGATGAGCAATATGCGCCAGCCTATGAGCTATCTAGTTACCCTCTCTCTTAACATGCTTAATGACAATAGTCCGGCTATGGCCCAACATTCCCAATTCATGATTAACGAATTCTTTGGCATTGAGAGCATGATTTTTAAAGCTTGAGCGTCTGTTTCAACTTCGAGGTGAGAAACATTAAATCCTTGGCCATGATTAGTCCTTCACGCATAGTGGCGAGTTCAGCAGCTAGAGGTGTGGAAGCAGCAAGTTTGGAAGAAAATCCAATATATCAGTGGCCATTATTTCGACGAATAATTCCTTCACCCCTGGCTTTATCAGGACCTTTCCAACTCCCATCAGTGTTAAATTTCATAAACCCCTTTTGAGGGAGGCACCAAACACCTGCAGAGTTGATAGAAGAAGAACCCGTGGAAGCCTTTGGAAAGGCAATGTTAGTCAAATGCAAATCAACACAAAATTTGTTGAAAAGGGAAGAAGCATAAGACATTTTCATATCGAACACAATTTTATTTCGGTAAATCCAAATGTGCCAAACCCCACAAAAAAAGTATGGATCCAAGAGGAATTAAGGGACAGATTATAAGTTAGGTACCCAGCTAGAATTCATGAAAATGTGAAGATTAAAATTAGGGGAAGGAAAAAGCTCTTTTTGAAAATTCATTTTCCACAAGATAGAGGAGGTAGAGCAGTCGCGGAAAAGGTGGAGATGGTCTTCCATAGCAAGATTACACCTGATACAAGTAGCAAGAACATACCCTACAGGCAAAACAGTAAGGCAAATGTTCCAAGCCAACATACGCGGATATTCTAGAGGGAGTGGGGCTCTTCTATATCTTTTTCCAATTGATAGAAGAGGGTTGAAGTTTAGGGTGAAGATGAGGAGAGATACTGTTATAGACACTTTTGATGGAGAAATTGCCATCAGGATAAAGACTTTAGCGAATAAGGTCAGGAGAAGAATATAGTCAGGGAAGAGGGATAGCATGAATAAGAGAGATGGTGGGGGGGAGGAAGGAGATACAAAATAGATTCTAAAGATCATTGACCAAAGCAAATGATATTAGCCACGCACCGATGATTAGATGAGAAGGAATAGGGTGGAGGACAACTTCAGCTATTAGCAGGTGCCGTATAATAGTGCAAAACTCAAATCATAGCGATTAAGAAATTGAATGAATTATTAAATTTGGAAATTATTGAATACACAGTCAAAACGAATACTTTAAACTTGTTGCATTAGAAATTTCCTAAACAAACATTATAGACTTCATTTCAATCCAACTCAAGCATAAGTAGAACGAACAAAGTTTAATACATAATTAGTAGTCCAGAGGTCACTAGGCATATATCCCATTGTTCAATTTCATGATTGGGACCAACAAAGTCGCCAAGTCTGTGATAGTATCTCCAAAATAATTCATTCTCATATTGAGGAAAATAATAAATTGCTTTGGATTTACTAGCATGCGTGTAGGGGGAAATATAAGGTAATTCATGGGAACTCATGCAAAAATGGGGAGAATTTTGATATGATGTATCAAAACTTGAAACATGAGAATCCTAAGAATTATCACTATGTTGCATATTAATAGAATTTTCCCTGTTATGATAAACATCCTAACAATGTAGTAGGGTAAGTAGGGTCGAATCCACATAGAGATGATTTTTTATCTAGCTTTTAAATTCTGGAGAAACTAAACAAAGTCATAATTATGGGATGAAAGATTATACACTAATAAATAAAAGATCTAGGGCATAGGTTCATCAAAAAATGCATGTCGAGGTTGAAAATATGAATCAGACAACAATTAACTGAACAAAATTATCTAGGGTAAACAAGTTCTCTCGAATCAAAGTCTCCCTTAGAACACCAATCTAACAGGCTCTCGCAATTTGTTAGAAATAGTTCTACCTATTGTTGTAAGCCTAAATATCAGATCTATACCTCTCGGCGCATAATCTAACATCGCACGACTTAATCAATCAAGTATGGCCAAACCAAATTGACAAGCAATAAAAACAAACAATAGAAAATAGTAAAATCAAGTAATAATTGAAACATCATAAATCAACCCCGTTCATATATACATGAATCCCCTAAAGCCCTAGAAAGAAAACTACTCTATCAAAGATTAAAAACTAGATCTATAAAGGAAAACATAATTTAAAAAAAAAAGAGAAAGAGAAAGAAATAAAATAACTTAATAAATTAAACTAATGGAGTTCATGAATTAATAATGCACAAGAATACTATGATAGCTAGAGAGAATAAAGAAGATGAATCAAACTAAAAACTCGAAAACTAAAACTAAAAGAAGAGAAACCAAGAGTTAGAGTGTGTAACCTAATATATAAAAGCCTAAGTATCCTAATAATAGTAGGAAAGTAGTTACAAAGTAAGGAAAGTCAAAAAAATCATTAATTGGGCGAATTTAGTTATCCGCGCGTACGATAACAGATTCCGGCAGAAACAGGCCAAACTCCAAAAGACGTAACTCCTTGACTAGAAGTCTACTCGGGGTGTGCCACCTATCGTTGGAAAGCTCTTTAAGTTTAGTTTCCAAATCCACTGGAGTTATTCAATTCTCATAAACACATAAAAATTTATTGTCAGAAGAGTAGACGTGACTTCTTTTCCATATTTCTTCTAATGATTTCCAGCTTTGTTTTCGCTCAAACTCGTACTACATATACTCCAAACGATCCTTTTGCAATGTACCTTCATTCCACTTGCTCCTATTGCCGAAGTTAGCTAATTATGCTCCAAATACGTTCTCAATACCTGAAATTCATCAAGAACACGAAAACATACCGAATAGGAGTAGAATAGCATAACTTAAGAATATGATGCAATAATGAACCTACATATGAATCTAAATGCTCTAAAATGCAAGCTAAATGCATATAAAAACTATATATAAATATGACATATCAATGGATTATTTGAACATTTTTTTTCCTTGCAGTCTATTGCTGCATATATTTAAAACCGTAGCAATTCAATAGCAGCAATATGATAATTTTCTACTATTGCAAGTCTATGAACCTAACTACTCGTTTTATTAGTTTACCTCTTTGCCTTTTCAAAAACAAAATTCATTAACTTTGATCGTATTTAAAAGTTAATATACAACCGTAAATATTATCACGCGGGATCTTGTTAGATTCGTTCCAATATGTAGATTTGAGTTATCGACATTTTATAAATTTTATTAATGCACAATTGAATATATTAATAGTCGATCAAATAAAAGTCTTCAAGACAAAGTAAAAGCAAATGAGTAAACTAAGGAGGGAGTAATTAATAACTTTAAAGACCTTAAAATTATAATTGGCAAAACGGGGTATTGTAACATCTCTTTCTCCTTCAGCTTCTTCCTCTGATTGTATTCTATTTTCATTTTTTTTCTTTATTCTTTGGTAGGTTTTGAAGCTTGTTGTTGTGGTGTTGATGATGGCAAAGGTGCTTGTTGAAGTCCATGTGTTGTACTAACCAACGTTATTAGGATCGAGTCCTACTTTGGATCGATGATAGAAGTAGGATTGAATCACAGGACCGTAATATTATATGAAAAAGATAGAATTATCTTAAAAAATTTGATATTTAAATATTGTACAACATATTTAATTATTATCAATCATGATTTACTCTTATTTCATGCTTTATTCCCTTCCATAAAAGACCCTTTAGTTGATTTGATCATAAACATGATTTTCTATCAATTATTAACATGATTTGCTATCAATCTACACCATTGACATCAATCTATAAAACTACACATAATTTCCTCCCAAGATTTTAGATTGATTTGGATATCTTAATTTACCACTAAAATCTAGAATCAAAATCAAATCTTTACATTATATCAAATAATCAACATGATTTCATATCAATCACTTAGGCATAATCTCCTTTGATTTACAACGGATAAACATATTTATTCCCTTCCGAAAAGGATCATTGAGTCAAATTTCGAAATATAATTAGCTAATTAAAGTTGAAGGGATAATTAGGGGCTAATGACTAACGACTTAGCCTTCCTTTAGTCAAAAGAGTATGTTGTGTCGTTACTTGTGTAAAAGTTGATGATATTTGTTGAATTTTCAAAAGTTAGAGTGTATATGGTGAATTTTCATAAGTTGAAATCATTATAAAATTGTCGCAGACCACCATATTTTTTATTAATCTAACTAATCGGCCAGTGCACATATACATGACAATTAAATTCCATTGTTGCTATTACTCTACAAATTCCAAATATCTTTACTACTTAAATACCACATCCACATTACCGTTAATCATCACTAGTTACTGTCTACCAAACACGCCGTAATAATCCACGGAACCATCTCCCCTCACACCTCCCTTCTAGTAAAAAAATCACACAACGTCGTTGGCCCCAACTACCATAGTCCATAGAGGCTCCTCTAGTAAGTACCCACGTATCAGAAGTATTATTTTCCTTTCTATAACCATCAACGTATCACTGCTCAAATCGGAAATCAAATACTATTCCTATTATACTTATTATCATTACATTATATTATATGATATGATGTAATTTCTAAGCAACTTCAAAATAAACTTAAGAAAGAGAGAAAGAGAGAGAAGTGGCTTTAAACCAAATAAAACACCCACGAGTTTTCTCTCTCTGCATATGCTTCGCATCTCTCTCTCATACAGTCGGTCGGGCCTAATTTTTTTGATTCAATTTAGCTCGTAATTCAGCTCAATTGCATTACCTAATTCCCGAAATAATCCCCAATTTTTGCATCGTTTTACTTTGATCGAAGAATTTTCCCTAATTTTCACACTTCGGCGGTGCGATCTGACCGGAGAAATTGCGCTGCAAGTCGGAGAAGTTAATTTTGAGGTAAATTTAGTCGTTTATTTTGTACTAATTGAAGTTTTAGCTTTGATTAATTTTGTGATTGGGGGGGGGGGAAAAGATTAGTACAAAGGATTAGCTTTTGAGTTTTAATTGAGCAAGGTGTGATTTTTGCTTGTTATTGTATTCATTGCAGTAATTAGTTCATGATTTTGTCGGCGTCGGTGCATTAATAATTTCACAAGAGTAAATAATTGATTGCTTTTATTGGGTTTTTTTTATTAGTTTAAATTTAATTATAGATGGGATCTGATTGAACTTTATATTAACTTTTAAGTATATATAATGATGTAGTTGAGCTGATGAAAATGTGAACTTTTAACTGTACTATGATAATTGTGTATAAGTTGCTTTGTGGTTTGATGTTAGATCTAAGTATGTTGAATCCAGTTATATAGATTGACATGTTTCTATGTTTTGCTACTTTTTTTATTAATTTATGATTTAGTGGTAGAAGCAATGAAGAACGGAGTGATAGAATGTAGTGTGTGCCGCTCAAAATTGTTGTCTCCAACTTCCAAAACCGTATCAAGGGCCTATGATCGACATAGGAGTAAGGTTTCATCCAAGCAACGCGTCCTTAATGTCCTCTTGGTTGTTGGGGATTGTTTTCTTGTTGGTTTGCAGGTAAGTGGCAATGCATTTCAGTTAGAAGTTGTCTAAGTTTGATTTACTCGAATTCTTTATATATGATCCAAAATGCATTCTCTAACTTAGAAATTTGAATATGGTATAATGCATGGAAACTTATATTTGGTTGAGAAGATAAATGAACAACAATCACGAAAATTAGATTTATTTCTCGGGTTTAGACTTACCAACATTAATAATAGCTTTCTCATTGACCTCAATCGTCGCATTCACCATGACAAGTCACTCCATATTATTTCTAAGAGAACCAGTAATATCAACCATTGTCAATAAGTAATAATAGTAGCACCAAGCTATTCGACAGTAAGCACGAATGAACAAACACGAGCAGTAGAGTAACCACATAGAAGCAATATGGGAAACCAAACAACAACGATACAAGAAGCAAATTTAAACTTGTACGTTCTCAATCAAGGTTGACTAAACAATTTGACATGGACTTATCTACTTTGTAAATCTCATCCAAATTTGAAAGTCGAAGATTAATCCAAAGGTAATAAACCAAAGTGTTATCTACCCAACAACAATCTGAAAATCACTAGCTGCTGTGCACATTGCATGAATAATGATTTTATTTGGACACCAAGTCACCACCTCAACTAACAAATCATAATACGAAATTTTGGAGCAAAATCCTAAATCTACAAAAAACATGTTCGAGATTTTACAACTCTTAAAACAACAATGGAACCTGATTCATCATCTTCTCGATTTTGGTGGTTTGTAGACGCACAAAATCTACAAAATTTTCCTTTTAATCTCTGATGCAATCACTCTCTTTTTTGTGCTTATTAGTTGAACCAAAACCGTGTGAATTCTAGATGATTTACAACATAGACTTTGGATATAAATTGATTAGGTTTGTGAAATTAACTCTTAATTTCCAAGCTAAGAGGATCTTTTGAATGTCGCAACTCGCGACCACAAGATAAAATTATTCACAATCAATATTTTTGGTTAAGACAACCGAGATTTTAGTATAACTCTCCATCAATATCTAATAATCGACGCACACAACAACATGTGTTTGGCTTCTTATTTGTAGCATGAAAAAACAACCAATTACTCTTTGGGAACAAGTATACTTGAAGTCAAGTAAAAGCTCAGTAATTACCCGTAATGAATTAATTAATGAAATAATGCAGCCAAATTATTAACCCTTACATTGAAACCCCTTTAAAGGCCCAAACACAGTATAAAACATACAATTATGTTCAACATGTAAAAAAGCCCGTACTTTCAGTGTAAGGTTAAAAACTGTGTCGTCTTAATAGAAACACTAAAATAGTGATAAGATGAACGGTCTTGATCCACATCAAAGTAAGGAAGGCCTTTAGCTGCTTTAAGTTCTCAATTCTGTCTTCTTTGGGTATGAGTTAACAATGGGCATGTGTGTCTTTTATTTTGCCAGCCTGTTCTTGTTTACATGTCCAAGGTAGATGGAAAGTTTAACTTTAGCCCAGTCAGTGTCAACTTCTTGACCGAGGTTACAAAGGTCATCTTTGCAATTGTTATGCTTCTAATCCAGGTAACAATTTTTATAGCTATGATTACTGTCTACTTTTTAAATTATTTTTTTTATTGGAAATTTCTTGTCAAACTCTGCACAGATCTCTTCCATCTGGTCCCTCTATCTTTCCCCCTTGTTTTTGTTGTATTGGAGTTGGCTCATCACTTCTTGTATGCATTTTACTGTATGGGTAACATACTTCGCTAACAGAGAACCTAACACTTATCCAGTTTTTGGGCATTAGATGAGAGAGACACTTGAAAATTAAACGAAGAAGAGACAGAAGAAAAATGGTACTTTTGGTGGGGTACCCAGGTTGTGAGCATACCCATTGCCCAGTCTATACCTGGGACATTTCATTTGTTACTTGAACTTCTGTCAAGTGGCTTTGCATGAACAATTGCTGGCACTTTGTGGTGCAGTCTGCCGACCATGAGTGCATCATCTGTTTACCAGTTTCATATAAGCCAATATTTTCTAATTTGATTTAGTTAGTGTTGGAGGTATATTGTTTTGGGTTTATCTTATTAATTATAGTAGTAACTGGCTTTATTCTGAAGTGTGAATAGTATTAGAATCTATTACTCCCTCCATCCCAAAAAGATCTCGAATGCTTGTTGGGACACGTAGTTTAAGGCCGTGATAAGCTGTAGTGTAGTTATCAAATATTATTTTATTAAAAAGTAGATGTGATGAGAGTTGGTGGGGCATTTATTTATTGAAAGAGAGAGAGAAAGTTGGATATTTTTTTATTGATAGAGATATAATGTGGGCCAAAGGGGTGTAAGATAACTAATATAATAATTATGGGACCATGTCAAAAATGAAAGTGTTCAAACTAATGTGGGACGATGTCAAAAATGGAAGTGTTCAAACTAATGTGGGACGGATTGAGTATTTTAAGATAGATTTAATTTTCATATTTATCTACTGGTTCAATGTTTATATATATTTATTATGTTCGGTATGGAGTGAGTTTATGATTGTTGCTTAACCATGTTTCGCTTTTCATTGAGTTTTTTGCGTGAAACAACCCTTTCTTAGATGCAACTGAGCTAGGTGCCCGAGAGTCTTATGAGATCTTGGTTAAACAAATTCAAGAAACCTCCTTAACTTATCAAATCTATATAAGGGAGTCACTGGTGCTTATTGGATTAATAAGAAAGTTTTCCCATAAGTAATTTTGTAATCAGAGGATATCATTGTTGTGCAGAAGATTCATTGCTTCAATTAGTAAAGTAAGAGAATCCTCATTAGACAAGGTCATTATTGGTGCACATCTTTTATCTAGATAGGATTTCTGGCACATTAAGGGTGGTAATGGTGATACCTTAGCTGAATGTAGCTATATCCTAGAGGCTTCAGTCCATGTCATTTAACTTCTTTTTGACAAAATTAAAAGTGACTGTGACATGAGAGTAATCTAAGGTTCTTGGTGTGAATGTTACATGATATGCGATTACACTCTAGCTTAGTGTATGCATGTCTATCTATTTCCACTCTTGGATCCTTTTGAAATTTGAATATTCTTCATGCTTTATATAACATAGATTCCGTTAGGGATCTATGCTACTCGAACTCTTCGATATTGTCGGTGTCATTAGAAGTACTTCCTCCATTTTCTAATAGTTGTACCAAAAGGAAATGGCATGCATATTAAGGATAGATGGATAAAAGTAGGATTTTTTGTCGAAGGGACCTTATAAAAGATTTTGGTTGTGAAGACAGACCCAAAAAAAAAACAATTGTCAAAAGGCACCTTTTAAAAAATTTTGGTTGTTATTTGAGACCCGAAAATCACTTTCCGGTAAAAAAAGTCAACTTTCGGGCGTTGACCCTACCATTTTCACTTAAAAAAACCACTCTCTCTCCTAATTGTGACGCGTGAAACCCAAATTCTTCTCCCATTCCACTCTCCTCTTTTCTTTCCTCATTTTAAACCCCCCCATTCTTCTCTCATTTAATTACCTCCATTATAACCCCATTTACCAAACTCAAAGTCCCCGAATTTATGGTGATCTACTCTCCGAATCGATTCACCGTAACAACCTGCCGACATGGAAAAGCTATGAGAATATGGCGAGAGGTAAGCAATGTTGTTGACGTGGAAATTGAAAGATAAAGAGTTGTCCGCTAGTTGGATTATTCTACTCAAAGGGTAAGTTACTTGCTTTGTATAAATTAATGTTAAAATTTTCTTCGGGTCATGAATTGGACATGCCACAAATTTTCTTCCCGGATTAGATGAAGTCCATGCTTGTTTTGTAAGCAATAGGTTCTCCACAAGAACATACTTTGGGAATCATACTTCCATTTGAAATTAAGCCAAATGACCTCCTGTTGGATGTAGAATTGGAAGCCATTTTATCTAAATAAAAAAAAAAATTCCATTAACAAAATGAAAAGAATCTCAGTTGCACAACAACAACCAAAAATACGAAACTAGAATTAAAACCCCGTAGATTTGTTGAAGAAATAGAGAAAAATTAGAGATTGTGACACTTCCCGATTTTCAATTTTGATTGTGAGGAGCTACCGTGGTTCCAACTTTTTGTGTTACGGTGAATCGATTCAGAGAGTAGATCACCATAAATTCGGGGACTTTGAGTTTGGCGGATGGGGTTTTAATGGAGGTAATTAAATGAGAGAAGAATGAGGGGTTTAAAATGAGGAAAGAAAAGAGGAGAGTGGAATGAGAGAAGAATTTGGGTTTCACGCGTACCAATTAGGAGAGAGAGTGGTTTTTTTAAGGGAAAATGGTAGGGTCAACACCTGAAAGTTGACTTTTTTACCGGAAAGTGATTTTCGGGTCCCAAATAACAACCAAAATTTTTTATAAGGTGCCTTTTGACAATTGTTTTTTTTTGGGTCTGCTTCACAACCAAAATCTTTTATAAGGTCCCCTTCGACAAAAAAATCCATAAAAGTATGATGAAAATATTAAACAAATCACATGTGATGAGAAAACCTTTACCAATGAGGAAATGGTACAACCAATTTAAAATACCCCTAAAAGGAATATGGTACAACTATTAAAAATTGGAGGTAGTATTTGACATAAATACGAGAAGCTTTTTTATGTTTTTCTTATACCTATAGGATTAACCCAAGTATCCTTATCCGTTTGAACTTTGAGGCGTTGGATGTGCCTTAGACATGGGATAACAACATAATTGGAGTGTGAGTCATGATTTTGTAATTCTGATCTCACAATTCACAATAGGTCTACCTTGTTAATCATCTTCTTTGTCTATCCCTAATTTGGTTAGAGGAAGCGTTGCAGTCAAAGTGCCATCATTGCTTGGAATATCTATGTAGCATATTTCTCTGTCTTCACTTCTGTATGGAAGAAGAAAAACTTTGGTGTACCTCTGGTTCAGTTCTGCTCAAATTTGTACTTCGTGGAATATTTGTCATTTTATTGATTCTAAGCTCTACCCAATAATTTTTGCAGGCCAGACATCAGAAAGTTGGAGAAAAGCCTCTTCTTTCCGTCTCCACATTTGTTCAGGTATTCTCCAAATTCTTTTTTTTAATACAGTGACATGGCATGATTAGCTGTCTTGAAATACTGTCCCTTATATATGTATAGATGGATTTAGGGTTTAGGGTCAAATTCGATGAGTGTTTGAATTGAGAAAGGTGTGAAAACTGAATGTGCATCGTTTTTAAGTGTACATGCAACTTTTGAACTAAAATATTCCGTGTTTTTTTTTTAGAAGATGTACATCTGTTCTTTTTTGGAAAAATTCACAAAAATAATCCTAACTATGGGCTGTCTTTGCATAATATCCCAACTATGGATAGAATAATCTCAAGTCTCAACTATTGGGGGGTGACTGATGTTGTTTAATGGTCATTGGATATGGTGACAACATCTGTGTCAACTGTTTAATTCAAGTAAAATGCCTACCCTTGATCTAGGCAATCAAAAAGTTCTTAAGTAGCTTTCATTCTGTGTATGAATGATGATGCTCAATTTTCTTGTTTGAGAAGCATTCCTTTACTAACTCAGATTTGTCTCTGTCCTTCACATTGGTTCCTTCCCATTGGTTTGACCTCCTGCAGGCTGCTCGCAACAATGTGCTTCTGGCTGTTCCAGCACTTCTATATGCAGTTAACAACTATCTCAAGTTTATTATGCAGGTATTGCATTAGATTTTGCCAATGATGAATTGTAGAATCTGTGAATGTGAGGTACTCATACATCTGGTATCCTTGTTGCTTCATGTTCATGCTAATTTTTCTTTTCAAGCTTCTGCCCTAATTGCTAGATGTATTACTCTGTGAATGGGGGAATTCTAGTTTCGAGTTCCGGACTTTCTTTAAACTCCACTTGCTAGTTTTAGTTATGAGTGTTGGAACTTTAGTGAAAAATGAACAATGTGATAGCAAACATTAGAAGTAGATTGTTTTAAGAGAATAAATTTGGGCAACATGACTTCATCAACATCTTTTGTTAGTACTCCAGTAAGTCATAATTTTGTTTCAAATTGAAGCTCTGTGTTGGTGTTTACACTAAGCTGCAACTTCAGAGATCCAATTGGGCACTGTCACCATATGTTAGTATTTCGTGCTTCTTTGATGGTTGTTTCTTCTTGCATTGTAAGCTGGCATCCTTCTTGTGGAACCAGCTTTTTGTTGCGTTGAGTACGGAGTCTCGTTCTGCAAACATTAGAAGTAGATTGTTTTAAGAGAATAAATTTGGGCAACATGACTTCATCAACATCTTTTGTTAGTACTCCAGTAAGTCATAATTTTGTTTCAAATTGAAGCTCTGTGTTGGTGTTTACACTAAGCTGCAACTTCAGAGATCCAATTGGGCACTGTCACCATATGTTAGTATTTCGCGCTTCTTTGATGGTTGTTTCTTCTTGCATTGTAAGCTGGCATCCTTCTTGTGGAACCAGCTTTTTGTTGCGTTGGGTACGGAGTCTCGTTCTGCACCCATATCTCTGCAATGCAGCTTTAGGTCATTTGTATCACCTCCTGAGACCATAAGTAATATGTGTATCGTTTTTGTATTCTTAAAACGTCTCATTCCCTGCAGAAGATACTGTAGCAGTTGGCTTTTTTTTTGCTGTTCTGGATGATTTGTGGGAGAAAATTGAGAGGATCTCTAGAATTGTAATGTTACTTGGTAGTAATATTTCTGTGTGGAAGAGACTGGTGTATCTTGCATTTTGCTCTCGCACTCACAAGGCTCGTCCAGGAAAATCTTTATCAGACTACGGATAATTTCTGTGCCTTTGTAAATTTGGATGACAGCCAGTCATTCCTCCCTGCAATGCCTTTCTGTATCACTAATGAAATTTTTCTGGTCTAAAAATCTAAAATATATTTGAATTAGGAAATACAGTTACACATGAAAAAGATGCTCAATGTGATGATACATGTCTTTTAACTAACTTAACCTGTGCATGTCACACAATGTGAGTGTCAGTCAGTCCTCATTGGGAGGGAAAAAGATGTTCTGTTTAGTGTTGCTTGAGACAAATAAATGGTCCTGGTTCTTTGCCCAAGCGGTGCAGCCCTGCAGACCATCTGATTTCTTTGGTTGACCTACATTTTACTCAAACCCTATTAAATATCATTTGATAAGCATTGAAATTGCTGTTACTGGGTAATATCCTTTGAGGCCAATAGGCTTCTCTTCCCATTGGCAACCATTTAAGAATTCATGGAATTAGATCGAACAATTGAGAGTTTGAGACAGCATCGTGGAGTTCATGGAATTAGATTGAAGGCTAGGTTGATCTTTCTTTCACTCACTAGAATGCCGTTTCACTTGAGGGGGGGAGGAAGTGTGATTGTACTCCGGACAAAATCAGTTATATTCGGAAAAAAGGAAAGAGATAAGAATTTAAGTGAAGACCAAAAGCTTCTGAACCTAAAAGTAATAGGTGGCCTATATTTTTTTTTTTACTTATAGGACCTTCTCAATGTTCAGCATGTGCTATGCGTTTTAGCTGCAGTTCCATCTGTCATTCGCAGATAAACTCTCCAGTTGTTATAAGTGAGTGGAGTGCGCAGATGATTCATTAGAAGTAGGATGCATAATATTGTACTGTTGTCTTAGGTGTCTATTCATTGATTTTAGTTCCTTTCTCCCTTTCTTTCCAGGCGTTTGGTTGCACACTCCCATTGTTTAATGTGTTGTTACTATATGCATCTGATGCTAATGTTTGTAGCTGTAGCACTAGGTCTTTTAGTTGATTTTATGTATTGTTCTGCTTCGGAGACTGTTGTGCATTGCTGACTAGTTATCTATTAATACAGTTATATTTCAATCCTGCGACTGTGAAGATGCTCAGCAATTTGAAGGTAAATCCTGCAGATCTTTAGAACTTAAAGTTTGGTTCTATCCTTTTTTTTAAAAACTTGTACTCACTCCAATGAAAATTCTATGAGTTACTATCAAGAGTCAGACACACGACACTTGAAGGGATCTTAGGAAAAGAGAAAAACTTCCCCTCAAAAAAAAAGGAAAAAAGGAAATTGTAGCTATTTTGATGTCTTACTTGGATGTTTTAGAACATAAGTGGGTCGAAGAATACTAGTATGAGCTTTAATATCTCTTTTTTCTCCTTGTTGTATAATATACTGGTCAGAGACTCAGAGGTACAAGTTAACTGCAACATATATATAGATGTATTGTCTTACCTGACTTGACGAGCCCTGCTTTATGGCTCTATCTCAAAATATGATTATCTTCTTCTAGTCCTAGCTTCCCCACGAACATTAAAAGGGAGAAAGTCTACACCATGAATATTGAGTATTGAGCATGCTCAGGATTTAAGTGGAATAGTAGTAATCCAAAATAGTTCACGTAATTGGCATTGATATTTGGTTTAGGAGTTCCATTCTCTTTTCTCTTACTTTTTTTGTACCTCTTTTCTTATTTGGTTCTTTACTTGCATCCTTCATATACCTTCCTCTGTATTGCTTTTCTTTTTCCCACCAAAACCTGATGGAGGAGATTAGATTATTTCTTAAATGCCTTTAGTCCTTTACGTGATATTAAGGTTTCTTTCATGACTTTCACATTGTCTTCATAGCTTATCTTTTGTTTCGCAATCGCAGGTTTTGGTCATTGCTGTTCTGCTAAGGATGGTAATGAGACGTAAGTTTTCTATTATTCAGGTGAGTGATCCAATGGATTATAAAACTGGTTAATATTTAGCTAATGGATCGCTGCAATAGTTCACATCAAATATGCTTTAGATGAACATTTAGTTTTAATGTTGTATTCCTGTTCATTGCTGTGTTTGCAGTGGGAGGCTCTCGCTCTGCTACTCATAGGCATTAGTGTCAACCAAATGCGTACCGTATCTGAAGGTGCTGCTGCAATGGCAGTTCCAGTTGCAACAGCAGCCTACATTTATACATTGATCTTTGTGAGTGATATATCTTCATAAATTTTCAGTTTTCTGAATGGACATATTTCATCATCGCCCTTATTAGGTTCTTATAAACATATACTAGTTGATGCCTGTGTATAACTTTTAAACTCAATCTGCAGGTTACAGTCCCATCTTTGGCCTCTGTATTTAATGAGTACGCTTTAAAGAGCCAATATGATACGAGCATATACCTTCAGGTAATTCCTATTCAAAGCTCTTTGATTTAAGTGTACATCTGTATATCCCATTAGTTCTTCTGGGTGTTGGATGTTCTCAAACTTAGGCTTATCTTCAGTAATGCTAAAAGATCTCCCTAGTGAAATTGCAGATGCTTGACACATTGACTATATTCAAATCCATAGCTTAGTGGGGGCGGATTAGGAACATAATCTATAACATATATGACTACATCATATCACAGCTCTTAAAGAGTTTGGTTTTGTCACCAGGGATAGAAGTATCAGGACATGAGTATCAAGTATTAAACATATTATCCAAAGTTTGGCTACTGTAAATGTTACTTTCTATCTGAATATACTTTTTTTGTTGCAATGTTTCACAATAAAAAAGGCGAAGATAAAATGTTGTAGTGGCTCCTCTTCCCCCCCCCAAACCGGGTTTTATCTTCACTATAATATGACCTCTTGACGCAGTATGGTTTTTCTAAAGTGATTGTAATGGTATGACTTAGCAATCAACTGATCAAGACTCAATGACCATACTGTGTGCTCTGCTTTGTTTGCTTTATTTCTTTTGACATTCAGCATTGTCCAAAATAGTGTACCTTGAGATTTAATTTGTGTATGACATCATTTTCATATTTTTGCAGAACTTATTCTTATACGGATATGGTGCAATCTTCAACCTTTTAGCCATAGTGGGAATTGCATTGGTGAAAGGTATTATTGCTAGGCTCACCAGATTCTTTGCCTTTTTCTTTTGAAACATTTTCTTTCAGGAAGGGGGGGGTGGTGCTATGGGGTGGGAAACATTTACCAACAATTGACAAGAAGACAGCAAATCAATAATAGAACAAAAGCCTTTTAGCTCTGCGAATCTTTAGAACTATCTACTGATGAGAAGTCGGTGAAAGATCATTTTTGCAAAATATTATTGTTACTTCTATGAGTTACTTAAATTAAGCAAATTCTTCGTCTTCCCATCACTAGGATTTTACTGGACACTTTGATATGCATGAAAAGTATTCTCTCTTAGATAGAGAAATTAGAGATAGGTGCATCATGCCAAAAAGTAAAATCACTCGAAGTAAGCAATGCTATCAAGAGGGGGGTAGATGGGGAAAGTCATTTCTACTTGAATCTTCCAGGAGCGGGAATAAAAAGGTATGATAGCACCTTTACTTTATCACTTATAAACACTTAGAGTCTATTCTCTTCATCATATCTATACTTATTTTCAGAAATATTAAGAACAATTTAGAAAGTTCAGAAAAATTAAGAGAAGTTCAGAAAAAATAAGAAAAGTTTTTTAAAAAAAGGAATAATTGTACTAATAATACAACCTTTCACATACTAATTTTTAATAAGTCAACCTTTCAATTAATTTTGAATAATGCAACCTTTTGGGGGTATTTTTAACCCCACACACACACACACACACACACACACACACACATGCTATGGGTAAGAGTGTTATCCTTTGAGAAACCTTATTCCTTTTACTTGAGAGGGTTTGGAGAAGTGCAGTAGGTGTTTCTGCTGATATTCCTTTCTAAGACTTTTAAATATTGTTTCAGGCCCAAACAGTTTTAATATTCTTGAGGGACATTCGAAAGCTACAATGCTTCTAATATGCAACAATGCAGCACAAGGAATATTGTCTTCTTTTTTCTTCAAATATGCAGGCAAGCACTTATTAAAGTTGTTCTTTGATTTACTGTTTTAGTAGTTGTACTTCGTTGGCTTCCGGCATCTCTCTGTTGCTTAATGGACTACTGAATAAACCTTTAGCTCTCTTTGATTTCTTGTCAATGATATGTTTTTGTTTCAGATACAATTTTGAAGAAGTACTCTTCAACTGTTGCCACAATCTTCACTGGAATAGCTTCCGCTGCAATGTTTGGTCATAAATTAACAATGAACTTTGTCTTGGGAATTTCTATAGTTTTCATCTCAATGCATCAGGTAATTAATTATAAATGAAGACAGGACATGAGGGGGTTACCTATGACAAGCTTTTCCTTCTTGCTGATTAACTTCTCACCTTCGCAGTTTTTCTCACCTCTTTCAAAAGTAAAAGATGAACAAGAAGACACGGTAGAATTGGTGGATGTACAGAACAACCTCAGGTTGGTGGTTATATTTTGACTGTAAATTTAAGAAATCTAATGGGGGCTGATGTAGTTTATTGATCTTTCAGGTCAAAGGACTCCTTCCTAGATATGGCTGCTGGAGCTAATGAGGAGGTTGGCACTTTGCATTAAAATATTTTCTCTATATATTCCTTTTTATATATATATGAATGATATCTTGATGCTTCTTTCATTTGCAATTCAATAACATTTCTAAAATTTCCTTACAGGCTAGTCATCGTGTAGGCCATGATGAAAGACAACCACTTCTTCCCAGATGAGGTTATTATTTGCTGCTTATAATCAGACCAGCTTTTATTTCCCCATTGTTTTTCAATTTGTTGGTGCCTTGGTGGCATCGGCCTCTTTACTTCTAGCATACTTCTGATTTCTTATATGTATTTTGGTGTTGCATTTCTGTGTTTTTTCAATTGCAGACTTTATTGTGGGGCTATAAACTGGAGAAACATTTCCGAGTAAAAATCGGACTATGGCAGCCATTTACTGCAGAAGCTGGAATAACAGAAAATGAACAGATCGCTTCTTTCCTGCTTGATATAGATGTATACAGCATTTGTGAATTGGATTTGGAGTTTGGGATGCCTGTAATGTGTGGTATCAGTGGCTAGTCATATCGGTGCGCTGGCTAGCTTCTCTGTAATCCCTGCTCGTCATCATACGAAGTTAGCAGCACTAAATTCTTGAGCATTCTTTTACCTAGGTTTACGTGCAGAAATTTTCCCCTTCCATATTACCTCATTTTGTAGTTCTATTGGTGACACTTTACTGTCATGCGCCAAATCTTGAGCTTCTAGCTTAATGTAAGGTACAAGATTTTTTATTAAAAGAACTGCTTAAAGTATTGTAATACTAGAGTATAAATGTGCTTTTGTTCTTTTTACCCTTTTGTGTGCGAGTGAAATAATGAATAACCTGCTGCATTATTGCACTTTGGACTTTTCCGAATGATTTTCAACAGTAATATTGAAAATAATCTAAATCTAAACCTTAATCATATAATAATAACTAATATATAAAGTAGAGTCCAAGAACCAGCGCATGAGGTCGCGACATTTGGTGTCCTTATCAGATTTCATTTGTTGCACTCAACGATGTCATTATTTTTAAAGTAAATAGAGTTGCAAATTAATAAAAATACATATATAGAGTTTAGGATAAGAAAAATAATTTGCAACTCTGTTTATATTTTATTAATTTGCAACTCTGTTTATATTTTATTAATTTGCAACTCTATTTATATTTTAATAAAAAATAATTTGCATTTATTAAGTTCATAAAATGCATGTTGTAAAAATCCATTATTTGGTTTCATGGTCAATTTAAAGTAACGTATAAAAGAAATCACCATTTTTTTTTTTGGGTTTTCATGTTTATCTTTTATAAAAACCTATTGTATTTAGGATTAGTGATGGGCTCCGTCCAAAAAAGTCACTTATTCGTTTTCAACTTCATCTTTTCTGAAAATCCTATTCTCATACAAGGAGTATTCTCATGTGATAAGTCAACAATTATAGTCTATAGACAAAGAAGAAAATTCTTTACCTTGCAAAGCATTGGTCAGGATAGAGTTTTCATAGTTTTTTTTTTTTATAGATGGGGCATAGTTATATTATGTATAAGTGACTGCATTTAGAGAACTCAATGCGTGAAAAGAGGTAAGTTTGAGTTGGGAGATTATGAGTTGTTAAAAAAACGAGTAACTCTAGTTGTGCAACTCACAAACACCCTTATATCTTCATTATATAGTCTCATGTTTAAATACATGTTACAACTTATCTTTATTCATTGTTAATATTATTATTAATATATGTGCTTTATACTATCCTCCGTTTCTAATTAAGTGTAACATAGAAAAGTGACACACAGACCAATGTTCCTAGAGAGAGAAAATAAGGGATCACTTTTTCCCACCTTTTGATAACTTCAATTAAGTGTTTAATGACCAAAAGAAAGTGGACCCAACTATCATTTTTAGCTGGGATTAAAAGCAAAAAGGAAGGGAAGTTTTAACAATTGGGACCACTTTCAAAATTCAGCAAACATTTGAATTTTTGCCTCCAAACTTTCACTGCCATAATGTCATTTATAAGGAGAAGCTGCACACTTCCTTTCACATTTGTCGGTTGCACACACACTCAAACTAAAAAAAATTCTTTCACTTGCACACACTGAGCACTTGGATTTTCAGCTTAAATTTTTTTTTTCTACACGTACGTTTTCAATGGACGAACAAGACTTTGAGGCTTTTGTTGTGTCTGATGGAATTGGAGATGAATTTGGCATGGATGAAGAGCAACTGCTACTGCTGGAAGGTATGCTGGGGCAAAATTCAGATTCTAACATAAATGTTAAAGAGCTCCTGAGCTTGGAACAATAAATAAGAGACGATGAAGATGTAGTTGAAGATGATGAGGTATGGTACTTCTCTGATTCGGATTCTGACAATAAAGAACATGAAAACACAGAGGACATAAATGAACAAGAAAACAACATTTCAACTAAAAAACCAAATTTACCAAACAATTTAAGAAGACAACTAGTTCTTGACCTTTTTTCAGCCTCTTCACCCGACCTTGTGTTGCCTAGTGGGATGGTGAATCATGTTGCACTCCAATATTCCATAAGTAGATTCATTGTCAACAGAATTTGGGAAGAGACCAAAAGACAAAAGTTGGCTGGTTTGGAGGTTAATCACTAGTAGAATAAATGATTATTGCTGCGGTGGTATTGCTGCGGTTTTACCCATACGCAGCAATATATCACGACAAAAGAAAAGGTAAAATATAAAAGGGATATTATCTCAGATAACCCTGACTTATAGGCCTTTTTCCAATATAACCTCGACTTTGGCAGGCTTATCTCCCATAACCCTGAACTTGATTTTTGTCATTAAACTGGATGGAATTGTTAACGGCGTTAACTTAGTTTGACACATAAATTAATTAATGCATTTTTTTAGGAAAAAAAACAATTATCTATTTCTCTCTCTTGTTCATAAAGCTTCAACAATAAACTCAAATAATTTTGAAGAAGTGATGGAAGAATATTGTTGCATGACAATTCTTCAAATGAAAATACCAAAATTTATCTACAATCAAAATTATATTCACAATACAAAAACAAACTAATAATCCAAAATTCAAGCATACACCATTGAAAAAAAATCATTTCATCATACAAACATAACCACTGCAACACTAATTACAAAAGAATCATAAAACTAAGAACAAACGAAATTTAAAAACTAAATCTAAGAAAAATAAACGAAAAAAAATAAATCTAAAAAAATAGATCTAAAAAAATGAATGAAGAACAGCCAACGCAAGGAAGAATGAGGCAGCGAGAAGATGCTGGTTCATCTTTACCAACGCAATGAAGAACGGCGAGCCAAGACGAGATCTCGATTCTTTGAAGACTGGCGAGCAGATGAAGAATGGCGAGAGAGGCGCGAACGGCGAGGAGTTTTCGATCTGAACAACCACGTAGAAGAACGGCCGACGAAGAAGAAATCTTGAGGAGGAGAGAGAAAGGAGTGGCGAGGAGCGACGAGATTGAAGAAGAACGGTAGAAGAAATCTGGAGCAGGAGTTTTCAATCTGCACGCTGACGAGGAAGCACGGCCAACGAAGAAGAAATCTCAAGGAGTTTTCAATCTTCGTGTAATGATGAAAGGAGTGGCGCCGGAGAACGAGAGAGGGAGCAAGGAAGAATGAAAGTGAGAGAGATGAAGTTTTCACTCACTGTCTACACAATTTTTTTATTTTTTCTAAGAACACCCATTGGAGGAAATCTGGATTTTTTTATGATTTTGGGAAAATGGGTTTGGGAAAAATCTGGATTCTGTTATGAGTTTGGGAAAAATTGATGAATGCTTGAGAAGAGATGAAGAACAAGTGAGAGAAGAGATGAAGAACAAGAGAGAGAAAGAGATTAATTTAGCAAAAGTCAAACCAAGTTAACGCCGTTAACAATTCCATCCAGTTTAATGACAAAAACCAAGTTCAGGGTTATCGGAGACAGGGCTGTCAAAGTCAGGGTTATATTGGAAAAAGGCCTATAAGTCAGGGTTATCTGAGATAATATCCCAATATAAAATAAGCATATTGCTGCGGTTTTTTAAAAAAACCGCAGCAATATTGTTCCAACAGAAACTTTTTGCAAATAGTTGACCATTTGACCAACCATATTGCTGCGTTTTCTACAGCAAACCGCAGCAATATATTTCCAACGGATATTTTTTGAAAAAAAGTGGAATATTTTTGACCAGATCTGGCGCGCAGATATTGCTGCGGTTTCTGACAGAAACCGCAGCAATATTTGTGCGCCAGATCTAAAAAAAACACGGGTTTGTTTTGTTTTGCTTCACTGTTTCTCTCGACTCTCTCTCTCTACCCTCACACTCTCTCTCTCTACCCTCACACTCTCTCACTTTCCGGCGAAAAGGTTCTATTTTCCGGCGAAAAGGTTCCATTTTCCGGCGATAAGGGTTCACATTACTCGCGTTTTTCCGGCGACAAGGGTTTTTGGTTCGGTTTTCCGTCCCTCTCCTCCGCTTCTTGCTTGGTTGGTTCGGTTTTTCGCCGCTCTCCTCCGCCACTTTCGTACTTCACCGCCGGCGCCACCCTCTCCTTGTCATATTAGGTTAGTTTTTCATAATTTTTTTTAATTTTGTTGTTTTCTTAATTAATAGTGTTTTAATGGATAATTTGGCTTAAATAGTAGTTTAAAATGCTTAGTATAAAGTATATATATGATTAGTTATAAGATTTGAGGATTAAAAACTGATTTTGTGATGATTTTGCTTAAGTTTTTGTATGCCCTAAAATGTTATACGGGATTGTTTTGCTTAATAAGTTCTTGTTATATTTCAAGTGATATGCCTTCATATTGATAGACTCACCAATGGGAGGGGAAGGGAAATCTAAGGAATGATTTGGTACTTGTTGTTTGGTGATAACTTGAAATCGCTTGAATGCGATTGTTGTTTGGTGATGACTTGGAATCGCTTGAATGCGATTGTTTTTATGTACATTATAATGCCTAGATACCCGTTCAAGACTTACTCATTAAGAGTAAGTCTTGAATAGTCCCCGTTTTGGGACTGTTCTTAAACGTCACATCTCACTGAGGTAGTGAATGTGTGTTGATTCTTTGATTCTAAGTGAAATACGGTTAATCATTTCCCTAATTTGTTCTCCGGGTGCATATAAGATAAGCCATTATCTTCATCGTGTACTTGGAGAATTGAAGGGAAATGCTGCCGAATTTTACTTAGAATCAAAGATGATACATGCATTCACTAGTGGGATTGGACGTTTAAGGATGGGTTAGGTTGGAGTGATAAGGACCCAATGGAAGCATGCATTGAATATTAGCTTGTTGTGTTATATTTATGTGAATTTTTTAATTGATAATAATTTTTTATGTATGTATGTATGTGTGGGGGTTTTTAGAAATGGATCGAAGTTGGATGTATGGAAAGCGGAATACGTTGGAGTTCGTACAAGGTGTGAATGAGTTTTGTAAACGTGCTGTAGAGCATCAACAACTTACTTGCGAGGATGAGATTTATTGTCCATGTGTTGATTGCTACAATGTGAATACGATTTCTGATATTAGGACCATAAGAGATCATATTATTCGTCGAGGATTTAGGGCTGAGTATTATATTTGGTTATGGCATGGTGAGAAGGGAAAATATACTCAGAATAGGGTTATTGTTGATGTTGGCACTAGTAACTTATTAGAGATTGATATGTCGAATGTTGGGGTTGAGAATGAAGTTGTGATTGAAGATCATGTTAGGATTGAAGGTGATGATGTAGTAGGTAATGAAAATGACCACGGAGATAATAGTGACACTGAGGATGAAGAGTTTGGTGATGATCGATTAGGTGAGATGTTGGAAGGGGCCCGAGACCATTTTAATGAGCGGCCACGAGTGTTTGACGGTTTTGTCCGAAGGCTGCTTGGAAAACCCCTTTATCTAGGGTGTACAAAATACACTCAATTGAGTGGGGTTTTAACCCTTTTCAACATCAAAGCGAAACATAATTTGACTGATGTAGGCTTCACAGAACTCTTAGAAGCTTTACAAGATATGTTTCCTGAGGGTAATTTATTACCAAAATCCACCTACTATGCCAAAAAATTAATGTGTCCTTTGGGTTTAGAATATGAGCGGATTGATGCATGTCCGAATAATTGCGTGTTGTATCGAAATGAGTATGCGGACCTTTATGAATGCCCGAGGTGTGGTAAGTCCCGCTATAAATTGCCGGATGGGGTTGAGCCTGGGCCGGGCAATACGGGTCCTTCTGCGAAAGTGTTGTGGTATCTTCCAATTGTGCCAAGGTTCAAGAGGCTCTTTTCTATCAAAGAAGATGCAAAGAACCTAAGATGGCATGCTGATCGGAGAAAGAAAGATGGGATGCTTAGGCATCCAGCAGATTCTCCTCAATGGAAGGCTATAGATTCCAGATATAGGGAATTTGGTCAGGAAGTTAGGAACTTGAGACTTGCATTGTGTACGGACGGAATGAACCCTTACGGTACTTTGAGTAGTCAACATAGTACTTGACCTGTTCTTTTAGTGATATACAATCTTCCTCCATGGTTGTGCATGAAGCGGAAGTATATTATGTTGTCTCTCTTAATTTCTGGGCCTAAGTAGCCGGGAAATGATATAGACATCTATCTTGCACCTCTCATCGAAGATCTCAAAAAGATGTGGGACGAAGGTGTTATGGTGTTTGATGCGTATTCCAATGAAGATTTCAGGCTTCGTGCTATGCTATTCTGTACTATAAATGATTATCCTGCTTATGGCAATTTGTCGGGGTATAAGGTCAAAGGAAAAAAGGCATGTCCCATTTGTGAGAATGGTATGGAGGCTACACATTTGCCACATTGTGGGAAACATGTCTATATCATTAATAGGCAATTCCTACATAATTCTCATCCATATCGAAAGAAAAAAGCACCATTTAACGGGTTAGTTGAAAATGCTCCAGCTCCTAGACCGTTGACCGGAAAAGAAGTTTATAATCGTGTTAAGGGGATGGGCACAATATTTGGTAAGGGGGTTAAACCTTCGAAGACGATGGTGTCATTTGGAAAAAAGAGTCTATATTCGGAGACTTCCTTATTGGAAATACTTACCGAGTTAGACATTGTCTCGACGTAATGCATATTGAAAAAATGTTTGTGATGCAATTATTGGTACTCTGTTGAATATGCCGGAAAGACTAAGGATGGTCCAAGGTTCGCAGAGATATGGAGAAATTGATGATTCAGCCTAATTTATGGCCAAAGGTTAAGGAAAAAGCTAAGAAAGGAAAGGGAACAACAACGTATTTGCCTCCAGCTTGTTATACATTGTCTAGGCAAGAGAAACGATTGTTCTGTGAGTGTTTATACGGCATTAAGGTTCCCACTTGGATACTCATCTAACATGAGAAGACTTGTTTCTATGACCGATCGAAAATTAATGGGTCGAAGTCCCATGACCGTCATGTGTTGATGCAAGTGTTTTTGCCGATTGCAATACGCGGGATTCTTCCAAAACATGTCGAGCTTGCCATCACGAGGTTGTGTTCATTTTTCAATACCATATGCAACAAGGTACTTGACCTCGCTTAAGTTGGATGCTTTGCAAAATGAGGTGGTGATAACACTTTGTCAATTTGAGATGTATTTTCCACCTTCTTTTTTTGACATTATGGTTCACTTAGTCCTTCATTTGGTAAGAGAGATTAAATTGTGTGGCCCTGTGTTTTTAAGATGGGCATACCCTTTTGAGAGACATATGGGTTCTTTGAAAAAGAAAGTGAGGAACCCAGCAAGACCAGAGGCGAGTATTATTCAAGGAACAATTGCCGAAGAGGTTGGAGGATATTGTTCTTCTCATTTTGCTAAGGTCGTGACGATAGGTCTTCCAAAGTCCGGACACGAGGGAAGGTTAGAAGGCAAGGGTGGGGTCGGAATGCGACATATTTCGCCTTCATTGAGTGAGTTGAATAAAGCTCATCTTTTCGTGTTGCACCATGTTACTGAAGTTAATCCATACTTAGAGAGACATATGCGTGAATTGCGCCACAAAAACCCGTCAAAAGGGGAGAGGACGTTGATGAATGAGCATAACAGGTCTTTCATTGATTGGTTCCACAATAAAGTAATTGGTGAATTGTCTGCAAACAACCATCATGTACCCGATACAATTAAGTGGTTGGCATACGGTCCACGTGACAGTTTTTAAATCGTATGAGGGGTATGATATCATTGGATATACCTTTTACACTGAACGTCAGGACAAGAAATCAAAGGTGGTACAGAATTGTGGGGTTTCAATGGTTGCATCATCTAGGGAGTATGCGAGTGCAAAGGATAAAACTCCGATTGATGCTAAACAATCATATTATGGGATCATTCAGGAAATATGGGAGCTCGATTATTGTGACTTCACTATGCCTATCTTTCAATGCAAGTGGGCGGATAATAGACGTGGTTTGCGAACGGATGAGTGTGGTTTTACTCTAATCGATATGAGTCGTCTGCGTGACACTGAAGAACCTTTTATCCTCGCATCACAAGCAAAACAAGTGTTTTATGTATCTGATCCTGTAGACACTCAGTGGTGCATTGTTGTTAATGGTAAAAGGCGAATTTTAGGAGTAGGTGATGTTGACGATGAAGAAGAATATGATAAGTTTGATAATATCCCCCCTTCTCAATCCTAAGTGATGATATGATGGATGTGTCTGATACTGAAAATAGTTACATGCGAATGGATCACCAAGAAGGTATAACGGTAAAAATTGACCAAAATTAAAGGTAAAAAATGTTCTATATGAGTAATTTGAATTATAAATTGATGTACTTATAATAGATTTCATTACAATAATGTGTTGATATATATTGTTTTAAATTTTGTTAACACTTTTTGTTGTTTCTATGTATATGCTACAGATATGGCTAGTGACGGCTCGGGCGATCAGTCATCGGATTCCGATGCACCATTTCACCCGAAAAAGGAGGCTGACCAGGGGGAGGACAGTGATCGTGCTGCAGATGCGTTTGATGCTTGGATGGAAACAATGGAACTAGAAGCTGATAGGAATGCTTTACGTGACATTGAGGTGACATCTGATCCACGTCAGCCACCCCCCTCAGGTTCGCGCTTATTTGATTATTGTAATATTGAATATGTCATTTATTTGTTCGTTCTCTAATTTAGTTTCCTTATTTTGATTCTTAGATCCTCGTCGAGACCGGTGCATATTATGGTGCACAAGGGAGGGGGAGGGGGAGGGGGAGGGGGAAGACAAAGACATCTAGAAAGAGTAAAAGAGGTCCCACGATGAATCTCCACAACACGAAGATATGTACTTACAGTTTGATGAATTGGGGAGACCAACGAGTAATTATTGATTGTAAGATAGTTATAATTTATAATGCTTACGATTTGATGTTTGGATTTCTAATTGTTTTTTCTATTAGGTACGTGGCGAGCCAAGTATGGTATTTGGGTCGGTCTTTCTATACGCGAGCTTAACATCAATTGAAAATGGAAAAACATTTCTCCCGCCCGTTGGATTTGATGTGGACGACACTATGGTAAGATATGTTTCATTTACAATTTTGGGATTTATTGTTCTAATGCTTGAGCTAACGTGCTTATTTATTTGTTTATGATGGAAAACAGAATATGTTTCACCTTCCGACGAGATAAGCTATAGGAGGCACTACTTGACTGCTGTGAACTCTAGATGGAGGGATTTTAAGAGCAAATTGGTATCTGGTTGGATCACAATGACCAGAGTCAGATCAAACGAAAGAGAAGCTAGGTGATACTCCGCCAGATGTATAAGCACATCAAGATGGAGGATTGACTTACCTTCAAAGAGGCTATGACGTCAGATGAGGCTGTAGTAAGTTTATAATCAAATTAACTTGGTTTTATTAACTTAAATTATATTCTACTAACTTAATGTGTTTTTTATTACAGAAAAAGCGAGAAAAGGCGCTCGAGAGTGCAAAAAAGAATACACATCATCACCACTTAGGTCAAAGGAACTATGGGGATGCTAGAGAGTTATGGGAAGCAGGAGAACTTCGTCCACCTAGTTTTGATTCTGGATCGTCATCTAGTACACCATCCTCCTCGGTGTTCTCTCATGTTAATCGGGGTGATGACGGGTGGTGCGCGATGCATAAGAAAGATCCAGTCACTAAACAACGATTTATTCCAGTTGAGGAAACAAAGATTGCAGCTGACAAATACGTATGTATATCACTATAACTTTTAGTTTGACATATATATGTTTTTTCTTTATTAAATACATTATTATGTGTTTTTTGTTTTCTACACGTTTTCAATGGACGAACAAGACTTTGAGGCTTTTGTTGTGTCTACTGGAATTGGAGATGAATTTGGCATGGATGAAGAGCAACTGCTACTGCTGGAAGGTATGCTGGGGCAAAATTCAGATTCTAACATAAATGTTAAAGAGCTCCAAAGCTTGGAACAATAAATGAGAGACGATGAAGATGTAGCTGAAGATGATGAGGTATGGTACTTCTCTGATTCGAATTCTAACAATAAAGAACATGAAAACACAGAGGACATAAATGAACAAGAAAACAACATTTCAACTAAAAAACCAAATTTACCAAACAATTTAAGAAGACAACTAGTTCTTGACCTTTTTTCACCCTCTTCACCCGACCTTGTGTTGCCTAGGGGGATGGTGAATCATGTTGCACTCCAATATGCCATAAGTAGATTCATTGTCAACAGAATTTGGGAAGAGACCAAAAGACAAAAGTTGGTTGGTTTGGAGGTTAATAATGTATCCAGCAAAAAAATCAACGGTGGGAGAAAGGCCTTGATAATAGATGAGACAGCTATTAGAGCAGTTCCTCTTAAGCAAATAACTACCATCAGGTCATTTGCAACAACTTTAGAGGTTAGCCCTTCAACCATTTATAGGCTTCTCAAGAGAGGAATACTTAGGAGTCATACAAATTTCATCAAACTAAAATTGACACCAAAGCACAAAACTAATAGACTAAAAGTTCATTTTGTCACACATCATACCAGCCACAGTTAGAAGCAAGTCAAGGTTTGATTGTCTATACAATGTGGTGCATATAGATGAGAAGTGGTTCTTCATGAGCAAAATTACACAAAGATTCTACTTACTCTCTGAAGAAAAGGACCCATGTCAATGAATTTCATCACAAAGGTGACGTTTGAAGCTACAATTGCAAGGCCTGTAATTGGGTCTAATGGAGAGGTCATTTGGGATGGAAAAATAGGCATTTTTCCATTTGTAGATCATGTTCCAACACAAAGAAATAGCTCAAATAGACCAGCAGGCACCATAGAAACAAAGGCAAAACAGAGTATAACTAAGGAAATCATTAGAGAAATGATACTCAATGTGCTTTTACCAACAATAAGGGCAAAATGGCCTGATTTTGGGTGCAAAAAGATATGGATCCAGTAAGATAATGCCAGACCCCACATTAGACCAGATGACATTCAATTTTTGAAAGCATCAAAGCAAGATGGATTTGAGATGCATCTAATATGTCAACCTACCCAATCCCCAGATCTAAACTGCCTTGATTTGGGGTTTTTCAAAGCAATTCAGTCCACACAACATCAATCTTTTCCAGATACAGTTGACAAATTAATTGAGAGTGTTGTAGATGCATACAATTGCTATGTTGCAAGGATCATTAACTACACATGGATGCATCTTATGTACGTAATGGTTGAGATCATGAAAGTGACGGGGGAAAACAACTACAAAAACCCTCATAAAGGGAAGAAAAGAATGGACAGGTTGGGTCAATTACCCACATTTATTGAGGTCTCAGAGCCATTAATCAATGACACAATGAACTACCTCAATGAGGAGATAGTGAGTGGAGCAGATCTAATCAGGTTCTGACTCAGGATCAGTTACCTTTTCGGTTGAATCTCCAACACAAGAAGTTTCATCATGAATAAGAGGGGACTTTTGGGGCGATTTTTTGTCAACCAAACCGCAATCAATTTTCTTTGTTGTTCGAGCATCAGATTCACGCGTCACAATAACGAACTTTACTTCAGAAACATCAAGCTCCAAAACCAACTTAGAGGTTGTTGTTGAAGATTCAGCGCCATATCCACCTTTATCAAGGTAGGACTCTTATGAAGAATCGTTATTGTAACGATCTAATTTACGCAACAACCACGATTCTTCTTCCGGTAATAAGCCGTCGGATGCGAAAAACGAGTCGCGGGAATTCGAAGGCTCCATAGCAAACTAGGGTTCACTGAACAATGGAGAAAAATTTCAGAGAAGAAGGAGAAAACTAGATTCGCGAACTAAACAAGGTCAGATCTAAAGATTCGAGAACTGAATTAGGAAATTAGGGTTCTTCGTTGAATTGAGATGAGATGAGATGAATTTCAGGGTTTGGGGAAAGTTCTAGAAAAGATGAGATGAGATGAGAAGAGATAGATAGGTCAGATGAGGTGAAGGGATAAAAAAGGAGGGAAGGGTAAGGGTAATTAATGTGGTTTAGATGGGAAATTAATTAAGTTGTTGAAGATATTAAGTAATGGCATTTTGGTAATTAGAATGAAAAGAAACTTTACAAAAAGAGTTTGGTAGCACTTATTATGACATTATCATTTTAGGGAAATGTTGAACTTATTTAGAAAAGGAGGATAGTATATGTTATATCCCTCAAGTAGATATAATAGGACAACCACAGGGCATTGATAAGCTAATACCGCAAGCAGGAACTATACCAAGGGAAATCACATTAGAGCATATTGCATACAAGGTTAATGCTCTTTATTTTATTAAGGTTATTGTTATTCTTACATATGCAGGAATATAACTATGTCATCTAATGGTGCAACCAAAATATACAAGGACTAAAACATACCAGAAATGAAGGAATTCATACAAGAGTAAGCATACATCAAAAAATGTCAAAGTTAAACAACCATATCTTAAGTGCTCTAAGTGCTCAAAATTCTAGGAGCACCATCAAGGATTATATTGTCCCCAATTTTTATGAAATACAAGATACTTGAATGATAAGAAACTTATATTCACTTCTACAACATCAAATATCTAAAGACTATACAGATATAGCAAGCCCACAAAATATAGAGATTCACGACGAGAAAAAGATAGTCAACACCGATAGTCATTAAGGGTAATTCTGTTAATTATCCTAACCCACTAATTACCCCTAATTGTTTTTTTAAAAAAAAGTTTAATGTTTCCTCTCTCCCCATTTCCTTCTCTTTCCTCCCATTTCCTTTTATCCCTCCACGCAAACCACCACCACCCAACCATTGTCTCCCTCCTCCCAAACCCATATCCACCAAAAACCACCCCATCCCCGAAATCCACCCCTTCCCCATTTCCTCCATGGAAGTCGGCCTTATCCTTTCTCTCTCTCTCTCCTCTGGTAACTAATGTACCTCTCTCTCCTCTGTTTTCGGGCTGCCACCCCTCACCACCCCTCGCACCGCCGCAGTGCTGGCATGCTATTGCCGCCCTCTTTCCACCTAGCGTGCCTCCGTTGCGCCACCCACCGCAACACCAGCCAACCTAGCCACGTGTTCTCTCGTACACATTCTCTTCTCGCCGTGTCTTTTTCTCTCCTTGCTATGTTGTGCGCCAAATCTTTGGTGATGCTGCACCATTCGGAAGCCCTCCGTCACCGGTATGCTGCTTAGACGGTGCCAGGAGAGTAGGCACAATCGTTACTAGCGAGAGAGAGAATAGAGGAGGCTGACTTTTCTTTTATAATGGTAAAAAAAAGACATTAGGAGACCCTCCACTCGAGGGGAACTCTTAATGCATCAGTTACAAGGATGTGAGATAAAGCTGGATTATTAAAGAGAGAATTTGAAATGAATTTATGACTAGGTAACTCACATTCGCTATCCAATCTGCTGCTCGATTGGCTTCACGAAACACATGAGCGATCTTCTAGGAGGTAAACTGTTGAAGTAAAAGATGAACATCTTGGATGATATGGTCAATCTGCCAGTGGGGATGCCAAATACCAAGAACTGAGTTGATTACTAGGAGGTTGTCTCCTTCAATGTGAAGTAGTTTGATTTACTTTTGAGAAGCAGCTTTTAACCCTTGATGAAGAGTTGTGGCTTTGGTTGTTGCCCCGTTTGAAAGTGTTTGCTTGAATAAGCTCCCTGATGTTATTGCGAATAATGAACCCAGCTGCCGTGGAAGAATTGCGAATTGAACATCGAAATTGAGTTTGAAGAAGTGTGTGGGAGGGGCTCCCCGAAGAACAAGCATGGTGAGAACCGGGGGGGTGGGGAAGGGGTGGAGCTCCTATTAAAGGAGAACCTTTGGATTGGGAGGCATCAATCTGTAGTCTGGTTTGCCATTCTTTATTAGCAATGTGGGCCCTGAAGAAAATTCTATGACTGTTCCAACTTTCATTATTGAAAATAATGGAGTTTCGTTCTTTCTAGATACTCCAAAGCAAAATAAATTTCCTTTATGCAGGTTATTTTTTATAGAGTTAAGAAAGTTAACATATCAGTTTGTGGTGAGAAATGAGTAGCCCATTCCGAGACTAAATGAAGGTTCCATGGGGACTGGGTGGAAGAACAATGGAAGAAGAGATGGTCTATAGTTTCGGGGAAAAGAGAACAAATATGGCAAAGATTGGATGGGATAATATGATGAGAAAAAAAGTCTCCTGATTGTTAAACTCTTGTGACAAATATGCCATAGAATGATAGGGCATCGTACACCTGTCAAAAGTAATTCCTGCAAAATCTTCTAACAATGTAGTAGGGTAAGTAGGGTTGAATCCACAAAGAGATGGTTGTTTCAATATAGCTTCTAAGATATGGGAAAAACTAAACAAGATCAGAGATGTGAGAACTAATTATAAACTAATAAAATAGGAAAATCAAACTAAAAAGATCTAGGGTAATGGTTCACCATGTTCATATATATAATCTACGAGAATATCATCAATAGTTCAATTAATCAGATATCTAGAGCACAAGTTATCCTACAGTCGGGTCTTTACGCTCTCAAATCAACATATGCAGTACGGTCGCTAACATAATCAGATTTGTTAATTCATAAGCCTCTAAAGAGTACTATCTCTCGATCTATGACTCGATATTAGCAATATTTAATCAGACAATTGATCAGATTGCAAGATTAACAATAAAAACACTAATAAATTAGAGATATCAATGACAAATCAAACCATCAATAACCACTAGAGGAAAAAAGCCCAAGGGCTGCGGTCAAAAAGGGCCCAAGGGCTGCGTTTTTTGACCGCAGCCATTAGACTAGCAGCCCTTGACATTTAGGAAGGGCTGCGGTTTTCTTATGCCCTTAGCGTGTTAAGGGCTGCGGTTTTGGAAAAACCGCAGCCCTTAGTGGGTTAAGGGTCGCGGTTAAGGGCCAAAACCGCGGCCCTTGGTGAGTTAAGGGCTGCGGTTTTAGCCCTTAACCGCAGCCCTTAACCCACTAAGGGCTGCGGTTTTTCAAAAAACCGCAGCCCTTGTGACCCAAAAAAAATAAAATTTTTTTTTTTTTTTTTTGAATTTTTTTGTCCTAAATGTTCCCAAACAGTTATATATATATATATGTATCATTTTTAATTACAAATTATGTTTTTTACACGAATATAGAGAAAATAATAACTAAATTACATTAGTTCGAGGCTGCCCTCGAATGTTCGAATTGCAATATATGAGCAGGATCACAACCATCAAAAAATAACCAACCAAAGAACAGCCATGAAGACATTACAACAACTCCACCAAGATCAGCATTCGAATCCCTCAAAAGCAACTTTTCTAGAGATGATAGAACCTGGCAAATAAAACCAAAACCGCTATAATTTGGAGTTGAAACTATATCTATGCAAGTACTACAAAGCGAAGGGACAGACCCACTCCACAAGAACTTTCAATTTGTTGATGTTGTAAGTACATGGCAGCTTACAAATGGCTAAACAAATGGCTAGCGGGGGGTTGCAGGGGTGGGGGCGGCGGGGGGGGCTGCGGGGGTGGGGGCGGGGAGGGGAAGCGAGGGGGCTTTGGGTGTCATGCTAGGGGTGTAGCGAGGGGAGGCGGCATGGGGGTAGCGGGGCGGCGGGTTGGGGTGGGGGGCTAGCAGGGGGGCTCGCGGGGGGGATCTTTGGGCGGGGGCGACGGGGGTGCTTGGCGGGGAGTCTTGGCGGGGAGGCCTGGCGGGGGGGGGCAGGGGGAGGGGAAGCGGGGGGGTCTTGGGCCGTGCTAGGGGGTGTAGCGGGGGCAAGCGGGGGTAGGCGGGGGCGCCGGGGTGGGGTGGGGTTACGGCGGGGGTGGTGGAGTGAAAGGTACTTGGAGGTGTAGGATATGGAGCAAGAGGAACCTGGCATCCTTAGATTATCCTCTTTCTCCACCACCAAAGTAGCTATTAGGACCTTTAAGGCTATAACATGATTCTCACCATTGACAAGAACAACCACCAAATTATTACTAGTCAAGATTTTCTTTTAGTGATTCTTATATTGATTTTTTGGTATAAAATGATTACATCTAAGTTCAACTACCATACATACATTATATGATCCTAACATACATCCAAAGCAAGTAAACCTAATCATAAATAATAAATAATAAAAAATAAAGTTAAATGACTCTTATAGTTTGTAAACTAACTATTATTATCAAATGTATAATCAAATTATATTACATGACCCTAAATGCGTAAAATTTTTCCTATATAATCAAAAATGTCCTAAAACGGCCTTTAATTACTCAACATGTACTTAGAAACAAATAAATGATGTTATATAAGCCTAATTGTTTGTAAACTAATTATTATTGCCAAATATATGGCCAAATTACATTATATGATCCTAAATGTGTTAAAAGGTTCATAATGGTCGAAAATAGCCTAAAATGTTCTCTTCTTATCCCAAATGTAATTAAAAATGAATCAACAAACTTAGATGATTATAATAGTTTGTCAAATTATATTTGATGACACTAAATGCATACAATTACATTATACCACCATGTTTTTGCATGAATCAATGGACAAAAAACCCATGAAAACATTCACTTAATTGCTTATTAGGCCAATAAATCACACAAATATCAAGCTATAACCACTTCATTATCCATGGATCAAGCAATTAAAGTCCTAAAATAACCACTTTGATGCATATTAGGCCAAGAAATCCCACAAAAATCAATAACTAACTAATATTCACCAACTTTATGCATGAAGCAAAAATCAAGGTCAAAACAATTCAATAAAACCAGCACCATGATCCCAAAGGGGCTACAATGCCCATACTAATTCCTCGAACAATCATCTTCAACTAAGGGGAAAAGGAAGATAAATAAGGTTCATCCTCGAACAATCAACTTCGGATAAAAGGGTTCTAATTTCTAAAACATAATCGGAAAAAGAATTCTAACCTGTCTCCCTTTGGTTTCTTCACACCATCTCCAATAATAATATTAGCCATGGTATACTCGCATCGCAACGCACTCTGAAAAGCATTATAACCATGTATCATGCTATTAACAAATGAACTTTCCACGTAAGAAAGATATATCCATTATCAACATATCGGCAATATAAATCAATGTATAAACTCGTATTGAGAATCGAATAAGCTAATATAGTCTAGACAAGGATTAATATCTAATTAACCTAAATTGTATTCTATAATATCAGTCCCAGGATTAAAAATTATGTTTTTGATATCTTATAGATGCTCACCGATCCTATTCCTTAGACCCCTTACTAAATACTCATATGTTTACGTGTCCATGCTTTATGCAATGTTCATTTACCGGTATATTCTTGGGTGTGCGGGGCCGGGGGGACCGGGCGGGGGTGTGCGGGGGGAGGGTTGGCAAGAGGTGTGCGGTATCGGTGAGTTCTCTGCAATGGTCCACAAAAACCGGTTTGTGTTCCGTTTATCAATGAAACAACATCGAGAAATGCAACCGAGATGTGATGCCGATGTCGGGAAGCAAAAGGTTGGAAGCCAACTTATTTACAAGTAAAAGTGGCACAACATTACGGTGTCTAAGAGATTGTGTAAATAATGTTATAGCCGAGTAATTCGGTGTACCAAACCATTGGATTCAATAATAGATATAGACAAGCTTTAGCCGAAATATTAAACACACTAAAAATTCAAAGAAGATAGTCGAGTTTTACCCGTTGAACCAAAACTCTAAGGCGAGCAAGCGAGCAAGAATCATTACGGAGAACCCCACGAAAAAAGAACGGGCAAGCGAGTAGATATTTCGCTGTAAGAAAGTCAAGGAATTTGTGTGGGTGTCATTAATTCATCAACCAAAAAGATCCTACTTAAGCGAGAGAATATGAGTTATTAGTGCACTTTGCATGTAAGTTGACAAGATACAATCATTAATTTCGAGATTCATCTAAGCACAACACAAAGGATGCATCGTTGCCTTCAAAGATAGGCTCAACCATCTGCGGCACCAAAATTGACAACGAGTATAAGAACATGTCATTAACAAGGAATCATTAAATAAACCATGCACATTCACTAAACCACAATCCAAGAAAAGAAGAATTCTTAACAAGCGCTTACAATCACCACAATGCTACCAAAATCAAATCTGATTTGCCTAAAACAAGTGAGAAAAACAAGATTTTCATAGCGCTTATAGCCATCTAAGACGGGAGAAATAATGAAATTGCTTTAACACAAAGCTTAGCCATCAACAATAAAGTAAGGGATGGGGTATGTATAATCAACACACCACAAAATATGAAAAGATTGACAAGATAACACCATTACATAAAAGGCCCTGTCAAATCTAAAATCTCAAACCCTAGGAGAGTCAAAAAGCTTCCTTCATCCTCATTTTGAGGTAAATCAATATACTCATACTACATAATTACGAGCGGCTACTTGATAATTCACTTAAATCGCAAAATCAAATCGGTTACTACATAACAATTTTACAAATTGAAAATTTACAATTCACAATATCAAATGATTTCCAACTTACCAGTGATAATGATAGCTTTAACATCATTTATATTCAAAGCTTCATCATATAACTCTTTCAATCCATCAATTAATACCAAAAAAAAAAAAACAGAAAGAAAAAAAGTGTAATTCGCATTTGAAATTGAAAATTAAACGAAATTCGATTACGAAAAATGAGAAACAAACTCGGAATCGCCAAGGAATTAACAGGAGGATTTGAAAGAGTGATAAGAGCAACTCCATCGTTTCCGACCTCCATTGAAACTCGAGGTTTCGCCATTTTTACACTTCGAAATTAGGTATTTTTCTTCGTAGATTTTGCAGAGATATCATTCATACTTTACATATCTACACAATAATCTTAATCAAAACAAAAAAAAGAGAGAGAAACCTTGTTTGTGCGCAGTTCATCTTGTTCAACGGCAATGAGGAAAGAGAGAGAAAACAGCACCGAACGAAGGAGAAAGAGTGAGAGAGCAAAGACGGCGAGCGCCGAGGGGGAGGTGGAGCACCGGCGAACCGAAGGGGGAGGTAGCGCGCCGGGCGAAGAGAAAGAAACGGGGTGGGGGAAGAAGAGGGGGTAGGGTTTGCGTGACCACGCGATAGAGAGAGAATGAGGAGAGGGGTGAGTAAATGGGGCCGCGAGGTGCCCGGGAGAATAAACGTGAGGATTAATTAGGCCCAAGGGGGCTGCGGTTAGCCCAAAAACCGTAGCCCTTTAGTGTGAAGGGCTGCGGTTTTGGGCTAACCGCAGCCCTTTAGTATGAAGGGCTGCGGTTTTAAGATAACCGCAGCCCTTGTATCGCAGCCCTTGCCTTTTTTTCCACTAGTGAACATCAATCAAGATTCATTGTATATAAACATGGATTCCCAAACCCTAGAAATAAAAACTACTCAATCATGAAATAAATAATAAAATCTAAATCTACAAAGGAAAACATAATTAAAAGAATTCAATGAAAGAAACTAACTAAACTCATGAATTAATGAAGATGAATAAAAACTAGGGTTTACAAAAAAAACTAGAGAGAAAAAGAAGAAGAAAACTAAAACTAAACCTAGGAATAATAAAAATAACGTAAGAGAGAGTGAAGAGGGAAAATAGAGTTTTTCCTAATCTAAATAATATTAAGTAACCTAATAACACTAGGAAAGTAAGTTACAAGATAAGGAAAGTCGAAATATTCATTAAATGGGCGGAATTAGTGATCCATGAGTACAAAAATAGATTCCAGCAAAAGCAGTATGAACTTCCGAAAGGCATAACTTCTTGACTAGAATTCTCCTCGGAGCGTGCCACCTATCGTTGGAAAGCTCTTCAAGTCTAGTTTCCGAATCTGCTGGAATTATTCAATCTCAAAAGTACATCAGAAGTTATGATCAGAAGAGTAGACGTGACTCCTTTTTCACATTTCTTCTAATGATTTTCCACTTTGTTTTCGCTCAAACTCGTACTATAACATATCCAAACGATCCTTATGCATTGTAGCTTTTTTCTAGGTGCTCCTAATCCTCAAGCTTAGCTAATCATACTCCAAATACGTTCTCAATACCTGAAATTCATCAAAAACACGAAAACATACCAAATAGGAGTAGAATAGCATAACTTAAGAATCTGATGCAATATGAACCTAAATATGAATCTAACTGCTCTAAAATGCAACCTAAATGCACCTAAAACTATATATAAATATGACACATCATGGAAACACTTGGAGCTTTGGAGAGAGGAGGCTGACTTACATGGAGGAAATGAGGGGTGGTTTTCAGGGGTGGGGAAGGGGAGGGGGGTGGTTTTTTTAACTAGAATAATACAAACTTTTTCAGTTTTCTCGCAATAATACAAACTTTTGATTATTTTTAAATAATATAAACTTTTGCCCAAAATTCCTCCAAGAGGCAGATGTGACCTTTAACTAAAAACAGGTAATTTTTTTTTTAAAAAAACCCAAAATCTCTTTCTCTCCTCCTCCCTCCCCTACGAACCGAAACCCCACCCCTCCCCCACCTTCACCCCCTCCCCGGCCCCCACGGACAAAACCACCAGTCCACCCTCACCACCCCCTCCCCCACCACGAAACCGCCCTCCTAACCACCGGCAATACCACGTCTCCCCTCCTCCACCCCAGAAAACACCACTTGCTCCCCTACCCCCGAAAACACCACGCCTCCCTTCCCCCACTCCCGAAAACCACCCCCACCACTCCTTCACCCCCGAAAACCACCCCTCCACTCCTTCACCCCGGAAAACCACCAAACCCAGCCACCCCACCCCGAAAACTACCAATCCCGGCCACCCCGGCCTCGAAAACCACCGGCATCTTTCTCTCCCCCTCCCCTCGAAACCCGGCCTCGAGACTCCTTGCCTTAGAAAGCTTCAACCTCAATTTTCTAAGCCGAGCGATTTCTTTCTTGAAATCGAAATCCGGTGCGGTGGCGTGTAATCCACCGGAGCCAGTCGAAACGCGAGTAAGACGAAGAAGTGGAAGAAGAGAGAGAGTGAGAAGAGGAGAGAGAAACTAGGTGTTTCTTAAAATTTAGGAAAGTGGAAGTGGGGTGGGCTGGCGGTTGCTATGGTTAACTCGTGAGTCACCATCAACAACTCGGTGCTTCATCTCGACATGACTGCTGTGTGCGGCCGGGGGTGGGGTGGGGGGAGAGAAAAAAGAGTGGAGGACCAACGAGAAGAAAGAAAAAAGGAAAATGTTGGTTTTTTTTTTTTTTTCAAATTGAAATAAAAAATTTAATAACAACCAATAAGATAATGACACACGTACATAGTGGCCTCTTCAACAAGATTCTGGCCAGATTGGCCTCTTAGGGAATTTTGAATAAAAGTTTGTATTATTTAAAAATAATCAAAAATTTGTATTATTGTGAGAGAACGGACAAAAGTTTGTATCATTCTAGTTAAAAAATCCTTATTATTATTATTATTATTATTATTGTTATTATTGTTGTTGTTATTATTATTATTATTATTATTATTATTATTATTATTATTATTATTATTATTATTATTATTATTATTATTATTATGTTTAAATGATAATTGTCACTATTATTTTAACTATGCTCAAATTTTAAGTTCATTACAGTACACTTAAATCATTTTAGTACACTTATAATTTAGTTTAGTACAATATAAATTAAATTAAATTCAGTCCAAAATAACAAGGGCTCAATATCCTCAAAAAAATCCAATTTAAATTGAAGTCAATTATTGTTTTTAAATTTTTTGAGCAAAACTCAATTATTGTTCATAGGATGACATGTAATTGTCATTTTAAATTTATAGATGCTCTTACATAAAAACACAAACAAAAAACCTCATTTTAGGACAACACTTGCACTCATTTCGCAGTCCTAATCCCCCACCTGCCGTTTTCTCTCTCCTCCTTTTGAACTTGAACTTCCATCCATCCATGGCTTCTTCTTCCAAATTCTCCAAAAATGATCTTCTCTCTCCTCCACCACCACCACAACTTCAACCTCCATTACAGCAACAACATAATCATCTCCCTCTCAGAAAAACCAGCGACGCCATTAACAACAAAAAGCGTAAGCTTCACAACTCAAACCCTTCCGACAACATCAACGATGTTCTCTCTCCTTCCATGGAAGACCTCTCACTCTCCACCTCCTCACACCTCACTCACCAAGAGCTCCTTCGACGTCGCCTTCATCGTCTTCGGCGACTCTCAAAAGTTTACAGAGACCATTACTGGGCGTTAATGGAGGATCTTAGGGTTCACTATCGAGAATACTACTGGAAATACGGTGTTAGTCCTTGCAAAGAGGAGGATGAGAGAGAAAGTGGTGGTGATCGAGAATTCGGCGGATTCAATGTTGAAGGATGTGGAGAAACTAACAATAATGGTAATAATAATAGTGCTACGAATAATGTAAGTAATTGCGTTGTTGGCGGAAATGGTGGCGGTAAATTAGGGTTAGGGTTTGGGGAAAGTGCGCCGGTTGCTGGAAATAATCCATGTGCATTTGTAACTTGTAGATTGAAGGCTATGGCGTTAACTAGCTTTTGCTATTTGCATATTTTGTCTGATCCTCAGCAGAATCTTTACAAGGCGTGCAACTATATTATCAAAATGTAATTTTCTCTCCGACTTTTTAGTATTGATTAATTTCTCTGCTTTTTTCGGATACGGATTTTCCTGATTCACTTGTAATTGTTATGTTTGATAATGAGTACTAGTTTGCTAATTGATCATTTGAGGATTTTGATGTCTAGTTAATACCGTTGGTTGCTGGTGAATGAATGGCGAATATGCTTCCTCGGTTTTGAAATAAATGAAACTCTCAGTCTCAAAAAGCTCTCACATAAAAAAAAGAAAGAACCGTTCCGTTGATTTCAAAACGGAGGAAGTATGCTAAAACTCTTATTGGTCGAATGCAGGGGGAAGTATTTGTTGTGTATCTATCTTTTTGGCGTTTGATTGACATGGAAAAGCATGGGAAGTGAAAATTATAATAGGTATTGGAAAACGATGCTGTTGTTTAGTTGATGTAAATACTTTGTGGGAAGTTTTACTTCGCACAGAATAAAGGAATTAACTTACCTGCTCTCCTAGGCAAACTTTTAGTTCCTGTACTCAACCAAACAACTCTTAATAATTCCCAGGAAATAAAGCTTCATCAACATTGGAATTGTGTAGTTATTGTTTGGTGTTTGTGTGCTTGGTGAATGAACATATATCCCTTGATTTTATACATTTAGCATTATGAGAGAGTTTAGTGGCTTTATGATATTTATAAAATATGTCAACTATCTAGGGTTAATGGTTTTATTCTTGTATATCCAGTGCACAACAGGGGCCAATACTATGTGGGAGGCCGATACTAAGATCTACAGTTCCTTCACTGTGTAACATACACTTTCCAAAGGCTCAGAAAGATGTTAAACATGCCTTGAAGAAAGCAGGTTTAAATGGGACATCATCTAGTAAACTTGCACCGAAGTTTCATGTTATCGTGGCGGAGTATGTTCATCTAATACAGTCAAAGAGAAAGGCAGCTCAGAAGTGTAATAATAAGAGTGTTGTCATAAAAGAAGAATCAACCAGCTGAGTGACTTTTTGCTTGGGAATAACTTACTCGGGAATTCTTGTGCTATGCAGTTGAGTAAATATTCATAAGTTGAATGCTACAGTTTGTCCTTTCCAGAGGAAACATGCCATCATGCTACAGAGGGATACTGGCATACTTGAGGTACTCCAGAGCTTTCTCATCTATGTGTTCCCAAGATATATGATTTCATATCATTCAAGTTCCTTGAGAACCCTTTATGCAGTTATCCGTTCATAGTTTGGCTTTCAATGTACTTATGTTCGTTCACTTGTATGAAGGATTTACCTTGTTTATGTCCTAACCTTGTTGTTTATCGCATGTCCAGTAATATCATGTACATATATAGTAAGAAAGTTTGTAGCCTGTTGTGTGTAAAGTTAAATGAACTTTGTGAAAGCATTAGAGATATCTAGTTAGCTTCCGTATAATTTGACTGAAATATTCCATTTCGCTTGTTTTATGCACATTGCAATTGATATATGTCCATTGGTGATGAAATCTTGTTTAGCTATAGCCTATAGGCATCTTTTTTTTACCTAAAGATGATAGCTTGGGTGTTATACAGCACCCGTTTTGTGGTCATCAGTTATGCCTTTGAACAGATATGGTTCTAGTTCTGTCACCTTTACAAGTACCAGTCCTGCATCAAGTCTGTGGAAGTTCAATTAATTTCATTTCATTCTCCTCTTAATGATTATATTAGATGATGGAATAGTCTAGACTCTTGAGCAACCTGAAACCCCATCTACATATCCTGTAAAGCCAGTTACATTGTGAATCTGTTTTTAGGAAATTGTTGTTCGGTAGCACCAGTTTACTCCTTCGCACATCCTTCAACAGGGGAGTGGAGTCTAAATAATCTCTTTTGCATGGAGCACCCCTTGTTGAATTTGAGACTGCTTTCAGAATAAGGGTTCTTTGAAATATGTGGCATGAAGTGTGCGTTATACAGATATGAAAACAAGAGGACAGCCTTTGAATAAAAGGGGAGATCGAAATGGAAATTTATATCTTCTTTTTTTCTTTATAGAATATTTTGTACGAATTGTTAGGAGAAGAAACTCTTGGTGTTTTTTACAAAATATTATAAATAAAATTAGAGGTGACTAAGCCAGACAAAATTGCAAATTAGAAGGTACACCCATGTGTACCTTACTAGAAACTATCTCTCATTGTACTCCTAACCTAAAACAAAGTAGTTTTGTACGTTTAACCTGACAAAACGTAGTGGACTGACCGAAAAATCTGAAGAGCTAATTGTGAACATTGATAAGGGGAGCATAGAGGATGAACTGGCAGATTTTTTTGAGTATGTTGAAGAAATTGCAAGTTCTACGAGATGCTGAGGACGAAATTGATGAGGTGAGCATAGAAGATGAACTGGGAGTTTTTTGAGTATGTTGAAGACATTAATTCTACGAGATTGGTGAGGAAGAAAGCTGAGTGCACTGAACAACAGTCCCTCTTGGACAGGAGATCTCAAGCATTACACTTGGCTACTCTGAAAATTAGAAGGTACACCCATGTGTACCTTTACTAGTAACTATCTTATCATTGTACTCCTAACCTAAAACAAAGTAGTTTTGTACATTTAACCTGAAAAAACATAATGGACTGACCGTAAAACCTGAAGAGCTAATTGTGAACATTGATGAGGGGAGCATAGAAGATGAACTGGCGGTTTTTTTTAGTATGTTGAAGACATTACAAGTTCTACGAGATGCTGAGGACGAAATTGATGAGGGGAGCATAGAAGATGAACTGGCAGTTCTTTTGAGTATGTTGAAGACAATACAAGCTCTACAAGATTGCTGAGGAAGAAAGCTGAGTGCACTGAACAAGAGTCCCTCTTGGACAGGAAATCTCAAGCATTACACTTGGCTACTCTGAAAACCAGATCAAGTAAGAACAGTCCCTAAATCAAGCATATATTATACAACAATCATGCATGTTAAATATAGTGTATTAACAGATGATGTGATATATGATGTGCAGGTAATGTGCTAGGCCGTTGGTAAGCTTTCATATGGCGCACCGGAAAGCAAGCTGAGGGAAGTTTCATTCTCAAAACCAGCTCTGAAGTCGACCTTCAGTCTCCTGCTAAATGCCTCAGCTTCATGAGATTATTTACTAGAGTTCATTGCAAAACAACACTAGTAGTTTTTTGTCATTAAGTTTCTGCCATAGGGCCTGCTATACTTTTATTGGTAATTTAGTTTTGTAACCAGACCTTGTATAGTAATGGAGAAATTTTTATTCACGTTATTTTCCCTGAAGGTAAGAAATTTTCGTTCATTAAGCTTGATTTTCTTTGTTTGCAAATTGCAACTACTTAAGCTTAACAAAATAAATAATTTTTAGTATGTAGTGATGGAGATGGTAGTGTGGGACACAGCTTGATGCAATCTGCAATTGAGGAAGCCAAAAACTACGTGAGAGTGAACCCTACAAGTTTGTCCATAAATGCCACAAGGATAAGGGGGAAATGTTTTAGAAAAAGAACAACCTTTAAAAACAAATGAGAGGCAGGAAATGAAATCTGACTTTAACTTATCCAATTATCGCACAACCCCAACTGCCAAAACCAAAAAGCTAGAGGTATTCTCATAGTAATAACAAACTGAAAAAGTTGCTTCAGAATATGGCTACATCTTTACTACCCAAGTATGTAGCTCCATTTTTCTCCAATTCTCCTTCCTTGCCTAATTCTAACCACTTTACCAAATTCTCATTTTCGAACCCATTCGAATATTTGTCTAGCGCGAAAAGATCAATTGTTCTCGTACAAGCAAAGAAGAAAAACCCATGGCTTGATCTATTTGATGATGGAGATGACCCAGATCAGGAATTTGGGTCAGTATATACAGATGGGAAGCAAGACGAAGACCCAAGGCCACCGGATAATCCCGGCAACCCATATGGGTTCCTCAAGTTCCCGCAGGGGTATGCAGTGGAGATTGCATCATTGGGATCGAAGGTGCGAGGAGATGTCAGAAGATGTTGCTGTGTAGTTTCTGGTGGTGTCTATGAGAACTTGCTATTCTTCCCAGCAATTCAGTTGATCAAAGATAGGTATCCTGGAGTTCAGATTGATGTGATTACATCAGCTAGAGGAAAGCAGACTTATGAAATGAATAAAAATGTAAGGTGGGCAACTGTTTATGATCCTGATGATCATTTTCCTGAACCTGCAGAGTACACTGACATGCTTGGAGTTCTTAAGGTTGGTTATTCTGTTTTGGCTTTTGCACACGTCAATCTAAGAGGAAGCAGTATAACTTCCAAATGCATACACATTCTGTAGTTTACAATAGATTACGACCACCTTTCGCATTTTAAAAAATCGGAATTCTTTCTAGCTCCCTACAATTTCCAAACTTCACCATCAAAAAGTTCAAAACATTTGTGGGTTTAGTTATGGTCATAGTAGACATCTAGGCATAGGTGGTGGGAGGTTACGGAGGTAAGCATGGGTGGTAGCCGTAGGGAGGTGAGAGGCGTGGTGGGGTGGAGAGAGAGGGGAAATTTGAGGAGGGAGGAACCAACGGTGAGGATGCCAGAGAGTCTGATAGTAGGGTGTTTGGAGGCCCGCAAAAAATATTCCCCACAACCGTTGCAAATTCTATGTGGTACAACCAAATCTTTTTCAACCAATCAAAATATTTTAAAGGTTATTTTTGTTTTTTATTAATTCCCAAACACCCCCCTATTTTTTCGGGATTGTGATTTGTGCAACGGTTGTATTGCCACATGTAGGGCTGAGCAACATACCCTTATTTTCTCTTTCCTCTTCGGTGACTCCTCTCTCTTCCTCTTGCCTTTGCTGCTGTTCCGGCCACCAGCCCTGCCTTCGCCGGCGTTTCCCAGCTCGCCGGAGCTTTCGTTTCTTGCCGGTCTTGCGGCTGCTGCCCCTGGTTGTAGCTGCTGTTGTTGTTTTGTTGCTGTCGTTGGTGCAGCACTGAGCCACCAAAGTGACAAAGTTTGCCTCTTTGTTCTATTTTTCTCTTTCCTCTGGTTCGCGGTTGTGTTGTTGGGTTTGCTGCTTCTTCGTGACTCAGATGCACGCACGTTTAGTTTCGTTTTAGTTGCTGTAGAAGATGAGTTCCATTTTTGTGTAATTTTTTTTTCGTTTTTTGCTCAATTTTGTTTATCATCTTTTAATTGTTGTTGTGTTTTTCTTTTTTCTCTTTTTGTTTTAGTTTCATAATTTCATAACCATGGCAGAAACCAGAAAATACAGTGAAATTGTTTTTTTTTTTTTAATTTGAAAAAAAAATTAAAAAACAGGTCCAACAGGTCCAAAACCGGACCGGACCTGAAAAATCAGGTCCGGTCCGGTCTGGACCTGAATCGAAACAGGTCCGGTCCAGGTCCAAAAAACTGCTCAATTTCGGTCCACCGGTCCAGCCGGTTCCGGTCCGGTCCGGTCCGGTTCTGGACCGGTGCTCAGCCCTAGCCACATGGCACAACGGTTGTACCATAAAGTTCCGGGAGACGGGTGGTGGACTGGTGGTGGGGGGTTTATTGATGTCGTTTTCTAAGGAAACAAGAAGGGGATGGGATTTTCGTTTTTCCATTTTTACGGTTTTGAAATCTTCCTTTCTGTGGAACAATGCAAACAAATTCTGTTTCTCAAAACACTTCTAAAACTGCGTGGCCAAATTGCCCAAATACATTGAGAAGGAAACTATTTAGAAGATCGGCCAAACAGACCAGAAGAAATCCAAGCTCCAGCAAAATGTAGGCCTACATCACTACATGACTCAAACCCAAACATTTTGCAAACCAATTAGTCGATATAGCTCTTTGACAGTTGTTACATAGAAGTTTCCCATTCATCTTCCAGATGAGTAAATTATGGCATTTTCGTGATTAAAATCCTACTCATATACCGCCGTAGAAGTTAATTATATTCGTGATTTTTCTTTTCATTTTAAAATATACACGACAGTATATTTAACTTCTACGACTATATATAAATAGCATTTTAATTACGAAAATGCCACTTGATTTAGCAAAACATTCATCTTCGAGATGAAATTGATACTGCCCGTTTGACATATTATAGAATTAAGTTCAAATAAGAAAGAAAAGAGTGATGATGATTGTTAATTCTTAAAAAGTTGCTTCCAAGCTATCCGATCGAGGTGGTTATGAATCTCATATAGGTAGTAGCTTAGTCGGTAATATCTTGAAATCCTATCTATTTCACTATGTGGCTCTCTATACACACAAAGAAGAAAAAAAGGAAATAACTTAGTAAAAGCAAAGCATAATGGGGGCAAGCTCGTTTTAAAAGCTAAAAAAATGAAAATTCCTAAAGGAATATTTAAGGAATTTTCCAAAATGGAATATACTACATACTCATTACCAAACAGAAAATGAAATTCTACAATGTAGAATAGTATATCTTATTTACTAGTCATGATCTTCTTGCAGAATAGATTCTATGACATGATAGTGTCCACAAAACTAGCAGGGATAGGGCATGCAGCATTTTTGTTCATGGCAACAGCCAGAGACAGAGTAAGCTACATTTATCCCAATGTAAATGCAGCAGGAGCTGGACTATTTCTATCTGAAACATTTACACCAGATACTGTGAATCTTTCAGAGGGAGGATATAACATGTGAGAAGTCAGTTATTATAACACAATATACCAGAAATCAAACTTTTTTTTCATCATAAGAAGAACCCAATTCAAATTTTTTTTCCCTTTTTGGGATTTGAATGTCCACTAGGTACCATCAGATGATCAAATGGTTAGGCAGACCAGCGAAGAAGGTACCAGAGCATGTAGTTTCCCCCTTGAAGGTATCAATTTCAAGGAGGCTAAAAGACGTCGTGGCAGCTAAATATAAGAAAGCAGGAGTAGAAAAGGGGAAATATGTAGTGATTCATGGCATAAAGTGTGACTCAGAGGCTTCAATGCAGTCCAGAGGGGATACTGATAGCTTGCTCCCTATTGAGATCTGGGCAAAAATAGCCCAAGCATTTAGGTAAGATTGAATCTAACATAAAATACTAGACTTTTTTTGCAGCATTTTGCTAAGCTCAGAAAACATGATCTTGTTTTTACTTTTGAATTAACTGTTCTGTTAAATAGAGAGGTTACTCCAGTATTTGTGATTCCACATGAGAAATTAAGGGAAGATGTGGAGGAAATTGTTGGGGATGAAACAAGCATTGTCTTTATCACCACACCTGGTCAAGTAAGTTCATTTACTTATTCAAGGCACGACGAACTTCCTGAATTTTGATTCGAACTTTAAGCACTTGTGACTGTATACATTTGCATCAGTTAGCAGCATTGATAAATGATTCGGTTGGCGTTGTAGCAACCAATACAGCAGCTATCCAACTTGCACATGCCCGAGATAAACCCAGGTTAGATTAGACCAACTTTATGAGAACATATTTGACTCAACAGAGTTTCTGTAACTGAGACTATTTTCATGCAATTTCTGCAGCATCGCGTTGTTTTGTTCTGAAGAGAAGGGAAATCTTTTTGTTCCCAACGCAGAAATAAAGAAGTGCAAGATCATAGCATCAAAAACAGGAAAATTGGCAGATATTGATGTTGAAGATGTAAAAGATGCAGTTAAAGTTTTTAAGGCTGCAGAACCAGCCCCATCTCTAGCTCCAGCTTTGGTGTAAAATGGAACATCAAGGATACTCCCCCTCCACATCCACACACACACCTTTGCCTTTCCCCTTCAGCTTAAACTACCAGTTTTTCTGTTGAAAATATTGTAAGTAAAAGAAAAAAGAAAAATGTGTGAGAGGGAGAGAATGCTGCTTGCATGCTTCTGCAATGACATCAACTGTACATTCTGAAACTTGTATGAGAACTTGATAAGAGATGGCTATTCATTATACATATTCTGTGCCCAAAGGAAAAAATATTGCATTACAGGAAAAAAAAAGAAAAAGAGAGGGTTGCAAGTCACTCGCTACTGAGTAATATAAAGCTAACACAATGATACAGAAGAGATACCGAAAATTACTGAATTAGTAGAGAAAAGCTGAAGTGCGTTTTTAACTTAATTTCAGTGAAATCTGATTCAATTGGTGGCTTTTAATGCATTCCTCAGTATATTGGACAACAAATAGGAATCTCAGCTACTTGTCTACTTCCCCAACATAACTCAATAAACAACACCCCATCTTCATAGGAGTTTCCCCCTAACATGTATATAATTACACACAAAAATAAGCCCTTGAAATTTCATAAGGAATTCACAAAGAAAAGCTTATCAGTTAGAAGAGTTGTCTCTACTCCTCGATCTCTTTTGATGATGGTGGGAGTCTCTTCGGTGCTTATGGTGCCTATGCGAGTGCTTATCCCTTCTCCTTTCTCTGTCTTGAGAGCTCCTCTTCCTCCTTGGTGAAGAAATTTCCCTATCGCTTGAGTTCCTTTCCCTCCTGGTCCCAGAGGATGATGTTCCCCAATCTTTGGAGTTCCTTTCCCTCCTAGATAAGGAAGTTCCCCGATCTTCAGAATCCCGTTTTCTTCTAGATGGCGATGTTTCCTTCTCTTCATAGTTCCTTTTCCTCCAAGATAGAGGCGATATTTCTCTCTCTTCAGATTTCCTTTTCCTCCGAGGTGGTGAAGGAACCTAAAATTATGTGAAGCCGACCAAAATAAATTAAATCGACTTCGAAAATACCCTGTAATTTGCAATTACAGAACAGAAAAGGCAACAGGCAGCTAACAGCATTTGTAAGAATAAACAGTAATGCAGAGGGTTTCAGAGATAGTCTGGAGATGTATACTAGATTCATCGACAATTGTAAGTCTGGAGATGGTATACTAGATTCATTGAAAATTGTAATTGTCTGAAGCATGTCAAGATGCTTTTGAAAGTTTGACCAGAGATGATGATTAGAAGGTGCCCACTCCACCAAATCATCAAAGTGGATAGGTCGCCTTGATTAAGAAGGAAATGCTTAAAAGACGAGGAAACAAGATAACATGTACCTGGAAGCGTGTCAAATATCTCCCTTCAGGTGGAGGTGGTATGCCAAGCCTCTTCAGATCATCATAGGGGATAGGTCGCCTGCATTAAGAATTTAAGTCAATGAACATGAGAGCCTTCTCAGCTTCCCTCCATGCACACAAGTTAACTTAATTTGTTTTTCTTTTTCTATTTATATCCAGGCCAAAAGACTAGCTTCTCTAAAAATACTCTCTTTTCTAGACTCCATACTTTTACTTTTTTTGCGGCTTGTCTGTCTCAAACACGTCCGACCACTTAAACAGACATGAGACTTGTGTGGATCACTGAGCCAGCAGACAGGTCCACTAATGACACCCCTACGAAATCTAAGATAAGTTCAAGTATCCATGGTTAAAAGACTTTACGAGTGTTCTATTCAAAAAAAAAAAAAAAAAAAAAGACTTTACGAGTGAGAATGGAATTATCAATGTCATTATTAGTAAAATCTGGGATGCAATAATGCTCAGCTGGGAATTTCCAGAGGCCTCAGATTTTTTCAGATAAGGTGTACATGCAAAAGGAAGAACAAAAGACAAGCTAACAAGAAGTTCCAATACACTAGCATCAAATCTGAACTAAACATATGCTTAAAAAGATACTAAAGCTATAACAAAGTAAAGACTATCAAAGTCAACCCCTCCAAATTTCATTTTCCCCAAATGACCTGGGTCTTTGTACTCAAATTCACTTCAATTAAATTCCAATTGATCAACGTACCAGCAGAGCTTCCAACATTTTCAACAGACGAAAATACAAAAATCCTAAAGGCCGATGATTAGGATTTTGTTCACAACAACATTCTTCTTCAAGAATTGAGGATGAGGATGACAAACCATCCTATAGCCCTACCCTTTTCTTCCCAGCACACCAGAAAACTAGAGGCTTGGGCTTTCACTATAATGCCACCAGTATTCTAAACTAATGTTCAGAATCCAAATAGCAGGAAGCAGACAACCAAAGGCACAAAAGCATATGGTGTGTACGAAAATAAATTAGGCACCCAGGGCTTATAGCAGTTGAGAACCATCAGGCATAAATGTTTGCACAGTTCTTTTTTTTCCTCTCTTTTGTGTAGACAATAACTCAGCTGTCACTTCACCCTTTGGTCCTAAATTAGGTCATAAATCACCAACTTTGCTGGAACCAGAAGTACGTGCATTACTATATATCTCTGAAAATTAAATAAAGAAAAAGAAGGATTTGGATTAGTTAGGGGGGGGGGGGGACGGAGAGGCAGGCAGAGATCCACATATCATAAACCTAATATTCTCCAGTTTTCCTCATATGAAGGAAATTAATAAAGGGCATACAGTGGGGCACGAAATGGTCTTTCTCGTCCTCCAAAACGAAGTTGTCCAGATTCCTTCTTACCACCAAGGCCTCCTCCTGTAACCAATTCAAAACTGAATGATCACTAGCCAACAAACTTTAGCCAACAAACTTGCACGTTCACTATTAATTAACTAGAAAAAGTAATCAACTGACCTAACCTTCGTGGGATCCATCCAGGCATTAGTTGTTGTCTGTTGTAATCAACAATGATTTCAGAATCATCAATAAAAGAATGGTGTGCGTCCTACATGGAAAGGAAAGTAATAAGAGCTATATATTTGGGATTTCTAATGGGAAACTAGACTAAAATATAGCATTACCAGAAACTAACAACTCCTTTTATTTGTGAGTTTATTCTTGAAGAACACTTTGGCGCCATTTGGTTTAATGAACTAGAACAAAATGGCAAACCACACCAGGTCTCTATGCATTGAGAACCTTATATCTCTCTTTATTTGGTTCAATCATAGAATGGTTCTATAACCCACTCTTGTTGTTTGGTTCACTTTTATAATGGATTCTATATCCAATTTTATCCTGTTCTATTTTCCACTTTACACCACCCTCGTTTTCTTGTTCCTTATGTTTTCTGTCGTTTATTCTTTCACTTTCGCACTTTTCTTTGTTGACTATCTATAACATTCATTTGCATTTCTTGTGCTAATCAAGATTTCACTTCAGCCGGGAGAAAAACCAGCCAAGAACTGCATGTGATGCCATCGTAGTAGGATAAGGAAATATTAACCAGTGTAGGACGCATGCTCATCCGATAGCTTGATTCATTTCAAATAGTTAACCAATACCTTCATATTAAAGAATTAATCAGCACTGATGCTAAAACAGGTATAATCTTATTCAATTCATATGGGAAAAGGAAAGGGATGTTCACATCCCAGCAAGCAAAGGACCGGCCTATGTTATTCAAACTTAAGACAAGGTTCAAGTACATCAAGCTATTTCTAAAAAACATTTTCATTTCCCCCCTGATATATAGTGTTACATATCCAAGGCACATAGCATATCTGGGATAGCTAAGGCCTAAGCATCGCAGATAAACGGCGATTAGAGTGAAGTCACTCGAAGAAATCCTCCCGAAGATAATGGACAACAAACAATAGGGCAAAAATTCTAAATCCATATACTTTCAACTTCAAGTTAATTGCAAGCTTGCAAAGTGTAGGACTTTGAAAGCTGGACAGCATCACCAGCAATCAATACGGACCTAGTCATCAGTGGGTTAAGGGTCAAGGGAGGCTAAGATGTATACAGTATTGCCCCAAACCAACCAAGGAATCAAGGATGAACACTGATAAGGTAGTTTCCAAGCTCTGGATGTAAATGAAAAGAATAGAATAGTTATATGCTGTACTTAAATACTAATGACAACCTCATATGCACGCCTCATTTCTTTCTCTGCTTCATATTCAACAAATGCATAACCACGTGATGCACCGGTAACTGCAACCACACATCATCAAGTTAGCAACTTGTTACAAGATACTAATCTCAGAAAATTGTTACAGGAGAAACTTCTCTAATGAGACCATTACGTGCAATTTTATGAATGCTGATTGCTGAACGCTTATCAGATTTAAAGGACTCCAACACTAACATACAAAGGTCTGCATATACAAAAGCCTAATTTTAGAAGAAGTCCAGAAGCTATGAAGTCAAACTAGCTTAGTTAGGGCCCGTGCAACACACTCTCCAAACATATCAAGCTCTACTGTACATTTAGACCAGATTTGGCTATTTCAAGTGACAGCGGGGAGTTTTCACTAAATTTTTAATGTGGAATTACAGAAACATCCTTTCATACCAAAGTACCAACCACGAAAATTTTGGGTCCCAAATGACAAAAGTTTGGCAGCTTGGCTACAGCATGGATCACATCCCTGTCATTAGCATACAAACCCTGACTGTTTCCTTTGAGATGTACTTTAAGATGGCCATATACTAAACAACCAGATGAAATGACCCAAGTCGTACCCACGGAAACACAAATCTTAATGATTTGAAAACGATACAAAGTTAACTCCTAGACCTGGTTGAACTATAACTAAGCCACAGAAACGCAAATTTTGCAAGTGCTTTCTAATTGCATCAACCATATGCTATGTTCCACTTCTATAACCGAATTCAATTAACAACCCTTCATTGAGTAATCAATAAGAACAACCAAGTTTCACCATATACTAAACAACCAAAACTCTACTCCTCTGCTATAGTACATGTGCCAAATCATATAACTCATCAATCATCATACACTCACCCAAAAAAATAAAATAAAAATAAAACCATACCTATGTCTCTCACTATCCGAAGATTCTTGACCCCCGCCGTACCTGCTCATAGTACCGAAGGAGAAAATCCAACAAAAACAAGAAAACTATCAGCTTTGGCATCACCTGTCGGTTTCGAGTTTTTGGTTTTATAATTTAAAAATATATCAGTGGTATAACGAACTAAAAATTAGTCAGACTTTTTGTTAGGGTTGTGAGTGCGTAGCGGAAGCATATTAAAGATGTAGAGATTGAGAAAAATAATAGAGTTGGAAATATGTGGCAAGAAAAGTAGTAAAAGATGGACACACAATTTAACGTGGGAGAAATCCTCAAATAGAGGCAAAAAACCCACGGACGACGAGTACCCGAAAATCCACTATATGAAAATAGGAGAGTACAAGAATCACCCAAAACTTATTAGGGTAAGTAGTACAAATACAACTCTCACTATAATAAAAAACTCACAAAGGAGTATTACAAAGGATAGTGGATTAATAATACAAGGTGAATTACAAGAAAGGAGGGTTAATATTGCAGGAAGGCTTGAATGTATGTGGCTTCTTGTGTATGTGGAGGTTGGTTAATCATCCTCAAAGTATGCCCAACACTCTTATTTATAGAGTGCCAATGACGGTGGATGATGTAATATGCCGGCATGATCCAAATTATTCAAGAGAAATCATGAATGATCTCCAAGTTTAGGTAGAACTTAGAGAAATATCTCTTGATATTTAAGTGATAATACGGGCCTAATGGAATTTGGGCCACTACCCAACAATCTTCACCTTGGAACAAATTCTATATGTACTCGTCGTATGAACCCTGAATGGTATTAGGTAGATATGTCACCCTGGCCCAATCGTAAATTGGGCTTAGAATAATGTGACATGCCAAAACCCGTTTTATCAAGGCGTTGATGCCGAACCGGGGTTAAGTAAGAAGAAGCCATAATAGAAGACCCTTGTAATACATAGAGATTTCTATGTCTACGGCCTTCAGAAGTTCATGAGCACCTCTGGAGACTTTAAGTACTCCACCTTGAGCCGAAATTTTGCACCCTTTAGAATCTAGAGTACCCAAAGAAATGATGTTCTGCTTCAGATCAGGAACATATTGAACATTAGACAGAGTCCTGATCTTACCATCATGTGTCTTGATCCGAACAGAGTCAATACCATGAACTTTGCAACGAGAACCATTACCCATAGAGACAGATCTGTTCTTCACCGATTTATAGTCGATAAAGTGATCCTTTTGAGAACACACATGGTAGGTGCAACCGGAATCAAGCACCCAATTTAACGAGTTAGGGTTGTGAGTGCGTAGCGGAAGCAGATTAAAGATGTAGAGATTGAGAAAAATAATAGAGTTGGAAATATGTGGCAAGAAAAGTAGTAAAAGATGGACAAACAATTTAACGTGGGAAAAATCCTCAAATATGAGGTAAAAAACCCACGGACGACGAGTACCCGAAAATCCACTATATGAAAATAGGAGAGTACAAGAATCACCCAAAACTTATAAAGGTGAGTAGTACAAATACAACTCTCACTATAGTAGGAAACTCACTAAAGAGTATTACAAAGAGGGATAGTGGATTAATTAAATACAAGGTGGGTTATAAATAAGGAGGGATTAATTTTGGAAGGCTTTGGCTTCTTAAATTTGTGGATGTTAGTTGACCCTCTCCAAAGTTTGCCCAAGCTCCCTTTTATAGTATGAGAATGGCGGTGAATAATGTCGGCCAAGAGATATCTAGTTGAATCTAGATTTATCTTGCTTTGCCGCCATATTGTGGAAACTTCATGATATTCCCATATTTTCTTTCCATACAAATAATGGGAATTCTCTAGATAAATCATGACATATTAAACCATGTTTTAGGCGGCAAATTACCAATATGGGCCAATTAAGAATTTGGGCCACCTTATACCCAACAATCTCCACCTTGGACCAAATTCTATATGTACTCGTCGTATGAACCCCGAATTTTATGTAGATATGTCACACTGGACCAATCGTAAATTGGGCTTAGAATAATGTGACATGCCAAAACCCGTTTTATCAAAGCGTTGATGCCGAACCGGGGTTAAGTAAGAAGAAGCCATAATAGAAGACCCTTGTAATACATAGAGATTTCTATGTCTGACGGCCTTCAAAAGTTCATGAGCATCTCTGGAGACTTTAAGTACTCCACCTTGAGCCGAAATTTTGCACCCTTTAGAATCTAGAGTGCCCAAAGAAATGATGTTCTGCTTCAGATCAGGAACATATTGAACATTAGACAGAGTCCTGATCTTACCATCATGTGTCCTGATCCGAACAGAGCCAATACCATGAACTTTGCAACGAGAACCATTGCCCATAGAGACGGATCTGTTCTTCACCGATTTATGGTCGATAAAGTGATCCTTTTGAGAACACACATGGTAGGTGCAACCGGAATCAAGCACCCAATTATGAGTTGTACTTCTCCCATGAGAAGTAGCCAAAAAACATCATCGGATTCTATTTCACCAAAATCGGCTTGTGCAGTTTCCGATGCTTTTTTCTCATTTTCTTCTCTTTCGAGCTTTTTCTTTAATTTTATGCTATTGGAAACATCGTGCCCATGATTTTTACAATATTTGCATAAATTCTTTGATTTATGCCCATTAGATATGGCCTCATTTTTGGTACTTATTTTTCCGTGGGGTCTCCCTCCTACATTTAATCCTTCGGCATTATCATTGGAATGCACTTCAAGGTCAAATTTCTCTTTTGAGAGTAAATGAGATTTAACATCTTCAAAAGATAAAGTATCATTATTTCCATATAACATGATTTCCTTGAAGTGCTTGTACGAAGGAGGTAGGGAGACAATTAATAACACGGCTTTATCCTCATCTTCAATCTTGACATCCAAATTTTCAAGATCAATAATAATAGAATTAAATTCACTAAGATGAGATTGGATAGAAGTACCTTCGGCCATCCGAATAGTGTAAAGCCTTTCCTTAAGACGGAGTTTATTAGCGAGACTTTTCGTCATGTAGAGGGACTCGAGCTTCAACCATAGCCCTGCAGCGGTCTCCTCGTGAATAACCTCGCGTAGTACCTCCTTAGTTAGACATAGTTGGATCGTAGATAATGCTTTTTCATCCAACTCTTGCCATTGCTCGTCGGACATTGTAGATGGCTTTTTCTGCTTGCCATCAAGTGCCCTTTTTAATCCGCTCTGTGTAAGAACGGCCTTCATCTGGACTTTCCAGATGCTAAAACTAATCTTGCCATCGAATTTCTCAATCTCGAACTTTGTTACTGAAGACATCTTTAATATGAAAACACTCTAAACAACCTTTGGCTCGGATACCACTTGTTAGGGTTGTGAGTGCGTAGCGGAAGCAGATTAAAGATGTAGAGATTGAGAAAAATAATAGAGTTGGAAATATGTGGCAAGAAAAGTAGTAAAAGATGGACACACAATTTAACGTGGGAAAAATCCTCAAATATGAGGTAAAAAAACCCACGGACGACGAGTACCCGAAAATCCACTATATGAAAATAGGAGATTACAAGAATCACCCGAAACTTATAAGGGTGAGTAGTACAAATACAACTCTCACTATAGTAGGAAACTCACTAAAGACTATTACAAAGAGGGATAGTGGATTAATAAAATACAAGGTGGGTTATAAATAAGGAGGGATTAATTTTGGAAAGCTTTGGCTTCTTAAATTTGTGGATGTTAGTTGACCCTCTCCAAAGTTTGCCCAAGCTCCCTTTTATAGTATGAGAATGGCGGTGAATAATGTCGGCCAAGAGATATCTAGTTGAATCTAGATTTATCTTGCTTTGCCGCCATATTGTGGAAACTTCATGATATTCCCATATTTTCTTTCCACACAAATAATGGGAATTCTCTAGATAAATCATGACATATTGAACCATGTTTTAGGCGGCAAATTACCAATATGGGCCAATTAAGAATTTGGGCCACCTTATACCCAACACTTTTACCAATTTTGTCAATATTGAAAACGAACAACAGAAAACTACAAACTAGTTTTCATATTTGAAAACTGAAAACGATAACGAACAAGACTTGAACTTTTTTCCAATTGGGTTAGAAATAATTCAATTGCAAAGAAATAGAAAAACCCACAATAAAAATTAGTTATTGAAAAGAAAATGAAAAACCTTGAGAAGAGTATCTTCAGTTGTGGAGCGAGAAAGGTGACCCACAAACAAAGTAGAATAAGGGTCTCCTGTAACTTTGGGATCACCAAATGGGTCATCTGCAAAATTTGTGCACAAAAAAGAAATTATAGAAATGAAATGAAATGGGGCATGAAACAAGGAAAATCGAAGAGGAGATAGAGAGAGATACAAAGGCCAGCAGAAGAGCAGAGAAGAGCTCTATAAATGGCGTTGTCGTGCGGAAGAATGTCAGTGCCATCGATGCTACCAGCTTGAATTGGATGGTATGCTTCTGCGTAAAACACCGCATTTACGCTGCTTCTACTTCCGCTCATCTTCACTCTCTCTCCACAAAACTTATTCTTGTTTTTGTCTCATTTTTTTTGTTTCATCCCTAACTTCCAACTAGTAGTCCTGTATAGATAACTACTCTTATATACATTGTGTGAAAATATATAAAAAAATTAATTTTTTCAAAAATTTAGTTGTGGGGGAAGTAATTGATTGAGTTGTAAATTTTCAATCTTTTCTTTTTGTTATGTTTTTTTTTTACTTAATTAGTTAGTTACATCTTATTTTTATTTTTCTTCCTTTTTTCTATTTTTTGGTGTCCTACCCCTCTTGACATATGTAATAGAGATACAAGTAGATGAACTAATGATTCTCCCGGATGCAGCCGTAGAGGTGATCATGGTCGGGCTTCCGAAAAAAAAAGACTGACTCTTTAGTTTGATTGTTGAACAGGGGTTGATTCTTTAGTTTGATTGTTGGTTCTTTTACTTTTATTTTTGGAGGCTCCCAATCGAGTTGGTCGGACTTTTTTGGGTATAAGATTAATTTATGCTAAAAAAAATACGTTTTGGACTTAAATGATATCCATAGTCCGAAACTTTTACCTAATTTCCAGGCAGGCCAAAAAATTATGCCCATATTGGGGCGTGCTGATTTTAACTAATATTTAGCGGTCATCGTTGTAAGTTTAGCTACCATAATAAGTAGTTGCAAATTTGTGTTAGTGATGGCGTGAGGCGTATTAACATAGTTGAATTTCATTTATTTTTATTTATGGTTCGTCAAAGTCGAAACTCCCAAAAGAAATATTGTTATGTGTTTGGGCCCATTCCATGGACCAGCCCATTTCCGGTAAAATTACTAAAAGACCCCTACTTCTAGGTTCATCAATCCTCCACCAGCTGGAGTTGACCTAAATACCCTAATTTGTTAGAATTCACAACCACTATAAATAGTGCTTGTATAGTGCTTGTCCCATCCGTCAAATGGTATTCAATTCTCACCTAAAAAGCTAGAGCATCTCTCTCTACAATTACTGCTTTCTCTCTCTACCTCAATTACTGACTTGAGCGTCGGAGGAGCGTTCCCGAAAAAACCCCCGGGGTAGTTTTTCAGTGTGCTTTGCAGGTTTACCGACGTCAAGACCCATCGGAGCTCTCGTACCCTCTCAGCATTCAGTTGACATCCCCTTCATCATTACTTAAAGTTTCTCAGCATAAACATTATGTATATTTTTTATTTGACACTTTTATACCCTCAAAAGAAATATACAGTGATTCTTTTACAATGTTTAGTATTTAGATCTAGGATTTAAAATTAGCAACTATGTGAAAAAAACATCCAATTATGAACTATATCTTATCAAACTATAATATTGAAGTAGATCAAATGAAAAAAAAAAATATAATTCACCGTTTTTTAAATTTGCCAACAGAATATTAGTTGTTGTGGAGTTGTGGGCAATTGTATTTATTAAAGTACCATGAGATTGTATTTGAATTTTGTAACATTTATAATTTAGTAAGATTTAGCTGTCGTGAAATTATGTCACCCCTCATCGTAAATCCTGCCTCCACCACTACAAGCAACATAAGACTTTTGCATCAAAATCTAAAAGTCTATCATTCAAAATCTAAAAGTCTATCAATCCACATACTTGCACAACAATTTTCCCCCTAAACCTCTGAACTTTCTATCTCCCTCCTTACCACTTTCTTTCTCTCTCCTTTTTTTTTTGGTAATAAACGAGCCATCAATAAAAAGTCATAAGAGTCAGCCTCCTGATCAAAGGTGTCAGGAGGGGAGGAGTTAGGCTGTGCCATATTACAATTAAGTTTGTCTGAGAGATAATAGTTAATACAATCCGGAGGGGGATGATATTATGAACTACTTTTATGAAGCTACTAATAATCACATCACCAATTTCGGTTTTGTGTGTTTGAAGAATGTGGGTTCTTAATTTGGATAATCTAAAGTTTTGAGAAGAGATCTTGCTATTTTTTTTATTAAGTAACACTACTAGTTCTATGATGAATTAATGAATCAAAATTCTGCCTTTCACCATTGCATTCTTTGTTAATGTGTACGTGGGTAGTAGTTCAGTAGTTGTTCTTTTTGCCGAATATAACTTCAAAACTTTAGATGTCTTAGCTTTAATGTGCTATACCCACAATTCATATGCATATACTTTATTCCTCCATCCATACCTCTCAAGAAAGTTAGCTAAAAATTATGATAATTGATGATAATCCGTTGATCACTCGCTTAAAGTCTTTTATGGTAGCTTCAGTGCCATGTTATTGTGCCTTTGAATTTTTTTGAAACAAATTAGAAACCCGTAAGATAGATTTTATAGGGGCCTATTTTTCGACATCAGCACAGGGCCTCAATATTGTTTGGGCCGGGGCTGCCTCTTTGGCTCTTTTTTGAGAGACTTTATTTTCACAACGCAAGCTTATTGTTACCTTTTTTTTATAGCAAGCTCATTGTTACCTAAGCATATATTAATTGCTCAAAATTCAGAAAACTCAACGATTCATATACAACTCTAGTGCAAAAGAAAAAAACACCTACAACGAGAAGCTAAGAACAAGTGTAATATACTAATATTAGTTTCTAGCTTATTCTATGGAGTTTGATTACAAAGCTTTAATCACTAAAAGTCCTAATCACTTATGCCATGAGATCGCCAATAAACCACCTCTGCGTACACAAGTACACCTGCACCGTCACATTGCATATGTATAGTTGGCAGTATTATAGCATCAGGGCCGGCCCTGAGCTATGGCGGGAGGTGCGGCCGCCCAGGGCCCACGACTGGAGGGGGCCTAAAATATTAATGTGAAGCTTCGGTTAGTTTAGTTACTGCAACAAGGTAGAAAATCAGTATTAAACGTCATTAATGCAAGGAGTGAAAAGATTAATTGAAAGCTTCAATTTTCTATATGCAATTAATTTGAGGTAATCAGGCAAAAAAATATACTTTAACTAGCTGTAATCTTACCGCAATAAATGTGAGACAATCAGAAAAAAAAAATTAATAATAAACTTTTAGTACCTTGAAATCTTAAATTCATCTAACAAAATGACGCTTCATTTGATCTTTGAACTTCTCCAAATCCCTCTCATACAAGCATTAAATCTATTCATATCAACCAAAGCTTGGAATGATTTGAACAACTCCTCGTTTGCAGTTCTGCTATTGTCGGCTCTTACTCCATTGAAGGTAATGTTTATCACATTATGATACTCTGAAATTTGCTTTTGGTGTTCAATGGAGAAGAAGGAAAGCTTTTTGTCTTGATTAAGTTTCATTTTTAGACTTAAGTTTTACCTTATGAAAAATGATCATATATACTTCAAGAACTAATTAACTAAAATCATGATCAAAATGCTAACGTTTTGTGGTTTTCTTGAGCCACATACTTTATTTCAATTGTTTTTTTCTTATTTTTTTTTTTTGCTCCCAATAAGATACTTTGGGTTGTTAATTGTTAGAAAATACTCCTGGCTCCTACTAATAAATCTTACCTAGCACAACTATATCATTATTTTTAACCAATAAAAATAGTTTAAAGTTGTTTTTATTTTTCATGAATCTCCAAAACATCAACATGATCTAGTTATGTTACAATTTACTCCATGAGAGTGAAGAAAACGAATTTTTTTTATAAAGGATATTATATGCATGGAATCCAAAATATAATTTGTACAATTTAGAAGAAAAAAAAATCTGAAAAAAAATTAAGACATACACTTTCAGAGATGAACCGAAAAGGAAAATAGCGCAATAGTTTTCGAACAAATTGATGTAAGTGAATTTCTCTTTAAAAGGGGCCCTCGTATATTATTTCGCCCAGGGCCCATAAAATGTCAGGACCGGCACTGTATAGCATGATATTGATGACAGTCGGATCATATCATAAACTACAAAATAGTACACATCTACTACAGAATGCCAAACATAAGTAATCTGAAAAATACAATTAATCAGCAACCTATATGACTCAATATCCTAAGCTGAAAATGTTGATAAATTCTGCAATCTAGTGACGAATTCAGGAATTGGACCAGTAAGATGATTATACCGGCGTTGCTATTGCTGCACGGTTTGCCTCAGGCAACCACAAAGTATTTTTATCCAGATATTCTCTGCCACCAAACAATTATGTCCTGCAAACAAAAAGAATGGCATATATTGAGCTTCCTTCACTGCCTCATTATTTCTCAAAGATTCTGAACATGCGATGACTAATGAGTAAGTGAGTGCATGCCTTAGATGAAGAGATCCTGTCACATTATGAGGACAACAATAGCAGGGCATTTTTAGTGTCATATTTTTGGGCATTCTTGGGATTATTTTGTGATAGCACGTATATAGTTTGAACCTGGAGATGTTTTGCATATGATATTTATAACTTTTCCATGATTAATTACGAAATCTTCTTTCAGAAAATGCTAGCAAGTGTGTGGAAGTCCAGGATTTCGCATAAAGGAACAACGCACATAGATTAAGGTGGAAGTGCTGCATGATAAATTAGCTTTGTCATTCTATAGCAAGATGTAATCAGTGGCTGTTCACTTTGTCTGCTGCTGATCCTTTGTGACCTATGTATTCACTAAACATAGTTGTAGTGCAAAGTTTGTTGCATGATCTAAGTGCAGTACTCGAGTCATCAAGTAAAAAACGACTAAATATTCACCTACTCTGTCTAATGTGCTAAGCCTTGTTTTTTTTTTCGTATTGTGGAATACCAGCTGCATTGCCCATATATAGAGGGTGTTGCTATGAGAAAATTGAAACAACAATTTTTCCATATGACGTTAACACATAGCTTTGTTGGATTTATACAAAGAAGCGGGAATGGGGTAAGTAAGGGAAAACCAACACTAGAGTTGCTCGGTTAAGTATTATGTCCCTTAGCGTGGCTATTGTGGCTTCTCTATTACAGGTCTGGCATATGAAACACTACTTCCAGGAAAATAAACTTATATAGTTTTCACATTTCTAAGTCTGATAAAATCAAGGACTGCCGAGAAGTTGACAAACAAGAGAATAGCGTGTAAACAAAATTCACTGCATATTTGAAAACTTACCTCGTAAATGTTACTCGATAATCTCGATCCTAAGCGGTCTCTAAGAGACGACTTAACCTTGGAACTTTTTTATTTTGCCTCAAGATTCAGAAGTTGCTGGATTATTTCATCGCGCCTTTATGTTTGACCTGCCTGATTTTTTCTGAATTCATCTGCTGCTCTGATTTTTTTAAATTGAACCCTTCTTCATTAAGCTCCCCTTCTCTCCCCAATTGTACTTCGGGAAAAAAATGAAACTCTGTACAATCAATGTCATACAGAACTTGTAACATTCATCTTCTCATCAACATCAAGTTTTCGCTCGACTGAAGTAAGAAGCAGAAAAGAGGCTAAATCTGGATTCAAGTAGTTTGAAGATCAAATATATTGATGATGATAGTGACTTTGTGCTAATCACCTCTAACAACATCTAATCAAATATATGAAAAAATAGAAACTCAATCCGCAATCAAGCATCTAATCGAACATTACAATTCCAACAGCATTCTACATTCCATCAACAGATCCAACTCTTACCGGCCATCAAGCACAAATATACAGATGAACAATATGAATCTCAAAAATTGACTCATCACACTTTATCAATAAGTTTTCGTTGTGACTACTTATCTCACGCAGGAATGCTTCAATAGTTTTGTGATAATTAATGAAAAACAATTCATTATCTTTACTAATGTTCCAAGCCTGCACATTATATGCGTAGGACGTTTATGGCCTTAAGCCTACAATTATGAGGAAGTCGAAACTCTTGAATTTTGATTAGAAAGATATGGCTGGTGCTCTATTGCTAAAATATGCCAAGAAAAGGCTTTTTTTTTACACTAACTGCAGGTACTCCCTATTTCCACAGAAGCATTCACCGAGAATTTTTGTCATTTATGGTGTCTTTTCTGGTGGTGGAAGGATCAGTCTTTCATGGATAGTTGGGAAATATTCAAATTGGGGAGATATTAAGTTTGTATATTTAAGTGTAATTGAAAGTTACATTATACCATTACAGAATGTTCTTTGCATAAAAAGTAATTAAGAAGGAACATATTAGACTAAAGTTCATAGTTTGATCAATAGATTGTTATTAGCTAAAAAGTAGGTTGATGAAAAAGAGATGTAATCAATCAGACCTATGGGTTTTTTGAGAAGTAGGAGAACTTTGAAAATTACCTTCTCTTGGTTTTCCAAAATCTCCTACAAACTCAAAAATCTAATCCAACAAAAACTATCTAGGTTTTTCAAAATCTCCTACAAACTCAAAAATCTAATCCAACAAAAACTAATAAACAGATCATAGTGAAAAAAGACATAGAACATGCTGCAAAAAAGAAGCACAAAATGACTTAATTCAAACTAGAGATTTAGCACAACATGCTGTAATTCAAATAGATAAAACTTATTTAAGCTAAACTAATCATAATGCACAATGTAATTTAATTCGTCAAAGCTTTATCAGATAACTTTGAAACGCAAAAACTAATAAACGAGATAGTCAAATTCCACATAATTAATGGAGTTTTCCAGATAAGCTTATCTGTATCTCTCCCTGGAAAACTCCAATAATTAGTCATTCTTAAACTTCCAAAGGATAAAACTAGGATCAGTGGATCACGGTCCATCAAAAATAACAAAGGGAAGTCAGTGACTCACTATATTCATCCTTTAAGTACTTGAGTTCGTGTTTCCAATCATTGGTATCCTTCCACTTGGAACATTCCCACCCTTCGTCTAGGATGTCACTAACGTTGCCAGTAAATCATGGTTACACCAAATAACACTCATGGAAAATCAACATTCAGTTTACCATCCTCTTTGAATTGTCTTTGTCTCTATTGCCAGAAGTCCTCCTTTGAGCAGGCTACAGAAGAATAATATGGCTGCTACCTTGAATCACCTCCTAGTCAAACCTTTATTTTCCTGAAATTTGTTATTCATCCTCATGTTTTCCACTTTTTTATGCAATGATCTTTAAAAAGGTGACCAGTTAGTATCCAATATTTCTTGCAGCTCAGTCTGAACCAGCAGGGCTTCACAAACATAGGGTTTTTTGTCAGAAAGGACCTAATAAAATACAAGTTTTGTAGGGAAGGACCTAATAAATTTTTTTTTTGTCTAAAAGGACCTATTAAAATACTTTCGATTGTTAACATATATAGAATTGGTGTTTGGAGTTATAACATTCTCTGAGTTTGGAAATTTCGGAAAATAATAGATGGAATGGTGCAAGTACCATGACCTGAATCTCATATGTTTGTATCGTTAAAGGCATTTGTCATGCCCGTAAATCAAATATTAAGGTACCATACATATATAGTATATTTACATGTATTAATATTACTAATTAAAAACATCACTTTGGATCATTTACATAACCTTTGCAGTCTGCAGATGAGGCCAGGAAGCCGGCCAGAAGAAATTGACCTTGTCATAACTCATAAGAGGATTCAATAATCCCAAAGTGAATGATGCGGCTTGTTTTCTCTGTCGAAGTTGGCTATACAGCCAATCCTTGGTAGATCTCTCATCTCTGATGCTTTGGCCTTATTGCAACGCAAAATCACAGGGAGGACTAGTAGCTATTGAAGAACCCAACAATTTCTTCCGAACTCCCCACATTGTTGTCCCACCCTTATAGTCAGGCTTTCAAGAGAAGCCTCGCTCCACGAGCAGCAAGCAAACTTAGCCATGCAACGTTGTCTTTTTCACGCACATGCCTTAATCTATGGAATTGAGTTTCTTAGAATCTAGATCTAGGTTAAGTGGTGCACCCAAGTCTGCGTTTACTGAAAAGCAAATAAAAGTGTGATAAGTCTCAAGTGTATATCTACAACTGACAACAGACAATTAAAGACATCAACAAATCAGGTGTCTCAAAACGAGGAAATTCTAACGTATGCTGAAATGACAGAGTCAGAACCTGTGATATTAAGCTTTGTTGCACAGGCATGTGCGGATCAAGATCAGGCTCTAGCACCCGCCTTTGACAATGAGAGCATTTCCTGCAGAGAAGGTATATGCAAAAGAAATGTACAGTAAATGAACACTCTAAGATATGTAAGCAAGAGGGACTATTTATAGAGTAGCAGTTATAAATTTTAACCAAGCAGGCAATTAAGTCTTAACTATAAGGATTATCCCCATTTATTTACTCAAAATTTTCTTTATTCTTTCTCATCACACAAGGCGATGTTGCGACTACTTCCCACCTACAAAGAGTTAAAAAAGAAATTGATATATGACTATAGAAAAACAAAATACACAAGGAAGCACATAATTTGGGTGAAGATTAAAGCATTTGGTAACTTTTATAATTCAATCAACAGTGGCGTTTGCTTCCAATAAACAAGCTAGGAACAATGTTAAAAGACAAAATATGACATGGAGATTCAGATTTTTCTCTGATTTTTAGGAGCTCCAAGAATTCTCAAGTAATCAATAAAAATGGTAGATCCTTCACGTTTCTGACCTTATTGCAATGCAACCTTAAATAAAAAATGACCACAGGAAAGGCGAGTATCTACTGAACAACTCAGCGATTTCTTCCAAAATCTCCAACCATATTGTCCCTCCCTAGCTTATACTTTATAGCATCGGTTTCAAGACGTCGAAAAGCCTCAACGAGTAGCAAGCAAATTTATCTGTGTTCACATTGTCTATTTTCATGTGCTTGAGCTTCTTAGAAACTCAATCTAGGTTGAGTTGTGCAACTAAATCTGCATTTCTGCATACTAACAAGCAGGGGCGGGGCAAATATAACGGAGGTCCTATACACACTCTTAAAATTGGGCCCTTCATATGTAGTTCATATGAGATTCTCAAATTTTTTAAAAAATTACTTTGATATTGAAAATAATTATAAACAAACAAATATTTAGATTTAAATAAAGAGGAGTAATTAAATAAAAAGAGAGATAGCTAAGAAAGCACCAAGAGTCAAGATTGCTTGATTGATTCTTCAACTTGTCCGGCAAAGTTTGTTCAATTCAAGTTTAAGGGTAAATATTATTGAGAGATTGCAATTTTCAAATATGGGAGGATGAGTAGAAATTAATGAGAGAGGAAAAGAACGAGTAGCCATTAATGGGAGCTGAGAGGAGGGAGAGAGTTGGGAAAAACGAGTAGCCATTAATGGGAGTTGGGAGGAGAGAATGTTGGAAAAAATAAACTAATCGCGTCATATGGGGTTTCCCAAAGGTTGAAACAACAAAAATCAAATGAATTTTGCTCCTACCAAGGATCGAACCCACATCCTTGTCACCCTTTCGCATACCACTTTACCACCGATCCAAATGCTTGCTTTTTTTCTTTCAAAACAACTCGATATAAATATATTTGGTACTGTGTTTTGGAGGCCCTATTCAATCATTCCGTCGTCTTCGTAGGCCAAGAACCGCCCCTGCTAACAAGCAGCCAATATATGACATGGATGGAGTTTCTGGTCTTTCTCTAATTTTAAGGACTTTGCTTATTCAAACTCTAAAGTAATCAATAATCAATAATAATGCTATAAACTAATATATAAAACAACTTGCGTATAATTTTAAGCACAAAAGACAAAGCAAATTTTACTTCATAGATGATATATTGACTATAAAAAAAACGTATCCATCTATACATTGGAACTGTGAAGTCATAAGTTGTTAGGCTTCTTATTATTACCAAGACTCGTGCACTCATTCAGTAGACATCAATAAATTCTTATGTCTTCCTCCTTGACAAAATGTTAAAACATTCAAGGATTGGGGTTATAGTGAATAAGAGTAGAGCAACAAAGAGCATATCTGGGATAAAACGAGTATACAGCTAATAGATGACAGAGAGAAATGTTAATATTGTATGCTTGATTCCACCAGCTAAAATGTCAAGAAAAGCACCCTAAAGTTTCTGACACGCTAGCTGCTAGCACTTGGTGTTTGTGCAGCATCAGAAGTTATTGTTATTATGTTGTGTTGAAGTTTGTAGTAAACACAGGCTGATCAGCTTTAGAACAAGTTGATGGACATAATATACAGTAAACAAATAGCATACCTTGTTAAGGTTTAGAATATTGGAAAGCTCACACCTTCTCATTAAACTAGAGGAATATATATATACAACCTAATATCAGGAAACCTTACTGAACTAGATATCCTAACTATTTTACAGATAGGAATATAATATAAGACTCCTAATAAACATATTACTCCAATACTCCCCCTCAAGTTGGAGCATGAATATCACAAATGCCTAACTTGCGGAGTAGATAACCAAATTGACGTCTACCCAATGCTTTTGTCAAAATATCTGCTAACTGATGTCTTGTAGGAACATATGAAGTAGACAAATTACCAGAAGTTAATTCATCACGAACAAAATGACAATCTACCTCAATATGCTTCGTACGATCATGAAAAACGGGATTCTTTGAAATATGAATAGCAGATTGACTATCTGAATACAAACGCATAGGCTTAGGATGCAAAACACCAAGAGAAGACAACAAATACTTCAACCACTTCAACTCACAAGTAGTAACAGCCATAGCCCTGTACTCAGCCTCGGCAGATGAACGCGCCACAGTAGGTTGTTTCTTAGTCTTCCAGGAGACAAGAGAACGACCCAAGAACACCAAATAACCGGTAAGAGAGCGTCGAGTCAAAGGACAAGCCGCCCAATCACTATCACAAAAAGCAGTAAGTTGCATATTACCCAAAGGCCGCAACACAATACCCTGACCGGGACTTCCTTTTAGATAACGCAAAACACGAAGAGCAGCATCCCAATGACAAACCTGTGGAGCAACAAGAAATTGAGATAGAGTATGCACAACATAACTTAACTCAGGACGAGTAACAGACAGATAGACTAGGCGACCAACTAGGCGCCTATATCTGTCAGGATGCGCATATGGCAAACCTTCAGCGGAAGCGAGACGATGATTCTGCTCCATAGGCGTGTCAATGGGTTTACAATCAATCATGCCGGCTTCGGTTAATACATCCAACGCATATTTGCGTTGGGACAAAAAAATACCATCCTTGCTCCGAGCAACCTCAATGCCTAAGAAATATTTCAATATACCCAAATCCTTCATATGAAAACATGAACTCAAATATTTCTTAAAGCGAACAATAACATCATGAGATGAGCCTGCAAGAATCAAATCATCAACATAAACAAGAACATGAAGAGCAACATGTTCCCGAATGTAATCGAACAAAGAATAATCTGCGACATCGTTTTAAAACCGTAGGACTTCAATGCCCGAGACAACTTTGCAAACCACTGTCGAGGTGCCTCGTTTCAATCCATACAACGATTTTCTTAACTCCGCAAACCTTCCCCGAAGGAGCACCACGATACCCAGGAGGAAGTTTCATATAAACTTCTTCATGCAAATCACCATGTAAGAAAGCATTATGAACATCCATCTGATGCAATTCCCAATTAAGAGATATAGCAACAGCTAAAAATAAACGTACAGTCCCATTTTTGCAACAGGAGCAAACGTTTCATTATAATCAACACCTTCTATCTGGCGATTACCATGAACAACTAGTCTACCTTTCAACCGTTCAACCTCGCCAGTTGAAGTGTATTTAATACGATACACCCAACCACTACTGATAGCTTTCTTACCTGAAGGTAGATCCTCCAAACTCCAAGTACCATTGCGCTCAAGAGCCGCAAGCTCCTCCTCCATGGCCTTGCGCCAACCAGGATGTTTCACAGCCTCCTGGAAACTTTGAGGCTCATGTCCTTTAGTAACAAATTGCGAAAAACCTCTATGTTTGACGAAAAAAATTACTATAATCAACATAACAAGCTATATCAAAGGGCGTACCTGAAGAACGTGATGAAGAAGGAGACGCAGTAGAGGGTTTGGAGTCAATATTTTCACACACCACAGTATGAGTCACAAAATCACGAAGCTTGCAAGATTGAACTTTAGTACGATGCCCACGCCCTAACAGTTCACCAGACGACGACGAAGACGAACTCCCCCTCAAATTAAGAGGCGGGGAGGTATCACACATAACTTCACCAATACGCACATGAGTCGGAGAAGCATCATCAACTATGCATCGAGTGGGGCGTGGAGGCGTGGTAACCACACCATCCATACGCACGCCAGCACCATTAGTTGCACGCACCGTACCATCAACAACACCAGGCGCACCAACATCACCAATAGGTGAACCAACATCAGTACGATAATCACTATCATCAAACAATTCATCCGCCCAAAGAGATGGTTGGGAAAAATATAAATCCCATCGCTTTTGCGCCACATCGAAAGAACAAAGAGGATATGGGAATTGATCCTCAAAAAATGTAACATCCCTACTCACAAAAAATTCACACGTCTCAAGGTCATAAAGGCGCCACCCTTTTTTACCAAACGGATACCCAAGAAATAAGCAACGACGAGATCTAGAGTCGAACTTATCCTTTATACGAGAACGATTAACAGCATAACATAAACAACCAAACACACGAATCGAATCATAAGAAGGTGAAACACCAAACAAACATTCATAAGGTGTTTTACCGTTTAAAACAGGAGTAGGGGTAATATTTATAAGATGAACAAGTAAGAACACACTCCCCCCAAAAAGCTTTAGGTAACTTAGCCTCGAAACCTAAGAGCTCGAGCGACATTAAGAATATGACGATGTTTACGCTCCACCCTACCATTCGGTTGGGCAAAGGTCAACACAAGATGTTTGATGAATAATACCTTTCCAGGCGAAAGAAAGATGCAAGACTTAAAAACTCCCTGTCCATTATCACTCCGAAGCATCTTAATTTTCTTATTAAACCTGGGTTTTAACCATAGCATAAAATTCTTGCAACAATTGTTTTGCTTCATATTTGCCAATCATCAAATAAATCCAGGTAGCACGAGAATAATCATCAACAATAGTAAGAAAGTAACGAGCATTACTAGTAGACACAATACGATTAGGGCCCCAAATATCACAATGAACTAAATCAAAAATCTCGTAGCTTTATTATTACTTAAAGGAAAACTGCTTGCGTGGTTGTTTACCCTTAAAACAAATGTGACAATCAAAAGAACAACCCTTATTAGAATGTTTACTACTAGCTACACCAGGGAAAAGATGAAATAACTTGCATAGAGGGGTGACCTAAACGACGATGCCATAGTATACCCAAATCCGGAGCTTGAACGGTATTTGCTTGCAAACCACGAGCACGAACAGTGTGAAAATATAGACTCCATTAAACCGCATCCCCGCTCCAATCGGGTTCTTCAAAGTGTGGTCCCGTATGACACAAAACTTGTCGGTGAAAATAATAAATAATTTTTGATGCTCTAAAAGCCGAGAAACGTACAATAAACTACTAGTAAGAGCGGAACATAGAGAACATGATCCAACACAAAACCATTCGACAATACAACTTTTCCTTCCTTAGTTGCGGTAGCTTGTTTGTTTACCATTAGGCAAACCAATAGGAGATGAGATAGACACCAAATCGAGAACAAACCTCCAAATTACCGGACATGTGATTTGAGGCACCACTATCAATGATCCAATCACTAGAAGAAAACATAACCGAAGTCGCAGACACCTTTGAAGACTTCAATGCAGAAAGCAATTGGTTCCATTGATCGTCAGTCAGTGTTGGGACACTAGCCCGATCACCATCACTTACCACGGGAGTTGAGGAGGCACGAGAGGTGCCGGTGGAGGCAAAAGCCACCACGACCACGGCCGGGGGTGCGTCCACCACGGGAGACGCCACGCCCGACCGACCACCACGTCCACGAGTCGAGTCCTAAAACCGTGAAGAGAGTAACAGTGTATCTTTCACGTGACCCGTACGTCCGCAATGTGTACACTTACGCGTATCGGGGGCGCCCACATCCCCATCACTACGGTCGGACGAGGCGCCGGCGCAGTAAACCCAACAAACATCGGGTTCTAGACGAATCCCGAGCATCGAAAACGACTTGTTGCCTTTCATCAGACACAACTTTAGCATAGGCAACATTAAGAGAAGGCAACGGATCCATCATCAAGAGACCCGAAACCACTGTAGAATATTTTTTTGGATCAAGACCAAGACAAAATTGGTGCAACAATTCGGTGTCAAGGAGTTGTTGATAAACCGATGCCGCAGCACACGTGCAAGCCGGGATTTTGCAATAACTTTGCAATTCATCCTGTAATCGTCTCAAATCACCATAATAAACAACTACGGGACGCCCACGTCGTTTACAATCACGAATTTGATTTTTTAATTCAAGAATTCTAGGACCATTACCAAGAGAATATCTATGCCTTAAATCATCCCACAAAGATTTTACATGATCCGGAAAACGCATAGTAGAACGAACAGACACATCTAAAGTATTATAAATCCAAGCCACCAACATAGAGTTCACGATTCCCCATTGTGCAAAATCCTTAGATGTAGATAAAGGTTCAGAAATAGTACCATCAATAAACCCCAATTTATTCTTTGCACGTAAATTATTACGTAAAGAACGAGACCACTCTTCATAATTATCGCCAGTCAATAGAATAGGACTAATCACAGCACCAGTGCCCTCACTAGGATGAAGATAATATGGAGAAAAAGGTTCATACCTCGAAGCAGTAGAAGACTCGGATGATGGTGTTTTGTCACCCATGGCAGACTAGCCGAAGGCGAGAGGAAAAGTCTAAGGGAGCCCGCACAAACAACAGAGAAGAAGATTAAATCGATCGAATATCGATGCAACAACAGTAGACCCACCGACAACAGCAAATAAAGTGGGAACAATTTCCACCAAAAAATTTGGGACGAAGAAAAGGAAAACGGCAGCGAAGAAGACAAGATCGCAGATAGCAACAAAGTTGAACCAAAAAAGTAATTTAATGGAATTTGACAAAACACTGACCCATCAGAGAGGATCGATCAAACCCAAAAAAAATCTGAACTTGGAAAAATATTCTCTAAATTAGAGTGGCTCTTGATACCATGTTAAGGTTTAGAATATTGGAAAACTCACACCTTCTCATTAAACTAGAGGAATATATATATACAACCTAATATCAGGAAACCTTACTGAACTAGATATCCTAACTATTTTACAGATAAGAATATAATATAAGACTCCTAATAAACATATTACTCCAATATACCTTGTTGGCAAACTGAACAATCAGTGCAGTAGGCTATCTTGGAGCTAACCTCGAGCATATATATACCTGTTGCAAGCACCAATATTTCGACCAACCTTATTGTATGAATCAATTTAGGAGTACAATAACACTGTAAAATTCATTTATTAGTTGGGCACAATAAATATAAGTATATATATAAGAAGGTTCACATTAGAACCCAACCCTATATATATATATATATATATATATATATATATATATATATATATATATATATATATATATATATATATATATATATATATATATATATATATATATATACTTATATATATAAGTATATATATATATACTTATATATATAAGTATATATATATATATATATATATAAGTATATATATATATATATATATATATATATATGTATATATATATATATATATATATATATATATATATATATATATATATATATATATATATATATATATATAGTTACACTTTAAAGTAAGCAATAAAATCTTTCATATAGTTACACTTTAAAGTAAGCAATAAAATCTTTCATTTTATTGCGATAGTAGTTCGTTGATTACTCGTCACATTTATCAGGTTTTGATCCTCTTTTATCACCATTAACAAACAAGTACTTTTCACTTGTAGCAATTCACTAAGAGTAGAACTTTAATGTCTTGAACCCCTTTATGGGATAGTAGGATATTAGCTTCAATTCTATCCAAAAAGGTATCCAGTATATAATAGTGAAGGTTAGCCATGTGTGTGTGACTTGTAGAATACTAAGGGCGGTGAGTTACTTCAGCGTTCAGAAAGCTTAATTTATTTTGTAAAGAAATAATGGGAACAGTATAGTCGTTGTCGGTTACAAACTGCTCATCAACAAATTAAAAAATTTAGTTTAGCAGACAAGTCAAAAAAAATGTAAGCAACAAATTCTTCCATTAGATTGGAACAGTAGTTGACTGAAAACTCGTGACATTATCAGTTTTTATCCTCTTTTAGACATCATCAACAAACAAGTACTTTTTACTAGAAATCGTTCATTACAGGATAAAACTTTTATGTTTTGAACCCCTTTATAGGATAGTAGGAACATAGGATGCAAGTTTAAACTCCATGCATGATGGGGTTCTAGTATGTGTGATTTATAGCATCCGAAGGGGGGGGGGTGAAATGCTTTAAAGTTAAAGAGAGCTTACTCCATTTGTAAAGAAATTGACGGGAACAATGTAGCTGCTGCAGGTGAGAAAGTGGTTATGAACAATCCACCAGGTCAGCTAACATCATCGGAGCAACTGTCAACTGAGAAACAAAATATTTCAACATATCAACTTCTGGAAAAGAACTAATGATTGGCATCCAGAAAACACAGAAAATAGTGTTCCAATTCCACATATATTATAGACCCACCAAATCCTCATATACCCATTTCATTAAAAAAAAACTACAAAGTTGCCCATCAATAATAAATAATGAAACAAAAAATTTCCTAAAAAACAAATATTGAGTCTGACAGTTCCATATTGAACTTCAATTTGAGAATTGGAAAATCCCATTCCTAGATTAAACATGTAATGTGCATCTTTGGTTTAATTAATGGAAGAAGGTATGTGGTTTAACGAGGGGGAGATTGACTAGAAACACGAATAGAAGAAGTTATGGGTTTAACGAGAGAGTTATGGAGGAGAATTTTTACTTTCAATAGAAGGGATGTGTTGGATGAGAGGCCAGTCTTCCCCTGTTGGATCTTGGCACCTTTCCTTGAGGCGTGGTGAACAGTTCCGGATCGTAAGTTCCTTGAGGGAGGTGAGTTTGGGCATCCAATTCGGCAGGGATTACAGTCCTTTGCAATCATCAATATAAAGCACTTGGAGGGCTTCTAAGAATTGCATCCAATTCGGCAGATCCACTAACTTTGGTAGTGTGCACAATTTCAGATTGCGAAGGGAATGAGAAAGGGAAGGGCATGACATGCCAATGTCTACCCCATCCTCCCTCTCATCTTCAGCTAAACTCACATTTGGACAATATATAATGTCTAATGTCTCCAAGGAAGTGAGATATTTTAATACTCCATAAACACTCCTCAATTTGGGGCAATAAAAAATGTGTAGGATTAACAGGGCAGTGAATCTGCTCATCGCCATTCCCAGACTCTCCACCTCTTCGTCATGACTTATATCAACACGTCGAAACTCCTCCACCATAAGCAGTGAATTTAGCAACCATTCCCCGTCATCTATCTTAATCTCCCTTAATATAGAAGGAGAGCATGAAGATGAAGATGGGAGGGTATCGCTGCTAGTTACCTCCCCTTTCTCATCTTCTATTTCCTTACTAAGGGATAGGGATAGGGTGTTTCTTATTTGCAGTCTTTTATTGAACTTTGGAAGCTGTAATTTTTTCAAGACGAGACACACCAGATTACATTCCAGACTTTGACAATACCATATATCCAACATCGTCAATTGAGGAAGCAATTTTCTTTCCATGCTAATGCTGTCGTTATCATTAAGGAGCTGATCGTCATCTTCCACTCCCACCCTCCATCTCCTCCACCCTTTCAACTTTCGCATATCCCATAACCAAAGTTCCTTAAGGGAGGGAAACAGTAATGGTGCCTCTGCAGTTGACAATCCAGTTGTCATTGAAGGTGTTTGTTCACATGTAGCTGTTGATGCAACACTATAATCAATTATGTACTTCAAGTTCGGCAAGTGAGTAAGTAGAAGCTTTTGCAGATGAGGAAGATTTCCAACGCAGGTCATGTACTTGATTCTTGAGTTTCTAAGTCTTAATTCAATAAGATTAGGGAGAAAGGACATCAACTTATTACCCATTGCCCAACTTGGCATTCTCACACCATAATACTTGCTAACCTCTAACGCCTTCAAATTAAAATGTGGCTGGAGCTCTTCCATTAATCTCAATGCTCCTTCTTCACACTCAATTCTATCAAACCTTATGAATAGGTGATTAACACGTTCTATGTTACTCAAATACGCTCCTCCCCTTATGTCCCCTTCATTGATCTCTGCATCATTATCACAAGGGGAACTGATTTTTATACCAAGATGACCTTTCAGATTCCTAAGACCTTTGAGTTCCTCCAGCTCATCAAACAATTGCTTCCAACTTGACGTTCTTACCAGAATCCTCCCTAGTGTATGAACGCAAACCAACTTACTCAAGCCCCTAAGCATATGGTTCAGCTGTCTACATCCCTCTAAATCCAATATCCTTAGCTTGACAAATTTGTTCACATCTCTAGGCAACTCTTTCAACCTGTAGCATCCATTTAATTTCAAAGTCTCCAAATTATACAGTTTTGTAATTGATTTAGGGAGTACCTCCAATTCCTTATTACCTGAAACATCTAAAAACCTTAAATGCCACAAGTTACCTATTGAATCTGGCAAACTTTTCAAACCTAAGTTATTCAGGTCCAATACCCTAAGGCATCCCGAACTTGCTACTAATGCCTCTACAGATAGTTGTTGCAACCGACAATCCCTTATGCATATAGAAAGAAGTGAACGAATATGAGACTTAGTAAAGGAGTATTGTGCAGATTCATTCCTCATAAGAGCTAGATGCCACACTTTCTCATCCACGTTGTTGATGACAGTTGCTGTTGCACCTATGATCTCTTTTCCCGCAATGTTTTCAGCCATATCATGCATGAGATCGTGCATCTTACACCAGATGGTCTAAGGGCCACCGTAGGAAGCATGACGTATGTCCTGAAAAAAAATCTCCGCAGCAAAATAGAAAAATACACCTGAGCGGCATCTTCCAAACTTTGACCTACATCTAGCGGGACAACGAATCCCTGTGCCATCCAGAGGCTTATTAACAACTTCTTTCTCATCTCAAAATCTTTTGGGAACAATGCACAATAAGTGAAACGACTCTTTAATGATGGCTTAAGATGATTGTAACTCAGTTTTAATATGGGCATGATATCCGTTTGGCTACCTTTCAAGTTGGATAATTTAATCTTATGAAAGGATAGCCATTTGCTCATATCTTGGCCAAACAAGAGACTTCCAGCCACCCTTATAGCAAGCGGGACTCCAGCACATTGCTCAACTATTTCTCGCCCAATCTTGACCAAATTCTCATTGGCACTTGATTGTTCTACTCCAAATGCTATCTTCTCAAACAACAGCCATAAATTTTCCTTCGACAATCCTTGCAGTTCATGCACCTGACCGCCTCCTATGATTGTGGATGTCTCATGCGAACACGTTGTGACCACTATCCAACTTCTCTTCTGACCTCCCAATAAGAACTCTATGAGCTTTTGCCATTGATTGCGATTTTCAGTCCACACATCATCCAAGACAAGCAAGTATTTGTTGCTTGCCAATATTTCACGAAGTTGCCTTTGCACCAATTCTTTGGCCAATCCCCCATGATGATGACCAGGCCAGTAGCTACAGCTAGAATCTTACGAAGCATCTCTTCTACATCCAAGTGTTCCTGATCATGATCAGAGACACAAGTCCACAGCCTCAATGGAAATGCGCTTTTGAGCCTTTCATCACTAAACACAAGCTGGGCAAGGGCAGTTTTCCCCAACCCACCAATTCCAACAATAGTCAAGAAAGAAACATTTTCTTTCATGTTAGAATCGTGTAATAAGAGACCCACGATCTTCTCCACATCATCCTCTCTTCCAACAATAGTACCCTCATACACATAAGAACAAGTCTCCTCCCTTCTCGTCCTGATAGGCTCAGAGTTAACACTGAAGCAAAACTTATTGCGGTCGCTGGCAATAGCGTCCAACTTCTCCCTGATCTTCTTAACATCTTGAGACATCTTGCGAGCAGCCAAAAAAGGATTGCGAGTAGAAAAGAAGTGGCGCATCTTTTTAGAGGCTTTGCCTCCCTTCATTTGGTGCTTCTGCTCGGCGAGAGTGAGGAGCTCATCAAGCAGATCATCAGCGTCATAGACAGCATCCTTGAGGCGCTGAATGTAAAGCTCTGCTTCATGTTTATTACTGCCGAGCTCTTTGTCTTGTATATCAAGGAGCACAACTTTGGCTGATCCTCAACAAGTAGTCTTGAATTCAGCAAGTTTGGATTTGTCGACGAAAAAGGAACAAATTTCTTTGAGCCGGGAACATTGCAGGCGGCAAAGAAACAGAGTTTGAGCAGCAGACGAGCTAAATCCATTTTTGGGTTTCGTATAAGAAGGGGTTGTGATGACAGATTACGAAGGAGATAAATGGAGCAGTGACTCTGTAGATTTTTGTAGGAGGCTACCAGGGGAATCTAAGAGATAAGTAATGAATGGCTCAAAGCAAAAATTCAACTGTGGGAGTACAGTACAACAATTTAGCATAATGCCAATCACCTCCAATAATTCCATTGCTATAAGATGGTTGACATATTTGACCTGTGGTTGGTGAATAATTGAATTAGACAAACTACAGCTTTGAAAAGTAGTAGTACTACTCGTGTTTTCTCACAATAAAAATAAAATATAAAAAATAATGCAATAGAAGCGTAAGACAGAGATGATATCCTAGTTTTTGGTGCTTCTTGTCAGTACTGCAGCTAACTGTATCATCTTCCTCCTCGGCCCTCGCATTCGCAGGAAGCTCCACGTATGGTAAAGCGTGGTTGCCAAGAAATGTATCACTGTTGTGGTGGAGGGTTGTAAATTGTAATGCTAACGTTCCACTGAAGAGTAGCAGCAGCAAAATCATTGGTGGATGTTCTTCAATATGTAGCAATCATAGTACTGCAAACAACATGGACAACTGCCAATTTCTCCTGTCCATCGTTACCATTGCCAATTCTTTAGAGAGAGATTTTCTTCATGAGTTGGTTTACATTAACACAGCGAACGTATCCAATTGTCAGACTTGCAATGTGGTTGTGGCCTGTGGGCTTGGCTTATATTAGCGCAGAGACCGACTCGCAACTCGCAAGACAAGAATGTTAAGTCATCAGTCATGACATGTTTGTCAAGTGTTTAATTGATTTTCAGATTTGTTAATATGATTTTGATTATTAACATATTCTATTATTTTTTTGATAAAAGTACAAAATTTGATATATTAAATTATATATTGAGATGAATTTAATAACATCTATATGTGGTTATTTTATGGGAAATTTTTATTGGTAACCAAAGTTTTTTTTATAGTATACTTAAATTTTTTTGTTGTACTCCCTCCGTTTTCTTTTGTTGTTCCTGTATTCCCCATTGGGAAATTTCATTATGTTGTTCCTGTTTTGAATCTTTCCATATATATTATAATTTATGAATTAAATTTATCATTAGTTTTGAGTTGCAATAAATGTGTTCACATTATTGAGTAGTCATTCTTTACCTTTTTATCCCTCAAACTTTTGTCTAATTGGTTGTCTAACATAGAGTAACTCCAAGAGCAATAAATGTGTTCATACTAGTTTGTAGTTACATTACTCTTTTACCCCTCAAACTTTTTGTATCATTGGTTGCTTAATATAGAATAACTCAAAGGGCTAGAATCTTTGTTTTTAGCTAATTTTATTTTATTTAAAATAGTGGAATCTTGTCCATTTTTTTTAGTTGCATTGGTTTCCTCCCCGATTTCAAATAGGAACAACAAAAGAAAACGGAGGGAGTACTATTTTCCACTTTGAAGTGTTTTCTTTTAGTTGCACCCTTTCTATTTTTGGTAAAGCTTTTGGGTCCACTTTACCTGTTTACTCTCATTTTACCTATCCTTCAACACAATTAATTACCAAATAGGTAGGCAAATGGTCTAACTTTCTTCTTACTCCTCTTTTCTTAAAACATGTACAAAAACCAAATTGTGCAACTAAAAGAACAAAAGTAGAAAATAACCTTGTAATTTTACATAATTAATGGCCATGACAATTTGAAGGAACTTATAGCGTGAATGATATAAAAAATTTGTAATAAATGCTCGGTTCTTCAGCACAATGAGCTTATAATGTCAACTTATACATTAGTAAAGTATAACAAGTGCATAACATGCATACTCAGAAACAGAGACTCAGCGACCAATAACAAGAACTACGGGGAATGCTGATGTCTTGTGACACCACGAGAGCACTTCATTCTGCCGCCTTTGCTAAGTGAACAAACACATATCTCAAGAAGCTCATAATCCTCATAAAAAATCAGGGCAGAAGCAGCATCTGATTTCTCTAGGAGCAACTTCGATGTCAGATACCAAGTAACAGTCCAAGTTTGAAAAAGCCGTGCTTGTTTACCAATAAAACGTCCCTTCTTAGTGTCATAATACTCTGGCCATTTGTCTACTGAAAGCCTTTTCTCAGCCAAAGCAATAGCCTTTTCAGCAAGCTCAGGCCTTTTCATCTTTATGCAAGCTAGTGTGAACTGCAAAACAGGCACAGTTAAGATAATCATCTCATAGCAAATAAGCATCAGTACTATCCATGATTTCAATGATTGTAGAGAGGAAAATTCTTCAATGCTTATGAAAAGGCTCTAGGGGTCAAGTGTAGCGACTAGTGAGTACTACTACAAATCTTCAATAGAAAATTATGACCTCTTGAAACTATGCCATCGAAAGCCTTAGTGATTAATGAAATATTCCTAGAATTCTATTCAATTTATGGCTCTCACTTTGGCCAAGATTAGAGCTAAAGTCAATTAAAAAGTTTCCGTCCTACGCACAGTCACGCATTACTACACTAGTGGAAAAATAAGGAAGGGCTGCGGTCAAAACAGCCCTAAGGGCTGCGTTTTTGGCCAACAACCCTTTCCATAGCAGCCCTTCATTAGATAAGAAGGGCTGCGGTTAAGGCCAAAAACGCAGCCCTTCTAAGTTTGAAGGGCTGCGTTTTCGGCATAAATCGCAGCCCTTCTTTAACTGAAGGGCTGCGGTTTTAAGCATGAACCGCAGCCCTTTTTAAGTGAAGGGCTGCGGTTTAAGCTTAAAACCGCAACCCTTCAAATTCAATTTTTTTTTTTAAAAAATAGAATTAAATCGCCCCCCATCCCTTATTGCCGCCAAAGACACCCCCACCCCAAAGACCCCCGCACCCCCCCCCCCAAGACCCATCACCCCCCACCCCCTGCACCCCCACCCCCGCCACCCCCACGCGACCCACCACCCCAACCCCCACCCCCGCCACCCCGCGCCAGCCCACCCCACCCCGGCCCGCCCCCCATTCCCCCCCCCTAAGCACCCCCCCCCCCCCCCCACCCCCGCCACCCCCCCCACCTCGCCCACCCCGCCGACCCAACCCCCCGCGCCCCCGCCCCCACCCCCACCCACACCCACCCCCCCCCCCCCACCCCACCCCCCCACCCCCCCGCTGCACCCACCCACCCCCCACCCCCCACCCCCCCACCCCACCCAAATTTTATCCCACCCCCACCCCCCACCCCCGCCCACTGCCCCCCCGCGCCCCCCGACCCACCCCCCTGCCCCCACCCCCGCCCCCAGCCCCCCACCCCGCCCCACCCCCCCCCGACCCACCCCACCCTGCCCACCCCGCCCCATCCCCCCACCCCCCGGCCCCCGCACCCTACCCCCGCACCCCCACCCCATGGCACCCCACCCCATCCCCCACCCAAAACCTCCCTTCGACACAAAAAAGACCGATCAAATTGCAATAATATATATATGACAAGTTTTGTGAAAATAATAATTAACTTTAAATATGTATATATTTAATAATGTAAAAAGTGTACATAGAATTGATACAAACTAGTAGATGTATCATAAGCAATCATCACAAATGTGGGACGCCAACTTATCCCGAACTTCATGTAATTCGTCTGTGGTGAAGGCCCTCAAACATGGTGTGTTATTCATATAAACCTTGCAAAACAACCAAGGAATAAACACATAATATAAGAATTCAATCATTTACCGTAGTTAGTAGTTCTAAAAAATGACATATACCTTCCCGAAATTCAATCAAAAACAAATGCAAGCCTAAAACTCTATACACTAGTTATATTATACCTTATATTATCATTTTCAAAAAGAAAATGGAGTTAAATGACTCGAGAAACATGAATTGGAGGCGAAAAGGCAAAAATAGGGCTAAAATCACATTTATGTTCCCGATATACAACCAACAACAAATGCACGCCTAAGAATCTACATAATAGTTACATTATACCTCATATTATCATGTTCAAAATGAAATTGGGGTTAAATGAAGCGATAATACGAATTGGACGCGAAAAGGCAAAAATAGGGCTAAAATGCCCTTTTCGTACCCAAAATTCAACCTACAACAATTGCAAACCTAAAAATCTACACAATAGTTACATTATGCCTCATATTATCATGTTCAAAATGCATTTGGGGTTAAATGACTCGATAAGTACGATTTGGAAGCAAAAATACAAAACTAGGCCTAAAATGACCTTTTCGTTCCCGAAATGCAACCAACAACAAATGCAAGCCTAAAACTCTACACAATAGGTACATTATACCTCATATAATCATGTTAAAAAAGAATTACAAATTGGAGAAATTACACGGAACCGAGTTTATGTCTCATGATTTATCGACCTTCCGCCGTTTCTTAGGATCCTCAAGTACATGTATCCCTTCCGTGTGATCTACACGCATATAGTTCTCCGACATATTCACATCATCTTCCACACTATTTTCGGGATAGGTAAAAGGGGGAGGTCCTCAAATGCATCATATTCTTCCTCATTATCAACATCACCAATACCGAGGATACTCCTTTTACCAGTGTACAACAATTGACCACTTATTATCGGCGGGATCGCTTACAAAAAAAACTTGCTTAACTTGTGATGCAATTACAAATGGCTCCTCGTTTCACGTAGACGACTAAGGTCAACAAGAGTGAATCCGCAAGGATCATCTTTTCTTACGCAACGTCGATTATCGTCAACCCACTTGCAACACAAGAGGCAAATATTAAAAGTACAAGTAGTCCGGCCTCCCATATTTCTTCTATTCGCCCATAATAATTGCTTTCAAAGATGTATAGGCGACTTATCCTTCGAGCTTGCGTATTGTGTAGCCGACGCCACAAGTGAAACACCACTATTTTGTTGCGATGTTGACTTCGAGATCTTGACGTTCACTCAAAACGTATACCCATTAATATCATAACCCTCATAAGAGCGTACGACTTCACGAGGACCAAATGCTAACCACTTGACTGCTTTTAGGAACAATTTCATCCAAATCATTCACTACTCGTTTATGAAACCAATCAATGAAAGTCTTGTTATGCATTTGCGTCAATGCCCTAACTCCTTTTCCGGGATTGCTAACACGTAATTCCTCCATATGTTCATTTAAATAAGGATGGACAAACGCTACGTGATGCAATACAAATAAGTGAGCTTGTTTACGCTTTTCTACAGAAGGTGTGATCAATTTTGAACCAATTGTGCCCTTGCCCTCAAGTCTGCCCTCGTGTCGGGATGTCGGAAGTCCAACAGGATCAACACTAGCAAAATACTCAGCCACAAAATTACCGATCTCTTCACCCACAACCCCTTGAATTATACTACCTTCTGGTTGTGCAGGATTCCGAACTTTATCCTTCAAAGTGCCCATATATCTCTCAAAAGGATAGCACCACCTCAAAAACACTTTGGACCACACGACTTAATTTCTCGAACTAGATGGACAATGAGATGGACCATAATGTCAAAGAATGCGGGGGAAAAAACATCTCAAATTTGCATAGAGTTTCAACTACTCGGCTCGCAAGGAATCGAGGGTCGACTGGTTCTAGGACTTTCTTGCATATTGTATGGAAAAATGAACAAAGTTCGGTAATGGTGTGCCTCACATGCTTTGGAAGTATCCCACGAATTGCAATCGGTAAGAATACTTGCATCATGACATGACAATCGTGAGATTTCATACTCGATAACTTCAATTCACCATTTAAGGTAACAAACCGCTTCATATTCGATGAGTAGCCAGTTGGGACCTTAATGCCATACAATGACTCGCAAAAAATCCGTTTCTCTGCACGTGACATCGTGTAGCAAGCCGGGTGGCAAATAATTCTTCTCCGAATCCTCCACCTTCTTTTTACTTTTCTGAGTTTCATCATCAACCCTTTCCTCCACTACTTTCTTCTTCCTTCCGTCCCTTTTCTGAGCCCACAACTCTGGTCGAAGCCCCTGTTTTTCCAAGTAAAGTCGTGACGCCTTAACATCTTTTGTCTTGCCCGAATATTCATAAGTGTCGCAAGAATAGCTTCACAAACATTCTTCTCTATGTGCATGACATCCAAACAATGTCCGACCTTTAGATCTTTCCAATATGGGAGTTTCCAAAAAATGGACTCCTTTTTCTATAATCCCGTAGGTCGATCAACCTCACTAGCAGGTTTACCAAAGATTGTTTCAATGCCCTTCACCTGATTATAAACTTCAGTACCAGTTAATGGTCTATGAGCAACTTCTTCTTCAACCGTCCCATCGAATGCCTTCTTCTTAAACCTATAGGGATGGTCGCGTCTGAGGTGCCTTCGTGTGCTCATATACACATGTTTGCAGCCCTTAAGGTGTGTAGATTTCATGTCATCTACACAAATTGGGCGGGGTTGTTTTCCTCTCGTCTTATACCCGGATAAGTTCCCATAAGCCTGGATAATCGTTCATAGTACAAAAAAAGCATGGCACGCAGAGTGAACATCTCATTAGCATACGCATCAAATACTAACACTCCTTCGTTCCACATCTTCCGTAAATCTTCAACAAGCGGCCGGAGGTATACATCAATGTCATTTCCGGTTGTTTGGGCCCCGATATAAGAAGCTGACAAGATCATGTACTTGCGTTTCATGCACAACCAAGGAGGCAAGTTATAAACCACTAAGACCACTGGCCATGTGTTATGCTGCGAACTGAGATTGCCAAAAGGGTTCATGCCATCCGTACATAATCCAAGCCTCAGATTCCTATCCTCATTACCAAATGCCTTATGCACCCTGTTGATACTTTTCCACTCAGGCGAATCAGCCGGATGCTTGAGCAGACCGTCTTTCTTCCTACGATCTGCATGCCACCTCAAATTCTTCGCATCTCCTTTAATTGAGAACATGCGCTTAAATCTAGGTATTATGGGTAAATACCACAACACCTTAGTTGGTGGTCCTTCACTACCTCCAGACTCCTTCACGCTTGTACCTCGACAATCCACAACGTGGACACTCATGTAAATGCTCATACTCATTACGATAAAGCACACAATCGTTAGGACAAGCATGTATCCGCTCGTACTCTAAACCGAAAGGACACATCAGTTTCTTCGCATAATAGTACGACTTTGGCAGTTCATTTCCATCAGGGAGCATATCGCCTAAAACTTCCAACAACGATGTGAAACTAGAGTCCGTCCAACCAGCCTTTCGACTTAATGTTGAACAAGTGTTATCACCGCGGAAAGTTTGGTGTACTTTGTACAACCTGGATACAACGGCTTTTCGGCCTCGGACATAGACTCAAAATACGAGGTCGTTTACACGACCGATCTTCAACCTCGTGTATCATCTCGTCTATCCGATCCCTATCATCATCCGCAAACTCATCATCCAAATTCTCATCCCCGAACTCATCATCCTTCTTTTCTTCACATACATCGTTCATTACTCTAGAGCTTCCTATATACTTCCCCCGCTCACCATGCCAAACCCATACGTGGTATTGAGGCCTAAACCCACGACGAAAGACATGCTCCCTAACCACATGTATACTACTAACCTTGCTCACATTTCTACAATCGAAACAAGGACAATAAAAGTCGATCGCTCCAGAGGATGCTTCGATATTGTAATGCGGTTGTACGCAATTCCGAGACCCCTTTCACAAACTCAATCGATTCACGACTACCATACATCCAAGTACGATCCATCTCATTCAAGAAGACCTCTAATAATTAAACACAACCATTCATTATAATGCATCAATCATTATTTAAGTACATACACTCACATATCATCATATCACACACGTATAGAGCAATCTAAGATAGTGACATGTTCAATTGTATGCATGCAACCTAGAAGGTCCTTATCACTCCAACCTAACCCATCCTTGGACGTCTAATCTCACTAGTGAATGTGTGCCAACTTTTCAATTTTAAGGAAAATCCTGACATTTCCCTCAGATTCTCCAAGTACACAATGTAGATAATTGCTTATCTACATATGTACCCAGAGAACAATGTAGAGAAACGATGAGCCAAGATTTTCCTCAGAATTGAAAAGAAGACACACATTCACCACCTAAGTGAGATCAAACGTCCAAGAACAATCCCAAAACGGGACTATTCAAGACTTACTCCTAATGAGTAAGTCTTGAACGGGTATCTAGGCATATGATGACAATTCAAACAACTTGTAGATTTCATAGCTAAATTACATTGCGTTTTCATACAATCTCATATCAAGAAATATACATACATTATAAGAAATACATATATATATCAATAAATTATCATAACTTAATCAAATTGAATCACATGACAACTTTGTCTCATCAACAAATTAAATCAAACAAAAAAGACAACGAAATTAAACTAGTTACCTCTTAACACCAATGATAAGCAATGAAGAGAGTAGAGATCGTTGGAACTTTATTTGCCTTCCTAAGCCTCTTCTTCCTACAATTAACAAAACCCACATTGCACATTAATCATTTAATTCAATTAAGAAAAACAAAACTAACTTAAAAACATTAATTCATACTTAACTAAGCAAAAAATTAGCTAAACCCAAGAGCTAGCAATGAAGAAAGGTAGGGCAGTGGTGGTGGTAGTTGTTGCTGCCGCTTGTGGGTGGTGGCGCTGCGTAGTGGTGGAGGAGCTCCACACCCTAAACCCACTCAAATGATGGAGAAGAGAAGAGAAAAGAAGAGAAGAGAAGCTAAGAGAAGAGAAGAGAGGTGAAGAAAGAGAAGGGTTGTGGTGGTGAAGCAATGTGGGTGCTCCTAAGCATCGGGGCTCCGGTGATGGGGCGTTAGGGTTAATGTGCGAGTGAGTGAGAGGGAGGGGGAGGGTTTTTCGCTCGTCAAATGCGTGTAAGGGAGGGGAAATTTAGAAAATATGTCTACCTACCGTGTGTGCGCGCAAAACCGGAGATATGGGATGGGATCGAAGGGCCGTGGTTAGTCTAGAAAACGCAGCCCTTCGTTTATGAAGGGCTGCGGTTTTCAGGCTAACCGCAGCCCTTCATTAGTAGGGCTGCGGTTAGCCTCAAAACCGCAGCCCTTCATGCTGCATGAAGGGCTGCGATTTCTTGTTAACCGCAGCCCTTCAATAAAAGGGCTGCGGTTTCCAAAGAAACCGCAGCCCTTCATGCAAGAAGGGCTGCGTTTTTAATAAAACGCAACCCTTCTTGCGCAGCCCTTCCTTTTTTTTCCCCTAGTGCTAGTTATATGGCAATGATGACAAAACTGGTGGACATATCAAGTGCAGGTTTAGATTTTAGATCTCTTATTTGGAATGATACTTTGGCATGGACTGGTTTCTATAGGTTTCTTCAGCATAATCTGATGAGGTTGCTTGGATCGAAAGAAGCATTGAGGCAATACAGAAGCTGTCATTGTCCATGCAACTTTTGTTTCTCAAACTATGTGTGTAGTTTGACAGCAAAGAACAATGAATTTTATATAATGTTTCTCATATCTATCATATGACAGGTGAAACATGACAATGCTATCAAAGTCTAGGCTGCAGGTTCAAATAATCAGAAACCTAAGAAGTTCCTACTAACAAACTTCCACAACCTTCTTTTAACATAATGCTCTCATTCTTTAGGTTCACTGGTTGTTGTTAGACTAGTGTGTTAGAGCTAAGATCTATGTCTTTGTATCTAGTTAGTTCTTCTAGATGGGCAGTGTTGGAGTTTATAGTAGAAACTCTATGTTTGCTTCAAAATAATATGAAGAGTCATTCTATCTTGTGTCCCACATTGAAAGAATAGAAGGGAAGAGTAAGGTTTATAACTGATAGAATTATATTCCTTCATTATTCAAAATCACCAGTTGCCTTACATATATAAGACTAAGATACAAACTAGGAAAGAGATAATTACATTGCCTAAGTATAGGCGGTAATCAAGGATTACACATCCTTGATATATCTACAAAGAATATTTACATATTCTAACACTCCCCCGCAGTCAAAACGGGAGGCTTCCGGACGCTTAGACTGTCACGAAAATCCTCAAATAAGACTAAGGGAAGGCCTTTAGTGAAGATGTCGGCAATCTGATGACGAGATGGGACATGTAAAACACGAACTTGCCTACGGGCTTCCTTCTCTCAGACGAAATGGATGTCCATCTCAATATGTTTAGTGCGCTGATGATTCACAGGATTACCAGATAAATAGATGGCACTAACATTATCACAATATACCAATGTAGCCTTGTGAATAGGACAATGGAGCTCAAGAAGAAGATTTTGTAACCAACAAGATTCCGATACTACATTAGCAACACCTCTATATTCAGCCTCAGCACTGGAGCGGGATAAGGTAGGTTGACGTTTAGCGGACCAGGAGACTAAGTTATCCCCAAGAAACACACAGTAGCCAGAGGTGGAGCGTCGAGTATCAGGACAACCACCCCAATCAGTATCCGTATAGGAAATGAGTGTAGAGCAAGATGAGGGGTAGAGATGAAGACCATGATCAAGAGTGCCCTGAATATAGCGCACAATGCGCTTTAAAGCAGCCATATGTTCCACTCTGGGATCATGCATAAATAAACACACCTGTTGCACATCATAAGATATATCGGGTCGTGTGAAAGTGAGATACTGGAGAACCCCAGCAAGACTCCGATAGAGTGTGGGATCCTCATATGGTGAACTCGAAGTAGCACTGAGTTTGGGTTTGGTGTCCACCGGAGTAGAAGAAGGTTTACAAGCTGACATACCGGCCCGTTCAATGATTTCAGTAGCATACTTACGTTGAGACAAGAATAAGCCACCGGCATGACGGGTAACAGCAATACCCAAAAAATAACTCAAAGGACCAAGATCCTTCATAGCAAATTCAGAACCAAGGGAAGTCATAATAGATCGACGAAGAGCATCAGAGGAGGCAGTGAGAATAATATCATGAACATACAACAATAGATATGCCATGTCATTGCGGTAAATGAAAAGAGAGTGATCAGACTTACTATGCGTAAAGCCAATAGTAGACACAAAATCCGCAAAGCGAGTGTACTATACCCGAGGAGCCTGCTTAAGACCATACAATGATTTCTTCAAGAGACAAACATGAGATGGGCGTGTAGGATCACGGAAACCAAGAGGTTGATGCATGTAAACAGTCTCTTTGAGTTCCCCATGTAGAAAAGCATTCTTTACATCGAGCTGGTGAATGGGCCATGATTTGGACAAAGCCAAACTAAGAATCGTCCGGATAGTGGCGGGTTTAACAACCGGGCTAAAAGTCTCACCACAGTCAATGCCAACCTGTTGTGTTTGACCATCACCTACATGACGGGCTTTATGCCTCTCAAAAGTGTCGTCAGAGTGTTCTTTATGAGTAAAAATCCACATAGAACGAATGACATTCACATTAGGAGGACGAGGGACCAACTCCCACGTCTTATTGTTAATAAGAGCATTAAATTCATCATCCATGGCCATTTTCCAATTCAAGTCACGAAGCGCACTCACTGGGTTACTAGGGCAAAGGGGATTTTTGAGAAGTATTTTGGAGGCTAAAGGGTTGTTTGGGTTTAAAAATCCCATGTTAGCTTCTTGAATCTGGGCGCATGGGGGAGAATTGGGTCTGGCAGGGATATGTGGCTGGTCCAAAGAGAGGGAGGGAGCTGCGTGTGGGCCTGGAGAAGCTGGGGAGCTGAGGCCCGCATTGCTGGGCGTGTTGGGTATGAGGGGGGGTGAGGCGGGTGGGCCTAGGAAAGGGAGAGGGCTGGGCGCACGACCCGCATTGCTGGGCGTGTGGGGAGGAGACTGGGCTCGAGTGGGTTGAGGTAGGAGGAGAGGCCTGCGTGTTGGCAGGTGTTGGGCCCAACAGGAGGGGAGTAGACCCAAGAGGAGAAGGAGGAGTGCGCTGGGGGTTGTCCGGAATGGGGTTAGGGCCCAAATTTGAGACATGTGGAGATTGGGCCATAATATGAGGGATGAGGGGAGAATTTCGAGAATCCAGAAAATCATATGTATGAGTGGAAGGACTATGAATTTTGGCAAATGGAAAACTAGACTCATCAAATATCACATGGCGACAAATAATTATTTTATGAGATGACATATCACAACATTTGTAACCACGGTGATTAGACGGATATCCCAAGAACACACACGGGGTAGAAGGAGCTTGAATTTTGTGGATAGTAGTAGATGGGAATAGAGGATAGCACAAACACCCAAAAACCCGAAAATGAGAGTAAGAAGGATCCCGTTGGTAGAGAATTTTATGTGGAGATTGGTAGGCTAATTTCTTGTTGGGTAAAATGTTAAGAAGGTAGGTTGCTTGTTGTAATGTATGATGCCAAAAATTGGGAGGGAGAGAAGCATGAGCTAATAGGGTCCGAATAATATTGTTAAGGGACCGAATTTTTCGTTCGGCTTTGCCATTTTGGGAAGATGTATATGGGCATGAAAAACGGAAAGTCAAGCCATGATTAATACAAAAATCCCGTAATGGACCATTATCAAACTCCCTACCATTATCACATTGGATGTTTTTAATATCGCGTTCAAATTGAGTGCGAATGAAAGCTCGAAAAGCAAGAAAAGTGGAACCAACTTGAGACTTTCGAGAAATAGGAAAAGTCCACACAAAATTGGAAAAATCATCCAACAACACAAGGTAATAACGGTGACCCAAAGAACTTAGAACGGGAGATGTCCAAAGATCCGCATGAATAATATCAAAAGGCATCATATATAGTACAAGAATTAGAAGCAACAAATGGTAACTTAACAATTTTTCTAAGAGGACATGAATGACAAAAACTAGAATTCTGAGTCTTATTACATTCAATGAAATTATTTTGCCTAAGAGAAGCTAAAATAGGAGCTCCCGGATGACCCAATCTCTCATGCCATAAAGTTGAGGAAAAAGCCGCAAAAGTTGAGGGTGACGTGGCTTGAGGGGTAGTGATAGTACTCAAAAATGGTCGGTGTGAGGAGTGTGGCCGGACAGACTAGGGCAGCGGAATAGTGAAGGAGAAAGAGAGGAAGAGAGGAAGAGAGGCCCTAGGATAAATCTGATACCATGATAGAATTATCTTCCTTCATTATTCAAAATCACTAGTTGCCTTACATATACAAGACTAAGATACAAACTAGGAAAGAGATAATTACATTGCCTAAGTATAGGCGACAATCAAGGATTACACATCCTTGATATATCTACAAAGAATATTTACATATTCTAACAATAACCATTACTCTTCCTCTACCCTTTGAGTTGAGTAGCAATGAGGCTTTTAGTGGGTATGTGGTGATGTGTGGTTGCCACATGCGCGCCGCCCGGTCCGGGACTTGGGCCTTGGGCCTTGGGGAATAAACTTAACTATCTTTTTGGGTCAATTATTTGTCAGCATTTAATGACCGCTTTTAATCAGTAATTACCGTTTTCCCTAATTCCTATCCTTATTTGCTGCCATTAACTTCCCTATTTATGGACCGTTTTTAGCCTTGATCTGATCTCGTTTGATTCTCGATTTTTCCTATAAATACCTGTGTACTGGTATTCCTTGTGGAGATAGAAAAACACATCTTCTCTTCTCTCTCATTTTTCCTCTTTTCTGGGCAATATTCAAGAGTGTTCTCAATCTATTAGTCTGTCAACACCGGAAAGGTAGAAGCCGTGTATCGCTGGAGGTTGATTGCTATGAGTCCGTGTGTTGTTGCGGGGCAAATTCAACTTTAGGGCAGTGATTGTTTCACGCCACGGCTGTCAGATAAGTTTAATTACTTAGTTACCAGTTTTCGTTCCTACATTCTAAAGTTGAATTTGTAACTGAGTATAATTATTCTTTGCTGATATTTCCTTAGATCTATAAGCGTTTTTGAATTATTGTTTATATGAGTATTGCGGATGTGTTCTTTGATTTATTGGGTATTGTATTTTAAGTGTTGATTATATGTGTTTGAGAATATGCTGTTGATTTGGGTTGGATGAGAAATTATTTATTGGTTGCTCAAATTGTTGTTGTGCCGTGAATGTGAGAAAACAAAGTCAACTCCTTGGTGTAATATGTTTCGTTTTACTATCCACTTCAAGGATTTTCTCATCATTTGGTGTAATATATGAAGCCTTTTTTTAATTGAATAAAGAAGGAAAGATTGTTGCTCATGGATTCGATTGAAATTAAGTTGTTCGTGTGTATTGTTTTTGTGGGCAACAACTTATTGACTGTATCTATCATGTCCTTATATTCCTCTTAGTGGCTTTTATAGAAATTTAATTTTTTTTGGTTAATCTTTCAAGCTGGGAAATCCTTTTGAACTTGAAGTGTCATTGAAACCAAGGGAAAGTCTGAGTTTCATTATCAATAGCTCCTTGATCTTTTAGTCTGATAAGAGTTCTGACTAGTGGAATTAAGAGGGTAATGTATGACAAAATTATCTTGGTAATCAAGCCAGAACAGCGTAAAAGATGGATGCCTTAAAATTATTCTGAGATATTTACTTCATGTGCACACGATGTGTTCGAGGAATGTCAACAGAGAAGTGTCATGAGTTGGTGTCTTGGAACTTTGTGTGTCCCGGGATTGGAAATCTCAGTGCTTGTCTGCTTGACGATGACTACGTCTGCTGAAATACCGAAAATGTAATATCCTAGGTTGAGATACAAACAAAGGTGAAAGGATCACTAAGTGGAAAAGGTGCTAACCAGTTTCAAATGCAGTATATTATTCACAAGACAATAGTCAATAGGGAAGCTACCTCCTCAACATTATTATTTTCAAATTCTAGCTTGTTTATATAATATGCTTATTATGTGCCCTGACATGTTTAGTGTTTTTGCTAGATGCAATGTAGTGTAATGTGGGGGTGAGTTAGCGGTTGCGTCTAACTAGTTAATTAGTGATGGCTCAATGGTGAGTACGTTTAGAAGGAGGACCTGTGGCAGCCTTTGGTTTGTAGTCTTATTTGTATTATCTATCTTTTAAAAGGTAGTCTGCTTCTACTTGTATTGGTGCACCCATTGTTAATTGTCATGAGTGATTAAGAATCATTTATTTATTATCTTAAGGAGTCTAAAGTTGTGGATCTTAATCCCTAATCTAGTGGACAATATCTTAATAAATGCGTATGAAGAGCTAAGTGTAATACCCCTCATGATTGCTTTAAAGGGATTTAGCAGGCTACTCATTCCAACAAGATGCATCTTTCTTTTAGGGAGCTCATTTCCTTAGTAACTCTACAGTTAAGCGTGCTTGACTGGGAGTAGTACTGGGATGGGTGACCTCCTGGGAAGTTTCTCGGGGTGCGCATGAGTGAGGACAAAATACGCCGGAAGAACTTGTGTTGGTTATTGAGGACAGTTGTTGGCCCCGGATGCGCATTGGTGACGATATACTCGACTCCGTATGGGTCGGGTGTTACATAAGTGTAATTCTTTGGGCACCCTAGTAGTTTGTAACTAAAAGGTTGTTGTTTTTCGAGTTCAATTCTTATGAATACTCTCTAAGTGTAATTGCTCTTATATTTCATGTGTAAATGACTTCTTGAGCTATAACCTTTTACCATAGGTCTAGATGAGACCATTTTTAAATTTCCTTCTTTTGTAGAAGAGAAAAGTTGAATGAGGTCTAAAGACCAAGTGAGTTGGGTAATTTATAGTTGGAAGGATTAATATTTTATCGTATCTCTCTCCATGTGGGGGTAGTAGTTGTTTCAAATAATGATATCTTTTCAATGGATTGGTTAGTCTCTCGAGAAGTTAGACTCCTGTGTTTGTCTAGTAAGATAGGACCTTTATTCTTATATTATGTGTTTCACATGTGTTTTTGAGACCTTGTGAATTTGATGTAGTGGAAAATGCTTCATCTCATCACTGCTTATTTTATTCATTTATTTGAATATCTATGTGAATCATATTAAGCTATCTGTGAATATATATTTTGTGTTTGCAATAGTATGATAAAGTGTGTTTTATTGACTTGATTGTTTCTTCTCCTTTCTGTTCTGTGTATTCCTAATGAAGTTGGTAAGTAGATATACTAAGGAGTAACATAGATGGAGTTCTTAAACTAGATTTGTCCTAGTGTTTCAACGCTTTCTTGGTTAGAAAGGTATTAATGGACTTGATGAAATCATGGACAGTCTTAAGTTATGGATTAGTTTTCCAAATTGTTTAAGAGGTCATGAGTCTCTTTTGGTGCTAGTTTATGAAAAGAACAATATTAGTGCTCGATGAGTACTTTATGATTTATTATACTTAGGATGTTCCATACCTGCCTAATCTTAGTAGGGCCATAGGCAGTAAGGTTCACTTTTATAAGTATGTTGAAGGTGAAATCCAAGTAGAGTGGCTAAGGGCAAAAGGGTTCACTATAGTGTTGGTGTTGACCATTTGTTGTCTCTCTAGTAATTATATTTGTATTATCTTCTAGTTGATTGCCTTTTATCCTTTGGTATTTGTTAGTGGTTCAAATGAAGGATTGGCATTCTGGTGTGGCAATTCAGATGTGAAAGTGAGAGTAGATGAACTCTTTGTGTGTGTGTCTCCTTCTAAGGAACGCAAGATGAGTACACTTGAAAAGGTCTTTATGGGATCAGTTGTAGGGTCCTAAGTAATGATGTGAGAAGTTTTGTTGAGCTACTCTTCTCTTTGGCTATGTTAACCTCATGCATGTGTGTATTGTATGTGATCGACTTTGATAGTGTTCATTTGTCTATGGTTTATAATACATTGTTGCTTAACAAATATTTAAATGCCTGAAAATTGACAGGACAGGAAGCTGAGTAGATAAAGAGTTTGGTTATTGATATTCCACTGTGGTGTAAGCAAGCTCCATCAGTTTCCATGCGTTGTGATTCATAAGCAACAATTATGGTAGCGAATAATCAAGCCTAAAAATGAAAGAGAAGGCATATTCGCTTAAGGAATTATATTGTGAGAAATCTAATTAGAAAATGTGACTCGAGTATATAAAGTTGAAGAGGAATATTGTTGGTCCTCTCACCAAAGGCCTTTGTAGAAAAAATGGTGCTGGAGCCAGCACAAGGAATGGGTTTAAAGCCTATTGTGGAGTGAATTGTGATGGATACCCTTCTTAGGAATTCCTAAGTTCAAAGGGTCAAACGAAATCACAAAAGAACTCAAGTTGGAGATACTACTACCATTCCTATTACGAAAAGTGTAGGCGTGTTTTTATTTCGCCTACGCAGTGTGAGTGCGTATTTGATTTGACTACCCCACTGTTAAGGTATTATTGAAAAATGTTTTGAAAGAAGTCGCCAACAATTCTTTTTAGGAAGAATCATAAACCTAATTGGATATAGGAAAATCATAGGGACAAATTATCCAATGTAGATTTCCCCGTCTTGACTCCATAGATGGTCAAAATGAACCATTGAGTTCGGGGGGTGAGGGTACGAATATAGTCATAATGAACCACATTCGCCCAGAGTTGGCCTCTACTAAATATCGATTCATTAAAGATTTTATACCAAAGAATAATCAAATAATGTTTTAAACACCCTAAAAATAATTAATCTAAATTGGTTCAGGAAACACATAAAAAGACTAACTTTTAGTGATAAGTTATTATGCAATCAAATTACAGGGAACCTAGCAGGTTGTCCAAATTAATCTGATTAATATTAGAACAATTATTTAGGTCTTTGATTAACAATAAATAACATGTGGGTGATAAAAGCATTGAAACAGGACAATCATATAATAGGCATAGAATGATCAGGCAGGCATATAATATACAAAGGCATGAATAATAATAAAAAAATAAAAGAAAATATTGAAAAAGGGTTAGAATATATGATATAGCGATTTTACAGTAAAGATCTACATCAGGAAAGAAAACTGTTAGTAACTTCAATATAAAAATAATTTATTTAAGGACCCTCAGGATTATACCGTGGCTTGGGTCTGCGAGATTGACAACCTTCGTGACGAGCAATCATGAAGCCTGAAAATCTGAATGTATGGAAGTATGTAGGTTGAATGTATTTGTGTTTGAAAGGTATGAGTTTTGTAAAGAAGTTTCGTAGTTCGTAGAGAGAATTCGTAAGTATTCGTCGAGTGTTATATGTAAAAATCCGTCTTTTTATCTGTACGGAAATCAGGCCTATTTATAGGGAAAACGACACTGCGCTTCACGCGTCAACTGCGTCTGGCGCAGCTGACGTGGCAATCGCATGACGCGGCATGACCAGTAAAAAAATAAGAAAAAAAATTTGTGTCTCAAGCAGAGAGCCGCGCTTGACGCAGGACTCTGAATAAGTCAGAAATCCACGTGTCAAGTGCAGATTAGTGCACCTGACACAGGTAGACAGATCTGCACCTGACGCACAGACGTGCGCCAGGCGCAAGGCCCTACCCCAAGCGTAGATTTGTGTGCTAGGCGCACCAGCCTGGCTCCTGCCGTGCCTTTGCCAGCTTTATTTTAAACGTGTTTTAAAAGATTTCTTTTATTCTTTAATTACGGATATCTGATTTTACGGGATAAAATCTGATTTTAACTTGTAAAAAATAACTTTTGAATATATTTATATATTAAAATAAATCAATTAATTGGGCTTTTCAAAGAATTGGGCTCAAATACAATTATTTATCATGAATAAATAATTGAGCTTTAAAATAGGACTTAAACACTTTTTGAAATGGTTTTGAATAGCTTTTCAGACTGCTATGCCCTTGGATCGGACCAATTAAGACCACAGTATGTTTCATCATCGGATCCTTTGTAATACCCCGATTTTTAAGAGCGTTTTAATTAGCGTTAATTATACTTATAAAGTTAATTATATTTTGAAAATTCTTATTTTATTTGAATTGGCATATGAGTTTTAAATTAAAATGTTGTAGAGTGTTTATTAATTTGGTTTTTTTTAAAGATAAGAATAATATATTTTGGATTTTAAATAACCAAATGAATTTTAAATTCTCTCTCTTGTTATATTCTCACCCAAACACCCCAAACCCCATTTCTTTCTCTTGAAAGAAACCGTGAAACCCCCCATTTCTCTCTCTCCCGTGAAAACCCCAAGTACCCAACCCCATATTTCTCTCCCCTCACCCAAAGAAACCCCAACCCCATTTCTCTCTCTCCTCCCCGTGAGAAAACCCCAAACCCCAAAATCAAAATTCTCTCTATCTTCCTCGTGAAATCCCTTCGTCTCCCTCTCGCTCACCTGAGCCGTTGCCTCTTGCAGGCGTTTCCCTCAAGCTCGTCGGAGCTTCGTCATCTACCGCCGCAAGCTAGCGGCACCACTCTATGTTTTCTCTCTCTCTCCTCTGTTCTCTGCTGTGTGAGGTGGCTGTGGTGTTACGGAGCTGTTGGTGCTGCCACCACGTGTGCGGTGCTGGCTGCTGTGATGTTTTCTTTCTCCTCTTGCGCTGGTGTCAGTTGGTACTACACCCCTCTCTTCTCCTCCTCTTGTTTCCTCATATTAAAAGTCAATATTGAAATTATGGATTCTGAATTTGAGTACTAATTGTTGATTTCTTAATTGATTGAGTTGTTGTAAGTACTACAACTATGCTAAATTTTTGGTATTACTCAAATTAATTTGTGAGACTTGATTAATATTAGTCTTTAGAGGAAATTGGAGTTGGATGTGGATTATGCTGATTTGATGAAACTGATTAAGTTGATAAAATTGATAAGTGAACTTCTGTTATTTCCATAGTAAACTTATATTTCCGAAATATGATGTTTTGGTGGCCTAAAACTATATTATTTATGGACTGTAGATTAACTTATGGTGTGTTATGATAGCTAAAGATGGATAATTGGAAACTACGCGATGAAGAGATCTTAAGTTAATTGCTAAAAGATGAAAAGATAATGATGAAACTTATGATATGAAAAGAAATATTTGTTATGTAGATGATTTTATGATTTAATGCTATGCAGTATGATGACTTTAATGTTACGGAAGTATGATTATGATTGCGATTATGTTTTATGATTTCACACATTATGTTATCGATGATTGGATTAGGAAATATGGAATGTTTTATGAATATGATGATTAGTGATGTTTATGAACGAATGTTATGAAATAACTATGTTATTAAGATAGTACGATCATTACTAGTTAAGTAAATGAAAGATGATGATGATTCATGATATCCTGTATGACTTAAAGTATATGTTTATGAATGTTTATTGTCTAATGATATGAAAGTATGTCTTCTGCTTTGATATGAAAGAACTATGATGATGTTACGACTTTGCTATGATTTCTGAAAGTACTTAAAGGTCATGAAACATGATGAATGATAACGGATTATGTGAATGTTGCTATGTTGTTGGGATACGATTATGAATAATGTGAACATGTTGATTACGTGAGAGTCGTAGACACCAAAGCATGTTTTAAGAATGTTTTATGGGTTAGTACTCAGCGTTGTGCTGATGTGTCTGTCAATGTTTTGTTTTGTCACTACTGTGGCCTGTCACTTGGTGGGTGGCAGTGTTACAATAGTTTCAGGTTGAAGTTTTGGAGCATCTTTTCCAAGATAGAAGCAGTTACGTGCTAAGAGTTCAACTATGATTGTTTTACGTTTCTTTTGAGGCGAGGACGTTCCACTTTGTAATAGATAATAAGTAATGGTTTAGTTTTATTTCTAGTTCTGGTTGAGCAATAGGGCTCCTGATTCTCTTTAGCTGCTGCTCCGCGAAAGCGTTGAGTTATGGATTTGGGAGTATTTTATTGTAAGAGGTTTCTCAAACATTTTTCCATTTTGGGTTGTCCAATTTACAAAGGAAACCTTACCGAAATTTCTAGAAAATAGTAATATATTATTAAAGTGTTTCTTTAGAGAGTGACAAATCAAAGTAATGTCCCTGTAAGTTAATGTTAAATGTCGCCTTGTATTTTCCCCTAGTGGAAAGTACGGCGGTAGCGCGCCGACTAAGTTAAGTCTTCCGCTGCTAATCCTGATTACTTAACTTAATAAGGATGCGTGAAAGTCGGGGCGTTACAGAGTGGTATCAGAGCCAAGGTTAGATTTAGGTACGCTATGATCTCCATATCGTGGCGTAAAGGTTTTAAATAGGTATAATGGGTTGGCTAAAAAGTTAAGTACAAATGAACCAAGCCGTTTGAGAGTTTGCGCTTTTGCGTGTGCAATGTGAATTTGTTTACTCAAGATGTGGTACCTTCAATTTTCTTTGTTAGTTACCTCTGAATGTGTTCGTTGTATCTCACAGTGACTTGTGTCTATTCATGATATGCGTTTTCTTAAAGTATGTATTTTACAAATCTTATATGATTTGAGAAACCAAAAGAATTTCAAACGAGATCTCACTAAATGAGTTAGTTGGAATTCATTGCCAACAAGTTTGCCCCTTTTGTTTTCTTTGCTCCTCGATTTCGCGAGTCGAGTTGAAGTAGAGTTACAAAAGATGATGGCGGAATGGAGGCTGAATACCTAACGAAGCCATGAAAGCTGAGATCTTGGTTTTGTCTAAATAAATTTAGCTTGTTGTCTCCTCGATTAACTTATTGCAAGTTTCGAGGACGAAACTTTTTATAAGGGTGGTAGGATGTGATACCCCGATTTTTAAGAGCGTTTTAATTAGCGTTAATTATACTTATAAAGTTAATTATATTTTGAAAATTCTTATTTTATTTGAGTTGGCATATGAGTTTTAAATTAAAATGTTGTAGTGTGTTTATTAATTTGGTTTTTTTTAAATATAAGAATAATATATTTTGGATTTTAAATAACCAAATGAATTTTAAATTCTCTCTCTTGTTATATTCTCACCCAAACACCCCAAACCCCATTTCTCTCTCTTGAAAGAAACCCCAAAACCCCCATTTCTCTCTCTCCCGTGAAAACCCTAAGTACCCAACCCCTTATTTCTTTCCCCTCACCCAAAGAAACCCCAACCCCATTTCTCTCTCTCCTCCCCGTGAGAAAACCCCAAACCCCAAAATCAAAATTCTCTCTCTCTTCCTCGTGAAATCCCTTCGTCTCCCTCTCGCTCCCTTGAGCCGTTGCCTCTTGCCGGCGTTTCCTTCAAGCTCGTCGGAGCTTCGTCGTCTGCCGCCGCAAGCTAGCGGCACCACTCTCCGTTTTCTCTCTCTCTCTCCTCTGTTCTCTGCTGTGTGAGGTGGTTGTTGTTAGATGTGTGTGTGGATAAACAGTGAGTAACAGGATATTAGATCTTCCAAGCACATATTAGATACGCTTTCCTATAAGTTATTTACCGACCCACTAGGAACAACAGAGTATCACGGTAATACTTATGAGATACGAAGAAGAAACATTGAATCTTGGTTGTTAACAAGAAACAATCCCAACAAAAGTTTGTAATCTGATTTTGTTTAGACAAAATACAAGAGAATAACATTCTCTAAGCAAGTACAATGGAAATGAAAATAATTTTCTCACTTCACTTACTATTCCATATGTGATATCTCTCTATATATACTAGAGAAGATTTACAGAGGAAAGACTTGAAAGCACGCAACTATTCAGACGAAAAGACAAGCACCAATTCGCAAAATGAATTGATTCGTCAGAAAACTGACGAAGAGGAGCCGGCGCTCCTCTTGGGAGCTGGCGCTCCTCAGTGGAGCGGGCGCTCCAAGGAGGAGCGTGCGCTCCTGGTCTGCGGGGAAGGAATTGTACGCAATTCCAACTCCCTGCCTAATTCGTGCGGACGCTCTTACAGAGCGAGCGCTCTACCATGTCTTTTCGTTAGTCCTTCTTTCTCATCACATAACATCAACGGACACATTTAAACTATAAATGTTCCAACAATCCTCCTCCATTTATAGTATAAATGCTTTGAAATCCGTACACTTGCAAATTACACAAAATCAACTAAACTTGTGCATAAATGAAAATGTCTTAAAGATTGAATTTCCACTTAGTACAACACACTTTACAAACTTTCGATTGAAATGATTGACTAAGCATTGAATCACTCAACCATATGAAAATTTGAAGATGTTATACACACAAGCTTACACAAACAATATTGTCACCTTTGACTCCATTAAAGGCCTTGAGTCCATATCCACATTCATGAGTGTTCCTAGTTAAGCCCCAAACTAGGTGAAGCGGCCAAACTTCTTACTCATATAGGTAAACCTTCTATAACATGCTCTCGCAACCGAGCAACTAACCAAAGGTTTATTAAGAAATTAATCAACCTCCAACATTGCGAAAAACAAGCACTAACCTTGGGATGTAATAAAAATATTATAGTGCTCCAAATTACAAATAAAGTGGGATCCTCATTGAATTCAAGATCTTGCGTTGTACAAGACGTGAATTGAGTTTTCTTCATTTGCAATTTACTTAATAAAGGCTTAAAACACACCCCTACTTTTATATAACATAACTTGAAAACAACTTTGGCCAAATTCATCAAGTTAACAAAACATATAAAAGTTCATTAACGCGACTCCATGTTTATAAAATCACAAACACCACAATGTCGCAATCCAAAATATGTTGTGACTTTCCATTATAAACATTACAATATCATTAATCATATGTCATTGATACTCATTGAAGTATATCACAATAACTAGTGATATGGTGCGGACACTTCAAACATCAATTATGAACAAATAACATGTCAATACTAAAACTAAACGAATAATTTAATATTCTTCCCCATTTTAGTATTAACAAATGAACATCTTATCTATTTAAACCAAGACTTGTATATGAAAACAACCACATAAGTACACTTCTTGGATAACAAGGAATTAACCTCCTCCATGAAAAACCTCCTCCATGAAGTACCTCCTCCAAGAAGAAATATCATCTTCTTGTAAGAAACAAATCCCTAAACCAAGACTTAACTCATGCCAGATTATCCTTCTCAAACCGAAGAACATATTTATTTTCACATAATTTCGTCTATTAAATAGATTAGGTCAATGACAATAAACCATTATCTTCCCAAGACATTTAATAATTTCAATAAAAACAAAATCGGTAAAATCATATGTATACAACACCAAATTTAGACAAAATTTCATTGTCCCCAAATTTAATGCATAACCAATTTATACAACCGATTTCCTCAAAATCATGAACTTAATGATCTCATAAATTGAAATAATTAATTACCATGTCTTTCATTATACTTTATTCAAGTATAATACATGTCACTTTAAAAAGTGAAAAAACTATGAAATAATAACATTCCATAAATCATAATCAATTTCTAGTATAAATTTATAACATGTTAATACTAAAACTAAACAAATAAATTAATATTCTTCCCCATTTTAGTACTAACAAAACATATAAACACTTATACTAGTGATTACCACAAAATCATTGAAATAAATCAATATTTTGATTTTCCAACTTGTAAATTATAAACATCACCCAACTTTATATAAAATTGAGAAGAACATTTAATACTCATTTAAACCCCATGTCTAAAAATAAATATTCTAAATAACATAGAATCACATTTATAATCATAGACAACACATGGTCAAAATAAAGTTAAACACATAGCCCATACAAGGATGGCCTACTAACAACAACATGTTTATAATTTTCACAAGTTCATGTTCATGTCAACAATTATATACTTAACAAATTATAATTAACACATTTACTTTAATAAAACAAACATTATAACTTGTCCATGAGTATATAATAAAAAACATAATTAGTGATTGTAAACCACTAACTATAACATGATCAATAAATAAACTTAATGATCATCATATTAATACTCATACCAAAATCATGAAAACAACATGTTGATACTAAAACAATCAAATAAATTAATATTCTTCCCCATTTTAGTATTAACAAAATAAAAATTTTCAGATTTTGAAAGAGTTTAATATAGCATGATATTTCAATAGCAATAAAATCATCTACCCTTTTCATCATGGTTCAAGAACAAAATTCTTCTTCCAAACCAACATGGAATCATGAAAGATAGGATGAAATTACTAATATTTCTTGACAAGAACAATAAGAAGATGTTGCCGTTGTCAACCTTTGATAGAACAAAATTTCCTTAACCGTTTAATGGTGAAACAACACATCAAACTAACACATGAAACTATAATCACTTGTTAGATGATACAGCCGCATGAAACCAAATCAAGGAATATATTGAATCATGGAAAAGCATGAAACGAATAAAACGTTCCTCATCAACAGTAGAAGGCATAAGTCGGTATGATAACCGTTTTTTAGCAATAAAAATTACCATTGATACTTTGACATACCATTTCCTCAAACAAAAGAACATGCATTCCATGAAAAAATCGGGAAAAAAATCCACCATTACATATCAACCGTCAATTGTCATCCTCTATGACATAATAATTCACGCACCATAAAAAAAAAATTACAATTTCATGATATATGCGCATGGATTACAAAACATACTATAGCATGCAAGTTTACTATAACACATTCTATTAAAGAAAATCATGGAAACTTACAATATAACCCAAAAATGGGTTTTCCAAGAAATCCATCATTCCCGACCTCTCTTGTAACATTCTTCTTCTCTTTCCAATTAGCAATGGCATTCCAATTTCAGAAAATTAGAAACATCTCACCCAAGGAAGATCCAATTACCCAAGGAATAAAATAACTTATAGATTGTTAGATGTGTGTGTGGATAAACAGTGAGTAACAGGATATTAGATCTTCCAAGCACATATTAGATACGCTTTCCTATAAGTTATTTACCGACCCACTAGGAACAACAGAGTATCACGGTAATACTTATGAGATACGAAGAAGAAACATTGAATCTTGGTTGTTAACAAGAAACAATCCCAACAAAAGTTTGTAATCTGATTTTGTTTAGACAAAATACAAGAGAATAACATTCTCTAAGCAAGTACAATGGAAATGAAAATAATTTTCTCACTTCACTTACTATTCCATATGTGATATCTCCCTATATATACTAGAGAAGATTTACAGAGGAAAGGCTTGAAAGCACGCAACTATTCAGACGAAAAGACAAGCACCAATTCGCAAAATGAATTGATTCGTCAGAAAACTGACGAAGAGGAGCCGGCGCTCCTCTTGGAGGCTGGCGCTCCTCGGTGGAGCGGGCGCTCCAAGGAGGAGCGTGCGCTCCCGGTCCGCGGGAAGGAATTGCACGCAATTCCAACTCCTCGCCTAATTCGTGCGGACGCTCTTACAGAGCGAGCGCTCTACCATGTCTTTTCGTTAGTCCTTCTTTCTCATCACATAACATCAACGGACACATTTAAACTATAAATGTTCCAACAGTTGTGGTGTTACGGAGCTGTTGGTGCTGCCACCGCGTGTGCGGTGCTGGCTGCTGTGATGTTTTCTTTCTCCTCTTGCGCTGGTGTCAGTTGGTACTACACCCCTCTCTTCTCCTCCTCTTGTTTCCTCATATTAAAAGTCAATATTGAAATTATGGATTCTGAATTTGAGTACTAATTGTTGATTTCTTGATTGATTGAGTTGTTGTAAGTACTACAACTATGCTAAATTTTTGGTATTACTCAAATTAATTTGTGAGACTTGATTAATATTAGTCTTTAGAGGAAATTGGAGTTGGATGTGGATTATGCTGATTTGATGAAACTGATTAAGTTGATAAAATTGATAAGTGAACTTCAGTTATTTCCCTAGTAAACTTATATTTCCGAAATATGATGTTTTGGTGGCCTAAAACTATATTATTTATGGACTGTAGATTAACTTATGGTGTGTTATGATAGCTAAAGATGGATAATTGGAAACTACGTGATGAAGAGATCTTAAGTTAATTGTTAAGAAGTTTTAATGAATCTCTTAATCACTTTTAAGGAGAGATGCTCTTAATATGATACTTAAGTATTTGTCCACGAGGTTGAAATGGTGTATGAGTTTAAAGATGAATTGAGATGATAAAGAATAGAAAATTTTACTTAACTAATTCATGTCTCATTATGTTTATGAACTTGAAGGTTTCCGGAAGTGTTTTGATTAGCTATTGTCTACTATATTTAGAATTGAGATAATATATTGACTTTTAGACAATCTTGGTATTATATGACATTTAAAGCACAATTGTTAACAATATGATGCTCATTATTATACCTTAGTAAGTGGGAAAGCTAAGAAAGGTGTATTAAGGACTATTGTGAGAACTGTCTAGAGTCGAATTATGTTTAATGACGATAGTCGATTATGGGAATTATATCACTAATAAGCTCATTAATATGGATATGAAGGAGTATGGAATAAGTATGCCTCTTGTTTTGTAAGTGATCGGAAAGTGTGATAAGATAACTATTGTTCTTATGAATGACGAAGTATGATATGTTACTATGATATATGTTCATGTATTCTGAATATGATAAAGTATACCTTTTAATTCTGAAACCATCTGAAAGAATGAATGGCTCTTAAACGATATGAGATACGAAAAGACTGTTATGTTTCTGCTATGCTTCTGATATGTTTATGTTATTCTTAAAAGTACTTAAAGGTATGAGATATGCTTACAATTGCCGGTTATGTAAAAGTATACGTTATGATCATTCTGAAACGATCTGAAAGTATAGAAGGTAACATCTATTGCTAACACCCACGATCACCTTCGAAATGTGTTTGTGAAATGATGTTTATAATTATGTTAAGGATTTTGCGATGTGATTCTCTATATGGATTGTGGGATACTTAATTTTGTTTTCGAATGAGTTTCGTAAATGATGATCTTATGAGTTATTGATGCTCAAGTATGATTCATGAAAGATCTATGGCTTATGCCGATGAAAGCTAAACAAACGAAACATGATAAATAAAAGTGAAAGAGGTTCTGGCAGTATAATGTTACGCTTATCTACTTTATGGTCGTGCACGTACCTTCGCACCCGCCGTACACCCAACAAGGGAGAGTGCTCCTTGAGGGGTACCGCAAGTTATGTTCCTACTCTATTTTGGTGCGAGCGGTGTATCCAACAAGGGAGAGTGCTCCTTGAGGATCATCGCATGGCGGTGTATCCAACAAGGGAGAGTGCTCCTTGAGGATCATCGCATGGCGGTGTATCCAACAAGGGAGAGTGCTCCTTGAGGATCATCACATGGTGGGAGACATCCCACATGTCTATACTCGCCAGTTACCAAGCTAAAAGATGAAAAGACAATGATGAAACTTATGATATGAAAAGAAATATTTGTTATGTAGATGATTTTATGATTTAATGCTATGCAGTATGATGACTTTAATGTTACGGAAGTATGATTATGATTGCGATTATGTTTTATGATTTCACACATTATGTTATCGATGATTGGATTAGGAAATATGGAATGTTTTATGAATATGATGATTAGTGATGTTTATGAACGAATGCTATGAAATAACTATGTTATTAAGATAGTACGATCATTACTAGTTAAGTAAATGAAAGATGATGATGATTCAAGATATCCTGTATGACTTAAAGTATATGTTTATGAATGTTTATTGTCTAATGATATGAAAGTATGTCTTCTGCTTTGATATGAAAGAACTATGATGATGTTACGACTTTGCTATGATTTCTTAAAGTACTTAAAGGTCATGAAACATGATGAATGATAACGGATTATGTGAATGTTGCTATGTTGTTGGGATACGGTTATGAATGATGTGAACATGTTGATTACGTGAGAGTCGTAGACACCAAAGCATGTTTTAAGAATGTTTTATGGGTTAGTACTCGGCGTTGTCTTGCGATGTGTCATCAATGTTTTGTTTTGTCACTACTTTGTGGCCCGTCACTTGGTGGGTGGCGATGTTACAATAGTTTCAGGTTGAAGTTCTGGAGCATCTTTTCCAAGATAGAAGCAGTTACGTGCTAAGAGTTCAGCTATGATTGTTTTACGTTTATTTTGAGGCGAGGACGTTCCACTTTGTAATAGATAATAAGTAATCGTTTAGTTTTATTTCTAGTTCTGGTTGAGCAATAGGGCTCCTGATTCTCTTTAGCTGCTGCTCTGCGAAAGCGTTGAGTTATGGATTTGGGAGTATTTTATTGTAACAGGTTTCTCAAACATTTTCCCATTTTGGGTTGTCCAATTTACAAAGGAAACCTTATCGAAATTTCTAGAAAATAGTAATCTATTATTAAAGTGTTTCTTTAGAGAGTGACAAATCAAAGTAATGTCCCTGTAAGTTAATGTTAAATGTCGCCTTGTATTTTCCCCTAGTGGAAGTACGGCGGTAGCACGCCGACTAAGTTAAGTCTTCCGCTACTAATCCTGATTACTTAACTTAATAAGGATGCGTGAAAGTCGGGGTGTTACATCCTTAAATGAGGAGACACGATTATGTGTCTACAGAACCCCCACTTTGACTGAGGTTCAGGAAACCGATAGTCAAAGTATACGGTGTCGGGACGGAGAACGGTTCTAAACGATCTGCTGTTTAGAACTGATCTATAACCGCCGGTCTCTGCAAACCAAAGTTAGTATGCAGGACAATAACTACAACCAATCTGATTATCTGCAGAAAAAATGTTAGCAGATAGGTGCAAACAACTCACATAAAGCACATAATGATGCAAATGATGCAAACTTACACTCTCTAAGGATGCACACAAGACGCAATGCAAGGATTAAGGTTATGCAAAGCTAAGGGAGATGACACGTCATGCAAGGTCAGGGTTATGCAAGACTAGAATGTATGAAATGCAATGCAAGGTCAGGGTTTTGCAAGGCTGCAATGCAAGGTCAGGATTTTGCACGGCTAGAAGATGTGATGCAATGCAAGGTCAGGATTTTGCAAGGCTGGAAGATGTGTAGAATGATAGCATGAGTAAAAATAGATAGAATGATTTTCGAAAATCGTTTTTAGTAAATGATTGGGGTCCGTAAACGAGGTCCGCAGATTACAACTCTTCGGGAGTTTGACTTGATTTGAAGGAACCACCACACATAGGAAGCCCCACTTTGGGTGAGCTTGCCTAGAATTAGGCTTGAGCCTTAATTGAAATGTACTTGATCTGATATTGAAATGTAGTTGATATGTCTTGGACGTTGAAAGTTTTCACTGGGGATTGCACTGGGGATACTTCTTTGGGAAATTGATATGGGCAAAGTCAAGTATCGCCAGAGACCATGGAATCATCGGAGAGTCCTGCAGGGAAAAGGAGAGCTTGGATTGAAAAATAAAAAGTTTAAATTTATGACTCAAATGAATATAGGTGGGAAAAGGCTTTAACGAGGCTAGGTTCAGACTCGAGTCTAGTCGGGATCTAGAAAGAACATGCTCCTGAACTCTAGAAAGTTAAATCATTAGACCTTGACTAATTTTATTTTATTGAAGCGGTCGGACCTCGAGATGAGGATTCCTACGTATCCTTGCGGAATCAGACCATTTGTTGTTCTAGATCTGATGTCTTTTTTTTTTGTGCCCTAACTTTTGCCTAGGTCGTCCTTTCGGGTTTTCAACCTAGCGGGCTTGGACATACCTTGGAGAAGGAGTCAGGGTTGAATATGAAAGGTTGAAAGGATTATGAATTTGGATTATATGGTTAAGGGTTTTGATGGATTGAAGGATTTGAATGAGGGGTAGAACTTGTGTGCAAGCCCCTTAGCTTAACTTTTATTTCTTTGCCTTTGGCTTTTGCATTTTTTTTGTCTTGTGCGTTTTCTTTTGCTCTTGAACTTCTTTTTTTCGCACTTTGAATTTTTTTCCTTTTTTTTTGTTTTTTCCTGGCATTTTTCTTTTTTATGTAGTAAGGCTTGCATACCAGTTTGGTTTAGGGTATTGGAAGGTTTGAAGGATATTTGTGGAGTTTTGATTTTGAAAGGTTATTTGGCTAATGATGGTTTATGAAAGGTAATGGAGGGGAGAAGGGAATAACTCCTGATCCAAAGGATGTCCTCTTTTTTTTTTTATTCAGATCTCTTTTTATTATTGTTAGTCAAGTTCATTAGGTGATTTGAGTTTCATCATTGAATTAGAAGCATAAATAAAATGATGGAAGGCCAATGAAAATGAAAATGAAAATGAAATTCTTTTATTAATTAGAAATAAATTAAACAAGGCTCATTAGAAATAAAAACCTAAATGACATAGACTTGACAGGAAGGGAAATGAAAGAGCTAGGGGAGGGACTCTCCGACTCGACCTAAAAAACTAGCGCTAAATGACTAAGCCCTCTGCATTATTTAGGCATTTCCCAAGGGGTTGCCCCTATTGTTGACTTTTGCCGCAGGCGGAATTGGTAATCTACCGTCTTCAACCATATCCGCGAGATGATGCTTCAAAGTCCAAGATTGTGGATGTCGGATGCCCATTCCCTTGATGGTACTTGCGGTAGGAATTAGGATTTCATCTACTGGATCTCTTCTCAAGAGGAGGGTCCGGAGTAGGGCCAAGAGCCTGAAGTGCTCCCTTTGCATGAAGCCTAGTGAAGGCTTCTTCTAGGGACATGCCTAAAGGAGTGAATGTCCTTTGAGGGTCTTGATAACCTTTCTTGTCAGTAGTTAGAGCATTGATGTCGCTGCTTTTAGAGGTAGAAGGGTTAGTATTACTCTTCTTGAAAGAGTTATTATTGTTAGAACCCTTGTTATTGTTAGCCTGTACCTCTTCTTCAATCAGCAGGCCCACCTTATAGAGCTTCGTGAAAGACTCATAGGTTGGAACTTGATATGATCCCCATACTGGGCAGGGTTACGAGATCACCAATCGGACTTGATCCTCTTGGGATGGCACGTTAGTCATTTGCGCGACCTTTTCCTTCCATTTGTTAAGGAAGGTGACAAAATCTTCATTGGATTTCTGCTTAGTTAATTCCAACTCACGAAGGCCAATGGGAAGCTGAGTATTGTAGATGTATTGTTTGTGGAACTCTTCCCTGATGTAGTCCCAGTCATTCAGCTTGACTTTATTCAGTGACCTGGCCCACTTGGATGGATGTGCATCCAAGGTTAAAGGAAAGACATAAGCAAACAGGTCCTTGCTCATGCCCTTGAGAGCCATAGAGATGGAAAATGCTCTCAAGTGATCATCCGGGTCTTCGACCCCCTTGAATTTTGGGGAGGTCACCCAATGTTGCTTTTATAGGGAGTTTGTCCCTCGGTTCGGGATCAATGATGTCATGGCCATGAGCGACCCCTAAGCCAGGAATTGGCTGGATCAATTGCTCGAGTTTTTCAAACCTTAAATCTGTGTTGGTTTTGAATGGTGGTGGAGTGTCGCCTTGCTCGTCCTCTTCAGTTAGCTTCTCCCTCAGCGCTTTGATCTCTTTGTCTTGTTCCTCAAGACGTGAGTTCATCAGTGTGAGTTGAGCCATAATGGCACTGACCTGTTCATTAGTGTCCCCCATTTCAGATGATGCTTCAGAAGAGTCCGAGGATTCGTCTGAAAATGTGAGAATGCGTTTAACAAGTCTAGGAGTAGGTTAACCTTGTATCCTCTCTGTCGGGCGTTCCCAAGTTATAATCTCACGATCCGTCCTGAACAGAAATCGAATGGACCTCGTAAATTTTTAGAAATGATGCTTTCGAAATGAGAAATGGAAATGAGGAATGGAGAAATGGAGAAAAGAAATGAAGATGAAAGTGGAAATGGGGATGAAAAATGGAAAGTGAAATGGAAACGGGACTAACTATATGCAGATGCGACTGACTGGACGATGCAAGCAGACCGGACTAGACTTTGTTAATAGACTAGACTCAAAAGGATTGTCTACGCTAGCTTCGCTAGGCTTAAGAAGGAATTGGCTTCGCCAGACTTGATGATTTGGGATTGCTATAGATGTAAGATAGGAGTAGCTTCGCTAAACTCGGAGGGTGCCTTTATTGTCTTAGAGGTGACTAGCTTCACTGGGTCAATGGGTGCCGTTAGGGTCTTAAAGGGATGACTAGCTTAGCTAAATCAAAGGGGTGTCGTTATGGTCTTACAGGGATGACTAGCTTAGCTAAGTTGAAGGGGTGCCGTTATGGTCTTACAGGGATGACTAGCTTAGCTAAGTCAAGGGGTGTCGTTATGGTCTTACAGGGATGCTAGCTTCGCTAGACTTAATAGTTTGGACTTCGTCCTATATGGGTTTGGAATTGGACTGGATTGACTTTGGAAATGAGTTGGGCCTTATGTGGACCTAATTCTGGACTTATCCTATATTGGTTTGAAGGTAGACTTGAAAATGCACATGGGCTTGACATTGGATTGGAATAGAGTTGGATTAGTTGGACAGGGATCGACATAGACTAGGGTTCACATAAATATGCAAATGGGCCTAGATTTGAGTTGAACTAGACTTATATGGGCCTAGGATGGACTCTAATGAATGTATGGACTCGAATTAGATGGACCCTATATGAATACAAAATGGACTCTAATGCACATGGGCCTAGAATGAATGCAAGTGAATCGAATTGATTGGATTGGATTTAATGAAGGTGTTTCGATTGGGCTTAGAATTTTCGAAATTCGTTTTTGAAAGGAACCCCTTGTTTTATCTTTTGTTAGGAAAAGATGATGGATTAATTTTGAAGAATATATTTTTTTAAATGTCGTGGTGTGATGATGATTAGTAAATGTTTTCGAAAAAGGTAGAATAGACACGGGTGTAGGATTGATTTTGAAAAGATGTAAGTTTTTTTTTTGAAATTGATGAATATGGTAAGGATAGAATTGATAGGGAAGATTAGTTGAACAGCAGAAGATGGGAACAGGTAGACATGCATGACAACTCTAACTCTACAATGACCCTTTAGATGCATTTTTTTTAGGACAGACTTGACCTTGCATGAAAAGACTGATTTTTTTTTTATGTTGAATTAGGTGATAAGCCTAAATGACCAAATTACGCGAATGCAGACAGACAGACGCACATAGGACTGAACGTAGGATCGAACATTACGACGACGAAAAGCGCGCGATGCACAGACAGCGTGCCGCGCAACATCGCTGCACGCGGTGCACAGCCGTGCGTCTGGCGCGGGAATGGTGCGCCAGGTGCAACTTAATGCGCTTGGCGCACTACACCCCGACACGATTTTCGGGGATTTAGGTGACGAATTGGCCGATTGACGAATTTTTTTCTTGTTTGTTAGACGCAATTTTAAGAACGACGCATAATAATGACAATTTGACAAAATAATAGCAGGCAAGAATTGCAGTCACAGGCAAATGTCATATAACATGGATGCAAAAGATCTCAACCTAAAGTCCAGTTCTACATTCAACTATTGGTCAGGTTTAGGTTTAGGCTAAAAAGGGTCCATGACTGAGAGATTGATCCCACGCTTCGTACCCCTGCTTAAAGAGGTGGCCACGTGTAAGACGCACTCCAGTCTCAAGTCAGGAACAAGAGAACAATGCCATGGTTGGGTAGGTTTGCTTATGACTAAGATCCAACACTATCGCTTAGGAAGCTTTTTGGAAGGACAAAGCGCAAACCCCCCGGGGGTGACCTCACACATAGAACATGTGCAAATTAGGCAAGGTAGATTGTCCTTATGGTGGCTAAACAATAGCCATGCAGATGCAAAACAATATATTATTCTAAGGCATAAAATAAGAATGAATCGTATTTTTCAAGTTTCACCCACTCATTTAAAAATAATATTTTTTTTTAAAATCCTCCCCAGTGAAGTCGCCAAATTGTAGGCGTGTTTTTATTTCGCCTACGCGGTGTGAGCGCGCATTTGATTTGACTACCCCACTGTTAAGGTTTTATTGAAAAATATTTTGAAAGAAGTCGCCAACAATTCTTTTTAGGAAGAATCATAAACCTAATTGGATATAGGAAAATCATAGGGACAAATTATACAATGTAGATTTCCCCGTCTTGACTCCATAGATGGTCAAAATGAACCAAAGATTGAGTTTGGGGGTAAGGGTACGAATATAGTCATAATGAACCACATTCTCCCAGAGTTGGCCTCTACTAAATATCGATTCATTACACATTTTATACCAAAGAATAATCAAATAATGTTTTGAACACCCTAAAAATAATTAATCTAAATTGGTTCAGGAAACACATAAAAAGACTAACTTTTAGTGATAAGTTATTATGCAATCAAATTACAGGGAACCTAGTAGGTTGTCCAAATTAATATTAGAACAATTCTTTAGGTCTTTGATTAACAATAAATAACATGTGGGTGATAAAAGCATTGAAACAGGACAATCATATAATAGGCATAGAATGATCAGGCAGGCATATAATATACAAAGGCATGAATAATAATAATAAAAAAAATACTTCCTCCGTTTTTTTTTGTTGCAACACTTTATTTTTGTGGTTCCCAATGCATTTTCTTGGCAGGCACGACCCTTTTCTTTCCACTTCTCGTCATTGACTCCCGAACCACTTCCTTAACCTCCTGAACCACCTCAACATCCCCTTCCCTTTCAAACCCAGCAACACCATCCCCAGATTCACTTACCAAATCAACAAAAGCAATGTCAGGAGAATCAACATCAACTTCCTGAACAGGAGAATCCAAATCAACAGCTTCTTGAACATCATAATATTGCAAAGCCTGACGAAACATATGGCGTTCCGTATCATCAAAATCATCACAATCGTCAACAACTTTTTGCAAAGCCTTCAAAGCGTAGGGTTTTAGAATCGTCGCAGCTTCCCCACTTTTCAAGAACCGCTTCAGCCATGGCGATTGATGCTGGAAGGAGTCAATCATATGGATAATGAAGTCAGACTCAACAGGATCATCAGTTTCAAAAAATGCGTCAGTCAAAGGAGATAGATCTGGGACATGCATGGTTGAATGTAAAAGATGTGGGACTCAATTTTTCTGGGGTTTTTTCGTGGGTGTAATTTAGGGTTTTTCTAAGAGAACAGTAGATGAGGACAGGGAGGGAACGAAAGAAGAAAATTCGGGGAAGTAAAATGATGAGTGAGAGGAAGAGGAAAATTCTAGATCTAGGGTTTATGTGAGAGACGAGAGGATGAAGATGAAGAGTGAGAAGATGATATGAAGTCAGTTGAGGGGTTGGGGGTTTCATTGAAGAGAGATGAAATGAATGTGGTAGTTGGGGAGGTGTTAGATTTTTGGTGGGAATCATTAACTCTAATGTTGATTACATTAAGTTATAATGGGAATTATTAGGGTGGTTTAAGTTTTTATTAAAAACATTAGTAAGGGTGTTTTGGTCATTTCACACCTCAAAACTTACTAAAAGAAGAAAGAAAAAAAAGTGTTGCAACTAATATGATATTTCCGTTTTTAGAAAGTGTTGCAACTAATAAAAAACGGAGGAAGTATAGAAAAAGGGTTAGAATATACAGTATAGCGATTTTACATTAAAGATCTACATCAGGAAAGAAAACTGTTAGTAACTTCAATATAAAAATAATTTATTTAAGGACCCTCAAGATTATACCGTGGCTTGGGTCTGCGAGATTGACAACCTTCGGGACGAGCAATCGTGAAGCCTGAAAATCTGAATGTATGGAAGTATGTAGTTTGAATGTATTTGTGTTTGAAAGGTATGAGTTTTGTAAAGAAGTTTCGTAGTTCGTAGAGAGAATTCGTAAGTAGTCGTCGAGTGTTACATGTAAAAATCCGTCTTTTTATCTGTACGGAAATCAAGCCTATTTATAGGGAAAACCACATTGCGCTTCACGCGCCATCTGCGTCTGGCGCAGCTGACGTGGCAAGCGCATGACGCGGCATGACCAGTAAAAAGTGTACACGTTGTACGCGCTTTTTTTAAAAGATAAGAAAGAAAATCCGCGTCTCAAGCAGAGAGCCGCGCTTGACGCAGGACTCTGAATGAGTCAGAGATCCACGTGTCAAATGTAGATTAGTGCACCTGACACAGGTGGACAGATCTGTGCGTGGCGCAGGTTTGTGCGCTAGGCGCACCAGCCTGGCTCCTACCGTGCCTTTGCCAGCTTTATTTAAAACGTGTTTTAAAAGATTTCTTTTATCCTTTAATTACGGATATCTGATTTTACGGGATAAAATCTGATTTTAACTTGTAAAAAATATCTTTTGAAAATATTTATTTATTAAAATAAATCAATTAATTATCAATTAATTGGGCTTTTTAAATAATTGGGCTCAAATACAATTATTTATCATGAATAAATAATTGGGCTTTAAAATAGGACTTAAACACTTTTCGAAATGGTTTTGAATAGCTTTTTAGACTGTTATGCCCTTGGATCGGACCAATTAAGACCACGGTATGTTTCATCATCGGATCCTTAAATGGGGAGACACGATTATGTGTCTACAAAAAGTGATGTAGTATTTTGTTTCATTATACTGTCATATGTGTAAGGTTGAGCTTAGAGCTCTTAATAAGTTCATAGCCTTAATTAAGGTGGTTTGTGACAGTACAAACTTGATGAACTTACCTATATGAATGTGGGGGTTACGCCCAATCCCCTATGAGAGTCCCTAAGGCTTAGGACCTCTAGAGCATTCATGAGAATCCAGGTAAATTGTGAGGCAATTAAAATTATATTACAATTGCGAGAATGTTTCTTGATTTGAAAAAGGTTGAGTGCGCATCTATGGTTTGCTAACTTCGTGAAAGGTTAAAAGAGAAATCTACCTATTACGACAGTAAGACATATTTGTATCCACTAAGTGTCAATTCAAGTCCATAATACATTGATACTTCAAAACCTAGTATCTATTGCCCATTTCATCTTTTTCAGCCCCGTTTCTTTCTGTTTTCTTCTTTTGAATCATGTGGGGGATTGTTGGAGTTTATAGTAGAAACTCTATGTTTGCTTCAAAAGAATATGAAGAGTCATTCTATCTTGTGTCCCACATTGAAAGAATAGAAGGGAAGAGTAAGGTTTCCCTTTGAGTTGAGTAGCAATGAGGCTTGTAGTGGGTATGTGGTGATGTGTGGTTGCCACACACGTGCGCCTCCCGCCAGGTCCGGGCCAGGGCCTTGGCCTTGGCCTTGGGCCTTGGGCCTTGGGCCTTGGGGAATAAACTTAACTTAACCATCTTTTTGGGTCAATTATTTGTCAGCAGTTAATGACCGCTTTTAATCAGTAATTATCGTTTTCCCTAATTTCTCTCCTTATTTGCTGCCATTAACTTCCCTATTTATGGACCGTTTTCTCCACGTTTTGAGCCTTGATCTGATCTCGTTTGATTCTCGATTTTTCCTATAAATACCAGTGTACTGGTATTCCTTGTGGAGATAGAAAAACACATATTCTCTTCTCTCTCATTTTTCCTCTTTTCTGGGCAATATTCAAGAGCGTTCTCAATCTATTTTTCTGTCAACACCGGAAAGGTAGAAGCCGTGTATCCCTGGAGGTTGAATGTTATGAGTCTGTGTGTTGTTACGGGGCAAATTCAACTTTAGGGCAGTGATTGTTTCACGCCACGACTGTTAGATTAGTTTAATTACCTTGTTACCAGTTTTCGTTCCTACAGGCAGTACTTTCGAAGATAGGTCCATGGGAGATTTTGCAACTATATTTTGGGTATGTATCTTACTGAATGACTGACTTGTACTATGTACATGCTTTTGGACTAGAGTGAAACCACTGCAAAAGGAAGTGGAGAAAAGAGGGAAGAGATCAGACGTCATTTAAGAGCAGGATAGCCTTAGATCGAAGTACATAGATATATTCATTTGACTAGAACTAATAGGGAAATATGCTGATGCAAAACTTTGAGAGTTGATATCTCTAATTTTGTATTTGTAAAATATAAAAAAATTGATATTCTAAAAGTACATATCGAAACGAATCACACAAGATCCCACATGACTGTATTTCTTTTTTACCCATAAATCACACGTAATAGTCAAATGAAAATTAGTAAATAGTATTAAAAGTCAAAGTATGTAACTATTATTTTGAAATGGAGGTAGTATTCAGCAAAATAAGTGAGTTCATGTTTAGGTAAATACAAGCAGGGGCAGACCTTCCCAGGGGCAGGACTGGGCCTGGCCCCTGAAAAGTTTTTGGTAAAAAAAATTAATTCAGCCTGCTATTTTATTAGCCCAACAAAAACAAAGCCCAAAATAATTCAAGTGTACAACCCATATGTGTAGACTGTAGTAAAGCATCTGTAAGACTATAACCGTAAAAGGAAAAAAGGAAATGGGGTAGGGGGAGCGAGGGACCCACACGTTGGGAATTGGGAAATGGCCTCAATTCAAATGATGTTGATTCTTCTTTGTAACCACGTGACCATTTCTTTCTTTTTTTTGAAGGGCTTTGTAACTTTGTTTCATATTCTACTTATTACTATTGTTTTTATTTTTATTTCTATTCCATTTTTCTTATACATGTTTTACTTTATGATATTTAAAGCTTTGAACTTTTGACATTCCTACTTTGGTTTTATAGTTGAAAATTATTTAAAAACTAAATGAATATCATAAATTTTTAACCAATACTGCATAATATCAGTTTGATAACTCATATAAAAAATTGACAATCGTAGGCAATTAGTAAATTACTCAAACAAAAGCATAGATATTTGTCCCGACACTTGTTAGTTTTCGGACATAAAATTAATTTATAGCTTATTTTATTTTGATATAGTACATTTATTTGTTTACTTTGGACTTAGAAATAATATTCGATGTTTATAAGTTCTAAACTTTCATATATAATACCGGTGAATTTTTTTGGACCCCAGTAGCAAAAATTTCAATATCCGCCACTGAATGCAAGTTCTTTTATAATAGCGTCTTATTATTGTTACTATTTCCCAGTATCACAACTGTACTAGCTTTTGAACCCATGATCGTACAAAAATTATTAAAAAAAATTTTGGATTTTGTAATATTTTCTAATGTTTTTACAAAAATTTTAAAAAAATTAGGGTTTTATGGATTTCAATGGTTGACTGATTTTTTTAGAGAAAAAGGGACCTGCTTTATTAACTAACTAGTTTTTAGGTCCGGGCTACGCCCCGGGTATTTATATCTTTTATTTATTAAGTTTTACTTAAAAATGATAACATTAAGTATCACTTGGTTTAGTGGTTAAGAATTGAGTATATATGCTTGTGATCACGTGGTCGAATCTTATACAATACATATTTTATTTTTGGAAAAATTGTCAAGAATAAGCCAACCTTTTGGCGATCTGCCCAAAATAAGTCATACTTTGGATTAATCATGAATAAGCAAAACTTATGAGGGAATAATCTTTTAATGTGTTCAACAGGTAAGCAATCTGTTATTGTAGGTCACCTGTCCACGTGTCTTATTTCTATTGGTTTAGATTTTCAATTTTTAATTTTATTTAAATTCTAAACGTTAATTAAATAAAAGAAATAAAAATAAAACCCATCTACCCTTTGATCCTTTCCCACAAAAACCCTCCCACCCTCTCATCCACCCCTGCGAGCACCCCTTCCCCCGCCCCAGTTTTCAAAAAGATCCACGTGTCTCTCTCTCTCTCTCTATCCTGAGGCACCGCACCGCTCTATCGTACTCGCAACTCGGCTCAATGTCGGTGTCATGAAGGTCAGGCTCGGCCCTGGGGGGTGGCAAGAGGTGCAACCGCCCAGGGCCCAGACTCTAAAGGGGCCTAAAATCGAAAATATTACTTCCATCTCTCTGAAGGGGCCTGAATCGAAGTATTACAAGTGAAAACGCCCAAAGCATAAAAAGATAAAAAATTTAACATACTCTAGGCTCTAGAGTCATGCACAATGAGAAATATTACTGCCACTTCTCTCTCCTAGGCGCTAGGCGTCCTAGCATTAGTATTTAAGTTTGACTTCCCTAGGCAACTTTACTTTTACCCATATATTGGGCAAATCATGTACTGTAACTAATTTACCCCCAAACATTTAAATTATTTCAATCACCTAACAGGGCATTTCGATTTTCTAAAATGGATTCCTGATTTTTATTCTAAATATTCTCCTATTGCTACTTTCTTATAGCTTCATGATAAAAAATGAGTAAATAGCAATTTTGTTTCTCTCTATTGGCTAACTTATTAGGTCGGAAATTTTAGGTAGTTTTTGAACTTCAAAATTAGGTCTTGAACCCGAGACCTTTTTCGAGCTAAGTTAGTTGATCTTTAAATTACCGACTCCAATTGAGTCGTATGAGATGTACATATTACTCCTTTTATATCCTCTTTACAAAATTCCCTACATTTCCAAAAAAAATCGTATAAATTGTGATCACAAAACACATTTTATATCCTCTTTATAAAATTCCCTATATTCTCATAGTTTTTTTTTACGGTTATTTCACCATATACCCCTGACAAATCAAAAAATTCACCATATACCCTCAATGTTTCAAAAATTCACCATATACTCCTGAGTTTTCGAAAACGTTCACCATATACCCTTTTGCTAACTGTCGTTAACTCACCGTTAGCTTTATTTACGATTTTGCCACCATTAACCACTAATCCTAAAATTCTAATACCCTAAACTTAACCCTAACCCTAATTATAACCCTAATCCTAAACCCTAACCCATCCTCCCCTCCCCAAACCCTAACCCACCCAGCCCACCACCCCCTCCCCCTCCACCCCGCCCCACCCCCACCCAGCCCCCCCACCCCCTCCTCCCTCCACTCCACCACCGCGCCCCCTTCCCCTTCCCCGTCGATCTCCCCTTCCCCTTCCCTCGTCAATCTCCCCTCCCCCCTCCCCCTCCCCCACCCCCTCTTCGTTCACCGCCGAAATCCCCCACCCACTCTTCGTTCACCGTCGAAATCCCCTGAAATTCGAAAACTCCCCCTCCCTCGTAGCCTAGAAATTCGAAACAGAGGGGAGGGGGTTCGATTTTGGGCGAGAGAAAACAGAGGAGGGAGGAGGTCGGGTTTGATTTCGGCGGTGGAATCGTCGAGTTCCTGTTGGGTTCGTTGTTGGGTCGTTGTTGGCTCCCATTTTTGTTACGGGTTGGGGATTCTACCCGATTCGGCGGGGAAGGGGAGGGTTTAGGCGGGAAATCGACGGGGAGGAGGGGTGGGGGGGGGGAGGGCGGAAAATCGACGGGGAGGGAGGGGTAGGGGTGGGGGAGGAGGGAAATCAACGGGGAGGGGGTAGGGGTGGGGGAGGGGGGGGTGGGGGGAGGGGGAGGGGGTGATGGGGGGCAAGGGGTGGCGGGGGGGGGGGGGGGGGTGGCGGGGATGGGGTGGGGGGTGGGGGGCCGGGTTTGGGGGTTAGGTTAATTAGGCATTAGGGTTAGGGTTAGGGGTTAGAGTTAGAGTTAGGGGATAATGGTGGCAAAATCGTAAATAAAACTAACGGCGAGTTAACATCCGTTAGCAAAAAGGGTACATGGTGCACAATTTTGAAAACTTAGGGGTATATGGTGAATTACTGAAACTTTGAGGATATATGGTGAATTTTCCAATTTGTCGGGGGGTATATGGTGAAAAAACCGTTTTTTTTATAACTTCGTCGATTGTTTCTTCAAAAGTTGACCAAAAAAATAAAAATAGATATTATATTATAAGTTATTTTATTCGTAATACTATGTACGACGCAAAAACCAAAATTTACTAATGATACTATTAGAATTAAAGGGCCCCCTATGTCTCATGTCGCTCTGGGCCCATAAATTGTCAGGACCGGGCCTTATGAAGGTCATTTGTGGCAATAGAGAGGGAAAGAAGAGAAGTTGTATGAGGGCCTGGCCATTGTCAGAATTTAACCTTGTTGAAAAATGAGATAGTTTAATCCATTTCAACCCTTGCTCTGGTTCTGAATCTAATACAACTCCTTAACATCTTGAATTTAACTTTATTTTTTGGGTTTTCTCCCACTTCTTCGATTCTGAATGTTTTTTATGATTTGAATTTTATGTCTCACTTTATTAAAATTTTGTGTGATTGTTATCATTTTGGTTAGTTGCATGATGAAGTTCTTGTAGTTCTCTATGAAGAACCTTCTTCCTCTTTCCTATAAATGTTCATCTTAATGGATTTCGTTCTTTTAATTGAATGGTAATTAAGTTTGATAATCTTAATAAAAGTAGAACCACTAATGGTAATTGTGCCAGAAGAAATACCCATGGTCCATGCCTCCAATTATTTGTCGGTGGTATCGTAAGATTTATTTTGGAAACCAAAGCATGAGTGGATCTTTTGGTAGCAAATAGAAATTTGACCCTGGAACATCTTTCCGTGTCGCAAGCAGAGGGGGGCGAAGGTGGAGGTGGTCAAAGGTTGACTTAATGCATAACCATCTAACCAGTTTTAGTGGGGGTGGTGGAGCTAGGGTGGGGGCATTGTTGTTGGTTGTGGTGGGGAGGAGGGAGAGAGGGGAGCTGGAGAAGATGGTGGAGTGAGAGAGGGATGGATGAGGGAGAAAAAGGTTTGGAGGAGAGAAATTAGTAGTGGTTAGAGGTTTGGAGGAGAGAAATTAGTAGTGGTTAAAAATTTACTCATTCTTCAGGTCATTGGTCACCTGAACTTATAAAAAGATAATACTCATTTAAGTTTTGCTTATTCATAGTTAATCCAAAGTCTGACTTATTTTGAACAGATCGCCCAAAGGTTGGCTTATTTTTTACAATTTTTCCTTTATTTTTTTATTGTACATGGATTACATAGAGTTAAACACTCCAAGAGAAAGTGTCACGTAGCGTAGTTCCTTTGTTAGAAACGCCTTCTAATACATATTTTGTCAAGTAGCTTTTATTGTTTTAACTGAGTCAAAACACTAATTAACGCTCTGTTCTTTTGGAGTGAATTAATGAAAATTCAGTTCATTTTAGTTCAGTTCAGACAAATTCAATTCAATTTAGTTCAGTTCAGTGCAGGTTTATTCAGTTCAGTTCAGTTAGTTTCCTCTCACAGTTTTCATTCACTTCAGTTCAGTTCAATTAAGACAAATTAAGTTCAGTTCAGTCCAGTTTAGACAAATTCAGTTCAGTTCAATTCAGTTCAGTTCAATTCAGTCCAAAAGAACATAGCCTAAGTGTTTGGCATGGTAGAGGGCTGAAGTAGTGGTTAGAGTTTTAAGTAGTGTTTAGATAGCTTTTGACAAACGTTACAATTTATAGCGTTCAAAAGCACAAAGTAGCGTTACTTTTTTTTTTGGAAAAAACTACAACAAATTTCTAACAATCTCACCTTCTTCTTCCTCGAGCCCAATGAATGAATGTGGAGCCATGGAGGAAATTACATATTTTTCTTACAAAGTTGTTTTTAAGCGAAATTCACATCTTGGGGTTGTTTCTGTTGTCGGGTCTGTTGGCGTCGTCGTCGCCGGCGGAGGTGCTAGTTGTGGTGGTGGTTGCGGCAGCCGTGTCAATCATTGATGGAGAAGAGAAAGAGAGAGGGGCAGAGCAGTGGCCTTCAACGGTGGTGGTTTTCATTTTCTTCAACATTTGAAACCAATCAAACCCAGAGAATTTGAAGCTGGAAATTGCAAGAAAAAGAGTATAGTCGGGGATGATGAGTCGTATCCTGATGCAAGAGCTAAGCTCAACTGCTGAATAACAGAAAATAACATAATAGAGAGAGAAACAATAGAAGAGAGGAATCATGATTAAAAGAGGGAGAGAGAGGGTATAGAGAGAATTCGGAGAGAGATAGAGAGAGAAAGATTTGTGTTTCATTAATAATTGAATGATTGTACAACTCGTTATTACAATTATTTATAGGCATAACTTACAACAGAATGTAACTGATTAACAGAAAGGTAAAAACAGAAATAACAGAATTTAAAATTCTGTTGACGCCAAAATAAGAGCAGCAACCCTTATCATTCCTCCCCCCTTAATGAGAACTTGACCTCAAGTTAAGAGTAGCAATGAACTCAGAAAACTTGGCTTCAAAGGCAGTAGCAATCTCCCATGTAGCATCATGAAGAGAAGAATTCCCCCACTGAACCAAATTAATACTGTTTGGGCTTGATTCTGAAACTTTACAACCTTCCTATCTAGGATAGCAACTGGTTGATGAACTTGAGAAACTTCTTGACCATGGAACCATTTAGGAATATGGGTAGCTACTGGAAGAGTACCATGGAATGTAATACCCCATATTTTTGAGTATTTATTTAAATAATTAAATATTTATTTTCTAAAATAAATATTTTAAGTAAAGGGTATTTTAGTAATTCTACTCGTTTGAAATTATTTTGGCGAGAAGATGGCGCCAAAATTGGATTTGTTAAACTTTTAGTTTTAAATCCTAATCACAATTTTTAATAAATTTTAAACATTTAATTATTTATGTTGAAGTTTTTTTTAAAAAAAATATTTTTTAGCCATATGGCCGGCCACCCCAATTAAGGGGGAGTTTTGATTTTCTTAATACTTCCAAAGTAATGATGGAGGTTACGAATCTTGGTTAATCTCCTAATTTATGGTGAAGGTTACAAAATATTTAATTTTGGAAATTAAGTACTACCTATTCTACTCCTATAAATACCCCATACCTTAAGTCATTTTTCCCACTCAAAAACTTTGAATAATCCAAACTCTCTTACTTCAAGATTCTTTCTTCTTTTCTTAATTTATTCTAGTTTTATATTTCTTATTCAAGTTCCAATTTTGTTTGGTTTAAGAAAAGGATTTTCATGTTTCTTACTCAAAAATATTATGCTCATGATAGGTCATTCATGTTTAAATTCATGATTAAGTTCATGTGATAAGTTACTTATTAGATTTTTATGTTATTGGTTGGTTAGGAGATCGCTCAAGCATATGACTAAGTGAAGATACTAGCATACTCTTTGTGCAAGATCAAGGTACGTTATGTAGCTAGATCTTTTGAAATGTGATTTTATGTGTTAAAGTTGTTTATTGATTTAATGGTCGAATGGATTTAGAAATTTGGTTTAAAATAATGGTTACAACATTTTATTATTCACTCTTAGAAATGAAAAGAAGGAATGGTTTAATCAATCATTTTATATGAAAGTTTTGTTATCCTTTTTGGAAAATTAAATTATTATTACAAGGAATGATTTGATTGGTTTTTATGAACTTTGAATGTTCAAAAGTTGTTTATGAGAAAAGGAGATTTATTCATGACTTACAAGTCATATTATTATTATTATTACCGCTTGATTAACGTCAAGAAGGGTTTATGCTTCTAAGTCCACTTGTTGGCAATTATGGTTACCCCTTGATATAGATCCGTGATGGGATGACTAGCTTGGGGGTGTGCACACTTAGGTAAAGAAAGGGCAGATAAGAAGAGGAATTGTTTTCAAGTTTATTTCTTTAATCCAAGTTATTTGGAAAGAATTTGTTTATAAAAGTTGTCATTGAATTATTAGTGATGGAGTTTTCAAAAATGTAAATTGTTACGAACTAGCAAATGTGTTACTTATCTAGTGCATTTCGTACTCAGTTTTATACTGACGCGTATTTCCTTTTTCCTATTTGGCTTTTCTCTGTTTACCTTTTTGGTAAGCAGTTTTGCAGGTGAACTTTGGATGTGCATGGGAGCATATTAGGAAAGGGAACTTCACCTAGTTTAGGATGTTTTATTTATTTTAAGTTTGAGACAATATTTATTTTAATAATGAAGAAGTATTATTTTTTTGGTTAAAGTCTTCCGCTGCAAGTTTTTGGTCAGTTAATAGTTAGTTTGTCGAAAGCGTGATAGTCACGTGGCGGTAATACTTCTAAATTACTCAAATATTATTTAGCTATTATTTATTTTAAAGTGAGTAATTTGGGAGTGTTATATGGAAAGCTTTTAACTGAGATACATGAAACACATCATGTATCTTAGCATCATTAGGGAGCTTAAGTTTGTAAGCCACTACCAAAAAGAGCAATAATGAGCAGGATATGATTGTCCTGAAGAAGGATTGCTGGTTTACATCTCCATGAAGGCTACATCTCTCACCTGCAAGAGACATAGCTCCACATCACTTGTTATTATCATCTTAGCAGATGGAGCCCCATTCACCAGTTTCACCTTATGTGAGTGCACACCCTTCAAAACAAATTACTGACCCTTCAATTCAAACTGCATTAATAGGTCTTTGAAGTCCCAACAAATGGTTCCCAAAGTAGCCAGCCACTGTATACCCAAAACCATGTCACAGCCTCCCAAATCAATGAGCATAGTATCTACCTAGAATAAACTTCCTTGCATCTCCCACTCAAAACCCTTACACACATGTTGGCAGATTAAGTGATTTCCATTGGTTACTGAAACTGCTTGAGAAGGAATACTCTCAATAACACAACCTATTTTCTTGGCTACTTCTAAGTCAAGAAAGTTATGAGTACTATCTGAATCTACCAAGATATGAAACAACTTTTCTTGGACCTTGCCTCTAACTCTCATAGTCTAGAAAGTTTGATTTCCACATAAAGCACTAATGGATATGAGAGGTTCATTCAATTCTTCATCCTCATAATCCTCATCTACATCACTTACTTCCACTTTATCATCTGTTTTGGCTATTTCAACTGTAAATAGTTGTGGTTCTTTGAAGTGACACTTGTGGTTTCTATCATAAGATTGGTCACAATAGTAACACAAACCTTTTGCAATTTTCTCAGCCCTCACATCAACTGGAATATGCTTAAAACTTCTAGCAGGCTTGGGATTAAATTTTGTTAAAGGTAATGGTACTAGTTTGGTGGAAGGAGTAAGTAGCAGGGGTGGTTTGTTTGTGTTTAAAGGAATGGCTTGCAAAGGTTTTTGTGAATGAAAACAGGTAGGTTTAGTTGGTTTGTGAGTCACAGCCAAAGCTTCTTCCTGCAGCCTAGCAAATTCAACTGCTTCAGCCATAGAAATGGGTTTAAAAGCCTTAAGAAAAGGTTTAATGGCAGGTTTCAACCCTCAAATAATACAACTTTCTAATATGAATTCCTCTGGCAAAGAATGATGACTCTGCATAACAACAGACTAAAGATCTTCAAATTCCTCTAGATAAGACTCAATAGAATCAGTTTGCTCCAACTTATTGAGCTATTCCACCATATTCATACCCCTTTCATCCTTAAATCTAGCAGCTAAATCCATGATAAACTCAGGCCAATCTACATTTCTCCTAGCAGATAAGTAACTAGTAACCCATCTTTTTGCCTTATCAGTCATATTTAAAAGCAGCTAAATAAACTTTCAGGTCATCACTTATCTTACACAAATTGAAATATTTGCTGCATTTCTTCGCCCAAAATCTACAATTTGTACCATCGAACTTAGGAAAAGAGAGTTTAGGAGTGTACCCCAGTGGTTTAGGAGAATTAACCTCATTTCCTCGAGACCTTGATCTTTCAGCTGAAGAATCATTCATTTTATTCTTCAACTCCATGATGACAGTCATCAAGTTATCAATCTTTTGAGATTGATCTTGAATTCGAAGAGATTGATCATCATATTTTAGTGATTGATCTTGCAATTTCTGCTCCAAAGTCCTCAGTTGATCTTCCATTGCAATTACTCTACGAGTTTGTGGCACCTGAATGAACACAATCAATTAGATTTCTGGAAAAAATTCTCATAAATCTTTCCTCAAAATTCGCCAAAATAGGGTGTTAAATTGTGACTGATTTTCAAATTATATTTCTACAAATTTTTGGTTCTATGAACTCGGAATTTTATAGAGATTCTTTTGATCTAAATTTCACAAAATTTAATCAAGATCTGATCAAGATTTGCTCTTATACCAATGATGCAGGAGCTAAGCTCAACTGCTGAATAACAGAAAATAACATAATATAGAGAGAAAGAATAGAAGAGAACAGAAGAGAGGAATCATAATTAAGCTAAGAGAGAGATAGAAGAGAGAATATAATTCAAAGAGAGATAGAGAGAGAAAGATTTGTGTTTCATTAATGATTGAATGATTGTACAACTCATTATTACAATTATTTATAGGCACAACTTACAACAGAATGTAACTGATTAACAGAAAGCTAAAAACAGAAATAACAGAATTTAAAATTCTATTGACGCCAAAATAAGAGCAGCAACCCTTATCATATCCTTTGTCAAACAATTATTTGAAAGCCACTGCTGCTGGTTATAGTACTGTTAATTTGGGTTTTTATTTTTATTTCAGCGCGTCTTGCATACAACCGGCCACACGCGAAATTATAGGTGTGGCCGCGCGTGACACCCTGTCAGCCTGTCACCTCATTTTCAAATGATCATATCTCACTCGTTTCTCATCGGAATCGAGCTTTTGACCAGGCGTTGGAAATCTATCGAGCCAAATTTTCATCTCCAACTTGAATATTCCCAAAATATTAAGTGTGCTGTAAGATATTACCTTTTGAAGTTGACCCTTGTGCACAAACCCTTTTGAACAAATAGAGTTACTCTTATGAACAAATAAAGTTACTTGTATGAACATATGGTTACTCTTAGCAATAAAAGGGTGTTACTCTTATAAATAAATGTAGTTACTTTTATTACAAAAGGGAATACTAATCAGTTTACTTTTATGAACGAATGAGGTTACTCGTATGAAGAAATGGGGTTACTTTTATGAACAATTGGGGTTACTTGTATGATTAGATAAAGTTGTCGTATAATTATATGAGGTTGCTCATGTGAACGAATGAGGTTACTCGTATGAATAAATGAGGTTACTTTTATAAATAATTGGGGTTACTCATATGATTATAAATAGGGTTGTCATATAATTAAGTGAGGTTACTTGTATGAAGAAATGGGGTTACTTTTGTGATCAATTGGGGTTACTCGTATGATTAAGTAAGGTTGCTCGTATGAATAAATTGGGTTACTCGTATGAATAAATGGGGTTACTATTGTGAACAATTGGGGTTACTCGTATGATTAAATAGCATCATCGTATGATTAAATGAGGTTACTCTTATGAACAAATGAGGTTACTCGTATAAATAAATGAGGTTACTCGTATTGATAAATAAGGGTTGTTTTTGTGAACAATTGGAGTTACTCGTATGAATATATAAGATTACTCGTATTGATAAATGGGGGTTACTTTTATAAATATTTGGGGTTACTCGTATGAATAAATGAGATTACTGATATGAATAGATAAGGTTACTCATAATATTAAACTAGGTTACTCATATGATTAAAATAAGTTACCATAGGATTAAACTAAGTTACTCATATGATTAAAATGGATTACTTATATAATTAAAATGGGTTGCTCATAGGATTAAATAAGGTTATTCCAAAAAACTAAACAAGGTTATGTATAACAATAAAAGGGGTTACTTATGTAAATAAAAGGAAAAATTGTCATAAATAAGTCAACCTTTAAGGCATCTGCTGAAAATAAGTTATTCCTTTGATTATTTCTGAACAAGTCTAACTTTGATACCCATTATTTTTAAACAAGTTAAATTACTTGTGACCGGTACCACAGGTAAAAGAATCTAATTTTTTTTTTTTGTATTTTTTAATCTTTTCTTTTCTCCCTCTCCTATCTCTTCCCCTCCCTTCCATGGCTTCCACCCCCTCATCTCTTCCCTCCAAAATTCTATACAACCACCAAACCCCACCCAAAACCACCGAACCACACCCAGCACGACCTTACAACCACCGCACACCACCACCAATCCCCACCCAAAACCACCACACCACCACTTAAACCACCCGAAACCACCTCACCACCTCTGAAAGCCACAAACCCACCCACAAAGCATCTCACTACCTTTCTCTCTCCTCTCTTCTCTGATTTCTACCCCATCAAACCTTATGATAAACAACAAAGACAAAATCTATCCATTCTTTTCTTGTTTTAGAGAAACCTATAGAAGCGAGAAAAGAAGACCAAGCACTTTGGATTCATTGCTCCACTTCTCACACAAAAGTATCCGAATTTCTTTCCCCCTAATCAAAATAATGGCGCTTTTTGTTCACAATTTTCCTCCGATTACGAGGAAGGAGAGAAGAAAAACCCGAGATCTACGGTGGCGGTGGCGGCCGGAGATGGCGAGTTCAAGCGGAAGTAAGAATGAATTTGGACTACGGGGATCGCACTACAACCGCTAATACCTCCCACAACAACCGCCGCAATTCATCCTCTCCAAAATACCCACCACCACAACAACTCGAAATATCCCCGTTGTACTACCGTGGAAGAGGAAGGGGGAGGGAGTGGCGGCGTGGCAGGGTAGGGGACTAGGGGTAGAGGAGTGGAGAAGGAGCATGGAGGTGATAATGGAGGAGGGGTGCGTAGTGTGATGGTGGAGGGAGGAAATAGAGATGATGAAGTATGAACTGATGATGATGATGTGATGATAAAGAGGAGTAATACGCCTAACGCCTCTAATTTGCAGTTCTTGTGTTAGTTTTTTTTTTCATTTTTTTAATTTTTTTTTAAGAACCAATGATTATAAAACACGTGTCTCATTTTACCTATTCTTTAGGTTGTAATCAGTCACGACTTGTTGAAAACAAATTGATATTAAAGTTAAACTTATTCAGAAATAATCAAAGGTTTGGCTTACTTTTAGCAGACGGCTTAAAGGTTGACTTATTTGTGACAATTTTTCCTAAATAAAATGAGGTTACCTATATGATTAAATGGGGTTACTTATTGTATTCTCAACTCTTCTCCATTAATGACTCATCAACATTCAAGAACATTCTACACCACACCATTCCCTTAACCAACACCACACTTGACACTCCAACAGCACAAAAACCACCACCACTCTAGCCACCCTTTTGTTTGATTCTTTCTCCTTCGTATTCATTTCAATACCAAACAGCTTGCTTCCTTCCAAATCCAGAGCACGAATCAAAGTCAAGCTTAGATCACGTTTGGCCCATGACTTACCTCTTCTTCGAATGTCAAGCTTAGTCGCCGCCATGGTCAAGTCTATTTCTTGTGACGTTTATCACCTCGACATGCTTTACTGATAAAGTGATAAGAAATTACACTTTGAGACACCAAACCATTGTTGGAGGTGGTATGCTAATATTATTTAGACAAAAAAAATCTGATGCAAAATGGTACCCATGATGAATGACCTTTTCTCTTCAAAATTGCATGAATCGGCGATCTGACCCGACTTACATTCACTGCAAGTAGATTTGAACTCGAATGATCCCAATTTGACGGAATTCCCACCAACAAAGAGTTTGGAAGGAGTTAACTTGGCAATGGATACTTTTGTAGAGGAAGGGTTGAGTGAGAAGTAAAGAGAAGAGGGATGAGTCATTGAGGATGCCATGAAAATTGAGGAGAGAGAAAGATTATAGGGAGATTGAAGGTTTGGTGGGTTATGTTTTTATCCTTTCTATAGTCATGTCATCTATGTGAGAGAGGATTAGAGGAAGAAGAAGAAGCAAGGGTTGGTGAGAATTGAGAAGCGCCATCATACCAGCGGAATTCGGTTCACTTCAATGTGGGCTTTATATGGGCCGGCCACACCTATAAATTTTATAGGTGTGGCCGACCACATATAAGAATTTGTGTTTTTATTTTGTTTAGTTGAATTAGGCAATAGGGTTACGGTTTATGTATCATCAAGATCTCAATCTTCATTAATTCTGTCTATGAGTGCAGATAATGAGGTGTTTGTGTTCCTTGTGATGCCAAATTGGTACTAGCTTTGTGATATTAATCTTCATCAATTCTGTCTATGAATTAGCTTGCTTATTTTGTGTTGGATTGATTGTATTTGAAGGTCTTGTGGTTGATGTGACCTGTTTATTGTGCCATTTATGACTTCAAAATCAAGCAAAAGTTATGAATGAGTGCTTGAATATAGTGTTGCTAAGCTGCCCAAATTCTGAATCTTCTAACTTTGTGTTTATCTACCTTGTTAGGTTCTATTCTTTTTTGGCTCTCGTTTGATGCTTCACCAATTTCATGGCACACCTGTCCTTGTTAATCTAATAGAACTACCTTATGTCTGTGAAGAGTGTCAAGTTAAGCATAAAGTTGTAGCAACTAGCAAGACTTAAGAATATTTTATAGCTAATGTTTAGGCTCAATTAATCAGCAGCCCAATGAGGAGCCTAAAAGCCTCCTAAAGCATGGGACAGGTGGCGGCAGTGGGTCCCACCTGTAAATTGACCTTATCACCAGTGTTTTGGGAGATCTCTAAGAAGGATGGAATAACCATTGCCTAAAAAGGTAGCATGCCCAAAAGGCCCATCTGAACAATGTTTCCTGTCTGGGAAATCCCCAACACTATAAATACCAACCTGCCTCATCAATGAACAGTATTGAATTCTCACCTAAGAAACCCGGAGCATCTCTCTCTAGACTTTATCTCTCTACCTCTATCTCAACTGACTTGAGCGTCGGAGGGGCGATCCCGGAACCACCCCCGGGGTAGTCTAACATCGTTTTTCAGGATTCAGGTGTACGGACATCGGAGCTCAGGCGAACACTCTCGGGGCCCACATCAAATCTCACAACATATTACAATCCTTAATTTCTTAGCAGAAACAATTTGGCGTCGTCTGTGGGGAAGTTACAATCAAAGTCGCTTCACCACCACTCAGTAAGAACCACTTCACAATGGCCCCAGCCAAGAGCACTCGCACCAGGCAGCCCTCAGCACAGGCTATGAGGTCCGAAAGGGATCCTTCACCATCTCACCAGAGGAGGTCTGAACGGCCTAGGACACCGACCGTTCAAATCCTCGACCATGAAGAGGAGCAGTCAATCGAGAATAGACAGGACCCCTCACAGCAGCTACAACACGCTGACCCCCATCCCATATCCACGGCGGACATAAATCTGATAGCCGCTCAGCTCCAGCAGACCTTGCAGCAAAGCCTGAGGGATATGTTAGCCAATCTACAGCAGGGACGCTTCCTTCAACCCCCTAAAGACCAGACCTTGGTCCCTTCCCTTCGGGCAGAGAACCAAGGCCAGCCTAGCCGGCAGCGGTCGGGCCCGAGGGAGCATAGTCAGCACGATCGGCAACGATCCAGACAGGGGGAGGAAGAGCGGCCCGAGTCTAAAGGGAGATCCACTCTGCGGGGTGAGGAGACGCACGTGTCCAAATCGCCCAGGGGTAACGTCGGGAATAAAACCCATGACGCTCGGCATTTCCTAAACGAGAAGCGGCTCAGCAAAGGCCTAGATGCTCGGCACATTCTCAATAAAAAAGCCGCTTATCGGGAAGGGCGCGGTGACTCAGCCCAGTCAAAGCCCATTCGGATCAACAGCGGGGCGCTCAAGTTCATGGTCCCATTCAGCCAGGATATACTTGAGGCACCCAGCCCTGGAAAAATCAAAACGCCTACGATCGAACCATTTGCGGGCCTAACCGACCCGGACGATCACATGGCCACGTACAAAGCGCAAATGAGCGTTCAAACTGACTGCGAGGCCACTTGGTGTCGTTTCTTTCCCACGACTCTGAAAGGACTGGCCCTAAACTGGTTCCAAGAGCTTCCCGCAGGGATCGTAACGGATTTCTCAGTACTCGAGGACCTGTTCCTTCACCAGTTTATCGTCGGAAAAAGACAAAAGAAAACAAGTCTCCATTTGATGGGAGTCAGGCAGGAGAAGAACGAAAGCCTGGCCGACTACATCAAGAGGTTCAATGAGGAGTCATTAAAAATCTCCGATCTGCAAGATGCAGCGGCGTTCGCCGCCCTAATGTCTGGCCTTCAGCCCGGTCGGCTCAGATGGTCCTTGGCTGAGAACGAAGTGAAAACCTTCTCCGAAACAATGACTCGGGCTCAAAGATTCATCCAAGCGACAGACATATGTCGTCACTCAGACGATGGAAGCAAGAAGAGGAAAGAAGAAGGAAATCACAAGGACCAGCCGAAGCAGCAGAAAACGGGTGGTCGGTCAGATAGGTTTAACGACCATGGCATCGACCCCCGATTCAACAAGAACAGAAGAGAATTCTACTTAGACATCAAGGATACATCCATGATGCCTCGCCCACCTCCCATCAGAACGTCTGTCGCTCGGCGAGACAAAAGCCAATGGTGCGAATTCCACAAAGAGTGCGGTCACACCACCAAGGATTGCAGGGAACTTAAGAAATCCCTGGACAACCTAGCTGACCAGGGGAAGCTGAACCGGTACCTCAAGCACTCTAGGGAGGAAAAGGGCAAACAAAAGGTTGGTCAATCCAACAGCGGGGATACGGAGGGCTTCATCGGGGTCATAGCGGGTGGCTTCGCGTCGGGCGGCCTAACCGGCCGCTCACGCAAAGCCCACCTCCAGAGTTTGAAGCATCAGGTACTCGACGTCCATCAACCCCGACCCGACTGTCCCATCATGACATTCGGCGAGTCCAGTCGGCCCCTGCACACGCCCCACGACGACCCCTTGGTCATCGAACTCAAAGTGGCTAATGCCAGAGTCAAACGGGTGCTAGTGGATAGTGGATCTTCGGCAGATATAATCACACTGGAGTGCCTCAGGAAACTGAAGTACAATGAGAAGGATGTAACCCCGCTCAATCAGCCACTCATAGGCTTCGGGGGAAATTCGGTACATCCTGTCGGATCCATTAAATTGCCTGCTCGGATGGGAGAGAAGGGCAAAGGAAGAAGCCTACCGATTGACTTCCTAGTGGTGGGACATCCCTCTGCCATACAACATCATAATGGGAAGACCAACTCTGAACAAGGTCAAGGCAGCAATTTCAATTTACCAGCTCCTCATGCAGTTTGAAACCGATGAGGGCAAAGTCGGAAAAATCCAGGGGGATCAGCAGGCAGCCAGGGAATGTTATGTGAATAGCCTGAAAAACAAGGTCGACGTCCCAGAGGACTCGAAAAAAAGAAAACGGGAAGACGATCAGCCCTCAAGTGGGCTCGGGGTTTACCTTACCGAGAACCCCAAGCAATATGAGCGCCCTCAGCCAGCCGAGGACGACGAAGAAGTCATCATTGATGAAAAGCATGGTCGGACTTTGAGAGTAGGCAAGGCCATGGATCCTTGAACAAGAGAGGAGATCATCCAAGTGTTAGCAGAATACAGAGACGTCTTCGCCTACGAAGCCACCGAAATGCCCGGGCTCGACCTTAAAGTGATGTGCCACGAGCTGAACATCAAAGAGGGATTCAAACCTGTCAAACAAAAGCTGAGGCATCAAGGCCCCGAGAGGAACACTGCGGCAGCCGCCGAAGTCAAGAAATTGCTCGAAGCAAGGTTCATTGAAGAATGCCAGTACTCGAAATGGCTGGCCAACGTAGTCCTGGTCAAAAAGTCGAGTGGGGCATGGAGAATGTGCGTGGATTTTACAGACCTGAACAAGGCCTGTCCAAAAGATAACCACCCTCTGCCCAAAATCGACAGGCTGGTCGACTCGACGGCAGGTCACGCTCTCCTAAGCTTCATGGACGCAAACGCGGGGTATCACCAAATCCCGATGGCTGAGCATGATCGAGTTCATACCGCCTTTGTCACCAATCAAGGGGTGTATTGCTACAAAATGATGCCCTTCGGGCTCAAGAATGCAGGGGCTACGTATCAGCGCACGGTCAACAAGATATTCAGCGATCAACTGGGTCGGAATATCGAAGTATACGTTGACGACATGATCGTCAAAAGCAAAGCTCAGGGTGATCACCCCTCTGATCTAAAAGAGACTCTCAGTACCTTGAGGAAATACCGCATGATGCTGAACCCGAAAAAATGCGTATTCGGGGTGAAGGGAGGAAAGTGCCTCGGGTTCCTGGTCGATGAGAGGGGAATCGAAGCCAACCCTGACAAAGTAAAGGCAGTGGTAGAAATGAAGTCCCCTCGGAATGTGAGAGAGGTACAACGCCTAACAGGCTGTTTGGCTGCCCTCGGCCGCTTCCTATCCCGGTCAGCAGATAAGAGCTTGTGCTTCTTCAAAGCTCTAAAAAGAAAAGAGTTCACTTGGGATGACGAAGCCGAATAGGCCTTCACCTCCCTCAAAGCGCATCTATCAACACTCCCAAAGTTGATCTCCCCCTTGCCGGGGGAAACACTGTTCGTTTACTTAGCTGTGTCAGAATACGCGCTCAGCGCTGTTTTGGTGGCCGAGAGGGAAGAAAAACAGCACCCAGTCTACTTCATAAGCCACGCCTTCCGAGGGGCCGAGGCTAAATACAGCGAGGTCGAGAAGATGGTCTTCGCCTTAGTAATGGCCAGTCGGAAGCTCAAGCCTTATTTTCAGGCCCATCCAATCAAGGTTCTCACAGGTCAACCGCTCAGAAAGCTCATCGAAAGCAGAAATCATTCTAGCCGGATGACTGACTGGGCGGACCAGCTAGCAGATTTCGGGTTGGAATATGAACCCAGGAGGGCGATCAAAGCCCAGGCCTTAGCTGATTTCATAACCGAATGTACGTCTAGGCCTCCAGCCATTCAGCAGGATGTTTGGGAGTTACAAGTAGATGGCTCGTCCACCAAAACAGGGTGTGGAGCTAGGTTGGTTATCAAGCCCCCAGTCGGAAAAAAAATGGAGTACGCCATCAAATTCGAATTCTTAAGCTCTAACAACGAAGCCGAATACGAGGCCCTAATCCTCGGATTGGAGTTATGCATCTTGGCCGGAGCAACTGTGGTTAATGCTAAATCCGACTCCCAGCTAATAGTGGGTCAGGTATCGGGCGAGTACGAGGCCAAGGAAGACAACATGAGGATGTATTTGTCCAAGGCCCAGGGTATCATCAAACAGCTGTCTCAGTTCAAAATCACTCACATACCCAGATCAGAGAACCAGCAAGCCGATGCCTTAGCACGGATGGCCAGCTCGGCGGAAGGATCGGCCCCTCGGACAATCATGTGGGAAGTCAGACAACCCAGTATCAATGTCAAGGAGCAGTTTGTGTTGAATCGAACATCTACCTGGATGGATGAAGTAGTCGGATATTTAAGAGACGGGAAGCTGCCTGAAGACCACAAAGAAGCCGAGCGAGTCAAGCACAAATCCGGATGGTTCTTATGGCACGATAATCAGCTCTACAAAAAGTCCTTCACCCACCCCTTGCTCAAATGCGTCACTCCCGAGGATGGGAATTACATCCTTAGGGAGATTCACCAAGGGGCTTGCGGTAGCCATCAAGGGGGAAGAACAATAGCGGGAAAAGCTCTCAGAGCCGGTTATTACTGGCCCACCCTGAAATCAGATGCTCACGAGCTGGTTAAAAGGTGCCCATCCTGTCAGATCCACTCAGACATCCCCAGGGCACCAACCACCCCCTTGACAACAATTCAAGCAGTTCTGCCATTCGATAAATGGGGCATGGACTTACTCGGACCATTTCCCCCAGCCTCAGGTCAAAGAAGGTTCCTCATAGTCGCTATCGACTACTTCACTAAGTGGACCGAGGCCGAGCCACTCTCCTCCATAACAGATAAGCAGGTTCAAGCATTCATTTGGAGGAATATCATCACCAGGTTCGGGGTTCCTAGGGTACTAATTTCCGACAATGGGCGCCAATTCAACAGTGGTCCTACTCGGGAATATTGTGCCCGTTTCAGAATATGCACCAAGTTCTCCGCGGTCTCTAGGCCCCAAACGAATGGGCAAGCGGAGTCAGCTAACAAAATAGTTCTCAAAGGAATCAAGAAGTCCTTGGAGGCTGCCAAAGGAGCATGGGTCGACGACCTACCCGGGGTCCTCTGGTCGGCCAGAACCACAGTCAAGGAAGCAACGGGGCACTCGCCGTTCAGCCTGGTATACGGGAGTGAGGCGGTCCTACCAGTGGAGGTCGGCATCCCCTCTCCTCGAATGACCTTCTATGAATTCGAGAAAAACGAGGGAGAAAAACCGATCAGCCTAGATTTACTGCCCGAGACAAGGGGCAATGCGCTGCTAAGATCCGTTCAGTACAAACAGAGAGTCACTCGGATGTTTAACCGCCGAGTGAAGCTCCGTCCAATCCAACTAGGCGATTGGGTCATTCGGAAGTTCGAGGCCACTGGGCTCTCACACCTGAAGGGAAAGCTAGGACCTAACTGGGACGGTCCGTACAAAGTAACGGAAATTATCAAGCCAGGCACATTCCGACTAGAGTCCGCCGAAGGCATCCCCTTGGCCCGACCTTGGAACGCAGACAACCTTAAAAAATACTATGTGTAAAGTTTGTTACTCGCAATAGGGGCATATATTGTAACAGCTTAATCATAGCCGATCGGCATTTTCATAGTTAGCCATTTTCGTAGTAATTAAATGCAGCCAGTCGGCATATTTTGTACTATAACTAATATTTTGTACTATAAACAATCTATTAGACTTAACCAGTCACAATAGTTGGTCGACATTTTTACAAAGGCAGAAAATTGATTAGCAAACAAGTTAGCCGGTTCAACGAAGTTAATCGGAAAATATTGCAATCAACAAACGAACAAGTTGAGACAAAATAACTAGTTTCATTGAAGATGGTCGGGCATTACAAAGAAGGAGCCATTACAAAAGCTATAAAAGGCAAAATACAAAAACAACTAAGTACAGAGTATATCCTAAGAACTAGGAGGGGGAAGGTCAGTCGCATCCTCGGCATTCACTTCAGTGTTGTCACCGACTAGCTCCTCCCCTCGACCGACATCGTCGGCCGCATCAGCATCATCATCCTCGTCATCATCGTCGTCGACGACATTGACGTCGACTCGGCCCTCATCGTCCCCCTCATCATCATCATCATTATCGGAGCCAGCTCCCTCCGCCTTCAGCCGAGCCAGGATGGCAGCATTGTCAGCATCTATGGACATCTGATAGCTTGACCAGACATCAGCCCAAACCAAGTTAGGACAGGACTCGCCCAGAATTTTCTTCAGTCGATCAAGGGCCTTGTCCTCCCCCATCTTGTGCGCTGCACTGCCCACCTCATTGGCGTACACCTCGGCAGCCTCGGATTTCTCCCAGTCGGAGAACCACTGCTCCTCGGTCTTAACCTTGCCCTCCAGCTCGGTCAATTTGGCCTCAAGATCGGTCACCTTCAGCTCAGTCTCTGTCAGCTTGGTAAGGGCGTCGTCCTTAGCGGTTTTTGCCGAGTCCCGGGCAAGCGTAAGATCTGCCCTCTCCTTTTCCCATTTGGCCCGCTCGGAAGCAAAGCCCTCCTGGTCCTTCTCTATGGCGGCCTCCGCATCGGCGAGCTTGGACTCGGCTATCCGCTTATCTTCCTTGGCCCGATAGACCTCATCAAAGTGCTTTTTGGCTGCTTCCTTGAGGTCAGCCACTTCCTCGGCCAGGCTCACCCGATTCTGGGCGACATTGGCCATCCGAGCAGAGAACTGGGACAAGAAGAGAGTCAATTACAAAATTGTTAAAAGAAAGCAAGGGTCGAATAGGAAAAGCACTTACATCATGCCAGGCGCGAAAAAGCTCGTTTGTCTCGTTCCGACAGTGGGTAATTTCAATGTATTCACGGTCGGCAGGAGTGTAAATGTGCTCGAGGGCCTTGGACCAGCGACCATCCTTCTCCTTCCTCGCCAACCTCGCGAAGGGAACGGGCACCGAAATCGCGCCCCTCGAGCCATCCCCCGGCAACTCCGCAGTTGGAGACAGAGGGGTATATTGTGGACTCCCGATCGGTCGGAAATCAGAGGAATGAAGGGAAAGGTCTCCCCCGTCGGTCTGTTGGGGGGGGCCCTTGGGGCTGATAACTTCAACGGATTTGCTCCGCTTGGCCTTCTCACGATCGGCCTTGGCTTTTTCCCCGCTTGGCTTTCGACCGAGCGACGGCTTTCTGCATGCAGGCTACTTTATCGAAGACCGCTCTTTTCTTTTCTTGGTCTTCGGCTTAGCAGGATCCCCGGGGCAAAGGGAAAACGATCCAACAAAACAACTCCGAGTATAGTCGGTCGGGCTAAAAAGAAGGCAACAGGAAGATAAACAAATTACCTTGGGAGGAGCTGGAACCTTCATGGTTTTCGCCGCAATCTCGGCCTTTAACCGAGCCGCTCTCATAGCCGCCACGTTTAGCTTTTCGGCCATGGTCGGATCAACTTCTTCGATATAGGCTCTGGCGGGTTCGGTAAAACAAATCATAGTGCATAAGTGTTAGCCAAAATAGAATGCAAATATTACTAAACCGACTGCCCCATCTCCTCGACTGATTACCCTTCGGAAAGGTCTGACTCAGACCCATGGCCGAGAGGAAGTATTCGTCAGTGAAGAGCCTACGGTCGGGCAACCATTGGCCAGACACGAACACCTCGCCTCCATTAACTATCCTCGCCTCGGTCTGCATGTAGCAGGCCGCCGCCCCTTCCTCATCGTCAAGCTCTCCCACTCTGAAGTTAAGGGCGACTAAGGGCTCGGTCGAAGGGGGAACCAGGGGAATCCCCCAATCTCCGTCGAAATAGACGAAGGCGAATTCCCTCCGAAACCCTTTACGTGACGTGGGAAGGTTAAGGACGATCCAGTAACCCGGTCGGACTTGGAAACTCCACCGGCCGCCCGTTGTTTGCGGCCATAACCTCGACCCGGCTTATAAAGATGCCACCACAACTTGAGGGTCGGTCGGACTCGCATTAGGTCACAGTACCCGGAAGGCATTAATGCCTCCCCAGGAGTTGGGGGAAATTTGGCAAATCGCCAAATCATATGCGTTCAATAACTCCTTGACGAAGTCGGTCAGCGGAAACCGAAGCTCCATCTCCATTGACTTGTAGTAAATGGCGATGCATCCAGGCGGTGGAGACAGAACTGTATGATGGGCTTCCGGTCGGACCAGATAGTAGGGGTCTTTTATTTGGAACCCGGTCGCCGTCCCCGAAGGTCCTCGGTCAAAGATTTTATTACTCCGGGTTCGGGGAAGAATGTCCCCTGGACCTCCTTTCGGATCCGTGGTCGGGATACTCTAACTCTCGGTCCGAAGTGGACGCTTCTCCTGCTCCCCTCGGCATGGCCACCCGCACTACATCACAAGACAAGTATTTGTCTAAGTAACTTCTTGAGGGGGGATAGGCCAGCGACACTTCCCAAGGATAGGGAATGATACCCTCGGCCTCCTCCTCCACCGAAGACGAAGGGCTCGGGAGAGCAACCGCGTCGGGCACAGCCGAGGGGTCGGGGCAATTTATTATAGCCGACACCAGTGTTATTCCCATCCCCTCACCTCCTCGGATAAGATATAGGGAGGTGAGGTCGGAGGTGTCGACGACTCGGACGAATCTCCCATTATTTATAAACAAGGGAGTCGGCCGAGGCTGTTCAAAGGAAAAGAAAGAAAGAAAACTTAAGAAAAATAAGAAGCGTACCTGGTCGGACGAAGGAGCTGGAGGAAGAACTTTGAAGAGTTGAGAGAATTTGGAGATTTTTGAGAGACAGAAGCGAGGAAATGAGCAAGTAACCCTGAAATTCTCTCCCCTCTCATACCTATATAGGAGTGCCTTGGGGAATGTGCAACGCAAACCCCCCTGCGTCGTTCTAATGGGCTTCCAATAGAGGCCCAATTGGACCCCTTCAATCCATCCCATAAAAGGTTCAGTGAAATCAATGAAAGCATCTTAAGCCCGAGGGATTTGAAGCGTTAAAACTCCTTGGGGCACCCCTCCAGCTCGGCCAATATCAAGGGTCCCAACATCCCCGGTATCCAGAGTTGACATGTGGCATGTCAAGAGGGACACACCCACTCGGACCAGCTTGGGATCATTAGCCCCTCATCCGAGTGGGTCACACCCTGCTCGGCCAACAGGAGCTCCCCTCCTTTGCCGAGTCGCTTCTATACTTGGTCAAATATGGCCAAGTATCAGCTAGCACCCACTCGGACCAGCTTGGGGCTCATTAGCCCCTCATCCGAGTGGCTCAACACCCTATTCGGCCAACAGGAGCTCCCCTCCTTTGCCGAGTCGCTCCTATACTTGGTCAAATATGGCTAAGTATCAGCTAGCACCCACTCGGACCAGCTTGGGGCTCATTAGCCCCCACCCGAGTGGCTCAGCACCCCATTCGGCCAACAGGAGCTCCCCTCCTTTGCCTAGTCGCTTCTATACTTGGTCAAATATGGCCAAGTATCGGCTAGCACCCACTCCGGACCGACTTGGGGCTCATTAGCCCCTCATCTGAGTGGCTCAACACCCTATTCGGCCAACAGGAGCTCCCCTCCTTTGCCGAGTCGCTTCTATACTTGGTCAAAAATGGCCAAGTATCAGCTAGCACCCACTCGGACCAGCTTGGGGCTCATTAGCCCCTCACCCGAGTGGCTCGGCACCCCATTCGGCCAACAGGAGGCTCCCTCCTTTGCCGAGTCGCTTCTATACTTGGTCAAAATGGCCAAGTATCGCCTAAGCACCCACTCGGACCAACTTGGGGCTCATTAGCCCCTCATCCAATCGAAGGGACCGGGGTTCGACTCTTTCCTTCAATAGGGAGTGACCCCGGTCCGACCTCTCCTTTTCCAAACAAGAGGAGACGGGTCGGCACTCTCCCCTCACCGAGGAGTGACCGGTCGGCCACTCCCCCCTTTAGCGGGGAGATGACCGGGGTCGGCACTCTCCCTTCATCGAGGAGTGACCCGGTCGGCCACTCCTCATTTAGCGGGGGATGGCCAGGGTCAAGACTCTCCCTTCACCGAGGAGTGACCGGTCGGCCACTCCTTCTTTCAGCAGGAGGTGACCGGGTCGGCACTCCCCCTTCACCAGGGAGTGACCCGGTCGGCCACTCCTAATTTAGCAGGAGATGACCGGGTCGGCGCTCTCCCTTCGCCAGGGAGTGACCCGGTCGGCCTCTTCCCATTTACCAGGAAGAGACCGGGTCGGCATTCTTCCCTCAACAAGGAATGACCCGGTCGTCCCTCTCCCTGTTTAGTAAGAGGTTACCGGGTCGGCACCTTTCCTTCAACAGGAAGGGAACCCGGTCGGCGTTACCCCTTCTAGCAGGAAATAAGACCGGTCGCCAACCAGTCAGAAATAAGACAGCTGTGTATTCCGCCACAGACAGGCATCCCACCAGTCAGGCTCCCGTGATTCCCCATCTATGGCGTGGGGCTAATTGTTTGGGCTCAATTAATCAGCAGCCCAATGAGGATCCTAAAAGCCTCCTAAAGCATGGGACAGGTGGCGGCAGTGGGTCCCACCTGTAAATTGACCTTATCACCAGTGTTTTGGGAGATCTCTAAGAAGGATGGAATAACCATTGCCTAAAAAGGTAGCATGCCCAAAAGGCCCATCTGAACAATGTTTCCTGTCTGGGAAATCCCCAACACTATAAATACCAACTGCCTCATCAATGAACAGGTATTGAATTCTCACCTAGCAAACCAGAGCATCTCTCTCTAGACTTTATCTCTCTACCTCTATCTCAACTGACTTGAGCGTCGGAGGGGCGATCCCGGAACCACCCCCGGGGTAGTCTAACATCGTTTTTCAGGATTCAGGTGTACGGACATCGGAGCTCAGGCGAACACTCTCGGGGCCCACATCAAATCTCACAACATATTACAATCCTTAATTTCTTAGCAGAAACAGCTAATATGACATTCCTTCATCTATTACTCTCACAGAACTAGTGAATTTCACTTGTGTTTTTGTAAAGCTCATTCATGTTTCACTTTATTTCTTTCCACAAATTTTGATACATGTACCAAATGTACTATGCATGTTTGAGTGAACTGTATAATATAAACTAGTACTTCGTGGGAAGGTTCAAAGGACACTGCAAAGAAAGCTTTTTAAAGCCTAAGAGGAGACCGGCTACTAAAGATTAGGTAACTGATGAGAAAATTATAGAGGGTATTGACCGTAGCATCAGTAAAGAGTATATATGGAGGGTGATAGAAATATATAGGTACATAACTGTTTTCATAGAAAGAAATTAATCATGTTATTGTAATTAATATTTTAATTAAATAATATGTTAATTTTATGTTATATAATCTCTACAGCTACTTTTACCAAACACTTATATTTTAAACAACTACTTTCACAGCTAAAAGCTAGCTACTAGCATACCGCTAACAACTACTCCAACAGCTACTTTTATTGAACAGGCTCAATTTTTTGTATTCTTTAGTATTGTTCTCTCTAATTACTCAATTCAAATACTGTAGTCGAGACGTTTCGGTTTAATCTTTTAGGGAGGGTATCTTAGACTTTTCATATTCACTTAAACGGTTAGTCTCAAGAATCCCCTCGGGAGAATGCATGCATTCAAGGATGACATTAAAGAAGCTTCAACTACGAGGTTCAGATTTTTCTCTCTCTTTTTCTTCGTCTTCTTCATTGTGAGTTGTGACACACTGGTTTTCCTCTCTTCTTCGTCTCTTCTTCTTCTTCTTTGTTCTTAGAGAGATTTCTTATACTTCCTCCGTTCCATAATAAGTGAAACATAGGGATTGGGCACAAGATTTAATAAACATCACTTTCAAAAGCCAAAAAGTCATAAAATACCCTTTTCATTATCAAAAGGAGGAGAGAGAAAAGCAAACCACACAAGTTTTTTATGGGTACTTTTGTCATTTTATCACTTTCTTTTTTCCATTTAAGGTATGTTTCACTTATTTTAAAACGTTCTAAAATAGTAAGTGTTTCACTTATTATGGAACGGAGGAAGTATCTTAAGAAAAAAAGGAAGTGCACTGTGCACCTCATATTCGTAGACAGAACGTGTTTCCAGTTCAATTTCCCCGGTATGATTCTATTTTAAAATCCCCAACAAATTTTCATGTGATAGCATTATTTATTTCGGTTTTTTCACCAAATACCCCTGACAAATAAATTTATTCACCAAATACCCCCACTTTTTTCAAAATTCACCAGATACCCTTGACCTTTAAAAAAATTCACCAGATACCCCTGACCTTTAAAAAAATTACCCAAAATGCCCTTTTGGCTAACGGACGTTAGTGCTCCGTTAAATAATTAACTAATTAACCCTAAAAAACTCTAATTAACCCTAAAAAAATCCTAAGTCGACCCAATTAACCTAAGTCAACCCAACTCTCCCACCCCCAACCCCACCATCCCCTCCACAACCCCACCCCACCACCCCCCTCCCACGCGGCCCCCCTCCCCTCTCCCCCCCAGCAACCGCGCTCCCCTCTCCCACGCAGCCGCAACCCCACCTCCCCATCCCCCCTACCCACAGACGCGCCTCCCCTACCCGCAGACGCGCCTCCCCCTCCCCTGCAGACGCACCTCCCCCCCCCGCCGAGTCCCCGTCGGCATCTTCGAGATGATTCTTCCTCGAAGAAGCATCTTGTAAAGGGTATCCCCATGCCTTTAAGTAGAAGGAACAGGATGCGAAAACCGAATAAATTGCGGTAATTTATGGATCCCAAATAATCTATTCAAAGCGGCAAGTATCACGGGTTCCGCACAATTTTCCAAGTAATCATCTAAAAAAAAAAGTGAACGGATCTCCAAGAACAAGCATGAGGTGGACATTTTCAGCTCAAAATCGGAGGAGATGCTTCTACATTTGCATTCGAAAGTCGCCGCAGGGGTGGGGGTGGTGGGGAAGGGGGAGGTGCGGCCTGCAGGGGAGGGGGAGGCGCGGCTGCGGCTGCGGGGGGGAGGGGAGGGGGGGAGCTGCTGGGTGGGGGAGGGGGGCGGGCTGCGAGGGGGGGGGAAGGAGGGGGCGCGGGCTGCGGGGAGGGGGAGGGGGGGGGGGGTGGGGCTGGGTTGTTGGGGTGGGATCCGGTGGGGGTTGGGGTTGTTGGGGGGTGGTGGGGTTGGGGTTGGGGTTGGGGGTGGGTTAGGGAGGGAGTTAGGTTGACTTAGGGTTAATTAGATTGACTTAGAGCTAATTAGGTTGACTTAGGGATAATTAGGTTGATTTAGGGCAAACTTGTAAATAAAGACTAACGGATGACTAACGTCCGTCAACAAAAGGGCATCTGGTGAATTTTTTTAAAGGTCAGGGGTATCTGGTGAATTTTGAAAAAAGTGGGGGTATTTGGTAAATAAATTTATTTGTCAGGGGTATTTGGTGAAAAAACCGTATTTATTTTTTACTATGTAACGTTGCGATTTGCATTCTTTAATTTGTTGGTGTGACAGGAAATAAAGAAGTCTCCAAGGAGGACACCATTATAGTCTTACAGACAGAGGTTTTACTTCCATCATTACTATTTCAATATTGATATCTTCTTTGTCATTACCTTAGATATTGATACTTTAGATTTTTATTATTATTTTCGTGAGGACCTTGATAAAATTCAATCTATCTTTATAAAACACAAAAACAAAATAACACTTGTATCATCTGGCATTTTCCCGTGAAAGGTAGTCATTAGTCGCTTTGATTTTACTGAACATATGAACAGAAGAAATCGAACTCTCCATATTTATTTGTTTTAAATAGTGTATTCCATATCGGGGGCGAGCGTTAGTTCGATCTATGTTAAGTTTAGTTCAATTTCTGTCCTCCTTCTCATTCATCAATAGCATATATTTATACATCCTAAGTAGAGTCCTACTTCACCACTAAACCTATTCCTAATACATAACCTAAATATAGAGTCCTAACACCCTCCCTCAAGTCGGAACGTGCAAATCACGAACGACTAACTTGGACAATAAAAATTCAAATTGAGTCCTACCAAGTGCTTTTGTAAAAATATCTGCCAACTGAAATTTAGTAGGAACATATGACGGACTCACAAGACCTTCAGTCACTGCATCACGAACAAAATGACAATCAGCCTCAATATGTTTAGTACGTTCATGAAACACCGGATTCTTGGCAATATATAACGCAGATTGACTATCACAATATAATCTCATTCCTGCAGGATGCTGAACTCCAAGATCACCGAGTAGCTGATTAAGCCACTTTAATTCACAAACTATAGCAGCCATAGAACGGTATTCTGCCTCTGCAGACGACCGAGACACTGTAGGCTGCTTCTTAGTCTTCTAGGAAACAGGGGAATATCCCAACAACACAAACCACCCACTCAGGGATTTCCGAGTAATAAGACAACTAGCCCAATCAGAATCACACCACCCTTCATGGCGGAGATCACTATCAGAACGAAATAATATTCCCTGTCCTGGATTTTTCTTCAAGTATCGAACTACTCTCAAAGCTGCCTCCCAATGAACCATTTTAGGAGCCTGCATAAACTGTGAAAAAATGTGAACAGAATGCCAGATCAGGCCTAGTAACAGCAAGATAAATCAACCTTCCCATCAATCTGCGATACTTCTCTGGATCATCAAACAAAGGACCATCAGCCAAAGCGAGCTGATAGTGCTACTCCATAGGAAACTCGACTGGCTTGGCGCCGAGCAAGCCGGCCTCAGAAATAATATCCAAGGCATACTTCCGTTGACTCATAAAAATTCCCTGCGGCCCCCTGGCAATTTCAAGGCCTAGGAAATATTTCAAAGCGCCTAAATCCTTCATTTTAAAACATTTGCCAAGGTAAGATTTGAAGTTCGATAAAGCTTCCCGATCATTCCTACCAATAATCATATCATCCACATAGAATAGAACGTTCGATCGAATATTTTTCCCCGGTCAAAGTGAACAAGGAATAGTCGAATAAGACCGCTTAAACCCATAGGCTTTCAAAGCAGTGGCCAATTTGGCAAACCAACACCTAGGTGCCTGCTTAAAACCATACAACGATTTTTTCATCCTGCACACCAGATTAGTATTTCCTCCTTGAAAACCAGGAGGAATTTTCATATACACTTCTTCCTCCAAATCACCATGTAAAAACGCATTGTGGACATCCATCTGATGAATATCCCATTTTTTCACTGCTGCAATAGCTAGGAAAGTACGAACCGTTGTCTTTTTTGCTACAGGGGCAAAAGTTTCATTATAATCAATTCCTTCCACCTAATGATGACCAAATATAACCAATCTGACCTTCAACCGCTGTAATTTTCCCTTCTCATCATATTTTTCTGTATACACCCACTTACTCCCCAAGGCCTTCTTACCGGGAGGAAGAGGTTGCAATTCCCATGTGCCTTGATCCTCCAAAGCTTTTATCTCAGCTCCCATGGCTTCACGCCACCCTTCATGTTTCATAGCTTCTTTAAATGACTGTGGAGGGTGCCCTGCAGTTATGGCTGCTAGAAATCTGCGATGTTTATCATAAAACTTTTCACAACTAACATACTGTGTAATAGGATAGGGAGTACCTGAGGACGATGCTGAAACGGGTGCCTGAGTCGATGAACTTTTCTTTTTCACTACAGTATGAGTCACATAATCCTGCAACTTTTTATTTGATAATTTGGTGCGTTTTCCTCGCCCCAAATGTGCTGCATCATCCTCCCTACTCCCTCCCTGCGTGCCAACATCCATGGCCACGCTTACAGGGTCCAGTGCACCAACCTTTGGCGCACGTGGCTCGGCCTCCATAGCCGGCGCCACCTCGACGCGTGGCTCGGCCTCCTCAGCCGGCGCCACCTCCACATCATCTCCTGGTCCAAGTCCCCCTTCAACATCAACGGGAACTTCAATAACAGGCACAAGCAATTCCTCATCAAAAAATCCATCCAATCCTGTATGTCCCTCCACAACCAACTCATTCACAAGTTCAAACACAGCAAAAGGAAATTGATTTTCAAGAAACTTCACATCACGGGAAACAAAATATTATTTGGTGTCTAAGTCATATAGTTTTCATCCTTTCTGAGTATAAGAATAACCAACAAAAATACAACGACGACTCCTACTGGCAAACTTATCACCCCCATGATAAATATTATAGGCATAACACAAACAACCAAAAATCCGAATATCTGTCATCTTATGGGGCTTGCCAAACAAACACTCATAGGGGGTTTTATAATCAAGCACTACAGTGGGGGTTCGATTTATTAAATGACAGGCCGCCTGAACACAATCCCCCCAAAACTTCAAAGGTAGATTAGCCTGAAATCGCAATGCACGTGCGACATTTAATATATGACCATGTTTCCGTTCGACCCTTCCATTATGTTGTGGAGTTTTAACACATGAAGTTTCAAAGATTATCCCTTGTTTCACAAAATAGGGGCGTAAACAATTAAACTCAGTGCCATTATCACTCCTAACACGTTTACTTGTCTGATTAAATTGTCTTTCCACCAATGCCACAAAATGCAGAAACATAATTTCAACCTCCAATTTATTATATAATAAATAAGTCCAAACAGTCCGGGAAAAATCATCAACGATTGTTAAAATATATGAAGCACCACAAGCAGACTTAGTTCTATATGGCCCCCATAAATCACAGTGTATTAATTCAAAAATCTTACTAGCTCTACTATCACTCCTTGGAAAACTAGTTCTAGGTCGATGAGCACGGAAACAGACATCACACCCATCTTTATTGCAGCTAGTAATAGTAGAGGGACTCACACAAGGTAAATGTCGCAGAACTTTCTCCGAAGGATGACCCAAACGCTTATGCCATATATTCATCGATGCCATGCCATCAACAACCATTATATTTACCTTTGGAACACCTCGGAAAAAGAAAAGTCCATCTTTTCGTTCACCCGCTCCAATCAACGTCCTCGTTTTGCGATCCTGTAAGACACATAATGTTTTCGTGAATTGGACAATACAATTTGCAGAATCCAACAATTGTGGAATAGAAATCAAGTTACAATCAAGATTAGACACAAATAGAACATTAGTGATTTTCAAGTTTCCAGGAAGAATCACATCTCCCTCATGTGTAGCATCTGTAGTACTTCCATAAGGCAATCCAACTAGACAAACATTAATTTTTCGGGGTGCACACAAGTAAGAAAACGTGCCGGTGACATGATGAGTTGCACCGGTATCCAAAATCCATAAGAAGTTACCATTGAGCCTATTTTTAGGTTGAGGGAGATTTAATAAATCCAACAAATTTTGCCATTGTTCTAGTGTAATCCCCACAAAACCCGCAACATCAGGATCTTGGGGCTGCTGTCCGCCAAATTTCGACCCGTCGGAGGGACATAAACCCCTGACGGCTTTATTAGTTGTACAAAAATTCAATAAAGAAAAATTATGATGCTTCTTAATATGGTTGGACCCCATACTGTCACTTCTCTTCAACCATAAAGTACTTTCTCTCTCCTCTCCAATCTTCTGCAACTTCATCTTTTCGTCTTTTTCTAGTTGAATTCTAATACTCGGTGGTGTTGCCTTCATCATCTCCGGCAACTCCACGTTATATCTCTCCAAATCAACACCCTCAAGTTCATCAGCATGTGAAGTCTGCCGGTTTTCTATCGTTGTTGAGTAACGCGAACTGTGCAGTCTCGAAGTCGAGTGGTTCTGAATCTTCAATGGAATTTGTGATCATCGGTCCGTCAATCATCACCATCCGCTGTTCGCGATGAAGATTTGTGTTGTAATAATTGGGTTTTGGAATTTGGGTTATTGGGTTCATCTTTCTGATTTTTGGTTTTTTTTTTTTTTTTTCTGATTTTCGAAAAAAAAAATCTAGGTTTGAGGTTCTTGGTTCTTTGGCTTAGAGAAAGATCTTGGTTCGGTTTTTCAAAGAACTCGGAAAAAATTGAGCCTTGTTTCGATTTTCAGATTCGAGTTTGGTTCGAATTTTTCAGATTTTTTTTTTTTGGTTGAGATAATTTCAGGTTTTGGCTCTTGATACCATGTTAAGTTTAGTTCAATTTTCGTCCTCCTTCTCATTCATCAATAGCATATATTTATACATCCTAAGTAAAGTCCTACTTCACCACTAAACCTATTCCTAATACATAACCTAAATATAGAGTCCTAACAATCTCGGATATGAGACTTTTTACACATGACATTTTCGTGAATAAATGCTACTAATATTTAATCGTATGAGTTACCTATTAATATAAGTAACGTTTGAGATTTATAGGCAGCAGTCTAGTAAATAAACACTATACAATGCATAAGGTAGAATTGTTAACCAATGTTTTTATTTTCTTTCTCCTTTTCTATTTATTAACTGCTTTATTTTATGGCAATTCATTGTTTTTCTTTACACTAACAGGATTGTAATTTAAATATTTATTTTAAAGATAAGATATAACTAATATTTCACAATATTTTATACTCCTCATCCTACAAGCATTTTAGTTAAAATAGGTAATATAAATTTTTTGAGGGTTGAATATTATCTTAAATTTATACATTTCTTTGAGCAGTTTAAAAGTCGTATACTCCTTTTTGTGTAAGTTCTTTGAAAAAATAAATATTAAATTTAACTATTGAACGAACATATGCAATTGTTGTAGTTCATTTCATATTTGAATAAATGTCATTTTTTTCTTTTACAATTTCAACCGCTACTTTTGTCAAACACTTCTAATTAAAGAACTACTTTAATCGCTAACGGCTCATAGTAGACAGCTAGCAGCTACGACAACAACTAACAACTAACAGCTAACAGCTAACAGCTAACAGCTACAAGAACCGCTAGTTTTGCCAAACATGCCCTAAGTCGTGATTTTCCTTATTTTAATTATTTTAAAAGAAGAGAAATCACAACTTAATATTTAATCTCGACTAGAGATGACGGTAGGTCAAGACCCCACCCAAAAGCTGTTGGACTCGCTTATTTTTAAGTGTCTAGGTCCAAGTTTTTCTGACCCAGTAGGTTTGGGTCGGGTCGGGGCCTAAACCTTATTGGGCCAAGTCTGGATATCGGTCCAATGATGCCAGACCTAGACAAACCGCAAACCCGACTCATGGACCCATTTATAATTTTTTCCAAAAAAAATAAATGTATTGAAATTGCAAAATACAATTTATATGCTCACAACAAGTCTTTATTCTCTAAAAAATGAAATTAATGATGAAATGGAGGAGAATTAGCAAATGAAATTTTTTGATGTTATTGGAGGAGAATTAGCAAATGAATTTTTTTGATGTTATTGTTATATACAGAACTATATGATACTTATGTAGACATCTTTGATATTATGTATTTTTAATAGTCTTGTATACTAAACTATTAAATTAAAATAGGTTTAAATAGTATTTTCTTGAGTTATATTCACTAAGTATTAATAGTCGAGCTTAACCCTAGCATCGTTATATGTAAAAAAAAAAAGTTTGGCAGGAAAACGTATATATTAAAGGATATTGACAATAAGAAAAATATTTAAGAGTTTGAATCTTTTAGACTCAGTGGGTATAGGGCTGGTTTGGGTCTTGTTGGACCCGCCCCATTGTCATCCTAATCCGCACTTAATATTAGTAGCATTTTATTTACGAAAACGTCACATGCAAAATTTGTGCATCTCGAAGAGGAATTGACATTTTTTCTTCGATATCTCTATGACATTTTGATTTTCCCCCTTCAAATGTCAGATTGAATCCAAAGCTACAATGGATGCTGCTAATCGTAGACTTTCCGTTGACGAGTTAAATGTTTTGGCGGACAGAATCAATATGGTAGCAAAGCACTTTGATACATGCGAGCTTGCAATAGCTGAGCACGTAATTTTGCGCGACCCACAGCTTGTAACAATGTTGAATAGTTGTCGAACTGAGCACAATTTGGTTGAATTTATTAAAAGGCGTGCAGTTATAGCTTCCCATACTGTTGGTGCTTTTGCAAATTGCTTGGAGGGTACTTGCACAAAAGGTCATTGTTCAGAGTCCAAATTTGCTAGAAAACGCAAAGGGGAAGAGGTATATCTTTTTAGTAATTCACAATGTTCTTCTACGGAACAAGTTCATGAAAACCTCTTATCATTTTGTACGCAAAGCTAACTTGTTTTTAAATTGGCCTTCCTTGTAGAAGCGTGACGAGTGAGATGTTGCTGGTTCTGCTACCACCAACTACCTGCCGCCGAGTGTCTTCCGAGTTCCGTCGACTGCCTGTCTTTTTACATATTTATTGTTAACCAGTTTTTTTTATAATTATTGCTGTAAGCTTATTTTACCATATCAGACTGGGTTTTGCTAGGACTTTGCTTTAAAACCAAGGTATTATCCTAGGATTTGTTATCTTCATGTTACCGAGTGCCGACATCCTTGGATTTTACGTTAGACTAGTCCTCTTCATTCTGTCAGGATTTATCAGTTGTTCTTGGTTGCTATGAATCTTGTACTTGGTATATGAAAGCATGCATATGTATTGTCGGTTAATTCTTTTCCCAGATAAAATTGATTTATAGAGAAAAAAAAGAGGTTGGCTTGTGTAGGTAGGCTGTTTTATTGTCAGAACTTTCAGCAAGAGGTTGAAGGTCTTAGCAAGATCGGTAAGAAAAAAGGAGACAAAGGAAGGTTAGTTTATTCATGAAGTGTAGAATACTATTGCTCTTTCCCATAAATTGCATGTGACTGCTTGAATTAACCAATAAAAAATCCTAATTTGGTGATGCTTACTCAACTAATTTCATTATTGGATTGTTTGTTTTGATATTTCATTTCTTGTTGTATAAGTAAGGGCCCATTCGGTATTATTGTGGTTTTCTGTTTTTTGGTTTTTTGATTTTCAAAGTCATGTGATATATGTCCTATAATGAATAAAAAATTAGTCAAATTTATTGGGAACATGATGATTTTGAAAACTGACAACTAGGGCCCGTTCGGTATCACTGCCAGTTTTCAGTTTTTGGTTTTTATGATTGTAGAACTATATGATATGAGTTGTATAATAAGGTTAAAATTAGTCATATTGATAGTAAACATGCTAATTTTGAAAACTGACAACAGAAAACTGGAAACTACTTTTTCTGGTTTCCATATTTTTGTTTTTGGTTTTCAAAAAAACTTAAAACTGGAAACAAAAAACGATAACGAACGGGCCCAAATAATCGGTTTTGATTCAGTGGTTTTTCCTAGGGGGAACTAGTTCATTTTTGAAGTTGTATATTTAGACAGTCGTCTCTGTATCTAGTTTAGTAATAGTTGCTGACGTTGGAGAGGTTTCTTGACGAAGCGAAGCGAACCAGTTCCTCTTGAATGCTTGCTTGCACTTTCCTGTGCGTTCAATTGTCTTCTAATGTAGTATTCCGTGAATTACATAAATTGAACAATTCAACTTTGGTTGTTTCATGGAATGTAAAGTTCCAATGGGAATACCCAACCGAACAAGCTCATCTTGACATTATGGGATTGTAACTTGAATTGATGTGGTTTGACTTGTAAACTTCTTAACTCCATAAAATATTTTTTAACAACGATGGCACTCATAAAACTAATCGCATGTGTAGGAAGGCTGTTTAGGGCACATAAAACTAATTGCATTATTTTTGTAAACTATCTATACTGTTTCCTAAACTCTCTCCCTAATAATATTCATTGTAGTTATTCCTACATAATTGTAGCACTCTTTACCGCCTTTCATAACTTGAGCACTAAATGCCATATATCTAATCTATCCAATTCTAAAGTCTGCAGCATTTCTTTTGACACAAATTTACCGGTTACTAAAAGCAAAACACCCATGATACTTAATACCATACAGAATTTGTAATAAATGCTCGGCTCCTCAGCACAAAGAGCTTATAATGTCCACTTATACAGTAGTAAATATTAAGTGCATGATTAACTTGCATATTCAGAAACAGAGATTGAGCGACTGCTAATAAGAACTACAAGGTATGCTGATGTCTTGTGACGCCATGAGAACACTTCTTTCTCCCGCCTTTGCTACACAAGCAGCTTCAGGTTTCTCTAGGAGAAACTTGGATGTCAGATACCCAGCAACAGTCCAAGTTTGAAAAAGCCATGCTTGTTTACCAATAAAACGTCCCTTCTTAGTGTCATAATACTCTAGCCATTTGTCAACTGAAAGCCTTTTCTCAGCCAAAGCAATAGCCTTTTCAGCAAGCTCAGGCCTTTTCATTTTTATGCAAGCTAGTGTGAACTGCAAAATAGGCACAGTTTAGATAATCATCTCATAGCAAATAAGCATCAGTATCCATGATTTCAATGATTGTAGTCTGTAGAGAGGAAAATTCTTCAATGCTTATGAAAAGGCTCTAGGGGTCAAGTGTAGCGACTAGTGATTACTACTACAATCTTCAACAGAAAATTGTGGCTTGATGAAACTATGACATGGAAACCCTTAGTGATTAATGAAAATTTCCTAGAGTCGAATTCAATGGCTCTCACTCTGGCCAAGATTAGCGCTAAAGTCAATTAAAAAGGTTATGTCCTACGCACAGTCACGCATTACTAGTTATACGGCAATGATGACAAGACTGGTGGACATATCAAGTGCAAGTTTAGATTTTAGTTCTGTTATTTGGAAAGATACTTTGGCATGGACTAGTTTCTATAGGTTTCTTCAGCATAATCTGATGAGGTTGCTTGGATCGAAAGAAGCATTGAGGCAATACAGAAGCTGTCATTGTCCTTGCAACTTTTGTTTCTCAAACTATGTGTGTAGTTTGACAGCAAAGAACAATGCATTTTACAAGATGTTTCTCATATCTATCATATGACAGGTGAAGCATGACAATGCTATCAAAGTCAAGGATGCAGGTTCAAATAATCAGAAAGTTAAGAAGTTCCTACTAACAAACTTCCACAGCCTTCTTTTAACATGATGCTCTCATTCTTTAGGTTCACTGGTTGTTGTTAGACTAGTGTGTTAGAGCTAAGATCTATGTCTTTGTATCTAGTTAGTTCGATCTTCTAGATGGGCAGTACTTCCGAGAAAAAAAGGTCCATGGGAGATTTTGCAACTATATTTTGGGTATGTATCTTACTGAATGGCTGACTTGTACTATGTACATGCTTTTGGACTAGAGTGAAACCACTGCAAAAGGAAGTGGAGAAAAGAGGGAAGAGATCAGACATCATTTAAGAGCATATTCGTTGGACTGGAACTAATAGGGAAATTATGCTAAAAACTGATATTAGCAGGGTACTTTAGGCATTATCTTTATTAGTTAGCTTGAGGAATAAGCTAAGTGGTTTCTTAGGGGAAAAAATTCTATATATAGAGATAATAAAAGAGAGATAAGCATGTTGGAAATTGATGATTGTTTTGTTGAGCTTTTAAGAGTGCATTGGGAGAAAACCAAGCCTCTAGAAAGCTTGAATATCTTTACATTTTCTATATTTCCAGTTTATTAAACAAAACCATCTTCTTCTTCCTTATAATCTGCCATAAATGGTGTCTAGGCAAGTTAGAAAAAAAAAATCAAAAGGCACATACCTGCCACAAGAGTGTTGGCCAAGATCCACCATTATGATATGACCATGGGTTGCACGGAAATCAGGAGCATGATCAGGGCTTAAGTTTCAAAATTTAAAGAATTCTATTTTCCTACATAACAACTATGAAAATAGGTATGAGTCCGTCGATGGTGCGCACGAGTGTAGGAATAGGATGGTGCGCACCATCCAAACCGCACCAAAAAACAAACAAAACGCGGAAAACTGGAAACAAAAAATAACCCAATGAACATCTTCAATATTCCACTGAACAGTTAAAAATTTACCACATGGGAACCTTTTTGAATCAACAATATGTTAATGCAGTGAACATCTGTTCATCTCCAATGAACATATAAGTAATGACAACATAAATATTTATCACAATGAACATATAAGTAATTTGAAAAAAAAAATTAAGACTTGGATGAACAAACTAACATTTGAATCAACAATATGTTAATGAAGTGAGAAATGAACAATAGTAAATCCCACAAATGTTTATTCCAAAATTGCAAATGTCCATTGAAAATTAGCGTGTGTTCATTAGACTACAATGTCCATTGGAATAATCTTGATGTTTATTGGTTTACATGAACAATAGTAAATCCCACAAATGTTTATTCCAAAATTGCAAATGTCCATTGAAAATTAGCGTGTGTTCATTAGACTACAATGTCCATTGGAATAATCTTGATGTTTATTGGTTTACAACGCACATGGGGTGAAATTTTTGAGGAAAGAGAAATTGAGGTGGGTTCCACAAATGTTCATTGGAAAACTGCAGATGTTCATTGCATACCGTTTAAACGCTGCGTTTTGAAGCGTGCGCACATGAAACACCATACTTCCGTGCGTACCTTCGAATTTTCGATGGAAATAGCAGTATATTAGACTTTACGTGTTCTTTGGATCACAGCCAGTGATAATACGCCATTCCTCAGATTCCAAAGCAGGGTAACAAATTTTAAGAGGCATATCCGCTATAAGGTCATCCTATTTAGCTTCAATCAAGTTAAGTATACTTTTATTTTGCCGGGGAGTCCCCAAAGAGGAAATAATAGACCAAAGATTTCCAAGTGTAAAAAAATCTGAAATCCATGTGAGCAGGTTGCAGATTACCAATCAAATAACCACCATGCTCAGGGATCCAGTCACCCAACCATGAAGGTATCTGTTCTGGATAGATATTAAACTTGTTGATACCTGATGGCATCAGTAGAATATACCTCTGTATTGTAACGGTATATTTCATTGAGCTTCTTGATGTCAACCCAGTAGTGCTCCCTAATATGAAAAGACAGTGCACTTAACCGATTGTTAATTGTGCCGCCAAACTTTTGGTTCCATCATTGACAGCTAGCATCTCATGTGAGCACCGTAAAGCTGAGTAGAATAAGGCCTGCAAGAACAAGGGCAGTCACAACCCAGACATATATTAAGTAAGTGTCCGTTTTCTGTAACACATGCCACACGGAAAGGAAACCGTGCGGCTGCGCGCGTCACAAGCCATCCCCATCTCCTTCGTTCCTCCTTCCTCCCTCATCCCTCCTCCCTCCTCCTTCCTCCTTCCTCCTTCCTCCTTCCTCAAATCTTCGACTTCTACTTTAGGTTGTATAAATATATTCTGATGATGAATGAGAAAGGTGACGGAAATTGACCCTAATTTATCATGGTATCAAGAGCCAAAACCTGAAAATTCTCTCTACCAAAATCTGAAAAAAAAAAAAACGAACCACGAAATCTGAAACCAAGGCTCGATTTTTTTCGAGTTCTTCAAATCTGCAAAAACGAAACCGAAATTTTGCATCATGAAACCCAGGCTCGATTTTTTCGAGTTCTTCTTTGAATCCACCGAACCTAAAATCTAACACCTAGATTTTTTTTTCGAAAATCAGGGAAGAAAAAAAAAAAAAAACCCACACAACCCGCAAATCTGAACCCAGCAAACTGCATTCCAAACCCCAATTTTTTTTTTCACCACAAATCTTCTTCGCAGCAAGAGGATGGTGATGATTGATGGCCCGATGCTAACAACATTCATTGCAAATTCAGAACCAATCAACCAAAATCGTAAAACTGCAGCGTCCATGGTGCTTGATCAAGAAGACTCACATGATGATGAATTTACGGCCGTTGATTTGGCGAAATATAACGTGGAGATGATGAAGGCAGTAGCACAGAGTGTTAGAATTAAAAAGGAAAAGGAAGAAGAAAGGAGGATGAAGATGTTGCAGAAGATTGCAGAGGAGAGAGAAAGTACTATAAGGTTGAAGAAAAGTGACGATAAGAGCATGTACAATGGTTGGGTTGGTCTTTGTTAGTCTTTAAGTTTTTGTCATTCTCTCTCCTTCCCTCCTTCTTACACCTCACATCCCACTAAACTCCCACCAACTCATCTTTTTTTTCTCACAATGGTTTGGTTGGTCTTACTTGGTTTTTCTATTTCTCTCTCCTACTTTTACCATACCCTACAATATATACTCTCTCTCCTACCCAATGTTTATTTTTATATGAAATAAATGATTTAAATTAATAAAAGCTAATTAGATTACGTTAAATTAAATTACGTTAAAAGCTAATTAGCTAACGTTAAATTAAATTAGCTTTAACTTGAGATTATAGTAACTACGTATTAATTAGCTTACGTTATTTAAATTATGTTAACTTGACATTATAAATTAAAAACAACGAACAATTACTGTTATTATATATTGGCTTAGTATAAGTAATATTAGGCAGGAGAGAATAATTAGAAAAAAATAGGTTGGGTAGAAGTGTGGTAAAATATATGAAATTTGGGCTCAATTTATAGATAAAAATATTTTATAGCCGTTATTGTAATTATTTTTTTTAAATTATAACCTATTTTTTTTATTAACGTTAAAATTAATTAACGTTAATAAATTACCGTTGAAATATCTTGAACAAGTGGAAGAGTGGAAGAGTGTTGCAGCGAGAACAAAACCACACGTGGACCGCTACCACTTGCTGGTCAGTGGGCTTCTGACGCCCGTCAGGGCCACTGACAGCAAATGCAGCTTTGGGCCCAGCATTTGTGTTGAGTGCAGCGTTTCAGCTCTATCTTCCGTCTTTCTTTCGACCTTTTCCTCAATGCTCTGCGTTTCATTTGGGCCCAGCACTATTTTTTCACCAGTTTCTTTGCCACGTGTTTCATTGCCATTCGTCTTGTGCACTCCATCCTAGGTGCATATGGTCTGGAAATCCAGACCAACCAACCCAAAGGGCCAAGTGCCCCAATAACAAAACTAAGTAAAGCTAGATTTACTATTTGCTAGACCAACTAAAAACTAGCCCATTGTACATGCTCTAATGTGGCATCCACACATATTAAGAAGCATAATAGTTTTGCTTTCTTGAATATTTGTACAATTCATAAAGCCACGGGTCTATGTGGTTATAAGGGGTCGACTTCTCGGGGACATCAACCCCAAGATCCTGATGTCGCGGGTCTTGTGGGGATTACACCTGAACAATGGCAACCTTTGTTGGATTTATTAAATCCCCCCCAATCAATAAATAGGCTCACTAGTGAATTTTTATGGATTTTGGATACTGGTGCAACTCATCATGTCACTGACACGTTTTTTTACTTGTGTGCGCCCCGAAGAATTAATGGTTGTCTAGTTGGATTGCCCGATGGAAGTACTACAGATGCTACACACGACGGAGATGTGATTCTTCCTGGAAACTTGAAAATTACTAATGTTCTATTTGTGCCTAATCTTGATTGTAACTTGATTTCTATTCCACAATTGTTGGATTCTGCAAATTGTATCGTCCAATTCACTAAAACATTGTGTGTCTTACAGGATCGCAGAACGAGGACGTTGATTGGAGCAGGTGAACGAAAAGATGGACTTTTCTTTTTCGGGGGTGTTCCAAAGGTAAATATAATGGTTGTTGATGGCATGGCATCGATGGATATATGGCATAAGCCTTTGGGTCATCCTTCGGAGAAAGTTCTGCGACATTTACCTTGTGTGAGTCCCTCTACTATTACTAGTTGCAATAAAGATGGGTGTGATGTTTGTTTCCGTGCCCATCAACCTAGAACTAGTTTTCCAGGGAGTGATAGTAGAGCTAGTAGGATTTTTTAATTAATGCACTGTGATTTATGGGGGCCATATAGAACAAAGTCTGCCTGTGGTGCTTCATATTTTTTAACAATAGTTGATGATTTTTCCCGAATTGTTTGGACTTATTTATTATATAATAAATTGGAGGTTGAAATTATGTTTTTGCATTTTGTGGCCTTGGTGGAACGACAATTTAATCAGACAATTAAACGTGTTAGGAGTGATAATGGCACTGAGTTTAATAGTTTACGCCCCTATTTTGTGAAACAAAGGATAATCTTTGAAACTTTATGTGTTAAAACCCCACAACATAATGGAAGGGTTGAACGGAAACATGGACATATATTAAATGTCGCACGTGCATTGCGATTTCAGGCTAATCTACCTTTGAAGTTTTGGGGGGACTGTGTTCAAGCGGCCTGTCATTTAATAAATCGAACTCCGATCCCACTGTAGTGCTTGATTATAAAACCCCCTATGAGTATTTGTTTGGCAAGCCCCCTAAGATGACAGATATTCGGATTTTTGGTTGTTTGTGTTATGCCTATAATATTTATCATGGGGGCGATAAGTTTGCCAGTAGGAGTCGTCGTTGTGTTTTTGTTGGTTATTCTTATACTTAGAAAGGATGGAAACTATATGACTTAGACACCAAACAATATTTTGTTTCCCGTGATGTGAAGTTTCTTGAACATAAATTTCCTTTTGCCGTGTCTGAACCTATGAATGAGTTGGTTGTTGGGGGACAGGCAGGAGTGGATGAATTTTGTGATGAGGAGATGCATATGCCTGTTGTTGAAGTTCCCGTTGATGTTGAAGGGGGACTTGGGGCAGACGGGGGTGTGGATGTGGCGCCGGCTGGAGTGGCCGAGCCACGCGTCGAGGTCGCGGAGCCTCGCGTGTTAGGTGATGGCGCGTCGGGCCCTGCTGGCGTGGCCATGGAGGTCGGTGTTCAGGGAGGGAGTAGGGAGGATGATGGAGACAATTTGGGACGAGGGAGACGAACCAAAATCCCAAATAAAAAGTTGCAGAATTATGTGACTCATACCGTAGTGAAAAAGAAAAGTTCATCAACTCAGGCACCTGTTTCAGCATCGTCCTCATGTACTCCCTATCCTATTACACATTATGTTAGTTGTGAAAAGTTTTCTGATAAACATCGCAGATTTCTAGCAGTTATAACTGCAGGGCACCCCCCAAAGTCATTTAAAGAAGCTATGAAACATGAAGGGTGGCGTGAAGCCATGGGAGCAGAGATAAAAGCTCTGGAGGATTAAGGCATATGGGAATTGCAACCTCTTCCTCCCGGTAAGAAGGTCTTGGGGAGTAAGTGGGTGTATACAGAAAAATATGATGAGTAGGGAAAATTACAGCGGTTGAAGGCCAGATTGGTTATATTTGGTCATCATCAGGTGGAAAGAATTGATTATAATGAAACTTTTGCCCCTGTAGTAAAAATGACAACGGTTCGTACTTTCCTAGCTATTGCAGCTGTGAAAAAATGGGATATTCATCAGATGGATGTCCATAATGCATTTTTACATGGTGATTTGGAGGAAGAAGTGTATATGAAAATTCCTCCTGGGTTTCAGGGACGAAATACTAATCTGGTGTGCAGGATGAAAAAATCGTTATATGGTTTGAAACAGGCACCTAGGTGTTGGTTTGCAAAATTGGCCACTGCTTTGAAAGCCTATGGGTTTAAGCAGTCTTATTCTGACTATTCCTTGTTCACTTTGACCAGGAAAAATATCCAGCTGAACGTTCTTATATATGTGGATGATATGATTATTGCAGGGAATGATCAGGAAGCTTTACTGAACTTCAAATCTTACCTTGGAAAATGTTTTAAAATGAAGAATTTAGGTGCTTTGAAATATTTCCTAGGCCTTGAAATTGCCAGGGGGCCGCAGGGAATTTTTATGAGTCGACGAAAAATATCGCTTTGGCTCCTGATCATATCTGAGGCCGGCTTATTGGGTGTCAAGCCAGCTGAGTTTCCTATGGAACAACACCATCAGCTCGATTTGGCTGATGGTCCTTTGTTTGATGATGCAGAGAAATATCGCAGATTGATGGGCCGGTTGAATTACCTTGCTGTTACTAGACCTGATCTGGCATATCCTGTTCATATTTTGTCACAGTTTATGCAGACTCCTAAAGTTGTTCATTGGGAGGCCGCTCTGAGAGTGGTTAGATATTTGATTAAAAATCCTGGACAGGGAATATTATTTCGTTCTGATAGTGATCTCCACCTTGAAGGGTGGTGTGATTCTGATTGGGCTAGTTGTCCTATTACTCGGAGATCCCTGAGTGGGTGGTTTGTATTATTGGGATATTCTCATGTTTCCTGGAAGACTAAGAAGCCGCCTACAGTGTCTCGATCGTCTGCAGAGGTAGAATATCGTTCTATGGCTGCTATAGTTTGTGAATTAAAGTGGTTAAAGCAGCTACTAGGTGATCTTGGAGTTCAGCATCCTGCAGGGATGAGATTATATTGTGATAGTCAATCTACGTTATACATTGCCAAGAATCCGGTGTTTCATGAACGCACTAAACATATTGAGGCTGATTGTCATTGTGTTCGTGATGCTGTGACTGAAGGATTAGTGAGTCCGTCATATGTTCCTACTAAGTTTCAGTTGGTAGATATTTTTACTAAAGCACTTGGTAGGACTCAATTTGAATTTTTGTTGTCCAAGTTGGGCTTTCGCAATTTGCATGCTCCAACTTGAGGGAGGGTGTTAGGACTCTCTATATATATGATATGTATTAGGAATAATGAAGTAAGACTCTCTACTTTAGGTTGTATAAATATATTCTGATGATGAATGAGAAAGGTAACGGAAATTGACCCTAATTTAACACAAACTCAACCTTTGACGTCATCTGCGTCAACAACGACATCATCCATGGCGGCGATGCAATCGCAATCACAGTCGCTCTCCATTGATTTTGGAAATTCGCCGTCGATTGGTGTCGGAAACTTGCCGGAGGATGAGTTTTCGGCGGAAGTTAATGCAAGGATAGCGAGTTCTCTCTCTCCATTTTCTATTTTCTTTCTCCTCAGCTTCTGTGGAAGTTTCTAAGGGAATCGCAGAGTTTCCCCAATATAACTCCATCTCGCGAACTCGGACCATCACAAAGACTTGCCAATAGAACCCAACAAATTGAACAGTCAGCCATTTCTTCATAAAACAAGGCACACAATATTACATCATCCTCCTACACCAAACTCATTGAACTCTAGTTTGATCCTTCCAATCATGCTGTTAAGTGAATTGATATATGACATGTTGCTTTGTAGTTTGAACCTCATAATTTGGTAGTTTGAATCGAAGCGAGTGAAATATTGATAGTGCAGATTAAGAAATGGTTTTATTCCAGCTATACTTGGAGTGTATTGGTTATATAGCTGATTATATTCAAATTAGGACATGATGTTTAGAATATAATTACAAAAAGTAACCCCTATTTACTGTAGAAGTAACCCCTTATAATTACAAAACTAACCCCTTATAATTACAAAAAATAACCCCTATTTACTGTAGATGTAACGTTTTATAATTAAAAAGTAACCCCTAATTTCAGTAAACGTAACCCCTTATAATTACAAAAGTAACCCCTACTTTTAGTAGAAGTAACTCCTTAACATTACAAAAAGTAACCCCTAGTTATAGTAAAAGTAACCCCTAGTTATAGTAAAAGTAACCCCCTTACAGTTACAAAAAGTAACTTACACTTTCAGTAAAAGTAACCCCTAGTTATCGTAAAAGTAACCCCTAGTTATAGTAAAAGTAACCCCCTTACAGTTACAAAAAGTAACCCATACTTCCAGTAAAAGTAACTCCTTAGCATTATAAAAAGTAATCCCTAGTATCAGTAAGGTAACCCTTTAGCATTCGATAAAGTAATCCCTAATTCACTAAAAGTAACACCTTAGCATTGAAAAGCAACGCGTTTTACTTTTTATGAATAAATGAGATTACTTTAAATGTATAATGGGGTTACTTTTTATGAACTAAGGGGTTACTTGTACCTTTATTATGATTACGTTTTATAAACATTTCAAGCTATTATATAATAATTAGAGTTACTTTTGTGAACATATGCGGTTACTCGAACAAATAAATAAGGTTACTCAAACATTTAATTAGGGTTACTTTTATTAACTAATGAGGTTACTTTTATAATATAATGGGTCATTTGAAAAATATATGAGGGTTACTTGTAGAATAAATGGGTTACTCGTATGATAAAATAAGGGTACAAATAATAATCGCTACTTATTATGATGTAATGGGTTCCTCGTATTATAAAATAAGGTTACAAATAATAAGGGTTACACGTACGTTCAGATAGGGTTATCTGAAAACGGATTCACACTTGGGCTTTTTTTAAAGGAGACGCGAGCATCATTATAAGGCCTAGCTTGGGCTTTTTATTAGCTGGCCACGTCCTTGTTTATCAACGTGGTAATGGTAAAATTCTAGAGGAAATGAGAGGAGAGAGAAAATAGGAAAAAATGGGGGAAATAAGAGGAGAGAGAAAATGAGGCAAAAAAATATAAAAAAAATGGGAGAGAAATCAAAGAGAAAAAAAAAAGAAAAAAAGAAGAAATAAAGAGTTTGTTTTCTTAATAAAAAAAAAAAGAAAAAAGAAAGAGAGAAAGGGCGCGCACGGCCACACCATTAGTTGAAGGTGTGGCCCGCCTCTTTTAAAAGTTTGTGTTATTCCATGTAGTCTCATCAGAACAATGTAATTCAATCACTGAACTCAAACAAGTATCTATCACAGCACTAAACCAGATCTAATTGCATCTCATGCAGCTGAGTAAAGGTGGGCATGGGCCAGGGCCGGCACGCGGGCCGGCCGCCCGGCCAGACGATTTGGGCGCGGCCCTGGCCCGAGCCCGGCTCGAGGCTCGGCCGCCCGTGGGCCGTGGGCTGCTCACGGTAAAGAAATTTTATTTCAATCCCGCACCTAAGCACGAGCCCGCCTATATGTCCCGTGGGTCGGCCGCGAGCCGAACTTCCCATTTCTTTGTTTTTTAGCCTAAAACTACCAAGAATCCAAAAAAAAACAACATAAAACAAGGGCCAGGCACGCAGGAGGCACGGACCCGGCCCGCGGGCCTGGGCCGGGCCGTGGACAAAATCTGGAAATTTCAGGCCTGGTACGGCACGACCCGCCACTCATGGGCTCGGACCCGACCCGACCAGCCATTTACTTAAGCCCGCGGGCCGAGCCCGTGAACAGGCCCGACCCATGCCCAGGTCTACAGCTGAGGTAGTAAAAATACATATAAATTACTCTATAGGAGTAATCCACAATTATAAATTTTAGTCACTTTCACATTAATGTATTAGGATACCATCATGGTCTCCTCTGACTTGATCTACGAGAGAGGAGAGAACCTTTTAAGATAATCCTTCTCCTCCAAAAGAACATAATACTACTGTGATCAGTAAACCGTTATATTATCTCCAAAAGAATATGTTTCAAATAATTAGTTAACCTTATTAAGATTATATTTAAAAAAACATGTTCTTAAAGATTAGAAACACTGTGATATTCAGATTAGACAAAGCAACAAAATGTCTAAATTCAACTGGAAGCAGATCACATTGTATTAATATGTATACATCGTGTCAAAAGCGTCATTGACAATAGCTAAGAAAGTTGGCTGAATCGGAAAAAATGTCTCATATTAATATAAGTTTTGAAAGTTGAGATCCTTGACAATAGCTTATATTGCATCAAATTGTATTGAGTTAATCCAAAAAATCTATGATTAAGATAATTAGACAACCGATTTACTAGTTAGATTTTTCTACCTTGGGGGACGGTGCGCATCGCGCGCCGGCCAACAACTAGTATATAAAACAACTTATGTATAATTTCAAGCACAAAAAAAGTAAATTTACTTCATAGATGATATATTGACTATCAAAAACACATATCCATCTATACCTTGGAACTGTGAAGACATAAGTTGTTAGGCTTCGTATTTTACTTCATCACCAATACTTGTGCACTCATTCAGTTGCCAACAAGAAATTGTTATGCCTTCCTCCTTGACAAAATATTAAAAACATTCAAGGATTGGTGATTATAGTGAATAAGAGCAGATTAACAAGAGCATATATGGGATAAAGAGACAGATGATATCCTAGTTTTTGGTGCTTCTTGTCAGTACTGCAGCTAACTGTATCATCTTCCTCCTAGGCCCTCACATTCGCAGGAAGCTCCACGTATGGTAAAGCGTGGTTGCCAAGAACTGTATCACTGTTGTGGTGGAGGGTTGTAATGCTAGCTTTCCACTGAAGAGTAGCAGTGGATGTTCTTCAATATGTAGCAATCATAGTACTGCAAACAACATGGACAACTGCCAATTTCTCCTGTCCATCGTTACCAGTTCTTTAGAGAGAGATTTTCTTCATGAGTTGGTTTACATCAACCCAGCGAACGTATCCAATTGTCAGACTTGCAATGTGGCCTGTGGGCTTATATTAGCGCAGTGCCGCAGAGAACAATCCTTGAACTAGTCGCAACTCGCAAGACAAGAATGTTAAGTCATCAGTCATGACATGTTTGTCAAGTGTTTTTAATTGATTTTCAGATTTGTTAATATGATTTGATTATTAACATATTCTATTATTATTATTAGATAAAAGTATAAAATTTGATATATTAAATTATATATTGAACACTTATATGTGATTATTTATGGGAAATTTTCATTGGTAACCAAAGTTTTTTTTAATAATATACGGTAATTTTTTTAATTGTACCATTTTCTACTTTGAAGTGTTTTCTTTTAGTTGCACCATTTCTATTTTTGGTAAAGCTTTTGGGTCTACTTTCTATGTTTACTCTCTTTAGAGCTGATCAACTCCAGCCCGGCCCGATTTTTAGGCAGGTTTTTTGGCCCGCGGTTTTTTTTTTTTGGACGGGCTTTGGGCAAGCCAAAAAAGACTTTTTGGTCTAATTTTTTGCCCGGCCCGATTTTGGCCCGAAAAGCCCGATCGACCCGGCCCAAAATAACGGGCTTTGGGCACAAATTTTTGGCCCGGATTGGGCCCGACCAATGGGCAAATTTTTTTAGGCACGGCCCGGCCCATGATCACCTCTACTCTCATTTTACCTATCCTTCAACGCAATTAATTACCAAATAGGTCAGCAAATGGTCTAATTTTCTTCTTACTCCTCTTTTCTTAAAACTTGTGCAAAAACCAAATTGTGCAACTAAGACAACAGAAGTAGAGAATAACCTTGTAATTTTACATAATTAACGGCCATGACATTTTTGAAGGAACTAATAGCGAGAGTGATATAAAGAATTTGTAATAAATGCTCGGTTCCTCAGCACAAACAGCTTATAATGTCAACTTATACAGTAGTAAATTATAACAAGTGCATGACATGTTCAGAAACAGAGATTCAGCGAGATAACAAGAACTACGGGGTATGCTGACGTCTTGTGACACCACGAGAGCACTTCTTTCTGCCGCCTTTGCTAAGTGAACAAACACATATCTCAAGAAGCTCATAGTCCTCGTCAAAGATCAGGGCAGAAGCAGCATCTGGTTTCTCTAAGAGCAACTTCGATGTCAGATACCCAGCAACAGTCCAAGTTTGAAAAAGCCGTGCTTGTTTACCAATAAAACGTCCCTTCTTAGTGTCATAATACTCTGGCCATTTGTCTACTGAAAGCCTTTTCTCAGCCAAAGCAATAGCCTTTTCAGCAAGCTCAGGCCTTTTCATCTTTATGCAAGCTAGTGTGAACTGCAAAACAGGCACAGTTTAGATAATCATCTCATAGCAAATAAGCATCAGTATCCATGATTTCAATGATTGTAGAGAGGAAAATTCTTCAATGCTTATGAGAAGGCTCAAGGGGTCAAGTGTAGCGACTAGTGAGTACTACTACAATCTTCAATAGAAAATTGTGGCCTGTTGAAACTATGCCATGGAAAGCCTTAGTGATTAATGAAAATTTCCTAGAAGTCATATTCTATTTATGGCTCTCACTCTGGCCAAGATTAGGATTTAGCGCTAAAGTCAATTACAAAGTTTACAAAGTTTCAAGGGGTCAAGTGTAGTGAGTAGTGACTAGTGAGTACTACTACAATCTTCAATAGAAAATTGTGGCCTGCTGAAACTATGCCATGGAAAGCCTTAGTGATTAATGAAAATTTCCTAGAAGTCATATTCTATTTATGGCTCTCACTCTGGCCAAGATTAGGATTTAGCGCTAAAGTCAATTACAAAGTTTCCTTCCTACGCACAGCACGCATTACTAGTTATATGGCAATAATGACAACACTGGTGGGCATATCAAGTGCATGTTTAGATTTTAGTTCTGTTATTTGGGAAGATACTTTGCATGGACTGGTTTCTATACGTTTCTTCAGCATAATCTGATGAGGTTGCTTGGATTGAAAGAAGCATTGAGGGCAATACAGAAGCTGTCATCGTCCTTACAACTTTTGTTTTTGAAACTATTTGTGTAGTTCGACAGCAAAGAGCAATGCATTTTAGAGAACGTTTCTCATATCTATCATATGACAGGTGAAATATGACAATGCTATCAAAGTCTGGCTGCAGGTTCAAATAATCAGAAACCTAAGAAGTTCCTACTAATAAACTTCCACAGCCTTCTTTTAACATGATGCTCTAATTCTTTAGGTTCACTGGTTGTTGTTAGATTAGTGTGTTAGAGGCTTAGAGCTAAGAACTATATCTTTGTATTTAGTTAGTTTTTCTAGATGAGCAGTATTTTTGAGAAGATACGTCCATGGGAGATTTTGCAACTATATTTTGGGTATTTATCTTACTGAATGGCTGACTTGTACTATTTACATGCTTTTGGACTAGAGTTAAACTACTGCAAAAGGAAGAGGAAAAGAGGGAAGAGATCAGACATCATTTAAGAGCAAAAGAAAAGGAACCTTAGAACGAAGTATATAGATATATTCGTTTGACTAGAACTCATAGGGAAATATGCTAAAAACTGATATTTGCAGAGTACTTTACGCATTATCTTATTAGTTTGCTTGAGGAATAAGCTAGGTGTTTGTTAGGGGAATAATTCTATATATAGAGATAATAAGAGAGAAATAGAGATAAGCATGTTGAAAATTGATGATTGTTTTGTTGAGCTTTTAAGAGTTCATTAGGAGAAAATCAAGCCTCTCGAAAGCTTGAATATCTTTACATTTTCTATATTTCCAGTTTATTAATGAAAACCATCTTCTTCTTCCTTATAATATGCCATTAATGGTGTCTAAGCAAGTTAGTCACCCAAACCCAGGTTCGGGCCCCCTTCGAGAAAAAAAAAACAAAATCAAAAGACACATACCTGCCACAAGAGTGTTGGCCAAGATCCACCATTATGATATGACCATGGGCTGCATGGAAATCAGGAGCATGATCAGGGCTTAAATTACAAAATTTAAAGAATTCTATTTTCTTACATCATAAACAACTATAAAAATAGCAGTTTATTGGACTTTACGTGTTCTTTGGATCACAGCCAGTGATAATGCGCCATTCCTCAGATTCTAAAGCAGGGTAACAAATTTTAAGAGGCATATCCGTTACAAGGTCCTCCCATTTAGCTTCAATCAAGTTGAGTATACTTTTATTTTCCTGGGGAGTCCCCAAAGAGGAAATAATAGACCAAAGATTTCCAAGTGTAAAAAATCTGAAATCCATGTGAGCAGGTTGCAGATTACCAATCAAATAACCACCATGCTCAGGGATCCAGTCACCCAACCATGAAGGTATCTGTTCTGGATAGATATTAAACTTGTTGATGGCATCAGTAGAATATTCCTCTGTATTGTAACGGTATATTTCATTGAGCTTCTTGATGTCAACCCAGTAGTGCTCCCTAATATGAAAAGACAGTGCACTTAACCGATTGTTAATTGTTGCCACCAAACTTTTGGTTCCATCATTGACAGCTAGCATCTCACGTGAGCACCGTAAAGCTGAGTAGAATAAGGCCTGCAAAGAACAAGGGCAGTCACAACCCAGACATATATTAAGTAAACACATCGTTGTTTTATTCCATGTAGTCTCATCAGAACAATGTAATTCATTCGCTGAACTCTAACAAGTATCTATCACAACACTAAATAATTTTTGAATACAAGCCATATCTAAGTTGCATCTCATGCAGCTGAGGTAGTAAAAATATATATTAATTACTATATAGGAGTAATCCACAATTATAAATTTTAGTTACTTTCACATTAATGTATTAGGATACCATCATGGTCTCCTCTGACTTGATCTACGAGAGAGGAGAGAACCTTTTAAGATAATCCTTCTCTTCCAAAAGAACATAATACTACTGTGATCAGTAAACCTTTATATGATCTCCAAAAGAACATGTTTCAATTAATTAGTTGAACTTATGTTAAAGATTATTTAAAAAAAAATGTTTCTTAAAGATTAGAAACACTGTGATATTCAGATTAGACAAAGCAACAAAATGTCTAAATTCAACTGGAAGCAGATCAAAATATTATAGGCTCACATGATTCAGCCGTCAACACTAGAACATATATGTACTGACCAAGAAGTCACATAAAAATGGTTAGAACCACTGGAAGCTAAGACGGGTAAAGTTAAAATAGACTGGGCAATGGATAACATGAGGAATAGGTGACATTGCCATTACATATTTGCACACTAACAAATATGAATGAACCAAATGATGCAGCATGAGGTGCCGGAAGTGAGGTATAATACAAGAAAACTTACTTGAATTTCAAGAGGATGACCATGTATGCCCATGCGCCGATCAATCATGCAAGATCCATCAGTGACTAATAGTGTAGGGAACATATCAAACCCATTAGTTAAGCACAGGTTAAGAATCAGTCTTATCCCAGTCTGGACATCCACCCTTTCTTGTAGTGAATAATCGCCTGTAATCTTTCCATATGCTCTCAACAAAATAATCCACCACAATCCTGGACATCAAATAGCCTATCAAGTGCTGCTAAAGTGCATTAATACATTCTACATGACATGAAATAGGCATCATATTTACCAGAATCAACAGGGGCCACACGTCCAATGGCTGATTCACCAAAATCTGGGTCCAGAACTTCTTCAAAGGCTCCTTCTTTTCCATCAAGAGGTACAGGTCTAACTTTGAAACTTGCTGGCATTAATCCTTGTCCAGGACTATAGCAATCAACAGTTTTCTCCCCAGCTCTATGGATCAGGAAAAGATTCTTAGATCAAGGCTTTGAGAAATGATTCTGCTATAGTAATACTTCACATACATTTAAATTACAACTAAGACAAAACTTTAATCCATTTGTCCAACAATAGTAGTCACTCTTAAAATTTTGGGATTATTGAAAAAAAAAGGTAACCTTTCCTAAAATGATAAAAAGTTAAAGCCAAGACACTACCAAAAGTGCCGGAATTCTATGCTTCATTTCCTGATTATATATAACCAATATCCATGTTCTGCGCATTCCATCAAAATAAGCTTATAAGGCGGGGCCGGACCTAGGAGCTCAAATCTAATTTCCCCAAGATATTTCTCTGCATACCCCGTACCCATTGTCTATATGAGTGGCTGATGCACTCTTGGTACTAATTTCCTATGATATCTGATTAGGCCTTTGTACAAGGATTACTTCAACTTTCTTCTTCCTCTTTACTAATCTCTACCCCCTTCCCCTTTTTCTCTCTCTGTTACCAGGTGAAGTAAGCACAAATTAAGTACTTGAAGAAATCTCGGTCAAGCGAATAAGTTCTTATTATTAAGAAGTTGGAGAAAATAAAACCATTATTTCTAGGCAGGAGGATTAATATGTACGATGGAGTAGCACCCAAGTCATCCAAAAACAAGGACCAATTAGGTTACTGAAACTAAGATAAACAACACTCTCAACGAGAACCAAACATACTCAGGGAGTAATGAGTATAGAGTAGGAATTAATCTAATAAAATAATACTACAACAACAACATCAGTTTTGATAAAATACCATACATTAATTAAAATGTCAACAAATTCATTCAAAAAAATTTCCAAATATTTATACTATTATCTTATGCCAGACTACAATTAATTTCGTTGAACTTGGCATTTAGGCAAATGATTTTTCCTAGCAGATAAGTCACTAAACATGGGAGCACATCATGTTCTATATTTCTATATTTCATCAGAAGAAATGAATGAATTTGTTGACATTTTAATTAATGTATGGGAGTACTTGTCCTCCAAGAAAAAACATCAACAGTGTATAGAGGTTATAAACTGACATCGATACATACTAAAAGCTGCGTACATCACAGTATATAACCTCTACTTCTATATTTCCTCTACTGCTTGGGTGTGAATGGCATGAGATAGATAATCAAGGGGTATTCAAATCCTATTTTTCACTATTCAACCAGTCCAAACATATAAAGTAATGCTACATAGTACATAGACAGTAATAAATGATATATATAAGAATAGAATATGCAGCAGACTACCATATAGCTTAAGTATAAATAGAAGTGACAAGGTTAGCTTCTACTGTAGTAGATTAACAAGAGATTACCTGCAATTGCAATGTATGAAGCAGGAAGTTCTTCACAATGTCTCCTTCCCCATTGAGTAAGAAAGCAAGTGCTGAAGGGACAAAATCCCGGATAAAAACTTGATCATAATTAAGCTGTTGATTGTCACTCAGGTCATTTGCTGCCACTGTCCCAACTGGATTTCCACAATAATTTACAATCGAGCTCCTCAAAAGCTCCCACGCCTCCTTCTCAATCTCCGACAGCTTACATTCATGAGGGGAAACTTCAACTTCCTTTGTATCATTCTTATTTACACCTATCCTATTCCTATCCACCTTTTCTTTTCTTCCACTCCTAATCCTGCATCATCTTCTATCCTCTCTATCACCAAAGGCTTCAAATCCACATTCACCCCACCTTGAATGTAATAACTCCCAAAGCTCTTCTCATTAACATGAGCTCCACCCAATGATGACAGCGATGATGTCGAATGATTCCTCACATCCGAAGCCACATTCACTATCACTGAAACACCCCGAACCCTATCGCTACCACGACAACGCTTAAAAACCCTAGCACGACTCGAATTAGAACCGGAATCATAAAAAAACCCTCCGGTTCGAGTCATTTCTACATTTATTACCAACAACATTTGATGTACAATGATCATATCTATACCACCTAAGTCTATGATTCGGTCTATAACATCGTTTCGTCGACGAATCATCAATCACTACACTGTTCCGAGAAACCCTAAAAATAAATGGATTTCTAGAACTAATCAGCGCTCTACAACAAGGTTTCATCGTTGAAACCCCAATTGAGCTACCAGTACTCATAATCCCAGCTATTCAAATTCAAAGATTAAAGATAATCTGATCGAAACCCAGTAATAATCAGAGATTAATAAGTATATACACAGCTCTGTTGAACTTTAAAATATAATTCAACAGAAATGGCGTAAACCCTTAATATATATGTACAAATAAATGGAAAAAAACAAAGATTTAGATCGTGAATAGTAAAGAATGAAAGAATAATTAAGTGATAAAACCTGGAAAATGGAGTGAGAATTGAAATTGGTTATGATCTGAGATTCAGTATCAAGAGCTTAAGTATGAAGAATGAAGTTGTTTGCTTGAAATGCAATGCAAGTTTGAAGTTTTGGTTTTTGTTTAAATAAACGCGTGGTGGGAGAAAAGAATAAGAATGGAGGACGCCATGTTTGAAATATCAAATTTGGAAATATCAAATGTTGTTGCTTGGTTTTTACCTTTATACCCCTGCACGTGCACGAGGCCTAAATACGACCTTAGAATTTCTTATTATTGTCCTAAATACGTATATGTATTTTTTCATACTCGGCTACTCCCATGTTCCCAACTCCCGTACACTCCGGAAGAAGCAGTGATAACACAATGGTGTTGGCAGATCACCTCCGATCCCGCAGATCCCTGAATCGAGCCTCACCCCTCGTAGCGAGGGATCCCCAATTTCCCCTTCCTCGAGTGACTTCATCTTACCTTTAAAAAAAAAAAAAAAAAAAATATCCCATACACTTCTTGATTTACCTTCTTGACTAAGCCTTTGACCACCCTCGCCCACCTCGTCGAAACTCACACCACCTAGCCGTATACAACACCTCCCTACCGTAACCAACCCTTCCTTCTAATTCCTTTTTGCTTAATCTGTCTTTCCTCGCCTTCTCCTTCACCGCAATTTTATTTTAAGCGAGACTCATAGGTCGATGTTTGTAACTAATGTCTTGACCAATGGTTAGACGTCTAGAACTAGGCGCATGATGGTAGGTCAAGGCGTCTATTCTAGAGTCCTTACCATTGGTCTAAACATCGCACGACGCCTAACTTATTGGTCGAGTTAGAAAAGGTCCACGAAGGAGAGGTGAGAATTCATGGGAGTAATTGGGATCTTCAATCAAAGGTTGGTCTTCTCTTATGAGACATGGAACTTATATTTCACAAGTATATCTCCGTGAAGGTGAAGGAATAACTCAGTGACGATTGTTCTTTTTCAGCAAGACATGAACCGAGGTTGCTAGAAATGGTGGTCGAAATATTTGGCGATGTATGAACTTCGACGAAAGTATAATGGTGGTTGGTTTCAATAGTGGGAAGAAGAAGAAAGGACCGAGAGAGGAAGTGAGGGAAAGGGTAGAAAGAGAGAACAAAATAAAAGGAAGGTGTATGAGGTGTACAAATAACGTACAAAACTACAAATACAAGGCAATACGTAGAAAATACAAGGCGAGGAATAGTCATCCACAAAAATTATGAGGGGTATGTTGTTTGACAATTGGTTGTCGGTTGTTTGACGGTTTGTCCTGCTTATAAAAGTGATTGGTAAAATCGGTTGTCGGTGTTGGCTTTTCTTAATAGAAAATGCAAAGCCAAAGCCAAAAGCCCATTGAAAAGCCTACTAACACCAACTTCCTGGCCGTAAAATTGACTATTGAACCGCCTAAATAACCATTCACCAAACACTTTTTATGGTTATTCAATTAGAAAAAGAACAAAAAAGAACTACACTTCTACCTTCAAAGCTCCTCCGAATGATAATATACTATTATCTTACAAGGTAAACTCTTAGCTTCTCCTGAAAATTATTTCAACCATTAAAAGTTATCTTAGAATGCCATATTACCAAACACTATTTAAAAAAGTATATGAGATTGTAGATTAGTTGGTTAGTGTATTTGTATTTCAAATGAGACGTTGTGGATTTGAGTCTTAACATACACATTTTTTTTGTCAAAAAAATAAATAAAAAAGATGGTATATTGGTATTTGCTACATGACCTCCTAGGAAGAATCTACATCTATGTTAGATATCCATGCTATATACGTATGTCATATATTAATGACATTTTTTATAATTATATTAGACAAATATTTTTTTTTACAAAAAAATAATTCAGCAATGTAAATAGAAAAATGGAATGAGAATTGGTAAAGTTTATGTTTTGACATTCAAAATGAAACTTAACAATGAAAAATGAAGCTGCTTGAAATGCATCGCAAATTATAGTTTTGATAAAAAAAAAAAGGCATGGAAGGAGGAATACGTAAATGGAGGACGCCGTATTTTTCTGAACTTCTATTCATTGCCCTGAAATTACTTAAAATCGCCCCAACTACCATATAAATGTACCATTATACCCTTGGCTACTTTTACAACTCTCTCTCCACCACCACCTAAAATCACTAACCACCAATCGCTACCTCCAACCCACCGACGATCACCACCAATGATCACCACCGACGAGCACCACCGACGAAGTAAATTTTTTTTTAACGAATTCCATGGGGATAACGTGTGGCCTGCACGTTGGCCCCATGGACACAACGTCCAGGCCAAACGTTGTGTCCAGGGAAACGTGCGTTTCTACATGGAAACGTGCGTTTCCACCATGGAACTTCTGCCCATGACGTTTCCGCCATGGTGGAAACGTCCAGGCCAGACGTTTCCACGCCCAAAAATTTTTATTTTTATTTTTTCCGGCTTGCTCGTGGTAGTTTGCGTGGTTTCGGTGGTGGTGTGCGTGGCCTTGGTGGTGGTTTGCGTGGTTTCGGTGGTGGTTGTGGGAATGGAGGGGGTGGTTGTGGGAAAAGAAAAGAAAAAAAGGGAAGGGTAAAGTTGGAAATATTTTGTGGATCGGGCGATTTTAAGTAATTTTGGAGCGATGTTTAACAATCCCCATATTTTTCGGTAGTTCCTGTGTGCCCCTGCACGTGCACAATATCTAATTAGGAAAAAATGTCATAAATTATTATACAAGGGCAAAAAGGTCCAAGTAAGTATTTAATCAATATATACATATAAAGGAGGAACTTTTCGAGAGCTTAGGGAGCCTCCTCAAGATTTCGAGCTCATAGAAGCGCCACGTAGGATTGCCACGTCATCAATTTATATATATTTTTTTTACAAAAATAGAGTTCTAAATGATTTAAATACATATAAAGAGATTTGGATAAGCGAAAATTAGAGTTTGAATTTGAATCAACAACCTAAATTATTATATCATGAAAATTGTGTATAACTTTTGCTACATAATTCGAATATTATAATTTTTGTATCATTGGAGAGCATTCGAAATATGCTTCAAAATAAGATCCATTTACAATATAGTTGTACAACTTATGAAATATAGAGCGCCATGTAGGATTGTCATGTCATCAATTTTTCTTTATATTTTTTTAAAAAAATTGAGTTCTTCATAGATTTAAATACATATAAGGAGTCTTGGATAAGCAAAAATTAGAGTTTCGTTTTTGAATGAACAACCTAAATTATTATATTATGTAAATTGTGTATAACTTTTGCTACCTAATTCGAATATTATAATTTTTGTACCATTAAATAGTGCTCGAAATATGCTTTGAAATAAGATCCATTTACAATATAGTTTTACAATTTATGAAATAGAGAGCGCCACTTAAGATTGCCATGTCATTAGTTTTTTTTAAATATATTTCGAGCTCATAGAGCGCGCCACGTAGGATTGCCACGTCATCAATTTATATTTATATTTTTTACAAAAAATAGAGTTCTAGATGATTTAAATACATATAAAGAGATTTGGATAAGCGAAAATTAGAGTTTGGATTTGAATCAACAACCTAAATTATTATATTATGAAAATTGTGTATAACTTTTGTTACATAATTCGAATATTATAATTTTTGTACCATTGGAGAGCATTCGAAATATGCTTCGAAATAAGATCCATTTACAAGTATAGTTGTACAACTTATGAAATATAGAGCGCCATGTAGGATTGTCATGTCATTAATTTTTATTTTTATTTTTTTCTAAAAAATAGAGTTCTACATAGATTTAAATACATATAAGGAGTCTTGGATAAGCAAAAATTAGAGTTTCGTTTTGAATGAACAACCTAAATTATTATATTATGTAAATTGTGTATAACTTTTGCTACCTAATTCGAATATTATAATTTTTGTACCATTAAATAGTGCTCGAAATATGCTTTGAAATAAGATCTATTTACAATATAGTTATAAAATTTATGAAATAGAGAGTGCCACTTAAGATTGTCATGTCATTTAGTTTTTTTTTAAATATTTAAAAAAAAATAGAATTCTACATATATTTAAATACATAAAAGAGTTTTGGATAGGGGAAATTAGAGTTACGTTTTGAATAAACAACCTAAATTATTATATTATGTAAATTGAATTTAACTTTTGCTACCTAATTTAAAACATTATAATTTTTTTACCATTGGAGAGTGCTTGAAATATGCTTCAAAATAGGATCTATTTACAATATAGTTTTACAACTCATGAAAATATATTAAATTAGATGCATTGTAGGACATTATTTAGTCTTTTTTTAGATAAATATAATAATGGCTATAAGTATTAAGTATAGTGTATTATATGTGATTATAACATTTGATTATAGGTCCAATTTACAGGATTAAACATATTATCTTTCAAAACCTCAACCTTACTCAACCAAACTAAAACAATATAGTATTGCAACAAAATCTATTGACTAAAATCTATAGCGATAAAGTTACATATATATAATTAGAGTTTTGGATTATGTAAAAATTAGAGTTTGATTTAAATAAAAACAACCTTAGAATATTATAAAGAGCTCCACCTAAGCATGCCATGTCATTCTTATCAATTTTTAAGAAAGTATTCTTTCTGTCCTGCATCTATTAAATTATTACCCTCTACTTTCTTAAAGTATCATTCGCGTATTATTCATGTTAAAAGTGTATTAGCAATTGTTAGTCATACCTGTTATTAGGATACCATTTAATAATAGACTTAGCTACAATATTCAATTGAATATTAAAAATTATAAAATTTATATATCAAAATAACAAATCTAGAAATTATAGTATAATGACAAATACTTTCTCCGTTTTTTTTCTACTTCAACAATTGGTTTGGACATGGTTTTTAAGGAAATAAAAAATGGGTAGTTTAGCATAGAGGTACCTCTTTAGTTAACTAGAATATGGGACAAATAAATCCTTATTAAAGTAAACGCAACTTTATAAGGCAATTCGGGTAATTACTGATGGTTTTATTAACATAAAGTAAAGGTAATATTATCAACTGTAGTTTCTTTTTTTATACCAAAAGTGGAGTAGTCTCAATAGATGAAACAACCCAAAGTTGTAATTTTTGTAATAGAATTAGAACCGAGGAAGTATGTAAATACAATAAATGTTGAAAAATCTCATTTCACAAAGAACAACACAAAATCAACAATGTTAACCAAAAAGTTGCAAAAAAATAAAATAAAAAACAACCCGTGCAACGCACGGGCTTCAAACTAGTAAATGGATAAAGCAGGAGGGTCGGTGTTGTTCACATTTAAAAAGTTTAAAATATGTGGCTAAATCCAGAAAAAAGCGACAGATGTGGATCTTTACATTGCCACTTTCGTGGGGCATCACTGAAAAAGAAAATTAAGATGTCTTACACGTGTTGTATAACTAATGGAGAACAGTTCAAAATTTTGTTGTGGCGCATTCAATTCTTCGTCGAAATTGGATTTTTTTTAAGGGAGTCGAAATTGGAATTTTCACCACAGAAAATTTAGATGAGAACGACTTTCCTGAGTAAAGAAAAAAATAATCCTCATTTTGCATCGAAATAGAACTTATTTATTAGCACACCTTATTTATTGTAGTATGGATAAAGTGTAATATTTTTATACGAATAATTGACAAAGGACAATCTCAACAATAGATGTCTTGCCATAAAAGGTTCCAATTATTAATTTATTTCCAGTGGGCCGAACTTTGCTGCATATTTGACACACATGGTCCCACTTGACCAGCAATAACTGGTTGAGGTTGTAATTTTTTTCCCTTTTTCTTTTGGTTTAATTTCCTAATCACCCTGCAATGTCGTCTTCCCTCTTCCTCTAGTTTCTTGTTACCAGAGGTCCATTATCCAAGTTCATCATAAACAAGTCCACTATCCAATTGTAGCTACTATTAAATATGTTATGATCAATTTCAAACTATCAAAATGCTATAAAAAGGCAGCAGACATAAAAAGAGGTGCATAATTTCAAGGATGAGTGCAAACTATCAAAATTTAGACATGAACTACATTCCACTCTTCGACCTTCGACGTTTTATGCTCATTGAGGTTGCTCTGCTTCGGTGAAAGGTAGTTTAAATTCCTTTGGGGAACTGGGGAAGAAGAAGAGTTTCCATTTTCGTTCCATTTCAGGCTATCAACTCCATTAATCACCAGAATTTCTCTCACTTCAGTCAAAAGTGCTAATTTTAAAGTACTCCGAAGTATGCAAACTTATGATGGTTTTAGAGAAGTAAGCTCCAAAAAGAGAATGAGAGATTAAGGGGAGAGACAACACCATTGATTTTAATTACAGAGAACAGAGAGTGAGGGGATTTTGAGTAACTTTCATGGAGTTTAATGAGAGAAGATGATGAGTGGAGAACAAACAAGAAGCAGGAGGGGATTGAAAGGCTGAAAGCTTAATCACATGACCCCACGAACTCAATCACGTAACCCTATTACCTATTACTTATTGTAGCGGGTCATTTACGTAAATATACAACTAATTTCGATTCCGCTGCGAAATAGTAATACATAGTTGGGGCCTCTAATAGAGATACGTCATAGTTAGAATTGTTCTTACTCAATATTTCCTATTTTATATGTGGATCGGTGGATGTACTTCAATAAATAAAATAAATTTTCCTATATCACTTCAAATATGGATACAACTCCAATTTATTTACAACACTAGGATTTTTATACCTTCCAATCGACAACTTTAATAATTGATATCTTCTATTATCTATATGTAAAATTTATAATAAGTTGATATTAATTATACATCGACACAAATCTAACAAGATTACAAATGACTATGTTTAAATTGATAATCATATCACAACTTTATCGCCTTAAAGTAAGTGTCCCAAATGCAGTGTTCATATCTTTCCTGAGGGAGGGAGTGATATAATGTAGGGGTGTTCATGGGTGGTTAACCGTCCCGAAATAAAATTTCGGGACGCAGAACCTAAGTATATCGGTTCGCCATATTTGTGAACCGCAACCGTTAACCGGTTTTCGGTCCGGTTTTCCGTTAACCGTTAACCGTTACTCAAGTTTTATCAAATTATTTTACTACTTTTATATATTAGATTTTAAATTTTTTCCCTTTTGATTACTTTTTGGTGGCACTTCTAGCACCTCTTCTACGTTGTCATCCAAATCTTCCAATGATGCTGAACCATCAGATAAGTACATTGGATTCACTGCATCATAATCTCCAATGCTAGAATCCATTTGAACTCCCTAAAAATCGAATATTTTGCAACTTTAGGGAAATTTAGGGGAAAAAAGAGAAAATCTTGAACAAAAAGCGAAAATAATATGACCAATTGACCACTATATAAGTGAAAATCTTAAATGTATTTCACCTTCTTTTTTTATATTATTCCAATAGAATATGTATGTATAGTTCAAAATATAGTGGTAATTTATTTGTGCATTGGAAAGTATGAAATTTAAATCTAATTTTTATATTGTTACCTATTAATCAAGTGGGCCTAATTAGAACCCAAAACAATATAGATGTATATGTTACAAGAGTAGATGTCGTCTAGAATCAAAGAGGGAGAAAAGGAGTTTAGAGAGAGAAAAGAAGACAAATGGACTATTATAAAAGGGAAGAGACCCACCTCAAAACATCAGCCCGCAAAAACTGCCTTCATTGACCATCTTCTCCTTAATTAAATACCCCCACATTGAAGAAATTTTCCAAAAACAAGGCCCTATACTTGACATCAACATCCCCCCTAAAACCAGACCAAGCCGCCATCACTGGTACGCTTTTGTCAAATTTATTTGCTCCCATTCCCTTTTTTTCTACAATTAGAGAAGAACATGGAAGATATAGTTGCCAAAAGACTAAAAGTTAAACCAACCAAATTTGACAAATTCATCCTCCCCATACATCATCCTCATCCTCCGACAAACTATCAAATCAATCCAAACCTCCACATAAGCAGCCCACAATTAGATCTATAAGAAACCATTGGTCCACATAGAAGTATCTCAATCCAACACCAGAAAAGGAACCCAACAACAAACCAAAAATTCATACCCCCCCGAAAACAACCCGAAAAATACACAACCATTACCCAAATCCCTGACAATACCTGATTCCCGTTCCAAGAAAAAGACCCCCAACCAGATTTCATCACCCTTGAACCATGCAGAGCAAAAATAATGAGCTCCAAGGTTCTTGGTGCAAATACCAAGATGGAACGAAATAACGTTGTAGCAGAGGAGTGATAAGAGGTTTTTAGTGTGTCGTTAAAGCACCAAAAATCGCTTTTCAAACAATATTTATAACTCCTAACAAGCAATTACTAAGAACGTAGTAAAGGCAAGTCAAGGGTCGATCCACAGGGAAATTGGGATTAATCAAAGTCTATTAAGTCTAAATTACCTAATTGAAGGGTTTTTGGGGGTTTTGAATGAATTTTGTAACAACTAAAACTAACTATTATCATAGAACTAGCAAATAATATGAGATGAAAATATGAATAAGGAAGACACTAGAGTTAAGGTTACTAGTATGGATCAAAGTGGACAACGATTATTAATGCAATTGTGATTCAAAGGCAACGATTACGCAAGGTTTAGTTTTCCTCTAAAATACTCGAGTCCTCTCTCGAATGGTCCTCGAGAATGATCGCTTAATCAATCAACTAAATCCTCTCTCGAATGGTCTTTAGTCAATTGATTAAGAGATCCAATGAATTTGGAAAACCCCTAATATAGGATCCCCTTAATTTCTACCCAATATCTTGGCCTAGAAATTAAGTTGATTCATGGGGATGATAAAAGAGTTCATAATTCAATTAAGAACATTTGAAATCAAAATACCAAAGCACAAATGTGATCAATATCTATCCTAAGACCTCAAAACACCAAGATCAATGCATAAACGTCTTTAAATCATCACAATCACATTAACAATACATTTAAACCCTAATCCATACTTTCACCCTAACCCTAGATAGGAGACTACTCACTAATCATGGATTCTAAGCATAAAAACATGAAATCTATAACTAATCTAGGACTAAACAAGATTAAGAGAACAATTATTCTAATAAAAATAAGCAATTAAGAACCTACAATATAAGAGATCTAATAATATGATGAACAAAGAATAACAATGATAAGAGAGAATAAAAACTGAAACTTTGAAATTAAATTGAATAAAAAGTACCTTCGATGTGTCGAAATCACAAACTTTAATCTAAGGATCTCCAATCTAAGAACAAAACTAATGTGTTTATCTCTCTAGTATGAGCCCTAATAATACTCTCTAAAAACTAGAATAAAGCATAAGTCAAAAACTAATCAACTCCAATGTTATTAAGGCAAGCCTCGTTTTTTTTCTTCGCGGATTTGAATGGTGCGGGCGCACCAAAATCAAAGCGGGCGCACCATTCCTTCCGCTCCAAAACCGACATCAAGCGTTGAATGGTGCGGGCACACCATAGATTGGTGCGGGCGCACCATAGATTGGTGCGGGCGCACCATAGATTGGTGCGGGCGCACCATAGTTTGGTGCGGGCGCACCATTCTTTCTGATCTGGTCGGACAGTTCAACGTAAAATAAGCATAACTCTTTCGTTTTAGATCCAAATCAAGCTTATGACTAGTCGTTGGAAAGCTATCGAAACAAGCTTTCACTTACAACTGGAATCATTTTCATCCGATTTGTGGTTCGAAAGTTATATCCATTTGAAGTTCCCTGTACAAGATTCTGTTGTGCAATGTGCTCCTTTGTGCGAGCGGACATGGGGCATAGTGTAAGCGCACCATTTCTCAACGTGTGCTCTATTTTCATTGCTTCCTTTGCTAACTCTACAACTCGTAGCCATCTTAGTAGTTCCACCTATATTAAGAACATGGCAAAACAGGGTGAAAGCAAATGTACTAGAAATTCGGTCAAAAATGACTGAAAATCTAGCAACATGTCACTATGATCAAGAATGATCAAGTGAATGAAATAGAAGGGGAAAGGGAGAAGAAAGAGAGAAGAACGGGGAGAAAGAGGATCAAAATAAGCTAAAAAGGAGTCCATAAAGTGCGTTTAAAACGCACTTATCAAACTCCCCCAAGCTTAGCATTTTACTTGTCCTGAAGTAAACCAAGAATGAGAAAGAAGAAAGAAAAGAGGAGAAAAAATGAAAAAGAAAAACCATGCAACACACTAGCCTAAATGTTCTATATGCAAAGCTACAAACATGACATGCAAGCTAAATGAGTTCATACCAAGATTTAGTAGACCAATCAAACACAAGAGGAAAGATGATCAGGAAGCACAAGAGTGACTTAAGAGATCCAATCCACCAATCAACCGAGTCTTCTTAAAAAAATAGGCTTTCTAGGAGTGATTTCTCACCCCTCTCCACTTCCAAGTCCCGAGTTTGAATCCCCCCTAAGGATGCTCAACCATAATAGCTCGCCTCTACCACATTTTGATGACCCTCATCATGACTTGCATAAAATCTCACCCGCCACTACTAAATTGACCGAGTCCATTCTAGAAGTCAAAAGGGACTTTATTAAGGTTGTAACGGGGCTAGGTTAAAGGTGTGGATAACAATTTAGGAATGTGGTGCAAAAAGGGTAAAGCTGAGTACAAACTAGGGGGTAGAAACTCCCCTAAGCTAGTCCTAACACCAACTTAAATCGAAATCTCACACACAACTTTGATTCTCATATTGATTTTCACTTTTTGAACATATTTTTCATTTTTCTCAACAATTCGCTATCTTTATTTTCTTTCAATAGAAATCCAAATGAAACAATAAGAGCTTTATTTCTTTCTTTTATTTCTTTTGCCTTTCCTTTCTCGCAATTTTCTTCAACTTTTGCAATTATACACGCACATTAACTTACTTTCAACCAAAGACTTAGTATCAAAACAACTTAACTCAACACAAACTAGACATGTACTCCACTTTGGGGAAAGTTTGGCCATGACTTATTATGAGGGTTAAGCAAAAATAGGATAGAAAGGCTCAAATGGGTTGAGAAGTGGATAATTATGCCGGTATAAAAACTTTTTGGCTTTTGAGCTCCTATTTCTAGCAAAAAGAAACGCCCCAAATCATTCTTCTATATGCTCGGTCTTATGCAATCTTGGGGAGCTAAAATGCAAGTTAGAAGTTAGGTGATCAATGGTGAGGGTTGTAGATGAGTCTTACGAGGTTCTTGGCCCTCCTTCGGGGTTCACCGCACAAGGGACAAGGCAATCCAATCAACCAACTCGCCTAGTTTCAAAAGGACTCTACCAAAAGTTACCGATCTCAAAGATCACCTAAAGTCATAGCAAGGCTTCCAAAATCATCAAGTCAAATGCAAAGAAGGTCTTCCAATCAAGTTATGAACACTCTTAGCAACATATCATGCATGCAACCAAACAACTCTAAATGCAGAAAAGAAAGAAAAGAAAATATTTTTGTGTTTTTTTTTTTATGTGGTAAGTGCTGTTTATATGAGTCTAGGATTTTGTATAAAATCATTTTTTGTCTTTTTTTTTTAATTGAATTCCAAAAAATGGCAAACTTCTATTTGATCGCTTTTCAAACAATATTTATAACTCCTAACAAGCAATTACTAAGAACGTAGTAAAGGCAAGTCAAGGGTCGATCCACAGGGAAATTGGGATTAATCAAAGTCTATTAAGTCTAAATTACCTAATTGAAGGGTTTTTGGGGGTTTTGAATGAATTTTGTAACAACTAAAACTAACTATTATCATAGAACTAGCAAATAATATGAGATGAAAATATGAATAAGGAAGACACTAGAGTTAAGGTTACTAGTATGGATCAAAGTGGACAACGATTATTAATGCAATTGTGATTCAAAGGCAACGATTACGCAAGGTTTAGTTTTCCTCTAAAATACTCGAGTCCTCTCTCGAATGGTCCTCGAGAATGATCGCTTAATCAATCAACTAAATCCTCTCTCGAATGGTCTTTAGTCAATTGATTAAGAGATCCAATGAATTTGGAAAACCCCTAATATAGGATCCCCTTAATTTCTACCCAATATCTTGGCCTAGAAATTAAGTTGATTCATGGGGATGATAAAAGAGTTCATAATTCAATTAAGAACATTTGAAATCAAAATACCAAAGCACAAATGTGATCAATATCTATCCTAAGACCTCAAAACACCAAGATCAATGCATAAACGTCTTTAAATCATCACAATCACATTAACAATACATTTAAACCCTAATCCATACTTTCACCCTAACCCTAGATAGGAGACTACTCACTAATCATGGATTCTAAGCATAAAAACATGAAATCTATAACTAATCTAGGACTAAACAAGATTAAGAGAACAATTATTCTAATAAAAATAAGCAATTAAGAACCTACAATATAAGAGATCTAATAATATGATGAACAAAGAATAACAATGATAAGAGAGAATAAAAACTGAAACTTTGAAATTAAATTGAATAAAAAGTACCTTCGATGTGTCGAAATCACAAACTTTAATCTAAGGATCTCCAATCTAAGAACAAAACTAATGTGTTTATCTCTCTAGTATGAGCCCTAATAATACTCTCTAAAAACTAGAATAAAGCATAAGTCAAAAACTAATCAACTCCAATGTTATTAAGGCAAGCCTCGTTTTTTTTCTTCGCGGATTTGAATGGTGCGGGCGCACCAAAATCAGGTGCGGGCGCACCATTCCTTCTGCTCCAAAACTGACATCAAGCGTTGAATGGTGCGGGCACACCATAGATTGGTGCGGGCGCACCATAGATTGGTGCGGGCGCACCATAGATTGGTGCGGGCGCACCATAGTTTGGTGCGGGCGCACCATTCTTTCTGATCTGGTCGGACAGTTCAACGTAAAATAAGCATAACTCTTTCGTTTTAGATCCAAATCAAGCTTATGACTAGTCGTTGGAAAGCTATCGAAACAAGCTTTCACTTACAACTGGAATCATTTTCATCCGATTTGTGGTTCGAAAGTTATATCCATTTGAAGTTCCCCTGTACAAGATTCATTGTGCAATGTGCTCCTTTGTGCGAGCGGACATGGGGCATAGTGTAAGCGCACCATTTCTCAACGTGTGCTCTATTTTCATTGCTTCCTTTGCTAACTCTACAACTCGTAGCCATCTTAGTAGTTCCACCTATATTAAGAACATGGCAAAACAGGGTGAAAGCAAATGTACTAGAAATTCGGTCAAAAATGACTGAAAATCTAGCAACATGTCACTATGATCAAGAATGATCAAGTGAATGAAATAGAAGGGGAAAGGGAGAAGAAAGAGAGAAGAACGGGGAGAAAGAGGATCAAAATAAGCTAAAAAGGAGTCCATAAAGTGCGTTTAAAACGCACTTATCAAACTCCCCCAAGCTTAGCATTTTACTTGTCTCGAAGTAAACCAAGAATGAGAAAGAAGAAAGAAAAGAGGAGAAAAAATGAAAAAGAAAAACCATGCAACACACTAGCCTAAATGTTCTATATGCAAAGCTACAAACATGACATGCAAGCTAAATGAGTTCATACCAAGATTTAGTAGACCAATCAAACACAAGAGGAAAGATGATCAGGAAGCACAAGAGTGACTTAAGAGATCCAATCCACCAATCAACCGAGTCTTCTTAAAAAAATAGGCTTTCTAGGAGTGATTTCTCACCCCTCTCCACTTCCAAGTCCCGAGTTTGAATCCCCCCTAAGGATGCTCAACCATAATAGCTCGCCTCTACCACATTTTGATGACCCTCATCATGACTTGCATAAAATCTCACCCGCCACTACTAAATTGACCGAGTCCATTCTAGAAGTCAAAAGGGACTTTATTAAGGTTGTAACGGGGCTAGGTTAAAGGTGTGGATAACAATTTAGGAATGTGGTGCAAAAAGGGTAAAGGCGAGTACAAACTAGGGGGTAGAAACTCCCCCAAGCTAGTCCTAACACCAACTTAAATCGAAATCTCACACACAACTTTGATTCTCATATTGATTTTCACTTTTTGAACATATTTTTCATTTTTCTCAACAATTCGCTATCTTTATTTTCTTTCAATAGAAATCCAAATGAAACAATAAGAGCTTTATTTCTTTCTTTTATTTCTTTTGCCTTTCCTTTCTCGCAATTTTCTTCAACTTTTGCAATTATACACGCACATTAACTTACTTTCAACCAAAGACTTAGTATCAAAACAACTTAACTCAACACAAACTAGACATGTACTCCACTTTGGGGAAAGTTTGGCCATGACTTATTATGAGGGTTAAGCAAAAATAGGATAGAAAGGCTCAAATGGGTTGAGAAGTGGATAATTATGCCGGTATAAAAACTTTTTGGCTTTTGAGCTCCTATTTCTAGCAAAAAGAAACGCCCCAAATCATTCTTCTATATGCTCGGTCTTATGCAATCTTGGGGAGCTAAAATGCAAGTTAGAAGTTAGGTGATCAATGGTGAGGGTTGTAGATGAGTCTTACGAGGTTCTTGGCCCTCCTTCGGGGTTCACCGCACAAGGGACAAGGCAATCCAATCAACCAACTCGCCTAGTTTCAAAAGGACTCTACCAAAAGTTACCGATCTCAAAGATCACCTAAAGTCATAGCAAGGCTTCCAAAATCATCAAGTCAAATGCAAAGAAGGTCTTCCAATCAAGTTATGAACACTCTTAGCAACATATCATGCATGCAACCAAACAACTCTAAATGCAGAAAAGAAAGAAAAGAAAATATTTTTGTGTTTTTTTTTTATGCAAACCTAACATGCAAAAGCACTAAAAAGAACCTAAATACAAAGGGGATGAAGAAAATATTGAGATGGAGAGAACACATGCTAACTCCCCCAAGCTTAATACAAACTCCGTCCTCGGAGTGTACAAGCAAAGAGAAAGTAAGGGATGAGATAAGGGCACAAAGTCAAGCAAAAATCCTAACCAAGTAAGATAAGGAGAAGGGTCTCAGAATACCTGCCAAAAAGAGCACTTTTAGGATCATTAGCTAGACCTTACCACTAAATAATTTGACAAAGATCTCAATAGTTTGTCATAAGCATTAGCACACATTTCACAGTGGATCAAATAGGTATGACATAAACAAAGAGTATGCACAAATTTCAATGGGTCTATATGCTTACCAAGTGATGAGTGTCGAAAATAATGAAATTTCCGAGAGAATCCTGGAAAGTATGAAGAACAAACATCAAAATTCAAATAAAAAGAACAAAATAATGAGTTCTCCTTTTGATGGTCCTTGCAACTTTTAAGCTCGATTTCGTCCTCGATGACTTCCATTTGAGTCTTGTGAAGGTTTAAAGAGGACAAAGGCTCTTCCAATGGTGAAACTTTGAGGAGAGGGAATAAGATGGGGAAGGAAGGAACTAAGTCGAGTTTCTTTGAAAAGGGAATATGAAGAGGACGAGTAGAAACAAAAGTCTCATCAACTACTTCTTCAACATCATTAGACTCTATAGTGTAAGCTTTCTCAACAAATGATTCCTCTACTACGGGGTTCTCATCCATATCCCAATCATCATCATCTTCATTGGTTATAGTCATGCAAGAGTGATTTTGATTATTGATAATTCGACCCAATGTTTCGATTGATCTTTTGCTAGATTCGACAAAGTTTTCCATCATAGAATCACACCTCTTTAACAAGGACATATTTTCTTTGAGTGAATTAAGAATTTCAGAATAAACATGTAGTTCACAGCTAGAGACATCTTCTAAATTTGAGAAAGTATTACTTCTATGGTCCCATTCATAAGTGTCTCTAGACAGCCACCCAAAGAAACTACATGCTTCATCAAAGTGTTGGGATCGAAATTCACCATTAAACATAGACTCCACTATTTCTCTTGTATGCATATTCAAACCCTCATACATCACCTCACACATTTCCCAAATCTCAAGTCTATACTTAGTTAGAAGACTGTTCTCAAATCTCTGATAATAATTCCAAAATGGTTCATCCTCATATTGAGGAAAAAAGAAGTTTGCCATTTTTTGGAATTCAATTAAAAAAAAAAAGACAAAAAATGATTTTATACAAAATCCTAGACTCATATAAACAGCACTTACCACATAAAAAAAAAACAAAATAAAAAAAATAAGCCAATAAAAAAAGTAAAAAAAAAAAAAATCAATTAAGCGATTTCAAACTTAAAAGAACTTCAATCAATAGCACAATTTCCCCGGCAACGGCGCCATTTTGATAAGAGGTTTTTAGTGTGTCGTTAAAGCACCAAAAATCGCTTTTCAAACAATATTTATAACTCCTAACAAGCAATTACTAAGAACGTAGTAAAGGCAAGTCAAGGGTCGATCCACAGGGAAATTGGGATTAATCAAAGTCTATTAAGTCTAAATTACCTAATTGAAGGGTTTTTGGGGGTTTTGAATGAATTTTGTAACAACTAAAACTAACTATTATCATAGAACTAGCAAATAATATGAGATGAAAATATGAATAAGGAAGACACTAGAGTTAAGGTTACTAGTATGGATCAAAGTGGACAACGATTATTAATGCAATTGTGATTCAAAGGCAACGATTACGCAAGGTTTAGTTTTCCTCTAAAATACTCGAGTCCTCTCTCGAATGGTCCTCGAGAATGATCGCTTAATCAATCAACTAAATCCTCTCTCGAATGGTCTTTAGTCAATTGATTAAGAGATCCAATGAATTTGGAAAACCCCTAATATAGGATCCCCTTAATTTCTACCCAATATCTTGGCCTAGAAATTAAGTTGATTCATGGGGATGATAAAAGAGTTCATAATTCAATTAAGAACATTTGAAATCAAAATACCAAAGCACAAATGTGATCAATATCTATCCTAAGACCTCAAAACACCAAGATCAATGCATAAACGTCTTTAAATCATCACAATCACATTAACAATACATTTAAACCCTAATCCATACTTTCACCCTAACCCTAGATAGGAGACTACTCACTAATCATGGATTCTAAGCATAAAAACATGAAATCTATAACTAATCTAGGACTAAACAAGATTAAGAGAACAATTATTCTAATAAAAATAAGCAATTAAGAACCTACAATATAAGAGATCTAATAATATGATGAACAAAGAATAACAATGATAAGAGAGAATAAAAACTGAAACTTTGAAATTAAATTGAATAAAAAGTACCTTCGATGTGTCGAAATCACAAACTTTAATCTAAGGATCTCCAATCTAAGAACAAAACTAATGTGTTTATCTCTCTAGTATGAGCCCTAATAATACTCTCTAAAAACTAGAATAAAGCATAAGTCAAAAACTAATCAACTCCAATGTTATTAAGGCAAGCCTCGTTTTTTTTCTTCGCGGATTTGAATGGTGCGGGCGCACCAAAATCAGGTGCGGGCGCACCATTCCTTCTGCTCCAAAACTGACATCAAGCGTTGAATGGTGCGGGCACACCATAGATTGGTGCGGGCGCACCATAGATTGGTGCGGGCGCACCATAGATTGGTGCGGGCGCACCATAGTTTGGTGCGGGCGCACCATTCTTTCTGATCTGGTCGGACAGTTCAACGTAAAATAAGCATAACTCTTTCGTTTTAGATCCAAATCAAGCTTATGACTAGTCGTTGGAAAGCTATCGAAACAAGCTTTCACTTACAACTGGAATCATTTTCATCCGATTTGTGGTTCGAAAGTTATATCCATTTGAAGTTCCCTGTACAAGATTCTGTTGTGCAATGTGCTCCTTTGTGCGAGCGGACATGGGGCATAGTGTAAGCGCACCATTTCTCAACGTGTGCTCTATTTTCATTGCTTCCTTTGCTAACTCTACAACTCGTAGCCATCTTAGTAGTTCCACCTATATTAAGAACATGGCAAAACAGGGTGAAAGCAAATGTACTAGAAATTCGGTCAAAAATGACTGAAAATCTAGCAACATGTCACTATGATCAAGAATGATCAAGTGAATGAAATAGAAGGGGAAAGGGAGAAGAAAGAGAGAAGAACGGGGAGAAAGAGGATCAAAATAAGCTAAAAAGGAGTCCATAAAGTGCGTTTAAAACGCACTTATCAAGGAGCTTGATGGAGAAATCGTTAGTGTTATCAAGTTCTATGAAATGTTTAAAAGAAGTTTTATAGTGGTTGCCTCCTCATACCTCTATTCCACCTCAATTATGGACTACATCCTTTCCGAGGATGTCACCTATTTAACCAATCATCTAATGCGTGGAATGTTACATCTAGTTGTCTTTGACTCATTAGAAGACAAACAAGCAATGGTGGAAGTCAATTGGCTAAACTGATAGTTCATGGAACTAAGGAATGTCAATAAGTATTGTTCCCCTTTATGGAGAGAGACATGGATCAACATTTATGGATTTCCAATCACAGCATGGAGTTATGAAAAATTTCATAAAATCAGATGCATTTTCGGGAGAGTTCTTTCCGTTAGCTACTCGAAATTTGATTGTGCAAAGGTTCTGGTTAGTACAGACTGCCTATTCACCATAAATTGTAAAATGCTCCTTGACATCCACGACAAAAAGTACAGAATCTTCACGTCTAAAGAAAAAATTTCATGGCTCCCACCAAGAAATCAGGTTCCCTCACCAAAATCTTTGGAACATTTATAGTTAAATGCGTCCGTTGGGTTTATGTGATGATATTACGTTTCGATGTTGTGACGTTTGATGAAATGTGATGAAGAGAAAGAAAACAAACGAAGTGGATCAAGGGCCTAGGTGCGCCCGCACGTCTTAGAACGGTGTGCCCCCACCAATCTCTATGCCTCTAAAATTTCGTTTTGCAGGAACTGGTGCACCCGCAACAGTCGTATGGTGCGCCCGCACCAACTTGGTCTGACACGATTCTTCGCGAATCATTGCATGCTTCTTCGTGTGAAAGGATGCATGCTTTCGTTTGTTTCTTCTGTAAATCTTCCTATGGTATATATAGTAGGATGTCACATATGGAATGGGGTTAGAAACATTCACATACTTGCTTTAGGAAATTCATTCCTAGATTTCTCTCCTTGTTCTTGTGAAACACATCCTTCAAACACATTGTAGTGAATAGAGTTTGTCATCAGCCAAACTTTATTGATTTCTTCTTCGTATCTCACAAGGGTTACCGTGAACTCGTTGATCATAGTGGTTCGGAAAAATTCTTGTAGGAAAGCGTATCTTTACGTGCTTGAAAGTTCCGTCAGGTTTCCCACAAAATCCATACACATTTATAACAATCTACAAGAATTTTAATCTTTTCGTGACGACTTCTTCCTTGAAAGAGATGACTACGATTTTTCAGAAATTGGACAAGTTTAAAGGGGTTGGATATCACCGTTGGCAAAAGAAGATGCATTTTCTGTTAACAATATTGAATGTTGTTTATGTTCTAAGCACCCCGATGCCACCACTACCGAAAGAAGGGAAAGAAGAGACCCCGGATCTGGAGGAGGCTCGTGGGAGAACAAAGTGGTAGAATGATGACTACATTTTCCGGGGCCATATCTTGAATGCAATGTCCGACACACTATTTGATCTCTATCAAAATGTGGAGAGCGCCAAGGAACTACGGGATGCTCTTGAATCCAAGTACATCGCGGAGGATGCATCAAGTAAGAAATTTTTAGTTAGCAATTTTATTTCTTACAAGATGATTGATGGTCGTTCCGTTATGGAACAATTTCATGAGGTTCAACATATGTTGACCAAATTAGACAACAAGGCATTTTGATGGATGAATCGTTTTCAGTTGCATCCATTATTGGCAAATTACCCCCATCTTGGAAGGACACTCAGAATTCGTTGAAACATAAGAATGAGTCTATGTCCTTAGTATATTTGGGTGCTAATCTCCGAATTGAGGAGGGTATCCGGTCTGAAGATGTGTCTAAAGACCCTAAAAGTGGTACGGGTTCTTCTATCAATATGGTGGAAGGAGGGCAATCAAGTGGGACTAATAAGTCTAAGAAACGCTCATGGAAGTCCAATAAAAATCACCCCAGGAGTGATAAGAAAAAAGGCACAGCTATGTCTTGTTGGGGGTGTGGTGGTTCTCACTTGAAGAGGAATTGTCCCTCTTTGGCAAAGAAGAAGAACAAGGATAAGGATCAACCTAAGGTTGATCCCCATCAAGATCAGTTTGCACATGATGTTTCTTTGAATGAAGAAATGAATATTATTGCAATGAATTTTGAAATCAATGTGGTGCAGGATGATGATTCTTGGTGGGTGGACTCCAAGACATCAATACATGTTTGTAAAGATCTTCATTACTTCAAATCTTATCAAGCTTTGGATGATGGGCCAGTCTTGTACATGGGAAATGACTCTACCGGTCTAGGCAAAAGGAATAGGCCAAGTAGAGTTACTCCTCACTTCTGGCAAGACGTTGACTCTAAGAGAAGTTGTATATATACCCAAAGTTAGGAAGAATTTGATGTTCGGAGGTTTACTTAATAAGTACGGTCTCAAAATGGTGTTTGAAGCCGATAAGTTTATTTTAAGTAAAAGGGGTGTATTTGTAGGTCATGATACTTTTGTAATTATATGTTTAAACTATCTATTGATAATAAAGGTGTGTATTCTATTTACATGGTGGAGGTTTCTTCTCTATGGCACAATCGTTTATGTCATGTTAATTATCGTCACGAATTAAATTATAATCAAATTGCTATGGTTCGTTTACCAATAGCAATAACGGATGATTACACAATTCGAACAATTTTGAATTCGCCTCAAACAAAAGAGAAATCCCGTGATTGAAAAACAATTCGCAATTATTAAGGTTCTTTTTTTATATTATTGTTCAATAACTAGAAATTTCGATTATTCACTATTCCTATTGATTGGTGAAAATCGCAACTAAAACTATTCATCTTTGGACCAAAAACAAGCAAGAGGCGGAATACCACAAAGAGAAAGTGTACCTATTAAAAAAGCAGTTTTTGTAATTGGCACATGTTTTGTTAACCCCCCCATAAGAACCATATTTTGACTTTTATCCGGAGAATATCCAACAATAGTTTCCATTGAATGAATAAGGGATCCGGATCCTAAAAACAATAATGCTTTTGAATAAGCATAAGTAATCAAATGAAATAAAGCAGCTCGGTAAGAACCCGCACCTAGAGCTAACATCATATAACCCAACTGAGACATTGTAGAATAAGCTAAACTTCTCTTAATGTCATTTTGAGCAAGAGCTAATCGTAGATTATATGATATGTCTAAAAATGGTTTAATTCCTAAAGTTGACATGAATGTAGAGAAGTGTAAAACATGCATGTTAAATAAAATTACAAGAAATCCTTTTCCTACTGTTGAATGACAATCAAACAAGCTTGAATTGTTGCATAGTGATTTGTGTGACTTTCATAGCACACCATCTTTGGGAAATAAGAAGTACTTAACAACCTACATTGATGATTTTTCTCGATATTGTTATGTGTACTTGTTGTTTTCTAAAGATGAGGCACTTGGTAAGTTTAAGATTTATAAAACCGAAGTTGTATTACAATCTAATTTGTTGCTTAAACGATTTCGGACAGATAAGGGTGGGGAATATTATGATCTAAATTATTTTTCATCAATTGAAATCATTCATGAAACAACCGTTCCTTATTCATTACAACAAAATGGTATTGTGGAACGGAAAAATAGGACCCAAAAAGAAATGGTTAATTCCATGTTGTCTAACTCGGGTTTGAGTAACAGGTTTTGGGATGAAGCCATGTTAACGGCTTGCTATATCTTGAATAGAGTTCCAAATAAAAGGAACAAGGTTACCCCATATGAACTTTGGTTTGGTAGGAAGTCTGATCTCAATTACCTTCGGGTTTGGGGATGTAGGGCAATTGTGAGGTTAAAAGAACCTAAAAAAATGCCTTAGGTGAGAAAGAAATTGATTGCATTTTCATAGGTTATGCGGAGCATAGTAAATCCTATAAGTTTTTATGTCATAGAGCATAATGGTTTTGTCTCAATACACACTGTGATGGGATGCAATCTTTGATGAAACTCAATTTTCGTTAATTCTTAGACCAAGGGATGTACCAAGCACAAGTTCAACCATTGATATTGATCTCCCTAGTACTTCAATCGATGTTGTTGATGCTAGTGAAGATCATGAACCTTCTCCTATTCCTGAAATTAGGAGAAGTAAGAGAGCTAGGAAAGAGAAGGATTTTGGCCCAGATTTCTAACTTTATTTAGTGGAAGGGTCAAGGAAGTCTCTTTGTTCTCAAACACTTTATTGTTTTAGTGTTGAGGAGGATCCTAGAACGTTTGGTGAGGCTATGAAGTCTCATGATTCGGCCTTTTGAAAAGAAGTCGTGAATGATGAAATGGACTCAATAATGGGAAATAATACATGCATATGGGTCTTGGCTAATTTGCCGCCCGGTTGTACACCACTCGGTTGTAAGTGGATTTTCAAAAGGAAAATGAGAATCGATGGAACCGTTGAAAAGTATAAGGCAAGACTTGTTGTCCACGGCTTTAAACAAACTTACGGTGTCGATTACTTTGATAAATACGCTCCGGTGGCACAAATTACCACCATTAGGTTGTTAGTGGCCCTAGCGGCTATTCATAATTGAGTAATTCACCAAATGAATTTCAAAACGGCATTCCTAAATGGTGAATTGGAGGAGGAAGTGTATATGAAACAACCGGAGGATTTTGTTGTCCAAGGACAAGAAAAGAAGGTGTGTAAGCTTATTAAATCTTTGTATGGACTTAAACAGGCAACAAAAACAGTAGCATCAAAAGTTTGATGATGTTGTCTTGGCTAATGGTTGTAAAATAAATCAATCTGATAAGTGTGTATATAGCAAATTTGATAATAATGGTAAAGGAGTTATGATTTGTCTATATGTGGATGACATGCTTATTTTTGGGACTGATTTGGAGCAAGTCATTAAGACTAACGAATTTCTCTCTTCGAGTTTATCCATGAAATATAGGAGAAGCACATGTTATTCTTGGTATTAGAATAAGGAGAGAGAATGGCTCACTTTCTTTAACACGATCTCATTATCTTGAGAAGGTGATGAAGAAGTTTAATGAAGCAAATAGTGCTCCATGTGCTACTCCGATGGAACCAAACATCAAGTTGGTTCAGAATAGTGGTAATCTAGTTTCTCAATTGGACTATGCTAGTTTGATTGGATGCTTGATGTATGCTACGACTAGTACTCGGCCGGATATAACATTCACGGTTGGCAAGCTAAGTAGGTATACTAGTAATCCTAGTATAGAACATTGGCAAGCCTTAAGGCGAGTATAGATATATTTGAATAAAACTATTCATTTTAGTTTGACATTCAAAGGAGATCCTTCGATTTTAGAAGGTTACTCGGATGCTAGTTGGATAAGCAATAAGGAAGACTACTCGTCTACTAGTGGTTGGGTGTTTCTTCTTGGAGGAGGTGCCATATCTTGGGCATCTAAGAAGCAAACATGTATTACCGATTCAACTTTGGCATCGGAATTAATAGCATTAGCATCGACTTGTAAAGAGGCAGAATGGCTGAGAAATTTGGTGAGTGAAGTGGATCTATGGCATAAACCATGTCTCCTATTGCAATTCATTGTGATAGTGCTTCAACTATTTTAAAAGCTTATAGCCAAGTGTATAACGACAAATCTCAACACATTGGTGTGAGGTACAATTATGTGCATGAGATGATTCATGATGGAGTCGTTACCATTGATTTTGTACGGTCTAATGTGAACTTAGCGGATCCGTTCACTAAGCCATTACCAAGGGAAATGGTGTACAGAACTTCAAAAGGGATGTGGATAAAGCCCATGTATAAGTCACAAGTGGAGAAAACTCAATTCACGTCTTGTACAACGCAAGATTCTGAATTCAATGAGGATCAAACTTGATTTGTGGCTTGTAGCACTCAAAGAGATACATCCCAAGGTGAGTGCTTGTTTCTACAATGTTGGAGGATAATTTTATATCTTAATAAACCTTTGATAAGTTGCTCATGTTGTAGGAGCATGTTGATTAAGGTTTACCTATATGAGTAACAAGTTTGGCCGCTTCACCAAGTTCGGGGCTTGGCTTGGAACACTCATGAAGCGGATATGGACTCAAGACCTTTAAAGGAGTTGTATTTACAAATGTGTTTGTGTAATCTTGTGTGCATAGAATCTTCAATATTTCGTTTGATTGAGTGATTCAATGCTTAGTTAATCACTTCAATCGAAAGCTTGTAGAGAATGTCATACTAAGTGGAAATTCAATATTAAAGACATTTTCATTTATGCACAAATTTAGTTGTTTTATCTTGTTTGCAAGTGGGCAGACTTTAAAGCATTTACACTATAAATGGAGGAGGATTGTTGGAACATTAAAATGTATCCTTTGGGTTTATGTGATGATATTACGTTTTGATGTTGCGGCGTTTGATGAAACGTGATGAAGAGGAAGATAACAAATGAAGCGGATAAGGGGCCTAGGTGCGCCCGCACGTTGTAACATGGTGCGCCCGCACTAGGTGGTGCACCGGCACGTCTTAGAACAGTGCGCCCGCACCAATCTCTCTGCCTCAAAGATTTCGTTCTGCGGGAACTGGTGCGCCCACACCAGTTGTATGGTGCGCATGCACCAACTTGGTCTGACGCGATTCTTCGCGGATCATTGCGTGGTTCTTCGTGTGAAAGGATGCATGTTTTCGTTTGTTTCTTCTGTAAATCTTCCTATGGTATATATAGTAGGATATCACATATGGAATGGGGTTAGAAACATTCACATACTTGCTTTAGGAGATTCATTTTTAGATTTCTCTCCTTGTTCTTGTGAAACACATCATTCAAACACATTGTAGTGAATAGACTTTGTCATCAACCAAACTTTATTGATTTCTTCTTCGTATAAGGGTTTACCGTGAACTCTTTGATCATAGTGGGTCGGTAAAATTCTTGTAGGAAAGCGTATCTTTACGTGCTTGGAATGTCCATCCGTTTTCCCACAAAATCCATATACATTTAAAAGCGATTTTTGGAAAGCCCTCTTAAAATTGGTGAAGTCGGCCAAAAATTTAAAAGCGCATTCAATGAAAAACTGCTAAATCACCCCCTCAAAATTCGCATCGATGAATGATTGACAATGATGGAGACAAAACCACCCTTATTGCTCAATCCAAGCCATCCCCCTAAATTCCCTCATCTAACCCATTGTCGCCTTTGAAACCCTTATCCAAATCCACAAAACCTCCCCTGGACTCTACTGCTCATCTCGTAGACCTTCATACGGCCCCAAGCCCAAATTTCCCTAAAACAAATATCTCTGGAATCTCACCCCTGGCCAAAACCACACTCCAAACAAATCCTCTCAAAGTCCATCCCCTTTGCCTTCCAATAGCCCAAGCCCAATTCTCTCACTTGCAAATAAATTTGGGCCTATTTTTCACTATTTCAGCCAGTCCAAACATATAAAGGCTTCAAATCCACATTCACCCCACCTTGAATGTAATAACTCCCAAAGCTCTTTTCATTAACATGAGCTCCACCCAATGATGACGACAATGATGTCGAATGATCCCTCACATTCGACGCCACATTCACTATCACTGAAACACCCCGAACCCTATCGCTACCACAACAATGCTTAAAAACCCTAGCACGACCCGAATTAGAACCGGAATCATAAAAACCCCTCCGGTTCGAGTCATTTCTACATTTATTACCAACAACATTTGATGTACAATGATCATATCTATACCACCTAAGTCTATGATTCGGTCTATAACATCGTTTTGTCGACGAATCATTAATCACTACACTGTTCCGAGAAACCCTAAAAATAAATGGATTTCTAGAACTAATCAGCGCTCTACAACAAGGTTTCATCGTTGAAACCCCAATTGAGCTACCAGTACTCATAATCTCAGCTAACCAAATTCAAAGATTAAAGATAATCTGATCAAACCCAGTAATAATCAGAGATTAATAAGTATATACACAGCTCTGTTGAACTTTAAAATATAATTCAACAGAAATGGCGTAAACCCTGAATATATATGTAGAAACAAATGGAAAAAAAATTAGATCGTGAATAGTAAAGAATGAAAGAATAATTAAGTGATAGAATATGGAAAATGGAGTGAGAATTGAAATTGGTTATGATCCGAGATTCAATATCAAGAGCTTAAGTATGAAGAATGAAGTTGTTTGCTTGAAATACAATGCAAGTTTGAAGTTTTGGTTTTTGTTTAAATAAACGCGTGGTGGGAGAAAAGAATAAGAATGGAGGATGCCATGTTTGAAATATCAAATTTGGAAATATCAAATGTTGTTGCTTAGTTTTTACCTTTATACCCCTGCACGTGCACGAGGCCTAGGGGTATGTTCCGTCTTTTCCATAAATTTATTTACGGCCTTAGAATTTCTTATTATTGCCTTAAATACGTATTTATGTATTTTCATACTCGGGTATTCCCCTGTTCCCAACTCCTATACACTTCTTGATTAAGCCTTAGACCACCCTCAGTTAGGGATGGCAATGGATCTTGGACCCGACCCGGATCCGCGGACCCAGATTCATTTCTGCGGATCTGGATCCCAAAATTTTGGACCCGATGGATCCGGGTCGGATTTGTATATGTTGTCACAAAACGGATCTGAATCCGGGTCTTTCTTCAGGACCCGGACCCGGATCCGTAGTTCCGTTTTAATAAAGGCATGGCCAAATTTCAGACCTAGTAGAAAAACCCTAAGGCCTAAAACCCAAAGACCCCAACCCCTCCCCTCTTATCCGCCCCTTCTCTCTCTCTCCTCATCCTCTATCTCTCTCTGATCGGGCGCTTCTCTCTCTCTCTCCCAATTTCTCCTTGGTCAGCCACCACCAGCAACCACCACCCACGTACAGCCCATGACCCGCCACTCGCCAGAAAAAGAAAAGTCCCAGCACGCGACCAGCAGTCCACTACGGGACCCCATGCATGATCCGCCATTGCACGACCACTCGCCGAGTCGCCGCCATTGAAGATCTTCAAGCTTTGATTTACAAGCACGCAGTAGCGACGACCACCGAAGCTTCTCTCTCGAATTTGCTTTGGTTATGTTTTGATTTTGTTCTTCTTTCGATTTTGTTGCTGCAATTGTGTAGTGTTCCATTGTTTCCTAATAGACTGAAATTCTTTATCTAATTCAATGACTCGTATAGATTTTATATTTCGCTGTTAATCTTGATGATTAGGTAATATCTGGCTCTTCTGTTGATTCTGCTTGCTTGCGTATCAGTGGAAAATGTATTGATCAGATCTATTGATTTGTAACTGGTAAATATACATTGACTCTGTATCTGCTAGTGCAGGGTGATCATCCTAAAGTCTTCAAATTGCTACTTCTTTGTTGATTTTTGGGTTAGTTTGTGGTAATTTGTTGATCTAATATTTGTTTTGTTTTGATTTTGCTGCTGCAATTGTGTATGTGGAGTAGAATTTATGCGAATTTGTTGATTTGAATTTTGTGATAAAGTTGGTAAATTGTTAAAAACCAAGTAGAATAGCAGGGATCCGTTTCAGACCCGGATTCGTAGGATCCGTCGGATCTGGGTCCGGGTCCAACATTTTCAGACCCGCTGGATCCGGTCGGATCTGAATCTAACGTCTGAAAATGGATCTGGATCTGGGTCCACCTGGACCCGGTCCAGATCCGACCCGTTGCCATCCCTACCCTCAGTGCCACCTCGTCGAAACTCACACCACCTAGCCAGATACAACACCTCCCCACCAGGACCAACCCTTCCTTCCAGTTCCTCTTTGCTTAATCTGTCTTTCCTCGCCGTCTCCTTCACCGCAATTTTATTTTAAGCAGAGACTCATAGGCCGGACGTTTGTAACTAATGTCTTGACCAATGGTTAGACGTCTAGAACTAGGCGCATGATCGTAGGTCGAGGCGTTTATTCTAGAGTCCTTACCATTGGTCTAAACATCAGTATCAGACGCCTAACTTATTGGTCGGGTTAGAAAAAGGTCCACGAAGGAGAGGTGAGAATTCAAGGGAGTAATTGGGATCTTCAATCAAAGGTTGGTCTTCTCTTATGAGATATGGAACTTATATTTCACAAGTATATCTCCGGGAAAGGTGAAGGAATAACTCAGGTGACGATTGTTCTTTTTCGGCAAGACATGAACTGAGGTTGCTAGAAAGGGTGGTCGGAATATTTGGTGATGGTATGAACTTCGGTGAAAGTATAATGGTGGTTGGTTTCAATAGTGGGAAGAAGAAGAAAGGACTGAGAGAGGAAGTGAGGGAAAGGGTAGAAAGAGAGAACAAAATAAATGGAAGGTGTATGAGGTGTACAAATAACGTACAAAACTACAAATACAGGGCAATACGTAGAAAATACAAGGCGAGGAATAGTCATACACAAAAATTATCAGGGGTATGTTGTTTGACAATTGGTTGTCGGTTGTTTGACAGTTGTCTGTTTATAAAAGTGATTGGTAAAATCAGTTGTCGGTGTTGGCTTTTCTTAATAGAAAAAATGCAAAAGCCAAAAGCGAAAAGCCAATTGAAAAAGCTACTAACACCAACTTCTGGTTGTAAAACTGACTATTGATGTCTTTTACACATGGTGTACAACTATCAGCAAGGAATTGTACTTGAAACTTAAGGAGGAGTTTAAGAATATGTATTATTAGCGTTGAGGTGTCTAGATCTGTTGTAATATGTTAAGTATCTTAATGTTTGTTGTTGTTGTCAACCTTTTAAATTAGTGTAAGTGTGTTAAGTATATTTCCTATTTTAATATGTTAAGTAACTTATTGTTTGTGGGTTATAGATGCACAAGTTCAACTATTAATATCCGTCTTTTGAAAGTATAGACCGAGATGAATCTAACACGACCCCACATGACTATATTGCAGGATAGGAATGGAAACTGACTATATCCCATCTCCCAACTGATTCGTTAGAAAACTATGTAGTAATTCATATACTAGAGCAACTCAATAGATCAAAATAGTCTCAATTTTTATAATTTATGAAATCAATATCGATATGTTATAACACGAAGCTAAAAAGTTAGAAAGGACTGTTATATGTTAGCAATTGATAAGTACACAAGTAAGTACTACCTATTTGCAACAAAGGGTATTATTTGTGAGACATAAAATATTTATTTGTGGCAAACAATAAGAAACGGAGGTAGTAATATATACGAAGTATTTGATTACTTAATAGTGCAGGATAGGAATGGAAATTAGGCATCAGGCGTAATTGCGAACCTTGTAGATGAGATTGGTTTTGTGGTTATCTACAGGGAAGGACTTCCAATGAGTCCATCCGTCAATATGTCTATCTCCTTGTCGGAGAGTCTGTTTTGCTTAATTAATTATGATAATTTGTATAATTAGCAGCACAAAATTATGGTAAGCTTGAGTACTTTAATAGATAATTAATTCGACTAAGAAGGATTACAATGAGGGATAAGTATAGCTTTAGGCTATCAATCTCAAGGTAGCTTTAGGCTACTACTCTCCAATCTCAAATACACACTCAATTTCTGAATAGCAACTACTATTACATAATTTCCTTTTTATACTCAAGCTACTACATACCCTAATATTAATTAGACTTGTCTTCTAGCAATTCAGACTTCTTTGTCATGGTTCCCAAGAGATAAGAACTTTCTTAATCAACTTTGTCTTCTTTTCCCAAATTGGTTTACCCTCCAAAAGCTACTGTTTCCCCCTGTTTCTCTCCTTTTGCCCAGGCTTCCTCTTTTGTATTTTCAAGACCGTTGAGTTTTGGTTTGTCAACTTTGTCACCCGGTTTTCCTCCCTTGGGCCTACGGGTGTAAACCCGAATCTGTTGGGAAGGAAGTGGATCCATCACATTACCCGCCGTCTCGAGATTCACCTTGTCCTTAAGGTGGAAGGTTAGAAAACGCCAGGCTATGGTGGCTTCGTCCTCCCACATGGCTTCGAACACCGGTAATCCTCTCCACTGGATCAAAACCTCGACCTTGGAATTCTCCTGTGAACTCTGCCTTACATCCAACACCTCCTCTGGTTCTACCTGCATATCCATATCGGCAGTCAGCTGCTCCGGTATAGTCGGGTTGACCAGCGTTGTTCCCGTGGCTCTCTTGAGTTGGGAGATGTGAAATACGGGGTGAATTTTACACTCCGGTGGCAACGCCAACTCATAAGCCACCTTCCCCACCCTTCGGACCACCTTGAAAGGCCCATAAAAACGAGCTCCAAGCTTCTCATTCGGTCTCACCGCCAGGGACCGCTGTCGGTATGGTCGGAGTTTTAGAAACACCTCCTCACCAACCTCGAACGGCTCATCTCGTCTCTTTCGGTCGGCATACTCTTTCATCACTTGTTGGGCCTTCAACAAGTTCACCCGTAACTCATCCAACATCAAATCCCTTTCCTTCAACCACTCTTCCAATTGTTCCACTGGGGTATGACCGTGGCCCACCCTCCAAAGTTTCGGAGGATCCCGACCATACACAACCTTGAATGGGGTGAGTTTGTTCAATGTGTGGGGTGAAGTATTTTAGGCGTATTCGGCCCACGGCAACCAATTTGCCCACTTGTTTGGCTTATTTGAGATGAAACACCGGAGATAAGTCTCCAACCCCTTGTTCACAATTTCCGTTTGCCCGTCCGATTGAGGGTGATAGGCCGTACTCCGTTTTAAGTGTGTTCCTTGTAACCGGAATAACTCACGCCAAAAGATACTCATGAACACCTTATCTCGATCCGAAACAATTGTCGACGGAAACCCGTGCAATCGCACCACCTCATGAATAAAGCTCCCTGCCACCTTGAGGGCGTTGAACGGATGTCGGAGTCCGATGAAGTGGCTATATTTCGACAACCGGTCGACCACTACCAGTACCGAGTCGATGCCTTTGGACTGGGGTAGCCCCTCCATGAAATCCATGGAGATGTCCTGCTAAATTGCCGCCGGAATCGAGAGTGGTTGGAGCAAACCGAGAGGGCTTCCCTGGGCTGCCTTGTTCCGCTGACATGTGTCGCACCGGCGAATATACTCTCCGACGTCATGCCGCTTCCCCACCCAAAACCAGTCAGCAGCCAGCCTAAGGTAGGTCTTGACCTCACCCTCGTGTCCGCCGATCGGTGTATCATGATACTCTCGAAGAAGAATCTGAATGAATTTAGAGGATTTAGGTATCACAACCCTCCCTTTATACAAAACTCTATGTCCCTCCAAATGAAAACCCATTGGACCGTCCTTCCCCTTCTCAAGGTCTATTTGAATTTGGGCCAGCCACTTGTCTTGTTGGATTTCCTCCTCTAATGCCTTCCAGTCCACCAGTTGTGAATGGATCATTACCCTCAATTGCACCTTCTCTTAATCCATACGAGATAAGGCATCGACGACCCTATTCGAGGCCCCGGAGCGGTATTGGATCTCAAAATCGAACCCCACCAATTTCCTCATCCACTTTTGATACTCTCCACCCACTTCCGGTTGTTGCGTGATAAACCGTAGGCTTTGTTGGTCGGTTCTAACCACAAAGTGTCTCCCTAAAAGGTAGTGCTTCCATCTTACTATGGCCATACAAATAGCCATGAGTTTCTTCTCGTAAATGGACTTCTCCCTAGCCCGAATTCCTAGCAACTTGCTGAAAAAAGCAATCGGCCTTCCCTCTTGTGTCATCACGGCACCCACACCAAACCTGGAGGCATCGGTCTCCACCATGAATTCTTTGGTGAAGTCGGGCATGGCCAACACCGGGGTCGTGGTCATAGCCCGTTTCAAGACCTCAAAAGCTTGAGTCGCTTCCAACGACCACCCATAGCAATCTTTCTTCAATTGTGAAGTGAGAGGAGCCGTTATTTGTGCATAACTAGCCACAAACTTTCGGTAGTACCCCGTCAACCCAAGGAATCCCCTAAGCTCCTTCAAATTCTTAGGTACCTCCCATCTCAAAATAGCCTCAACCTTTTCCTCATCCAGTGCCACACCCTCCTTGGAGATCACATGGCCGAGATAGGCCATCTTCTCACTCCCAAATTCGCACTTTTTTAAATTTATATACAATTTATTTTCGGCCAATATTTTTAAGAATAACTTCACATGCTCTACATGCTCCAACTCATCCTTGCTATAAATCAAAATATCATCAAAGAACACCAATACAAATTTCCTTAAGTAAGGCTTGAACACATCGTTCATGAGGGATTGAAAAGTGGCCGGTGCGTACGCTAACCCAAATGGCATGACTAAGAACTCGTAGTGCCCCTCATGAGTTCTAAACGCCGTCTTGTGGGTGTCTGCGGGCATCACACGAATTTGATGATACCCAGATTTCAAGTCCAATTTAGAGAACATCGTAGCCCCATGTAGTTCATCCAACAATTCATCGATAACGGGGATGGGATATTTGTCGGGAACCGTTTCCTTGTTGAGTGCCCGGTAGTCCACGCAAAATCTCCAAGAGCCATCCTTCTTCTTTACAAGAAGCACCGGGCTACTAAAAGGACTTGTGGATGACCGAATAATTCCGGCATCCATCATTTCTTGGATGAGCCTCTCGATTTCATCTTTTTGTGCTTGTGGATAACAGTAGGGCCTTACACTCACGGGGTTGCTTCCTTCCTTGAGTATGATGGCATGTTCATGCCCTCGGGTTGGTGGTAACCCTCCCGACATCTCAAAAACCGCCCCATACTCCTTCATAATTCCCTCCCAGAAACTCGGCACCCTTTCGCCTCCTCCACGCTCCCCCACTTCTTCTATTCGGTTTACTTCCACCAGTAAGCCCCCCTTGTTTTTACAAAGGCCCCGAATCATGGCTATAAGGGACACTTGTGTCTTCTCTAACGTGGGGTCGCCCACTAGTGTTACCGAAACGCCGGCTATGGTGAAGTTCATCACATGGGTCTTCCAATTTGCTGTGACTGTCCCAAGTTTTTCTAACCATTGGACCCCCAATATGAGGTCGACATTCCCTAACCCAAGAGGCAAAAAATCTTCTACCAAGGTCACTCCTCCACTCAAGCATAGTTTAACTCCACGGCACACTCCATTTCCCTTCACGGTTACCCCATTTCCTAAAGCAACCCCGAACTCTCCCTCTTCCTCCTTAGGCAGCCCGAATTCCTCCACTACTCTCAAAGAAATAAAATTATGGGTTGCCCCGGGATCCACCATTACTACTACCTCCTTACCCCTTATTTTTCCTTTGAGCTTCATGGTTTTTGGATTGGACAGCCCCACAACCGAGCACAAAGAGACCTCCACGGGTTCCTCCATCTCCCCACTCTCCTCGTCGCATTCCGCTGCCTCTCCAGACTCCTCGGCCACCATTAGGACACTAAGCTCCTTCCTCTTGCACCTGTGCCCAATTCCCCATCTCTCGTCACACCGAAAACAAAGACCCTTAGCTCTTCTTTCTTGAAGTTCCGATTCGGTTAGCCTCCTAGGTTCATTAGCTGATTTGGAGGCCTCACTCTGGTTGGGCCGGCCCAGGTTTACCGACCCTTGAGATTCGGATGGTTTGGGCCATGATCTAACCGGACCCATGGTAGTGGGATGGCCATATGTTTGGATCAGGCCCCCACTTCCCTTTCCACTTATCCCACTCGAACTGGGCCCTCCTGGGCTAGACCCCAACCTCCAAGGTCCAACCCCCTTTCTTCCACCGCTTACCCGATTTCTCTCTTCTATCCGCCCAGCAAGATCCATGGCCCGCTCCAGCGTGCCCGGATCCAAAAGCCTTAGCTCAGCTTTGATCTCTTCCTTAAGCCCATTAATGAATTGCCCTCTCATTATTTGTTCAGGTATGTCGCCTAATGGAAAGGCCAATTCAATAAACTTCCTCCGATACTCCTCCACCGTGGCTGTCTGAGTGACTGCGAGCCACTGCTCTTGTAGAGTGCCGGTGTTGGTCGGTCGGAATTCCTTCAGTACACTTGTTCTGAGATCCGCCCAATTTGTAAAGTGTCTCCGCCGATTTTCCCACTGAAACCATTTGTAATAGCCTGAATTTTTAAGCAGGTTCAATTATTTTGTTAGCTATATTAAGTCTTTATCAGGCTTTGGTCCTTTAAGTAGTTAGAATTCTCTCCAACATCATACTAGGACAAAAGTGGATAAGAACCATCATTCTTAATTGTTAAGAAAGTAAGTGGATAAGCTCTAACATTCTTAGTGGTTAAGAAAGCTTGTGGATAAGCACTATTATTCTTAGTGGTTAAGAAAGTAAGTGGATAAGCTCTAACATTCTTAGTGGTTAAGAAAGCTTGTGGATAAGCTCTAACATTCTTAGTGGTTAAGAAAGCTTGTGGATAAGCACTATCATTCTTAACGGTTAAGAAAGGTCAAAGAGGATAAGCACTATCATTCTTAGTGGTTAAGAAAGCCTTGAGAACCAATAGATAAGCTAAAAAGCCTTGGAGAGCCTTATTCTTTAAGATTATGAAAATCGCATAGAGACCGTTTTATCGGGTAACAATGAACCTCTAGTTAAAGAGCCTTTTTGGGTTAAATCCGAGCTCAGAACCTAATCAAACTTGACATATGTTATGTTTGGGATGTTGTAAGGTTAAAATGGTCATTTGTTCCCAAAATATACGTGGATTAATATGGTAAGTTCCTTACTTAGTAAAATCTGGCCAGCTAATATATCAGTTCGTACCTATCCTCTAAGAATGCTTCTTAGCAGCTGCTTGAGTGTCGATCTCTTAAAGATATTTGCATGCATGAAAGCCAACACATTAAGCTAATAACTCCAACAAGAATCACCTAGAAACTCCAAGCAACTGACCTTACCCAGACGAGGGTTCCCTCCCCTTAGGGTACCGCCAGAACAGGTCCTATAAAAGGGTGTCATGGTTTTTCGTCCTTTTCTCCTAATTCTTGTTCTTCAACACCTACTTATCTTTACATACAACTCTTCTAGACATAATTCCTTAGTGTTTCAAGCTTTTGGTAGAGTTTTCAAGCCTTGGGAAGTTGTAGAAAACTCCATAGAAACATCAAGCAAACTGTGTAAGTACAGCTTTGTATCTCTCTTGTACTTAGCTTAGTATTTCATGTTCTAAAACTTATGAAAACTAATTCCTAGCACTTTACATATTCAGGGGAAGTTATAGGAAGGATAAACCACTTGGAATAAGGAGTTTGAGTTACATTAAGCAGCCTAAGTGAAGGTACACACTTAGTTTGGATTGTAACCTAGAGATTTTCCTACCTATGGTTAGATGATTATTTCTTTCTATTATGAAGCATGAATATGAAATGGAATCTCTTCTGGTATGCATATTAGTATGTGTTCTTTGAGTATATGACATGGATTTGGCGTGCTATGGTTCACTTGAGATGTTTTACTTATCCTAAGCTAGGCTCAAACATTAAATTGCCATGTTTATGCTTTTAATTAGAATTTGTTAAGTATATGGAATTGTATGGTAATGAAGCACTAAATGTCTTGGATTTTAATCGCGGAAGTGAGGCGTGAGCATACACCCGGGTTAAGGCGGGTATTCCCTAACTGTTACCCAACCAGGAGGGGAAAATCCTGGCGGAAGTGGGACATGTCCGGGTTAAGTCTTGCAAGCAGAACAGTAAAAGGTGGGGTGACGACCCTCAACAGTTTGCTACGCTCGCGGTCATATCAAAAGATTGATCTTATGAAATCTCTAAGTAATTGAAGTGATTATGACTACTTGCTATTATGACTATGTGTTATCAATTAGTTTTCAAAATACACCTAAACTTGTATTTTATATTACACAATGTGTACTCAGTTTTGCTGATAGTGTTGTCATTTCTGTGGCCTGTCACTTGGTGGGTGGCAGAGTCAAACTTTGTTGCAGGATTATGTTGGAAGCCAGAACCGAGTTGAGAGCAAAGTTATGATTCAAATTGTGTATTATGGGATAAAGTCCGAGATTTAAGTTTGTATATAAAGGAGTTTATTTAGAATTACTTATAATATAGATTATTCTTTTGCCATGGAAATTGAGATTGAATGACTATGTAATTGAAGTCTTATATAAAGGATATTGTTTTGTGGGCCCATAACCCACTGGTCCAGGATCGTATATTTCAGGTTGTTTCCGCTACGAGTGTTATCTAATTCATAAGTGATTAGTATTATTTTGGTGCTAATTGAGATTTGTGATTGCTAAGCGAGTTAAGCTAGCAGCTCGGGAATCGGGCTGTTACACCATTGGAGAGCAGGACCGTCCATAGCTACCACAGCCGCTGTCACCTTATCCTCCACCGATAGCCGATAAAGCTCGAAGTACATCTTGGCTCTCATGACCCAAATGTCGGGATCTTTCCCCTCGAATGTAGGCATATTGAGTTTCTTGTGTTTCCACCGCCCGTATCCGCCGCCTCTGTCATACTGGTCTCCGCCTCCTCCACCGTCATTCCATCCTCGGAGATCTCGCCTTCTCCACTCGGGCATTCTGAAACCACCACCCCTCGGTGTCTGAACCTCGTTCTCCCCTTTCGCCTGACTATTTTCGCCGTCTAGGCGGATGAACGGTGTTTGTTGAACTCCCTAGCCTCCCGCCAAGGCAATTCAAACCTCCTCTCGAATTTTGTCGTTCTCCTTCGCCACCAAGGCTGCTTATTGTTCCTGGTTGGTTCGGAAGCGGTCGATCCTACCTTCGAGCCTTACCACGTTCTCCTCATGTTTCTTCCTCTCTTCCTCGAACAGGGTGGTGAACTGCTCCTTCATGGATTGTTGGACTTCCGCCATTGCTCGACCAACGGCCTCCGTCACCACACGACTGATGGAAGTTTCCTGGGTATCTAACTTCCCTTCAATCGAGCCCAACTTCGTCTCCAATGCTGTCACCTTGTCTTCCAGCCCTTCCAAACACTGTGAGTGCGAGGTCACCATGATCGGCGCTCGCTCTAATACCACGTTGTCGGAGACTCTGTTTTGCTCAATTAATTATGATAATTTGTATAATTAGCAGCACGAAATTATGGTAAGCTTGATTATTTTAATAGATAATTAATTCGACTAAGAAGGATTACAATGAGGGATAAGTATAGCTTTAGGCTATCAATCTTAAGGTAGCTTTAGGCTACTACTCTCCAATCTCAAATACACACTCAATTTCTGGATAACAACTACTATTACATAATTTCCTTTTTATACTCAAGCTACATACCTTAATATTAATTAGAATTGTCTTCTAGCAATTCAGACTTCTTTGCCATGGTTCCCAAGAGATAAGAACTTTCTTAATCAGCTTTGTCTTCTTTTCCCAAATTGGTTTACCCTCCAAAAGCTATTGCTTCCCCTGTTTCTCTCCTTTTGCCCAGGCTTCCTTTTTTGTATTTTCAAGATCGTTGAGTTTCGGTTTGTCAACCTTGTCACCCGATTTTCCTCCCTTGGGCCTACGGGTGTAAACCCGAATCTGTTGGGCCGGAAGTGGATCCATCACACTCCTATGTGTCAACTGCCGAGGTTGATGTATGTGTGTTCCTTCAATTTTTGACCTTGGTGTTATTGTTTATTTAGCTTATCATACTTTGGTTTGTTGTATAATTGACTTGTGATGGTTTGGTTCATTATGAATGTTAACATGAGCTATTTTGGCTTGGGATGATCTTGGTGAAATCGAATGGTGCCGGATCTAATTGATAAGTCAATGATTGATTTAGACATTTAGTTTATTCTAAGAAGTGTTTTAGGGTGTGCCACATAAATTAGGCTTGTGCCATTTTGAGTTTTTGACTCTTTGTGCTCGTTGCTGTGGTTGCTTATCGTGATTTGCTTTGGTTTAACAGATTATCAAGCAACTCAAAGGCTGCATTACGGTTAGGGGTGGGGGTGGAATTTTTGAATTTAACTTCTACATTTGGTTGGTTTTGGTATTGCATTTGTAAAATGTTTATTTGTATTAGTTGTCTGGTTGTTGGTTGGAGCATTCGGTTAATGAATTTACGACATGATATTCTGCTTTCTATGCTAACAAATCCTGCATTTTCCAATTGGTGTTGTGACTTCTGACTTGTAAGATGATTTGGTTGCTAGTTGTATATTAATAGATGGATATGATTATGAGAAATTAACTACTCATACTGTGTGACAAATATGAATCAAATAGGCAAAAGTTAGTAAAGTTCAACATATGCATTGTTCATGGGTTTGAAGAACAAACTTTTGTTAGGCATTGTTTAAGGATTGTAATGAGTCTTTGTTGTCTGTAACCTCGATAAGTGAATGTTCTTTGTAAAGCCTTTTCTTTTATTAAGTGGATGTTTTTCTGTGATTTATGTTACCATTCATTACCACCTCTATTGGTAGTAATGAACTACGAGTATATTGTAAAACAATGAAGAAAATACACAGATACCCCCTATAGAATGGATAGTCAGTGCAAAGCATAATTCAATTGCAACTAACACTCGTATATTTCGTAGGATGAACTGGAAGTTACCTCAAGGCTTTTAGGACGGAAGGGGTCTATTTTTGGAATTATTGTCGTGCTCAAGAATAAAGCTAGCGGGGAGACTATTGCTGAAGGTCGACATATGCTATTTAGCAAACATGCAAACTAAATTTGATCAGAACGATGCATGCCGATTCACGGAAACAAAGTTTTATATGGTAATAGCCTCTATGGAAGATAAAGCTGCCATGTTAAGTATTGATTTGGCAAATGTGTGGAATATAAGATGACTGTATTCTTGTAAATTGAATCTCTTTTGTTTATTCTACTTGATAACCAAATATTATTTATTTATTCTGCCCTATGGTTGTTAGATACAACAAGAAACTATTGTATTTCTCTTAGAGTGCATTCTTTTAACCTAATTAACACATATTTGAACTTATTTTATTTAAACATTCTTTTTTCTTGAAATAAGAGAAAAATAAGGTGAACTAAACAAGGCCTTATATTATGTAGGGATATTTCCGTGATAATATAGAGAAACATCAAAGAACCCGAACCCGTAGAGCAGCTCTTCACAATAGGCCTATTAGTGTACTGCTTCATGTAGTTGAAGCCAATGAGCCTCTATTGTTCATTTGACCAATTCGGCCAAATTCATAGTCAGATTTGGTTTTGCACATTTTGAAATTTAACTTCGTATGTTATTAGTTATAGAAGTAATCATGCCAAATTAGTAATAAAACAACACTTATACACAACAAAGCAAAGACTCAAAATTAGCCTAGGAAACTTGGAGCAAAAAATTAAATAAAACATTGATATTTGTTAGAGGTTAAGATATCGTAAAAAAGCTATAAAACAAAGTATTCAACTTCACTCCACTTCCAGTACTAATTAATGACGGATTTGCGGTTTTTGCCCTTCGATTTTCTTGGCACATATCATAGCAGGGGCGGATTTACTATGGGTTCACTGGGTTCAGGTGAACCCAGTGATTTTTGGAAAAAAATCGCCCGGTTTTTTTTTAATTAAAAATATTTTAGGTATTAGATATATATTATATGCGTGCAAAGTAAAACATGAAAGAAGCAAGTGCCGCAGTGGTTTTGTATCTATGTTGAGCGCGCGGGCTGGGATTGGAGGTCTAAGGTTCGATTCTACAATCCACTATCCAGCGAACACTTTTGTTTTTTTTTTCTTCTCTAAACTAAGCCGGCCCCATCCCCATTATCCCTCAACAACTAAACACAAATTCTGAAACTCAAAGCCGATATTTTTCCCAATTCCCCCAAACTCCCAAAGGCCAAAACCCTAAGCCACGAAGATTCGAAGAAGCCACGAAGATTCGAAGAACTGACCACCGTCCTGGGCCTCTTGGCGTCGGTCTTCCCCACCGTCTACTTCTGTCTTCGCGTCTTCCCCACCGCGACGGCGCACAAAGGCCAAAACCGTCTTGGCGTCTTCCCTACCGCGACGAGCCGACGACTACTTCAATTTCCGGCGACCGCATCTAGCCAACTGTTTGAATGGTAAATCCCAATTCTTCAATTTTAAATATGAATTTCACTATTTCAGATTTTAGTCTTTTAGACATTAGATGATTAGAATATGTAATTGTAATTATGTAATTTTAATTTGTTAATCATTCAAATGTTGAATACTTGAATGAATGAATGTGGAATTGTGGATTGTGGAGTTGTTACTTGTCACTTGTTAGTATTACTTTAGACAGTTAGACTCACTGACTCAGATTTATGAATTATATAGAGTTGAATTTGTTGCTTTATGAATTTCATATTTAAATGTTGAATGAATGAATGTTGAATGAATGAATGTGGATTGTTGATTTTGGATTGTGATTTGTGAATGTTGAATAAATGTTGAATGAATGAATGTGGATTGTGGACTGTGGATTGTGAATGAATGAATGATTGAATGTGATTGAACTTTGTAGTGTCTAGACTCATGGAGTTGAAATTTTTTGCTTGTGTAGATTGTATTGTGACTATGAAGGGTTTAGAATTTTTTTGGAAAGATCGTGCGGGAAATAAGTCACAAAAATCATCCGCTTGTTCTTCTCCTAGTTCAAGAGAATCTCTAAACCCAATACAAGAAGGTGAAATTCGTGATAATGAGTCCCCACCATCCATACCACCACTTCAAAGTACACCACAAAGAGAATTTTTTATTGATGTAATGTAATGAATTAACATTCTATTTAGCTATTGTAGTTTGATATTTGAATTAATGTATTGAACTTTGAGTGAATGGATGTATTTTTTTTTACCGGCTCCGAACCCATAGGGTTGGAATTCTGGATACGCCACTGTATCATAGTTGAACCTTCAGGATCAAATTCTAGCTCACCTCTGATTGTCTCTTCAAATTTACCTCCAACTTGAACATGTAATTTCACATCCAAATTCAGTTTAGTATTAGATGGCACAGCGACTACATCTTTTGATAATGGTATGTCAATTTTATAATATTCAGAAGCTGATCTACGACCACACAACTCCACAAATTATGACTGTGTCCTTTTAAACAACATGCTCCGATAGAATTTCTTCTCGTAGTTTGTAGAGCCCCTGTACCCGCGATACCTAGTATAAATACTCCCGTAAACTTCAGAAGCTGGAGAATTTAAAGAAAGTAGTCTAACACGAACTCTAGCAGATATTGCTTCATTGAAGATCACATAATGAACACATGCAAAACCGTAGGAATTTTAATTAAGTTGTTTTGTTTTGTACTTTTTCTCGATGTCAAAAAAAAAAAAAAAAAAAAAACCGTGTTCACCTGTAACAACAGAGCATATGCGCTTGTCATACCACAAGAATGTTTTATGGAAATGCCACTTCATACACCCATTGCTGATTTCACGCCTTCCTGCATCCTTCAGGTCAAGATGCATAGCAAAGTTACCATTGTCGGCCTCATAACAATTACAAGGCTTTAGCAATGATATAGGCTTATAGGGAAACACTATTTCAGGTTTCACCTCCTCTCTCTCGAAGATAAGATAACCTTTAAACTCATTTTCATAGTTGATTGTTTTAAAGACACTCAAAGTACGTTCAAAGGATATTAATGTCATTTCATCAAAAATACATTGCTAATAAGAGAAATAATGCATCTATTGTGAAACATCTAAAAAGAGAAATGTTGCATCTAGGGATGGCAATGGGTAGAGTTTGGTAATACCCGAACCCGGACCCTAATTTTTTTATCCATACCCATACCCGTACCCTACCTGTACGCATAGGGTCTAAATTTTTTAAACACTTACCCGGACCCTATGGGTATGGGTAGGGTCTAGGGTCCAATTAGGATCCTTTAGCTTTTTTTTCCTTATTTTTTAATTGTCTTTTTTAAGTGTATGATTCTATGTAGCACCTAAAAAATAAGTAATACATGAAACATGAACAATTAATTTGAAATATTGTAAAACAATTATGAAAAAAAAACTAATAAAATGATAGCTCTAAGTATTATAGTTCATATACATTACAACTTAAAGTCTCGCATAATTAAATGCACAACTAGTCAACTACAAAGTTAATAGGGTTTTCAAGTTTTTTTTTATTTAATGAATTGGGCGGGTTTTAGTACGGGTTTGGGTTTAACGGGTCCATGGGTAGGGTTTGGGTTTGAAAACTTCATACCCGGACCCTACCCTACCCGATACCACCTAGACCCATACCCTACCCGGCCCCATAGGGTCTAAAAAAATTGGACCCATATTCTTATTTTAAAGTAGGGTCCGACAGGGTCCTGGACCCACTGCCATCCCTAGTTGCATCTATTGTGAAACGGAAGAAATATACTTCGTATATAACTTTTTTTTTTACAGAGAAGTTGTATAGTATATATGTACTTCATAAGTTCGTATATGATAATATTTTTTTTTTATGGTAAGATGAAGGGGACTCACTTGAGGGGATAAGGGGAAATCCTCAAATGAGTCCCATGAGGTTTGATCCCTAAACCTCAGGAGTATGAGGTGGGAAGCGATGCTACTACTCCACCACCTCAACCTCTCGTATATGATAAGATGAGTTGTAAGTCTTGTAACCGTTGATATTTTATTTAGATCTAATTATACGTCGTATTACTTTTTTCCCCCTTTGGAGCTTTAGACTCTTCAATTGAAGCGAAGCGTTTTTCGAGTTCTTTCATTGAAGCGGCTCCTGAGCTTTCTCTACTCCATTGAAGCGAATTATGTGGTAAGATGTTATTTTTAATCGTTGACTATAAATTTCACAATCTAGGATTCTTCTAAGGTTATAGTCGATTTAGGGTTCTTCTGAGGTTATAGTCAATTTAGGGTTCTTCAAAGGTGGAATATTGAACTAATAGTTATAATTACCGAAGTTGCGATAGATGATACGAGTAATTTTATTGATATTTTTATGCGAGAAGAGATTTATGTGATTTTTGGAGCCTGGGTTTAGATTATTTAACAATTAATTTAAATTACTCAAGTTACGAAAGTTTATAAGATTAATTATGTTAAGCGAATGTGATTGAAATTTAGTTGGTGATGCAAATGGTAAACACACTAAGCTTTGGTTGGTGATGCATATACATATATATTTATTTGCATCCTAATGCCTAGCTAGTCCGAGGGTCAACACAGTTTAACATAATTCGCTATATAATTCGCTTATTCAGTTCGCGGTTCGCCCAAAATGGGCCAAAAATAGGCAAACACTGACCATAATTCGCTTTCTTCGGATCGCAGTTCGCAGGGAGATTAGAGAATTATGTTACGCTGGGTCAACATTATGTGAATTCCATCTAGTTTTTCTGAGTTTTAGATTAAGTATGAAAATTCCGTCTTTTACATGAAGATAACTCATGAAAACATACCGGCAATTTTAATTTTTCTGGTAACCATTATGCTATGCATGTTACCATGGTTTGTTATATAGACAACTCTTCTACAGTCCCCAATACTGTGGAATTGGATGTTATTTATTTTTTTTCCTAACTCACTTTTTACTCATTTCTCGGTTTAAAGGACAAATTATTATTGTTTTGATCGGGCCTCCAACAAGAGCAAGAGCAAGAGCCAAGCTTTCTCTTTCCACGTAATTGTACTTTAAGACATCAAATATATCGCGGCAGATTAAAACATCTAAAATATCAAGTATTTAGAAATATAGTGATGATGATGATATTCATAATACTAATATATTAATGTTTATGTTTTTTTTTTATAATGTTTATGTTAACTATCAATTATTGTTGTGATATCTATTATTCATAATTGTCACCTAGTTTTGATAGCTAATTAGCAAAGCACCTTGTATATCTTTTCTTAAGTTCAATCACCATTTGCTCTATTTGAGGGCCTAAATTTGAACCTTCTTCTTCTTACAAGATGATAGTTGATGTCCATAAAAACGGTAAGAGAACAAATTTCTTGCCCACCGCTTCAATCCCTCCCCAACCCCTAGGCCCCCGTCCCTGTGATGCACCATATTTGAAAGTTAATCCACATTCATTTCTTCATCTTCTCCATTATCTTTCTCTCTCTTCCTTCATCATCAAATTTCTTTATCTTCATCTTCTTCCCCATTATCTTTCTCTCTCCTCCTTCAACCCCATTCTCATAAATTGAAGAAGAAGACCACTCTTTAGTTGCTTCGATTCCTTTCGTGGGGGTGGGTTCGATTCTAGATCTGATGGTTCGTGTTGTGGGTTCGTGTTGTGGGTTCGTGGGTTGTGGGTTTTGGAGTTCTGGGTTCGAGTTCAAGTTCAAGTTCCTGGGTTCGTGGTTGGTTGTGGGGTTCGTGGGTTTGATTGTTGGTTCGTGGGTGTGGTTCTTAGGTTCGTGGGTCGTGGGTGGCTCAGTTTAATTGTGGTTTAATTTTTTTTGGTTGGATTAATACTTAAGTACATGCCCTTATTTTTTAAGAATCATGCTTAAGAACTTTTGCCTAGAAGTCCGCACGGACCCCCTTTGTTGCAAATAACATTTAACGGATGGAGTATGATTTTCCAGGACTGCCACTAAAGTAAGTGAGATGGTGGGGAAAAGTGAATACAAGCGGTGCTCTTGCTGCTTTTGAGAAAATGAAAGAAAAAGGCTAGCTTTATTTTCTCTTTATTCATGATTGTGAATTGTATGATTTGTATCTACTGTGTAGATTACAAGGTTTTTAGGGGGTCTATTTAAAGATTATATATCATTGGTTCCCTTAATTATCCCTTACTTGAAGACAGTTCTTTTTCCTTGGGCACCTTGGCCCAAGTCCCCGTGCCATGTGTCCGTCTCATAAGATATATGAATTCAAATCTGAGTAACCAAATTCATGGTTAAGCTATTTCATTAGATGTTCAAGAGTTCTAAAATGAAGTATGATGAAGAGATCAAGTATAATCATCTTGCCTGCATTGATTTCTTATGTATGCATGTGAAGGTTTTTCTTGTCATCATCCACAAGTAGTCTTATATTATTATCATAGTATATATTTTGTGATCTTTGATGGAAGCTATTTGATTATTTGTTGATGGGTATGGGTTTAGTGAAATTTGCGTTTTATATTGGAAATATGATGTTAGTTTCATTTTTTCTAATTGAATTGATTGAAATGAAATTATATTTGTTGATTAAATTTATTGTTGAAATGAACTGATTTATATTGATTTTAATGATAAAATTATTTTTATTGAATTTATAATAATTAAAATTGATAATGTCTGAATGATTTATTTCAGAATTGAGAAGAGAAAAGAGCCTTAGCCAAATAGGGGGGAAGTTGTTTTTTTCTACATTTTTGGATTTTAGTCTGTTGGGCTAGCTTAACAAACTAAAGTGGGAGAAAAACCATCTCTCGAAAGGGGAATCATCAGTAATTTCCAACTTATAATCAATCAAACTCCTTGTTGCTTTATTCTTGCATTTCAACTCAAAAATCAGTCCAAAGTCATGTTAACTTGTAGCACATGTTTACTGATACAGAGGAAAGAATGAAGTTGGCGGGAAAATTAGTTACTAATTGTTGCAGTTTGTTAGCTTTGCTATTTTGTCGTTTTGTAGTTTGTTACACTTTGGCTGTTTTAATTGGTGTGGCTGTAAGAAATGCTGAGAATCTATAAAAGCACTAATCAGTTGTAATATCAAAAATCATAATGATAATTACTCAAAACTTCCTCTATCTCTCTCTCTCTCTCTCTCTCTCTCTCTCTCTCTTCTCTCTCTCTCTCTATTTAATTAATTTTCTTCTTCCTCTCTAAGTTTCCTGGAGATATCTTCTGAATTTTCTGCATAATAAGCTCAATAAGGAAAACACCCTTATCAGTGGTATCAGAGCCGACGCTGCTCAACTTTGATCAGTCTGGCACCTACTGTGACTAATCGAGTAACTAAAATGGAGGCTCAATTAGCTGCATTAGAGCAGAGGTTTGAGGCACATAACTCTTCATCTGCTCAGAAGTTTGACGAGATTATGCAGATGATGCAACAGCTGAAGAACAGCATGCTGGAACAGAAATCTGCCAGACCTGAGGATCGAAGCAATCACCCAAGATTGGGGTATAATCCTAAACTTGACTTCCCTAAGTTTGATGGTAGTAACCTTAGATTATGGATTAAAAATGTTGCAAATATTTTACTCTGTGTAAAATACCTGATGATCAGAAGGTTGATTTGGCTTCCCTCAATATGATTGATAAGGCTGAGAATCGGGTCTCTAGTTACTTGTCAACTAGGAGTGTCGTGGATTGGAACAATTTTGTGATAGATGTGAATGCAATGTTCAAGGATGAGAAAGGGCTTAATGTAGTAGAGGAATTTAAGGATTGCCTATGGACTTAAGGAATGCTAGACCTTGAACTCACGGGTGAGCAAGCAGGCTAGACACAAAAATTGCCTATGGACTTAGGGAATGCTAGACCTTGAACTTACGAGTGAGCAAGCAGGCTAGACACAACAATGCCTATAGACTTAAGGAATGCTTAGACCTTGAACTTACGAGGGAGCAAGCAGGCTGGACTTTAGAGGAATTTGGGCTATTATGAACTTCTGAAGGAATTGGACTTGACTAGGGCCTACATGGAGATGCAAACTAGACCTAGTATATGAATTGGGCCTAAATGGACCTAAGTTTGGATTAGATTAACATATATGTTTGATATAGACTTGGAGATGCACATGGGCTTGACATTGGAGATGGACTAGGACTGGACTTAGAATGGAATAGAATGAGATTAGACTTGGACTGGGCTTGACATAGACTAGGGTTTACATAGAGATGCACATAGGCCTACCTTTGACTTGAACTAGACTTATATGGGCCTAAGATGAACTCTAATGCTAGCGGGCCTAATATGCATGCATGGACTTGAATTAGATGGACCCTATATGAATGCAAAATGGACTCTAATGCACATGGGCCTAGAATGAATGCAAGTGAATCGGATTGATTGGATTGGATTTGATGAAGATGTTTGGATTGGGCTTAGAATTTTCGAAATTCATTTTTGAAAGGAACCCCTTGTTTTATCTTTTGTTAGGAAAAGATGATGGAATATTTTTTGTAAAATTCGTGTATATGATGGTGTTAAGTAAATGCTTTTGAAAAAGAGTAGAATAGAAAAGGGTGTAGGATTGATTTTGAAAAAGATTTTTGAAATTGTTGAATATGGTAAGGTAAGAATGATAGGAAAGACTTGTTGAACAGCAGGGAGGAAATGGGAAGAGGTAGACATGTATGACAACTCTAGCTCTACAATGACCCTTTAGATGCATTTTTTTAGGACAGACTCGACCTTGCCTGAAAAGACCTTTTTTGAATGTTTGATTAGGTGAGACCTCTAATTAGACCATGTATTACACGGATGCAGATAGCCAAACATAGGACTGAACATAGGATCGGCAATTGCGACAGCTAAATTGACGAAAAGCGTGCGGCGCACAGCCTTGTGTCTGGCGCGGTAATGGTGCACCAGGCGCAACTTAATGCGCTTGGCGCACTACTCCCCGACACGTTTTTCGGGGATTTAGGCGACGAATTGGCCGATTGATGATTTTTTCTTGTTTTTAGACGCGGTTTTAGGAACGACGCATAATAATGACAATTTGACAGAATAATAGCAGGCAAGAATTGCAATCACAGGCAAATGTCATATAACATGGATGCAAAAGTTCCAACCTAAAGTCCAGTTCCATGTTTGAAACTATTGGTCAGGTTTAGGTTCAGTCTGAAAAGGGTCCATAACTAAGAGATTGATCCCACGCTTCGTACCCCTGCTTAAAGAGGTGGCCACGTATAAGACACACTCCAGTCTCAAGTTAGGAACAGGAGAACAATGCCATGGTTGGGTAGGTTTGCTTATGACTAAGATCTAACACTATCGCTCAGGAAGCTTTTTGGAAGGACAAAACGTAAACCCCCGGGGGTGACCTCACACATAGATTATGTGCTAATGAGGCAAGGTAGATTGTCCTTATGGTGGCGGAACAATAGCCATGCATATGCAAAACTGTATATTATTCTAAGGCATAAAAATAAGAATGAATCGTATTTTTCAAGTTTCACCCACTCATTTAAAATTTTTTTTTTTAAATCCTCCCCAGTGAAGTCGCCAAATTGTAGGCGTGTTTTTATTTCGCCTACGCGGTGTGAGCGCGCATTAGATTTGACTACCCCACTGTAAAGGTTTTATTGAAAATTGTTTTGAAAGAAGTCGCCAACAATTCTTTTTAGGAAGAATCATAAACCTAATTGGATATGGGAAAATCGTAGGGACAAATTATCCAATGTAGATTTCCCCGTCCTGACTCCATAGATGATCAAAATGAACCAAAGATTGAGTTCGGGGGTGAGGGTACGAATATAGTCATAATGAACCACATTCGCCCAAAGTTGGCCTCTACTAAATATCGATTCATAACAGATTTTATGCCAAAGAATAATCAAGTAACGTTTTAAACACCCTAAAAATATTTAGTCTAAATTGGTTCGGGAAACACATAAAAGACTAATTTTTTAGTGACAAGTTATTATGCAATCAAATTACAGGGAACCTAGCAAGTTGTCCAAATTAATCTGATTAATGTTAGAACAGTTCTTTAGGTCTTGTTTAGCAATAAATAACATGTGGGTGATAAAAGCAATAATGCAGGGACAATCATATAATATGAACAGAATGATCAAGCAGACATATAATATACAAAAATAAATAAAAATAAAGAAGGAGGTTTAGAATGTACAGTAGAGCGATTTTATATTAAAGATCTACATCATGAAATAAATGGTTAGCAACTTCAATATAAAAATATAGAATTTATTCAAGGATCCTCAGGATTATACCTATGCGGCTTAGATTGAGGAGCGCAACGATCTTTTGGCGGAGCAATCGTGGAACCAAGAACGCAGTGATTAAGAATTGGTTGAAAGTATTGAAAGTATTTAAGTGTTTGAGTATTTGAGAATTCGAAGTGTATTGTAGAGGTATTCGTAAGTTTTTGTATTCGTGAAATAATATTATGAAAAGCCGTCCGTAATTCAGGAAATTCCGGATATTTATAGGGAAAACAAAACTTGCGCTCCACGCAAGCCCTACACCAGGCGCAGGCCTACGTGGCAGCAGTGCCACGCGTCAGGCGCACATTGGTGTGCCTGATGCAGCCAGCCCAATCAGGTTTAGGCACGTGTAAACGCGTTTTGAAAAGATAGAAAAAAAAGTTGCGTCTCACACAAGACCTGCGTCAGACGCAGGATTATGTGTGAGTCACAAAATCTACGTGTCAGGCGCTCATTGGCTCGCCTGACGCGTTCTGGCCTATGTGCTCGACGCACGTGGCGCGCTGGACGCACGTGGCGCGCTGAGCGCAGTCCCCGCGTCCAGTGCATATTCTGGAATATTGGAGCATATTCCATTGCGCGTCTTTCAAAGATACTTTTTTATCCCTAAAATTCCGGAGATGGAATTTTACGGATTAAAAATCTGATTTATTTATCAAAGATAATAAAGTATTTATGAAAAATGTCTATTAAAATAATAAATATTTGATTGGGCTTTTAAAATGGATTTAAAACATTTTATGGGCTTGAAATACAATTAATCATCATGAACAATTAATTGGGCTTTAGAATATCATTTCGGAACACATTTTGGAATGGTTCTTTAGATTGCTCTTCCGTTGGGTCGCGCCAACTAATGCCGCGGTATGTTTCATCATCGGGTCCTTAAATGGGGAGACACGATTATGTGTCTAAACTGACCTTCTTAAGAAAGGAGCTTTTGAGTGGACAGATATAGCTCAAGGTGCTTTTGAGCAATTGAAAATTGCATTCATAAGTGCCCCAGTTCTGGCTTTACCTGATTTCTCCAAACAATATACTCCCTCTGTCCCAGAATACTCTTTACACTTTCTTTTTTCATCTGTCCCAGAATACTCTTTACACTTCTATTTTTGGATATGACCCACTATTATTTTAATCATTCTACCTTTTAACTATTGGCCCACACTCTCTCTCCTCCAAATAAAATAATACCACTCATACTACCTACCAACTCTAACCATGGCCCACATCCTCTCTCCTTAAAATAAAATAATACTACTTTTACTAATTACTAACTCCTATGACATCTACTTTTCAATAAAATAACAATTGATAACCAAACAACTTATCATCTAAAATTACGTGCCTTGATAAGTGTCAAGAGTTTTCTGGGACGGAGCGAGTATTGTGGAGACAGATGCTTCGAAGACTGGTATAGGAGTAGTTCTGATACAAGGGAATCACCCAATTACTTTTATAAGCAGAACCTTGGGGCCTAAATGGCAAAAGTTGTCAGTGTATGAGAAAGAATTGCTGGCTATGGTGTTTGCTGTGCAGAAATGGGAATAATACCTCATGGGGGCCCATTTCATTGTCAAAACTGATCAAAAGAGTTTGAAATGGCTTCTCCAACAGAAAATTTCTACTCCTTTTCAGCAATTTTGGCTCTCGAAGCTGATGGGGTTCAATTATGAGATACAGTATAAGGCAGGAAGAGAAAACTCAGTAGTAGATGCACTCTCTAGGAGACAGGGATATGAGGTCTTATTGATGGCTATCTCGGTGGTGGATTCGAAATTAGCTCAGTAGATCAAGACCAGTTATGAGTTGGATGTTAATACTGCAAATATGGTACAAAAATTGGTACAAGGTGACATAATTCAGGGGTTTTCTCTTTAGGATGGGCTATTGAAACGACATGGCAGAATTGTGGTTGGTCCAGATGAAAACTTGAGAAAAAAAATTGCTTAATTGGCAACATTCTTCCTTGGAAGCTGGTCATTCAGGCAGGGATCAAACGGTGAAAAGAATGCAGGGAATTTTTTATTGGAGAGGACTAATTAAAGATGTCAGTCAGTATGTTAGGAAGTCTGTGGTTTGCCAGGCATCCAAATATGATACTTCAGCCAAACTAGGAGCTTTACAGCCTCTTCCTATCCCTGAGCAAGTTTGGACAAATATTTCCATGGACTTCATCTCTGGATTACCTATGTCAATGGGTAAGAATGTCATATTTGTAGTGGTCGATATATTAAGCAAATATGCCCACTTCATGGCATTAAAACACTCATACACTGTTGTGGATGTTGCTCAAGTGTATCTAGACTATGTGTTTAAACTACATGGCTAGCCTAGGAGTATAGTAAGTGATCGAGATCCTATTTTCCTCAGTCAATTTTGGAAGGGACTGTTTTCTCTGCATGGCACTGAGTTCCTATTGTCATCTGCTTATCATCCGGAAACAGATGGGTAAACTGAGGTGGTTAACAGGTGTTTGGAAGGCTATCTAAAATGTGTAACTAGTGCCCGGCCTAAAGAATGGTGTAAGTACTCTCTATGGCTGAATGGTGGTACACCATTCAATAGTGCTGCTAACATGACACCTTATGAGGTAGTGTATAATCAGCCACCTCCTCTGCATCTCCCTTACTTACCAGGTGAAGCTAGTAATGAACTGGTGGATAGAAGTATGCTAAGGAGGGAAGAAATGCTTAAAATTCTGAATGCAAATCTGACTAAAGCCCAGCATTGAATGAAAACACAGGCTGATAAAAGAAGATCAGAGAGGAAATTGGCAGTTAATGACTGGATTTGGCTTAAGTTGCAGAATTACAGGCAACAATCAGTGCAGCATAGAATTAATAATAAACTTGCTGCAAGGTACTTTGGACCTTTCAAAGTGGTTGCTATGGTGGGAAAGGTAGCTTACAAACTGCAATTACCGAGATCGGCTAAAATACATGATGTATTTCATATTTTACAGCTCAAACCCTTTAGGGGCACTTTACCCCTTGTAGCTGTTTTCCCAATTATGGATGATAATCAGGTCAGTGTTCCAATGCAACCAGCTGTTGTGATTGGTCAGAGAACCATCATCAGTTCAGAATCCCCACAAAGTCAATATTTGGTTCATTGGCAAAACAAGCCTGCTCATGAAGCTACGTGGATGTTTGTACTTGATTTTGCAGCTCAGTTCCCTGGTTTCCCTATTCCTTCGACTTGAGGACAAGTCTCTTTAAAGGGGGAGGGTATGATACAGAGGAAAGAATGAAGTTGGCGGGAAAATTAGTTACTAATTGTTGCAGTTTGTTAGCTTTACTATTTTGTCATTTTCTGTTATTTTGTCGTTTTGTAGTTTGTTACACTTTGGCTGTTTTAATTGGTGTGGCTGTAAGAAGTGCTGAGATTCTATAAAAGCACTAATCAGTTGTAATATCAAAAATCATAATGATAATTACACAAAACTTCTCTATCTCTCTCTATCTCTTCTTTCTCTCTCTATTCAGTTAATTTTCTTCTTCCTCTCCAAGTTTCCTGGATAAATCTTCTGAATTTTCTGCATACTAAGCTCAATAAGGAAAACACCCTTATCATTTACATTATTATCTTCTGATACATTTTAGGCTAAGAGAATGGATATTGTGTGGGGAGAAACAGCTGGAGAGCATGGCTGGCTTTGGTTGCTTTGCCATATACTATTCAATTTGCAGGTAGTTGGAATTATATTTACTGCTTTAGGAAGATCTTTTAAATTATAAATTGCTATAGGGCTGTTGATTCTCGCATATTATCTTTAGGTCCTTTAGGATAATGAATTAAAATTACCTTTAAAAAATAGAGAGTAAAAGCTTATTATCCCATTTGGGGTTACATTCTTAGAAATCTATACACGACTACATGCTTTTTAGGCTTGCACTTCGCATAAATTAATGTGTGATCAGGTTTAGGAGGGTTTTTTCTTTTCTGGCCCAAGGGTGATCTTGAAGAGGAGCTAGGGAGGGGAAGATAGCGGATCAATTAGTCAATATCTAATAATGAATTTAAATTACCTTAAAAAATAGAGAGTAATCTATTTTCCCATTTGGGGTTACATTCTTAGTAATCTATACACGACTACATGCTTAATGTGTGATAAGGTTTTGGAGGGTTTTTTCTTTTCTGGCCGAGGGGTGAGCGTGAAGAGGAGCTAGGGAGGGGAAGATAGCGGAACAATTAGGCTCCGTTTGTTTTGACGGAAAACACTTTTCAAGAAAATGATTTTCCCATTTTTCATTGTTTGGTTAGTAAAAGATGGAAAACAATTTTCTTAAATGTGGAAAATAGTTCTTCCAAGAGGGGAAAATGTTTTCCTTTTAAAATGGAGGTATACCACATTTTCCTTCCAACTCCTTACCTTCCTCTCCTCTCATCTTATCCATCTTCTCTCTTCCACTCTTATTTTCCCCTACCTCTATTTTTTTTTGTAAGGAACCAAACAAAGGAAAACTATTTTTACAATTGTGTTTTCCCTTGAAAATTATTTTCCGTTAAAACAAACGGAGCCTTAGTCAGTATCTAATAACTGTCACAAGTGTATGCCATCAAGAGTTCAAGCTTTAGTTATTACTCTTGATTTAATGATTACCATATTGTTTTTTCATTCCGTTGATATATATGCGTGTATGGTTCTTGTTTGGGCCCATTTCATGGACCAGCCCATCTCCAGCAAAATTACTAAAATACCCCTACTTCTAGGGCCATCAATCCTCCACCAGCTAGAGTTGACCTAAATACCCTAATTTATTGGAATTCACAACCACTATAAATAGTGCTTGTCCCATCAGTCAAAAGGTATTCAATTCTCACCTAAAAAGCTAGAGCATCTCTCTCTACCTCAATTACTGACTTGAGCGTCGGAGGGGCGTTCCCGGAAAAACCCCCGGGGTAGTTTTTCAGTGTGCTTTGCAGGTTTACCGGTGTCAAGACCCATTGGAGCTCTCGTACCCTCTCAGCATTCAGTTGATATCCCCTTCTTCATTACCTTAAGTTTCTTGACAGAAACAGTTTGGCGCCGTCTGTGGGGAAACAACAATCTCAAGCCACAACCGAGAGCCGAAATGGCACCGATTCGCCGAAACCGTAAAGCTCCTCAGCCAGAACCTAATCCACCCTCTCGTCGCACACCTACCGTCGAGACACTCGACCCTAATGAGGATGAGAGCCCCACGTCTCAGCCAGAGCATGGGCCCCAGCCTCAGCCTGCTGGACCACCACCTCTGTCTGCTGAACTCCAGAGGATAGCAGACCAGCTGAACCAAAATATTGAACGAAACCTAAGGGCCATGTTAGCTACTCTTCAAAATGGGGGACAACCACAACCCCAGCCTCAGCCTGAGGAGGAGGTGAGGGAAGGAGCGTCTCCAATGCAAAGATCAAATGCCGCTGGACCCCCTCAGCCCTCGGCTCGGAGGCATGAACAACCGAGAGAGCGAAGATCCCCTCAATCAGCTCAGAGACTACCTCAGTCAGTCCATAGACCCCATCGGTCAGAACAGCGACTGCCTCGGACAGAACGTGAGCAGAGGGATGCTCGTCAGACAATAGAAGAAAACCGACTCCACAAGGGGCAAATGGATGCCCGGGAAATCCTAAATAGGAAGGAAGCTTCAAGGGCGGCCCCATCAAGACGCGAGCGTGAACCCCGTCAGCCCCACTCTACTCACCGAGAGCGAGAGAGATCCCCTCCTCACTCGCCCAGGCACCGGGAGGATGAATGGGACTCAGCCTCATCTGAACCACGCAAACGTGGGGACCCCCAGATGGTCAATAGAGGTGTCCTGAACTTCATGACCCCCTTCAGCAAAGAAATTATGGACACCCCTAACCCAGGCAAAGTAAAAGTGCCCCTCATCGAGCAATATGCAGGTTCGACGGACCTGGCTGACCATATGGCCTCATACAAAGCGTAAATGAGTGTGCAAACGGGTTGCGAGGCGGCATGGTGTCGCTACTTCCCAACCACACTCAAAGGGTTGGCGCTTAGCTGGTTCTCAGAGTTATCTCCCAGAATTATCACTAACTTTTCAGTGTTAGAGGCACTCTTCATTCAACACTTCATTGCGGGAAGGAGACACAAGAAGACTAGCATCCATTTGATGTTGGTCATGCAAGAGAGCAATGAGAGTCTAAGCGACTATATCAAGAGGTTCAACGAAGAGTCACTAAGGGTGTCAGACCTCCAAGATGGGGTAGCATTCACCGTGCTTATGTCCGGGCTCTTGCCGGGCAAGTTCCGTTGGTCCTTGGCGGAAAACGAAGTCACTACGTTCACGGAAGCCATGACCCGGGCACAAAAGTTTATACAATCCTCTGACATTTGTAAGCCGAGCAACGACAACTCAAGGAAGAGGAAGGATGATAAGGGCCTTGCGGATCACCGCAACGGCCGAGATCAGACGAAGGCTCCTCGATCCAACCCTCAGCCTAACCGGCCTTCCATTAGTAGGGAGGATTCTCGATTTAAGAGGAACCAAAGGGAGATTTACTTAGTTAGTGTTACCTAGGCCACCCCCATTAAGACATCCAACACTCGACGGGACATGCGATTATGGTGCGAGTACCACAAGGAGTGCGGTCACACCACCCGTGATTGCAGAGAATTGAAGAAGGCCTTGGACAATCTAGCCGACCAAGGGAAGCTTAACAGGTACCTCAAAAATCCTAATGACAAAGACAAAAGGAAAGAAGATCGAGCTAACAGTGATGACACTGAAGGGTACGTCGATGTTATATCGGGTGGATTTGCTTCAGGAGGCCTAACCGGCCGTTCCCGCAAATCCCACCTCCAAGAGCTGAAGCATCAAGTGTTAAAGGTTGAAGGTACCCAGGCCAGCTGCCCCATAATGACCTTCGGAGAAGCAACTCGGCGTATTCAGACACCCCATGACGACCCCTTGGTGATTGAGATGAAGATAGCAAACTCGAGAGTTAAGAGGATCCTGATTGATAGCGGATCCTCCGCAGACATCATTACCTTGGATTGCCTCAAAAAACTCAAGTATCAAGAGAAGGATACAACCCCCATCCATCAGCCACTGATAGGCTCCGGGGGCAGCTCAGTTCATCCCGTCGGCACTATTAAGCTCCCAGTGCGACTCGGCGAAAAAGGCAAAGGAAGAAGCCTACCAGTTGACTTCTTGGTGGTGGACATCCCATTGCCGTACAACGCAATCGTGGGTCGTCCTACGCTGAACAAGGTCAAAGCCGCGATCTCGGTGTATCAACTCTTGATGCAATATGAGACGGATGAGGGGGAAGTCGGCAAAATTTATGGGAATCAGCAACCAGCAAGAGAATGCTATGTCAATAGCTTGAAAAATGGCACCACCTCATCAAAAGGAGGAGCACCACCCAAGAAGAGAAAGAGGAGTGAAGAAGAGGCACCCCTGGACTGCCTCAGCATCTACATTTTAGAGAACCCGAAATGCTACGACCGCCCTCAACCAGTTGAGGAGGATGAGGAGGTCACTCTTGATGAAGAACTTGGCCACCGAGTGAGGGTAGGCCGGACAATAGATCAAGCACTGAGGGAGGAATCATCCTGGTATTGAGGGAGTACAAGGACGTTTTTGCCTATGAGGCAACAGACATGCCTGGGTTAGACCCTAATTTCATGTGCCATGAATTGAACATCAAAGAGGGATACCGTCCAGTTAAACAAAAGTTGAGGCACCAAGACCCGGAGAGAAACGTGGCCGCAGCAGCGGAAGTAAAGAAGCTCTTAGAAGCGAGATTCATTGAAGAATGCCAATACACAAAAATGGTTGGCCAACGTGGTGCTCGTCAAGAAGTCTAGTGGAGCATGGCGGATGTGTGTGGATTTTACGGACTTAAACAAAGCATGTCCAAAAGACAACCATCCCCTCCCCAAGATAGACAGATTGGTGGACTCAACAGCGGGGCACGCGCTTCTTAGTTTCATGGATGCCAATGCGGGGTACCATCAAATACCCATGGCTGAGAAGGATAGGCCACACACTGCCTTCATTACCAGCCAAGGGGTCTACTGCTACAAGATGATGCCCTTCGGGCTAAAAAATGCGGGTGCCACCTATCAACGCACAATGAACAAGATCTTCCAAGGCCAACTAGGCCACAACATTGAAGTGTATGTTGACGATATGATCGTCAAAAGCAAGCAAGTAACAGATCACGCAGCTGACTTAAGGGAAACCTTGTCTACCCTCCGTCGATATCGGATGATGCTTAACCCCAAAAAGTGTGTTTTTGGAGTGAAGGGAGGGAAATGCCTTGGCTTCTTGGTCGACGAAAGAGGAATTGAAGCCAACCCAGACAAAGTGCAAGCGGTGTTGGACATGAGGTCTCCTAAGAACGTCCGAGAATTCCAACGCCTCACTGGTTGTCTAGCGGCCCTCGGGCGCTTCTTATCCCGGTCAGCCGACAAGAGCCTTACCTTTTTTCGCGCACTTAAGCGAAAAGAATTTGATTGGGATGAAGACGCTGAAAAAGCGTTTCAGCAACTCAAGCAACACGTATCCACCCTTCCCAAGCTCATCTCCCCCTTCTTAGGGGAAACATTGTACGTCTATCTAGCGGTGTCTGAATACGCACTAAGTGCCGTACTTGTAGTTGATCGAGAAGATGGCCAACATCCGGTGTACTTCGTCAGCCATGCTTTTCGAGGGGCAGAGAGCAAGTACAGCCAAATTGAAAAGATGGTTTACGCCCTAGTTATGGCAAGTCGGAAGCTGAAGCCCTACTTTCAAGCACATCCTATCAAGGTCCTAACCGGACAACCTCTTCGAAAGGTCATTGAAAATCGCAATCACTCCAGTCGCATGACGGATTGGGCCGATCAACTGCCCGACTTCGGCCTCGAGTATGAACCTCGTAGGGCGATTAAGGCCCAAGCCCTTGCAGACTTGATCTCAGAGTGTACTTCCGGACCGACTGAGGAAGATGGATCAGCAACATGGGGGCTTCAAGTTGACGGCTCTTCAACTAAAATGGGAAGCGGAGCACGGCTAGTCATAATACCCCCCTGTTGGTGATAAGTTAGAGTATGCCATTAAGTTTAATTTTTTGGCTTCCAACAACGAAGCTGAGTATGAGGCGCTGATTCTAGGGCTACAAATATTCATCGTCTCAGGAGCCAAGTCAGTCCGAGCCAAGTCTGATTCACACCTGATAGTCGGCCAAGTATCGGGAGAATTTGAGGCCAAGGAGGATAACATGAGGATGTATAGATCTAAAACCAAAGAGGTGGTCAATAACCTACAAGAATTTCAGATCTTACATGTACCTCGGTCAGAAAATCAGCAGGCTGACGCCCTCGCTCAAATGGCGAGCTCAGCTGACGGGCTCAGCCCAAGGACCATCATGTGGGAAGTCATCCATCAGCCTAGCATCAATGCCAAACAAACTCTTGTCTTAGCCAGGACTTCTACATGGATGGAAAAAATGATTAAGTACTTGAGAGATGAGGAGCTCCCCCTAGACAACAAGGAAGCTGAAAAGATTCAGGCAAGGGCTAAGTGGTTCACCTGGCACGACGGGAACTTGTACAAGAAATCCGACACTCACCCCTTGCTGAAGTGTGTCACCCCTGAGGATGGAGACTACATATTAAGGGAGATACATGAGGGGGACATGTGGAAGTCATCAAGGAAGCAGAACCATTGCTGCCAAGGCACTCCGGGCGGGGTACTACTGGCCGACGTTGAAAGAAGATGCAATGGAGTTGGTTCGGAAATGCCCTAAGTGTCAGTTGTTCTCAGATCTCCCTCGCACACCAGCAAATCCCCTTACCTCCATACAAGCTGTGTTGCCCTTTGATAAGTGGGGTATGGACCTACTCGGCCCGTTCCCTCCCGCCTCAGGTCAAAGAAAATTTCTCATTGTTGCAATAGATTACTTCACAAAGTGGATAGAAGCTGAGCCCCTTGCCACAATCACGGACAAGCAAGTGCAAATGTTTATCTGGAGGAATATAATTACGAGGTTCGGAGTCCCCAAAACCCTCGTATCTGACAACGGAAGGCAATTCAATAGTGGGCCGACCCGAGACCATTGTGATCATTTCGGCATAAGCACCAGGTTTTCAGCCGTCTCAAGGCCCCAGACGAATGGCGAAGCTGAGGCAGCCAACAAGGTTGTTCTCAAAGGAATTAAGAAGTCCTTGGACGGAGCCAAGGGGGCATGGGTCGACGAATTGCCAGGGATACTCTGGTCAGCGCGAAAAAACTGTCAAGGAAGCTACGGGCTACTCTCCTTTTCAGCTCGTCTATGGGAGCGAAGCTGTCCTCCCTCTGGAAGTTGGCATACCTTCTCCCCGTATGACAATTTATTACTATGCTGAAAATAAGCAAGAGAAACCCATCAACCTTGACCTTCTACCGGAGATTAGGGGTAACTCTCTCCTCCAATCCATCCAATACAAGCAGAGGGTCACTCGGTACTTCAACCGGAGAGTGAAGCGTAGTCCTATACAGTTGGGAGATTGGGTTGTTCAAAAGATAGAAGCAACGGGAAACTCGCATCTGCAAGGCAAGCTCAGCCCCAACTAGGAAGGACCCTACAAGGTCACTCACGTAATCAAACCACGAACTTATCGGCTCGAATCACCTGAAGGAGTCCCTCTTGCTCGACCATGGAATGCGGATAATCTAAAGAAGTATTTTGTTTAAGTATTGTTATTTAGGGGCATCAATGTACATGGGCCAGGCTTCTGGCCTCGGCGTAATTTTTGTAAAAGGCATTAGTAATGAATGAAAAGAGGCCAAGCATATGCTTCGGCGCACTTCCTAAGTCCGACAAAACACATGTTGCACCGCATCATCCAAAATAGTGTGAGCCAGGCAATGCCTCGGCCAAACAAAGAACCATGAAATAAAACGCATAAATTGAAAAATCACAATACTTAACAAAACAAGATCAACGAAGGATAAATGTTCTCATTACTAACACAGACACTACAGCATAAGGGAGGCAGCCTTGAACAAACAAAAGGCCACCTCTTTAGAGACTACAACGCAAGGGAGGCAGCCTTGAATAAACAAAAGACTACCTCTTTTAAGAAAAATACAAGCTAAGTCAATACAAATGCACTAATGAGAAGAGCTACTGAAGTCCCTACCCTCCTCATCATACCCAGCATCCTCATAGCCCGCCGAGAACTGCTGGGTGTTGGGCTCAACCTGCTGGCCCAAGCTGGTGGTCGCCAACTGATCACGTAGTGAAGCCATCTCGGCTTCGCAAAAGGAATGGTAGGTCCGAGTCGAGGCCTCCCAATCGAAGGTTGGGTAGTCCTGGCTCACGGCTTTCCTCATCCAAGCCAGGGCAGTTTCCTCGCCGGCTTGGAAAGAGCTCTCACCAACCTCGGTGTTATACGCTAAACACTCGTCCGACTCCTTCCAGGCCTTAAACCATTCCGCAGAACACCTATCAGCCTTTAGTCGGGCCTCTTTCAGCTTCGCCGTGAGACGACCTGCCTTTCGCAAAGCTTCATCACGATCCTTCGTCAGACGGTTAATCTGGCCATTCAACTCATTTGACTTCTCGTTGAAGTCAGCCTGATCATTGGCAATGGCCCTCATCGCCCTGGTTAGCTCGGACTCAGATTTGTGAAGCCTTGTCTCCAAATCCTTCACAATAGCCTGATGCTGCTGAGCCGCAGCCTCCAGATCAGATACCCTAGCGGACAACCTCGCATTCTCCGCAGTTAAAGCAATACGGCGGCGCGCCAGCATAGTCATTCGAATGGACATCTACAAAGATCGGAAAAGAAGTTAGAAAGACATACAAGGCAATAAAACACGAAAATGATCACAACACTTACATCCATCCATACGTGGTGAAGCTCATCCACCTCGTCCTCGCCAATGGATTCCAGATACTCCTCATCCTTGGCAGAGGCTAGCTCCTTGCAGACCCTCCTCAGTCGCCGCCCCTTATCATCCGTAGACAATCTAGTGAAAGGGACGTCGGCCCCAGCCATAGGCCCACGCACCCTCTTCGATGGCGGCGAAGGAGAAGAAGGAGTGTATGTGGGAGTTACAGGAAGCTCATAGTCACCCCCATCAAAGTTGGCATCAAGCCCCTACTGGAGGGATGGCCCTCTACTCGAGGAAGACCTCCTCTCGGCGCTCGAACGCTGTTGCTCTAAGGCAATTACTGTCTCAGGGCGCTCCGCTTGAGTAGTGGAGCGCTCCTTCTTGCGCCGTGATTTGGCAGGATCCTAAAGGCATCAAAAGTTAGCATAAAAACATAAGTGACAAAGAAACTAGAAGTAAGGCGGGACTTACCGAAGGTGGCGGGGGTACCCCGATGATCGTCCCACCCTGAAGCTCCCTCCTAAGCCTCTGGGGCATGATGGTGGCGACATCAACTCTCTTGGCCATCTTCTCGTCTAAACGTGATCGAGAAACGACTATACAAAAGCAAAAGCAACACGACATCAGCATACATCAATAAAAGACTAAGTACGAAAATACAATCCCGACCCATTACCCTGAGGGTAGGCCGGGCTCACTCCAAAGGTTGATAGGAAGTGTTCATCCTAAGCATATTTTGGCTTGGGGAGCCAATTAGTGGGGACAAAGACTCTTTCCCCGTTGACCATCCCACGATGAGTCTGGAAGTAGCAGGCAGCCACGGTCTCATCCCTCGACATCTCCGGCACTCTAAAGTTCAAACGACTATGTGGCTCCTCTCGAGGCCATGTGGTAGGTAAATCCCAATCATCGCCGTAGTAAACATAAACAAACTGACGTCAGAACTTCTTTTGAGCCGAAGGCATCTTTCGAACTATCTTGTACCCCTTTCAGCATTGGAAACCCCACCAACCACCGCCGATTTCCTCGGATTCGGGGATCTTCACCAACTTAACCATGTTTCGCCATAAGCGAAGGGTGGGAGTGACTCCCAATGAGTGACGAATCATAACAAAACCCAAGATGGTATACCATGAGTTGGGCACCACTTGCGTGAACGTAAAGTTGTACGCTATCATGATTTCTCTAATGAAGGGATGGAGAGGGAATCTTAAGCCAAAATCTAAACATGCTCGATACACCGCAATGCACCCTGGGGCGTCGTTAACACCGTATTCGTATTCCTTGGCCTATACAAGGCATAAGGGTCACGAATGAACCACTTCACCCCTAAGGAGGACATATCCCTCATCATCACATTCATCCAAGTAGAATGTGGGTAGCAGTTGACCGGCCCCCCGCCGGGCACGAGTGGGGGGTACTCTACTTGATCCGAATTCTCAATGGCATCACCCTGGTCGGCCATAACTACACCATCATAAAGGAAATGATCTAAGTAACTATGTTGTGCATATGGATAGGCCACGGATACCTCCCAGGGGTAGGGCATGTCTCCCTCAGCCTCTTCCATATAGGACCAGGTAGGGCTCGGAAGGAGGACCGCATCGGGAACATCCGAAGGGTCGAGGCAACGAGCTGTCGTCGTCACCAATGTTATTCCTACCCCCGAGTCTCCTCCGACAATCTGTACACGGGGGGAGACTCGGGAAGGGTACCCGACTCAGACCCAGACCCCATTATTTACTCACAAAAGGGGTCGACCGTCGGCCTTTATTAAAAAGAAAAGACAAAGAAAGGGAAGTCGGGCGTACCTTAAATGAAGAAACCGATCGAATGAAGAAGCTGAGTCCAATTCTAGTGAGATAAGCTAGAGAGAGAGACAAGGAATGCTTTGAGTGGAAGAAATGAAGATGAGAAAATGAAGTCTCCTTCCCCCATTATATAGAGGAAGGGATGAAAAGTCTTGGACCCCACTCTTTAGACGGGCTTTCATGAGCAAACTTCCAATTGGGCCACACTATTGAAAAAGATTTGATGAATATAAACTCATTGAGCCTCGTCTGCATCAAGAAACAAATACCGGCTCGGCAATCGACTTAAAAGCCCCGGGATGCTAAGCCAGGACCTCTCTCGGACAACGAGGAGCGTCCTATACTTAGAAAAATAAACTAAGTATTACTACTTTCGTGCCTTCTCGGACGTAGGGGCTCATTAGCCCCTCCTATGGGCGACGTTGGGACCTCCCTCGGACAACGAGGAGCGTCCTATACTTAGAAAAAAATTAAACTAAGTATTACTACTTTCATGCCTTCTCGGACGCAGGGGCCCATTAGCCCCTCCGAAGGGCGACGTTGGGACTTCCCTCGGACAACGAGGAGCGTCCTATACTTAGAAAAATAAACTAAGTATTACAACTTTCATGCCTTCTCGGACGCCGGGGCTCATTAGCCCCTCCGAAGGGCGACGTTGGGACCTCCCTCGGACAACGAGGAGCGTCCTGTACTTAGAAAAATAAACTAAGTATCACTGCTTTCTGCCTTCTCGGACGCAGGGGCTCATTAGCCCCTCCGAAGGGCGACCTTGGGCCTCCCTCGGGCAATGAGGAGCGTCATATACTTAGAAAAATAAACTAAGTATCACTGCTTTCTGCCTTCTCGGACGCAGGGGCTCATTAGTCCCTCCGAAGGGCGACCTTGGGCCTCCCTCGGGCAATGAGGAGCGTCTTATACTTAGAAAAATAAACTAAGTATCACTACTTCATGCCCTCTCGGACGCAGGGGTCATTAGCCCCTCCGAAGGACGACCTTGGGCCTCCCTCGGATAACGAGGAGCGTCCTATACTCAGAAAAATAAGCTAAGTATCACTGAGCAACGAGGAGTGTCTCATGCTTAGAATACTAAACTAAGTGTTATGTCGCAGGACCGCCTCGGCAGAAAAAGGATGTTCCCAAATTCATCGTGCCTCCGGCGCGATAGGGTACGTTACGTGCAAGGTATTTACACATAACGCGTCGACCATGCGCCAATGTCACTCGCTTGTAGCGCCTCGACCATCGCATTTAAGGCCCATGGGAACAAAGGAGGACCCCCTCGGCCATTCACGCATTGCCTCGGCCTGCAGCGGGTGACTACGAGGAGAAAGCACCTCGGCCATTCAGGCATTGCCTCGGCCTGCAGCGGGTGACTACGAAGAGAAAGCACCTCGGCATTGCAACAAAGTGCCTCGGTCTCGGATGAGGAGTAACGCGCAAGGCCATGCGCTGAACGCAGCCTGACGCGCTGCACGCGGAGTTCCAGCGCCAAGCACCGAGCCATGCGCTGCACGCCAGAGGCGAGCGTCAAGCGCTGCCCAGCGATGCGCTGTGCGCAGTACTGTGTGCTGCTCGCACAAGCTCGCGTCCAGCGCAGCTCGTTCCCCTCTTCCTCGGCCTATGCGTGCCTCGGCCTCAGCTCATGTGTGCCTCGGCCTATGCGTGCCTCGGCCTCAGCTCATGCGTGCCTTGGCTTCAGCTCACGTGAGCCTCTCGGTCGATGCTAGGCACCCCTCTCAGCCCTCGGTCAGCTCATAAGGGTCCCTTATGGCCTTGGAAGCTCGCTCCAACAACTTGCGGACCCCGCCTAGCCAAACGAAACGCAATTCTTTTTATTCCGCCAATCAACCGCCCCTAAAAATCGGATTTTCGCTCCGATTAATCGGCGTGGGGCTAATTGTTTGGGCCCATTTCATGGACCAGCCCATCTCCAGCAAAATTACTAAAATACCCCAACTTCTAGGGTCATCAATCCTCCACCAGCTGGAGTTGACCTAAATACCCTAATTTATTGGAATTCACAACTACTATAAATAGTGCTTGTCCCATCAGTCAAAAGATATTCGATTCTCACCTAAAAAGTTAGAGCATCTCTCTCTACAATTACTGCTTTCTCTCTCTACCTCAATTACTGACTTGAGCGTCGGAGGGGCGTTCCCGGAAAAACTCCCGCCGGGGTAGTCTTTCAGTGTGCTTTGCATGTTTACCGGCGTCAAGACCCATTGAAGCTCTCATACCCTCTCAGCATTCAGTTGATATCCCCTTCTTCATTACTTTAAGTTTCTTGACAGAAACAGTTCTTATTTGCTGCAGAAGCTTGCAACAATATTTGTGTGATCTAACATGATTATAGCTTGGCTGATATCACATTTTATTAAATTACTAGTCTTAGACTCTTGATTCAGCTTCAGCTAGCTATACTAGAATCAGTTGGTCAATTTACCTGTTACTGCTTCTTGTATCCTTCCTTTAAACCTTTTATCTGGTTAAATTACGCTATCAAAAATAGTATAATCTTCATTGTAATTTGACAATGACTCATCTTTTATCGTTTATCACTTGAAAGACCATGTTTATAACTAAGCAGTGCCAGCAGAACCTGGATTAAATTCAGTACTAATATATGTTATGCTCTATTGATATGAAAAAGAACCAAAGAATCCCTATTGTACTCTTAATTTAGCAACTTAGAGGTTTTTTCCCGCAACACCTGGATTAAATTCAGTGCTAATATATATTGTTCATATACTCTGTTGATATGAAAAAGAACCAAAGAATCCCTATTGTACTCTTAAGTTAGGCATATTACAATTTACAACCTCTAAGTAAGATGTTTTCAGATGTAAAAGCAGGACTATTATAATGTTATGGCCGGAGAAGTGAAGTATGAAGGGATCTATGATAATGACTGCCCAAACTCTCCGCCAGGTCGATCCAGGAGGTATGTGGACAAGGATCAATTGCAATACACTGAGATCCTTAGGATGCGTGGTCTTCCTTTCTCTGTAACCAACTGAAATTCTTTAGGGGTTTTAAGTTGGCAGAGGATAAAATCCACATAGAAAGCCGAACAAATGGGAAGGCTATTGGAGAGGCATATGGTGAAGGTTCTTCTTCTGGCGACTGGCGAGGGTAAGAGTGCCTTGTGTAAGAATACGATGACGATTGGTTCACGATATGTAGAGCTTTTTCTCAAAACACCCAAAGAAGCAAGGCGAGCTGAATCAAGATCAAGGTAATGAGGAGTATCCACTTTCCTATGCTGCTTCTATTCTCTGTTCTTTCCGGGATTATGATTTCACTCATTCTAACAAAGTAACAATGTAAGATTATTTACTTGTCAAGATTTTTTTCTTTTTTTTAAGGTAAGATGAAAGGGACTCACTTGAGGGGATAAGGGAAAATCCTCAAATGAGTCACATGAGGTTTGATCCCTAGACCTCAAGGATATGAAGTGGGGAGCGATGCCACTAAGGCACTACTCCCACCACCTCAACCTCATTTACTTGTCAAGATGGCCACCCTCTTTCTGTAAGTAATTTTGTAAAGTTAATACTTCTTGAACTTCGGTATTAATTTGTCACTCTGCTTGCAGTGCACTAGTGCAGGTACAGGATTGTCTAGACTCAAATTTAGTTGATTGTGTTGACGATGTATAACATCACTCTTGTCAAACAATGTGGAAAAATGCAGTGATGATTCTGAGATATTCAGGGTTAAACGACGATCTACTTTGAAGGTGGAGAGGAAAAGTGTTATTGGCGAGATCAAGTCAGACTATGCAAAACATCAGGTATTACTGTTGCTTCCACTTTGTCTTTGGATCTGAATATTACTAAGGGTCTGTTCTCCCAAGTTCAGTTCAGTTCAGTTTACTTCAGTTCAATTCAGTTCAGTTCAGTTCAGTTCAGTTCCGTTCCTAAATTATTATCATTACTATTAATTAGTTATAATTTAATTCAATTCAGTTCAATTGTTTTATGCGGAAGAGAACATGCCCTAAGTACTCCATACTAACATGTTGTATCACAATATATATAGTTTCTATGGGGAGTTTTATAAGTTGACTATATGGGTTCATTTACCACCTCGCCAATGTTTTTGAACTTCAATCTGCAGACTTGATTGCGGTGGGGGGATAAAATACATTGGGAATTTGTCCTGACCTACCCTTTTTGTATGTCACTTGGGCTTATGGAGCTTTAATTAAGCCATGCACAATAGACCTGTCAATCGGGTCGGTTAGGTCGGGTCACGGGTCGTTTCGGGTCGGGTCACTTCGGGTTACGGGTCGCGAGATGCTCAACCCTAACCCAGTGTTTTCGGGTTCGGGTCAACCCAACGGGTTTAAGAACAATTTTTTATTTGATTTAGTTTTTGTTTATTATTAGAAATATTTTATTTTTCAAGCTATATTTGCCGTTTATTTTTCAATTTTTTAAAAAGAAAATTCTCACCAATATTATTTCCATTATTACATTTCTACTACATAATTTAAATCATCAGATTCGTCATTAAAGCACATCCAATTCCTTTCTAATCAAAATGAAGATTATTAAAATTAAAAATAAACCTGTAAATATTACAAAATTAAAGGAAAAGGAAACATTAAATATGTGGAGAATAATATCTCTTGATATAATTTCTTTCTTTATATTATTTAATTATCTTTTCTAATCGTATATTTGACGTTATTAAACTTTTTAGGTGCATATAATCACACTTTTATTATGTATATAATATACTTATAGAGCTAGTTAGTATCTCTCTTACCCAACTTAAAGCATTACGTTATCGGTTATCTTCACTAACTATCTTTATAATACATATTACGTATAACTTATCAAGCAATAATGCAATACAATTAACTCGTAAAATAATGATATAGTGTAAAATAAAGACGTCGGCTAGCTATACAAAATTCAAACTAAACGCCATTTGACAGCGGTCGATGGCGGGTGGTGTGGGCTACGCGGTCTGTAGCGCGACATGTGTTATGCGGATGCAGTTGGTGCAAGTCGGTAGGTTAGTGTGGTCGTGTGGGTGGCAGTTGGTGTGGATCGAAGAGAGATAGATTAGAGAAAAATGAATTTAGAATGGTAGATGGATGATCAAAATTAATCAAAGAAAAATATTTTCACATTCCAATAAATGTATTTTTTTTAAATCTTAAAAAACACCCAAAGAACTGGTCAACGGGTCGGGTCCGGTCGGGTTTGACCCAGAAATTTACAAGTTAAATGGGTTTGTGTTAAATCGGGTCTTCGGGTAAAAAATGTTTGTTCAAAACCCACAAAAACGGGTCGGGTTTTCGCGTCGGGTCAAAATTTGGCAGGTCTACAAGCTAGTATCCTTTTGATATTGGAATATCATCTACTCTCTTTAATTTTTATCTTGCATATGTGTATATGTATACAAATTATATTATTGGATTATCTTGCATATTTGTGTATGTATACGAATTATATTACGATTTTTTGACTAGAATAATACAAACTTTGGTCGGTTCTCTCATAATAATACAACCTTTGGATTATTTTTGAATAATACAAACTTTACACCAAAATTCCTAGAGTAAGGCAAAACCGGATGCAACCTGATAAACAGGTAAAATGGGACACTTGTCGCCATTTCATTTGTTGAAAAACATTTCCTTTTTTCTTGTTTCTTTCTTCCTTCCTTCTTCCTTTCACTACCAACACTGTGAAAACACCACCCTCCTAGCCTTCACCCCAAAAACCACCCAATTCAGCCACCCCACCGCCGAAAACCACCCCCTCTAATTTTTCACCGCCGAAAACCACCCCCTCCAGTTTTGCCTCCGATTGCGATTTTTCTCTCGCCAAAGTCTCGACCCTCAGATTGATCTCGTCGACGTCGGTACAAGACTTCGTGGTTTCAGGTGGTTGGGGGAGGAGATTAGGAGAAGGAGAGAGAAAGAGGAGTGGGGTTACTGTTGGTGAGAATTCGTGGGAGGCAACAACAAGGGGGTGTGGTGGGGGTGGTGGTTCAGGTAGGGGGGGTGGGGGAGGAGGGAGAAAGAATAAAGTTGATTTTTTTTACCTGTTATTCAAGTTGCAAGTCATCTTGTCTTACTCTAGGAATTTTGGTGTAAAGTTTGTATTATTCAAAAATAATCCAAAGGTTGTATTTTTACGAGAGAACCGGTCAAAATTTGTATTATTCTAGTTAAAAAATCCATTATATTATTGGATAGTCTACTGGGAAAACTGCTGCTTTGTTTGTTACATAATTGTATGCTTATATATGAGTATATGACGATGAAGTTTCTTTGCTTTATGTTTCTAGAATTTCAATGTTGAAGTATATTATCAACTGTTGTAGGATTTCATTAAATGAGGAATGAAGATTGTCAGACTTAAGGGCCCCTTTTCTTTTGAACTACTACGGGTCCGTTCTGTTCAACTTATTTTAACTTATATAAGATTTTATAAAATCAGATAAGATTAGATAAGATATGATAAGATAAGATAAGATCAGATCAGATAAGATAAAATAAGATGTTAAACACACTCAATAAACTATCTTATAAGATAAGATAAGATAAGATAAGATAAGATAAGATCATATAAGATTTTATAAGATCTTATAAGAAAAGATAAGATAAGATAAGACAAAATAAGTTGAACATAACAGACCCTACCTCCGTTAATTATTATGTGCAACAAAGGGGTATTATTTGTGAGACATAAAATATTCCTTTGTTGCACATAATAATTAACGGAGGTAGTATTAAAATTTGACTCCAATTTTTCTAAAAAAAAAAAAAAAGGTTACTCGAATTTTTTTTCAAAGAAAAGGTTACTCTAATGATTTCTTGTGACTTGTAATATTCGAACTTGAGAGCATGTGCACAACAAAGGAAATAAAAGGGTAACAAATTGGACGGGATTTTGAATGCGTTTGAGAAATAATTGTATATAATTATTTAGGGGTAAGCAAATTATTTAGGGGTGAGCATTAATTAGGGGTGAGCAAATTAAACTCTTTAGGGGTAAAGTAATTGTATATGATTTTTACGGATGTGCAAATTATTTAAGGGTGAACAAACTATTTAGGAGTGAACAATTTATTTAGGGTAAGGTAATTGTATATGATTTTTCAACGCGTTTTGTATGCGGCTGGCCACACCGTGTGACCACTTATTAAAGAACAAAGTAACCCCTATAACACTGACCGGGTAACCCTTATAATACTCACCAAGTAACCCCAAACTACCGAGTAACCCCTATAACACTGACTAAGTAACTCCGGCCACACGGTGTGGCCAGCCACATATGAAACTTTGTGATGATTTTTAGGGGTGAGCATACTATTTAAGGGTTAGCAATTTATTTAATAGTGAGGTAATTGTATATGATTTTTAGGGGTGAACAAATTCTTTAGGGGATAGCAAACTATTTAGGGTTAAACAATTTATTTAGGGATGAGGTAATTATATTTGATTTTTAGGGGTGAGCAAATTATTTAGGGCTGAGGAAATTCTTTAGGGGGTGAGCAATTTATTAGGGGTGAGGTAATTGTGTATGATTTTTTAGGGATGAGCAAATAATTTAGTGATGAGCAAACTATTTAAGGGTGAACAATTTAATTAGGGGAGAGGGTAATTGTATATGATTTTTAGGGGTGGGCAAAGCAAACTATTTAGGGGTGAACAGTTTATTTAGGAGTGAGGTAATTTGTATATGATTTTTAGGGGTGAGCAAATTCTTTAGGGGGTGAGGTAATTGTATATGATTTTTAGGGGTGAACAAATTATTTAGGGGTGAGCAAATTATGTAACGATGAACAATTTTTTTAGGGGTGAGATAATTGTGCATAAGTTTTATGGGTTAGAAAATTATTTAGAGGTGATCAAACATTTTTTGTTTTCATTATCACCAATACTTTTTATAGATGATACATCGATACTACATTACTTTACTTGTTGTCTTGACATTGATGATGTGCATTCTCCAACAAAATAACTTTCTTTTGTGTTTTTTGAATGATGTATCTTTGATGTACTTGCAGTAAAAATACTCAATTTATGTTGGTATTATGAGTGTGAAGGTTGCATGATTGATGTTCTTGAAAGCACAGAAAACTAGGGAGCTGTGTTTGTTAATGGTATGAGTGCTAAGAAGAACACTCGTCGTGTTTTACGTTTGGGGAATGAAGTGGTTTTCGATGTGGCTAGAAGTTATGCTTTTTAGGGTGAGCAAATTATTTTGGGATGAACAATTTATTTTTGGGTGTTAAATTTGAATACGATTTTTAGGGGTGAGCAAATTATTTAGGGGTGAGTAGCAATTATTTAAGGGTGAGATGATTGCATATGGTTTTTAGGGTGAGCAAACTATTTAGACGTATGCAAATTCTTTAGAGGTGAGCAAATTATTTAGGAGCACAAATTTATTGTAAATTGGATTAAGTATATTAAGGATGTTATACTTATGAGTGTTTTATCTTAATCTATAACAAAATCGTAATTACATGGACTTAGGTAGTGTTTAGTTCACCTTATTTTTGCTGATCTGATCTGACTTGACCCGACCCGACCTGACCTCTATGTGTACGATAATCTATAAAGAAAAATATATATTAATATGTATTTTATTAATATGTAGTTTTTATAATTTTTTTAATTACGAAATTAAAGATATTTAGCGATAACAAAACCGCACATGAAACGATAAAGTGTGTTAGAACTTATTTTTTCTGATTTGAACTTATTTTTTCTGAAATAAGTAAAAATAAGTTGAACTAAACAAGGCCTTAATCAACTATATTTTCATTGTCCAAATTTAATAAGCTTTATGTTGCCAATGCTGCAATGCAAATAGATACAACTATATAGTTTGACGTTTGTAATGAATTCCAAACCAGTTTTCGTGATTACTAAATATTCGACACACCACAAGTTACAAATTAGTCCGCGCGCGGATTGGGACTGTTTTAACTCCATAGGCCTGCATGAACACAAAATTTAACAAATACGAATTATTGAATTCAAGCCTCTTTTATCCTTATATGAACAAATACACCTAGGCCCTCTCAGCAATGTAATCCATAATTCTTTCTAGCCCAAAAATACACAAGTAACACAACCAACCATTTTTTTCATTTTTTCCTACTTATTAGCTACAATTAGTGACATGCACTTTACTAATATAAGTAATATCCACCTAGATTTACCAACATTATTGCCAACAAAATTTAACACCCTTGCTTAGGGAACTCATACATTACGCTCACCATGCCTCGCAACTTAGGATGCGCGCGAGGATTGGTACTAGTAATCAATAACTATATACTAAAAGATACACCAGCAATGACACGTGTATCTATTGATGTGTCCTTAGTGTTTTTTTTTTAAAAAAAAAAATACTTCCTCTGTCCCAGAATAGTCTGAACATTTTCCTTTTATGTTTGTCCCAAATTAGTTTGAACACTTCCATTTTTGGCATGGTCCCACTATTAATATATTATTTCTTTTGTATTCCTTTGACCCACACTCTACCTTTTATCAATAAAAAGTTATCCAACTTTCTCTCTCCTCTAATAAAAAATACCCCACTAACTCCTATCACATCTACTTTTTACATAAAATAACATTTGATAACCACACTACAACTTATCACCTTAAAATATGTGTCACAACAAGTGTTCAGATCTTTCTGGGACGGAGAGGGAGTACTATTTAAGAAAAAAATCTTATACGTATCTCTAACAACATAAAATAACAAATTTGATGTATCTTTCCATATATAATATCGACAATTTTTATTTAAGATTTTTTATTTAAATATGTATTAGATATTGTTTTTAAGGCAAAAAAATTATACATATGTATTATAATAATTACTTAAAATACGATATTTGATGCATGTATCTTTTCGCAAATAATATAAACTTAAGCATAAATAAAAATTTAAGATTCCTAAAATAATTTATGACATGATTTTGTAACGATTTTTTTTTAGAAATATAATTATGTATTAGTTAATACGACAAAGTAATGTGAATATATCAAATCAACAATTGATACGTTTTTTGTTTCCTTGAATAATTTCTAATTAGAAATTTAATCGATCAATAATCTATAACTATTGACATTAAAATAAAATTAGCTAAGAATGGTACACGTTGATTTTTAGTGTAATTTTTCCATGCTTTTTTTTTTAGTTTTTCAATCAATCAATAACCATATATAAAAAGACACACTATTAAAAATTAATGACATAGGTCATCTCCTGGTATGTCCTTAGAATTTTTTTTAACAAACTTATATTTTAGAAACAAATTTATCTTACGCATCAATAACTCTATATACTAAAAGACACACCAGCAATTACACGTGTCATCTCCTGGTGTTTCCTTCGTTTTTTTTTTTTGAAAAAAAATCTATTTTAGAAACAAATCTGTTACATATAGTATACAAGAAATAATAATAATAATAATTATAAATATTTACTTACAATAATAGATTTGAGGGATCCTTCCAAAAAAAAATATTGATAAGATGATAACCATAAACTTAAGCAAAAAAAAAATAACAATTAGATTCTTAATTAACATAGTTTGTGACAAGTGGAGTGTTATGTACTACGCTTATACAACAACTAGTTTCTGGACCCGTGCAAAAATGCACGGGAATTTTATTTTTTGAGATAACTTTGTACATCAAATGTAATATCTGTATATATTTTGTAACATATTTTGAAGCACTTAAAGTCCGCATGCAATATATATCATGAAAATCGGAGATAAAAAAAATACATTTCAACAAAGTGGATGAAAATAAAAATAACTTATTGAGTAAAATTAATAATAAGAGTATTTAACCAACATTCTGAAATACTTCTTTGTACACTACATTTGTGGTAACATTTGATGTTTCAACTACTAAAATTTTCAAACCCTTCTTGCTGGTAACTCTTGATACGGCAACATAAAATTGTCCGTGGCTGAAAACAGGCCGAGGAAGATATAGGCCAACATGCGAAAGCGATTGTCCTTGACTTTTATTGATTGTCATTGCAAAGCACACAACCAAAGGGAATTGTCTCCGTTGGAACTTGATGGGAAATTTTGTTGAGTCTGACGGAGTAAGCGTCATTCGTGGAATGAAGACCTTATTGCCCAAATTACTACCAGATACCACAACAGCCTCAATAATGCGATCGCCTAAGTGCTTAACGACCAATCTTGTACCATTACATAGCCCAGAACTTTGATCAATATTCCTTAGGAGCATCACTGGTGCTCCAACCTTCAGTCGTATACTATGGTTCGGTAATCCTCCGCATTTAATTGTATTTAGGAACTCTGTTGAATACATCTCATGAATTCCAAAATTTCCTTCCTCCACTGAAATTGCATCTGAACTCAAGTAAGTTCTTTCTTCACCTGGCAATTGAGATAACACGTGATCGTTAACCGTCTCGGCAATTTCATTGGTTGGAGCAAGAATAGCTCTTTCTTGAAAATAACTTGGTTCCCAAATGTGATCCTCTATGTCATGATATGTGCTTTCTACTATTGCCGCAATAGGGTCATCTCCCCCATCTACCAACATTTCATGGACTATTTCAATATCGGCCTCACCATCATTTGGCCCTCCAACTTTGCCATCTCCAACATTGAGTATCCATTCTGAAAATTCTCTAATTTCATCAACATTTGAATTACTTGAACCTGTTGTGAGGCGCATGTTCTTTGTCAGCCTAAGTACTCGGCAAAAGTCCCATAAGTAAGAACTATTTATTGCTGAGAAGACAATGTCTTGTCTGCTTCCTTTAGGCACCACGGGCAATATTTGTCTTAAATCACCAGCAAAAACGACAACCTTGCCACCAAATGGGATATCTTGATTTGCAGGATTCACAGCCTGCATAACATCCTTTAAACTCCTATCCAGAGCTTTAAAGCAGTATTTATGCATCATGGGAGCCTCATCCCATATAATTAACTTTGTCTTCATAAGGAGTCCGGTTAAGTCTGAGCCTGGCTTAATGCCAACACATGTTGAGTTCTCAGCAACATTTAATGGGAGTCCAAACTTGGAATGAGCAGTTCTTCCTCGCGGAAGCAATAAAGAAGCTATTCCGCTTGATGCGACTGGCAAAATGATATCAACTTTACGCCTTAATGAAGCACACAACAATCTCCAAAGATACGTCTTACCTGTTCCTCCGTATCCATATACAAAGAACACCCCTCCTTTTCCTCGTGATACAGCTGACATAATTTCATTGTAAATTCCACGTTGCTCAGTTGTTAATCCTTGAAACAAATATGGAACTCCTCTTCTAACTTCCCTCGGTCTTAGGAAAGCTCGTCCATTATTAGCTTGTTTTGACCGTCTTCTATGATCAGATCATTAGGAAAAGGCATTTCACTGAATTTACGTAGTGTTGTGCCATTACTTTGTAGCTTAGCTTCAATGTCTGCCAGCGCAAAGTTTTGCAGTTGTTCATCACTTAGGCGCAAATCTGATAACCATTTTAATTCGTAATTGAAAAGGGTTAAAATATTATAAAATACAAATAGATTAATATTTTTTACAAACAATAGTGAGTAATATTTGAATACCTTCGTCTTGTAGGAGTCTGCGTTGCCTGTGAAGAATATCATCAGAAAGAAGGTGCCATGTCTTTTCCCAAGTAGTAATGCATATTTTAATAATTCATGTGCAACGGATGTGCAACATCTCATTTTCAGCTATGTTTTCCTCTGAGTCAATCATCCCCAAGCACATGCATGAAGGTTTTATCAAGCAAAATTGGTGTGAATAGCAACTCAACAATGGTTTGAAGGAAAATTAGAGGAAAAAGCAACTGATGAAGGAGATATGTGAAATGGAGTGCAAATAAAAAAAACCACACAAAAGGAGTTAATTTGTTGGGCATTTGAATATGTACAGTGATAAGCTCTTTCTTTTAGTGCAAAAAAAAAAGAAATTGGAAGCTAGTATAATTTGTTAAAACATGTTCATGTCTGCATGTTTAGTATGTTTTGTGTTCTTAATAAATACTATTAAATTATTGTTAATATAAATTTTGTTCAAAATCACATATACATATATAGTTAAAACATGGAACACTATAGGTGGTATTTTAATTCTCGGTTTTAAAAAAAAAAAAATATATACTAATTCACCCCTGGTAGGACAATTGAATTATGTGTTTGCATGTGAGTGACACTATACATTCATACGAATAATTTGATAATAAAAAAAGAGGTAGATTTTTGCAATTTTTATATATGTTATGATAATCAATGTTCTGTCATATACTATTTGTATTTTGGGGGGGTGAGATGAATCTACCCTAATGTGTATATAAAAAGAATACCACAAATTATGTATACATTAAAACACGAATCCATTGATATAAAATTATGGTTGACAAAACGAATTATAGTTTAAAAAAACCAAAAAAGAGTTTACTTTATAATTTACAAAAAAAGGAATTATAGTTTGCTTTAATTTAAAACGAATCATAGTTGACATAAAAAAAAGTTTATTGTATGTTAGCCATCATAAAAACGAAATAATATATGTTATACAGTTTGTTATTACCTTGTTTTTGTTTATTGGATTTACTCCGTTTTTCTGCTAGTAACCTTTTTCGCCTTTCACGTGCATTGCTAGTTTGTTCTTCATCCATTGTTGGAGCACTAACAATGTACCCTTGAAACCGTTGAATATGATTGTGATTCCTAAACTACTTTGGCTTGATTATTTGAGTGTTTTATGATTAGAGGATTGGTTGTGGTAGTAAATTATGGTTGACTAAAGAACAATATATACCAAAATAAAGGAGATTCTTTATCAGATCATATATGTGCATGAAATCAGGAATTATAATTGGCATTGATTACGTATAAATTTATATTATATTTTGATTTTACCTTCCTCATATAACATATATATTGATACTGATTTTACTTTCCTCATATAACATATATATTGATATGCACGAAATATTTTAGTATTATAGACTTTACAATTATGTATCCTACCCTATAAAATGTAATGATTACACCTTACATAAATAATATATAAATTTTTTAAAACCACTAACCGTATTAACACATGTTGGTGAGTTAAGCGAATTGTGAACTGTAATACCTAATGGTTTAATATTTTTGATACTTTTAATATAGGTAAACAGAATTTTTTGTGTATTCAAAGTATAAGGGGTATTGTTTTAATGACAATGTTACATGCACTTTTTAGTGTAAAGTTTGAATGTATAGAAAAATGTAATAAATAAACAATATACTTTGTTCTCATTTTTAAATATTTAGGGTCTTAGCAGGTAAAAAAGTTGGTCTTGTGTTTGGCCATGTTGTTCACAATTTTTTAATTTGGCCCAAACCTAATATGGATTCGGTCGTCACGTGACTAAAAGGGCTTTTTTTTTGTTAAAGATTTAAAAGGGTATTTTTTTTCATTTTCTACAACATATTATCTGTGAAATAGTAATCAACACATAGTGAATGATAATGCTTTCTCTACTAAGATGTAAATGGGCCCATATCTAACTTGATTTTATTTTATTTTTAATATAACATGTTTTAAAGTATATTATTAATCAATTGGTTGTGGACATCATTTTTTTACCGAAAATTAAAAAGAAGGTGGTTCACACTTGACAGTGACTATTCATGTATCTACTACCATATATGGTGTAATGATTTTTTTTTTGTTTGATGTGGAGAGTGGAGAGAAAAATGCCAAAAAAATCGCTAATATATTTAATAGGCAAACAGTTAGAAATTAATCTACATAAATATACAAACTTACTAAAGTTACAAAGATTGTAATTGATGCATTCCATTAGTCAGAATTATTTTCGTGAACTTTCAGTAGATGGGAGGACTACAACTTATACACGTGGCAGAAGGCAATGAGGGAGCTCTTGGCAAATGACATGTGGGCAAATGAGCTTTTGACAAATGACATGTGGGCAGATTCATTTAGTGAATGACACATAGGATAGATGAACCTTGTTTTATATATATATAGATAGATAGATAATTTTTTTCCAGATATTTTATTGTATTTCATTTTTTATGTAATAGGATGTACAAGCCTATTACAATGTAATTCAAATATCAAATCAACAAAAGTTAATATAATGATATACAATAAGAGTCATTAATAAAAAGATATTTTGAAGAAAAAAAAATATTGACATGAAACATATTGCGTGATATTTTAAATTGCATGATTATTAAGAAAATAAATATTTTAAGATATTGAGTAATATTTTATATTGTGTATGTGTAAAAAGGAAATTTATTCATGGGTTAAATACACATTGTAATTTAAATATTCATTTGGTTAAAAAGAAGAAAAATGATACCAATAATTTGTTTATTTACTTTGTATTAGTTTAGCAATGAGAGGTTTCAAAAAAAAAGTTTAGTAATACGTAAAATAATAAGAGAATTAGTATACTTTGGTAATTTTATTCATAAATATATAGTATATTAGACAAATTAAGTTATTATATCTAATATAATTTTAATTTAAAATTATTTATTAAAAATAACCGTGTATGGCACGGGACCTAGCATAGTCTATAATCTATATATCTATATATCTATATATCCATAATCCATAACCCTTTAAAAGTGGGAAGTTCAGCCACTGTTCATCTGAATAGTAAACTGAGTCACAAAAGCCCGTAGTTTACTGTTTGCAAGCTTGCCATGCGTTACCCACGTGCTTTCCAAGTTCACCCCCCTTGCCATGTGTGCTTCACATGTCAAGTGGAAATTGTTTTGGCGCCCTTTCTTCACGTGGCTAGACAATCCACTGGCAATATGTCCCCTTTCTAATTCTCGCTCCTTTTCGTCTCCGTTGTTCAAGCGGCACCATTGCTGCGCCTCCAATCACAAATCAACCACCATAAACCAACAGGAACAAAACTAGAGTTTTAAAAAACTTTGTGGCTTTTCCAATTTTTTTGTTTCAGAAATGGAAAATTCGACTACAAATCGGAAGAAAAAGAACGGCAAAACCAATTTCCAAAGTGTAGATATCATAAGAGATACTCGGCCTCTCAAATTCCGCCAAATTACAAGTAATAGCGACGAAGAAGGCGTTCTAAATCACGAAGACGACGTTATTTGGCAAGATGGTTGCATTTCAGCTTCTTCGATTTCCAACAACAACAACATTAATATTTACAATGTCACTCAAAATAAAGGGATTACCATAGAATTTAATGCGTTGCCTGATTCTTCTCCAAAGAAGAGACGTATTCGAAGAGCTGCTGCAGAAGATAAGGTTTTTCTGTTTGAAATTAATTGGATTTTTTGTTTTTGTTTTGGAATCGCGTGGAGTGATATGTTTGAAATTTCCAGGAATTGGCAGAGATCGTGCATAAAGCTCATTTGCTCTGTTTGATTGCAAGAGGGCAATTAATTGATCATCCAAATGATTATCGCCATTACTAGCGATAGCCAGTTGGAAAGGAACTTGTGGAATTCCAATTGCACACCAGAAATTGCCATTTACCGCATAAGGGCCTTCTGAAGCACTCGGAACTCCTAATTCAACAACTTCCAGAAATTGGTGGACAAGCAAGGTGGCCATTGCGGTGGCTTTTTAGGGTGAGCTTCCCAGTTGCTAAATGGTCACGGTTTTTTTGCAATTAGGGTTTCCATTCGTAGATTTGGTTGGTTGATTGATGAGGATTTCTCTGTGTGTGCCTCGATTACCTGGGTCTTTTTTTCCCCACCAAATGATTCGCAACCTAGGTTTGAACAAGTCAAAACAAAGGGTTGGGTGTACCATATTTGGTTTTCCCCTAAAATCAGCTGATTATTGAGAGATTTACCTAAATGTTGCTAATTAAAGTGAAACAGAAACCAAAAAATAAGTTGGGATATCTTAAATGGGGACCATTAGTACCAAACGCACGTTTTCTTAAGGAAGTGTGGAGGTTTCCCTCAGGCTTGTGAAGAGTGTCCCAGTTGTAATGAAATTATTACTCCCTCTGCTTTTTTTTATTTGCTACATTTGATTTCTTGGGAATGAAGCCACTACTTTGACCGATTATTTTGATTATTTTATAAGTAAAAATATAGTCATGTGTGATCTTGTTAGATTCGTCTCGACGTGTAGATTCATAATATCAAATTTTTATAATTTTTACTTAAGCGAAATAAGAGATATTAAGAGTTAAATAATACTTTGAAAACCGTGCAAGTCAAATGTAGCAAATAAAAAAAAGCAGAGGGAGTAATTAAATGTACAGAAGAAGTACATCTACTGTTTCACCCAGTGAGTAGGGTGTTCATTACACTTTACAAAACCTTTGCGGTACAATACCAAACTTAATTTAAGATAAAATATATTGTCCTCTACTACAGTGCAGTCCTTCTCAGTCTAGGGTTCCAAGGTTTCCTTCCACATAAATCCATAGTATAAATACTAACTGCCCTAACTATTCAGAGAAAATGTATGCCTCCCAGTTTATGTTGTTGAAGCTGGTAGGTTTTTGCTTCAACCCTTTTTGTGTTTACATTGCATAGTTAGTGGTGCATTGTGTGTGCTCATACCTTGGATCATCAATGATACATGTAAGCTTAACTTGGCACTAATTAATTTCTAAAGGAACTTACAAATATGATTGGAAACGAGTATTTACAGACCAAAACAAACTTGACACTTATGGATTCTCATCTTAAAAGACAGCAGCAAAATTAATTTGTTATATGAAATAGCTTAATTGATTTTCTTAGCTTTTCCCTCACTGTGTATAGCATATCTAGAAATTTCATGTTATTTTGTCCTTGAATTCCAGCCTTACCACATGTGTTTCCTTGCTAATTAATATGCTTTGTAGTATGGTAACCAATGTTTTTTATGATTTAACGGTTTCCTTGACAATTGTAGACTAAAATACCCATGCGCTTTGTCTGAACTGCACACACTATAGGCTTAAACATGTTTTGCAAAGCAGTTTGGGAATTAAGTTTTTTAGCATTTTGTTTGAACTGCACACACTGTAAACCACAACCTGTCTTGCCCAGCACTTGTACCATAGAGTTTCTGACCAATTTTGTTTTACCTCAGCACACTATAGCCTACAAACTGTTTTGCAAAGGCATGTTAACATTAAATTCCTGCAGATCTTATTTAAGATGAATAAATGTACCCTGAAACCTGTTTTACCTAAAACCGCAGCAATATATTAATTACCTATTGCTGCGCCCTTTATTGCTGCGCAGCGAAAACCGCCGCAATAGGCCACTTAATGACCGCAGCAATAAACAATAATTCTACTAGTGATGGTCTCCTCTCTGTGAATGCCATCATCAATGGCTGTGCAACTTTTTTTTTGCGGCTTTGGTGATAATGCTAGCTTTTAGTCCGGATGCATATAACATCATCTGACAACATGCTGTTTGTGTTGTGCTAGCTCTGAGATTAACTCTCATTTTAGAAACATGTTTTGTGCTCTTTGTATTTCAGGAATTTGGGTCTTGGTAGTTAGTTTGGGGGGGTGTTTCTTGATTAGTTGTATGAACAATTAGGCTTCACATTAATTTTGTTTGCTTGTTATCTGTGTTTCACTGGAAGGTTACTTTTCTCACCATGTATTTGCAAGTATAACTAACTTTACGTTTCTTTGTAGGATTGCACTGACTTCTCAACTTTCAGCTTCAAACAGTTTGCACAGCAGTTTCTGGTATTTTTTTTAAAAACCTTCACCCTATAGCCTACCTTATCTTTTGCTTGTCTTATGCTTGCTCAACTGTGCTTGCCTTGCAAGAAAAATGTTTTCTCTTTGCTGGTGTGTTTCTGGTTCATCTGTTTCTTCTCACCTGTAGATTAATCCTTCAGTCCAATATGCACAGATCCTTTCTCTAAAACGGTTGAGTGTTAGACTTCGAAACTTGCTGTGAAACATGTGTTGCTTTGTACGTGTGTGAAAATTAACATGAATTGCATATCTGGAAATGCTAAATTGCTTGCAGTTTCCACTTTAACAGAGAATCCGCTTGTTTGATGATGCTAATTCTTGAACACATACCTAGCCTTTACAGTTTAGAGCTCCTCCTGTATAATAGTAATGTATTAGTTTTGATGGGCTGTAAAAGATATTCTGCACTTCAGTGCAATTAATGGATCTCTTGTTAATCTGAATTCCTTTGCATTACTTTCTTTAACTATGGGTAGACTATACTCTTTGTGGTTATTAAAAATGAATGCTACGCACCAGTTTAGAGCATATGCTCCTCTGTTTGACGTTTCCATGGTATAGAGTCACATCTAGATTAACACATAATAATCACTTTAAGGAAGTTATTAATACAGAAGCTCATATGCAAGCATTATACCTATGGTTATACAAACTTGACCTCATAACTGTGTGCGCACTACAAACAACAATGCGGCAACAATAGTATATGCCCTATTACCTTTGAGTAGCAATGCTTGCCTTTGTAGGCGTTTATTGACTGTTGTCTTTCTGATTCATCTGGAATAGCACTGTTGTGATTGCGTATTTTTACAATGCAGGAAATCGCCCTCCCTTTCCCACGGTGATGCCGTTCTCAAACACATTCCATATGCAATCCTTTTGACTCTAAGAGGCAGGTCTATGGGTATTTTCCTTAACCCTGTTTCGCTGCCCAATGCTTAGAGTGTTTAAATAATTGTGCTTGCTTTAAATGGAATGGACAGTGGTGCATTCAAGGATAGTGAACAACTAAGCAAGCTGTAAAGCTTGGTAGAAATGGGCCTCAGCTAAACTTGAGAGGGGTTCTTCCTAATTATGTACCATTGTATGCACCTTCAAAATATTATTTAAAAAGTTTAAAAACAATGCACATTCAAATGAATTATCCATGCTAAGCGCATTTGTTAGCTGGACCTTGCCTAATCTAACTATGCTAGAAGCAGCCAAGTGCTTGTCCTTTTATAAATGCTACATTTTATGGCTGCATTCCCATGTTTGCACGCCTGGGTTGTGGGCTCTCCCTTTGAATACATGTACCTAACATGTGCACACTTCTGACTTCTCAGGTAACCCAAAGGTACCTAAAACTCGTGTGAGCAAGCGCATGAGAGCGCTGCAAGAAAATGCAGCTGAAACCGGTGACGAAGGCTTTCTGAGTTCGACACTTGGTCCAAGACAATATCAAACTGCTCGCATGTTAGCGAGCCAACCTGATGTTGTGGCGCAGCCAAAGCGAGTTCGAGCTAAACGACAAAAGAAACAAAAAGAAAGTAATTAACTACTCTAAGCACCATTGCTCTTGCAGTAATATTATGAACATGCAATCTACAAGCAATACTTTTCTCTTAAAAGGGCAGCAGGTAGGGATGGTAGCCACTGTTGAAGTACTATTAGATTGTCTTACTTTTTACCTTTCTTACCCATCCTTTACCTGTAAGAACATCACATTAGAATCTCTGAGTTAAGCCATTTAACAGCTTCCAACGTTTTTCCTCTCACCAAATTAAAGCTCACAAACCAACTCAAGGTTAGTTTACTTTGCTATGGCTTTCTCTTTCCAAAATCAATGTTCTTGATTGCATTAGATACTGTGTTGCTACTTTCCTCTATTTTTTGTCCTATTCTGCTTGTGAATTTACAGTTTACAACAATGTCTTCCAATTATTGATATATCTGGTTATTTCCTACTTTTGGAACAACACACTCACGTGTAAAAAGATGTAGAATAACTCCTTTACAGTCCATTCCAAGTATTTTGCACTTCTTACCTGTTTTTCCACTTATTTGCAAAAAAAATAACTAACTATTTGCAGCCTTGTTCAAGATCTTATTTGTCGATTTATGTTCCTAATTCTTGTTTAAAACAAAAGCAACAACTTGATAACTAATAACCATACCTGCTTAATATATTGTGTTTCTTATAACAATAACCTAGAAAAGCAACACCTAGAAGGGAAAAAAAAGTAAATCTGTTTTAAAAAACCTACATTAAATATTTACTAGCTTGATTAGCCACCTTCCTACCACATATTATATTGTGTTTTAAAAAAAAGTAAATCTGTTTTAAAAAACCTACATTAAATATATTGTGTTTCCTTTTGAATTAAGTGGGCCTCTTATAGGAACATCAACCTTTTGTGTTGTAAAAAAGAAACAAAATATGTGTTCCTGTGCGACAACCCCTACTACTTGCCAACTAGCATCTTTTTTTTTGTTTCAAGGGGCAAGGCGTACATGTTTAATTAGTTTACCAGTTGGATTTCTTGCTTGTTTTATTTATGTGCAGAAATTCTAGATGAGCACTAACCTCATGGAATCTGTATTCATCCTAACTGTGCTGTTTTATGTTATCAACTTGGGTTTACCATGTTTGTTTAGATTGCATACACATTCTACTTATTTTGTGCCCCAATTTTACAAACTCTATATTTCAATCTAAACTTGCAAACTGCAAAAAAAAAACACCATAACATTACAGCTTACCCCATAAACACAAGGAAACATGGTGCCCTATTACTACTAAAAGTTGCTAGAATAGCTGTTAGAAGTGCACTTCAAATAAACATTAAGTTTTTTGTTTCCAAATAAAATGAACGAGTCAATAAATCGTGTTTGCACACCAACCTTCCTTGGTTTGCCTAATGCAACTCAAACAACAAGCGTACTTACCGCCTGTTTGGAATAAGTGCAAAACGAACAACTTACTAATTAAGGTCAATATGCTTCGAATATCACAGTTACACTACTTTGGGGTGCCGCGCGTAGGCGCGCGGTGCAACAACTAGTAACCTTTAAAAGTCAAATTGGTGCCAAAAGATTTCCTTATGAATAATGTAGTCCCCATTTTATCCCTAAAAAAGTTTGTTTAGCCTTTTGCCCTTTTTTTTTTGACTCTATTCCTCTTCGATTTTGCTCCAGCTGGAAATCATTTTCTTCCTCTCTAACCTAACGAGCTATGATAAACATATAATTGCTAGATGTTTACTAACATCTAGCAAGGAATAAAAAAGTAATAAAAGACAATATAAAAAAGAAAAAAATATATTTTTGTTTGCAGATTTTTTATTTACCTATTAATATATAAAAACACTAGTTGTGTTGCATGAACACTATTTATTTTTCAGGAACACTATTTGTTAGTTGTATAAACACCATTTATAGATACATGAACGCTATTTGTAGCTGCATGAACACTATTTGTTAGCATCGCATTTTTCAATGTCACTTTTTTGTTTGACTGACAGCTTCACCTTTACTCTAATTGGGTTGCATAAACACTATTTATATTTTATGAACACTTATTGTTAGCTGCATAAACACTATTTGTAGTTACACGAACACTAGTTGTAGTTGCATGAACACTATTTATTAGCATCGTATTTTTCAAAGTCACTTTTTTGTTTGACTGACAACTTTGTCTTTGTTGTCTCTTGTACATTTACAATTTTACCCTTGTTAGATGTTTACTAACATCTAGATGTTTATCATAGCTCCTAACCTAAGTTCTTCAGTTACCTCCTTTTCTTCCCTCTTGTTCATTCTCTCCATCTCCTCTGTTGATGATGGCGAACAGATTGCTCGGAAGTTATCGATGTTGCTACTGATCTCTCCGGTTCTGGTGGTACTTCGATGGGTGGTAGCTTCATTTTCCAAGGTTCGTCGTCAATTTATTAGTCAGTGCTGGATTATTAATTTACAGTCATAATTAGTGAAGTTCTCGCAATTTCAGAGAATTCAACAATGGCGGCTTCAGTTAATCAATTAGCGTTTATAATCGTAGCTTTGATGCTTGCTTCATGTGCAATCGCTGCAATGGCGACTTCAGAATCAGCCTTCATTGTAGCTCACAAGAAGGCTACCCTCACATATCTCTGTTTCTATCGACTTCTACAATCGTGGATCTCTGTATGTTTTTCCCTCTCTATTGTTTATGCATTTGCTGCTATGATTTTGGATCTTGTTTGCGTTTGAATTTTCATTGTTTTGAAGTTCATAATTTGAATTTTATTTTCTGTGCTTGATTTTGATTTTCAATTGCATGTTGATTTGGAGGAAGTGGTACTGTGGTAGTGATGGCTATGAAATCCGGTTTCAATTTCGTAGTTTAATATTGATTTTGTATTTTTATGCACTTGTTTACTTCTGCAAGGTTGCAATTAGAGACATACTATTGATTATTTGTAAGATTAAACTGATTTTGATGATTCAGTAATTTATATAAGGACCTGCCCTTTCATCTTTCAAGAAGCATTGAATGTCTCATATGAATTACGAGTACTGCATTGTGATCAATTACTCTGTAATTCCGTATATGAAAAAGATTATTGTCATTGTTATATTGTATGTTAAGGTTATGACTTATGAGTGCGGAAAAAATAAAAAATTCCATGGACAATAACTTTTTGGATTTTGTAGGCAGTTCATGTGATTAAATGATTAAATATGTTAGCGATTTTTTGGGTTTTGTTTGGATGGTTTATTTTTATCTCATAATTCTATTTATTAGTTTTATAAAGTTTTGAATTGGAATTTTGTTTGAAGCTACCTCCTCTGGTTGCAGAATTTGCGTAAATTTTGCATACTAGAATAACCAAATGTTTCCGCTCAAAATTATTTTGACTTTTTTATCAGCTACTCTTGCCAGATTATCAATTATTAGCTTTTTCTGAAAACTAAATTGCAACGGAAATAAAATGTTAACTTAACTACAACTCGGGAATCATCATTGACCCCTTTTTATTTAAAACCATTAACAAAAGTAAACCATAAACAATCTCTAGATAGTTCAACCACAACACTTTAACAGTTTATAATCAAAAGTAACCCCCATATGCCCGAACTCATGCAGCATCACCAGCATACCTAATCTGCTCCCCATTGAAATATCAATGGTTCATCACAGGTCAACAAACAACACAAATAACAAACAATCAGCTACGCTGAGTACGTACATAATCAGTTACATAATACACTAAGCATAATCAGAATAATAATAATCATTCCTAGACATGATACTACAAAAACATTAAATTTCGTTTTTACAATTTATTTGGCATCGAACGGGCATCGTCATCTTTCTAAAATCACACGGGTTACTTAATCCTTAATAGACAACTTGGTCTATTAGATGGAATGTAAATACGGTTTCGTTCCGTTCCACATCCATCACCTTAGTATGCATACCCCCAAGATCGTACGGAACCTTCCGCCTACTTGAGTTATCAAAATTTATAAGGACACTACTATCGTCATAGTAGGCCTGTGTAGGAGTGTAGAACCAGTCCCACACTCCCCCATTGTTCATACTTGTAGGGATTCCAACTACAAGTTTATCGCCAAAGATCCTTCTTAGTGATATTCATTCATACAACATTAAGCATATACTCACTTAATGTGCCTTCTTAAGTTATAGTCTTTAGTTTAGGCAACCTCTTGTAACATCCTTGCTACAACAATAAATCATAGGATTCCAATCCAAATCTCATTTCATGCTTGTGATACGATAGAATTACGTATACCAATAATAATTCATTCCAACTCACAAGTCATACAACAAGGAAATACATACAAATTTCCAATTGATTGCATGTTACCAAACAATCTCATCAACCATAATCAACAATAGTTCCCTATCATGATTCTAGGTTCCAATATAACAATCATAACCTAAACATGATATTAATATATCGAACTGAACTAGTACGCGTACGTACCTTGTAACGGAGAATCTTCGCTGACTACTTAAAACGTTCCGCTTATGAAATTGGGACCTAATCGAATAATAAAGTATTTCAGTGCTAAGTCTTTGATATTATTAAAATAAAAATCAGCTTAGCTAACTATGTAAAATATGATGTTTTGAATATTAAAATAATCCAACTTGTTGTTTAAACTTCCTTTTCATAAACTTTATTGAAACTAATATATATTTTGATTTTAATAATATTTTTACGAATCTGATTTCCTCTAATTTATATTATACTTGTTCATGACAATAAAACTTAAACAACTATATATAAGTATAATAAAATCAGAATTAAGAAATAATGTCATCATAAGAACTACTAATACACTTATAAATCTGATTTCTTTGAACTTTTATTATACTTTGCTTACAACAATAAAACTTAAACAATTATATATACAACCATTATGAAAATCAGATTTGAGAAATAAGTTACCATAAGAACTAAAACATAATTATAAATCTGATTTCTTTTACTAATTCTATACTTTATTTATAATTATAGAACTTAATCAAAGATACATATGAATAACAAAATCAAATTTGATAATTTAATTTAAAGAAGAAAAGAAGGAATTTTTTTTTTATTAAAGCATACCGGAGCACCACCGACGACCACCACAACTGGCGGACGCGCGACTGAACCACCGACGAGCACCACTCGTCTCCGACAACCGCGAACCACTACACGACGCGGCTCCCATTCGAGCCACTCACGCCCAGCCTTGGGCGACACACCCGCACGCCTACGCAAAACTCGAACCTCACCCCAAACTGATGCACAACACCAGTGAGAACTCCGACGAACCGCGAACCTCCGGCGAGCAGGCGCGACTTCCGACGAGTGAGTTTCCCAGACGCAGGGGAGGAAGAAAGAGAAAATAGAGGAGAGGAGGAAGAACGATCGCTGGAGAAGAAAAGAGGAGGAGAGATGTTATTTCACTAGAGGGGGGTGAATTGTATGTGTAGAAATAAACGCAACTTTTTGGGAATTTTAAACTTAAACAAAGAAACAAGCTAAAAGAACACAAGGGATTTTTACGAGGAAAAACTTCTTGGGGCCCAACAAGAAGAAACAACCTCGACCACTAGGGATTTTAAACTCAACATTTTTACTAATTAGGTCAAACAACTTTGTTACAACCTAATTCTACTCACGGGCCACACCTTGAGTTCCTAAACTCAAGTTCCTGAACAACTGTTCCCTTAACAGTTGTTCCTCTCAACTTCACTTGAAATTTTCTCACTTTAACTCGTTTCACTCAAAGCTTTCTCTCTTATAGAACTTCACTCAAAGTCCCCTTACCCCAAAAACTAAAATACAATTGATCAAATAAACTTAGTGGAATTAGAGTAAGAAGGCAAAGAACAAATGGATTTTATGAGAGAATGAAGGCACTGACACTTTACTTAATTAAGCTCACTAATTAACTTGGTCAGACACAAATTTGAACTTCATTAGACACTAGTATTTATAGTGGTAATAACTTAGAACGTGGGATTAAAACATGTGTTAGTGGTAAAACCATTATCCCATGATGTTCCTTACTCGGAGGAACACGTTCCTCTTTAAACCCATGATCTCCATGATCAATGTTAAACGTGGGAGATAAACATGTTACTGCTCCCTTAATTTTAGCAACCACTTATAGCAGTAATTCGAAAATCTGATTTAATTAAAAAACATTTTAATTAATAAAACCAAAATAAAATCCTTTTACCAAAAATATTATCTTTAAAATATTTTTCATAAAAACCGAAAAGGATATTTATTATCTTTATAAAAATAAAATCTTTTCCTTAAAAAGATTTTCCTTAAAACCAGATTTTTTCTTAAATAAAACGGTTACCTAATCTAGGCATAAAATACTCAAACGACATATTTAACCGTTGCACTGCTTCATCTTAAGTATAATTCCTATTAATAGTTAATTCCTTTAACTTATTATTACAGCGCCAGTTCGTCTGTTCCTTACAAAGGAAAAAATGCTCATTCTCATTCTAAATTGCCACAATTTCTTACCATTCTTATTCGTTCCTTTACATTGGAACTAGAAACAAAAAGCCTCTCTTTAGTCTTCTTGCTCCAATGTTGCTCCAGTACTAAATCTTTGAACATCTTCACTTAGTCTTCAAAATCCAAACTTGATTTCTTCTTTGACTTAGTATTCTCTTTGTTCCTTTCATTGATACCTTGAAATTCATTTACTTAAACAACTTGTTAGTCCAATACTTAGTTTGCATCTTTGTTCCTTTGTCATCATCAAAACTAGGGTTCAACAATTTTTCCCTTTTTGATGATGACAACAAAATTACAAACTAAGGAAAACAACAAATAACATAAGGGAATGAAAAAGATAAAATAATAAATTATATAATTTAATTAAGGCAGATTAAGGATTTAAATTTTTCATTTTTTCAGTTTTTCAATTTTTTCATTTTTACAATATTTCAACTTAGTCAACTTAGTTTGTTCCTGTTATCTTTTCCCCCTTTGTCATCGTCAAAAAGATCAAACTCTTGGTGATTTTAGTAAAACTGATATTTACAAAACCTTGAGACCATTAACAAGCACCAAAAAAATGGTTAAGTTAGGCATTTCAAAGGGTAGACTTGCTCAAACATCAATCACATAATACTAGCCATTCCAAGTAAGAAATTAGGCACTCAAATCACAAACGAAGACAAATATAACAAAAGTCATTTATATTTATAGCACTTGTTCCATTAAAGTACAAAAGAGAAAAAGGAGAAAAAGAAAAGAAACAAAAGCTAAGAGTTCCTATTCCTTTAAGAGAAACAAGAACTCGACATTAAGAATGTAAGGGGAGTTGTGTTCCTCTACGACTTCTTCCTCAACCACTTCTTCCAACTTCTTCATCACCTCTCCATGGTGTCCATCAAGTTGCTGCTTCAAAGTGTTAATGGATTGGGCCATCATCTCCATGTTCTTTTGCTGTTCAATCACAGTATCACTAAGGACTTTCATTAAACCCATCATCTTATCTGTTTTAGCATCTAAAGTCCAGTGAAGGTGATTGTAAAACTTAATCATATGTTGAGCAGGGAGACATATTTCATTGACCCAACTAAATTCATCCGAAGGAACTTGTTCCTTTCCCTTAGAACCAGAGGCAGTGGATGGTTTAGGTGGAGGAACTGGGGTGTTTTCTTGGGATGGACCTGTTATTCCTTTGAGAGAAACAGAAGGTGAGGTGGTGGTGTAAATGGAAGGAAGAAAAGGTGGTTGTGGTGGAAGGTCAGTGGATGTATAGGAGAAAGGATTTGGTTCTTTTATCTCAACCTTCAACTGTTCAAAACTGGAAGGAAATGAGAAGGATGAGGGAGAGATGGAAGAGATGGTGGTGAGGGTTACTGGTATTTTTGGTAAGGATGGAGGAGTAGGTTTCTTAGGAGAGTTGTGATCTTGTTCCTCTGCATCAGATAGGACTAAAGGAGAGTCCTTATTTGAAGGAACATATGCAGTTTTAGCAGTTTTCAACCTAGTGCTATGTCTAACTCTTTTAGGAACAGGAGGGGAAGGCTTTTTGGCAACAGTTTTGCACCTCTTGGGTTTCTGTTCCTTTGGTTCTATAGGGGCAGGAACCTGTTCCTCCAGTATTACTTCCACTGGTTCCTCTTCTACTGCCTTGGGCAATTTTCTTTTGTGAGTGGAACTAGTAGCAATCTTCCCTTGAGTCAATACTCCATCTTGGACAGAGAGGTCCAAGCCATACAAAGTCTTTTCATTTAGAATATTACCTTGTTTTATTCTCAAGGTAGGCCAACCATTAGTCTTTACTTTAAAGTGAGAAAGAAGAGAGGTGATTAAAGCACCATAGCCAACTATATAGTGATTCTCAATGCAGTGAGTGAGATGTTGGATGAACAGAGAAGGAAAGTTAATTTGAATGTGGTGGTCAAGGCAAAACATGTATCACATATCTATGAGACCCACCTCATTCTTCTTTTCAGTTCGAGGAATGAGTGCTCTCCAAACAAGATTAAACAAAATTTTGTGGACATGAGAGAGAAGATTGTGATTTATTTTGGTTTGGCCAACAGTTCCCTCAAAGGATTCAACAATATCGTCTTAGGAGAAATTGGGAAAGGCGACAGTTCCTTTCCTCTTAAAATATAGATCAGTTCCTTTGCAAGGAACTTCCCATATTTTTGCTAAAGTTTCTTGGGAAAATTTAATTTTCTTCCCCCTAACTTCAGTAGTACATACTCCATCAGTGTTGATGAAGTTTGCACAAAACTCATCCATAGCTAAAGGAACTAAGGCATTATTATATGCGTTTTCAAATAGGTATTCCATACCTTGTTCCTATAGTATATCAGTTAATTCATTGAATCTAACTTTCTTGGCTCACTCCAAATCTACACAAAATCCTAAAACATACCTTGAATCACTTCGCTCCACTCTTTTCTTGGAGGAAGAAGCAGCAGTTCCTTTGGAAGGAACAAGTGTAGCTTCTTCTACCCCCTCAACTAATTCTGGGGTTTCTTCCTCATCATCTTCCCCAATCAGTTTTCTTCTTCTCACACTTCTCCTTGGTGACTCCAATTTTTGCTCTTCTACCGCCATTGTTGTTTCTTGAAAATTTTCGGCTTCTAGGATTTTGGATGGAGAAGAGGGGTTTTCCATTTGAGAGGTTTTGGGAGTTTTTGCTTTTGGAAAAGGTGAATTGAGAGAGGTTTTTGCCATTTGGTGAAAAGAAATTGTGGTTTTATGTGGTACGAAGAGGTGTGAAGTAGATGAACAATTGTGAAGTTGAAGCGTTTAAGGAACACGGTTTTGGAAGGGAAGAAGGAAAAAGAAAGAAGATGCATGTAATAGTAAATGAAGAGTTACACGCATAAAAATTAAAAAGATAAAATTAAAATAAAAGATAAAATAAAAAGAAAAGATTAAAAGGAAATCACTACTTGATTAAATCTGATTCATATATTTTTGGGATTTTTGGGATTTTTAATTTTTATAGACTTTTTAATTTATGGAAAGGAAATAAATTCTAAGGAACTTGTGCTATAGGAACAACTTATGCTTAATATCAATCATTCTTCATATCATGCATGTTTCTTTAACTTAGGAACAATAAGGGGAGTATTATGTGACATTTGTGAGTAGCTTTATTCTTTTGAATCCATGTATATGTTTTCAACATCTTAATTTGCAATGGTCTTAGGCAATAAATCACAATCACTTAGTATCACATAGAGTAAGACAAATCAATTCAGACATGGGGGATTGGAATAGGAACAATTACTTAAATTTTATTAAACCTAACTCAAGCCTTAATTTTTCTTATCTATCTCTTTGTAGAGGCTTGGTTAGTATATCTGCAATCTGATTTTCAGTTTGACAAAACTCAAGTTTAATCAAACCTTTTTCCACATTTTCTTTTAGAAAGTGATGTCTGATATGTATATGCTTAACTCTTGAATGATGCACTGGATCTTTTGAAATACTAATGACACTTGTATTATCACAATAAATAGGAACACAATTAAAGAATATTCCATAGTCACAAAGTTGTTTTATCCAAAGCATTTGAGAGCAACATGCAGCAGTAGCTACATATTCTGCTTCAGCAGTGGATAAAGCAATTGTGTTTTGTTTCTTGGTGCTCCAAGAAACTAAACTATGACTAAGAAATTGAACCATACCTGAGGTGCTTTTCCTATTTACAAGATCTCCAGTATAGTCATCATCAGCATATCCTCTTAACTCAAATGTATCACTTCTTGGATAGAAAAGTCCAAGATCATCTGTTCCTCTAAGATATATAAGAATTCTCTTCACAACAGTTAGATGAGACTCCTTGGGATTTGCTTGAAATCAAGCACACAAACCAACACTAAAAGCTATGTCTGGACGACTAGAAGTTAGATACAAAAGTGAACCAATCATGCCTTTATATTTTGTTTGATCAACACTTGTTTCCATGGAATCTTCATCTAATCTAGTTGAAGTTCCCATAGGAGTGTGATTTATCTTTGAATTTTCGAGGCCATATTTATTTAACAATTCCTTTATGTATTTTTGTTGGTGAATGCTTATTTCCTTTTCTGTTTGCTTAATTTGTAACCCAAGAACGAAATTTAACTCACCCATCATACTCATCTCAAATTCATTACTCATAAGGTTTGATAATTCTTTGCATAATGATTCATTAGTTGCTCCAAAAATAATGTCATCAACATATATTTGAACAAGAAGTATATCAGTTTCTTTTGATTTTAGAAACAAAGTTTTATCTACCTTTCCTCTTTTAAAGTTGTTTTCTAAAAGGAACTTAGATAATCTCTCATACCATGACCTAGGCGCTTGCTTTAACCCATAAAGAGCCTTATCATGCTTGTAGACATGGTTTGGGAGATCATTGCTTTCAAATCCAGGGGGTTGTTCAACATATACATCTTCATTTAAATTGCCATTAAGAAACGCACACTTGACATCCATTTGATACAGTTTAAATCTCATATAAGCAGCAAATGCTATTAGCATTCTAATGGTTTCAAGTCTAGCAACAAGAGCAAATGTTTCTTCATAGTCAATTCCTTCTTGTTGATTATAACCTTTTACTATAAGTCTTGCTTTGTTCCTTACAATTGTTCCATACTCATCTAGTGTGTTTCTAAACACCCATTTTAAGCCAATTACTTTTTGTTGTTTAGAAGAGGGAACTAGATGCCATACCTTGTTTCTTTCGAACTCATTTAATTCAGCTTGCATAGCAGTGATCCAATCAGAATCAGTTAGGGCTTCTTCATGATTTCTTGATTCTATCATTGATAAGAACGCATGAAATGCACAAAAATTCCTTAACTGAGATCTAGTTTGCGTACCTTTGGATATGTCACTTATTATGAGTTCCACTGGATGTGATTTTTGATGTCTCCAAGGTTTTGGTTGAAACTCCCTTATGGGAACAGGTTGTTCCTCTTGAGTTTCATAAGAGAATGAGGAGCCTTGTTCATCTGTTCCTCTTTCAGCAATTGTTGAATCAGTTCCTTCAACATTTTCGTTCTTAGTGGGAACAGGAACAACTCCATCATCTTGAGGAACATGAACATCATTGTTATGAATGTTTTTATCTACTTCGTTCCTTTCCTCTTTTATTTCTTCTTCCTCAATTGAATCTGCATCTTTTTCATTTGATCGAACCAAGCCTATCTCAAAGTCATCAACCTGTTTGCTTGGATTGAAATTGTCAGATTCATCAAATATTATATGAACACTTTCTTCAACGCACATAGTTCTTTTATTATAAACTCTATAAGCCTTACTATGTGATGAATATCCTAAGAATATTGCTTCATCACTCCTTGCATCAAATTTTTCAAGATTATCTTTTTCATTATTATGAACAAAGCATTTGCAACTAAATGTTCTGAAATGAGTAATATTGGGTTTCTTTCCAAAATAAAGCTCATAAGGAGTATTGTTAATAATAGGTCTCATCATGGCACGATTTATTATGTGACAAGCAGTATTAATAGCCTCAGCCCAAAAGTTCCTTGGAAGTTCACTAACAATTAGCATGGTCCTAGCCATTTCCTCCAAAGTTCTATTTTTCCTTTCTACAACCCCATTTTGTTGTGGTGTCATAGGGACAGAAAAATTATGATCTAGGCCATAGTCTCTGCTTAAGTCATCAAATTTATAATTTTCAAATTCTTTGCCATGATCGGATCTAATATGCATCAATTTGTGACCACTCAAATTTTGAACTCTTTTAGCAAAGACAAGGAACTCATCATAAATCTCATCCTTACTAGAGAGAAAAATAACCCAAGTGTACCTAGAGTAGTCATCAACAATAACTAACACATATCTCTTTCCACTTCTACTTTGAATTCTCATAGGGCCACACAAATCCATATGAATTAATTCTAAAGGTTTTGTGGTGCTCACAACAGTTTTAGATTTGAAAGAGGATCTAATATACTTTCCTTTGGCACATGCATCACAAACTTGATCAATATGAAATTTTATAGATGGTAATCCCAAAACAAGATCTTTTGATCGAAGTTTGTCAAGTAATGAAAAGCTAGTATGTTCTAGATGCTTATGCCATAAGAGTGGATCATCTTCAATAACACCAAGACATGTCAAGTTATTTTTAGGAACAGGATCAAGATCCACAATATATGTATTCCCCTTCCTTGTTCCTTCCAAGATGACATTCTTAGAGTTAATGTTAACGATTAAGCATTTTTCACTATTAAATTTAACAACATTTCCCTTGTCACAGAATTGGAAAATACTTAAAAGATTGTGCTTTAAACCTTCAACTAGAAACACATTATCAATGGAATGTGATGGTGACTTACCAACCTTACCCATGGCAACTATGTTACCTTTCTTATTGTCACCAAAAGTCGCACTTCCACCTTCATAGGTTGAGAGTGAGAGAAACTTAGATTTTTCTCCTGTCATATGCTTAGAACAACCACTATCAAGATACCAAGTGTTGTTCCCCCTCACTCCAACCTGTAAAAATCAACTAGTTGTTAGTTGTAGGAACCCCTTGTTTCGTGGGCTCCTGTTCTTGACTAGCATTTGATTTAGCAACCCATTTCATGTTGCTCAACTTTACCTTTTTGTCAATCATTCTAGTTCTTAGGTGATATTGATTTATGTAATGACCTATCTTTCTACAGTACATGCAAATTTTATCACTAGGTAAGTCAACATATTTATTAGGCTTGTTCCTCTTCTTGTAATTTTCAAAACCAAGACCTTCTTTTCTTTTAGTCTGTGGTCTCTCAATCCACTTAGGAACAACCATCACTTTGCCTATGTTACTTGCAACAACAAGTTCCTTCTTGAGATTATAGATTTGTTCCTTTAAAACAATTTTCTCTTTATTCAAATTTTCGATTTCAGATCTGTAACCTTTCAAGGGAGTTGATCTAATATCAAAGGAACTTAGAACAGGGACAAATTCCTTTAAGTGTGAAATTTCTAAATTGATTAGATAATTTTCATTCTTCACACTCTCATATAATTCCTTGATTTTTAAATTCTTATCAAATAAATCAAATAACCTACTTTCAACATCCGTTCTCATTTTCTTAAGCCATTCTATATGTTCTTTACAAACTTTAACAACTTGTTTAGTTTGTTCACGTTTTTCACGTTCATCTCTACATTCAAGAATTGCATCATAAAGAAGAATATAAATTTCAGGCCTAGTTTTTCCATCTAAGTCTGATTCAAGTCCATGTTGGCTTACCTCAACATTTTCTTCATCTTTTTCTTCAGTGTTTGCCATGAGGCAAAGATTTGCAGTTTCTTTAGTTTGTTGTTCCTCTTCCTCTCCAGTCTCTGAATCTCCCCAAGCTGCTATCATAGCCTTTCGAACGTTCGCTTTAGAGAAAGGTGTTTTTGATTCCTTGTTCCTTTCAGCGAAGCGTTCCTTGTTCCTTTCTTTGGTCTTGTCATTTTCCCAAAGTGGACATTCCTTGATGAAATGATCTACCACATTTATGACAAGCAGCTTTGTTAGAAAACTTTTTAGTTTTACCTTTCATGTTCCCATTCTTCATGTTCCTATACATCTTTCGAAATTTTCGGACCATGAGTGCTGCTTCTTGTTCTTCTGAGTCAGAGTCATCTTCATCATCTGCTTTGAGGGCAATGGACTTTGACTTAGAGCTTTCACCATACTCAATATCAAGGTGGAGCTCATGAGTCATAAGTGATCCAGCAAGCTGTTCCAAGTTGAACTTAGTGAAGTCTTTTGTTTCTTGTAAAGTAGTGACCTTAGCCATCCATCTATCCTTAGGAAGACTCCTAAGAACTTTTCGAACCTGTTCCTCTGATGAAATAAACTTACCAAGAGAAGCTAACTCATTATTAATGTTAGTAAAACGAGTAAACATCTATTGTATGCTTTCCTTAGCCTTCATGGAGAACAGTTCATATTGATTCATTAGTAAATCAATTTTAGATCTCTTGACTTCATTAGTTCCTTCATGGGTTACTTCTAGTAAATCCCATATTTGCTTTGCGGATTTGCATCCCATGATCCTATTGTGTTCATGGGGTCCAAGTCCACAATGCAACAGTTTAACAGCCATAACATTAACTTTCATTTTTTCGAAATCAGCTTTGTCATATTCAGAGAAGGGTTTAGGAATTACCTCACTCTTGTCATTAGTAGTTGTGACCTCAAAATCACCAACTTCAATGACTCTCCATACCTGGTAGTTTTCGGCCTTGATGAATATCTCCATTCTGTTCTTCCAGTAGAAATAAAACTTCCCATTGAACATAGGAGGCCTTTGCGTAGAGTAACCTTCCTCAAGTTTCTCGGTGGTATTCATTGTTCCTTGTATCTTTTTCTCAATAGGGTTTCCTATTTTTCGTGAGTTCTAGCTCTGATACCAATTGTTATTTCACTAGGAACAATACAAGAAGGGGGTGAATTCTATGTGTAGAAATAAACGTAACTTTTTGCGGAATTTTAAACTTAAACAAAGAAACAAGCTAAAAGAACACAAGGGATTTTTTCGAGGAAAAACTTCTTGGGCCCAACAAGAATAAACAACCTCGACCACTAGGGATTTTAAACTCAACACTTTCACTAATTAGGCCAAACAACTTTGTTACAACCTAATTCTACTCACGGGCCACACCTTGAGTTCCTAAACTCAAATTCCTGAACAACTGTTCCCTTAACAGCTGTTCCTCTCAACTTCACTTGAAGTTTTCTCACTTTAACTTGCTTCACTCAAAGCTTTCTCTCTTACAGAACTTCACTCAAAGTCCCCTTACCCTAAAAACCAAAATACAATTGATCAAATAAACTTAGTGGAATTAGAGTAAGAAGGCAAAGAACAAATGGCTTTTATGAGAGAATGAAGGCACTGACACTTTACTTAGTTAAACTCACTAATTAACTTGGTCAGACACAAATTTGAACTTCATTAAACACTAGTATTTATAGTGGTAATAACTTAGAACGTGGGATTAAAACATGTGTTAGTGGTAAAATCATTATCCCATGATATTCCTTACCAGGAGGAACACGTTCCTCTTTAAACTCATGATCTCCTTGATCACTGTTAAACGTGGGAGATAAACATGTTACTGCTCCCTTAATTTTAGTAATTACTTAAAGCAGTAATTCGAAAATCTGATTTAATTTAAAAATATTTTAATTAATAAAACCAAAATAAAATCCTTTTACTAAAAATATTATCTTTAAAATATTTTCCATAAAAACCGAAAAGGATATTTATTATCTTTATAAAAATAAGATCTTTTCCTTAAAAAGATTTTCCTTAAAACCAGATTTTTACTTAAATAAAACGGTTACCTAGAATCTAGGCATAAAATACTCAAGCGACATATTTAACCGTTGTACTACTTCATCCAAAGTATAGTTCCTTTTAATAGTTAGTTCTTTTAACTTATTATTACAGCGCCAGTTCGTCTGTTCCTTACAAAGGAACAAACGCTCATTCTCATTCTAAATTGCCACAGTTCCTTACCAGTCTTACTCGTTCCTTTACATTGGAACTAGAAACAAAAAGCCTCTCTTTAGTCTTCTTGCTCTAATTATTCTCCAGTACCAAATCTTTGAACATCTTCACTTAGTCTTCAAAATCCAAACTTGATTTCTTCTTTGACTTAGTATTCTCTTTGTTCCTTTCATTGATACCTTGAAATTCATTCACTTAAACAACTTGTTAGTCCAATACTTAGTTTGCATCTTTGTTCCTTTGTCATCATCAAAACTAGGGTTCAACAAGAGAGAAAAATTCTCTTGGGGAAAAAACACACGACTGATTTGAAGTGGTGAATAGGGTTTTGTTGTTTTTTTTCCTTCTTATTTATAGCATGAGAAACCTTGGTTTAATAGGATTTGTTTTCAAATCAAATTCCGATTTATTATTTTATTTAGAAAATAAAACAAAACCGAATTAAAATATAATTAGGTACAAAAAGTAGGTTGCAAAGTTAAATTATAACTTTAGGCTTACCCAAACTATATTTTTTTCAGTAAATACTATTAAAATACTTTCAACTTTATTCTTTATATTTTATTATTTATATAAATTTAACTCCCAAAAATACGGAGTATTACAATCACGTTTTTAAACCGAAATCGTATGACCAAAGCGCAAAACAGAATACCATATGACGGAATGAAACTAGCGCTCCGAGACAAGACGTGCCCTTTGCGGGGCGCGTGTTCCACAATGTATGATCGCTTCGTTATTTTTATTTCTTTAAGAAATTTTTCTTTTTAAATTTTTTATCCACAAAAGGGGTTCAAAATTTGGTGTCTACACTAGTATGAATGAAACGGAACAATGATCACTAATGCAATTGTGATTCAAAGGCGACAATTATGCAAGGTTTAGTTTTCCTCTAAAATACTCGAGTCCTCTCTCGAATAATGGTCCTCAAGAATAATCGCTTGATCAATCAACTAAATCCTCTCTCGAATGGTCTTTAGTCAATTGATTAAGAGATCCAATAAGTACGGAAAACCCCTAATAAAAGGATCCCCTTAATTTCTACCCAACATCTTGGCCTAGAAATTAAGTTGATTCATGGGGATGATAAATGAGTTCAAAATTCGAATAAGAATATTTATATTCAAAATACCATAGCATAAATGTGATCAATATCTATCCTAAGGACTCAAAACACCAAGATCAATGCATAATTATCATTAGATCATCACAATTACAATAATAATACATGAGAGTCTTAATTCATACTTTCACCCTAACCCTAGATAGGAGACTACTCACTAATCAGGGAATCTAAACATAAGAATCTGAAATTTATAACTAAACTAGGGCTAAACATGATTAAGGGATGATTAATTAAATAGCAATAAGCAATTATGAAACTATAATATAAGAGATCTAATACTATGGAAGAGGAGAGATTAAAAATAACAAAGATGAATAAAACTCAAAACTTGCAAATTAGATTACTAAAAGGTACCTTGAATGTCTAGAAATCAACAACCTAGATCTATAAATCTGAAATCTAAGAATAAGCAATGTGTTTTTCTCTTTTGGAAGAACCCTAAAATGACTCTGTCTAATACTCTATAATAAAGCATCATTGGAAAAATAAAACATAACATTGTTTTAATAGGCACGAAGCCTTACAAGATTTTCCGGAAAATAAATGGTGTGGGCGCACCATAGAGAGTGGTGCGGGTGCACCAACCAAACTGATCTCAATGGACATACTTCTGTAGAAAGATGCGTGTGTACCATTGTAAGTGGTGCGGATGCACCGGCCTTAGGCGCGGGTGCACCATTGTAAGTGGTGCGGGCGCACCAGTCACAGGTGCGGGCGTATCTAAGAAACAGGTGTGGGCGCACCTTTGAATCTGCTCTAGTCAGACAGTTCAACTTTAAATGCGCATAATTTCTTCGTTTTATATCCAAATCAAGCTTATGACCAGTCGTTGGAAAGATATCGAAACGGGCTTTCACCTCCAAGTGATATTTCCTTTATCTGATTTGTCGTTTGAAAGCTATGTCTTTTTCAAGTTCCCCATACAAGATTTTATTGTGCTATGTGCTCCTTTGCGCGAGCGGACATGGGGTACGGTGCAAGCGCACCATTTTTTCTACGTGTGCTTTAATTTTCATTGCTTCCTTTGCCGACTCTAGAACTTGTAGCCATCTTAGGTAGTTTTACCTATATTAAGAACATGCAAAACAGGGTGAAAACAAATGTACTAGAAAATCGGTCAAAATGACTGAAAATCTAGCAAAATGTCACTGTGATCAAGAATGATCAAGTGAATGAAATAGAAGGGGAAAGGGAGAAGAAAGAGGATCAAAATAAGCTAAAAACAGTCTGTAAACTGCGTTTGAAACGCACTTATCAAACTCACCCAAGCTTAGCATTTTACTTGTCCTCATGTAAACCAAGAATGAAAAAGAAGAAAGAAAAGACGAGAAAACGATGAAAAAGAAAAACCATGCAACACACCAGCCTAAATGCTCTATATGCAAAGCTAGAAACGTGACATGCAAGCTAAATGAGTTTAAAGATGAAAGAGAGAGAAAGCGAGAGAGAGAAAGAGAAAGAAATTGAGGGGGAAACCCCTCCACCCGCTTGCTTTGCGCAAGACTTTGGATCAACTGCAGTACCAGCTACCTCCCCTCATCCCCACCCCTCGCTGACCCAACCTCCTCCTCCTCCCTCCCTTACATCCATTCCCCCCGCTTACATCCTTTGCAAAAATCGTCTCATAATCGAACCAAGCCAGTACCTTATCTTTGGCAGTTCTTCCATCCATTATCACCCCCTTTGCCATTTCATCTCCTAAGGACGTCTCCTCAGTTACTCCTTTCATACCAATTTCTAGGGAAGTGTATGAAGATTTGTGTGGCCCTTGGAAGTTGTGCATCATTATTAAAGTAATTGGTAAATCATTTGCTCGTGATTTTATGGGTAAGGAGCTTGCAAAAATATGGTGTTGGAAACATCAGTTAAATCTCATTGCACTAGGAATGGGATTCTACTCAATCAAATGCAAATTTATCGATGACAACCACCATTCTCTCAAATGGCCCATGGTGTATTCAAAACAATCACGTCTGGGTCCAAGCATGGAACCGGGATTCAAACCTTCCAAAGCGAAGTGTAACATGGGAGCAGTTTGGATTAAGCTCCCAGAGCTACCTGTGGAACGTTTCCATCAAGATATTCTAGTGCAGGTGGGCAAAAAGTTGGGAAAATTGGTTAAGATTGACAATAACACGTTGAAAGGAGAGGGCAAAAGGGATGCTAACCTATGTGTATTAATTGATGCTGAAAGTCAACCACTTAGTGGAATCTGGTTGGGCAATGTTTTCCAGGAAATCGAGTACTTGGAAGGATCGTGGTACTGTCACAAGTGCAATAAATTCGGTCATGGTATTAGAAATTGTGGAATCAATGCTGCTGAATCAAAGTCAAGAACATCCGAGTTTGAGGGTCATGGAAGAACTAAGACCAACTCCAAAGAAGTGGAAACCCAGAATCCACATGGCCAGAGGTGGACCCCAGTTAAACACAAAAATTACCCAACCACAAAAGACATCCCTGCCCCTTTTTTCCAATAGCTCTATTCCCAAGAAAAGACACCAATCTCTCCCCCCAGCCCCCACCCAAGTCAACAAAATCCTCCTAAAATCCCTCCAAATCTAATCATATCTGAATCTACCCCTCTCCAAAACACTTTCCTCCTTCTGCAGGATTTAGAACCTACCAGCAAACCATGTTGAGAAATGTGGCACATCCAATCTTCATTCCCCCTCAAATACATCTTCTTTCATAATCCCATAAATTACCCAATCTCTCTCGTCTCAAAATATCCTTCGAGTAAAAATGGAACCCAACCCCATTCGTTCATCCACCCCGCCACCTCCTCCGTCACCGGTAACCCCTCCTTCCCCAACACCCCCGCACCTCATCCTGAAGGAATGGAGATTCCCTTGTGTGTTCGATACCCCTCCACTTCCATTGAAACCCGAAGTGAACCAAGCTCATGCCTTTTACCTTTGGCAAGAGGGAGAAAACTTAATCGAAATTTTGCTCCAAGAGACCAAGAACTTAATTCTAAACCCAATGTTCGTGCAAGCATACATGAGAAATATTTTCATGTACAACGACAACGGTGCCATAGTGCCGGCGCACCTTCCGCAAGTTCAGCATCTGCTGCACTTACCGACCACTCTCAAAGCTTTCATAATGTGGCTACTCACGAATAAGGTGGAGAACGAGGACGAGGAGTTGCTTCTCCTTTACCGTCTCGATTCGTGGATAGATCCAGCCATTGTGCTCCCATTCATAAGGGATATTTATCGATTGAACTCCATGTCAATGGAATGAACTTTTGTCAGCCACTCGAATGCCATGATAGAAATAAGAATCAAACCCATGCTTCATTAACTAACACTTCAAATCAGTTTGGAAGACGGAAAAGGAATAAAAAGCCCAAACAAGACTTCCTTGAGAGCAGCACCTCAGCGAAGGTTATGGATAGACCCGGTGAAAAACGACGAAGTAATTCTGGGGGTAAAGAGAAAGTCCAAGACTATCCAAGCCTTGATGGCCAAACCAAGCTTGTCGTATAACATGTCAGTCATTTTTTAGAATGCACGGGTTATTGCTAGAACCTCCTTTAAGCCAAACCTGCGGCATATTGTTCAAGACCACCACCCGGATATCGTTGTTCTCGCGGAAGCCCACTCTAGTCGTCGTTCTACATCGAGAATTGGCCAATCCCTCCCCTTTGATAGCTGGTACTTGGTGGATCCAATTGATTTTGCGGGAGGTATCCTACTGCTTTGGGATTCTTCTAGAGTCAAGCTCACAATCATGAGTGAAAACTCTCAAAGCATTTTAGCGTTGTTGGAGGTTTGAGATTCCTTCCCCCTTTTATTTTATCTGCCATCTATGCTAGTTCGGTTTTCAATATTAGAAAAATTTTATGGGATAGCTTAATTGACATTGCTACTTCTATTGATAGGCCTTGGGTTGCTTTGGGGTATTTCAATGAGGTTTCGTGCCAAAATGAAAAATGGAAGGGGGAGAGACCAATTCCTAAAGCTAGGACCGATTTGTTCAACAAAACTTTAAATGATTGTAACCTTCTCGACCTTGGTTTCCATGGCCCAAGGTTTACGTGGTCAAATAAACGCAAGCATGCTCCTATTCATGAGAGACTAGATATAGGTTGTGCGAATGATTTGTGGTTTAACAAGTTCCCAAACAGTGCCATTCACCACTTGCCAAAAATCACCTCTGACCATTGCCCTCTTCTCTTAAAGCTTGACCTTCCATCTTCCTGCAATGGCCCTAAGCCATTGCGGTTTGAGCCCATGTGGGTTCTTGACCACTCCTTCCCTGATGTTGTGCATAAGGTGTGGTTTTCACATTTCACGCTTGACTCAAAATTAGACCAAACTAGGAAACATTTGACCTCTTGGAATAAAGAAAATTTTGGCAATGTTTACCACCGCAAAAAAAGAGCGCTAAGTAGACTTAGCTGTATTGAAAATTTCTTGCAAAATCATCCTGACTCCGTCTTCCACCTTAACCTTCAAGATGAAATTCAAAATAAATTAGTGACCATTCTTAATCAAGAGGAGGTGCTTTGGCTCTCCAAGAGTAGATTGGATTGGTACACTAAAGAGGAACGTAATACATCCTTTTTTCATAGAAGTGTGTAAATTAAGAGGCATCGAAGTAGAATTTTGACTTTAGAAAATAGTGTGGGGGAGTCCATTTCTAACCCTCAGGACCTAAGCGACCATATCCGAAATTTCTACTTCCATTTGTTCGCTTCCGAGACCCCATATTGTATAAGGAACTCCCAAAGTAGGCCTCCCCTCATTCAAACTAAGACCTTTTGTCACCCTCCTTCCATCGAAGAGGTAAAACATGCTCTTTTTTCTATGAAACCTTTAAAAGCGCCTGGTCCGGATGGTTTCCACCCTATTTTCTTCCAAAATACTTGAAACTTTACTCATGTTGATCTCCATCATAGTATTTCTCAATGGTTCACCTCCGCTAGAATTCCTGGTGCCCTTATATGTCTAATCCCTAAAGTTGACAATCCAGCTTCAGTTAAGCAGCTTAGACCAATTAGCTTGTGTAACACAATTTATAAAGTAGTTACTAAGATCAATTTTCAGAGGCTAAAGCCTATTATCCAGAGCTGGATTTCCACTAACCAAAATGGGTTCATTAAGGGTGGGGGTCCTGAAGTCAACATTGTGGTTGCAACTGAAATTCTTCACTCCATGAATAGCAAAAAAGGAAAAGTGGGTGGTTTGCTTTAATAATTGACCTTGAGAAAGCCTATGATAGGATTGAATGGCACTTTCTAAGGCAATGTTTAAATGATCTTGACATGGTTGACCACTCTATTAATATGATTATGAACTGTGTTTCGAACGCCTCTCCCACTGTGCTAGTTAATGGAAAGAAAACCCAACCTTTCACTCACTCTAGAGGGCTAAGACAAGGTGATCTTATGTCCCTCTATTTGTTTAATATTTGTCTTGAGAGATTGACCACTATGATTAACATTGCTACTAATAACAAGGCTTGGACTCCTTTTTGGGTAGAAAAGAAAAAAGTTCCCATCTCGCACTTGCTGTTCGCTGATGATCTTCTTCTTTTTAGGAAAGTGGATGAATTAACAGCTTTCTCTGTGCGTGATACCCTCTCCTCCTTCTGTAAGATTTCAGGGCAAAAGATCAATGAACACAAAAGCAGACTATTTTTCTCCCTAAATACTGCTAAGGAGCACCGTACCCTTTTTCAAGAGACGTTAAATGTCAATGAATCAAAAGATCTCGGTACTTACCTTGGCATTCTTCTCTCTCATAAAAGACCTAAGCGTAAAGATGTCCAATTTCTTGTGGATAGGGTTAGGAAAAAATTGGCCATTTGGAAAGCGAATTACCTTTCTAGAGCGGGTAAATTAACATTAATAAATTCAACATTGAACAATATTCCAAACTATTATCTTCAATCTCAAGTTCTCCCCTCTACAACCCTCTCGGATCTTGACCAGACATGTAACAACTTTTTGTGGGGTAAGAGGGACTCTAGAAACCGTCTCCATCTTGTTGGGAAGGACTCTTTCTTAGATAAAAATTAGGGAGGCAAGGGCATTAGATCTCATCATGACCTTAGCATTATATACATGGCGCGCCTAGGGTGGAGAATGAGTCAAGGTGAGGATAACCTAGCCAAAGAATGTATCATTTCAAAATACATCCAGCCAGCGAAAGTCATTCCTTTTAAGAACGGTTCAAAAATTTGGAGGAGCATAAGTATTGGGTGGGATCTTTTGAATGATAGTAAAGTGTGGAAGATTAGTGATGGGAAGACTATTTCCTTTTGGGAAGATAATTGGCTAGGGGTCGGAGCCATTAGAAAGTTTATCTTAGGCCCGTTTTTGCCTTTAGAGGAAAAGCTTAAGCTTTGTGATTTATGGTCGAACCGTGAGTGGGACCTTAATAATATATACTTCCAGCTTCCTGATTTTATCCATTATCAGATTTTAGATTTTCAAATCCCCAATATCAATGAAAATAATTATGACCATCCGATCTCTTCCTTTGAAATAAACAACAAATTCTCGCTCGTCTCTGCGTACTCCTCCCTCACTTTCCATCGCAAGCCTCACAACAACCTCAAGTCTGATATCTTGTTTATTGCTTTACTTTTTGATAGTTTTTAATTGGTATTATAGTTGTTTTTGAGTTAGTTTAGGCTAGTTTGTTAGTTATTTCCTTAATTTGTGCAATTTTCCTTCTTGTATGCACTTTCTTTGGGCAAATTGTTTCATTTAAGGACTTAGGAGCATGCTTGGAGGACACTTGCACAACCCCGAATATTAATATCGAAGAGGAAGGTCAAGGAAGCATAACCGAGTTCCGGGGGCAAATATAAGAAGTTTTGGAAGGGTTTGCGCACAAGGGTCAACTTCAAATGGCCATAACTTTCAGCACACAAAACATTTTTGAGCGATTCAAGTTGGAGATGAAATTTGGCTCAATACCTTTCCAACAAGTGGTCACAAGCTCAATTCCGATGAAAAACGAGTGAGATATGGCCGTTTGAAAATGAACTGACGAAACTGAAATGACCCGAGCGCTCGGGTCAAATGACCCGCCCAGGTCAATATGTGGAGAACTCATAATTCAGTCCTGATCAGTTGACCCGCTCGGGTCAGGCCACCCGAGAGCTCGGGTCATCCAACCCGCCCGGGTCGGGTTATATTTCCGGAACCTTTTTGCGACTTTGTTTGTTTTAATGCGGGGGTTGTTTTGTAATTTTCTGTTTTATTTCTTATGACTATATAAGAGGGACTCCTCTTATTTTAACTTAGGCAATTATTAACTAGAGATTAGAGAGAGATTAGATCTTGTTTTTGCATTCAAGTTTAGAGCAAAACCCTAGGAGAGAGAAAAGTGGAAGTTTGAAGCTTTTGGATCTCCATTCTTCATTAATGAAAGTTTAAAGTTGGTAATCTTTGTTTATTTTCTTATTTCCTTCCATTATTCTTGCTTATTTCATGATTTGTTTGTTTAGATCTTGCTTTATTAGTTGATTATTTGCATTTTTCTCTTTTTCCTCCATAGTTATGGTGATGAAGTTATTTCAGGCTTTGTTTTGTTTTATTTCCATAATGTGTGAGTAGTTTCTTACTAGGGGAAGGGATGTAACCTTCATTTACTCTTTGGATCCTAGATCTAAGTTAGGGGGTTAACTTTTGGGGTTGAACTTGTTGATCAAACTTGTTTTACTTGGTTTGTTGGGTGATTGATCACCACTTAACTTGCATATTTGGAATTCCTAGTGAAGGATTGAGAGATGAAGCTAGGAATAAACTAAGTTTGGTTGCTAGACTAGGATCTCCATGAAAATAGGCATTTTCTAGTTTAGGGAAGCTTGATTAATCATGTTGTGCTTGATTTGGCTAGACTGGTTGCTCATGCCATGAGAATAGGTCATGAGTGACTAATCAAGCTCCTCTAATTAGCTCGAGAGAGTAATTAGAGTTCATATGTGCGTGATTTTCCCCTTGTGATCCCCCATTTGTTTCCCCTTGGCTTTGATGATTGGATTCTTGGATTGAGTGTTGGTGAATCCCCCTAATCCCCTAGTTTCTTTACCCTTGTCTTATCTCCTTTAATTGTTCGTTGATTTACTTTGTAAATCTTCTAGTTTAATTATAATTTAGAATCATTGCTAAACTTTCAATCAAAATCCAAAAATTGATTTAGCTCATTGTAGTTAGCTAATTAACTCTTGACTTAACCCTACTTCCTTGTGGATTTCGACCCTATACTTATACTATATTGGATAAATTAGGTTATATTTGGCGAGTATACAACGACCCGTCAAATTTTGGCGCCGTTGCCGGGGAAGTAGCGGTTAACATTAGCTAATTGGTTAATTTTGAGACTAAATTGTCCTTTTTCTTTATTTTTGGTGTGTTTACCTCTTGGTTGTTTTTACTAATATTCTCCGTAGCTTTGTTGGTTGCATGTCACGGAGATTGAGGGGCGATCCTACCATCCCCATCGATCATAACCTTGAAAATACATTGAGGCAATTAAGGAGAATCTTCAGGGAACCTACGGTCCAATCGGGTGTTGAACAACCGGGTTTTGAACAAGAGTCGTCTATCTCCACTACTTCTAGCACTATGGGGGATGATGCTCCTAGAGCATTACGGGATTTTGGGCATCCCGAGGCATTTGAACTCAAAAGTGGTATTCGCCGCCCAACTACTACCGCCAACTTCGAATTTTCTCCGCATTTGATTCGCATGATCAAACAAGAGCCCTATGGGGGTATGACTCATGAGTGTCCTCTTGAGCATTTGGCTAATTACTTGGAGCTATGTGCCACGGTGAAGCAAAACAATGTGAGTCAAGAGTTTGTGAGGCTCAACCTATTTCATTTCTCTCTTGTGGGTAAGGCTAAGAAATGGTTGCAATCTATTCCGGAAGACTCTTTGACAACATGGGCACATGTTACCACGGCTTTTGTGGATGAATTCTATTCTCAAGAGAAGACCTCCGAAGCTAGGAGGAAGATAGATAATTTCTCTCAAGAGGAGGATGAGACATTATATGGAGCTTGGGATAGGTTCAAGGATCTTCGAAGATCTTGTCCTCACCATGGTTATAGTCAATGGATGCTTATGCAAAGCTTCTATGATGGTCTCCTTCCTATGACCCGTGCAAGTCTTGATTCGGGTGCGGGAGGCCAACTAACAAAGCTTCCGGTTGACAATATTGAGCCTACAATTGAAGAGGTAGTACGACACTACTCTTGGGGAAATTCTACTAGAACCGCAAGCAAGAAAAGTGCAAGCAAAGGCAAGTATGATCTTGATGCCATTGACCATATCAATGCAAAACTTGATACCCTTGCAAAGAAATTGGAAAAGGTAAGCTTGGCATCTCCTAGCCAAGGTACTTCTCAAGCTTCTTCTTGTGAGATTTGTGGTGGGTCGGACCACGCTAGCTCTTATTGTGGTGGGTCTATGGACCATGTTGCTTGGGTGAATACTAGGGGTGAGGGAAATCTTAACTTCAACAACCAAGGGAGATGGAATAACAATGCGAGTGGAGGATGGACGAACCCTCAACCACCCCAACCTTACCAAGCTAGCTAGACCACCCGGATTCCATAACCCCCAACAAACATTCACACAACCACCCCTAGAGCTCCCTTTGAACCAAATCAACCAAAACAATCCTCTCTTGAATCCACTCTTCAACTCTTCTTAGCTCAACAAACAAAAACCAATGCCGATAACGATAGAAAGTTTGGGGAGATATACACTTCCCTCCAACAAATGAATGCCCACAATAAGATCATTGAAACCCAACTTGCCCAAGTCGCTCAACAAGTGAGCAACAACTCTTCAAACTCTTCCACCCAACTTCCTAGCCAGCCCATTATTCGAGACCAAGTTAAAGCCATTACTTTGAGATCCGGAGCTCACTATGAGGGTCCTAAGATGCTTACACTTGATGATGCTAACCCCTCCAATGAGAGTGAGAATGTGGATAGTGAAGTTGATAAAGAGATTGAAAATGTCGTTGTGGAAGACATTCATGAGGATGGCACTCCTATAGTTGTTGAACCCGAAAAGTCAAGTAAAGAGCCTCCTCCAATGAAGAACTACACTCCTCCGGTTCCATATCCTCAACGGTTAATGAAGAAGCAACTCAATGATAAGTTTGTCAAATTCCTTGAAGTAATGAAGGGTCTACAAGTGCACATTCCATTTCTCCAAGTTATGGCTCAAATGCCTACCTATGCTAAATTTCTCAATGAACTTCTCTCCAACAAGTCTAAACTTGAGGAAAGTTCTACTATTGCTCTCACCGCCGAGGTTAGTGCGGTTCTCCAAAACAAACTCCCCGAAAAACTAGAAGATCCGGGTTCTTTCTCTATACCCGTGAGAATTGGACATTTGGAGTCACAAAGAGCATTGGCCGACCTAGGAGCGAGTGTTAGCCTCATGCCGCTTTCAATTGCAAGAAAGCTCAACTTTGAGCTTAAACCTACTAGAAGAGTAATACAATTGGCGGATCGTTCGGTTAAGATCCCCGTTGGAGAATTGGAAGATGTGTCGGTGCAAGTAGGGAGAGTCTTTATCCCTTGTGATTTTGTTGTGATGGAGATGGAAGAGGACTCTCAAGTGCCTCTCATCTTGGGAAGACCCTTCTTGAAAACGGCCGGGGTGCTTGTGGATATGAAGAGAGATATCATGACTTTGACGGTTGGAGATGAAAAAATGGAATTTGCATTCAACAAAAGTATGAAAGCCCCCATCATGGAAGAAGTGCATCGGATGGACACTCTTGAGCAAGATCTATCAAGTCTTAAGGCCTTGAATGAGGTAAGGGACCCCTTTCACGATGTGATATCAAGGAAGAAACAAGAAAGGGGAGGTGAAGTTTGCAACCTCAAGAAAGTCGTGAATAAAGTTTCCATCTATCATCCGAAAGAAGCAAAGTTTAAGGTATTCGAAGCCCCATTGAAGAAGAAGAAGAGTAATAAGCTTCCTCCCACTTGCAATGAAAAAATGGAGTTAGCATCCACGAAAACCAATAGGACTCCACTCATGAAGAATGTGGACCACATAGATGTATGTAGTCATGAAGTGGTGAGCCTCAAGACTTGGGATGTGCATGATTGGGTTTATGATGGATGGCATGACCCTTTGTGTGATTCAATGCAAGCTGTGAAAGATGAAAAAAGATCAACTAATGGCTTACTACTTTAAAGATTTTCACCCAACAACTTTGAGGACTACTCTTTCCGTCCTCCATGATGACCTCACACATGGTCGAGCTATCGACCTTAAAAAGAGCACTCTCGGGAGGTAACCCGTATTTATTGCTTTTATTTTCTTTCTTTCTTATAATTTTCTTTATTTTGATAGCTTTTATTTGATTTTAGTTTGGTAATATGTACTCATTTGCGTACTTTGACCCTCGTTTGGCATGTTGGTTTGTTGGTTAACCTTCCCCTTTCCCTTCCCTTTCCCCCCCTCTTTTGATTCTCTTGTTCATGCATTGAGGACAATGTTTTCTTCTAGCTTGGGGGAGTAATTATCCGCTAGCTTGGGGGAAATATTTATATATTTTTTACTCATTTTCAAAAAAAAAAAAAAAAAAAATAGTATATTTTAAAAAAAATCAAAAAACAGTTTTTTTTTTTTTTTTATCTTCTTTCTTTGTTTTAGCTTTCTTTCCTTTCCTTTCCTTTTCTTTCCCCTCTTTTTCAATCTTTGTTTTTAGTTCTAAAAAAAATAAAAACAATTGAAAAAGAGAAAAAAATAGCAAAAAAATCTGAAAAACAAAGAAAAACAAAAAGAAGTTTTAGCTTTGAATAAAGTTTTGATTTCCTTGACCAAGGAAGATTCTAGTTGATGATATTTGTGGATTCCTTGCTTGGATTTTGAGTATATGTTTAGAGGCTCCTTTTGGAAGAGTGTGAGCTTGGGTTGTGGTGCTTTAGGAGGTGATTAATCTTGATTGCATTAGAATCAACCAAAGTGAAACCAATGAATGCTCAATTGGATGTCTAGTCTTGATTCTTGACTATGTTGCTCATGCTTGAATAAATTTAGCTTCAAATTTGCGGTCCCTAGTGTCCCTAGATATGCTCATCATGTCCCCAAACAAAACTCTACAACAAGCTTAGTTTTTACTTCTTTTCATTTGTAATAAGTGGTACAAAAGCCACAAGTTCTCATGTCTCTCTTTAGTGAGTAGTTACTCATATTTTGTATAGCAAAAATTCCCATAATAAGGGAAAAAGAAAAAGCCAAAAACAGTCAAAAAAGGCATGAAAAATGAAAAAAAAAGACTAGAAGAATTCCAATAAAAAAGGTCAATTTGTAAATGCCTCCCACACTTAGTACTAATTTTTCCAAAGTTTTGAGTAGAATGGAGTCTAAGGCATATTTGTGTGTCTAGGGATGATGGACTAGTGGTTTGAGCTTCTATAACACTTGAAGAGCCATAGATCTTTTGGATAGCTAGGTGTTCTCTAATGAGCGAGTAAAAAGTCTAGTTAGGTGTCCTTTTGCAATCTTGATTAGTTGCTTTCTCTACCCATAACCTATGAGTACACTTGGAAATTAGTTGTTTTGAAAGTTGCTCTCTATTCTTGCTTGTGAACCATTTCATTGATAGTTGACTTGGGCATTGCTTTTGAATTTGATTGAATAAATTGTTGATAAAAAACTAGAGTTGTGGGTTTGAAAACTCTTTGGAAACCCTCGCGAGATCCCACTCGCCATCTAGAGCGATCTAGGGGTTTAAAGAGCTTGTTGCATGTGCTAAATGCAATCGTGATTCCTACGAAAATGAGTTAGTGTAAATTCTTTATCCTTCCTTCCTTTTTCATTTTTCTTCCACCTTCCTTCTTCATTTTGTTTTCAAATAAGATTTCATTCTCCTACTTGTGTTTTAATCTATTTTGCTTGAGGACAAGCAAAGATCTAGCTTGGGGGAGTTTGATATCTTGTTTATTGCTTTACTTTTTGATAGTTTTTAATTGGTATTATAGTTGTTTTTGAGTTAGTTTAGGCTAGTTTGTTAGTTATTTCCTTAATTTGTGCAATTTTCCTTCTTGTATGCACTTTCTTTGGGCAAATTGTTTCATTTCAGGACTTAGGAGCATGCTTGGAGGACACTTGCACAACCCCGAATATTAATATCGAAGAGGAAGGTCAAGGAAGCATCAAGGAAGCATAACCGAGTTCCGGGGGCAAATATAAGAAGTTTTGGAAGGGTTTGCGCACAAGGGTCAACTTCAAATGGCCATAACTTTCAGCACACAAAACATTTTTGAGCGATTCAAGTTGAAGATGAAATTTTGGCTCAATATCTTTCCAACAAGTGGTCACAAGCTCAATTCCGATGAAAAACGAGTGAGATATGGCCGTTTGAAAATGAACTGACGAAACTGAAAAATGACCCGAGCGCTCGGGTCAAATGACCCGCCCGGGTCAATATGCGGAGAACTCATAATTCAGTCCTGATCAGTTGACCCGCTCGGGTCAGGCCACCCGAGAGCTCGGGTCATCCAACCCGCCCGGGTCGGGTTATATTTCCGGAACCTTTTTGCGACTTTGTTTGTTTTAATGCGGGGGTTGTTTTGTAATTTTCTGTTTTATTTCTTATGACTATATAAGAGGGACTCCTCTTATTTTAACTTAGGCAATTATTAACTAGAGATTAGAGAGAGATTAGATCTTGTTTTAGCATTCAAGTTTAGAGCAAAACCCTAGGAGAGAGAAAAGTGGAAGTTTGAAACTTTTGGATCTCCATTCTTCATTAATGAAAGTTTAAAGTTGGTAATCTTTGTTTATTTTCTTCTTTCCTTCCATTATTCTTGCTTATTTCATGATTTGTTTGTTTAGATCTTGCTTTATTAGTTGATTATTTGCATTTTTCTCTTTTTCCTCCATGGTTATGGTGATGAAGTTATTTCAGGCTTTGTTTTGTTTTATTTCCATAATGTGTGAGTAGTTTCTTACTAGGGGAAGGGATGTAACCTTCATTTACTCTTTGGATCCTAGATCTAAGTTAGGGGGTTAACTTTTGGGGTTGAACTTGTTGATCAAACTTGTTTTACTTGGTTTGTTGGGTGATTGATCACCACTTAACTTGCATATTTGGAATTCCTAGTGAAGGATTGAGAGATGAAGCTAGGAATAAACTAAGTTTGGTTGCTAGACTAGGATCTCCATGAAAATAGGCATTTTCTAGTTTAGGGAAGCTTGATTAATCATGTTGTGCTTGATTTGGCTAGACTGGTTGCTCATGCCATGAGAATAGGTCATGAGTGACTAATCAAGCTCCTCTAATTAGCTCGAGAGAGTAATTAGAGTTCATATGTGCGTGATTTTCCCCTTGTGATCCCCCATTTGTTTCCCCTTGGCTTTGATGATTGGATTCTTGGATTGAGTGTTGGTGAATCCCCCTAATCCCCTAGTTTCTTTACCCTTGTCTTATCTCCTTTAATTGTTCGTTGATTTACTTTGCAAATCTTCTAGTTTAATTATAATTTAGAATCATTGCTAAACTTTCAATCAAAACCCAAAAAGTGATTTAGCTCATTGTAGTTAGCTAATTAACTCTTGACTTAACCCTACTTCCTTGTGGATTTCGACCCTATACTTATCCTATATTGGATAAATTAGGTTATATTTGGCGAGTATACAACAACCCGTCAGAGTCGTTGTGGAAAGGCCCTTGCACGCCTAAGCTTAAGTTCTTTCTTTGGGTGGCTTGGTGGAACCATCTTCCATCAAACCAGCTACTCCAATGCCGGAACATAATTCAGTCTGCTCTTTGTCCCCTTTGCTCCAGTCATATGGAATCTGCCATTCACATTCTTAGGGAGTGTTCGGTGGCCCATGAGGTATGGTTGTTCGCCCAAATAACCCTCCCCTCCTCCCCTAACATTAGTATTGATGATTGGCTCCAAGTCAACCTAAGTTCTAACATGTTGGTTAATGGTGTCCCTCGAAACCTTCTTTTTTTCTTCATTTGTTGGGAATTGTGGACGCAACGTAATAGACTTGTCTTCAATAACCCTCGTATTCCTACACCCAACCTCACGGTCCAAAAAGCCAAAAAATCAGCTCTTGAAGTTTACTCTTCTCTCCCTTCACCTATCCACTCTCTTACTTCCAATGTCACTCAAACGGTAAAAATCCTCCCCCACCTTGGTTAAACCTTTTCATCGATGCCTCTTTCACTAGTCTCTCCCAACCTACATGCATTGCGGGTGTTTTATTTGATTGTGCAGGTCAATGGATCATCAGTTTCCAGAGACGGGTCTTTGTAAATTCAGCTCTTCATGCTGAGTTATTGGGAATACAGTGGGGGATGTCTATCACCACAGATCACAATGCCACGCATGTGATCATATCCATAGATTGCAAAAAGGTTGTGCAACTCATGAAGAACTTCGAACAAACGAATCCGTGCATTGATAAAACTGTTCTAATGTGCAGGGATCAAAGCTAATGCTTCCAAGGGATGAAGGTCCAATTGTGCCCAAGGAAGCTTAATCAAGTCGCGGATAGATTAGCGAAAGATGGAAGAAAAGACAATGTAGATGTTAATGTAACTAGGATTATCCCCACCCCTCCCAGTCACCTCTTAAACATTTGAGATCAATTTGTACTAAGGCTTTTAGCCACAACTTCTTAATTTTATGCAACCTTCTTTCACCAAAAAAAAAAGGAATATTTCAAAAAACAACCTTTTATAGCATAAATTTTTCAAAAAAACTACCTTATAAAAATTTTCTTTCAAAAAACTACCTTATATAACATAATGTTTTCAATATATTACCATTTGACTTTTTTTGTTGACGTTGACTCTTAAATAGCAGCGGCCCTAGGTGTTGTTACCGTTGGGGCAACAAATAAAAAAGAGAAGAACAAAAATGGAGGAGAGAGAATCAAGCGGGAGGAGGTGCTCGTTAAGAAGAAAATGAAATGGGGGGTAGTTTGACACCCTAAGTGAGTTGTCAGCGGTGCCTGGGCCGTGAGATCAATGCAATAAGTAGCAATGAACCCGTCACGGGTGGTTAAACCCTCATTTAGCGGTCAATTGGTAGTATTTTGAAAAAAAAGTGTTGTATAAGGTAGTTTTTTGAAAAATGTTTATTATAAAGAGAAATTTGTCAGAAACAACCTTTTAAAAGGAAGATTTTGTCAGAAACAACCTTTTAAATTTTTTTTTGCCAAGACCAACCTTAAACCAAATTTTTTTTGTCAAAAGCAACTAGATGATGTCATTCCGGTGTTGACTCATGTTTTCCGACGTTGACTTCTTACTTAACATAACATAACCCAATTTACTCCCATTTCCCTCCAATTTTATTCACTTAGAAACCCTGTTCCCTCCCTCATCTCTCTCATCTCTGTCATTTAACTATTGAGCTCCTAACATCTCCTTTGCATTGAATTCTCTTCGAATTGTCAGAAGAAATTAAGGAGGAGGTTCAGTAACTGAGGTATGTAAATTAGCATTGAATGCCCAACTTCCTCCACTATCGTTTGTCTCTAATAATGTTCTATTCCTTAATTATCTTTCTCTAATGATGTTCTGCTTCATGTTTTGCGTTTTTTGAACTCTCTACAATGGCGAAAATGAAGGCTAGGGTTTGTTCGAAGAAAACAAGGTTGAATTACAAGATTATTGAAAAATCAAGGTATGTTCACAAATTTTGTTAATTTAATTGGTTTTTTTGAATTAATTATTAAGGGTTTAAGGAGAAAGGGGTACACACTACATACTGGTAGGTCACAGATTAAGAGTGATGTGGAGATTCCAGAATTTCTGGAGGCACCTGAAAAAGATGGATGGTACCACCTGTATGGGTTCATCCAGATAAGGATGTGGAATTTAATAAGCTTGCTTATGGACCATCTGTGAGGTTTTAAACTTAAGCCAATTTCCTTAAACCCTAAATAATTAATTCAAAAAAAACCAATTAAATTAACAAAATTTGTGAACATACCTTGATTTTTCAATAATCTTGTAATTCAACCTTGTTTTCTTCGAACAAACCCTAGCCTTCCTTTTCGCCATTGTAGAGAGTTCAAAAAACGCAAAACATGAAGCAGAACATCATTAGAGAAAGATAATTAAGGCATAGAACATTATTAGAGACAAACGATAGTGGAGGAAGTTGGGCATTCAATGCTAATTTACATACCTCAGTTACTGAACCTCCTCCTTAATTTCTTCTGACAATTCGAAGAGAATTCAATGCAAAGGAGATGCTAGGAGCTCAATAGTTAAATGACAGAGATGAGAGAGATGAGGGAGGGAACAGGGTTTCTAAGTGAATAAAATTGGAGGGAAATGGGAGTAAATTGGGTTATGTTATGTTAAGTAAGAAGTCAACGTCGAAAAACATGAGTCAACACCGGAATGACATCATCTAGTTGCTTTTGACAAAAAAAAATTTGTTTAAGGTTGGTCTTGGTAAAAAAAAATTTAAAAGGTTGTTTCTGACAAAATCTTCCTTTTAAAAGGTTGTTTCTGACAAATTTCTCTATTATAAAAGGTAATTTTTTGAAATTTTTCCAAAAAAAAATGAGTTCATACCAAGATTTAGTAGACCAACCAAACACAAGTGGAAAGATGATTAAGAAGCACAAGAGTGACTTAAGAGATCCAATCCACCGATCAACTGAGTCTTCTTACAAACTAGGCTTTCTAGGAGTGATTTCTCACCCTCTTAACTTCCAAGTCTCGATTTTGAATCCCCCCTAGGGATACTCAACCATAATAGCTCGCCACCACCAAATTTTGATGAGCCTCATCGTGACTTGCACAAAATCTCACCCGCCACTACTAAATTGACCAAGACTAATCTAGAAGTCAAAAGAGACTTTATCATGGTTGTAACGGGGTTAGGTTAGGGGTGAGGATACCAATTTGGAAATGTGGTGCAAAAAGGGTAAAGTGGAGTACAAACCAGGGGAAACGACTCCCCCAAGCTAGTCTTAACACCAATTCAATTTGAAATCTCAAACATAATCACTTTTTTTTTCTTTTTCACTTTGATTTTCAATTTTTGAACATATTTTTCATTTTGCTCATTAATTTGCTCTTTCACTTTCTTTTCTTTCAACAAGAATCCAAATGAATCAATAAGATCTTTCTTTTTTTCCGCAATTTTCTTCATCTTTTGCAATTATACAAACACATTAACTCACTTTCACCGAAAGACTTAGTATCAAAATAACTCGACTCAACACAACCTAGACATGTACTCCACTTAGAGGAAAGTTTGGCCATGACTTATTATGAGGGTTAAGCAAAAATAGGATAGAAAGGCTCATATGGGTTGAGAAGTGGATAATTACGCCGGTAAAAAAAAGTTTGGCTTTTGAGCTCCTAATTCTAGCAAAGTGAAACACCCTAAATCATTCTTCTATTTAGTTCGGTCATATGCAATCTTGGGGAGCTAAAATGCAAGTCACAAGTTAGACAATCAATAGTGAGGGTTGTAATTGAGTCTTACGAGGTTAGTGGCCCTCCTTCGGTGTTCATCGCACAAGGGACAAGACAATCCAATCAACCAACTCACCTAATTTCAAAAAGACTCTACCAAAAGTTATCGTTCTCAAAGATCACCTAAAGTCATAACAAGGCTTCCAAAATCATCAAGTCAAGTGCAAGGAAGGTCTTCCAATCAACTTATGAACACTCTTAGCAACATATCATGCATGCAACCAAACTAATCTAAATGCAAAAAAGAAGAAACAAAAAAGTAAGAAAAGAAAAAGAAAATGTTTTTGTTAGTCTTTTTAATGCAAACCTAACATGCAAATACACTAATATGAACCTAATTACAAAGAGGAGGAAGAAAATGTTGAGATAGAGGCAACACATGCTAACTCCCCCAAGCTTAATACAAACTCCGTCCTCGGAGTGTACAAGCAAAGAGAAAGTAGGGGGGTAAGGGCACAAAATCAAGCAAAAATCCTAACTAAATACGATAAGGAGAGGGGTCTCAGATTACCTCCCGAAAAGTGAACTTTTAGGATCATTAGTTAGAACTTACCACTAAATAATTTGACAAAGATCTCAATAGTTTGTCATAAGCATTAGCATACATTTCACAATGGATGAAATAGGTAAGACATAAACAAAGAGCATGCACAAATTTCAATGCGTTTATATGCTTACCAAGAGATGAGTGCCGAAAATGATGCAATTTCAAAGCGAATCCTGGAAAGTGTGAAGCAAAAACATCAAAATTCAAATAAAAAGAAGAAAACAGTGAGTTCTCCTTTTGATGGTCCTTGCAAAATCTAAGCTCAATCATGTCCTGGATGACTTTCATTTGAGTCTTGTGATGGTTTAAGGAGGCCAAAGGCTCTTCCAATGGTGAAACTTTGAGGCGAGGGAATAAGATGGGGAAGGAAGGAACTAAGTCGAGTTTCCTTAAAAAGGGAATATGAAGGGGACGAGTAGAAAGAAAAGTCTCATCAACTACTTCTTCAACATCATTAGACTCTATAGTGTAAGCTTTCTCAACAAATGATTCCTCTACTATGGGGTTGTCATCCAAATCCCAATCATCATCTTCATTGGTTATAGCCATGCAAGAGTGATTTTGATCATTGATGATTCGACTCAATGTTTCGATTGATCTTTTGCTAGATTCGACAATGTTGTCCATCATAGAATCACACATCTTTAACAAGGGCATATTTTCTTCCATTAAGAAACTCATTTCTTTGAGTGAATTAAGAGTTTCAAAATAGACATGTAGTTCACAGCTAGAGACATCTACTAAATTTGAGAAAGTAGTAATTCCATGGTCCCACTCATAAGTGTCTCTGGATAGCCACCCAAAAAAACTCCATGCTTCATCAAAGTGTTGGGATCGAAATTAACCATTAAATATAGACTCCACCGCTTCTCTTGTGTGCATATTCAAACCCTCATACATCACCTGACATATCTCCCAAAGCTCAAGTCTATACTTAGTTAGAAGAGTGTTCTCAAATCTCTGATAATAATTCCAAAATGGTTCATCCTCATATTGAAGAAAAAAGAAGGTTGCCAATTTTTTTTTGGAATTCTCTTAAAAAAATAAAAATAAAATTTATATATATATTCCTAGACTCATATAAACAACATTTACCACATAAAATAAAAAAAAAGATAAAAAAAATAAACCAATAAAGAAAGTAAAAAAAAACAATTAAGCAATTTCAAACTTAAGAAAACTTCAATCAATAGCACAATTTCCCTGGCAACGACACCATTTTGTTATAAGAGGTTTTTAGTGTGTCGTTAAGGCACCAAAAATTATTTTTTAAACAATATTTATAACACCTAACAATCAATTACTAAAAACATAGTAAAGGCAAGTCAAGGGTCGATCCACAGGGAAATTAGGATTAATCAAAGTCTAACAAGTTTAAATTGCCTAATTGATGGGTATTTGAGGGTTTAAGAAAGGTTTTGTAACACTAATGACTAACTAAGATCAAACAAACTAGCAAATAAACAAGGGACGAAAATATCAATGAGAAAACACTAGAGTTAAGGCTACTAGTATGAATCAAACGGAACAATGATCATTAATGCATTTGTGATTCAAAGGCGACAATTATGCAAGGTTTAGTTATCCTCTAAAATACTCGAGTCCTCTCTCGAATGGTCCTTAAGAATATATAATCGCTTAATCAATCAACTAAATCCTCTCTCGAATGGTCTTTAGTCAATTGATTAAGAGATCCAATAAGTACGGAAAACCCCTAATAAAAGGATCCCCTTAATTTCTATCCAATATCTTGGCCTAGAAATTAACTTGATCATGGGGATGATAAATGAGTTCAAAATTCGATTAAGAATATCTGTAATCAAAATATCAAAGCATAAATGTGATCAATATCTCACCTAAGGCCTCAAAACAACAAGATCAATGCATAATTATCATTAGATCATCACAATTACATTAATAATACATGAGAGTCTTAATTCATACTTTCACCCTAACCCTAGATAGGAGACTACTCACTAATCATGAAATCTAAATTTAAAAATCTGAAATTTATAACTAATCTAGGGCTAAACATGATTAAGGAATGATAATTGAATAGCAATAAGCAATTATGAAACTATAATATAAGAGATCTAATACTATGGAAGAGGAGAGATTAACAATAACAAAGATGAATAAAACTCAAAACTTGCAAATTAGATTAATAAAAGGTACCTTGAATTTCTAGAGATCAACAACCTCGATCTATAAATCCGAAATCTAAGAATAAGCAATGTGTTTTTCTCTCTAGGAAGAACCCTAATATAACTCTCTCTAATACTCTAGAATAAAGCATCCTCGGAATAATAAAACATAACATTGTTTTGATAGGCACGAAGCCTTACAAGATTTTCCGTAAAATAAATGGTCTGGGCGCACCATAGAGAGTGGTGCGGGCGCACCATAGAGAGTGGTGCGGGCGCACCATAGAGAGTGGTGCGGGCGCACCATAGAGAGTGGTGCGGGCGCACCATAGAGAGTGGTGCGGGCGCACCTCTGGTTCTGCTCTACTCAGACAATTCAACTTAAAATGCACATAACTTCTTCGTTTTATATCAAAATCAAGCTTATGACCAGTCGTTGGAAAGCTATCGAAACGAACTTTCACCTTGAAATGGAATTACCTTTATCTGATTTGTGGTTTGAATGTTATGTCTATTTGGAGTTCCCCATACAAGATTTTATTGTGCAATGTGCTCCTTTGCACGAGCGGACATGGGGCACGGTGCAAGCGCACCATTTCTGAACTTGTGCTTTATTTTCATTGCTGCCATTGCCAACTCTAGAACTCGTAACCATCTTAGGTAGTTCCACCTATATTAAGAACATGGCAAAACAGGGTGTAAGAAAATGTACTTGAAAATCGGTCAAAATGACTGAAAATCTAGCAGAATGTCTCAATGATCAAGAATGATCAAGTAAATGAAATAGAAGAGGAAAGGGAGAAGAAAGAGGGAAGAAAGGGAGGATGGCCACATAAGATTTCAAAGGGAGTTTTATTGCCTAAAAGAGGTGTAGGAGTATAGTTTATGAGGTGATCAGCAGCAAGGACACTTTCCCCCAAAAGATAAATACGTAGATTGACTTGAAATCATAAGGCACGACTTACATTCAATACATGCTGATGGTTTCTCTCAACTCTACCATTTTGCTGAGAGGTTCCACACAAGAAGTTTGAAAAAGAATGCCCATCGTCAGAAAATAATCACGTAAACAATTATATTTGGTGCCATTACCACTTTCTCAATTTTAATTTTTTGAGAATATTGTCTATCAATCATTGCGACAAAGGACATAAACATGGAAAAAACTGTGGTTTTATCAATTAACAAATAAATCCAAACAGTTTGGGAAAAATCATCAACTAAAGTCAAAAAATATCTAGCGTCACATGAGGAGGGATATTGTATGGACCCCATAAATCAGAATGAACATTCTTAAAAATCCTAGTGGAAACATTATCACTAATTGGAAATTTGTCTCTAGAATGCTTTGCATGGAAACATATTTCGCAAGCCTTATTTAAACTGCCTTTACAATGCAGACAAGGAGGTAGTAATTTGACAATTTTCTCAGAAGGGTATCCCATGCGCATATGCCATAAATAATCCAAAGTAGAGAGCAGAATTAGTAGAATAATGCTGCATAGAATCCGTTTTTTGAAGTAGTAAAGTCCATCCTTCCTAACTTCCGCTCCAATCAGAGCCATCGACTGGTCCCAAATAGCACACATAGAAGATGTAAATGTGACAGTTTTTTGCAAAGCATCATTCATTTGAGATACAGAAATTAAATTGCAACTTAAATTAGGCACAAACAAAACATGATAAAGGATTATGGAGTCCGATAAACGAATCGAACTAGCTTGCTTGGCAATGACAATATCACCATTAGGAAGACCAAGTGAATAATCCACAATATCAAAAAAATTAAACATATACTACCTCCGTTTTTTTAATTGTTACGCTTTCTTTTTTTGGCCGTTTTTATTTAATTGTTGCACTTTCACTTTTTCCTCATATGGTAACCTATCACATCAATATTTTACACATTTTTACCTCATATATTCCACCACCCATTTTAATAATCCACCCAAAACCTTCCCACCTACCCAATTTTTCTCTCTCCTATAATATTTTAATGCTTTTCTTTACATTTCTCAAAACTAAATATTCTTTGGTTGTACTTCTTTCTTGATTTTTTTACAAAATTTCCTTGGTTCTCCCATAAAGTGAAGTATAATTAAGAAAGACGGAGGGAGTATGAAGCATCGTCAGAAACATGATTAGTAGCCCATGTGTCTATAATACAAAGTGATGAATTAAACTCATCGGTCAAACGATCGTCAGAAAGTTCAATGTTACCAATAAGTTCTACGAGAGTCTATTATTGCTCGGCAGAGAAAAAAGGAGATAGAGAGCTGCTGCCCGCATCACTGTTGGATGCCGTGGCAGTGTTGGCGCGGATAGGTGGATGGCCTCGTCTAGTAGAGCGACATCGAGCTGCGTCGACTTTGATTTTCTCCTCAAGCCATTCCAAGCGACCTACTAATTCCCAGCAACTGGTGGCCTCATGGCCAGATTTGTGACAGTGAGTGCTCAGGAGGTGTTATTTATCGGGCGACCACGGCCAAGACACGGAGTGGTCCGATAAGCGAAGTCGAGTGTTATGTCAGAGGTTTTGTCCTCCGAAATGGACTTCGTAAGGCGAACACACTCATCTTGAACCATCATATGGTAGGCTCGATCAAGAGATGGCAAGAGGTCTCGGGATAGAAAATTTGCACAAGTCTGGGAATAAAAATTAGAATAAAGGCCCATGAGAAATTGATCCAACATACTTGTTGTAACACTCCATCCTTTTACACAATAATAATAAAGAAAGTACAACAAAATATAACGAAGTGGACGATAGCGGAAACATCGCTAAGACGGACAATGTCTCTCTAAGGTTCAACTAATCATTATTATAAAGAAAAATGCCATGACAAATTACTTAATAACCTCAAAACAAGTTTATCCTTCCATAACCAAAACAACTGAAAATCCCGAATTACATCCATAGCATCCATAAAACTCATGTGGCAAAACAACCACCCAAATCCAACTACTTCAAACCTATAAGATTGAAAGTCTTTCTAAAATCCTCATAAATATCATCTATACTCATAAAAACCATAAGCTTAGTAAAATCTCCAAAACACACTTCCCGTGCTATAATAAGTCTAGCCTTCGGAACCATCTGCATTTATAAGAAAAAAACAAACATGCACAATCAGTGGGGAGTAACTAGCAGTCCTCCCAGAACAACTAGCATCAAGATAGAATTAGAAGATAAGCTTTAATCATATAGAATCATCACAAAGACTTCAACTACTAACTCACATGATAATATAGATTCCAGCATGGATTTTATAAATAAAGAAAGAACATCGTCACACCATCAAAATCATAAATCACCATAAGAAATAATGTAGTAAAAACATAGGGAAAAGTTTATGAGAAGAAAAGCAGAACGCCAGTGGATCGCAACCCACTTCCTAAGTTTTGTCAGATCGCAACCTCCAGACAGCCTATGGGCTTACGTTCCCTACTGCTTGTGTCTAAGAATGGTCAAACTCCCGATGCAAGGTAGTACACGCATCACTCCCTGTCCTCTCGGACGACAACAATTAACCTAAGTTTACCCCTATATCGCAACCCATGTGGTTGGCATGTTCTTCACCAGGGAGTAACATCTATCCCACCGGATTTCTTATCACTCAAAAGTAAAGCAAAACACCACAATAAATTTCATCTCGAATCTATCATCAAATCTGCATCAATAGGGATGCCCAATGGTCTTACACCCAAAATTCAGCAGAAAAACTAGGATCCCTACCTTAAGTAATTCAAATTCCCAAAATCATCACATTTCCATTTTCTAATCATAAGCAACATAACAAAACTCAATATTTCTTCAAATCATCTAACATTCCAAATTAATCATAACATATAGGAATAATCATCTAACATTCCAAATTATAACAAGGAATAAACAACACCACAACCTTCACAATTTCCAAGCAAAATTATCCACCAATAAAACCGCCAAAATAAACGACATGAAATACAATCGAAAACGTAACGGAAATTACACAAAAATCATGCAGCAAGCAAACAAACCAGTAGGTATGCCTTGACCATGTGTGCGCTCAGTGCAGGAGAATGCGCTCTGCGCAGCTCTTGTGCGTCTAACGCACAGGCGCCACGTCTGAAGCATCATGGTGCGTTCGACGCATCTGGATGAAAAATCCCAGATTAAACCGAAAATTCAGTAAACCCGATTATGTCACGAAACGAGCACTAAACTTGATTTCAACTGAACTTCAGCAACAACAATACGTAGATTTCAATACTCTAACAATTCCAACAACACATCTACTTATAAGAAAAGTTATAAACTTAATTCACATGAGAATGAATCATAGGAAAAATCATACAATCACAAGAATCAACATCCTACCATAAACTAATCATAGGAAACTAGTAACAACAATTCTAACAACATGATTAACATTTCTACTAAGCAAACAACAAGTAACAACAACAAAATCTATTCACCACAACACCAAAATTATACGACACATACACTTACACAACTTATATTCATCAAAATTTCCAAGTTAAAAATATAAATCAAACAAGTCTAAACATAATCCTAACAATTAAATCTTTTCCCTAAAACTACCGCGATATCTAGCATTCTAAGATAACTACTAGTTACCTGGAACGTCGGGAAATAATGTAGCAACAAAGACACTAGGCGTTCTCCACTTGAGTAGGGTGTTCGTCCTCCAAATCGTCTCCTAAAGCAACAAAATTTCAATTAGTAGAAGGTTTAGGATGATAGAAATGATTAAGTTTAAGCATAACAAGTTTAAGGTTGATGAAAGCAAGGATTATCTCACACAAAGCTTTGAAAATGGCGTGAATATGGGTGAGAATAGTGCTGGAATTTTCTGATATAAAATCAGAATTTTGGCAAGAAAAAATGAAGGGTTTAAGAGAGTGTTAATGAGGGATTAGTGGGGGGTTACAAAGGAATCAAATGATTGCTTAATATGCACCAAAACTCTTCATTCTCCTCTCCACATTTGCTGAATTTCGGCCAGCACAACAAAGCCATACGTGATGCTCAATTCATCACTCGAGTCGGTCCAACAATGTTATAAAAATGCTACGCGATAAAACCGCATCCTAAAGGCCTAAATAAATAACGAAACTAATATAAACTTTTTAAATAAATAACTAACCACTTTAAATAAAATAAAAAATATATATAACTATAACACCACAAATAAATATATACTAAACACATTCACACACCTAAAAATATTTTAGTAATTTAACGAGAAAATACTAACTTAGTATAATTAACCGCAAAAAATTAGGAGCAAAAACACGGGGTGTTACACTTGTTTTCTGGAGAGATTCATGTTGAGGTCTGGCAGTACACTTCGAGCAACATGTGTAGGTGATGATGGGTTCATGATGATGTAATTCCTCCTAAAAGGAGTTCAGTTTATCGTAATAAGCTTCAACTGACATGCTCTGAGTTTGCTCCCACTTGGCAATCGAAGAATAAAGTTGTTGGATGCTTGGTTCGTTAACGATGGTATAGTGGGATTTGAGAGTATCCCATAAGCGTTTAGCATCTCGGTATTTGGAGATGAAACTTTTAACATCGGGACTAATGGTGTTCATTAACCAAGAGACCAACATAGCATGAATGGTGGACCAGTCGGCAGTCGTATATGGAGAAACCGGTTCGGTAATGGTTCCATCAAGGAACCCGAACTTTCAGCACGTCTCTAACTCCATTTGAACATCATTAGCCCAATCACCGTAGTTGTGTTCGCGGAGACGGGTAGGGGGTAATGAAGCCACCGAGTCGGTCTTGTGGGCCAAGATTGAAAGGAGATGTGAAATCGATTTTATTAGGCAGCGGTGGCAAAGTATCATCACCGGCCATTGGTGTCGTGTGAAGAAGATGGTGATTGAAGGCTAAACAGATACCATGTCAAATATCTAGGTTCGCAGCAATATTTACTTGCCTTCTCATTCATGATCATGGAATATATTTACAACTAGTTTTTCGACCCGTGCATAATGCACAATAATTTTTTTAGTTTATTAAGTAGTTTTTTCTGTTCCAAATCTATTAAATGCGTTATTATTAGAATGCATGCATATAAAGTTGAAAGGATATGGAGTAATATGTAAAATTAAATTATTAGCTGGTGATTTAAAATTTTATGATATTGTATTCAGAATAATTAAAAACTCACTTACAACACAACCCATGTGTTGCAAAATTATGATTTATGATACCCATGCTATATCCTTGTTATATTGTACAATATAAACCATCCTAAATATATTATGCTGATGTTGTTTATCGTTTTCTTCTATTTACTAACAATTTAGTATTGAAAACAATTTTGAATTCCTTACCATAAGTTATGTTTTACATATCAATCAAATAAATCAAAAAAGGCAATGATTTACTTGTGATTTATGTACATAAAGATTTGAAGATACTAATTGCCTAATTAGAGTCATCAATCACCTAAAATCACGTCAATTAACCATAATCTTGGTCGATCTTGTGCGATTCTCTCTCATTTCGAATTTCATTGTGCCACTTGTCCATTACTTAGGCCTTGTACACTTGGCAAAAATAGGTAACTAATAATTTTATTGAATGTCGTATAACATCATATTATAAAAATCAAAATATATAGTGTGAACTTATTGGATACATTATGAAACATAAAGATGACCTTCACGAAAAGGCTTAAAACCATAGCATCAACATCAAGAAAATTCGAGTTATCCACCTTAGGAGGCCACATTTTTTTTGCTCATAGGTGTTTGTGTAATCTCTTGTGACGGAGATGATGTTTCTCTTGAGGGAGATGATGTTGCCATGATTATATTACATTGAGAAGAAAAAAATTTAGCTTCGGAAATATTAGTCCACGGATTGGAGTGGTGGTAAGCTATGGCATGGTCCTTATTTATACTTGCAATATTGTACATAGCATTGAATTTTTTTAAAAATCTGAAAATATGCATGATTGACAATTAAGATTCCCAAAATTGAGGTTGATTGAGAATTTCAAATCCTTACCATAATTTACGTTTTTGATATCAATCAAAAAATAAAAAGGCAATGATTTAATATTGATTATGTGCATAAAGATTTGAGGATACTAATTTCCTAGTTAGAACCATAAATCACCATAAATCACGGATTTAACCCTAATCTTTGCTATTTTGTGCAAATATCTCCCAATTCGAATTACTTACTGCTACATGTCCATTACTTAGGCCTTGTACACTTGGCAAAAAAAAATCGTGTTTAATTGACACGTTGGATTTCATGGCCTTGCCTACATGACATCTAAGCAAATTTTTCTAGCTTTATATAATATATTGATACAAGGATATAGGATTTTAGGAAACTATCCAAACAAATCCCATTAATTACGTACAATCCCATTGATTAAGCACAACTTGTATCTAAATATATCTCTATTATATATTGACGGGTTTTAAAATTTATATCGCAAGTGCACGGTGTCTGTTGTTACCATAAACTGGCCAATACGGGTCGATCCACAGGGAGAGGAGTTCTATTGATTTGTGCTCAATTATTTAACTACTTCAAGAGAGAAAATTTGATTGAATGATTAATTACTAAACTAGAATAAACTAGAACACAGATGGATGGAAGTTTATCAAATAATTAAAAACCTAGGGCAATCGATCGGTCCACCATGCTTATACCAATTTAATCACTACAAAATATAATTCAACAATACTTGGATTGAGATTCGAATAATTAGAGTATTTTGTTAATCCTACGGTCGGGTCTTAACAACTCTTAGATCAACATATGCTAGTACGGTCGCTCAACATAATCAGACCTACCAATTGTAACAAGCCTCTAATGAGTACGATCTTTCGATTCTAACTCCTATTAGCTAAACATAAGCAATGATATTGCGCAATTACATGAATTAAACAAGCATAACAAATCAATAGGAATTACTCTAATTTAATCCAAATATCAAAGAACTTTAAACCACAATCGAATAGGTATAAACATGGCTTCCCTCACTAAGCCCTAGAAAAAGACTACTCACTCATGATAATAATAAACACAATAAACATAATGCAAATAGAAGAATTCATCAAAATAAAAAAAGTAAGAAAGAATACCGAATGATTGAAGAGCAATGGAAACGAAATCAACGATCTTTAGAATCTTCAAAGCAAAGAGTTAATACAAAGGTAGAGAGAGAAAACTCAGTGTTTAAACCTAAAAACGAAGAATATAAGATCAACTCATCGAAAATACTAAAAACTTATGGGATATTATCTCAGATAACCCTGACTTATAGGCCTTTTTCTAATATAACCCCGACTTTGACAGCCCTGTCTCCGATAACCCTGAACTTGATTTTTGTCATTAAACCTGACGGAATTAGACACGGCGTTAACTATTTTGACATCTATAAATAAAAACCTGTTTTTTTTTTTAAAAAACAAAAACATTTTGTGTTCTTCATCCTCTCTCTTATGTTCTTCATCCTCTCTCTATTGTTCTTCACCACTTTCTCTCTCTTGTTCTTCAAGTCCTTGTTACTCTTCAATTTAAATTCCATGATATGTTTTAATTAGATTTCCTCACTCTTGTTCTTCATCTCCTACATCAATGGCCACCACACAACGTTAGAGGAAACCCATTATTTCTCCTTAATTGCAATAAAAAAACCCCCAAAACCCAAAACCGGTGTCGGGTTGTCGTTGTCATCGAGGGATGTTGGTGGCGGCAGCACCTCACGCAGAGGAGAGAGAAAATAGGTCGATGTACCCAGATTCACTTGTACCCAGATTCACGCAGAGGAGAGAGAAAATCTGAGTTCCTTTTGTACCACTGTCACCCATATCCAAATCAAGCGCTTCTGCTTGGGAGTTTGTGGACAAAGTGAGAAGTTTCTATATGATGGATATGTATGTGCAGCAAGACAAAGCCTTGGATTACCTGAATAGCTTTCTGCCAATTCTCCTGTAATTAGTGGGCCTGGAATAGGACCAACAAGGTGATTGTTTGACAAATTAATGGTGTGGGGAAGAAGTTTAGATAGGCTGTCAGGGATGTTCCCCGTCAACTGGTTGTTTGAGAGGTCGAGAATATTTAGTGACATAAGCTGGGACAGTAAGTCTGGAATGGACGAAGTGAAATTGTAAGTCTGGACATAAGCTGGTTAATCATGGTTGCAACCACAAAATCCCATAACCCATAGAATTGTGAGGAGAGAGAGAATCATGGTTTAATTTTTGATTATTCTCTTTTGAACGAATTTGATGAATTCGCAAAGTTTACAGCGATTTATAGTTAATGTTCATTGAACTTGTTTACAAAACAAAGGAAGAAATTTTGGAGAAAGTGGTGGAAACCATTGATGAATGCTTGAGAAGAGATGAAGAACAAGATAGAGAAAGAGATGGTTTAAAAAAAAAAGGCAGTAAGTATTTTTGTTTGAAAATAGTTAACGCCGTTAACAATTCTGTCAGATTTAATGACAAAATACAAGTTTAGGGTCATCTGGGTAAAAAAAAAATGTCAGGGTTATTTGGGAAAAAGGCCTATATGTCAGGGTTATCAGAGATAATATCCCAAAACTTATTTATAGTCTTAACAAAACCGGCTAAAAAAAGCAAAAAAATAATGTTCCCAAAAAACCGCCCGGTCGGGCGATGGTGTTCAACTTTTACGAGCTCAAGAGGATTTTAGCCCGGTCGGGCGCAAGCACTTTTGGAGCCTCTTTCGCCCGGTCAACCAGGAGGACATGCCTTGGACTCTGAAGAAATTTTTGGCTCGCCCGGTCGACCGGGCGAGAGCTCTTCCTTGGCTTCTAACGCGCAATCTTCTTCCAATCTACTTGACTTGCTCCCCGGGGCTGCTATGCACTATGTGTGATCATCGAACTTTCCTTTCATGGCTCGATCAAGGTATAAATGCATAATCTGCATAATAAGACATGGAGGAACAAAACCACGTGCAAACATATCAAATCACACAAGTATGAGCTCAAAATAGCTCAAAATAGTACTCAATGCTAGGGGAATTGGGGCTAAAAACTCTATATAAAATAGATACATCAAAATCCCCCAAGCTAACCTTTTGCTTGTCCCTAAGCAAAACCACGCAAATAACACTACAAGAAAAATCGCCTATAGAGGCAAGGTATATTTGCCTCTAAAAACAAAGATGTAGCCTCTAATAACTTTTTGAAACAAATTTGTGGTTGCCTCTAATAAGTCCATCGCTAATAAATGGTTGCCTCTAAAAGCCCTTTTTGAGGCAACACAACTTGTTGCTTCTAAAGGCTTTACATTTAGAGGCAACCATATATTCTTGCCTCAAAATACAATTAGAGGCAATATAAAAAAAATTGGTTCTAAAACCACATATATTTAGGGGCAACCATATAATGTTGCCTCGGAATATAATTAGAGGCAATATAAAAAGTTGCTTCTGAAAAACGCACATATTTAGGGACAACCATATGATTTTGCCTCGAAATATAATTAGAGGCAATAGCGCGGGAATATTTTGGTGTCGAGAAGTACATTTGCAGTTTCTATTTTTTTTTTTTTTTTTTGAGGGGACATTTGCAGTTTCTATTATGTTAGCGCATAATTGTTTTTTGATGCAAAACAACATCCAGATTTTTGCTTCATTTTTTTCAAAAAAAAAAAAGATAAATATGCTGAATAACAATTAATGTTATAAAATTAACGGTAACAAATCCATTGTATACAAAATTTTCATACATATCACAGCGCGATGCGTAAAAGTGTATGCCAAACAAATTTCAATATTTCAAACTCCTTTATCTAATCTAGAGGATCCTCACAGCTAACCATCTCAACTTATCATATTATCACCATCAATCATCAAAAGTAATCCATTGCCTTCTGCAAGATTGGCAAGGGGGCGAATTAACTCTGCTTCCCTTTCCGCAGTTCTGTTATACTTCTTAACAGCAAGTGTCTTGCTAGTCTGATTCCCTTTTACTTTCTCGTTCACCCCTCTCTGATACAGGACACATATCAGTACACAGCCCCACAATAGCACTGCTTGACTGCAAATCTTGATTATCAAGATCTTGGTTTTTGATTGATCCTGAAGTAATATCCCCTAGAAACTTCTGTTTTTCCACAGCCATACGACCAAATTTCGCCAAAGGAACTCTTCCCTCCGTGACATTTTGACCACAATATGTATAAAAGTGGTTTGACACGACCAAATTGTAGCAGGTCTTTTGGACTCTCAATCTGTATAATAAAAAGATATATACACATCAGCTACAAATCCGTAAGACCATACAACAAATGAATTTTGTTTAAGCTAGGCACTAAACTTCATAGAAGCCAAGTACTTTTGCTTTGCGTAATATCCGGTAAAACTCTTCTACTGGTGATCTATGCAACATGCTTACAAGACTCACATTTTGGAACTATCTTATATCCAAACATACCAAAAAAACCAAGGGTTAGTACTATTTCTACATTGTTTGATGAACGTAACTATGAATTTCTCCATCAACTTTCATAAATATCTCACCTTGGAGTTTTGACAACACGATATTTGAGGATCTTGATCGTGCTCCCATATGTTGCAATCCATTTAGGGAAATGTTTATCAAGTTCCTTCATCGTTGCCTCTATTAGCATCACTGAGATAAATCCATCCCCTACAGGTGCAAAAACCGATTCCGATATGGATAGATTTGGATAATTGGATCATAATAAAACTGAATACAATCAAAACAATTGCACACACATTATTTGATGCTCAATGAATAAAACAAGAATTGATTGGAAGGCTTATCAGCTCAAACAGTTGGTAATTTTAGAGAGCTCTCTTTCCTGGTTAAGATTGGAGTTTTCAAAGAAATACAATTACCCATCAACTACATAACTAGAAGACCTCATTCACTTATAAAGTTTTCTCTCTTTCCAAGAACATGTATCCTTCTATACATAGGAGAAAAAGCATCAGCCATACTTCACAAGGGAAAGAAAATTTTCACCATAAAAAACATTTAGCAATCTCATAGAGGAGTTTTAGTTTTAGAATAATGATTATGGATCCACTTTTATCTTAATGGAAGTTATGGTGCTTTTGGTGTATGTTTATCAAAATGTAATTTTTCAGCCCAAAAGGAAAAGTAAGAGTTGAAAGAAGGCAAGCAATAGAGTGAAGTTGTGAAAGCGAAAGAATAAATGAGATTATTTCAGTGCTATGAGCAAAAAAACTGGATTTGATACTAAAATCCAGCACAACCTGCTGAAGACTAGATGGTCATATGTACCTAAATCACTGTTTACAAGTTTGTATTAATATCTACTTTGTTTCATTTTTTACAAGAGACATACTAACAAAAATCAAGAATCTAAAATAACTTCACCCAAAAAAAAAATCCATTTCAGATCACTTTATTTCAGCCAATAATTAATAAGATACTCTAGTGACTAAACTCAAAACAAGATAGAAAATATGAAGATTTCGAAGGATATACAATAACAGTTAGTAAAATATAATCCATTCATGAACACCAAATGAGATTAAGCTTAACATTCAATTTTCAATTTTCATCAAAAATGGAAAAAATAATTATCAATCTCTCTAAACAGATTATCAGAATCTGGAAAAAATTAATCATTTCACATCTCTTGAATTGAACAAGCTCAAACTAACATAGAAAATCACATAAATTGTAAAATCTAAAAACAAAGGAGAGATAAATTTATGTCACATGTAATTCGAACATTCTACAAACAAAGATTGCTATTCACAATGCAGAACAAGAATTAGAAGTCTAGAATTGACAAAAACATGGACAATCAACCAAAGAAAAATCAATTGCAGACAATGGCTCTGTTTGGGGAGGCATTTTAGGTGCCTAAAATGATAAGTTGCTAAAACTTTTAGGTGCTAAAATGAATTAGGTGTGTTTGGGAAATATCTAAAATAAAATTTCAGTTCCTAAAATGACTGATTTTGACAAGGTAAAAAAAGTAACGTTTGAAAATCAGGTACCTAAAATCAGGTACCTAAAATCTTGGAAAATAACGTTAATTGGAAAATATATTACTGCTCACAACCACAATTCTCTCTCATTCTCTCTTCTCTACTGCGTTGGCTTCATCCCTCTACTGCATCTATCAGGTATCACATCCAATTTCATTCTTCATCTCCTTGAAATCCCCATATGATTTTTCTTTCAATTTTGTGCAATTGCAAATGTGTGGCTGGGTATGATTCGGGATAAAATTATCTTTTTTAATACATTGGAGTACATTAACTATAAAGATTAAGAAGTTTATTGGAATCGATTGAATAGAAGATGGGATCCTACTCTAGATAAAATATAATACAGACCGGTGGTTGCGATTGAATAGGACATAAAATGGTGGGTTTTGTAATTTAATCTGGGGGTTTTAAGCTGTAGGGGTTAAGAGTTAAATGGAATGATTAGAATTTTGATGAAAAAATTGTTGTGCTGTACATTGGTATATGAATTTGATGTAGTTCAGTTTTGATCTGTCTTTGAAGAGGCTTTGAGGAATTGAGTTAGTCCTGGCAGTATTCCTAATATGGCATTCAACTTATCCTGGAGTAGACTAGATTGTGATTTGACTCACTTTTGATACTGGACTTCAACTTTGGTGGATCAAAAGTGACATAAATGTATTCTTGATGCAATTATACTAGCATCTACAGTACTCGGATATACAGCTCGCATACTCCTAATATACTATTATCCTCCAAACTGAAATTGAGTACATTGTATGATGGATAGTATATTTTTTACCATGTGTATTCCTGATTCAATTGGTTGGTAGTCGTATGGTTTTTTGGGGCATTATCAGAATAGTTTTAAAGTATCATGTTCTCTTTTTTTACTACTTTGTTTTATCACAATACTTGTTTGTGACGTTCAAACATGTCTGCCTGATAGCTTTTGTCTACACAGACTTCAGTATAACTAAGATCTCAGTCAAGTCTCAGGAGCACTATCATTTTTGGACATTTTAGGATTGCTTGAAAATTATTGCTAGTGGTAATTTTGATATAGAATAGCCCTTTTTTTATAGATGACGCCAACAAATGAAAAAAAGGAGGGGAATTTCATATGGACAGATGATGACATGATAGTTTTTTGTGACATTTTGATCGCCTCATCTGATGATAAAGTAAAAGGACGTGCAATTAAGTGGGTATTAGTTCATGATGAGTTTGAGAAAAGAATTAAGCGGAAATGTCCAATAAAGAATAAGTATGATTGGATGAGGAGAGATTGGCAGCTTTGGAAATTCTTAAAAACAGGGGAAACTGGGCTTGGGTGGGACCCTACTACGGGAAAGATCAAAGCTTCAAATGAATGGTGGGAAAAGAAAATTATGGTGAGTATCATATTACTAAATCATATTAATTTTTTGAATAGATTTATTTTATATAAGTAAAATTTATAATACTACCTTTGCATTTTGTAGGAGAAACCTGAAGTAAAAAAGTTTCGAAATAAAGGACTAGCTCCTGAGATAGAAGATTTATGGAATAGGGTGTATCAAGATGGATATGCTACTGGTGAACATGTTGTGTCAACAAGTATTGACCCGTCGAGTGTGATTGTGGTTAATGTGAAAGATGAAAGAAGTAGTCAGGATAATTATGAGGGTGTTAATGAAAATGATCAGAGCACTCAGGATATTTACCCTGAATATTATCCTGACTTAGATAATGTGGATAGTCAAGGGCCAAATTTTTATAGCAATTTACTAAAAGATGTCTCATCCCAAGTACCCAGTTTTTCTGTTAGTGGTGATTGGGGTACGCAAGCACCTAATTTAGGTGTTAGTGGTGGTTCTAACACTCAAATTCCAAATGCTGATTCTCCGGATACTACAGGTAGCGAGCCCTCCAACCTAAAGGGTAAAAATGGTACTAGATGCTCTAAGCAACCTCAAAAATGTGGTACAAGAACTACAAAATCCATACCAATGAAACGTAAGGGAAGACAATCTAGTGGATCGACTATGTTATCTAGTCACATTAACACTATGGTAAACACTTGTAGTCGAGCATTGGAATTAATGGAGTCAGATGCTGATCATCTTGGTAGTGTAAACACCCAACGCACATATAATGATACTAGTATTGCTACAGCATTGACTATTATTAATGGTATGTGTGCTTCTGGATGTGGCCTTATAAAGAATAGTGACTTATGGTGCTTTTTAGTTCGTTTGATCGAGGACGGTGCGAGAAGAGAAATTTTCATAAAAATGGATGATGATGAATCAAGGATGACTTGGTTGGATTACATGCATACTCAAGGCATATGAATGGTTTCCTGTTAGACTCATTTAGTTGCTTTTATGTTTTAGTTTCATTTCGAGATTAATAAATTAATGTAGTCGATATGACTAGTAGTTTGTATTACAGGTTATTTTTTTATTGGCAGACACTCGTGAGTGACAAAAATTGAATTATGTTTTTGTATGTTATAAAATTATATGTAAGTTTGATTAAATTTTTGCATTCTTATTATATGGTTACTAGGTACACACGATGGACATTGAAAGGAGAAAGAAGAAAAGACAGAAATTGTTTTGGGTGCTAACGACATGTAATACATGTGCTATAGCAACATATTTTTGTAAGTATATCTACAAAGAACCATGCATGACTTCCAACCAAACAGGAGAAGACTGGATGAACGATGTTTTAAACGGACATTACATACGATGCATAAATGCTTTTAGGATGGAATCAAGTGTGTTTAGAAAATTGTGTGAAGAATTACATCTTACATATGGACTGGAACCAAGTAAGAAAATGACTGTTGTTGAAAAAGTCGGTATATTTATCTATACTCTTGCATTGGGTATATCTAATAGAGATGTAGCAGAACGATTTCAACGTTCTGGTGAGACTATTAGTAGAGGATTTCATGAAGTTCTAGAAGCAATTAGTGGTCGAAGTAGGGGTTATATGGGTCTTGCACGTGATATAATAAAGCCAAAGGATAGAAGCTTTCCAGATATACCAGCCTAAATTGAACATGACTCAAGATACATGCCATATTTTAAGGTACGACTTCATAAACTCATATTGAGATTTTATAATTATACAATGTAATTAAATATTGGCATAATATTACACAATTTATCATAATTATTACTTAAGCTTATTTATCCTTCATTATTTCTAGATATAATAGGATGCTATCGGGTGCATTGATGGCACTCATATAGATGCATGCATTCCTGAGGCAGAACAACTGCGTTATAGAGGAAGGAAAGGAATCCCTACTTTCATTGTCATGGCTACATGTGATTTTGATATGTGTTTCACTTTCATTTCTGTTGGATGGGAAGGATCTGCTCATGACACTCGTGTTTTTCTTCATGCGCTTCACACACCAGAATTAAACTTTCCGAAACCACCTGAAGGTATGTAGGATCTTCTTCTAATAATTACTTGAAGTTTTATATTTTTTAACCCATTGTTTTATTAATTTATTACAGGTAAGTATTATTTGGTTGATAAAGGATATCCAGATAGAAGAGGCTATTTGGTACCATATCCAAAGACAAGGTATCATAAGGATGAATATCAACATGAGCCACCAACTAATGAAAAAGAAGCTTTCAACCGTTCTCATTCTTCCCTTCGAAGTTGTATCGAGAGATCATTTGGAGTTTTGAAAAAAAGATGGAAAATATTACGGCAAATGCCACGGTTCAGTATCAATACTCAAATTGATGTCATAATAGCCACCTTTGCCTTACACAACTACATACGAAAAAGTTCAACAAATGACCTTATGTTTAGTGTGCTCAATAATAATCCGGATTATATGCCAAACGAAGAAATCTCGGACGTTGCTAATTACAGAAGTAGCGAAACATCAAGAGAGACTTCTAAAGAGATGGATTTGGTTCGTGACGGTATTGCTAGTCAAATATGGAGTAGAAAATAATTTGTTATTATATTTTACAAGTATCGTATTTTTTTTGTATTATGACGGTTTCACGCATAATATGATAGTATAAAATTAGATAAATTCGTTTCATAATTGCTTATGGAGAAGTAGCGAAATATTTTTGTTCGAGTTATGATTTGAAATATTTATATTGTTTTTTTATTATTTAAATACATTGAAATAAATTAGTGTTGAAATATATAAATAAAAAAATTACAAAATTTAAATAATTAATCAACTTATGCAACTAGTTCTGCCAAACAGTAAAACTAATCAGCTACCTTATCAGTTTCAGCTATACCTTATCAGTTTCAGCTACCTTATCAGTTTCAGCTACATTTTAGGAAGTATTGCCAAACAGACCCAATAACTAATTTCAGGTTGATGATAGAATATATGAATGAGCGAATTCATATTCTCTCAATCGATCATTAAATCTGAATAAATCACAAAAGTTCAATGAAATGAGATTCAATTATTAAAAACTATCATAAAATGCTCATCCCATTAGCACAAATCTAAGATTAGGCTAAACGAATTTGTTGAATGCTTTACCTTCAATGGGAAAAAAACCCTATAATCAAGCTAGTATTTTCATTCAATCCAGATGAAATGTTAGAGAAATAACAAAAGCATAAACCACAATGAAATTAGAATATCATAAATTGAATGTCGAAAATTGCAAAACTCGATAGAGAAAGGAGACGCACCTCATATATAAAACTGATGCTTCGAGCAAACAAAGGTACGAAGATGAATCGAAATTGCACAGGGCTGCCAGTTTTAGATGAGAAAAAAGGGATGCCGTGGTGGTTGAGTTTTCTGATTTGAATTCCGCCGATCGGTGGAGAAGAGTAGGAGATGAGAGAGAAATTGCAGCAGTGAACTATAGAATAGTTTGAGGGTTCTTGTGTAGTTGTGTAATTGTGTGTATTATCCGTTGTTTTTAGTTTCTTGGAGTACTTATTTTTTTTACGTACATTTTCTCAAAGAAAAAAACGACAATTTAATTTTTCAGCAAAAAAATCACGTATTTCAAATATCCGAAATGGGAAAAAGCTGATTAATTTATTAGAATAAGTTGGATGTCAAATAAGTTCCAAGAAGTTCATATAATTTTCATCCAAGTCATATAAGTTATAATCGAGTGTTACAAGTAGGGCTGGCAAAAGTTGACCCAACCCGATAACCCAACCTGAAACTGACCTGAAAATTCCGGGTTTGGGTTGAGATTTTCGACCTGAAATAAAAAATGGGTCGACCCAACCCGACCTGAAAATATAATGGGTTAGGTTTGGGTTGACTTTTTAAACCTGAAAATAACCCGAATAACCTGATTTAGAAGTCGGATTACTTTCAGGTCGGATCAATTTGAAATTAACCCAGACTTTCATAACTTATACAACCTATCTTTTGTTTTTCTTATTTGTATTGGGCCAAGCCCATTTCTTGGATCACCTAAATTTCATTTCAGGTCATTAACCCGTACTTTCATAACTTAGCGTGTATAGTTGAATTTCATTTCAGGTCATTTTGGGTTGGTTTCGGGTCAATCCGAAATCGATAAGGTCGGGTTTGGGTTATGATTTTCGACCTGAAATTAGAATCAGGTCGGGTTTGGGTTAGGGGTAAGTGACGTGAAATATAAATCAGGTCAACCTGAAATTGACCCAACCCGACCTGATTGCCAGCTCTAGTTACAAGTTTTATTATTTTGCATCAGGACTGATCAAGTCTAATTATTTCCTATAATGTCAGTCGTGTTAATTAGATCCAATCAAATAAGTTATATTCATATAAGTTTAGGTGTTAAGGTGAGCACATATCGACAATTATTTTCTGTCTCAATTCGATTAATTTCAATTCTCAACGAAAATCACATCAATTCTTGACAAAAAGTAAAGTAGGTTCGGTTATGTTTCCCTGTTAATTCATGTTCTTGTCGAATATCGAGCTTGTTCAGTTAATTCTATTTCTTCCCAGTAAACCTGTCGGTTATACTTTCCAAAATACGTGTGTGAAAGTCACATTAAATGTGTACTTTTATTGATATTTCAAATCACAATAAGGTTTAATATAAGTTTAGTTCTAAATCCTAATTAGCGATGATATTTTCAAACAATACTCTATCTAAGTTAATCGTTATACTATAAGTTTACTTAAATAAATATAACCAAACTATTATATAATTGAGTGATAGTTGTATAAGTAACACTGTAAGAAGTCTAGCTTAAGAAGTAATAAACATATAGCAATAGAACTAGTAACTTAAATCTAAATTCTGTCAAATATATATATATATATATATATATATATATATATATATATATATATATATATATATATATATATATATATATATATATAGGTTGGGTTCTAGTGAGAATCCTCTTATGGTGAGAATCGTGAGAACCACTAAAAAGTGGGAAAATATTAAAAAGTGGATGACATTGGTGGAAAAAGACGAGAAAATAGATAAGAGACATTATATTACCAAGAATAGAAAAGGCAGTAATGTGTAGATTAAAAAGAAACGAACCAAAAAGGAAAGTGTGTAGAAAAATTGATTTGTTCCCTTCCGTCCAGTTCTTGGATCCGTCCAGTTCCGGGTAAGTTAACACTTCACGCATTTTATTTGTTCCCTTCTTCAATTCTCAATTGCTGATTAGAAAAATTGGAAGTTGAATAAACCTAAACTGTGGTCGTATGTCTGTGCTAGTTGAACAATAGTGACTGGCGACTAGCGGCAGGAAGTTCTTGGATGTAGCTTGGAAGACTTTTTGTAACAACCCGCTCCAAATAGCAGCTTAATTAAGACCTAATACTGATAATTACGAAGTTAAGCTGCTAATTAAAGGGACTGTTAGGGCGGATTTCCGCACCTTCTCTGCTAGGGAAAATTAGGAAATCCCATAGTATCCAAGCTTATTATGAAAATAAGTTATAATAAATTAGTTATTACAATATGTTTTGAGTACATAGATTACAAATCGAAAATACAAGTTTAACCTGCCAAGGAACATTATATAAAACAGATTATCTCATAGCAGCGGACTCGTACATTCTCTCTAATCCTGCAAAACAGATGAATCTGCCCCCCACCAGGACAGGTTCATAGAACAAAACGGGTCAGCTTACGCTGGTACACAAGTCCCACCGATTTCAAAATAATAAGGTGGTTGAAATTACACAATCGTTTGTTATACTCAAAGCGTAAACTCATAATTTACGAGATACTTTTATTCTTCTTCAGAAATACGTTAATACTTGCTTAGAAATACGTTAGTACTTGCTAGAAATACGTTGGTTCTTTCCTGTAAACTTCCATAGAAATAATTTTGCATATACTGGAGAAATTTCCAAGAATTAGCTCAAGATATCACACATCATTCTCCATATATAAAACAAATAATAATCTTATACTTATCACAAACATAGCATAACTCCAGGGAAGGAACACGAATGGAGAGGGCCAGGCCACAACTCTAGACTTTTGAGGGACGTCTCCCCACCTTTCTTATTTTCTGCTTGCAAGACTTCTAGGTCATGACCCTACATAACGGAGCAATACCCGCTCCAAACACATAATGAGCAAACCCGCTCTACAAATGTTGTTCACTTTCCCTTATAAAACAAAACTTGTAATCATATAAAAATATTTATACTCAACACTTGTACTTAAATACTTATGCTGAAATACTTATACTTAAACACTTATACTGAAATACTTATACTTTTATAACTATACTCAAATAACTTACTTAAATACTTATCCATAATCATTATTTCAACCATCATTACAAACTTTAACTTATCAAAATAAGTTTCGTAAAACAAGCTTGCTATGTCAAGTTCCACTGCTTCCGGAAAAGTGACTTAACGATCAGATTTCGAAAGGATGTTGAGATTATTTGAGGTGATTAAAGGTAGTGTTTCTCATGACATGGCAGCACGTAAAGGTTTTGTAGAAAGAATATTAAATATATAGAAAGATTATACCACACAGGTAAACATATGCCAATTTTATGGTTTTCGGTTTTGTGTTGAAGGATAGCGGTTTTTATGCGAAAATCACTTGTAACTCTTGTGTTTAGCCAAAGTTTTGGTGTACAACTTAGTATATGAGTAGGTGCAGTAGGTGTTCTTCACTCAAAAGCATTTTAGGAACCAAAAGAACAGGGGTTTATTAGCTCGGAAAGCCATTAAGCGAAAAATTGAGTTTTAAGTGTTGTTTACTTCTGAAACGGATGTTGTACTTGGCATATGAGCGGAAATACGAAACGAAGGTTTATCAACAATCAAGATATGAACTTTCCAGGAGTATACCATAAAATACCAGCAACATTTAAGGCATTTAATCAAGGTACAATCAAGTAGTATCAAGGTTCGATCGGTTTTAGAGGAACTTGACATGCAACGAATTATATCTCGGAAATCATTACCAAAAATTCACATGCAACACTTTGAAATCCACTACTTATAACTCATTAACAAATCAGTAGGTTCCCAACAAAATATATATTCGAAGATCACACATTTTCCATAAAACAAGTGCTACACAAACAAACTAAGAAAGTAAGGATTCGAAGGGTGGTCCTTGTGTACCTTAATCTGATGTTTGGGAATCAAATCTTCTTTAACCACTCTTATCACTTCTCCAGCAACTCCTTAGGACCTTAGAGAAAACATTAATAACTTAAAATTCAGTAATTAACCCAAAGAAACCAAGTTTCAATCTAGTAAACCTCATAAGTGTTGGAATTCAGCCACAACTCACCTTCCTTGGTTTTCCTTGATGCTACTGAAGTGAAACCCCAAAAGTAACTCTTGCCCAGTATGGAGAACAACTTGATAAGCCTAGGGAAGTGATTGCATGCAAGATTCAGAGCTAGAATCCAAGAGGAAACAAGCTGCCATCAGCAGCCTCTGCACCCGCCAGAATGGCGTGAAGAAGAAGAGGAGATGGTGATGGATTTTGGTGTGTTTTTGTAAAATGAAATCTGATGAAATGAATCAAGGACCTTTTTCATATATATATAGAGAATGGGTAATGGCAAGCTCGGGATTTTGGTTTAGTAATGAGGGCAAAATCGTCTTTTCACAGCTTAGTAGCATTCTAGAATTTTATGATCTTTACTTAATCCTTAACCTTCCGTAATTAAGTTCCAATCCTTCATTATACTTAAACTAAATCCTCAAAATATGTCTTATAACTTAATAAAGATATTTTGGCTCATTTATCCCTTAAATCATAATTACAGAGTATCTCAAACACAATATCGATAATAGCTCGAAGTCTCGAAATTTCAGAACAATGCTCAACGTTCTTAACGTAATTCGTAAATAACTTATCTTAACTCATAATTTGCATTCATAATCACATAAGAAACATATAATATTCAGATTCACAAACAAACTTCACATAGGAACTATTCACAATTTTCTTATTCCTCAAAGACGCATTTGATTAAGTACTGATTAGTATGTTAACGTATCTCGTTTATCTTAATGATATCGTCTTTAAAAAAATGAGGCTATTACACTTTTTCTATTGATTTGTTTTTAATGTTGTCTGCATCTTACTTACTGATAATATGCAATAGCTATGGTTTGCAGCATATGGGCATCATCTTTTGATGATAATGATTATATAATTGATCGTGAGAGAACTATAAAAATGACTTTTATATCTAAAAATTGCAATGAAATAGGAAAAAGAAAAAGATGAGAATGTAGACATCATAACTCATATTATTGCAATAAGAAGTCCTTAAAGAACAATCAAGATGAATAAGGAACAAGAAAAAGGTCATGGTTCTTGAGAATTTGATAATAATCGAGTTTCAGTTGGAAATTTGGATAAATTTATGAGTCATGGATGCGAAAATGTAATGAAACATCAAAGCTTGCTGATGACATAAACAGCATGGTCTAATGGTCAGAATCCAACTTGCACCAAATACAAATGTTAAAAAAAAAAAGAGGTTGATGAAGTTAATGACATGATTTAAAGAAAAACGCAGACAATGTCAAATAAAAAGGAAAAAATGAAGTTGGGAGTGAGCAGGTTTGGGTGGAGATCTGTAGCAGTTAATTTGAGAGACATAGGTTGGTTGAGACCTGAGATGGATGGACAACATATTAACTTGCTCTTCTAGTTATCTGTATTCGGTCAATTGACATAATAAGGATCCGTTCTGTTCAACTTATTTTAACTTATATAAGATCTTATAAGATAAGATAAGATAAGATAAGATCAAATAAGATAAGGCAAGATAAGATAAGATAAAATCAGATAAGATAAGATCAGATCAGATAAGATAAAATCAGATGTTAGACACACACAATAAACTATCTTATAAGATAAGATAAGATAAAATAAGATAAGATCAGATAAGATCAGATAAGATAAGACAAAATAAGTTGAATCAAACGGATCCTAAAACAAAATGATATGTAAAGGTGGGATTATTTTGAAATTAATTAAAGATGAGACTGATTCAAGAATACCACTAAAATATAAAGGTGGGATTATTTAATTATATATCTTTACTATAGCATAGCAAAACAAGAATATTGGATGTGATATGAAATTTACTATCTCCAAGGGCCGTGACAAACTTTTTCTTGGCCGTAGCTAATCACTCGATGCGGATTTCATTCAAATACTCGTATATTTTAGTGACTCATAAGTTATCTTAGAACAACTTCATGCACTTCCTACTAAACAAAAGGTAAACCACATATATATTCAAATTCGAATTCGATTAATGATTAATAGTTACTTGATTGGCAATTGGCATCATGTTAACAGTTTAAGATTCAACTTAGTCAAATTATACAAATAATTAAGCTACACATGATTAAAGTCCACTCATCTGACTGATGAACACTTAGTACACCATCATTTAATATAATCAGTTCATTAATATAGTTACAATTTTTATATGGCAATGTAAATTTCTATAATGATTTGAAAAGCTTTGAGAGGCTACCCAAACTTTACTAATGAAAAAAAAAATATTTAGAGGCAATCTAAATTCCGTAATGCTAAAATAATCATTTAGAGGCAACCACAATATCACTAATGCTAACAATGAACTTTTAGGAGCAACATCAATTTCACTAATGCTAAAAAAACTTTTAGAGGCAATCATAATCAAACTGATGCTAAAAAAGAAGTTTTAGGAGCAACCGTGATTTTATAATGCTAAAAAGAAGTTTTAGAGGCAACCATTATTTCATTAATGTTAAAAAGTACTTTTACGGGCAACCCAAATTTTGTTGATGCTAAAAAAAAAGTTTTAGAGGCAACTATTATTTCATTAATGCTAAAAAGTAATTTTAGGGGCAACCTAAATTTTCCTGATGCTAAAAAAAAGTTTTCGAGGCAACCATTATTTCATTAATGCTAAAAAATATTTTTAGGGGCAACCTAAATTTTGCTGATGCTAAAAAAAAGTTTTAGAGGCAACCATAATTAATTAATGCTAAAAGGCACTTTTAGAGGCTACAAAAATTTGGTTGCCTCAAGGTGTTGCCTCTATATGTAATTATTCTTGTAGTGTAAATTACAACATGATATTGTTTCACCCCATAGAAAAACCAGTTCAAAAGTATGAGTGGAATCAAAACCAATCAAGAAGGCATGCATCATCATCAATCAATCACATCAATCCAACAACTAATCGCCAAGAAAGACAATTAAGCAAGGTTACTACACATATCATGCGGATGCTAAGATGGTACTCACCAAGGAAGACACTCCTTCTCATTTTTGTGGCAGACAAAAGATGTGCACGATCACTCCCCATTCCCACCATATGTCCCCTCCCAACTCACTACTCTCGTGTGTTTAGAAGGTAACATAACGACACTCAACCTAGTTCAGTCGACTCAGAAATGACACTTACTCTTTAACTTTGATCCATTGACTCACTTTCAATCCAACAATGCAACACATAAAGATCATGAGGACTTTTAAAGGTTGTAATGGGCTGAGGTTAAGAGTATGGAATAGTTTGGGAATGTGGTGGATAAACCAAGCACGGAGGAGCATAGACTAGCAAAACTAGGCCAATGAGACCTTCATAACTTCAACTACTAACATCTCCAAAATACCACTCACATTCACTTTCTGAACTCAATCCATTTTCATTTTCTTTGAATTTGTTTTGCTTTTCAAACAACACTTTATTCAATAATAATTAAACTTTTTTGTTCTTTTTCTTCTATTTGTTCTTTCCTTTTTTTCTCTTTTTTTTTTTCTTTTGATTTGTTGTTGTTGAACTTCTTTTCTTTCTTTTTCACACATGAAGTAACAAGTCGATCATACACTCATCATGATCTAACTCCAACTAGCACACATCACAACATACATAACTATCAAGACAAGCCAATCACTCAACTAATGCTCCCCCAAGCTAGGTTTGGGACAAGAATCAAATAAGGCTAAGGGGCTTGTAATGAAGGTTAGTAATCAAAACAGTCAGAAAGGCTTCAGCGGGGCTAGAAATGGAATAATGTAATCAATTACAACTCTGGAGCTAGAAATTATGAAAGAACGCCTCAATCATGTCAACATGTATGCACATAAAATTTTCAAAGAGTACAAGATCAAAATCAAGATCAATGTCATAACCGAGGAACTAATCACACAACAAAGAGGAAGACTGGATGAAAGATAGGCATCCATGGCTCAAGGAATCTCACAGTCTAACCAACTGAGCTCCACAATCAATGCAAGTGCCACAAGTATCATGCAATCAAGGGTCATGGAAGATTGAAAATCAACTCAAGACTAACAAATACTCATACCAACAATCATAGATTAAGAGTCCAAAAAGTCATTCAAAAATTTTGGGGTACAGGGAAACAATCATGCAACTCATAATGCTCATGTCAAACGCGTATTTTTGGTGTTTTTTCATTAATTTTTCTTCTAATTTTTTTTAGCAAAGCAATGAAACTAAACTAACTACACTAAAAAGCTGTAAAATGAGAGGGGTGTACTTACAGAAATCCTCCCTCCAAGCTGAATTCGGCAATGGCCTCATTGCAGCAAGAGGGAAAGATAGGACTCACTCGTCATCATCAGACATATCCGTAGTAAAACCGCCACCAGTAGTACCTGCAACACCAAAAGCAGCATGGCTAGGAGTACCACCCCCAGACGGGGGCGCACCAATATGATAAGTGGGGTCAGGTACCTGTGGTGTGTACCATGAAGGATGGGTGTCATCATGGGCAACAAGCCTTTGGTGAAAGTAATCATGGTAAATAGGGTACAGGGCATGGCGCATGTCGAACTCCATGGTAGTCAACCGTGTGTCCAAGGAGGTCAGATGAGTCTGGATGGTAGCCTGACCAAGCTCATGGCGTCCCATCTGTGAGGTAAGGGCCTGTTGTCCCTGCTCGAGGCGGTTAAGGACCGCCATCATAGGATCCATAGGTATGGAGGAGGATGAGACTTCCCCAACGGGCTGCCTGTGGTAGGTCCGCATAGGTCGCCGAGCAATGGGCTCTTGACCGCGCATAGGAAGAAGGTACGACCCCATACCAGGATCTAGGCGAGTCTGAGCAGGGTCAGGGAGAAGGATAGACTCCTTCTTAGCAATAAACCACCTAAATCTATTTGCAGATTGGGCGGTTCTCCATTTAGCATTGGTCATGTAATCAATACCAATCTCAGCTGGACCTGCTACGGCATTGCTAATGTCAGGAGCATACCCAAAATGAGGCCACCTAAAACAATAGGTTGCCCCCTAACATTACCATCATCAAACAGGGCAGGCAAATTAGCGGCAGTCCGCTTGAGTTGGGATACAAATAGGTAGGGAAGACACAAAGAGTAATCAAACTCGGGAAACAAATTACAACCCATCACAAAAATCTCCTGTTTTTGACAGGAGTGGGGCTCAGCACGCCCAAAAAGAGTAAATCCCAAAAATCGTTGTAAGTAGCGAAGGCTGGGAAAATGGAGATGGTCGGCAGTCATATGCTGAGTGTTACATTCCTCATCTCCTGTAAGTGTTGTCCACAAGGTAGTAATGCAGACATGGGGAGGGGGGCGATGATAATCTGTAACAGGGAGACCAAAAATAGCAGCAAATTAGCCTAATGTTAGTTCTCGATCTTCATTCATAAGGCAAAAATGGAGAACTTGATTTTTGTTCCCTACTTCTAGTGAACTCAAAAATTCAAGTGTAAGATCCCTGTACGTCCAGAAAACATGCCAAACATTGCTCCTAATCCCAATTTCTCAAATAATGTCTTAGTTTCAGCATATATATCCAAAGCATGCAAAAAGTTTGTATCCACAAAATGGGTGGGGATAATATTTCTATATTTTAGTTTTTTGAATCTTTGTTTTTGTTCTAGAGTTTTGAAAATTACTTGTGGGAAGGTTGGATCTGGCGGAATTTGATTGCTTGCTTCCCCCCTTTTGCGTTGCCTTCTCTTATTTGGCCTTGACATGGTGAAAAGATGAAAATTTGTGTGAGGGAGTGAAGTGAGGTGGGATGAAGAAAAGATGGAGGTTTTGTGAATTTTGGTGTGAGAAAGATGAAGAAAAATGATGGGAGATGAAGAAAATTGAGTGGGAAGATGAAATTTTTGAGTGGAGAAAGGTATGATGAAGGTTGGTTATGGTGGTTTTGAGGAGAGAGAGAGATAGGGTTTGAGAGGATGAAGAGTGAAAGAGAATGAAAAGAAAAAGTGAAGAAAAGAAAAAGAGGGTTCGGCCGATAAAACAAGCTGAATCGGGCAATCGCCCGGTCGGGCTGGCCCGCCCGGTCTACCGGGCGAAACTTGTTTCTTGTTTTTTTTTTCCGCAGCGCAGCACAGGTAGCAGTGGGGTGAAGTACATGAGCCCGGTCGGGCGATTTTGCCCTGTTAGCGGGCGAATTCCAAAACTTCAGCACATCCAAATCATTGTCGCTCGGTTGACCAGGCAAAAAGCTCCTCAAAATTCTTGTGCCCCCGGTCGGGCGGCCTTGCCCGGTTGACCGGGCGATATTCACTTAGCCTTTTTTCTGAAAATTTTCGTATTCCCTCCTGAAATCAGCTAGGCACCCTGTCCGGCAAACTCGCCCGGTGGGGCAAGTTCGGTGGCGCGGTGGGGCGAACCAATCGGGCGGCTTGGTTTTCAGCTATTTTCCGTCAAATTTTTCCCATGTTGTGATATTGACCCCTTACACACACTAAGCTCGTCCAAAAATCAGTACAGTCTCTCTCGCCTCTCTAAAAAAAAATAAAACTAATCTAAACTAGTAAAGAAAAAGAAAAGAAAAGACGGGTTGCCTCCCGCAAAGCGCTGGTTTAGAAAGGTCCCGCACGACCGTAGTACCTTAGAATTCAAAGTGGGGAGCATGGAAGTAGATAACCTCTACTTGGTCTATGAAAGCGCTCTCATGGTACAGCTTCAGACGTTGACCATTCACTTTAAACTTTGTCCCCTCTGCATTAGCCACTTCAATGGCTCCATGTGCCTTCACATCAGTGACATCAAAAGGTCCAGACCACCTTGACTTAAGCTTTCCAGGAAAAAGCCTTAGCTTAGAATTGTATAATAGAACTTTGTCACCAACATGAAACTCGCGCTTCTCAATCATCGTGTCATGAAACCACTTTGTCTGCTCCTTGTAAAGCTTGTGGTTCTCATATGCTTCCAGTCGAAACTCATCTAACTCATTCAACTGAAGAAGTCTTGCCTCACCTGCAGCATCTAAATCCATGGTAATTTCGTTAACTGCCCAAGCTGAGAGATACTCCATTTCAACTGGTAAATGACAAGCTTTGCCATAGACCAACCGATATGGGGTGGTTCCTAGAGGTGTCTTAAAAGCAGTTCGCAGTGCCCACAAAGTATCATCCAACTTTTGTGACCAATCTTTCCTTGACCTGTTGACCACCTTCTCTAGGATGCGCTTGATCTGACGTTTGGAGACTTCAACTTGGCCACTAGTCTGAGGATGATAAGCCAAGTCAACCTTATGAGTGACTCCATATTTCTTTAGTAAAGCTTTGAAGGTTCTCTGATGAAAATGAGACCCCCATCACTGATCAAGACTCTCGGGACTCCGAATCGAGGAAAAATAATCTTCTTAAAGAGTTTCATGACCACCTTAGAATCATTAGTAGGTGAAGCCACAGCTTCAACCCACTTAGTCACATAATCCACAGCTACCAATATATACCTGTTCCCACAAGAAGAAGGGAAAGGTCCCATGAAATCAATGCCCCACACATCAAAGGGCTCAATCTCCAAAATTCCCATCTGTGGCATCTCCTGTCTCTTTGAAATATTTCCCGTTCTTTGACACTCATTGCAGGAAAGGCAAAAGGCACATGCATCTTTGAAAATAGTAGGCCAGTAGAAACCACTCTGGAGAACTCTATAAGTTGTGGCCTGTGAGCCAAGATGCCCACTACAAGGCATACTATGACAATGTTGTAGGATCCCAGCTATCTCCCAATCAGCAACACATCTTCTGAACAAGCCATCTGAGCACTTCTTGTATGAAAGTGGGTCTTCCCAAAAGTAGTGCTTAGCATTATGATAAAACTTATTGTGCTGCTGGTAAGTCAAATCAGGAGGATGAGAACCACCGACACAATAGTTAGCAAAATCTGCATACCATGGGGATTGAGTAGACACAGCAAAAAGATGATCATCAGGAAAAGAATCATTTATGGGACCATCAGCACTTGACTCAAATCTCAATCTGGAGAGATGATCTACAACTACATTCTCAGCACTCTTATTGTCGCGGATCTCCAAATCAAACTCTTGTAATAAGAGTATCCATCGAATAAGTCGTGGCTTGGCTTCCTTCTTAGCCAATAGATACTTCAGTGCATCATGGTCAGTGTGGACAATCACTTTCAAACCTATGAGGTAGGTCCGAAACTTGTCAAGAACATAGACAATAGCCAATAACTCCTTCTCTGTAGTGGCATAGTTGACCTGGGCTTCATCCAATGTCTTGCTGGCATAGTAGATGGCATGGAGTACTTTGTTCTTCCGTTGGCCAAGCACACCACCAACTGCATAATCACTCGCATCACACATAATCTTGAAGGAAAGGCTCCAATCTGGAGGTTGTATGATAGGGGCAGTGATCAATGCTTCCTTTCTCCTGTCAAAAGACTCCAGACAAGCATCAGTAAAATCAAAAGTGGCATCCTTGAGCAACAATTGAGTAAGGGGTTTTACGATTTTAGAAAAATCTTTTATGAAACGACAATAGAAACCCGCATGACCAAGAAAACACCTCACTCCCTTGACATTCACGGGAGGAGGAAGTTTCTCAATCACCTCAATCTTTGATCTGTCAACTTGGATGCCACGTTCAGAAACAAGATGACCAAGTACCACTCCTTCATTGACCATGAAGTAGCACTTTTCCCAATTTAAGACCAAATTAACATCAGTACAACGCTTAAGTACTCTAGAGTGATTATGCAGACACACATCAAAGTCAGAGCCATAGGCACTGAAATCATCCATAAATACCTCCATGATATTCTCAATGAAATTAGAAAATATGGCCATCATACATCTTTGAAATGTGGCAGGGGCATTACACAAACCAAATGGCATTCGGCGATAAGCAAAAGTGCCATAAGGACATGTGAACGTCGTCTTCTCCTGATCTTCTGGGTGAATGGGAATCTGAAAGAAACTTGAATATCCATCCAAATAACAGAAAAAGCTATGTTTTGCTAATCTTTCTAGTATCTGATCAATAAAAGGGAGGGGGAAGTGATCTTTCAAAGTGGCTGTGTTTAATCTGCGATAGTCAATACACATTCGTTAACCTGTAACAGTACGAGTAGGAATTAGTTCATCCCTATTATTCTTAACAACAGTAGTCCCCCCCTTTTTAGGAACAACTTGAACCGGGCTCAACCACTTAGAATCTGAGATGGGGTAGATGATGCCCGCGTCAAGTAGTTTCATTATTTCCTTCTTCACTACCTCTTTCATATTAGGATTCAAACATCTTTGGGGTTGTATGCAAGGGCGGTGATTCTCTTTCAAATTTATTTTATGCATACAAAAATCAGAACTAGTACCCTTTAGATCATCAATACTATACCCAATAGCCTTTTTGTGCATGCGAAGCACTGTAAGAAGCTGTAAAAGCTGGCTATTTGTGAGTTTAGTACTGACAATCACATGGCATTCCTCATTATCATCAAGAAATGCATATTTAAGGTGAGAAGGTAAGGGCTTAAGTTCTAACTTCTTTACCTGTGGCTCGGAAGTAGAGTAAATAGTCTCCATTACCTTACAGTCTGCTACCTCATCAGTGTCAAGGTCATCCAGGTCAAGATTTGTCTCCAATAAATCATCTGACAGAAATTGTTGAAAAGCACCTCCAGAAATCTCATCCAGTACATCAATCCTGCAACATGTGTGCTCAAGCATAGGAGACTTAATAACATTGGTTAGCTTAAAAGTAACAGTATCATCACCAACACTTAAAGTCAGAGAGCCAGATTTAATATCAATAACAGCACCTGCAGTACATAAGAAAGGTCTACCCAAAATAATGGGAATCTGACTATTTTCTTCCATATCATGTACAACAAAATCCACAGGAATGTAGAATTTTCCAACCCTGACAGGTACATCCTCTAGCACCTAGAACGATCTGCCATCTGCAAAGTAATATGTGTGCACTTTAAAACTCCCAAGTTCAGTTTATTACAGATAGATAAAGGCATAACAGATACACTAGCACCTAGATCACATAAAGCCTTATCTATAAACAATGCACCTACATGACCAGGGATGAAAAAAATACTAGGATCTTTTAGTTTTAGGGGAACTTTATTTTGCAGAACAACACTGCACTCTTTAGTTAGAGCAACTCTATCTATGCCACCAAAATCTTTCTTCTTAGTAATCATATCTTTCAAAAACTTGGCATACACAGGTACTTGAGAAATCTAATCAGTGAAAGGAACTGTTACCTCAAGGTTCTTGACCATAGACATGAACTTACCAAGTTGTTGATCGACCTTTGATTTTTGCATCTTATGGGGGAAAGGTAGTGGTGGTGTAGGAGAATCAGTAACCTTCTCCTTGTGCTTCTCTGCATCATCTACTTTCCCGTGCTCAATTTCAGTTTTTGAGCTATCCTCACCATCATTTTCATCCACTACATCATTCTGAACTGGAGGTGGCGAATCATCAGTAGGCATAGGTGGAGCATCATACTGTGTGACGCTTCGAAGAGTGACGACATTAGCAGTTTCTTTGGGAATTGGTTGCCCCGGTAGATGACCTGATTGCCTCTGTGCATTATTTTCGACCACCTGAGCAAGTTGAGTCTCCAAGTGTTTGGTAGTGTTCTTCAACTCCTTGATGCTCTCATCATGACTCTGTTTCACAAAAACCATCATCTTCATCAGATCAGACATAGTGGGTTCTTGTGAGCTGGCATTCTGAGAAGGTTGCTACTGATAGCCTTGGTGTGAAGGCCTATTAAAACTTGGAGGGGGATTCTGAGGAGCCCCTTGGTAGTACTGTTGTCTAGCAGGGTTTTGATGTGGTGGTTGGAAGGAAGTTTGTGGCATAGGTTGAGGGTTTTGAACATTGTTGCTTTTGTAGGAAAATTTGGGATGATCCCTCCAACCCGGGTTGAATGTGTTAGAGTATGTGTTATGTGGAGGTCTCTGCTGAAAAGCATTTGCATGCTCCATCTGATTCGGGTCAGGTTGATTGTAGGAACAATCATGACCAAAGTGGCCTTGAATACCACACACCTCACAATAGGAAGAGGTAATAGGTGCCATGGAAGACATCGCATTAATACGCATAGGAGGAGTACTAGACTGCGAAGATTTCAGTGCATCCATCTTCATGCTCAACTGGGCTACTTGTGAGGACAATAGTGCATATGCATCAGCATCCAACTTTTTCTTCGTGATTATCCTGAAGAAGTATGATCATTGGCTGCTAAGTTGGCTAGAAAATCGAACCCTTCATCCACCTCCTTATCTAGGAAAACACCCCTGCAGATGAATCAATTGTACTCTTGATATGGGGTTGTAGACCATTGTAAAATGCTTGGGTAATGAACCACTTATCAAGGTTGTAGTGTGGGCATTGTCTCTGCAGGTCTTTGAACCTATTCCATGCTTCCTTTAGTGTTTCATCAGGTTCTTGTTGGAAGGTAGCAAGTTTATGTCTGATTTCTGCAGTTTTGGTAGGAGGGTAGTACTCTTTCAGGAATGCTTCAATAATAGCACTCCATTTAGTTGTTGTGACATCATTCAACCATTTATGCGCTTTGTCTTTCAAAGAAAACTCAAATACCATGACCTTCAACTGATCAGGAGTGACCCCTTGATGCTTAACGGTACGACAGAGTTGTTGAAACCGTTGTAAATGATTTACAGGGTCTTCAGATGGATGCCCTCCAAACTGGTTCTATTGGATCATATTAATGAGGGCAGGCTTGATCTCAAAGTTGGTTGCTTGTATGTCAGGCATAGTAGGGCCTGTGGGAACATTGCCAAGAGAAGGTGCCCCATAAGACTTCAATGACTTAGGAGGCATGATTGATTCTGATGGTTCTTCCGTGGATTTTCCCTGATTAGCAGACTGTTTCTTCTTCTTTTGTTGCTTTTTGAGTTGCCATATGGTTTTCTCAAGATCAGGATCAGTTGGAACTGGAGTACATGTTCTTTTAGACCTAGGCATAAAAAAACAAAGAAAATGTGCAGTGAGATTGCCTCAATTGGAACTTGAAGTTCCAATGAGACAGTAGAAATAGTTCAAATAATCAATCAAAAAGCTATATAAACTAGCCGTCTCCCCGGCAACGGCGCCAAAAACTTGATGGGTTTTAAAATATACACCGCAAGTGCACGGTGTCTGTTGTTACCAGAAACTGGCAAATACGGGTCGATCCACGGGAGATGAGTTCTATAGATTTGTGCTAAATTATTTAACTACTTCAAGAGAGAAAATTTGATTGAATGATTAATTACTAAACTATAATAAACTAGAACACAGATGGATGGAAGTTTATCAAATAATTAAAACCTAGGGCAATCGACCGGTCCACCATGCTTATACCAATTTAATCACTACAAAATATAATTCAACAATACTTGGATTGAGATTCGAATAATTAGAGTATTTTGTTAATCCTACGGTCGGGTCTTAACTACTCTTTGATCAACATATGCTAGTACGGTCGCTCAACATAATCAGACCTACCAATTGTAACAAGCCTCTAATGAGTACGATCTTTCGATTCTAACTCCTATTAGCTAAACATAACCCATGATATTGCGCAATTACATGAATTAAACAAGCATAACAAATCAATAGGAATTACTCTAATTCAATCCAAATATCAAAGAACTTTAAACCACAATCAAATAGGTATAAACATTGTATCCCTCACTAAGCCCTAGAAAAAGACTAATCACTCATGATAATAATAAACACAATAAACATAATGCAAATAGAAGAATTCATCAAAATAACACAAAGTAAGAAAGAATACCGAATGATTGATCAGAGCAATGGAAACGAAATCAACGATCTTTATAATCTTCAAAGCAAAGAGTTAACACAAAGGTAGAGAGAGAAAACTCAGTGTTTAAACCTAAAAACGGAGAAAATAAGATCAACTAATCGAAAATACTAAAAACCTATTTATAGTCTTTACAAAACTGGCTAAAAAAAGCAAAAAAATAATGTTCCCAAAAATCGCCCGGTCGGGCGACAGTGTTCAACTTTTACGAGCTCAAGAGGATTTTCGCCCGATCAACCGGGCACGGCCGCCCGGTCGGGCGCGCAAGCACTTTTGGAGCCTCTTTCTCCCGGTCAACCGGGCGAACATGCCTTGGACTCTGAAGAAATTTTTGGCTCGCCCGGTCCGGCTAAACCGCCCGGTCGACCGGGCGAGAGCTATTACTTGGCTTCTAACGCGCAATCTTCTTCCAAACTACTTGACTTGCTCCCCGAGGCTGCTATGCGCTATGTGTGATCATCGAACTTTTCTTTCATGGCTCGATCAAGGTATAAAATGCATAATCTGCACAATAAGACATGGAGGAACAAAACCACGTGCAAACATATCAAATCTCACAAGTATGAGCTCAAAATAGTACTCAATGCTAGGGGAATTGGGGCTAAAATCTCTATATAAAATAGACACATCATATATGCCAAGGGGAAAGCTATGGTGTCCGCCTATAAAATTACCCTTCTGCCCTTCACTTATAAAAAATGCTTATTTTAAAATATTATTCAATTCCTTCTTGATCTACAATTATCTCTATTATATAAGTGCAGGGGAGCTAGGGTGTCCCCCCGAGAAAATATTTCTCTACCCCTAACTTAACATTTTAAAAAATTGTTTATTGAAATTTTTACATCGATTCCTAATTTATGATTATTTAAAAAACTATCATAATATTAGTCTTCAATCAATCCCTTAAATGATCCAATTAAAAAAATCAATGCTACATTCTTCAATTAGTCATCAATCAATCAATTAATAATTTTTTTTTTGTAAATAACAAAACTTGGCAAATTAGCGATTTTAATTAACAAACTAATCCTCAATCAATCAACAAATTCCCTAAATACAATAACATAATTGACCCCTCTATTCATCAATTTTCTCATGCACAAGTAAATATTATTATAAAATTCATAGAAATCTTCTCATAAATCCATCAATTTTACTTACTTGCTAGGTATATAAATGCTTATATTCTCTTGATCTATTCCATTATCAAACCTCTCACTCCTTTTTCTTTTTTTGTAATGTAAATATTGTGTTAGCAACTAATTGTTTTCTCTCTCGAATTAGTCGGAGATGCCTCTTATCACTAGGAAACACTATGTTGTAAAGCATCATCATCGTCGTCGATTATTACAATCACCATCACATATGTGTTGACCTTGCTTGACTCGCTTAATTAATCATTTTTTTAGTTTTTAATGACTTTTGTAACTTTGTATTTTGTAAATTTCTTTGTACTTTTTGGCAATTTTAAATTATCATTTGTCTGTCATTATCTCAATGTGTTGTAATTTATATTTTTTACATAAAATTTCATCAATCAAGATTTCTATTTTTGACACTTAAATTTTGGTATTAATAATAGAAAGTTATCTCACGCGTTGCGTGCAAATTGGATATATCTCTATTATATACGACAATAAGGGTGGGACATGAAAAAAATAGAAAAAGGAAAAAAAAACAAGAAAAATAAAAAAGAGATGTAAGTACCTAATTAATAAAAAAAGGCACAACAAAAATAAAACAGTGAGAATTTACAACAAGCAATTACTTCCCTCTCAACTAAGTTTTTGAAAAAATTTAAAATTCCTGATTTAGTGCGACAAACTGATAAAAAATTTAAAAATTCATGATTTATTAGAAGTAAAAAAATTTAAAATTCCTGATTTAGTGCGACAAACTGATTAAAAATTTAAAAATTCATAATTTATTCGAAGTAATTAACAATTAATTTTATTTTCTACATGTTTTCGCACGCATCGCGTGCATATACGGCTAGTGTGTAATAAGGAAAGTTAAAATTTCCTAAGTTATATTAATCAAGATGTCATCGGGAAAATCTGCATTAATTAAAAGCAGAATTACAAACTAAGGATAGTACATCCATGCGATAAAATAAAGAAAGTAAACTTATAGTAAGATGTAATGTATGCACATATAAAACCTTTTCCAAAAAATTATGCTTAAAAAGAGAAATTTTCGATTGAAAATTAAACTGATATAACTAAAGCAATTCCAAACAATTACAAAGTAAGAACTTACAAAGTTTCTTTCCACCTAAACTTCCAATTGCAATTACAATTTCAAAGAACATATATACGTTAACAATCCATAAACATACCACGAAAAATAAGGGGATAGTCTCATCTTATAATTTTTTGGCTCTTATAATTGTCGTATGTATCGATTAGGATAATTTACAATTTTATTTAGAGTTTTTTGTCAAAAACAACCTTTTAAAACCACTTTTTTTGCGAAAAACAACCTTTTAAAAGTTTTTTTAATACTTACAACCTAAAACCAAAATTTTTTGCAAAATGAAACCTAAAACTAAATTTTTTTGCGAAATGAAACCTTTTGCTGGAATTCCGTCATTGACTGTTAAATATTGTGCGTTGATCGTTAGTTGCACCCTCTAATCTCTCTCCTCACTCCATCTCCCTCCCTGAACACCAACCCCAACCACCACTCTCCTTCATCCTCCTTGCAACCACCACGCAAACCACCACTCTCCTTCCCCCCTTTCCGGAAATCACCACCCCCACCACCCTAACCTCCACTTTCTTTCCTCCTCCCCGAAATTTCCACCGCTAACCTTCTCCAAAATCATAAAAAAATCAGAATAAGGGAAAGAGAAAAGGGGTTAATACCAACTGACACAAGCATAAGAGGAGAGAGGAGAAGGGCGGTGGCAGCGAGGAACTGGAAGGCAGCAGGCGCAACGGCAGAAGGCCGGCGACGTTCTTCGGTGGAGGAGTGACGAACAAGCAACAGCGGGGCAGACGAAAGAGCAGCGGCGCGACCCAACACTACCACCACGAAGAGGAGTGAGAAGACCGAGCAGGGGAACGAAGCACTGCAGCAGCAGCACCGCGCAAGGGGGGTAGGCGCGGCTCCGGCGAGCTTGGGACGCCGGCGAGGCAGCAGCGCGGGGAGGAGAGCAACTTTGATTTTGGGAGGAGGTGGGAGGGGCTGGTTGAGGGGGATGGGCGGACAGTCGGTGGTGGTGGTCGGTTGTAGGGCCGTGATTTGTAGACGGTGGTGGTGTGCCGGTTCTGTGCCGGAGAAGAAGAAGGACTGAGGTGAGGGTCAATGAAAAGTTAACGGTCAAAGGCAAAAAGATAACGGTGAATGGCGGAAAAATAGAAAATGTTTCATCTCGCAAAAAAGGTTTCATCTCACAAAAAAGTTTCAAAAAAGGTTGTAAGTTGCAAAAAAAAATTCAAAGGTTGTTTTTCGCAAAAAAGTGTTTATAAAAAATTGTTTCTGACAAAAAACTCTTTTATTTATTTAAAGGTTCGTAGTAGTTATTTTTTTGTCAGTTAGGATAATCGATCTCATCATTTTATTTTTATGTAGAAATATGTCATCATTATTAAATATATTATTTAAAAATACGTTCGTAATTCAAATATATTAAAGAAACAGGCTTATAACATCCAATTTCTCAATGTAATGTTACGCAATAAATTGCACATATATTAAAGAGATTATCATATATCATCCAATAATATCAATCTATACTACATTCTAATACAAGTTTGTTTATCACATTGAAATAAAAGTTGTGAATGATCAAATTAAACTATAATAAAATAATATTAGTGCTTCTAACGCTTTTTAATGTCCTTATTGATGTTAATATGTCGTCGCACGCATCGCGTGCATATGAGGCTAGGTAGTATGCTATATCTTAACACTCAAGTAGATGGACTCACTAATCACTACCCACAATGAGTACTATGTTGGACCTAGTCTTTAGTTTCGAAGATTTAACTAAAGACTAGGTCATTGGACATGCTCGAAGAAGAGCTGCATCTGTGATATTGCAGGGCCTATTATAACGTTTTACATTAAAGTGGGCCTATTGCGGACTGGGCCTAAACAACACCCAAAAGGAAAGAAAGAATTTCACCCTTATTATAAAAACCATTCAACTAATGCAACGCTGATGAAAATCGCCTCAAAAATGAGCAAGAGGCAGGAGAATTTCATCAGTGCTGCACTCAATGATGTTTACACAACGTGAGCATCTCATTGGACTTGCACAAAGGTAGCAAAGCAAATCACAGATGGCTATACAATTAGCAAATAGTAGCGTCAATATGTTGAATATGTCAAGTATATCAACCCTAGCACTATATACACGCGATGCGTGCGACAGTATATTAATATTAATAGTAACATTAAAAAGTGTTAAAAAACTAACTTAAGAGTGTAATATTTATGATCAACATTGATGAGCATTATGGTCTTTTATTTGCATTGCTCTAGTGTAAAGAGTAATGTTTTCCAGAAAGGACTATGTCGACGTAGGATATGTTCCCTTGTATTTGGTAGATGATTCAACAATTCTCCTTTTAAACAATGATCTAGGTTATGTTTTTTATTTATTTAAAAATACATAAATTTTATAGCCGTATTTTTAATAGTAGTTCAATTTAACTTCACTGGGTAATTGAGGTTTTTTGGCATATTATGGTGAGTAGTGCTTCAATGAAAAAATAAATTATAAATTGATATTATCTAATGATGTATTTTTATCTCTTTAATTATTTATTATCCCAATTGATTGTGAGCCCAAGAAATAAAAAAATGAATATTCTCTAAGTTTCTTAATTCTTTAATGGTTTGGTAATTATTTGAAATTGCTATTGCAACTGAGAGTTTAGATAGTAAGAATCTCTGTATATATATTTGCTTTGATAATTGTTTGAAAATTGATATAGTCAGCAGTTTATATTTTCAATTGTGACTCCTCTTTTTACACATTTTTATGTATTTCTTTCCTTATTACCCATATTTGTAAATGAGGAAAAAATTAAGAAAATCTTTTCTTTATTATTTTTTGTAAGATTAAGGGTATTTAAATCTTTTCATAGGGGGAACACCATAGCTCCCCCATTGACTTATATAATAGAGATTGACGTTGTACTACTACTACCAACAGGAAGCTACAAGAGAACTACAAAGTTTTATTATTGTTATGTGCAAATACACTAGAGGAAAAAACCTTAAATGACACAAAACAGCTGATCCGGTTCTACCCGAACCAGATCCCTTAATTCGTACTTTTTTGCACGCAAATGAATGGATCAACTAACTGATCTGGTGGGCTTAAAAACCAGATCAGTTAACATTAACAGATCCGGATTTTAGGCCCGGATCATTTAGCTATGCGAGCTTATAAAAGGCCCACATGCGAATTGAAGCCCATTATCAACCCCAGCCCCATTCTCATGCCACATTCCCCCCTCTCTCACCCTCACCCTCACCCTCACCCAAACCGCAAACCCTACCACCATTCTCCCTCTCTCACCCAAACCGCCAACACCCTGCTGATTCTCCCATTCTCCCTCTCTTACTCAAAGATTTCGTCCTATTTTTTGCTCTTTCCTAAATCGCGAAACCGTCCCTTTCTTTTGCGGGTTTATTGAATCATGTTGATGTTGTTATGGTTTTGATCATCTTTCATATCAGTTCATCACCGCCATCACCCGCCGTTTCACTCTTCATCATCGTTCATCATCCGCCGTTTCACTCTTCATCATTATTTTGATGTTGTTAGGGTTCGTTCGTTTGAGTTCATCATTATCAGTTCCTTTTTTCGGTTCTCAACATTCCCTCTTGTCGTGGAGGTTTCAAGCCACAAGCTCGTCGCTTGTCGCTCGCCGCCACCTCCGCCTCCACCTCCCTCAACGAACAAATAGCAGAATTAAGGTTCGTTTGATCGAAACAATTACGGAAAAGTAACACAATTAGAGTTATGGTCATTGTTGCGATCAATACAGTTGAAACCCTAATTCAAGCAGCAGATAAGAGTAACAATGGAATCGCTCCGTCGCCGCTGCCGTGGAGGTTTCAGCCATGGATCTAGGTTTTCAGGTTTTTTATTTTTGTTTTGATTACTTTTTGGATCTAGATTGCAATTTCTGAATTTTTATTTTCATTATAATTTTTGAGTTTTGTTTGTTGTATTTGGTGTTTATTTTTTGGGAAATTCTCAGAGGTAGCCTTCAACTTTGGCTTTTTATCATTGGTAGCCAAAAAAAAGTTTGATTATCAGAAATAGCCTTGAGGTTTTGGGTATACTTGAAAATGTTGCATTAACAACGATTTTTCGTTAAAAATAATTGTTGAAGTTTTTGAACAAAGTATAGTTCCATAAGCTAGAATGATATGAGTTTCCTTTATAAAATCTATTTTGCCTTCTTGTCTTATTAAAAACTTATTTCACTCGATTTTACAAAAGATATGAACAAAAGAAAGGTGTTTTTTTTAGAGGAACAATTTATGTTATTTTAGACACTAGAGACCTTAATTACGATGAAAACAATCTTATTAACAATTGTTTATAGCAGAAAATGGTTGTTAATACCACATTTTCAAGTATAGCCAAAACCTCAAGCCTAATTCTGATAATCAAACTTTTTTTTGGCTACCAATGATAAAAAGCCAAAGTTGAAGGCTACCACTGAGAATTTCCCTTATTTTTTTTGTTACATTCTTGTATAAATTTTTGGTTGATTTTTTCGTTATACCTCATCTTTAGACCAACAAAACGAGTACTATTGTTTGTATTATTGGTACGAAAATTGTTTGTATTACTAGTACGAAAATCTGGAAATTTTATTTTCGTTTATTGTTTGTATTATTGACATGGAAATCTGGAAATTTTGTTTTTGTTAGTTGTTTGTATTATTTGTACGAAAATCTGTAAATTTTATTTTAGTTAATTGTTTGTATTATTGTTACAAAGAGTAGATAACAAGTACAAAGCACACAACTTCTCTCTCTAAAATTTCTCCCCAAACCCTAATACACCAACCCTAAGCAAACAGTCAGTCGCCGCTTTGAGGCTTACCGGTGGCTGGTGTGGTTCCACCGGTCACCGGCGAGCCTATCTTGTAGTAAGTTGAGGTCAGTAGTCGTATCTCCTCCCTTGTTCCCCGTCCCCAGTCGTGTGTCACCCCCTCCTTTCACCCCGTCGCGTCTCCCCTCCCCCTCCCCGCCCCCTCCTGTTTTTAGTCGTCGTTATGCCCCCGCCCTTCCCCCGTTCTTAGTCGTCGTTATCCCCTCCCCTTCACCTGTTCTTAGTCAGCGTTATTTCCTCCCCTCCCCTGCCTTTAGTCGTCGTTTTCCCCTCCCCTGTTTTGAGTCGTCGTCCCCCCGTCCCCGTAGTCACGTAGCCATCGTCCACCACACAATCCTTTGCGTGCTTAGAGTCCGTCGTGTGTCCCTTCCCTCTTCCCGATTCCTTCGTCGGGCTTCCCCTCCCCCTCCCCCTCCCCTGTTTTAGTTAGTCGGGCTTCCCCTCCCCTTCCCCCTCATGTTCGAGTGGTTCAGTCGAGTCCTAACTCCATCCCCTGTTCGAGTTTTCAGTCGAATCCCGCTCCCCTTGTTGTTGGTTGGTTTTGTTCGGGCTTCCCCTTCCCTTCCCCCCAGTCGTTGGGCTTCCATTTCCCCTTCCCCCCTAGCTATGTTAGTTATAAGTTTAGTGGGTTTTTCTCAGTATGTATGGTTCGTTGTCCAATAGTTGGTGTAAGTTGGTTCGTTTGAGTTGTTAAGGTTATAGTCTGTTGTTGGTTCTGGCTTTTAAAAAAGGTTTGCCAGTTGAATCAGGGATGGTGGTGTAAGGTTGTAGTAGTAAAATCTGTAGTTTCTTTGAAATTTTTGTTGAAGGAACGGGTACATCAAATGGATGAGAAGTGTGAGTATGGTCGAGGCGATGTTCATTACTCATGGTTGGACTTTGTGTTTTCCGGTTTCATAAGCCGGAGGTGTGTTCGAGAGCTCACCATGTTTAGCTCTCCTTTTCGCTTGGCAATGATCTTAATGGTCTTTGCCTTGAAAAAATCAAATCTGCAGGCGGCACCCCAGTTTCATCTGGTGGATTTCAGCACACCCCGTTTCTCCTACTTTACGGAGAAACATGAAATACTCTCGAGAGAGAGAGTCATGAGTCACCTAGGAATATGACTCTTTCACAGATCATGAGCCTAGAATCTCACGTGTTAGAAGTTCGTTGGGATTGCTCATGCCGCGAGATGAGAATCTTGCCTTTGGTTCGTTGTCCGGATCGTGATCGACATTTGCTTCTCCTACCACATCCATCGGTCATCAGAGTTTTGACTCCATCAGCACATCCATCGACCAGCGGTGCTACTTAATAGGCGACTCTTTATCGGCTTTGCTTATTTTTGTTTTTAGGGCATGTAAGAGCTCATAAAGCTCCTTTAGGTTTTCCTTTGTTTTCTATGTGGTTGTATTAGTATTAGGTTGTACTTCGTTATTTAATCAATGCACGTTTTCTCGATGTCAAAAAAAAAAAAAAACTCTACGTTTACTTCAGTTGATATACCTTACAATTTTTTCAAAATTAACTTATAAACATCATTTTTTCCGCCAAAAAGCTATATTCTTAAAAGAAAGTTGAAAACTATTATTAATGAAATTACTCACAAGACGCTACTTTATGCTAAATTTTGGTTTTTGACTTCCTTTTTAGATGTTGACCAACATGTGATAGACACGTTTTCACCCTTTCTTTTCTCGTTAGATTTTTTCGTATTAAACTATTTTATATAATTATTATTTGTGAAAAACTACTATTATTGATTATAATTTGTATGATGCTACCGTACGTCGAATTTTCCTATTTACAAAGTATAATACGGTGATACCCCATAATTGCTTTAAAATAGATTTGATTTACTACCCATAGTTAGGTGCATCTTTCTTTTAAAGAGTTTCAAATGCTAAGTTTCTTCATTATTAAGCGTCTTTTGCTATGAATAATTCCTGGGTGAATGACCTCTACATAAGTTTTCCAAGGTGCGCATAAGCAAAAATAAAAATGCATTGAAAGGAATTGTTTTACTATATGAGGCCAGTTTTTATGTCCTCGATGTGCATTTGGTGATAACTTGTTAGGAAACAATGATTCCTACTCATAATAGGATAGATTAGGATATTATCCTACTCTGAGTAGTGTTTCTGTCTAGAAGCTTGTCAAAGGACATGAGTGTTGCTAAGAGTCTAAAATCCCGAGGAGTTCACTCCCGAGATTCTTGTCACTGGAGATCCTACATAATACAGTTATACTGAGCCGGGGGTTTTCCCAGGAACGCCCCTCCGACGTTCAAGTCAATTGAGATTGAGATTGAGATAGAGAGAGAAAGTGAGTAAATGTAGAGAGAGATACTATAGTTTTTGTAGGTGAGAATTGAATACCTGTTCATTGATAAGACTGACTTTTTGTATAGTATTGGTTATTTCCCATACAGGAAAACCTAATGGGAAACATCCCAACTTTTAGAAAAGCTGTATTTTTTTTATGGTAAGATTCTTTTCAGCTCAAAAAGGCTAATGGGCTTCTTGTGAGCATATCTTTTTTGACTATTTAATTGGTCTTTATAAAATATTATTTGATCAGGTCACGGGTCCAAACAAGTAGGAACCGTAATCTCCTAACATAACTCATAGCCCTTAAACCATTGGAATGTTAAATTTACTCTCTCGCAAGGCCGGCTAAAGGCCTGTGCAAGCTGGCCCTTAGCACAGGGCCCAATATGTCAGAGGGGCCCATACAGAGAAAAAAAACAAAGGGTTGGAGAAGTACTCACAAACTGAATGTTTGGAGTAGTGGTTCTCGATCCTCCGCGCTATTTTAGCAAGTCTGCAACACATTATTGCAGGACGCGTGTTCGAACTCTATCATCATCGTTTTTGGGCCTACTTGAATACTTCTATGTTTCCTTTATATTTTGGTGGGAAAACCTCCTTTTCCTTTTTTTTTTATATACTTTTTTCATGGCAAATCTTCAGTTTATTTTTTGGAAACTTGGCTATTAATATTTTCCATTCTTTTATACTGTATTATTTTTCTAAAACTAGGTGTCTTTTGAGTTTTGTCTTTTTTTGATCATTTCACCTTGATAATTATTCATGTCCATGTGAAACGAAAATTTCCATACCGAAAAAAAAACCATAAGTCATCTACATTCTACACCTTACAAGTATGTCACTTATATCGTATAAGTCTAGAAAACTTTAAATTGTTTATATGATTTTTTTTCATTTACCAATATATAAAATATATAAACTTCTCTGGTTGTCCAATTATAACATAAGGAGTACTAAAAAAAGGTTGATTGATTATGGAAAAAAATGAAATATATCTCAAAACTCTTACATGTGATTTTATAAATAGCACAGGACCCCCAAATAGTTTAAGACGGCCCTGCTCTCTCGATATTGACCAACACATAATAGAAACCTTTTTATCCCTTCTTTTTCCTCCCTTTCCTTTCCACTCTCCTAATCTTGCCTCTCGCCTTTTCCCTTCCTTGTGGATTTTTCTCTACAGCAATTGTCGCTTTGCCGTAATTAAGTGATTAATGGGTTGTTAAAGGTCTTCTGACATTGTCAAAGCTAATAATCTTAGTATAATACTTCGTTCAGAAAGGGGAACCCATTATTCATATCTTTTAAATTCTATTGAAAGTATAATGCCACTACGTACAATAGGGTGTAGCCGTGTAGGCTTTGATATTGTGGGTTTTGGGGTCATTAAATTCTTTGGTCTACTTAGTGTGACAGTCCAATAATCTCTTTAGGAAAGGTAAATAGTGAATGAAAACATGTGGAATATTAAAATTAAGTAGGGGTGAAAGTTCGGTGTACGGTTTGGATTAAGGCCTAATCCAATCAGATCCGAACAGAATTTGGATTTTAATTTTCCAATCCGAATCCAAACCAATTAGAGTTTGAATCCGATCCAATCCAATCCGAATTTTCATACTCTAGATTGGATCCGATCCGAAAATCCGATTTTTTTTAACTTAGTTTTTCGATGAAATAAATTAAGCACAACAACAACCTAGTAGATTTAGGAAATGAGGAATTAAGTGATGTTAGGGTTTTAGGGGAAGGGTTGAAGTGATACGCCTACTGGGGTATGGACTAGGCTTATTATTTATAAAAAAATTCAGTTAAGCACTTAAGCCCAATCAAGATACATAATACAAGGCATACTACTATTTGGTTATATTGGATTTTTGGATCCAATTACCCTCAATCCAATCCGATCCGAAAATCCTATTTTTCAAAAAATTTCAATCCGAATCCAATCCGAACACAGTTCGAATCCGATCCGAATTACTAATTCGGATTGGATTGGATTGGATTTTGGATTTTATCCGAATAACTTTCACCCCTAAAATTAAGTATACGTCAATGCTAACGCAATGATCCTCATATCTCATAAATTTGAAACTACCTTCTATTACTCATTCACTCAGACCAGATACCACTAAATTTGAGTTGCAAACGAAGTTACGAAGGTATATGATTAGTTTATTGATTAACTACAGAAGTTTAGCTTGACTCGTCTATTTCATTTACTAATTAATTAAGTAGAGAGCACTTAAATGTCTTTAAATGAAAGTCAAACCTACCATCACAGACTCACAGTGCTATACTACAATGTACTGCCACCACTACATTTATATAGCAACTTTCGGATAAAAAATAGGAAAAAATTGATATAAATAATCCTAATTATTGAGCGCCACCACTACATATATGTAGCAACTTTCGGATAAAAAAATAGGAAAAAATAAATAATCTTAACTATTGACCATCTTTCTAAAATAATCCCAACTTTAATTAATCTCAGAATAATCCCAACTATTTCCCAACCCTTCCCAAAATAGTGCCACTCTAATTTCAACCTGCTAAACCGGTCAAAAATGCCACGTCTCATAATATAATTGGGCCAAATTGTTTTTATTTGTAATTAAAAGAAGGAAAAATTTCAAAAACTACCTTTAATTTTATAACGAACTTATTTCAAAAAACTACCGTTTAAATTATATTTTTCAAAAAACTACCTTATATAACAAATTTCTTTCAATATACTACCATTAGATAATTATAGGTTAATATCTATACAAATATATTAAAAGGCGTTCCTAAGGAAGCCTATGTGCCACGTGGCACTCTCCTCAAGAATCCAATGCAAATGTCTTATGTCCATGTGAACTCTTCAATTAAAAAATGTAAATATTGTGTAAATCGCAGCGGTATCGAACACGTGACCTTTGAAATGAAAAGTGAGAGCTTAACCATCAATACACTATCATTCTATAGTCTAATGTTTCAAATAAAATATGATAAAGTCTTATAATAATTACATTTAACTAAAAAGATTTAATCAAGTATTTAGATCTCTAAAACTCTTACTATGGTAGTACGACGACCAAGAGACTATTGATGACATATTGTCCTACCCCAATTTCTTTTAAGCTATTATTTTGAAAATGAAACCTCTAAGGTTTTTTTACTTATCATGTCAGGACGTTAATTTTTTAATTTCTCACTGGATAAAAAAATACGAAAAGTAACAAATGAATTATGAAATTTGTGAATAATAACATATTTGTTTATTGTAATTGACCCGAGGCATCGCCCGGGCCAAAATACTAGTTAATTATTAAATGACTGTCGCCTTAAGGGTTGCTACTGATGGGGTAGCGATGAAAGATGAGGGAAACAAGAGGGGAGGAGAGAAAAGCATTTTGTGGTGACCCCGTGATTGGTGGTTAAACCTCATTAATGGTTAAATGGTAGTATATTAAAAGAAATTTGTTATATAAGGTAGTTTTTTGAAAGAAAATTTTTAAAAGGTAGTTTTTTGAAAAAAGTTGGTTATAAAAGGTAGTTTTTTGAATTTTTTCCTTAAAAGAATTTGATAAAAGGTGCCTAAAAACTTGACATATTGGTACTCATTTCGACCGACTTCTCAAAATTCGCTTCCATTAAGGTCACTTGGTGGCGTCCATTTTTCCAAAAAAAGTCATCTCGAAGATCAAAGGTTATGTTTAAGATCACCTCGAAACATGTGCTGAAAAAATTGACGTATTGGTACTCATTTCGACCGGCATCTCATAATTCGCGTCCTTTAAGGATGATCGGTAGTGTCTGTTTTTACAAAAAAAAAGTCATTTGGAAAACTAAAAACGCAGTTTAAAATTCCTCGAAACACGTGCCCAAAAATTGACGTATTGGTACTTATTTTAATTGACTTCTCGAAATTAGTGCCCTATAAACAAAAAAATTACACGATGGTGTCCGTTTTTTTCAAAAAAAGTTATGTCAAAGGTCAAAAGTGTTTTTTAAGATTGTGCCTCGAAATACGTGCCAATACATTGATGTTTTGGTACTCATTTCGACTGGCTTCTCGAAATCTGCGTCCATATAGGGTGCTCGGTGGCGTCCGTTTTTAATAATAAAGTTGTTTCGAGGTCAAAAGTGTAGTTTAAAACCGCCTCAAAACACATGCCCGAAAACTTGACGTATTGGTAACCATTTCAACTGGATTCTCAAAATTATCGCGTTATGGTGCTTGGCAACATCCCTTTTCCCAAAAATCGCCATAAAGAAGGTCAAAATCGCCATAAAGAAGGTCAAAAGCACCATTTACAATCACCTCGAAATGCATGTCTTAGAAAGTGGGAAAGGCAGGACCCACAAACGGGAAAAAAATTATATTTTCCAACTGAAATAATATTACATTAATTTTTTGTAATTGAATAAGAGTTAAATTGATTTTTCTAATAGGAAAAAAATGAAAAATGAAAGCAAAATTTAAAAAAATCAACCTGTTCAACAGGTTATAGGTTGGCTGCGAGCCTGAGACTGTTTTGGAAAGGGTTGGCAATAGTTGGTATTATTCTAAGATTAATGAAAGTTAGAATTATTTTGGAAAGATGGTCAATAGTTGGGATTAGTCTTGTCAATTTGGGTTACAAGAACAAAAAATTCTTCTTAGTTTTCATAATCAAAATACACATATTCGAGAGACAAGTTGTAACAAATGTGTGATAGAATTAAGAGTTTCACTAAAAATCTTTTTGGAAAATCGGCTAAACATAATATAATATAATATAATATAATATTGTACAAATCTATGTTTAGTATTGCCATCTCACTAAAATAGTTGAAAGAAAGATTTAGAATACTTAAGAAGATGAGGGGAAGTCCAAAACCCCATCGTCCCACCCCTCCCTTTAGTCATTACACTTTAATGTACCCACCTTGCCCACATCTGAGTTCATAATTTTTTTATCCCATAAACGTGTAAATGATATTGTGGTTCCTTTGTTTTATTTTTTCACTCGAACTCTGTTTCTATAATGTCAATTTAGAAAAATAAAAGTTGTTGAAATGGACCAAGAATAATGAGTGGCATAAATAATGCTACACTATGTTCATGACAATTGTTAGACACCACCCTAATTTTCTACCTTGTTTTTCCGAAAACTACCATGTAATTGCCTCGACCATGCTCCCTGACCCTTCTCCTATCTCTTTGTTCACTTTTCCTCTATAACCTCCTCACTAATCATCTTGGCTCCACCATAGCCCTATTACAATCCTCACTGCCTCAACTACCTCCTCTTTGTTTAATAAAAGCCTAATAGAGCATCTATACAGGAGGATCGTTTGTGTTGGAGTTAAAGAACAAAACGAGCCAGTAATTTTGATGTCGGCGCATCATTTTTAACGATGAGGACACACCATTTTGGAATAAAGGCTCAAAAGAGGGTCAATGGGTTTAGTGCGGGACTGCAAAACCTTATGTGAAACTCGCGAGCTTGTTTTATTTCTTTGTGAATTTTTTTGTAACATCTAGTTAATATTAATTCAATGAGCATTATTATCTTGATTTCTCATTATGCCCATCTATGTTTGGAGGCTTATAATCTACCCCTCAGGTTTTTATTAATTTACCCAACTTTCCTTTTTGGATTGTACCTTATTAGTTTATCCACTTCTTTTTTTTCTTTTTTTATTGGAATGGTCCCACAAATTGTTTATCATTATCGATGTTTACCTTTTCACTCTACTTTTCTTAGCCCACATCATTAATTGCTCAAGAAACTTTTCTTGTAATACGGCCTTCTCTCTCTAAAAAAAACGAGAGTTTATCTCACTAAAGTGAGTTTCTCACCCTAAATCTTCTCAGATCTCCCATGCAGTATTCTGCTACATTCTCCGAGTCACGCGTCAGACTTTATCTAGGTTTAGGTACAACAACTTTCTACCTTCTCCAATCAGCAACCGTCGTTTCATCTTTGGGAAAGTGTAGCAAATCAGTAGGACTGATGGTTCTAGGAGTAGGCTCAACAATTGGTGTGCATGCAACCCAAAACCGAAAATTCTTCTAACACTTGGTAATTTCGTAAACTTCTCAACTAACTCCCACTCCGGCTATTTATTACAAACTCTATTAACTTCTCATCTCCATCTACCAAAGTTCCAACTCATTTAGTTCTCTTCCTTCTCTCTTGCTAAGATGTTAGTGGATGTATCCAGACCACTCATACCAGGTTGTTTCCTTCCTTTATATAATTCACAAGTTATCTGGGTTTACTTTCTGTATGAAGGGGTTTTTCGATTTTGCAAAAAATACGGGAGTGTAGGTCACTATACTCGTGCATGTTCATTATCTAATTAAGAAGCTCAAGACGTCTAAGATTGAGAGTGGTAGAGCTGGAAGCTCCTCAAACTCGGGTCATATACGGTCCCATGAACCTGGATTATTACACTAATTTTATAGAAGGTCTATCTGATCGTTTTCGGTATAGAATTACTAGAGTCAACTTATATCAACCTATTGAAGAAGATGATTATCCACTCAGGCATCATTTTCCAAACACAAGTGATGAAGAAAATTCAGATGTGGATTCCTATGGAGATCACCTAAAGAAGATGTATTATATTCATGGGAAGAAGACTGGGGTGAGGATCAAGAGAACAATGATTCAAACCCAATAACATACCAGCAACCATCTCAACTGGTGAATCAAGAAGATCATGTGCGTTAGTCGCTACGGCTGCGATTTAGGCTGCCGATGGACCCATATGCAGAGTTTTATCCATCATCTCAGCTAGAAAGGGCTCCTAATACACATGCAGTAGGAAGTTCAAGTTCTTCTCCTACTCAAAACCCTAGGACTTCACTTTTTGAAACCCTAGTGGGCTAATATGAATCATTAGGCGGTTAATGCAGAGTCACCGGGTCAGGAACCTTTGGAGCACCATCATCAATCTGGGAACTCGGGTTTACTTGAGGATATCTTACATGTTCCCAACAACTTAGGGCAACCCAATATTCCTAATCCTCTCCCTATTGTGTCTGATAGGTCCATCACAGGTCAACAAGATCATACAGTTACTCCTCTAAGTATCACACCCAATGCTGGATCTTTCAATCAAGCTAGATTGCAGCTCCGTAGGCTAATTGATTCCTTCTCTAACTCATCAAGAGTGCATCCTCAACCTTTTCGTCACTCACCGAACTCCCACTTCTCTCCCTACAATATTTCTATTGGTACTCTCTCTATCCTCCTAATTCACCTCAAACTCCACCTCCTCAAGATGTAGAAGTGCAGCAGTGGACTTCATTATCCATACTTTGACCCCGGAAATGGGTTTGAACTAATGGAATGGATCGATGTCATTCTGAAGGTGGTTTATACACAATGAGCATCCTGGTTTTATTGAAACAAACTAGTCTTTGAAAAGAAGGAAAATTAAATGGGTCAACTGGGAAAGTAAGGGTGGATTTAGTTTATGGTTTAAGGAAATTCCTTCAAGCTTAGGCCAAAAGCAATCACTGATCCACTCATGGCATTGGATTTTGGATTGGAGGCAGGGGAAGAGATCACATCAAAGCTGAAAATTAAGAGGTCTTTGCAACACATTGAGAAGGACAAAGGGAAGAAGCAAAAGTGTGATATAGCATCTTCTAGCAAGAACACATGCACTGTTAGTGATGATATGGAGGTCAGTTCTCCATAGTACTTTTTCTCTCCCCCCAGGTTTGGAGGCTGACCTTGCACAATCTTCTAGGGGGCCATGAAGATAATTTCATGGAATGCAAGAGGTATTTGATGACCAATCTCTTGCATCTGTATGTCTCATGGCTCATACATAGTCATCATCCTATGTTTATCTTTCTAAGTGAAACAAAAATTTCAATAGGTAATGCTAATGCTTTGTTTAGGTCCTTAAACCCAAATTTTGTTTTCTGCACTAATGCTATAGGAAGCAGTGAGGGTAGTATTAGGTTGGTCTCAAAATGACATCTTTTGTATTTTCAATTCTCAAAATGTTGTTTTGTGTAAGGTCGTTGAACCTAATGGTAGAATTTTGCATGTTTGCTTTGTTTATGGAGTATCTTGTGTGGAGGTTACGCCTCAAGTGTGGACTTAGCTTGTTTGTGTAATCTGCTTCAAGGATTGCATAATTGTTTAGTCATTGAGGATTTCAACCAAATAGAGTTTGGTCAAGATAAACTTGGTGGTTCTCAAATCATAAGGGGATGGGATTCCTTTATTCAATGGCGCTTTAGTCTACCTCTTTTGGAAGTGCCGTTCTTTGGATCTAGATATACATGGATAAACAAACAACTTGGACCATCTCTTATTTTAGAATGTCTTGACAGAGCGTATACTTCTCTTGATTGGGAGCTGTTATTTGCCAGTCATAAACTTAATCATAAGCCTATCATGTTCTCGGATCATGCACCTATTATCTACTGTACTTCTTTTCCAAATGCTCGAACGAAAAAAAGGTCTTATTAAATTGAAAAATGGTGCTTAGACCTCTCTCCTGTGAAGCACCTAATTACTATTGATAGGATGGTTAGGATCAATGGTTCTCCTATGTTCTCTATTTTAAAAAAGCTGGGACAACTTAGATATTATTTACAGAATTGGTGCTTGGCCCATAAAAAATTTAGAGGTATAAATTGGAAAGAACTATATGATCATCTTAGAAGCTTGGGGCACCAAATTGAAGATGTCAACTCGGCTTCATCTTATGTAAACTCTATTAATGTTCTTAAAACAGAATTACTCCTAAGTACAAGCTATTGGCAACAACATTGCAAAGTGCTTATCTAAGAGACTAAGGATTGTCCTTCCTTCGATAATTGATGACTTTCAACATGCTTTTATTCCAGGAAGATCTATGACTGATAATGTTCTATTATTATCTCATGAATTGCTTCATCACATTAATAGGAAGAGAAATAACTCTTTCACGCTGTGGTTGCAGCAAAGATAGACATGAATAAAGCCTATATGATATGGTTTATTAATGTTTTATCATCAACATACTTCGAGGGTTTGGTTTCCCTCCAATTTGGTTGCAGTGGGAATATTTAAGAACCCTTCTATCCAAAGTGTGGCCTTCGATAAGGTGACCTCATATCACCTTATTTGTTTATTTGTTGCATGGATATCTTTTTAAGAATGTTAACCTTAGATGAACACTTGAAGCAAATTAAAGGGATTTCGGTAGCTAGAAGGAGTCCTACTATATCCCATTTTTTTATTTGCAGATGATGCTATGCTTTTCTTCAGAACAACAAAAGATTCTTGTCTTTCTTTACGTGCTATTTACAGATATATTTTGTCTTATCTCTGGTCAGCAGATCAACTTTTAGAAATCCTACATTAAGTTTAGCTCAAATACTTCCCCTCAAGATCAGCTTATCTACAAAAACACTCTTCATATGTCTACCTCTTCTGTTTTTAATACTCATTTGGGGGTTCCAATTGATATCAATGGTAAAAAAACAAAGACACTTTCAAACCCTTATTGACACAATCACAAAAAAACTTTTGTCTTGGAATTCTCTTTTGCTCTCCCAACCAGCCAAAGTTACCATTAGCAACTCTATTATTATTGTCATGATAACTCATATTATTTCAGACTTTAAAATTTCTACAACTGTGAATAAGAACATCGACTCTCTACTCCATATGTTTATGTGGAGTTCTAGAACTGGAATACATTGGGTTAGCAAAAAGATTAATTCTCTTCCCAAAGGTTCGAGTGGCTTAGGAATTCGCTCGGTTCTTATTCTCAATCAAACTTTTCTTATGATGAAAGCTTGGAATCTTCACAGGCATCCTTCGACATTAGTTGCAAAGGTTTATTTGGGTTTAAAGCCTTCTAACCTTACTTCTGGAAAGTATAATATTTTTCCTGCTGCTAGATGGTCTTGGGGTTTTCGAGGTATTCGTGAAACAGTAAAAAACCTACTCAAGGCTTGTGCATGGAAGGTTAGTAATGCGGAAAGGCTTATGCATGAAAGGTTCGTGAAGCGGAAAAAAAACCTACTCAAGGCTTGTGCATGGAAGATTCCGAGCACAGTCAGGACCTTCTAAAAAAGCTGGATGTGTAACACCCCATAATTTTCACTCTTTATTTTTGGCGTTTGTTTACATTAAAATGATATTTTCCGTTAAAATAAAATAATTTATTATTAAAACTATTTTGAACATGTATAATTATTTAGTTGTTGCATTATGTGGTTGTGTTTATTAATTTAAAGTGTATATATTTATTTAGGAATTTTATTTGTTATTATTATTAATGTGCGTATTTGTTTTATAATATAGTTAGAAATTTTTATTTTATAAATTTATGTAACGTGTGATTTTATCTTAAGCGTTAAATATATTTTATGGACGGACCAATGTAACGAATTCGCAAGCCCATTTGTTCTATCATGATGTACGAAAATTAGGAGGGTGTTGGCTTGGATGAGCATCTTCCATTCACCTTTGTAACCACCAAAATATGAAGAGCCAACCCCTCTCCCCATTCATCACCCATAAATTGCCAACATTAACCCCCTTCATAATCACCCTTTAAACCATTGCTTAATGAGGTTATTAATCAGGTTTTTCTGCATTCTAACCCCCATTTTTGCCCAACCCTTAGAGAGGAAGACAAAGAGTTCTTCTCTCTTCTCGGATTTTCGTCCATTTTTGCACACCTAACTTGTTTGCATCATATCTCCTTCGTCTCTTATCGGAATTGGACGTGTGAGTAGTCAAAATCCATATACTCGAAAAGATCTTGCTCGTGGTGTAATTTATTTTTTAATAAAGTGAAAGACGTGACTGCAGTTACTGTTTCAAACAGACGACTCATCCGGTTTTCTTGGAGTTTTCGGGCGCAATGTTATTCTCTTCTTTCTTTGCCATTCTAGTATTATTTTCCACCTAAAATCAAGGTAACTAGCATCTCTTCTAGCACGTTAGGATTAGAGTAGTGATTTTGGTTTTGTTAGGATTTATGTTAGTTAGGTAGAATTTGTGTTATTAGGCTTAGAAGTATGCTAGGGTGTTATTAGAATTGTTCTTTGCTATTTTTGTTCATGTTAGTATTATGTTAGGATTGTATAAAATGTTATTCTTCATGCCTAATGTTATGCTTGTGATGTTATATGTATTATTATCATGAAAGTATTAGGAATTTGTGAAAAATTAGTAGCATGATGTTAGGGTTATGTTTAAGCATGTTTGTTGAATGTTGTTTAAGGTTGGGTGTGGTTTTGGATGAATTTTTGTGGTTTTAGTTATCTGGAAATTATTTATTTTGGGCTATGATTCACGTATTTTGTGATTAATCATGTTAGAATAGTTAATATATGTTGAATTATCATGTTTGGGGGCTATGTAATTTATATTTTATGTTAATCCTCATGTTAAACTAGTTAATTTCTATGGTATAATCATATATTAGCTTGGGTATATTTCGTTTTGATGTATGAGTATATGTGGTGAAAGTTTGGGTGAAATAGCATACCTACTGTTGTGCATGAGAAAAAGAAATAGAAGGCCTTCCGCGGCCCGCGAGCTATTTCACGACCCGCGACTATTGGACAGTGTATGTTCAAAGTGTCATATCTCACGCGTTTTACCTCAGAATTGAGCTTATGACCACTTGTTGGAAAGCTATTGAGATAAGATTTAACATGCATTTGGAATTTCTTAAAAATACTGTGTAGTCTGAAAGTTATATATGTCTATTTGAAGTTACTGCATATGTTTAAAACCACTTCAAAAGGCGTACTTTATTGTGTTGAAGCATGTTAAGACTTGTTTTGAGGTGAAATCTTGTTATATGGAGCTTTTTGAAGAATGGTTGCATGTTTTATTTATTTATTTTTATTATTGAGTTGAATGATATATTTACTTATAGTTATATTGTGAGTGTCTTATTTATTTTATGAGGGTATTGTCGTTTGTAATTAAATTGAGAGTATAATAATGTTGTACTTTTATAAATAAATATCTAAGTTGTCGACGTTACAGTACTCGAGGGAAAATAATACTGTCTTTAGTACCGTTTCGCCAAGAGTTATGTACCGGGGGTATTATAACTAACGTTGTAATTAACCTTGTACCAAAACTCAGACAACGAGAGTGTAGTAGTTTGGAGTATTTGATTTTATTACGTATTTGGTATATAATTATGTTTAAAGAGTGTTTATTCTTTTTGGTTGGGTGAAATGATTTTTATTAGTATTATTATCACTATTACTTTGAGAAGAATAAATATTGTTGAATTGAGACTCTTGGATTGCGATCCTAGTCTGCTGATTTAAGTGTAAGGCCTGAAGGGCATCCTTATTATTTATATTTGATGAATAAATTATAGTATTTATTTGTAGAAATATTTTATTGAGATTAAGATATCCGGTGGGATAGATGTAGTCCCCGGTGAAGAACATGTCAACCATCTAGGTTGCGATTTAGGGGTATTACCTGGGTTAATTGTTGTCCTCCGATCGGTTGGGAAGTACTGAGCTGGGTACTATCCTGCATCGGGAGTTTGGCCATTCTTAGACACAGGCAGTAGGGAACGTAAGCCCATAGGCTGTTTGAAGATTTCGATCTAATAAACCTTAGGAAGTGGGTTGCGATCCACTGGTGTATGTTCTGCTCTTTCTCAAAACCTATTATATTATTTTGTTTGATTATTTTGGAGGCTTATGCTATGAATCTTGTATGATTATCTTAAGTTCATTATTGTTGATTTACTTATTGTTATTAGAAGCTTGTTGCTGTGTAGTAACATTTATTTTAACTTTACTTAAAATTGCTATTTGAATCCTATATTGGGCTGGGAGAGCTGTTAGTTACTCCCCACTGATTGTGGATATTTCTTGTATATTTTGCAGGTTTTGTTGATGGGGATTTTCTTTGATTTTGGGCTCGGGTTGAGATGCGAGAAATAATCTATTATAGGTGTTTTAGTTCTAGCTAGACTTCTTTTTAGTTTGAAATAGTTTTCTCATTTCGTTTTTAATCTAAGTAATTAATTTATTTATAGTATTTATTTAAGTTTGTTTTTATCAGTTAGTTATTTAAACACTATTCTTGTAGTAGTGACATTCCCAGAAGACAATGTTTCCGCCATCGTCCTATTAAATATATTAATTCTTTTTCTCTTCCGCTTTTGAATTTCTGGGGTGTTACAGGATGTGTTGGAAAATTCCTATTGCTAAGTCCTCTCTTACTCTCCAGCAAATGTGTAGTTCCAAAGTTTCATATTTCATTGATTGTGACACTAAAACTTGGAAAAAACACTCAAGTACATGGTTTTTTTTAGCTTCGAGGATGCTAAGAATATTTTGGCTATGGAATTCCCTAATCCCTCTTCTCCAGATTTTTTTGCACTGGAAGGCTCATAATTCAGTAGATTTTACTACCAAATCAGGTTATGCCATGCTCATGTGGAATCAACATCATAATCAAGATCAGATGGCTTTCGACTCAAAGATTTTTAAAGTCATTTGGCATCTTCCTATGCTACCTAAATGGAAATTTTTTTATATGGAGGCTTCTTTATGATAATCTTGCTAACTAAGGGTCAGCTATAGTATAGAGGGATCACTGTGTCTTCCTTTTGTGATCTTTGTCCCGATAGTGAAGAAGGTTACAACCATTTATTCCGAAGATGTTTCTTGGCTAAAATAGTTCAGCAAACTCACTCGTCCTCCTTTCTAAACCTTGATGCTTCCAATTCGTTTAAGGATTGGATAGTGAATTATAACCTGCTTCTCTATAGCAAGGATTGTATCTCTAGTGATCGCATCAAACTCCTTGTGTGGAGTCTTTAGAGCCTCTAGATTCATAGAAATGATATATTGTTCCGTAATGGCTCTGCTGGCTCCAACAAACATTGAGATTATCAAACAATAGTATGATGATTTAGGGTCCTTCTCACTCCCTAATCTTCGTTTCCTTCATCCTCCGAAAATGGATCCAGTATATCCACAGGGTTTTCACTTGGTTCATCTTGGGATGAGTAATCAAGGATCTCCTTCACATATGATACTGATTGATGGAGCTTGGATTAAGCAAACTCTTCAGATGGGGAAGCTTGGCTGCGACAACAACCTCCCAAGAGTAGCCCAGTCAAAGGTGGTGGTACCTTTGGGCTTGCTCATTCGGCCTTACAAGCGGAAGCTCTAGCTTGTTTGTATGCTCTAAGATGCGCAATAAGGACCCCCATTTCACATCTTGCTATTATAACATATGCTGCTAACCTTGTTAATATCTTGCATGGAACACAATCAAGAATATTCAACTGCACTAGACGGTTCAGTAAATCAAGGCAATTGCTAGCACTTTTCCTTAGTGTATGATTCGTAAGGAAAATCGTCATTTTTTTTTACAACGGTGGAATAGTGCAGAATTCAAATACACCACAAGAACAAACAAACATAAAACTGAGAATTATAAGCTCTTACACACCAAATACCATAACTTAAACTTAAGCTTAAACTTAAAAGAAAGAAACTTATTCGGAAGCCTTTACTGTTGGTGAACTTCAAATTAACTCTTCTTTTGATGGTTGACGAACGCCAGATCATAGGATGAGGAATGGATGAGACTTGGTGGATTCCTTGAGCAAACCAACATGTAAGAAAAGGATATAACAAACCTGATGGAAGTAGTGCGAGGAGTGGACTGCTTTCACGATTGAGCCAACGAACAAGCGAGATTTGGAACTCGCAATATGAGCAATCCCAGTAACCCTTTGTCACATGGAATTCTTGGCTCATGATCATACCTTGACGAGTCACGTTCCTTTGTGACTCAATACCCTCTTGACTGGGTATTTTGGGTTGCTCCCTTTGGAAGGAGAACCTCTCCTGGATTGACGCGCTATGAACCCCCAAATTTTCCTTTGGAAAATCGTCATTCTATGGAAGAAGCGCACCAAATAGCTAAACAATGTATTAATAATTTATCTACGTTTTCTATTTCCCTGTAAGTTCACTTATGTAAAAAAAAAACATTAATTTGAATACAATATGCCAATAAATTGATACTTTCTTTTTTCCTCCTATGACTCATATACCTATTTCTCCTAATACTCCGTGCCCAAAGAAGTGCGTAAAGTATTAAAAACCGAATGGAGTGTTTTATTTATCTTGAGTTTATTCCTTAAATCTAATCTTTAATTTAATTGACTTCTGATGATCCTTGATGATCATATTGTTGTTACAAGATTCTTTTTCTTCATACGAAATATGATTTTCCTTCATGGGAAAATATACACAATAATCAATCTTCTTCCAATTTCCTTTCTCTTTCAATTGGGTATAAGTTCATGTGCCTAAACCAGACTTCTCACTCCAAAAGTGCCTTTGTGCGAAAGAGGTGCATTAACCTTGAAGAACAAATTGGCGAATACATTGAGTAACCGAGTTGTGCAAATTTATAGTTCTCAAGTGGTCCGAATTGCCACGACACACCATATACAATACTTTTTTCTTTGTCTTGTTCGTTCTTTGCTCTTCTGTTAGCCTTGAAAACACCTTATTCTAACAATCCATCCAAACATGACGAAGGAAGACAAAATCTTGGATTCTTCACTCCCCGTTTATTGCGCTGTTTTGGCAATTTGTGGTTTATTGTTTGTTTGTTACATAGTTTTAGATGGTTTAGGATTTATATTTCCTATCTCATTGTAATTAGTATTGGAATGGAAAATTATATCCTATTCCTAGTTGGATTCTAGATTTTTCATATTATAGTTGTTTTGTACTTCCTCTATTCTTTTTCTATTGCAACAATTGAGTTTTTACACTATTCATCCACCACTCTTTTACTACCTATTGTGATTCTTACGTAAGAAATAATAAAGTCATGTATGGTCTTATTAGATTCATCTCGATATATACTTTTAGAATATCAAACTTTTATAGTTTTTGCTAAAAAGAAATTAAAAATATTAATAGTTAAAGTTTTGCATTGGCAAGCGTGAAAACTCAATTGTTGAAATAGAAAAAGATGGAGGGAGTTATAGGGCCATGATTTCCATCCTATATATAGAGGAGGCATGATCGTAGTTGGACCTGACAACCGGACCAATCGGATCCGATTCGGACCGGACCAATTCAGATTAGGTTATATTCAGATCGAATTCAGATCGAACCTGACAATTTCGGATTGGGACATCGTTCGGAACATTGTACTTTCAGACCGGACCGGATTTCGGATTATGATTTTGGATCATCATCGGATTCGGATGCTTTTCGGACAGGTCGGTGGTGGATCAGGTAGTTTCAGATCGAGTCAAACAAGGACCAATAATCTTTCAAGTTTTTTTTACTGGGGTTTTCATATGTAAATAAATTTATTCTATTTGCAATATGTAATTACAGTGAAGAAACTCATCGTTTGCGCTGATATAAGATTTATGTATATAGAAAATTAGGCACATAATGGAACTACAAGCTAAGTCTAGCGACTAATAATAAAATTATGGAACATCTAAGCAATAATATATAATATCTTTTACAAGTTTACATCGTACAGAGATAAATCAATTCTTACGTCTTTGATGATAATTTTTTTATATAAAAAGGGTCAATTTCGGGTACTTCAGATCATGCATAATCGAAGCAAATAATTCCAATTGCTTTCAGATCGGGCTGAGTACGTACCAGATTTATTACATATTGGATTGTTTGGATTTCAGATGAGTTACAGATCAAGATTGTTTTGGGCCAGATTCGGATCGGACTGGATCGTTTCAGATTTGGATCAAATTTCAGACCGGCTGTTTCGGACCCAGATCAGACCACAGAGCGGATTTTTCGGACCGAATTTTCAAATCAAGACCAACTTTGCCAGGTCTAATCATAGTTGGAAGACACACCAATCAAATGGAAGAGAGTATACAAACACTATTAGGAACACTTATATTAGTGGTCTTGAGAGGAGGCTGCAATGCACAAGGTGCTAAACTCGACAACCAGGTAAGGTTACGGTGTGGGTTGAGCATGGAAAGTGGGAGACCATCTGTAATACAAATATGTCTCGTGAGAAAATATGTTGCCTAGACAATTATGCTTTTTCATACATGCTCGCTCGGAGATAGTATAATCTTGGACTCGTGTTCCTTAATTTTAGTACCAAATCAAGTCATTAGTTTTGTGGCTGGAATGTCTTGAATCTGTAATTTGGCGCTTGGAACAACCAAGCACAGAGGTCTTGTTGCTCGGTCAGTTGGGGTCCAGGGGTAAAGCGTACTATATATACTTTCTAATTAATTTCTGCCTTCCAATTTTATACTACCTCCGTTTCACAATACATGCACCATTTGCTTTTTCACGCACTCCAATGCTTTTCTTTCGACAGTAATATCTTTAATTATTTATAGGTAAAAATTATAAAAAGTTGATATTTGAAATCCTCGCATTGAGACGAATTTAACAAGACCCCACTTGACTATGCTTTTTCTTACATAATTTTGAGAGAAAGATTGTCAAAGTTGGTTGATGAATAGTGCCCATATGAGAAATGGTGCATGTATTGTGAAACGGAGGAAGTATTTTGTACACTCCTCTAAAATAATAAAATGAGTTTCTCCCTACCACATTGTTAGTATTGAACCACCTTAAATCTATATGTCGATTGATGTTTATTTCTTTGCTTTTTTACAACATTTTTTGTAATCATCTTTATGATGACTCTTTAAGACTTTTCATCAAACGAGACATATTATCTGAATTCTGACATACATAAATACATATAATATTATAATTCATACGTATATACGTCTGGAGAGTGCTTCTCTTGTTATCACATGAAGGTTGTGCGTGAACTTTATTGGATCATTAATGAAGGTTATCATGGAGCTTGTAGGTGAAGTACTTTGTCTTTGAAGGACATGAAAATTAAGAAACCACTATACTTCCAAACTAGCATACGTACTTTAATGGTGTGCTTTTTTGTATGTTTACCTCATGTGTCGATGCGTGTAGTGTAAGAGTTCAAAAAACATGAAATAATATCTCTAAAGTAACAATATAAGTAGTTCATGACAATGTGACAAATCTCTCATATATTTGTGACTGAAGTAGAAAAACTTGAAACTTATGGATCTGTTGGCCTAACCTATGTTATCTTGCGTTGGCAAACAGTTAATTATATTAGGATAAGCGTTCTGTGTGGTGATTTGCGGCCATGAAACTTCATTGCATCACCATCTCTACTGCCTAAGTAGAATATAACATCAAAGGGAAATTACTAAATATGGTCCTAAATCTAGCATATTCTATCAGTAAATGACGACAATGATACACATAAAAGGTAAACGTCTTTAAATTAGCAATCCAGCACACATATGGCGTGATAGAGCTAAATTATTTGGTAATCAAATGAGCTAATCTAAAATATTTATTTTTTTCCTACTCTCTCCGTTCTATAATATAGTGCTTGTTCTCTCTTTTGAGGTCAAACTTTAAAATCTTTGACCAAATATTCTCCTTAACATGTACAAAAAAACATACTCATGTAGGATCTTGTTAGGTTCGCCTCAATGTGTACTTTCATAATATAAACTTTTTATATTTTTTATTAATACAGAATTGAAGATATTAAAGTTCAAAGGTATATCTTCGAGACCGTGCAAAAAGGAAACAAGCACTATATTATGGGACGGAAGGAGTATTATACTTGGAAAAGATATTTCTCACGCTGTCAGACTCAGTATTGTGCGATTCCCTTTTCATTTTAATTTTTTTAAAGATAAGGATAATTCCCTTGCAAGGGAGGGGGAGAAATTGGGGATCCTCCCTGCAAGGGGTGAGAATCGAACCCACTGTCACAGGGGGTGGAAGGAGAGTCTTACAACCACTAAGCTAACCTTGATCCTCAACTCCCTTTTCATTATAAGATAACTAGTTTTCTAATCTATTTAAAGCAAGATACATGGTATATAAGTTTGTATAGATCTTGGCTCAACGTCTTTGTAAATAGGCCTCTGGATGAGGGCCTTGTGTTAGAGCAACTCAGAAGATTTCTTCTTTTCTTTTCTTAAAAAAAAAAGCGTACATTCTCAAATAATAGTGGTTGTTGAACTAAGTGAATAATGTCAATGGTGATTTATAGACGAGAACAATGAGCCAGGACATATCACAGTAATGCTCATTATTGTAACGAGATAATGTACTCATCACATAACTTTATGGAAAACATTTTTGATAAAAGGAAATTTTGTCCTAACAAACCTATATGTTACGTTTTTTGTGAGAAACAACTTTTTAAACTTTTTCAGGCAATTTAAGACCTTTAAAAACAGATTTATTTGTGAGAAACAACCTTAGGCCACTTTGATTTTAGGCATGGTTGAAGTGAAGAAATTTAATGAACAACTATCTAATTTAGTAAGCATTCAATATTCTTCTTTAATTTATATAGTGAAACTTTCGTTGGTGCATTCATTGACATAAACCAGCTAATAATCAGTTAACTAGTTTTCAGGCTCGGGCTATACCCTGAAGTAATCATAATTTTCATTTATTAGTATTTTACTTTAAAATTACACTAGTGGAAAAAAGCCCATCTGATGCGGTCAAAACCGGGCTTACTGATCCGGTTTTGGTCCGCATCGGATGGGCTCGCAGCAGATCCAAAATATTTACTGATCCGGTCCAAAACCGGATCAGTAAATTATTTACTGATCCGGTTTTTAGTGAAAACCGGATCAGTTAACTAGATTATCTGATCCGGTTTTCACTAAAAACCGGATCAGATAACCCCCCCAAAAACCAAAAAATTTTTTTTTTTTTTTTTTCACTTTTTTATTATTAATCAATACAAAATCAATAATATATATATAAACTCATTTTATTAAGCATATTATGCCCAATTGAAGCATAAATAATTAAATACATAAAAATATTAACATACACAACTATGACATTAAAATTTTATACTTCAATGGCTCCTCCTATTAGATTTAACAGTCATTCGCTATCATAGGCTTCTTCAAGCTTGCAATACATGCAGTTATAATCTTGCGGATGGAAAATCGACATGGGAGCAGATGTCATAGCATCTGCAAGGAGAAACAGAAGTTAAAACAGTCGTCAATTTGACACACACATACCCCACTTTTGCAAAATCTCTAGGACTACTACCCTCCTAGTAAGAGATGACGAGAGAAAGCAGTTTGCTTTGAACGTCAAAATAAAAGGATAGTAAGTGAGGACAACTTAAATGATGCTGATAAATAGTTTAGCAACATTTATTTTGCAAGCCTGGCAGTCCAAATTCTGATAGCAGAACGGTAAAACGAAATAAACAGGAAATCTGTTTACCTAAACTTGTAAACATTGAGACAGTGACAACTCCAGACAGATATGTGGTTATCTACCATAGATAGAGGACAAAACTTAAATGATGCTGATAAATAGTTTAGCAAGTAAACAAATTCGTCATTGTGATGAGGCAACAAAGCAAACAAGTATCAAAAAAAGATTACTAGTAATTCATCACTATCTTTATTCTTCCTGATATGAATTTAATAATTTACTAAATGTGTGCATATATCTTGAAAGCTTTATAGAAAAAAGGGTTCTTTCAAAGTACACTCTTTTTTTTTTAAAACAAAGGGATGCATTTTTATTGCTTGAAAGTTATCAGCAAAAAATGGAGGAAAAATAATCCAAATATGACTGTTATGAAGGATATTCAGCTCTTCGTCCTTTTTCATTTGCAAGGGGGTCTGCAGGGGTGGGGCAGCAAGGGGAGGGGGGTCCGTAGGGGGCGGCAAGGGGGGATGGGGCACAAGCAGGGGGAGGGGGTCTGCGGGGGGGCGACAGGGTGGGGGACTGTGCAAGGGGGGTGGGCGGCAAGAAGAGGAGGTCTCGCGGGGTGGGGGCGGCAAGGGGGTGGGGCACCAAAATTCAAAGATCCCAATTATTTTTTTTCATTGTCTTTTATTTGGTCCATATTTTGCTTATGATATAACAAAAATTCATCCACAACATCAATTGATGCAGCTGAGCAAATAGTCGGGTTAATCAATCAAGACAATTACCTCAAGGATAGTATGAGCACCAAATTCTTTTCTCCACTGTAACATATCAGCCCACATTTATATAATATGAGATTAGTTAAAAATGCTTACTTATATATAATGGTCACAAATTATTAGCAGACAAAAACAATTGCTAATTGATATATTAATAACTATAAATAATACCAATTAAGCTATGAATTTTCTAGATTGCATGTGACTGAGGACTTTAGCATAGTCGTACAAACCTCGGTCCGATGTCCAGAGAGTGAGGTTGTCCCTAAGAAGTTGCATGATCGTAGTGCTTGTCCTTGTAAGATTCTTCACCCAATGTATCCAGCTCCGCTATGGCTTCCTCAAATGCCTGCAAATAATTGAGCAAATTATTGGACACACCGAACCACATGAACGGTCACATTTAAAATTCTAAGTTTTAAATTAGCATATCAGCCGTGGTAGGGAAATTTCCAGGAGCAAATTTAAATAGAAAAAGCAGCACAAACAAGCTAAGGTTAATATCTATGTTCATCGAATTCTTTAATGCAATTGGCTCCATGCATTTGGTGATCATGAATTCATGATGCAGAGAAGTTTCAGTCATAGAGAACATCAACATTCACTATCAACTATGCAAATACATCCCACAATTCATAGACAAACAAAATGACTAAAAACTTTGGCACATTCCTCCATAGAATCCAAAATCTATTTATCTCATAAACAATCCATGCAAATACACAAGTACCAGCCTATACAATGGAAAACAAAATATCACAACACCACCTTGCCATCAGAACATCAGATGCAACACTCAAGGGAACAAGTTTATCAGTGTGAAGACAAAAGATATGATCATTTATTAACTCCTCAATACTTACAAAAATTAGACAAAGACTCCACAAATGATGAAAATTCTCCTAGCAACATCATAGATGTTTAAAAAAGAAGACAAATCTACAAGGGTTGTATCCTAAAAGACAAATTATCACAAAAAAGAAGACAGATCATAAGCCTAGTATATAACATTCAACACCATGTCTAAACCAAAATAACAATACGAATAAAAGAAATTAAAGACCCTAATAATCAAATCTGGCCAAAAAAATTAACTTCACATAATGGAAAAGAATTAGCTAGATGTCTAAGTTCCCACACTCCTCCGATCAAGTTAGCAAAAAATCTTCATAATTGGACCTCAAACTTCAACTATTTAAGTTTGTCAATCGGAAAAACGTAAAATCTCTTAATCCGGACATGAACCTGTCTCCAATATCAGGTCACAGGTCATCTGATAATCTCCCTCCAAATCCCAGAAAATTACACCACAGGATGATTTTGACATAAGCATGACAAATCTGTCAAGCTGGAACTTCAGAAACTAGATAACTTCTACATGTTATCCACCTATGCTATTGACAAAACTCGGAAAATCATGCTGACAACAAAACGCATGAATAGAAATCTTTATCCTACGTCTCCACTTTCAACTACCATGCTCCAATTGTGCACTCCATACACTCAATATCTTAATAGTCCTATTAAAACAGCAGAGCTTTTTCCAAAAACAAAGAAATTGCACCAAAATCAATCCAAAGAAAAAGCAAATCCCAAATCTGAACTCAGCAATAAGCAATACTCTATTGAATATTCAAGCTTACAGTATTTAGCAATTGTTCCACCATTATTAACTCGAATCTCTGTTATTCTCCTCTACTTTTAACATATACATCATACAACCCTTTGATATAACATTTAGCTCAATTGCTTGTTAAAAGCACCCTGCTACTATATTTCCTTGCCTAAAGGCTGATATCTATGACAATGTGGGCAAGTGGGAATAAAACTCGGAATTATGATTTTACTAACTAATCTAATTTTGAATTGATTGGCCAATAAGTTAATCACAAAAAGTGATATTCAGCAGCAAAATCCTACACTAAACCTAAAAATATGCAGCATCAAATCATCAATCTCACAACACAAATACCCCTTCTTCTTCAACCCACCCTCAAACATAATGGTTTATGAACAAAATTGAACACCACAACTGTTAAAATTTGCAATGAAAATATTGCTAAAATAAAGAAAAACAAACCCAAATAACAAAGAAGAAAAAAGTGATCACATTTGGCAAGGAAAGAGAGAAGGGTTAGGGGAAATTCCTAAAGACTCCCTGAATTCGGCGAAACGACGACCGAAACACGCACCTAGACAGCCAGCTGAAGGTTCATCATCGTCTACCCCTTGCGAAACACCAGCAAATTGATTTGGCACTGTGAAATTGTTTCTTTCCACTAGCTTCTTCCCGAAGAGAGAGAGAGAGATGTGTGAAACAAATATGAAGATGTGCGACTCACGCCATTCTCTGTCCTCTTACCTCGTTAACCCATCTCTAATTTTTCAGGAATTTCTCTGTTTTCTTCGTCGGGGAATTTCGTCGAACACTTGATGGGCTTGTATAATGGCTCATCTTCAAAATTCAATAACATCTTAAAATCAAATAAACTTAAAAGTCAATATTAATCCACTCAGATCTCCACAAAACGAAATCTAAAACCCTAAAAAATCGCACAAAACATTATTTCAAAGACTTCCTCCTCTACGGTAACATAAACCCTAAAATCGAAATAAATTACAAAGCCCATATTTTAAAGAAAATCAACCAAAAATGAAATTGAACGAAAATACTAAAAACGAAGATATAAATGAAAATAAAAAAGAAATCAAACGAAAAAATAGAGAAATTAAGCGAAAACCTCGAGATCTGCAGCGACGAAGATGAACGACGAGGGAGGAGAGGAGAACTGCTGGCGAGATGAACGTCGAGGGGCTGATAGAGATCTACGAGGAGAAGATCTGGCTTTGTTTGTCTTCGCTGATGAACGACGAGGTGAAGATCGCTGATGAACCAAGCTTCGTTCGTGAGAGGAGAGAAAAGAGTGAGAGAGAGAGAGACAGGGGAGGGAAGAAATGAAATTGGGTGAAGGAGAATTGAAACGCGGGTTTTTCCTTTAGAAAAAATAACGAAAAATCTGATCCGGTCTTGTGAACCGGATCAGATTTTAGAAAACCGGAGCGGTTTCTAAAATCTGATCAGGTTCACTAAAAGACCGGATCAGATTTTCCGCCTAGCTTTCCCTCCCATTTTTTTTATGATTTTCGGATGCGGTTTTGTTAAAACCGAATCTGTTACTAAGTGACAGATAAGGTTTTTTCCACTAGTGTTATAACACAAAACATTACTTGGTTTAGTGGTTAAGACTTTAGTATACAAGCTTGAAGTCATGGGATCGAATCTTATACCATGCATTTTCTAATTTTTTTATTGTATGTGGATTACATGAAGTCAACACTCCAAGATATAGTGCCACGTGGCACAATTCCTTGTTTAGGAACACCTTTTAATATATTAGTATAGATAGATAGATATAGATGCCTAAAAGTGACAAAAGGTTGTTTCTCGCAAAATGTGATGTATAAAAGTTTTGTTATGACAAAATTTTCCTATATAATACAAAGCAACTAGGGAGCTAGTTTGACACAAAGTTGCACGCACCAATACTTGGCATTATAAGCTAATCAAGGCAAATTCTCATACTAGATCTTGCCCTTTATTTTCCTAGTATCACCCTATATATACTTTTGTACATTACTATTCCCCCTTCCCTTTCCCTTTCCCTTTCCTTTTCCTTACCCATTCCCCTCTCCCAAAAGACAATTTAATCCTTACTTGCCTCCTCTATACTGGCATATTCCCCACCACCAACTCCACCACCTCCACTAGAAACCACCACCAACTCCACCACCTCCACTAGAAACCACCACCAACTCCACCTGATATTACCACCACCACATCCACCAAAGTCGCCACGACCACTTTTCAATATATGGGTATAAATTTTGTGGTGGTGTAACCACCGTTAAATCGTCAAAAAAAAGTTTGATTATGTGGTCGGGCGTCTGTTACTGATACCTAACCTTCCTCAAGAACCTATTTATTCATTAATGTTGATGTTTTTTATGATTTGTAAGATTATTCTTTCATTTATGGCTAATTGTTGTTTTGTATGATCTACTACATCAAATAAATATATACATTTATACACAAATACGCACACACATACATACCAAGTAGTACTTAGTATAATGGTAAGGTTTGTTTCTCACAACCTTCAGGTAAAAACACACATACACACGCGCGCGCACGCACACGTTAAGAGGGAAAAGGGAGAAAACGAGAATGAGTGAGTGACTAAGGATGAAAGGAAAACGGTATGAGAGGGGGTGTAGGAAATGTATGCATGGGTGGGACCTCCTCATATTTAGTACGATACTGATAGTGTTTAGGGTGACGTTAGTTAATTAGTTGGTAATAAAGTTTCCTATATATGTTGTATCGGATTTAAAGTTCTATACGTAAAAAACCTAAAACTATTAGGGTTGTTTGGTTTGTAATGGGCCTCTGGGTAATGGCTTTGTGTAAGGGTAGTCCAAAGAATTTATTCTTATCTATTAAAAATATATACATAATTTTATTCATTAGGTTACTCCCTTAAAAGAAGGGTAACCTAACTTTTCTTCTTATCATAAAAACAGGAAAAATTTCTTCGTAACTCTTACCCATTCTGTTTTATAACTCCCAACTATGGATTATTCACTACAGGTTCCAAGTTTAACATTTTGTGATTTTTATAGGGCTCAGCAGGTTAGCAACCTATGTAGTAGGTTGAATGTCACGTGGTCATAGTTTAATGAGAAATCTCCTATCCAACCTGCGTTGTTGTGAACCTCTCCCGTACCATTTTCTCTCCCTTTCTCTCATCTCACCAAGGATGCACAAAATTCAAGAGGTTCTTCCAATTGAAGAAAACCATGGGAGGAAGTCGCATTATGGCCTGTAAGTATAATTGAGTGAGAGAGGGTAGGAACGCAAGGTTGAGTCTGCGACCGCGGCTGGCGGGTTGAGTCGTGTTGCGGGTGGTGCGCTGGTGGTTGGAAAACGCCGAGAATCCGGCGATGGTGCAGCCCAGGGAAAGCACGAGCAGGAGAGAGATGCTGCGTGAGAGAGAAAAGAGTACGGTAGGAGATTGGGGAGGTTGGCTGGTCTGAGATTGGGCAGGCGGCGACAGGGGTGGCTCTTCCCCTGTTTCCGACGAAGGGAGGAGAAGTGATATGTGTTTTTGAGTGAGTTTTGGATGCAAGAAAGTCAAATGAATTTGCAAGATTAAAATTATCTAATTAAAAGCATAGATTTTGTTGATGGATTTGCAAAAATCCGATGCAACTCCATTGTTATGTGAGAGAGAGGAGTTGGGGAAGAAAGTCAAACGGGTCTTATTTTATTATCTTCTATGCTTTTGATTAAGTTATTTTAATTAAAAACCATCCACTTGATTATTATTATTACTCACAAAATTTGTAACCTATATAAATTTATAGAATTTGGTAATCCAATTTGTAACTTAAAAGTCACATTTGCATTACCTTAACCAAAAGAGTTTTAAGCGCTCGGTTGGGTCCCACATTTAAAACATTTTACCTTTTGAAGCAGTTGTAAGTAAATCAGGCCCTATTCATAAGATATTAAACTTGAAACCTGCAGTGAATAATCAATAATTGAGACTTATAGAAGAAAATGGGTAATAGTTGACCTCCCTCTTGTTAATTTTTCAAAAAAAAAAATGAAGTGTATATAGTAAGGCGACCAGATCCAGAAAATCATTGATCGAACATCAAACAAAAAGTTGCATGGCATCGATAAAGTGCCTTAGAAAATCTATCTGATATACACACATCTAAGGCAAAACTGTAAAAATGTTATGTACTTTCCAGAATCTGAAGTCATCGAATCAATCTTTTATACTATAAACTTTTATTTATGCATGCCGGGCTAGATTTAAGTGTATACGAATACGAGTCTATGTAAAAATTCATAAGGAATTTTAAGTGGTTAAGAAAAGCTAGTGTCAATGATTAATTTTTCGAGATATGGACAAGGATCAATTAAGAGAAGCATGTGTGATTTACCAAGATGGGAAAAACGCGCATGGAAGAATACCCATAAATGTTACGGAGGCGTATCATCAAATGCACATATTAAGTAACAACCTAAGATGGTTAGTAATTAAAGTAGAGTATCCCATTAACAAAGTTGATTTTGATATTAACTTGTGGTTTTCAAGCGCTTTTGATTATTGATGTGCATTCATCATTCAAGATGGTGTCTTAGTGTCGCATTCAACACAAAGCTTCACGCAAGTGAGAAACATGAGATTGAAAAGGACAAGATGGGATCATACAAATATGAATTCAATGGGTGAAAAGGGGCAGGGCCAACATATATGCTATAGAATTTATTTTATTTATTGTCTAGAGAGATCTTGAATTCTTTGTCGTATAGTGTCATGACACTTGGTATATAGAAATCATTGAGTTATGTTTAATTTTTGGGATTTAAGTAAGTGTTTAGTAGTCTTAGTAATATTTGGGAACATAAGAATCTCAAAGTATTGTTGTTAATAAATAAATGTTTAAAAAAGTTTTTGATACATAAATAAAAAAGGATAAGTTTTTGGTTAAAAGATTTTCAGAAAATATTATGATATCTTTTCTTTTTGTTCAAGCAAAATTAACAAACTTTACTAAAAACTCTCTCCTACTTGCCTGTACTGCTTCATCTTAGATACCACGATTGTTAATCCCATGAAGCCGGTTAGTTCCTAGATTTAAGGGAACTAATCGTTATTGATGTTAGTGGTGTTAGTGGTTGAGCTTGAGTATTATTAGGCTGTTTATAAATAGAGATCAATAGTTTCAGTTTTGAGCTACGACTAACTAAAGCTAAAATCTTTCAAGTGAATTTCACAAACCAATCAATCAAGTGTGGTATAACTTCCTAAATTGTTTAAGTTCTCCCGAATACTAGAGTATCATTCATGCAAGGTTGTAATTGGGGTAAGTGGGATTTGAGTGAATTCCCAATAATGCTTAGAGTTATGTCTTTTTGTTGAGAGAGTAAAGTAAGGAACTATGATCAAGAGGATTATAGTTTGGAAACTCAAGTCCATATAGGAACTTGGAGTAGAATTTGGATTGTAAATAAACAATATAAAATGAGAGAGGTTTTTCCTTCTTGAGGAGTATCAAGAACGTTCCTCATAAAATTTCCTCGTGATCCGATTGCTTTAATTTCTTTGTTTATTAATTCCAAAAAAAGTTTTCATAGAAACTATACAAACTATAATTCATCCCCCTCTTGTAGTGTTGTTTTAGGAATAGCAATATAAACACACTTGCTCATTAGAAAAATAATTTTACGCACCAAACTTGCACGTAATAAATACCAAATAAGCATATATAAAATGCATAAACATACCATAGAATATGGTAAAAAGCGTAAAATTCTATCTCATTCTTGATTCTACGGTTCTACCACTTTTAAAGAAAAAAAAATTACACCATCGTAACTCATCTCAGAAAAAATAATATAGGATACCTTTTACTCATTTTTTTCCGACTTCCAATTAGACCAAATAAATTTAACAATTTTGACATTCTTATTGCGTGTACAATGTACTTTACTATCCAAGATCTTAATTGGTTTCTCTCGATGAGTCAAAATTTTGTCCAATTAGATCGTTCCAGGTTGCAACACATAATCCTCATCGGGCATATACCTTTTAAAAATGCGAAATATGAAATACATCATGCATTTTTTCGAATTCCATTAGTAAAGCTAACTTATTAGCCACTTTTCCAATACAAGAAAGGCCAACGAACCCGACCTAATGACTAACCCTAACCAAAAATAATCCATTATGTTAAATATTAACCCGATACCTAACCCAAACCAGACACGAACCGGAATATTATGGGCTCGAATGTACCCTAACGCACATGGCCAAATCTGAATTCAACCCGAAGATAAAGTTGACCTCTGTATAACCCAGTCCTGAAATGACCATACCATATGGTCGTACCTGACCAGAATGACGAGTTTGCCACCTATATATAGATATATATGTAGTGAAAGTTATTAACAATAAAAAATGATGTGACTTACAAACCGTGTAAAAAGGAAATGGATCCATGTATTTTGAAGAGAGTGGATGCCATCTAACTTAGTTGATAAACTCTTGTGAGGCCAGTAACCAAGACTTAAGATCGAATTCCATCTATATCACCGCGCTTATTTACACCTAAAAATACTTTGAGACGGAGGGAGTATGACTTTTTTCTTTTATGTTGATATTATAATTAGTATTTACAATATGTCAGTATTTAAAATACAGTGAGGAGAAAATGATACATTTTAATGAAATAGACTTGCCATCTTTTTTAGGTTGATTCTTCTGTTTTTTTTTGTTATTTTCCTCTGAGGGGAAGTTAATCCTTTCGTTTTATGTTTTGACTCAAGATACTTCCCATCTATTTTGATCATTTGATGCCAACATAGCAATCAATAACAAAGACAGATTTCCCATAATACAGTTACACCATATATGGGCTCACTGCCTCGTAAGAATTATGCATTGTAATTTTTGTTTGAGAGAAATGCATTGTATTTTGAACTGTATCGGTAGAAAAACACTTTACATTTATAATACTAGCCTTCTATGCATGTGATGCGTACGTCGATTGCTTGAATCCATTCTTAAATTACATCTAAATATAATTTTGAAAGTGTAATCTATAATCATAATAGTACAAACTAATGTAATTTATAAAGTGTTTAGAAATTGTGATGAACATTTAGATGTAAAGTCTTATAGTCAAATTAAAATTTGTAAAAGTTTTTTTTATTGAGTAACATCTTTCTCATTATGTCAAGTTACTTTGTTAATGCTTATTTAGTTTATTATTGGAATTTTAAGGCGACACCAATACACACCATGACCCCATCTTTAAATTAAGAAAGGATATAATTGTAGAAAATCTAAATATGCAATTATATATTTAGTTAAGGACAAAAATACTTTTCATAGGGGGGCACCATAGCTTCCCTCTTGGCTTATATAATAGAGATAGATGGAAACAATTCATTTTTCTTTTTGGTTTAATAAGGCAAGTATTATATTGATAATCCTCAATCGTTATGATTTCTTATTCTGGTTTTGCAGGCTAGAAATTCGAGATGGATTCCTATCTGTAAGTTAGCATAGTTGGAAAATTTCGACCTTATAACCTGAACTTGGTACACTGCGAGTATTTTATAGTTTCCTTTATTCTTTTTTAAAGTTCTAAACTTCTAACTTCTACTTAGCCCCTATTCTTATGAGGTGAAATTTGTTGATTTGAATTGAATTAAAATTAATTTAATTTAACCGAGTCAAAATGAAACTAATTTTGCTTTCCTTTGTTGGTGGAGTTGGTTGTGTGATTTAGAGCTCGACATTGTTCTAGCGAAGTACATTGTTCTAGTAGTAGTAGTAGCGGCGGCGGCAACAACGAAGCGATGGCGACGGCGGCAACAACGAAAGCGATACGATGAGCGGTAGGAAGCGATACGTGATACGATACTTGATAGTAATGCTTGATAGCGATAGCGATAGCGATAGCGATAGCGATACGATAGCGATAGCGATAGCGATACGATACTTGATAATAGCGATACTTGATAATAGCGATAGCTGATAGCATGATAGCGATACTTGATAGTAATGCTTGATAGTAGTAGTAGCGATAGTAGTATTAGCGGTAGGAGTAGTAGTAGCTGATACTTGATAGCGATACTTGATAGCGGTAGCGATAGCGATACTTGATAGCGATACTTGATAGAAATGCTTGATAGCGATACTTGATAGAAGTAATGCTTGATACTTGATAGGAAGCGATACTTGATAGTAGCGATAATGCTTGATAGTACTTGATACTTGATAGTAACTTGATAATGCTTGATAATGCTTGATAATAGCTGATAGCGATTCTGCGGTAATAGCGAGGAAGCGATACTTGATAGTGCTTGATAATAGTAGTTGGCGATACTGATACTTGATAGAAGGAAGCGATAGTAGTAGTAGTAGTAGTTGATGCTTGATAGTAATGCTTGATCGCGATACTTGATAGTAGTAGTGCTTGATAGTAGTAGTAGTAGCGGATAGTAGTAGCACTAGCGTGCTTGATAACGATAGCGATAGCGATACTTGATAAGCAATAGCGATAGCAATAGCGATACTTGATAGTAGTAGTAGAAGTATCGGTATCGGTAGTAGTAGCGATAGCTGATACTTGATAGTAGGAGTACTTGATTGTAGTAGCGAAGCGGCGGATAGCTGACGTAGTAACGATAGCGATAGCGATACTTGCCGATAGGAGTAATGCTGATGCGATATGATAGCGATACTTGAATAGCGGCGGTAGCATCGGTAGTAACGATAATGCTTGATAGCAGCGGGAGGCTGATAGGAGTAATAGCAATAACGATGCTTGATAGTAGTAATGCTTGGACGGTAGTAGTAGTAGGAGTAGTAGTAGTAGCAATAGTAGTAGTAGCGGCGATACTTGATACTTGATAATGCTTGATACTTGACGATAATGCTTGATACTTGATATTAGTAGTAGTAGTAGCGGCGATGATAGTAGTAATGCTTGATAGTAGTAGTAGTAATGCTTGATAGTAGTAGGCATATGCTTGATAGCAATAGTAGTAATGCTTGATAGCTGATAGCTCTGCTTGATAGTAGTAATGCTTGATAGCACTAGCGATAGCGATACTTGATTCGATAGCGATAGCGATAGCGATACACAGCAGCGATACTTGATACTAGTAATGCTTGATTACTAGCGATAACGATAATAGCGATAGCGATACTTGATAGCGATAGCGATACTTGATACTTGATAGCGATAGATACTGATAGCAGCGATACTTGATAGCGATAATGCGATAGTGCTTGATAGCGATAGCGATACTTGATAATGCTTGACGATACTTGATAGTAATGCTTGACGATACTTGATAGTAGTACACAATGGCATCGATACTTGATAGTAATGCTTGATAACGATACTTGATAGTGGCTTGATACTTGATAGTAGTAATGCTTGATATGATAATAGCTGATAGTAGTGGCGATAGTAACTGGTAGTAGTAGTAGCGATAGTAGTAGTAGTAGTAGTAGTAGTAGTAGTAGTAGTAGTAGTAGTAGCGATAGTAGTGCTTGATAGTAGTTGTAGTAGTAGTAGTAGTAGTAGTAGTAGTAGTAGTAGCGATAGTAGTAGTAGTAGTAATGCTGACATTAGTAGTAGCGGCATTAGTAGTAGCGATAGCGATACTTGATAGTGCGATAGCGATGGCAGCGATACTTGATAGTAGTAATGCTTGATAGTAGTAATGCTTGATAGTACGATAGATACGATACTTGATAGCGATAGCGATACTTGATACGATACTTGATAGCGATACTTGATAGTAGTAGAAATACTTGATAGTAGTAGAAGTAGCGTGATAGCTTGGCGGCGGTAGTAGTAATGCTTGATAGCGATACGATAGCAGCGATAGCGATAGCAGCGATACTTGATAGTAATGCTTGATAGTAAATTTATGCTTGATAGTAGCGATACTTGATAATGCTTGATAATGCTTGATAGCTGATACTTGATAATGCTTGATAATACGATAGTTGTAGCGATAGTGCTTGATAGTAGTAATGCTTGATAGTAGTAGTAGTAGTAGTAGTAGTAGTAGTAGTAGTAGTAGTAGTAGTAGTAGTAGTAGTAGTAGTAGTAGTAGTAATGGTGATAGTAGTAGTAGCGGCGATAGTAGTAGTAGCGCGATAGTAGTAGTAGCTTGATAGTAGTAATGCTTGATAGTAGTAGTAGTAGCTTGATAGTAATGCTTGATGATGATAGCAATAGTAGTAATGCTTGATAGCAATAGTAGCTGATACTTGATAGTAGTAGGAGTAGCTGATAGGAGTAGGAGCGGGAAGCGATACTGATACTTGATAGCGATGATACTTGATACTTGATACTTGATAGCGATACTTGATACTTGATAGCGATAGCGATAGCGATAGCTTGATAGTAGTAGTAGTAGGAGGATACTTGATAGCGATGATGATAATGCTAATGCGATAGTAGGCTGCGATAGCGATAATACTTGATAATGCTGATAGTAATGCTTGATAGTAGTAGTAGCATGATAGTAGCGACGGTAGTAGGCTGCGATACTTGATAATGCTTGATAGTAGCGATAGTAGTAGTAGCGATAGCGGACTTGTAACAGCCCGAATATTCCCGACCAGCTTACAGAGGATTAAGCACAGCGAAAAGGACTCTAGTTGAGATAACCCAGACTATTACCATCACACTCACCGAACTACATCGGAGATTATGGAACTCAAATCCCAACTCTATTCAATTTAATTAACTATTACAACAAGCTCTGATTCTCTGACTCTATTCTAATAAATCTCTCTAGAAAATCCGATAGAGTTTGCTTTGAAAATAGGACAACCCTAAATCGGGGAATAATTTAAACCTGTTACAATGTCAATAAATAAAATATTCCCAGCTAATGTCAAGAGCCTCAACGCTTTCGCAGAATAACCCAAGAGAGAATCAGGAGCACTAACGACTCTTTGATATATAAAATCAAAACAAATGACTGATAACTAACTATTAGAAAGTCAAGCGTCCTCACTTCGAAATCAAATATAATACTGCTCCAGTTCGTATCAGCTTCAACTTGCAAAAGATTAACTTATGGCTTCAACTAGAGATGGCCACTGGTGCGGGCTGGGTGGGCTGGTCCGCGGGCCCTAGTGGGCCGGGCTGAGATTTCACGACCCAGGACCAGACCGTGAAATTCACGGTTTGGGCGGGCTGGTCCACGGGCTGAGAAATCTTGGCCCACACTGGTCTGTTACCGGTTTTCACGGTTCGAACAACGGTTTTGGCGGTTTGTGGGCCTACTGGGCTGGCGGTCCGGCATGAGAATTTTTTTTTCAGAATTATTTAATCATTAGAATCATTTATTATTGTTACATAAAACCTTCAAAATTAATTAAAATATATACAATTATTAATATTAATGAATAATTTCATTATTTTTGAATTTGATTGAATTATAATATATGAAATTTCATTAAAATATATACAATTTGATTAAAATATACACAATTTGGTTGAATAATTACTTGGACTGGGCTGGTCCGGTTCATGGGTTGGGCTGGACCGAATTCGTGGACCGGGCTGGGCGGTTTTAGTAGCGGGCTTTCGTGGGTTGGGCTCAAAAAATCTAGCCCACGGCCCACCCACCAATTTCACGGTTCGAACTGGGCTGGATCGGGCTTTTCGTGGGCTCAGCCCACACGGCCCAAGAGGCGGGCTGGGCTGGATGGGCTGGATTGGCCCGCACTATTGGCCATCTCTAGCTTCAACCTGAAACATTTAGGATACTGCCACCCACCAAGTGACAGGCCACATAATTGACAAAACAACATACACACATCAGTAGAGCTGAGTACTAAACCCGTAAAGTGATTAACACATGCTTTGGTGGCTTTTACTTGAAAACGACTCAACGGTCAATATAATAGCAACAGTCACACTGTTACAACATGCATCACATCAACTCCTGTTGACCACATATATATTATATCTTTATCCGATTATTTCTTTTATGGTACACCATCATTCACATAACAAAAAATACAACGAGGCGACTCCCAAGCAATCACAACAGAGATATATTTCATATATATTTATTTAATTTGCCTTTCAAACATATCACGATTCCTTATGAGGAATCTAAGTTAGCCAATTCTGATATAGATGATATAACTTATTTCCTTTAATCGATTTCTTATCAGAAATCCAACTTCTATACTCAAATACTATATTAATCATTTTCTTATACCTTTATAAACAATTCCTTATCGAGAATTAAATAACATGATAACATTCCATGACACGATTCCTTATCGGGAATCCAATATTATAATATGATTCCTTATCAGGAATCCAATATCATAACAACTTACCATGATACGATTCCTTATCGGGAATCCAGTATCAAAATATGATTCTTTACCAGGAATCCAATATCATCATTCATATTCAAGTACTGAATAAACATTCATTACATTACCTGATATGATTCCTTGTCGGGAATCCAATATCGAAACAACTCACCATGATACGATTCCTTATCGGGAATCCAATATCAAAATAACTTTCATACTTTGAGATAACTTTCTTTTTAACCAGGGGGAAAGAGAACGCGGCGGAGGAGACAAAGCTTACACTCCGACAGTAGGGGTCGTCACCCAACCATTCGCTTTACTTTTGGCCAATAACCGCGACTAGTCCGGAGTACATTTTCCGTTGATTCAATCAGCCATCCACAAGTTTCGCATTACCTGATATATCGCCTGATTATCGCCCCACAGAGCAATAGGCATGTTTTCCTGTGGGGCCCCCCAAGGTTCACAGTCCATGGGGTACTGTTCATGTCACCTCATCCTTCGACTCAGACGAGACTACTTTCCCCTTTGGATTCCTTTCGATTATCATTCATAACTCAATCAAATCATTCTTGGAACTCATCCATAGTTATAATAATTCTTAACAACTTTGTATAACAAACCAAATCATAAAGTAATGACAGCTCAACTTAGAGTTCCAATTGATGATTAACATACCTCAACCACAATACCATATTAACCAACCATAATCATTTCATCCATTAATAATTATATATAGTAAGAAACTTATATTATTTCTAATCTGTACATCATCACCAACGTAATTAAGACCTTCTTAAGTAATTTCTAAACTTGAATCGAACATACTTATTTAAACACATATATTAACTCATCTTGGTGACTAGTACCCACTAATTATAATCCAACTTTACTATATACCAATCTATTTAGGAACCATAACTAGAATAACATAAGCTAACTTCCTCAAAGTATTGTATAAGAACTCTTTATAGATTTAATTTCATATCTGGATGCATAAAAAGATTAGAGACCCACTTCACTTCATATATAGAATAATCATAATGAATTAAACTAATTACTCCCGTATATGAACTCGTTCCTTAATCTAGTAATCCATTCAAAGAAACTAAACAAACTACTTTCCTTTATTTAAACAACTTGTATAATCTAAATGATAATCACTAATCGAGAAAACTATCTCAAGTTGATAACTTACTATTCAATATAACAAGAATAAGGCTTCCCATTAATCAAATGAAACTAGTAAAGTTTTATTAAACTACTTAAGAACTTCTAATCATAATTATTTACCAGAACCAACAACACATTAACTACGTTTATTAGTAAATTGAAGGAGCTACTCCAATTTGAGTTCATCACAACCAATTCACAACCATAGTTCCATGTTTATTCAGTCAACCAACGCAAATACAAATCATGTTGAAATATCAATTCACAAGCAACAATAATTCAGCAGCAACAACACCACAGCAACAATCACCACCACAACATAATTCAATCAATCATAATTTCATAATCGATATACTAATCAGAATTCCAAACTCTAAATAGTACAGAACCCAATTTAAAAGAGAGGTATGAAGGGGTTAGTACCAATAAGGGCATCAACACCAGGAGGGAAGAGAAGCCAACAACACAGCTAGGCTAGCGCGCAGCGGCGGTGAGTGGTGGCGCACGCAAGGCACCGGCAGCAGCGGTGCACAACAACACCAGCACCGGCAACAACGGCAGCATCAACAGCAAGAAGAAGAAGAAGAAGAAGGAGGGAAGCGACAACCAGCAGCAACACCAGCAGCCAGGGCAGTAGCGCGGCAACAACCACCACAGAACAACAACACGAGCAGAGGAGGGAGAAGACAAACGGCGCGAGAAAAACAAAGTCGCGACAACGCAGCAACAACACCGCACGAAGGGGAGGAGAGAACAGCGCGCCGCGCGTTGGGGGGGGGGAAGGGACGCACCGACGAACCGAAGGGGAGGAGATGCGCGAAGCCAGAGAGAGAAAAACGGGGTAGAGTGAGGGGGTTCACGGGGAGGAGAGAGAGAAGGGGTATTGGGGTTTGGTGAGAGAAGAAATGTCGAGAGAAAGAGAGAAGAATTGGTTTTGGGTTTCTTCAATCTAACCGACAACAAAAAGAAAAAAAAAATGTAAACCAACTAATAGATAAAATAAATGTTTTCCTATTTGGACCAAACACTGCTCTATATATTTTAAATAACTAAAACCTCAAAATATATTTAATAATAACTTTATAAAATTAAATAAATCAATATATTACAAACACGACATATAGAATTCATATTCCAACCCAAATAAAATTAGCATCGAATGTAAAAACAGACACATAATTAACTTAATAAATATAATTAGCATTGAATAAATCCTTTTTAAAAACAAGCCTGTTACATACTACCACCCTTATCAAAAGTTTCGTCCTCGAAACTTGCAAATAATTATTTAAGGAAAAACTAAAATCTCACACTGGCAAGATATTAAGCGTCCAGCCTCCATTCCACCATCATCTTTTGTATCTCTACTTCAACTTGACTCGCGAAATCAATGAGCAAAGAAAACAAAAGGGGAAAACTTGTTGGCATTGGATTCCAATCATCTCATTTGCAGAGATCTAGTTTAAAATTCATTTACTTAATAGATCATATAAGTTTTCTTAAAATACACATTTTAAGTAAATAATATCATAGACAAGACAAGACGTTACACAATAATACCATGCAAATCAAATGGCACAAAGAAAAGGCATTACGCCTTTACATAAAAGGATTCATATAACACACGCCAAAGCGCAAACACTCAAACGACTCGATTCATTTATACCTAACGCTTTAGTGATTCCTTTAAAGCTATTTTCAACTCCTACACTATGATATGGAGATCACAGCGTATCCAAACTAATCAAGCTCTGATACCACTTGTAACAGCCTGAATAATGTGAACCTGTTACAATTTCAATAAATAAAATAATCCCAACTAAACTTCAACAACCTCAACGCTTTCGCGGAGCAACACCAAGAGAGAATTAGGAGCACTAACGACTCATAAATACATAAATAGGTTATAACTAATTATTTGCTAACTATTACAACGTCGAGCGTCCTCACTTCAAAAACAAATACAATACTGCTCCATCTCGTATCAGCTTCAACTTGCAAAATATTAACTTACGACTTCAACCTGAAACATTTAGGGTAACTGCCACCCAACAAGTGACATGCCACAGAAATGACAAAATAATATACGCACACATCAGCAAAGCTGAGTACTAAACCCGTAAATAAGATTAACACATGCTTTGGTGGCTTTTACTTCAAAACGACTCTCACATATCAACAAGATCACAACATTCGCATCCATCATAACACGCATAGCGTAAACTCTTGTTGGTCATAAATATAGAATATCTTTATTCAATTACTTCTTTATAACACATCATGATTCACAGCAAAGACGTACGTTTAACTCTCCTTCTGCACTTACATTTTTCACATCACAATTCTTCATCGGGATTCTAAGTTCGCCAATTGAAATACATATAACATACTTTATCTTCTTTATTCTATTTCTTATCAGAATTCCAAACTTAAACTTTCATACTCTATCAATCATTTTCTTATCCTTTTACAATCAATTCCTTATCAGGATTAAATAGCATGACAACTTTCACTATAACGATTCCTTATCGGAAATCTGATCACACGATACGATTCCTTACCAAGAATCCAATAACAAGATATGGATCCTTATCGGGAATCCAACATTAACGTAACTTACCATGATATGCTTCCTTATCAGGAAACCAATATCGATAATCATATTCAAATACTGAATAAACATTCATTACTTACCTGATATGATTCCTTATCGGGAATCCAATATCGAAACAATTTACCACGATACGATTCCTTATCAGGAATCCAATATCGAAACTTACCATGATATGATTCCTTATCGGGAATCCAATATCCAACATCCACATTCAAACACTGAATTAACATTCCTTTCCATAATTCGATATAACTTTCTTTTCAATCGGGGGAAAGAGAACGTGGCGGAGGAGACAAAGCTTACACTCCGACAGTAAGGGTCGTCACCCAACCATTCGCTTTACTTTTGGCCAATAACCGCGACTAGTCTGGAGTACATTTTCTACTGATTCAATCAGCCATCCACAGGTTTCACATTACCTGATGTATCGCCCGATTATCGCCCCACAGAGTAATGGGCAGGTTTCCCTGTGGGCCCCCCCCAAGGTTCACAGTCCATAGGGTATTGTTCGTATCACCTCATCCGTCGACTCAGACGAGGCTACTTTCCCCTTTAGATTCCTTTCGATTATCATTCATAACTCAATCAGATCATTCATATAACTCATCTGATAGCTTTAGTAATTCTAAAGAACTGTTGCACAACCAACCATACTAGAAAACTTCACTTTAGAAAACTATAATCACATGTCATCGTACCTTCTTACGAATTTCAAGTTCAATATAGTTATGCATTTAGGTTCAACTCAATTTTAATCATAGAACTTATAAACCACAACAATTTATAAGCAATCACATCTGGTCAATACCAACCATAACGACAAAAGGTCTCTCAGCTAGAATTAACTAACGAGAGTTACTAAATCACATACGCACAACTCATATTCTTGCTTATAAATAGTTTATACTCTTTTATATTTCATGGTCATCAATCGACATTTATCTCAATAATGATAACAACTGTTATCAAGCACCAACAACAATTACAATAGGTCTCTCTCTAAGAATTAACTAAGGAGAGTTAATTTAAACACCACATTCTAGGTCCATTAATCAAAGGGTGATTAGTTAAAATAATTAGCTATGGTTCATACTATACCATTAGTTGAATTCCAAACAACATAATTAATAACAAGCCACTAACAACCCAAACTAGAATTTAACTCTTAATTAAATAAAACCGCAGCGGACAAATATCCTTAATACACCAATGTCTGGACTAAATTCCCAAAAATTATACAATGAAAATATCATAAGATCTATTCCTCAATCAACTATCTAGATACAAACTCGATCCTTAATCCACAATGACATCTTGATCTCGCTCCACTTCCAATTCCGAGCTCTTAATACACAACCTACAAATTCAGGGAAGAAATACAAAACAAACAAAATTCCAAAATGAGTGGAAAACTCGTAACCTTTACTTCAGCCCGTTATAAACATTTTATTTATCATATCATTTCTTTACGTAATGACGCTGGCATAGCTCATTCTCTTAAACAAATCAGTGGCAAGTACAGGATTTGGACAAACGCTGCCTCCAAGGTTAGTTATGGAGCCCAGCAATACTACCCCCAAGGTTCGTTATGAGGCGTAACTGACCATATCAGGTCAAAAGAGTAACCATCCTCCACCCATATCTTGCCCACTTTCTATTTTCAGTTCATAAACTAAGCCAGCAAAACAGTTGCGTATTCATATTATCCAATAACGTTTCCACAATCAACACAATCATAACTATGGCAATAGTATGAACTTATATTTGAAAATATAACACAGAGATCCACACAAACACATGGGCATAAGTAAATACTTTTTACTGAACATAAAAGTTACCTGAACCGCAATCTAATTCCAACAACACAACCTCCTTCATTGTTCTTGATTTTCAAATGACACTTCACTCCATAATCATCCTCCAACCATCACCTCACAACAATAACGATAATCAACAACTATTCTGAAACTAATCTCAACTACAACGTGAAACCATAACTAATTTTCCAATTTAATTAGAAAATTGTCTACACTTATCATTCCAATTCCTTGATCCTCAATTCACAACAAACTATAAATTCAATAACACTAGCTACACCATATGACCAGCATCCCCAAATCGTAATCATAATTTTAAATTATAGAACTAAACTAACTAAACTTAACTCACATGCCTTAATCAAACTAGTAAGAAATAGATTTTCTAATAAATAAACAAATCTCTTGAATCTTTAATCTAACCAAACTTTTAGGCAACACTAATTGAAATCCCAAGTCATAACTAATTTAGCTTCTTGTAATCAGATTAGTGAATGACAAATACACATCATCTTTATCCAACTTCAACCAATTTCAAAGTAACTCAATCAGACCATAACTCTAACAATAATAACATAACAGCAACAACATAACAGCATCAACAACAACAACAACAATACCAGCAGCGATAACAACAACCCAACACAAGAAAAAGGGGAAAATACCTTGGTAAACCACCAACACACGACCACCACCAGAGGTGGCAGCACCACGAAGCCGCAACAGCACAACGGGGGGGAAGACACGAGCGAGCAGCAACGTCACAACAACAACAAGAACCCGAAGCGGTGGCACAACAACACCGCCGACTAACGACAAAGACCAGCAGCAGCTCCACGGCGCGTAGCGGCAACCCAGCAGCACCGCACGCACAGCAGCGAGGACGAAGAGAATAGAGGAGCGGCGGCAGCAAAAGGAAGCTCTGGCGAGCAGTAAGAAGGGGGATAAGAAACTCCGGCAGAGGAGTTGAAGCTCCGGTGAGCTGAAGGGGGGTGAGGTAGCAGGCGAAAGATAGGGGGGTTGGAATTTTCGATTTTGGGGTTTTTGGGTTTAATCTTCAATTAACCGACCAAAGAAATAGGAAGGGAGTTTTGGTTTTGTTACTTTGGAAAATAATCGACAAAGGTGATTTGGGTTTGGGTTTTTCTTTCAAGCAAATACTACTCAACAAATTGTACACAAAACCCAAAATAATAATCATAATAACTTCATAAACTTAATTAAATAAATATATTACAAACCTCCATACTCCAAACTCTATTAAAATAAGAATTTTCGGAACATAATTAACTTAATAAAAATAATCAACGTTGAATAAACGCTCTTAAAAATAGAGCTATTACATACTACCACCCTTATTAAAAGTTTTGTCCTCAAAACTTGAAAACAATAACTTAAAGAAAACCAAAATCTCAAGGTTGCAAGATATTAGGCGTTAAGCCTCCATTCCACCATCATCTTTTGTATCTCTATTTCAACTTGACTCGCGAAATCAAGGAGCAAAGAAAACAAAAGGGGTAAAATTTTAAGCATAGGATTCCAGTCATCTCATCTGCAGAGATCTTATTTGAAATTCATTTACTTAAGCAAATCATACAATTTTCTGAAAATACACAACATAAACAATACAAGATAATACACTGTAACATCCCACCCCAAACAGCAGCTTAATTAAGACACCTACCAATAACTACAGAGTCAAACTGCTAATTAGAGGGACTGTTAGAATGGACTTCGACACCTCCTTTGCTATAGAAGGTTAGGAAACCCCATAGTATCCAAGCATAACACAAAAATAATAAATTATAGTAAATAATTATTACAATGTATTGTGACAAAATGTTTGTCCTAAATTACAAACCAGAATTACATGTTTAACTCAATAAAATATTCGTATACGATAAGTTATCCTATAGCAGTAGAATTTACACATTAACCATGACTTTACATTTGCACACAAGAGCTAACCCGAACATTTCCTCTAGTCCTGCAAAATAGATGGATCTGCCCCCACCAGGACAACTTCAAAGAACAAAACAGGTCAGCTTATGCTAGTACACAAGTCCCACCCATTCTAAAATAATAAGGTGGCTGAAAATAGGATTTACGTAAACATAATAACATAGCTGGTTTGTCAAATACTTTCACTTTATTCAACCACAAAGATACTTTTCTTCCTTAAACACTGCGAAAGCAACAATCATGTCATGAGTATATCGAGTAATTTTCAATGAAGACTATCAACGAAATTCCGTGATATTATTCTCCACAGTCATTTAAACACTTTTCATACTCATACTTAAGATTTCTTAACTCTGGGAAGGAACACGAATGGAGGGGCTGAGCCACAACTCCAGACTTTCGAGGGACGTCTCCCCACCTTTCTTAATTCCTTCTTGCAAGACTTTTAGGTAATGACCCTACATAACGGAGCAATACCCGCTCTAAACACATAATGAGCAAACCCGCTCTACAAATGTTGTTCACTTCCCCTTATAAAACAAAACTTGTAATCATACAAAAATATTTTTTTTACTCAACACTTGTACTTATATACTTATTCTCAATACATATACTTAAATACTTATACCGAAATACTTATACTTTTATAACTACACTCAGATAACTTACTTAAATACTTATTCGCAACATCCGTTTCAATCTTTATAACAAACTTTAACTTCTCAAAACGAGTTTCAGAGAATAAGCTCGCTATGTCAAGTTCCACTATTTCGGGAGGGTGACTTATTAACAAGGTTTCAGGAAATAAACATTGTGGTTAACTAGAGTGGTTGATAAGGTGACTTAACAAGATATGGCAGCAAGAATAGGTCTACATAAAGAGGTTCTTAAGTATATGAAAAGACTACGCCACTCAAGTAAACAAGAGAGGAATTCCACGGTTTCGGTATTATATCAAAACAAGATGGTTTAGGTGCGAGATTATGTCGTAACTTCTATACTTAGCTAAGAGTTTGGGTGGATCACAACTAAGTGAATACATACAGTAGGTATTCAACATTTAAGGGTGCTTAATGAACCAATGAAACAAGGGTTAATCAAGTTGGAGAGCAACTGAATGAAGATCGAGTTTTAGGCATTCTTTTACTCAACGAATTGTGGTTGCGCGTGGCGTTTAATGAGGAAAATGAATCAAAATTTTATTTCACAATCAATATATGAATGTTCCAGAAGTGTATCGTGATAGTTCAGCAACAACCAAATTCATTAATCAAGATATTTAGAAAAAAACTTGTTATGCATGCCACAACTTTCTAGGCAGCATAACTTGTAGTGTATAATTCCAAATCGAGTGATTTTTAGTTCTAAATTCATCAACTTTTCAAGATCTACAACTTCCAAGAAGACGCAAAGACCAAAATCTCAGCAGAACATGATGATATTGGGTCTAGAAAAATACAGCAGCAGGATTTAGGAAGGTAACCCATTATTTTCTTACTTGGTTATCAAGAGGGTTATCCATCTTAGGGAACTTGACATGCAAAACGGTTTTAATAACAAGATATCACTCATAAGAACCACATGCAAATCAGTTTAATTAACATGAAGAACATAAATTTTTCATACAAATAATTCCATAACTAACCCAGGAAACCAAAGCTCAAAAATAGAGTTTTAAGGGGGAATCTTGTGTACCTCAATTCGGTGTTTAGGAATTAAACCTCCCTTATTAACCACTTTTAGCACTCCTCCAGCAATCATTTAAGTCCTTAAGTACAATATCCATAACTGAAAATTCAGCAATTAACCCAAAGAAATCATGTTCCAATATAATAAACCTCATAAGTGCTGAAATCCAGGCACAACTTACCTTTCTTGATTTTCATGGATGCTACTGATATGATAAATCAAAACTAATTATTGCCCAGTTTGGAGAACAACTTGTGGAGCCTAGGACAACAATTGCATGCAAGTTCCAGAGCAAGAATTCGAAGGAAGCAAGCTGCCAACATCAGCTATGGAGCTCGCCATTTCTGGCGTGAAGAAGAGGAGAGAATGTGAGTGAATTGTGGTGTGTTTTGTTTGATAAAATTTGATGAAATGAATCATGGAACTTGGTCTCATATATATGGTTAATGGGCAATGGCAAATTCGTGATTTTGATTTAGTATTAGGGGCAAAATCATCCTTTCACTTGCTTAGGAACAATGTGGAGTTTTGAAGCTCTTAGAACTTAAATTATCTACTCCACCACTTCCTAATCCTTAATTATTCTTAACTAAATCTCCTAAAATATCTTGTATACTTTAATGAAGATATTTTGGCTCAATTAACCCTTTAATCATAATTATAGGGTATCTCAAACACAAAACTCGATAACAACTCGAATTCTCATAATTTCATAAAGTTACTCAACGTTCTTAACGTAATTCATAAATAACTTATCTTAACTCATAATTCTAAATATTAATCACATAGTATGTGATATTCATATTCACACATGAAATAGCACATAATCTTACACATAATATTTTTTTTTCATCATAAAGCACAACAGATCATGTACGAATTATTACGTTAATAAATTATGTTTATTAAGATAATCTTGGCTTAAAAATTGAGGTTGTTACATTCTACCTCCCTTAAAGAAGTTTCGTCCCGAAACTTATATCGTACCTTAGAGTAACGGAGGATACCGATCTCGCATATCAAATTTGTTCTCACGGGTTGCTCCTTTTGTTCCACTATTGGTTCATAATTTCTTGACTAAGGCGGTATTGTCGGACTTATAATACTTTTTCTTTTATCAAGAATCATTATGTAACATTGTCTAATTCTCAATTACACAAGTTCATACTCTCCAAAACCCATATCCCTAGGTTTCGAAAGCTCTTATAGCATATAACCAAATTTCGTGGGGTAACAATATTTTACATCTCTTTCCAGTAATCTAGGGGAGAATTATGAGTTAGAAATCCATTGACCTATCTAATGGATCTTAATAATTTAATACAACAAACCCTGAAGGTTAACTTAATTCTCTTTAAGTCACTTAAAAAGGAAGCAATACAAATAAAACATATTGGAATTTATGTTCCCTTACAATCGAACTCATAACGCTTACATGGTGGCAAATAATAACCAAAATACAATAATTACGATTATGACAATACTTCTCGGGGTATTGGTAAGTTGACCATAGTAGTTATTGGAACAAAAGGTTAAATACCTATAACCTGAGCTATCTCCTTTTTTTTTGTATTAATCGCACTTACTTCTTAGTCTTATAATCTTGATCAGACCTTATTGGAATTTCAGGCTCATTTCATCCCAGCAAATGAGCGTTCGACCTCTATATCCAAATGGAGCTTCATACGGAGCTATACTCAATTGGTAGCTATTATTATAGAGGAATTTCGTCCATGCTAATTTACTTTCCCACGAACCCTTAGATTTCATTACATAAGCTTACAACATGCCTTCCAACATTCGAATAACACATCATATTTGTTCATGTCACTTCTTCCCTCTAACTTCTCTTTTTGCAATATAATTATTGTTTAACGTATTGCAACACATCTTGCTTCACCCTTTTCCACTAAAAATACCTCTTTATATCCTGAACCATCTTGTCCCTTATATGATAAGCTGGTTATCCGTTGCTATGCCCTCTTTCAAAATTCTATTCTTCAGCTTTGAGTCATCTGTATACACAATTTCCATTTATTTGTATGCTTTCACACCTATATAATTGGAAATCTATTGTCTCATTCCCTATCTTTGACCGCAGTTCCTTGATAATCTCAGCTTACACTTACTTAGTTCAAGTTCCTTTAAAAGGGAATGTTTTAATCTCAACATTTATTTCCCCTTCCACATCTTCTTCCTTAATCACATCTGATTCCATTTACATTAGTTCCTTATATATTCTTCTGGAGCCGAAATAATGGAATCAACCTTCAGTCGAGATTTCCTGTTCAAAGCATCCACTATCTTATCTGCCTTTCCTAGTGGTACTACATGTTTATGTCGTATTCCTTAAACAATTCTAGTCACCTTCGTTATCTCACTTCCATATCTTTTTGAATAAAGATACACCTTAATTTTTTTTTTTTATAAAGTCAGTATAAACCTTTCTGGAACTCCTCGAAAGCTTTTTCGTGATTTTCTAACCACTTGAACTTTGTTCTTTCCTTAATCCTTCTTTAAGATGCGCAACCTGACTCTTCATTATACTAGAATATTATCTACAAAGATTGTCATAGTCCGGTCCAACGAAATTTACCATATCCCTGTCTTAAATCTACCTTCACACACCCCAGCTTCTCTTTAACTAATCGAATAATTCATTTATTTGGAATAACAAGTTCTTATTCCTGACTGTAATCTTATTAGTTTGCCAATGATCTTTACATAATTTCATTAATCCTTCTCTCCAGGGTGAAACATTGGGTCGGATATAATCTTTTTGCAACTATTCCTCTAACTGCATCACTAACTCGGCCATCTCATCTCTAAATGTAAGCGTAGCCCTTGGCACCTATATATAAAAATCAGCTACCTTATATAATCGTAATGCTGGCAAATCCTCGGATAATACCTCTGGAGACTCATCAACCATCAGAATTCTTTCTATCCTCCATTACTTTCTTATGATTCTTTATTATCTGAATTATGTTACCAATCCATCTGGTAACACCACTAGTGGAAAAAAAGCTATATGTCACAACACAACCGCTGCGGTCCTTAAGAGAACCGTAGCGGTAAATCCTCAAAATTTTGGGTGGGAAAATTAGGGACATAAACCGCTGCGGTTCTCTGTTAACCGTTGCGGTTCGGTGAACCGCAGCGGTTAATAAGACACGGAGATGAAGTCCACTAAACGAAGAAAGCCCATATATGATCTTCAACCCCAGTCGATTTTTTCTCCCTCTCTCATCCCCTCACTTCTCTCCTCAACACCCACAAATCACCCACCACTCCTCCTCCCTTCTATCTCTCTGAACCACCACTACGGTTCGTGAGATCGGAAACAACTCTCTCTCTCTCATCGCCGTCGCTTATCTCTCTCTTATCCACGAACTGCCACGAATAGCCACTAGATCAGGCGAAGAAAGGAGAAGGAGAAAGCTAGGGTTAGCAGAACTTCGGCGATTTTATGGCATGCTCATCAAAACGATGCCGATGCGGTGCGGAAGCTTCTTGAAGAAGATCGCACACCAAACCACCTCCAGCCCCTTCTCCTTTGAGAAATTCGAGATTTTTTCAGGTGATTTTGAAATTCTAAAGCTTTTTTTTTCTTTTCTAGTTTTTTTGTTTTGCCTACTGATTTGTTGTTTTGTGCAAATTTGTGATGGATATACTCCAAAAAAAAGTGGGCATCTTTGATTTGGATGTAAAAGTTTGGATCTTGTAGTGGGTTGATATTTGATCCCAATATGTGATACAGGGTGTGGGTAGTATGCAACAATGTATACCATCAAGGGAAATGTTATTTGTGTTGTGGTATGTTGATTGTGTCCACTGTCCACTAATGATGTGAAATGGAGCAGAATTAGGTTTTTTTTTATCTTCACTGAATGATCAACTAATTGTCAATGTGATTGTAAGTGCATAGTGCTCGTGTTGCATATCATATTGTATGATAAGCCTAGTCTTATTGTGCAATGCTGATAATGAAGCAATGCAGGTGACTTTGGTTGAGTTTCAATTTGGTCATGAATGTGGATAATCGGACTCCTCTTTAATTCGTTTTTTTTTTGGTGTGTGTTTTTATTGCACTCCAGTTCGTTGGAGAATCGAGTGGAATCTGATGATTGTGCTTCGAATTCGACGAATTTGGATCGATTTTTGGAGGCGACTACTACGTCAGGACCAACTCAGTATTTATCTAAGGTATGGAATTGAGGGATTGAGGGTTAGGGTTAGTGCTTTTGATGATTTTGAATTGTTTGAGTTGAATTTATCGAGAATTGGATCTGATTTTTGCTGTATGATGTGGAGTGAAATTTGATGAATTTCATTGATTTTAATGTGAAATTGATGATTAAGGGTTATTAGTTTGATTTGATATGGATTAGATTTGCTTCTAATTGGTTAATTGTAAAGCCATGATAAATTAATGCTCCTGATTTACCTCTTTGTCTCCTTTCTTAAAATTCCACTGTGCTGAGGTTAATTTTCTGCATAAATAAATAAAAGAAAAACAGTGCTCTGTTCGGTTGATGTTGCTGCTTTCGAATTGCAATAATTAGCAGCTAGAAATGGTAGAAGTTCTGCCCACCAGAGCTTTTGTTGAAATGGATATATCGATACATTAATTGTCCTTAAAAACAATCTGGTTAGCACGGGAACAACGGTGGGGGTGGGTGGCGGTGCGGGGGTGGGGGCGGTGCGGGGAGGGTGGGGAAACACGGGGGTGGGGGGCGGTGCGGGGGGTGGGGGCAGTGCAGTGGGTGGCCAGTGCGATAAGAAAAGTTACCTAATATTCCAAATATGGCTACAAGTGTTTGAACAGTTAAGGTTGTCATTCTAAGGGAAGTTCTTTGAGCCTGATATTTTTGTTGGCTCTCAAAGAACTTGAGAAACTTGTATGTCTCTACTTCGGTTTATATATGCATGTAACAATGTTAGGCTAAAGTCAATTTCTGTACATTCATGTAACTGATCTTGTGTGGTTTTGTTTGACGACAATGTGAGCCTTTGGTGCCACCTGACAGTGTTTTCTTTCTTCTGCTGTCAGTGTGCTTATAACTCTGCTAAATCCAAGAACAAATTTCATTTCTGGGGAAGTCATTGGAGACACGGGAATTCTTTACTTTTAACTTTGTCAGCTGCTCAGGTAATTTATGCTTTAGCTGCTTCACTATATTCCTTTTCTACCTTGTAAATATTTTTAACTTTTACTGTCTGAGAAACTCCCCCGATTTCTTGCATGGTTTGCTACGTTTGACGCATTTGTTTAATATTCCAGTAAAATTTTGGGAAAGCAGCTAACAGCTTAATGAACTGTAAAGTCTGTAATTCACTATATGTATAACCCTGTAAATGACACCAATTGCATTAGCTAATTCATCTGATCAATATGATCCTATTTCTTTATCTAGAATTATGTATAGGAATAGGATGATATTGATCAGATTTTGAATCAAATGAGACTGCAGTGAGCTTAAGATGACTATAGTGAGCTTCATCTTTTCTGCACAGCTGATCCAGAATCTTTATTTTTTTGAACTCATGGTCAGAATACAGTGCGCTACATTTTTTCTTTTACACATCGGTTCATCTTTTCTGAACAGAAGATTATGTTTCTTTTTTATAACTCATTTCTGATCCAGAATCTTTATTTTTTTGAACTCATGGTCAGATCATGTTAGATTTGTTGGATTTCTTTTTCGACTAACAACTGAGATTGAACTTTCGTGGACCATCTAACTTGGAGATACTTTACTCAGGTTATGTATTCATTCATAATGCGTCCTGAGAGCTTACCAAAATCCTATCAAGAATTTATTCAGAAAACAGGGCCAGTGGCGGCACTGTGTACAAGGCAGTCGAGACTGCTTGTAGAGGCAGCTCAGTGGATGTGGCTTCATTGTCAGCGTACATGTCAAGTAGAGGGGTCCAAGATTCAGTGTCCTCCATAATTCCCTGCTCCATTATTCATCCAGATACGGATGCAGCATCATCTACTTTCAGGAAAACCTTTCCACTTTACTTCTCATTGACCTTTGTACCTTTCGTGGTTCTGCATTTACAGAAGGTACTATCTTGAGAAAATCATTCTTTTGTCATTTCTCATGTTTATAACTCAATACACTTTGTTATGCTGCTTGTTTTGTTCAGCATAGAAATTGGAAGTTACGGAAAAAGTGCTTGTGTTGGATATATATCTTCTTCACGTAACATTCATGCTGATAGATTACATTTTTGGGTTGGTTTTGTGAAATATGTGCTGAAGACTCCTCACAGCACTACTAGAACACGGGTGCTATTGTTGTTTATGGACCAGTATGTATTACTTTCTGACCAGTATGTAAGCACACTGACAGCAGAAGAAAGAAAACACTGTCAGGTGGCACAAAAGGCTCACATTATCGTCAAACAAAACCACACAAGATCAGTTACATGAATGAACAGAAATTGCTGTGAAAGTGATTTATGTTTGTTCTCTTGTACATAGTCAAATACTCCAAGCTTGAGGAGGACGTTTGGCTCGTTGGTTGAGCTACATTGATAGACATTTTAAAGGATTTTTTATTAGGATGCTAAGTTGAGCTACATTGATAGACATTGTAAAGGATTCTTTATTGGGATGCTAAGTTGAGTTACATTGATAGACATTGTAAAGGATTCTTGTGCTTCAATTGAGCATAATATGCTTAATAAAATGAGTATTGATATATATTATTGATTTTGTATTGATTAATAATGAAAAAATGCAAAAAAAAAAAAAAAAAAATTTTGGTTTTTGGGGTGGTTACGGTTTTGACCCAAAACCGCAGCAGTTAATCATTAACCGCTGCGGTTTTGGGTCAGAACCGCAGCAGTTAATAGATTAACCGTTGCGGTTTTGGGTCAAAACCGCAGCGGTAAATTATTAACTGATGCGGTTCGGAACCGCAGCAGCAAAAATTTGGCTACCGCTGCTAGTCCAACCGTTGCGCTCAAAAACCGCAGCGGTAAGCCCGGTTTTGACCGCAGCGGTTGAACTTTATTCCACTAGTGCACATCTTCCTTTACCACTTTTAATCTGTTCTTCCGGGCTTGACGACATACCCTGCTATATAACCATGTCTATGCTTGGTGATTTCGCCTAATAATATTCAATTATCTCTTAGTCCTTACTTAGCCAAGACATCCTCAAAATTATATTATAATACTCCAAATTGAAGCATTAAATCCACATGTAGCTCTGACTCTGCTATCTCACTTATACAATCTCTGAATAATTATTTACAGCAACTCGATCCTTTATTAGACACACAAGCTATGATACTGAAGTTTAACAGAACGCACTAGCAATACATAAATGCAAAGTTCCCAAATCGACAACATATTAGCTACAACTTTATATACATCGAAACTTTTTGTTCTTCCTAAAACCACATCACTTGAAATCTTCTGCAACTTTGGTGTATCTTCGACTTCCCTCCTTGACATTATTGCTTCTTAATTTCCCATTCCGTAAATTTCCCACTATTTTTCCTTTTCATCAATTTCTCTTCTTATATATTTTTTTTCCATCCGCTCTTGCTCTGGAGTACAGTCACTTGACTTCTCCAAGGTCGAATAAGACCCATTCTTCTTGAGTTTCAGTTCTTCAAAGCTGCGCCGTCTTCCACCTATTCTTCATGATAATATTCGACTTACATATTTGAGGAAATCATATGTCAAATCCATTATATACAAATTCCAATCTAATTAGTAATGCCCAAGATTCCAAATTCCAAAATGATTTCTTTACTTCAAAATATGTAAGAAAAACATAAAACTCATTCGAATTCAAGTACATTTTCCAGTCGGAACTTATAACGTAGCCAAACTATAACACAGGTTCTTGGAGATATCCCAGTTATTCATAAAACAAATGACGAAGTACTTGTAATCGACATATATTACAAGAATGATATCCGTATTTTCCTTATACCTCTATACCCATATTACGTTCTAACAAATTGCCTAAAACAATCATTATTGTAGGTTAATAAATCTTACTACATATCACCCTATCATACATAATTATATCACGATTCAACTATCTACCTGAAATTATAACTTCAAATACTTATACTCATTATTCCACATCAATTGCAATCTATAACTTATATTAGTACTTCTCAATGTTTGACCTTAATGTCCATATTAATTCTAACTCATACTCGTTCCTTTACCAACTCAAAACACAAAATACTTAGCTCTCCATTTAGGTCACTAACTTAATACAAAAACAAAGCTTACTTATTAATAATACCAACATAATTATTTTAATTCGCATATATATATACTATATTTCCTTTTCGTCCTTATAATTTCACCACACTTATTTATAATTACATATATAAATGAAATACTAACACAAAGCTTAAGCACAACCAACTCTTCTCCACTTCGTTTTTTTTTCCATGAGTCATATGTTCATACATCGCTCCCTAGTGAGGTTTCTCTGGTATGGCTAACATCGCCTCTGGCGCTCCAGAGTGTTCTTCACCTCACCTCTACCGCTCCCACAACACTTTCACTCCTAACAACACTTATCCTTATCTTCCATAATTACATCATAACCCTGAACCGCTGTAGTAGTCATATAATTTTAACAGATTCCATTAAACTTGCAGTATACTTATCCATGACTCCCAAATCACATTGGCTTACATCCCGGGACGCCTTTAATGGCTCCTACAAGCATCTTTAATCTCTTTTCATTCTCGAAATAAAACCTAGTACCTACCTAGCACGATCCACCATATCATATCACCATTTATTGACAACAAAATAGGTGTTGGGTCTTCTTTATATAAGCATGTTCTCACCTACATCTTCACGGAATATATTCGATACCATCTATACTCAAAATATCTTAACATTCACTCACACATTTATAAACACATAAATTCATATAACATACACATAATATCACACACATATCCACAGATGTTTGGAAAATTTTACGTATATATATGAAATTAGTTTTAATTTCCCTTCCTTAAGAAAATACTTATATATATATTCTTTACTTATAGTTTTCAAAACCTATAAATCGGAAATACTTAATTTTGGAATTCGAAAATCTTAGCTCTGATACCACCTGTAACAGCTCACTCCAAACATCAGCTTAATTAAGACACCTACCAATAACTACAGAGTCAAACTGCTAATTAGAGGGACTGTTAGAATGGACTTCCACACCTCCTTTGCTATAGAAGGTTAGGAAACCCCATAGTATCCGAGCATAACACAAAAATAATAAATTATAGTAAATAATTATTACAATGTATTGTGATAAAATGTTTGTCCTAAATTACAAACCAGAATTACATGTTTAACTCAATAAAATATTCGTATACGATAAGTTATCCTATAGCAGTGGAATTAACACATTAACCATGACTTCACATTTGCACACAAGAGCTAACCCGAACATTTCCACTAGTCCAACAAAACAGATGGATCTGCCCCCACCAGGACAACTTCAAAGAACAAAACAGGTCAGCTTACACTGGTACACAAGTCCCACCCATTCCAAAATAATAAGTGGCTGAAATTAAGATTTACGTAAACATAATAACATAGCTGGTTTGTCAAATACTTTCACTTTATTCAACTACAAAGATACTTTTCTTCCTTAAACACTGCGAAAGCAACAATCATGTCATGAGTATATCGAGTAATATTCAATGAAGACTATCAACGAAATTCCGTGATATTATTCTCCACAGTCATTTAAACACTTTTCATACTCATACTTAAGATTTCTTAACTCTGGGAAGGAACACGAATGGAGGGGCTGAGCCACAACTCCAGACTTTCGAGGGACGTCTCCCCACCTTTCTTATTTCCTGCTTGCAAGACTTTTAGGTCATGACCCTACATAACGGAGCAATACCCGCTCCGGAGCAATACCTGCTCTAAACACATAATGAGCAAACCCGCTCTACAAATGTTGTTCACTTCCCCTTATAAAACAAAACTTGTAATCATACAAAAATATTTTTTTTACTCAACACTTGTACTTAAATACTTATTCTCAATACCTATACTTAAATACTTATACCGAAATACTTATAATTTTATAACTACACTCAAATAACTTACTTAAATACTTATTCGCAACATTTGTTTCAATCTTTATAACAAACTTTAACTTCTCAAAACGAGTTTCAGAGAATAAGCTCGCTATGTCAAGTTCCACTATTTCGGGAGGGTGACTTATTAACAAGGTTTCGGAAAATAAACATTGTGGTTAACTAGAGTGGTTGATAAGGTGACCTAACAAGATATGGCAACATGAATAGGTCTACATAAAGAGGTTCTTAAGTATATGAAAAGACTACGCCACGCAAGTAAACAAGAGAGGAATTCCACGGTTTCGGTATTATATCAAAACAAGATGGTTTAGGTGCGAGATTATGTCGTAACTTCTATACTTAGCTAAGGGTTTGGGTGGATCACAACTAAGTGAATACATACAGTATGTATTCAACATTTAAGGGTACTTAATGAACCAATGAAACAAGGGTTAATCAAGTTGGAGAGCAACTGAATGAAGATCGAGTTTTAGGCATTCTTTTACTCAACGAATTGTGGTTGCGCGTGGCGTTTAATGAGGAAAATGAATCAAAGTTTTATTTCACAATCAATATGTGAATGTTCCAGAAGTGTATCGTGATAGTTCAGCAACAACCAAATTCATTAATCAAGATATTTAGAAAAAAACTTGTTATGCATGCCACAACTTTCTAGGCAGCATAACTTGTAGTGTATAATTCCAAATCGAGTGATTTTTAGGTCTAAATTCATCAACTTTTCAAGACCTACAACTTCCAAGAAGACGCAAAGACCAAAATCTCAGCAGAACAGGACGATATTGGGTCTAGAAAAATACAGCAGCAGGATTTAGGAAGGTAACCCATTATTTTCTTACTTGGTTATCAATAGGGTTATCCATCTTAGGGAACTTGACATGCAAAACGGTTTTAATAACAAGATATCACTCATAAGAACCACATGCAAATCAGTAAGAACCACATGCAAATCAGTTTAATTAACTTGAAGAACATAAATTTTTCATACAAATAATTCCATAACTAACCTAGGAAACCAAAGCTCAAAAATACAGTTTTAAGGGGGAATGTTGTGTACCTCAATTCGGTGTTTAGGTAGCCAACCTTCTATGTTCCTAATTCCCAATCATCAGATTCTCAAACCACTAATAACCCAAATTGATTTCAAACTATCCCAATAATCTTTTACCCTCGCTAGGTAGCCAACTAGGCATACGGTCGCAAGGTTGCTCTGATACCATCTTGTAACAGCCCGCTCTTCCGAGCTGCTAATAGAACACACTTAACAACCATGAACAAGAATTTAACTCTTAATTAGATAAAATCGCAGCGGAAAAATATCCTTAATTACACCACTATCTCGACTAAATTCCCAAAATTATATACAATAAGTTACCAATAACTATTCTCGAACAAGCTATCTAAATATTAACTTACTCCATAACCAACAGCGACATCCACAACCATGGGATTATTGTAGCAGCAGCAGTAGTAGTAGTAGTAGTAGTAGTAGTAGTAGTAGTAGTAGTAGTAGTAGCAGCGATAATGCCGATAGCAGAGAGTAGTAGCATAGTAGTAGTAGTAGTAGGAGTAGCGATAGTAGTAGCGATAGTAGTAGCGATAAGCGATAGCGATAGCAGCCAGATAGTAGCGACACCGGTAGTAGTCGCGATAGCGATAGCAGCCGATACTTGATAGCGATAGCGATACTTGATAGCAATAGCGATAGTAGTAGTAACGATACTTGATCTCGGTAGTAGTAGTAGCGATAGTAGTAGTAGCGTAGTAGTAGTAGTAGCGATAGCGATGGCGATAGTAGTGGCGATAGCGATAGTATTAGTAGTAGTAGTTAGTAGTAGTAGTAGTAGTAGTAGTAGTAGTAGTAGTAGTAGTAGTAGTAGTAGTAGTAGTAGTAGTAGTAGTAGCGATAGCGATAGATAGTAATGTGATAGCGATAGTAATGTGATAGCGATACTTGATAGCGATGCGCAATAGCAATAGCGATACTTGATAGCGGTAGCGATAGCGATAGCGATAGCGATAGCGATAGCGATAGCGATAGCGATAGCGATAGCAATAGTAGTAGTAGTAGTAGCGGCAGTACTAGTAGCAGTAGTAGTAGTAGTAGTAGCGGTAGCAGTATTAGTAGCGATAGTAGTAGTAGTAGTAGCGGTAGCGATAGCGATAGTAGTAGTAGCAACAGTAGTAGTAGTAGTAGTAGCGATAGTAGTAGTAGATAGTAGTAGTAGCGACGATAGTAGTAGTAGTGGCGATAGTAGTGGCGATGCTGATAGTAGTAGTAGTAGTAGTAGTAGTAGTAGTAGTAGTAGTAGTAGTTAGTAGTAGTAGTTAGTAGTAGTAGCGATAGTAGCGGTAGTAGCGACGGTAGTAGTAGTAGTAGTAGTAGTAGTAGTAGTAGTAGTAGTAGTAGTAGTAGTAATAGTAGTAGTAATAGTAGTAGTAGTAGTAGTAGTAGATTGTAGTAGTAGTAGCGTGAGTAGTAGTAGCGATAGTGGCGTAGTAGTGGTAGTAGCGATAGCGATAGTAGTAGTAGTTAGTAGTAGTTAGTAGTAGTAGTAGCCGTAGCGATGCGATACCGATAGCGGTAGGAGTGGCGATGCTTGATAGCAATAGCGATAGGAGTAGCGGTAGGAGCGATGAGACTTGATAGCGATAGCGATACTTGATAGCGATACTTGATACTTGATAGCGATACTGATAGTGATAGTGATAGCGTAGTAGTAGCTGCGGCAGCACCAATAGCGATAGTAGTAGTAGTAGTAGTAGCGGTAGCGATAGGCTGCGATAGCGATATGACGATAGCGATAGCGATAGCGATACGATAGTAACGATGCTTGATGGCAGATAATAGCGATACTTGATAGTAGCGATAGTAGTACTAGTAGTAGTAGTAGTAGCGGATAGTAGTAGTAGCGAAGTAGTAGTAGCGTGATAGTAGTAGTAGTAGCGATAGTAGTAGCGATAGTAGTAGCGGTAGTAGTAGTAGTAGTAGTAGTAGTAGTAGTAGTAGTAGTAGTAGTAGTAGTAGGAGGAGGAGGAAGAGGAGTAGTAGTAGTAGCGATGCTGATTGTAGTAGTAGTAGCGATACTAGTAGCGATAGTAACGAGCGAAGCGTAAGAGCGATAGCAGCGATAGATACTTGATAGTAGCGACGATAGTGAGCGGTAGTTGTAGTAGTAGTAGTAGTAGTAGTAGTAGCGATAGTAGCGTAGTAGTAGTAATAGAGTAGTAATGCTGTAGTAGTAGTAGTAGTAATTGATAGCGATGGCGGATAGTAGTGGCGATAGCGATAGCGATGGCGATAGTAGTGGCGATACGATAGTATTAGTAGTAGTAGCAGTAGTAGTAGTAGTAGGAGTATCAGTGGCAGTAGTAGTGGCAGTTGCAGTAGTAGTAGTAGTAGTAGTAGTAGTAGTAGTAGTAGTAGTAGTTATAGTAATAGTAATAGTAATAATAATAATAATACTAATAATAAAAATAAAATTAGTAAAAATAGTAATAGTAATCATAATAATAATAATAATAATAATAATAATAATAATAATAATAATAATAATAATAATAATAATAATAATAATAATAATAATAATACGAATGACAATATTAATGACATTAATAATAGTAATAATTATAATTATTATTATTATTGAAATAATAACAATAATAATATTAATGATGATGATGAAGATGATAATAATAATAATAATAATAATAATAATAATAATAATAATAATAATAATAATAATAATAATAATAATAATAATAATAATAATAATAATAATAATAATAATTATAATAATGTGCTAAATTGAAATATGCTTAAATTAAAATTGCTGAATTGAACAGAACTGATCTGAAATTAATCTTGATGAATTGATTTGAACTACAATTCATTTTTAGAATCGATCCGAAATGTACATAAATTAAGTGCAAAAGACAGGGCCTTACTCGTTTTTTAATAGCAAAGTTAGAAACCTTTGACTTAGACCCAAATTAGTCCAATCTAAATCAAAATTAACTTAAATAGTACATAAACTTACCGAATATGAAATGACCTGACCTAAACAGCTAAACTCGAGTACCAGAATTCACATCTTTAGTAGTGAATGAATTTATAGAATATAAATAAACTTAGGATATATTTTGTTCGTAGAATTATACTCTGGATAGGTTTCCTAATCATAATAGGACTATCCTAGGATGTATCATTATAAATATTAATCAATGGTAATCACTCCAGCTGAGGAGTTTTCCTAAATCTAACATAGTATCACAACTTCAGGCGTAGATTTTTTTTCCACATATTTTTTTCTTTCCTAAGACCGTGCCTCCCAGCTTCCGCCACCCTTCCTAGCTGCTGCCGCCATAAATCACTGCCAGCCTTGTCCGTCAATCTTCATTATGACGCAAGACGCCCAGCCCCAAGCCTCTAAACACTCGTCCTCCACAGATTTCCACCCCGCGCTATCTGTCAACAACATTAGAAATTTCATACCTTTAATCCTAGATCGTGAAAAAGTGCACTACTCCAATTGGGTTGAATTGTTTGAGTGCCATGCTCACGCTTATTACGTTTTAGATCACATCGATACTAAAACCTCTCGTCCAACCGACATCACTGATGCTATGTGGGACCGACTTGACTCTGTCGTCAAGCAATGGATTTATGGTACGCTTTCTACTGAACTCCTACAAACCGTTCTTAATCGTACGTGGTGATAAAGCGCAGCAGGTATGGGATAGATTGAAAGGGATTTTCCAAGATAATAAAGCAACTCGGGCAGTATATCTTGAAAATCAATTCAACAACCTTCATCTTTCACACTTTTCTGATATCTCCTCCTATTGTCAGAAATTAAAAACTCTTAAAGATCAATTGGCTAATGTTGATCATGCGGTTTCCGAGCAAAAAATGGTTTTGCCCCTTGTTAATGGACTTCTTAACACTGATTTTGATGTCGTCGCAACCATGATTCAACAAACTGAACCCCTCCCTACTTTTGAAACGGCAAGATCCCGACTTCTTTTGGAAGAAATACGTCGTTCTAGTGATCAAACGCCCCAAAATTCAAGCTTTGTTGCACAAAGCACCGCCGGTCAACAATCGACAGCACCCGCGCCGTCGCAGCAGAGTGATCCGCCCTCCGGGGGCCATCGTAGTGGTTCTGGTGGGGGTGGTCGTGGCCGTGGTGGCCGTCAAGGCCGTGGCAGGGGGAGGGGTCGTGGCTCGAATTCCCAGCAGCAGCCAAACAATACTCAAACTCAGCAGCCCAACGCTGCCCCCGCCAACTGGGCTGGCCCAGTCCACGCCTGGCCCAACGCGCAGCAATGGGTTCCTCCCACCTGGGCCCAGGCGCCCTTCCCCTATCCTCAGCAGGCTGGGCCTGCTTCTGTTTCCTACCGCGCGCATGTCCAGCCACCTTATGGGCCACTGCAGGCCCATCGCTTTATTCCTGCAGCCCAGCAGGCCTATCCGGCCACATATTCTGAGTACGGCCCACTGATGACCCCCACTAAATTGGGCAACTCCTTTGCCACTATGATTTTGATGTCGTCGCAACCATGATTCAACAAACTCAACTCCGGTGCAACGGCCCATATGACGAATTCTTCAGGTACTCTGATGCCCTTTTTAATTTAAGCGCCAATAATCATATTTTAGTTGGTAATGGTCATCGCATTCCTGTTATTGGTTATGGTCAGTCCACCTTACCCTCCCCTCACCCACCCTTAGCCCTCTGTGATGTCCTATTTGCTCCACAAATCATCAAAAATCTTATTTCTATCTGCAAATTTACCACTGATAATAATGCCTCCATAGAATTTGATCCTTATGGTTTTTCTGTGAAGGACCTTCGCACGGGGACTATCATAGCGAGATGCAATAGTTCGGGGGAGCTATATCATGTCACCACCACCTCACCATCTACTTGTCTTGCTACCGCCCTCACGACATCATCATCCACCACCTGGCATAGTCGTCTTGGGCATCCAGGATCACAAGTTTTAAGCTTTCTTAGGTCTAGAGATTTAATTTCTTGTAATAAGGAACCTACCTCTGATTTTTGCAATTCTTGTCAAGTAGGCAAACACCTTCGTTTACCGTTTCATACATATAATAGTACCACGATTTCTGCTTTTGATATTATACATGCTGATTTATGGACCTCTCCTATTCGTAGTTCTCAAGGTCATAAATATTATTTAATACTATTAGATGATTTTACCCATTATGTGTGGACTATTCCTCTTAAATTCAAATATGAGGTCTATCAATCTTTCATTAATTTCCGACATTATGTTCACACTCAATTTGAACGTCCTATTAAAGCTTTCCAATGTGACCATGGGCGGGAATTTGATAATACACCTTTTAAATTATTTTGTGTTCAACATGGAATCATTTTCAGATTTTCTTGTCCACATACATCCTCTCAAAATGGGAAAGCTGAACGCATGATCAAAACCTTAAATAATATGTCCCACACTCTTTTATATCATGCTTCCATTCCCCCTCACTATTGGGTAGAATCTCTTGAAACGGCCACCTACCTTGTCAATCTCTTACCTACAAAAGCTCTACCTAACATCACTCCTGCTGAACGATTGCTTCGGAAAATACCTTCTTATGATCATATTCGGGTGTTTGGATGTCTTTGTTTTCCTAACTTATCAGCTACTGCTCCACATAAATTGGCTCCCCGATCCACTCCTTGTGTATTTTTGGGATATCCTTCCCATCACCGGGTTTACAGCTGTCTTGATCTTACCACACATAAAATCATCATCTCTAGACATGTTACCTTTGATGAACACACATTTCCTTTTGGCAATGTTGGGGATTTTCGCTCATTGGATTACTCCTTTCTTGATGACACAACACCCAGCCCCCTTTTACATCCCTCTTCGCCTCACAATCGTTCGTATGGGCCTGGCCCAGCTGCGGCACCCCCTCCCGCGTGCCCACATTGCCTACCAACTCCCCTCCTTCCCCTCTTGGGCCTGCCAAGTCCCCAGCCCAACTTAATACCCCCCGCATGTGTCCCCCCCCGCGTCAGGTCCTGATCCACGCACTACACCCGTGCGCTCCCAGGCCTCGACCTTGGCCCAGCCCCGCTACACCCCCTCCCATGCGTGGCCTACCTCACATCAAGCGCACGCACCCACCCTCTCCTCACCACATGCACACTCGCTCCAAATCTGGTATTTCAAAGCTCAATCCTAAATACAATTTAAGTTATATGGCCATCTCTTCACCTCTCTCCCGCTCCCCAATTCCAAAGTCACACAAATCAGCCTTGACTGACCCGAATTGGAATGTGGCGATGCATGATGAATATGGTGCTTTAATTAATACAGGGACATGGGAATTAGTACCTAGGCCTATGGGGGGTGAATATTGTAAATTGCATGTGGATTTATACTCACAAAGAAAATGATAAAGGTAACCTTCAAAGGCACAAAGCTCGTCTTGTTTGTGATGACAGGTCTCAGGAGGTTGGTGTGGATTGTGATGAAACTTTTAGTCCAGTTGTTCGTCCTGCCACTATTCGTACAGTGTTGGGGTTAACTATGGCTCGAAATTGGTCTATTCATCAGCTTAATGTCAAAAACGCTTTTTTACATGGTGATTTATAGGAAACAGTGTATATGCATCAACCACCTGGTTTTGTTGATTAAAGGTATCCCCATTATGTTTGTCGCCTGCGCAAGGCTCTTTATGGTCTCAAACAAGCTCCCCGGGCTTGGTATCAGCGTTTTGCGCATTTTCTTCTTCAGATGGGATTTGTTGGTGCTCAAAGTGACAACTCTTTATTCACTTTTCGTCAGGGTAACGATATGACATATCTTCTTCTATATGTTGATGATATTATTTTATGCACATCTTCTGATGCTTTGCGGGACTGTATCATTGCTCACTTGAAATCTGAATTTCCTATGTCTGACTTGGGGCCACTTAGTTATTTTTTGGGTATTTCAGTTACTCGTACAACTTCCTACATGCTTCTTTCTCAGAAAAAAGTATGCACAGGAAATATTGGAGCGCGCAAGTATGGGGACATGTAAGCCTGCAGCGACTCCTGTTGACACTAACTCTAAACTTAGTGCAGATTTGGGTTCTCTTATGGCAGATCCGACTCATTATCAGTTAGCAGGTGCTCTGCAATACCTCACTTTTACTCGTCCTGATATTGCTTATGTAGTTCAGCAGGTATGTCTTTTTATGCATGATCCCCGGGAGACTCATTATACTGCATTAAAGTGCATCATGCGTTATATTCAGGGAACCATTGATCATGGATTACATTTATATGTACTACTCAGTTGCGCTTGATCACTTATACTGATGTTGATTGGGGCGGGTGTCCTGACACTCGTCGTTCTACTTCTGGTTATTGTTGTTTTCTCGGTGATAACCTGATTTCTTGGCAGTCTAAGCGTCAGCCTACTCTTTCTCGATCCAGTGCTGAGGCAGAATATCGAGGTGTCGCGAATGTTGTCGCGGAAGCTTGTTGGTTACGTAATCTTCTTTTGGAGTTACATTGTCCTCTTTGACAGGCTACTATTGTTTATTGTGATAATGTCAGTGCGATTTATTTATCTCGCAACCCCGTACAGCACCAACGCACCAAACATGTTGAGATGGATATTCATTTTGTTCGGGAAAATGTTGTGTTGGGTCAGGTACGTGTGTTGCATGTTCCTACTAGATATCAGTTTGCCGACATTTTCACTAAGGGTCTTCCGCGGCAGTTATTCTTGGAGTTTAAGTCTAGTCTCAGCTTCGCCCTCCTCCCGCTCCGACTGTGGGGGTGTGGTAGAATATAAATATACTTATGATATATTTTGTTCATAGAATTATACTCTGGATAGGTTTCCTAATCATAATAGGACTATCTTATGATGTATCACTATAGATATTGATCAATGGTAATCACTCCAATTGAGGAGTTTTCCTAAATCTAACATGAATCACATATTTATTTATTTTTTGACGGGAGTGAATCACATATCCTTATTAAACAGAGGGTGTGACAAAATGTTTGGAAATGATAAGGTTTAGACTTTTAGAGAGTAGTATGGTTGGCAAGCCAGCAAATCAGTTACTGATTACCATCCTCAAAACTTTGTCCGTACGGGATCAAACATGAAGCCAGTAAGGATTCATACATGAGAATATTTGTTCCGCACCACACCACTATAGAGTTCTGATATTATTTTATAAATTTTTCTTTAAGAGACAGATTAAGTTATACAAAGTAACATATATAAAAACCCCTATATATCCACCAGATATTTTTTTTTCACTCGGGTAGAATAACCACCTATGAATTTTCAATTTTTTGAAATTTCCCGTTTCCTCACGTGCAACTTGTCGACCCACATCAAGATAAGAACATCTTAAAGCTTTGTTTGGAGTTCTAAAAGCTGACTGCTAAGTCTTTGCCACTGAATTATCATATGCCAATTGTCAAAATCACAGCAGACTTTTCTCATTTTTTACAAATTTAACAATTTACACAAGAAAGAAAAAAAAGGGTCTTCTTTAGTCTTGGTTCAGACCCCATAGACTACATTCCAAAACAATTCCATATCATTACTAATAAATAGTGTTCTTTAATTTAATAATGACATTACAAGGAAAGATGGTGGAACCAATTATGCTGCTTAATCAAAGTACTATTAAAATATGACCTTCAACCCAAGCTTCATTCTCGCATCCAATCACTATGATGTTGTGTTCGTGTGTGAAAATGTTGCCAAAAGTAAGTTCCTAGCCAAGACCCAAGCACATATTCTAGAAGCATGATTTTTGGAAATTAAATTAATTTAAATACCAAATTATTTAAAGACGAGAATAAGAATAATAGCCTATTCTATAATGAAAAATAATACATGCAATTAATCAAACCTTAGATTTATATATAAGAAGTTTAAAGTGGAAATATTAATAACATAAATTTACATGTGATCTTGTTATAAATTTCTAAACTAATACTTACTGGATTTCATACTATTGTTGACCCGTAGGATTGCACATACTGAAACTGTTCTATAATCCATTGTTATTTTAAATGAATTAGATTGAAAAGGTTCAACTCTAAGTCTTGTTAATCTATGCTTATTCATACCATTATGGTAGATCTTGTGTACAATAAATGATAATTGTAAAATCGTTCATGCAATTTATGAATTTACTAAATTTGGTTACTATTATTCAAGTAACTAATATATGTAAGTATCCGGAATATTCAAATATGTGTAGAAAGTGATATTTATGCAATGATCCCACAATCTTTACGAAAATAATTATTCGCAAAAAAGAGTAAAAGTTTGATCAATTAAAAGAATTAAGATTAAAATTTATAATTCCCAGTTACAAATTTACTCCAACCTAAAAATGATGAAAGACAAAAGAAAAATACAAATTTTCATAATTCACAAATACAATTGTAAACCCCCCCCCCTTCTATTTTTTTTCCTCAAATCCCCTATATGTATGATCCTAATTAAGATTACATGTTGTGTATAGTTATGACACAAATATGAGTTCCTCCAATTGGGAGACTCTCTATATGGCCTCTAAATAAGAGGCAAATATTTGACTCACATGTTGCTAAATTGTTGTTGTAAGACATAAATATCCTCAGCATTCCACAACATGTCCGTTGTGTCCCCAAGACCAAAATTAGCCCATTGTTGCTGATTATTTTGATCCATAACATTATCAACACTTTGGAAGCTCGTCCCTTGGTTGTTAAGATAAGCACAATTAGGACTTGTTAATGAATAATCACCTCCATAACCCACTTGTTCACCTTGGTAATAATCTTGATTAACACTCTGATTATTAACTGGAATCCCATAATAATCACCAAAATCTGAAACTTGGTTGCCAAAGGATTCCGAAGAATTACCCGAGTTTTCGGGGGTAAAATTGGAATTTACCGGTGCATGGATAAAATTTTCGGAGTAGCCCATGGCAGGACCGCCAGTGGCCGTGGTGATGCTTGAGCCACCGGATGTAGACGCTGTGGCGGCAGGCTGGACCCCGTTAGCGGCTTGGATTCTCTCAACAAGCCTTGGCATCCATAAGTAACGCATAGTGTCCTTGAATTGCTTGCTATTCACGTCACATTTCAGCTGCTTGGCATGCTTTTGTACTCGAGTTCTCCAATAATTCTTAATCTCATTGTCTGTTCTTCCTGGCAAATATTGTGCTATCTTGGACCACCTACAAAATATACATGAATTTATTATTCAATATGAGGATCATATACTTCATATTCTAATTAAGAAAGTATATAATATGACTTAATTTCAAATTAAAGAGAGTTATCAAGGACAGTGACGTAGACAATATCGGATCGTAGGTCTTGCTTACTATCCTTACAAGACTTTAGCAATGAAATTTAACTGACATCCATCATGTAAATAATTAACTAATAGGATCGAATTGTAAATAAGCATGCTAGAGAAACTCCTATATATGAAGGTAATTACCTATTGCCCCACCGAGAATGGAGTTCAAGGATCAAGAGTTGTTCTTCAAGAGTAATATTGCCTCTTCGAACGTCAGGACGTAAATAATTGAGCCATCTTAATCTACAACTCTTTCCAGTTCGCTTAAGGCCTGATACAAATACATTCAAGCATAAATTAATGATGATTAACATTAAAAGATTATCCAAAATAGAATGAAAAAAATTAAAGGGGAACAATAACATTTATATGATATATAGATTATTAAAGTTAGTGCATGATAACATAAGCACAAACATAAGCAAGAACCAATTATTAAGGGTAATATGATATCCTACGAAATGCCTTGCGCACTAAAGAGATGAGTTCACAAAAAAGCAGAACTACTCAATGTCTTTTTAAAGATTTGGAGAAGATGTAGTGTATTAAGGTATCACCATAAAAAAGGCACTACTATCTTGAATAAACTTTTTTTTTTGGGTAAGGGGGTGTGGGGGGAAGGATACAACTCATCTTAATCTTCATAAAGATCCCTACTATATAGATGAATTATTCATCATATTATTAAATACCTTTTCTTTTTTATAAGATACACATATATAATGAAATTTCAAAACAATATTATATTTCCTTTCATAAACAGGTCTTGTAATAATTTTAGTTCAGGTGAAATAAGGTTGGAATATTTAGCCAAACAAAACTGGCCTAACACATAAGTTTCGGTACTTGCACAAAAATGGTAGTGAAAGAAAACTATGGTACACAAAATTGGTTTTTAAGAAATACCCATTTCCAAAAACAACCAACAAAGTTACTTTCAAAACTTTACTATTAGAAAAAAAATGACATGTCAGGATTTATACTGAGTATTTGTTGTTGGTGTGATCATACGGGATGTAATTACCTGCACAACGAGCAAGGGAGTTCCAACGACCTTCGCCGTGAGTAGCAATATAATTGATGAGGCTTAGGTCTTCTTCGACGGTCCACGGACCTCGTCGGAGGTCCGATTCATCTTCACTACTTTGAGAATTAGCGGACTTAGTACTATGAGTTGATGATCTCATGTTCACGTCCATATTTGATTGCTTTCAATGTAATTGATCGATGAAAGTTGTTATTGTTTTTTTTTTTGTACGTTCTTTGGTTTATGGTTTTTGTTTTGATGTGGAGAGAATAATAGTAGGGAGAGAAATAAGAGAGAGAGGAGAGAGAAAGAGGATTAACTCACTTGGAAAGATAGAGAAGGTAGGAAGCTTTTTATAGATGGAGGAAAGAAAAGAGAATGAAAGAAAGAGGACGGGGGAGTTGAAAATGGTGACGAGAAAAGGTGACCATGTGAGAGAAACTCGGCCGCAATGTGGACTTTTTTTTTATATTTTTGGTTATTTAGTTAGTTTTTAAATATTTAGAGTATTGTGATATTTTTTGTTTATGTTGCTGCATTTTGACTTTTATATAATTATGATAACCCACTTTACTTGATTGAAAAATAATACTCTGTTTGTTTTCTTAGTTGTTATATTTTGACTTTTACATTATACACAAGTCTTATTTACATGTTTTTTTTACACTTACATAAAAACAATGATACCTCTTCCATTTCTTTTTAACTTATTTTTCGTATTTAGAATCTTGTATTAAAGGTAATTAGCCAAAGTAGAAATAACTTTTTGAAACGAATGAAGTATTTTGTAAGATGTTGATGGAGTTCTGTCAACTCTCATTATTTATTTTCATAACATCAACTTTTTATAATTTTAACAATCAGTAACTAAATATATTACTGATGAAAGATATGCATTATATATATATATATATATATATATATATATATATATATATATATATATATATATGGTACAACTTTTAAAAAAACTTTTTTTTAGATGTAAAGAATAAAGTAAACAAATATTCAACTTGGTGATAAACTATAGTAGAAGAAGAAGTAGAAGTGAATTAAAAAACTGATAAAATAGGAGAGGAAGCGCTTTGAACTTTGACTGTTTGACATTTTTTGTAGATCTAAAGGATCGTGGGCAAACGAAATGCGCGTAGTTTTTCTGCTCAAAACATGAAAAGTGGTTTTTGGCTTCTTTGACATCTTTGTTAGTTCCGAGTTTCGACCATCGTTATTTGTACTTCAAAGATCATCGTGTGGTAGAAGTAAATAGTGATCTCGTTATTATAGAAAAACAAAATTAACAATAATAGTGGTTTCATGATCATTTCATCGTTTGGACCTTAAAGCCAAAATCAGTTTGATGATAGCTTGTACCATGCATATATGGGTAACCTATCCAAAATGATGGGCTGTTATGGGGGATTTAAAAAAAAAGCCCGTATGATATACAAATCACTGTTCACTTAATTAGTTTTCATGTTATAACGACCAAAGTTGGTAGTTTTCTTTTAATGAGACTCAAACGTATATTAATTTTTGCATGATTTAAAAAAGTGTACCTCTAACCTTTGCTGTTGATACGATTGTGATAGATGAATGGCAATGTTATTTTTTTTTTGCTAAGTAAGAGATTAGATTAATGGCAACAATGTTATTCAAGTGTATATAATAATCATCTAATTAGGAGCAACTTGATTAAAGTGTTCGACTACATAAATAAGGTTAAAATAGATTCAAATTAGTAGGGATCACACGACCGAGTACAGTGGCGGATCTAGGATTTTTATATGAGGTGCGCCGACCTAATTGCATTATATATTAAAAAAATTATGTAGATCTGCCACTGTACTCGGTCGTGTGATCCCTACCAATTCGAACCCATTTTAACCTCATTTATGTAGTCAAACACTTTAATCAAGTTGCTCCTAATTAGATGATTATTATATACACTTGAATAATATTGCCATTCATCTATCACATTTTTTTTTGCTAAGTAATTGAGAAATATATTAATACCAACCAAATTTACAACCTAACCCAAACTAGGGAGGAACAAACCAACTAGGTTGGACCCCTCCTCCCTAGCCAGGCAAGCAACAACTATACACTTTCATAGCAGATTCATTCTATACAGGGAGCTCAAAGAGTATAAAAACCAATCTAAATCTCTCCTAGACACCTTTTCGGGTAAAACAAGGAAGATCCTTCGTCTGACATTTTCTCTTATCCATCTGACCATGTGCTGCACACGAGGAACCTGATGATTTCATTGACTCTCATGTCTTGCTTTCCAAACCCCCCTGCAATGGCTGCATTATAAGCTGATCGTTGAAACTTAGACTACCTGCAGTTTGAAATCCATCTAACCAATCTGTACAAAACCTCTAGTGGGGATTCAATTTCCATCCATTCCTTAATCTTGACCAGAATTTGCTTACTGTAGCAGCAATTGAACATGAGATGTTCTTGAATTTCAGTTTCCATACCACAAATCCAACACTCTGTAGATGTATTGTTATCATAAACAACTACCTTAACCAGAGTGTGGAGTCTTCCTCTCATTGTCAACCAATTGATGAATTTAAACTTTGTCACATTGAGCATGTTCCAGACATAATCATCCCAGTGCACTGGCTGTCTTGACACTGTCATTTTATCCGTAACATCTTGTACAAAATATCTTTGGATGTGTTGGATTTCTTGTCTACTATAGTGCTGCTTCATTTTCTCCTTCACCTCAACTACCACTTTTGGGGTGATAATCCCACCAATCCTCCTCTTTTTATGTACACTGGATGCACCCATCTCACCCAAACACTATCTTTCATTGTGGCTATTGCCCATACATGGTTACCCAAGCTTGCTTTGTTCCAATTCTTAACATCTCTAAACCCCAGCCCACATGTGCTCTTACTATTGCATAGCTCATTCCAGGCTACATACCCACCTTTAGAGGAGAAATAGTCCCAGACCACAGATACGCTCTACACACACTCTCTATGTCTTTAATAACTCTACTAGGCAATATGAAAATCGAAGCCCAATAACCATATATACTCATGAGTACAACATTCACAAGTTGCACTCTACTAGAGTAAGAGATGTTCCTTGTACTCCACACTCTTATTTTAGCTATCATTTTTTCCACCAAGCTATCACATTGAGCAGCTGAAATTTGTTTAGAATATATGGGAACACCCAATATCTAAATGGCAATGAATCTCTGATAATCCTAGAAACATTATGAATTCTCAGTATATCAGTGTCATCCATCCCACAGCAATAAAAAGAAGATTTTTGATCATTAGTATTCAGACTAAATGACTTAGAAAAAGCCTAAAACTCTTAACATCAAGTACACAGAGGCATACTCATCTTTTGAGCAAAGAATCAGGTCATCTGCAAAGCTAAGATGTGTGAGCTTCATGTGACTACATCTTGGATGAAAGTGGAACTACTCCAAAGCACTCATCTTCACCAAGATTCTTACAAGGTACTCCATACATATTACAAACAACCAAGGAGATAATGGATCACCTTGTCTCAACCCTCTATTAGATGAGACAAAACCATGCAACTCCCCGTTAATCATTAAAGAAAACATAGGATCAGGAAAATCAAGAGCTAACATCATCTCTTTCAAAAAACACCAATTCACTGTATCATAAGCTTTTTGCATATCAAGCTTAATAATACAACTTGGGCTAGCAGCTTTCCTATTGTAGTGAGCTTTACCAAATCTTGCACTATCATAATGTTGTGCACTATATTTCTACTATTCACAGAAGCTCCCTGAGGATCCTCAATCACATGTGGCAACACCAATCTTAGTCTATTATAGATCATTTTGGTGATGCATTTATACAAGGTATTACAATAAGATATGGGTTTAAACTCACTAACATTTTTAGGACAAGCATTTTTAGGGATAAGGGTAATGAGAGTTGTGTTTAAAGCTTTTAACATCTTTCTATGTTGAAAAAAATCTAACATAGCAGCAGTTATTTCCTCCCCAACTATATGCCAAGTATCTTTAAAATAAAAACTCCCAAACCCATCAGGTTCGGGGGCTAATCTATTTCCATCTATTGAAAACATGGCTTGCTTGACCTCATCAGATGTATAAGGACATAATAAACTATCTTTATGTTCCTGAGTTAAGATATTACCTTCTCTAACAACTTCTCTGTTAACTGGAGTAACCATAGCATTAGTTTCACCAAGGAGAGATTTGTAGTATTCCAAGAAAGCCTCCTTCACTGCATCACTTGAATCTTGCCATTCCCCAACCATGTTGTATATGCCATACACTGAGTTCTTTACTGTTCTTTGCATTATACTCCGATGGAATAAGGCAGAGTTATCATCAACATCCCTTAACCAAGCCACCTTTGCCTTTTGCTTCAAAAAAGACATATAAGCTGTGTGCTTACTCTTATACTCTTTAACCACCTTTACCTCCTCATCTGCTAATACAGTGTTACTAGGATCTTCATGCAATCTGCTCTGAATGTCTTCCATTGCTGCAATAGCTTTTACAACATCTGCTTGTATCTCCAAAAAGCCTGCCTTATTGAGCTCCTTAAGATCCTTCTTCACCTTCTTGAGTTTTTGAGTAACTATATACATGCATTTTATTATTACCCACCACCACTTCACTCCAACTATTTCTCACTAGTTCATCAAATGTAGGAGAGCTTTTCCACATTGTATACTACTTAAAAGGCTTTTTGATATGCTCATTCCTACCATACACTGAAATGAGAGTAGGGGGATGATCAAACTCCCCTTCATTGAGGAATGCAGCCCTGCATTAGGATACATCTCTTCCCATTGAGTATTAACTAATACTCTATCCAATTTTGCAAATACCCTAACATTACCCTCTTGTTTGTTATTCCAGGTGAATCTATTACCTGAGCTATTAAGATCATGTAATCCACAATTATGTAAACATAATCTTATAGGTTCTATCTCACAACTTCTTACCTGAGCACCAATCCTCTCATCACTATGCAGCACACAATTAAAATCACACCCCACAATCCAAGGACCCTCCACTTTATTTGCTATTTCTCCCAACTCTTTCCATAACTCTTATCTTTTGCTTCTCTCATTAAATGCATATACAAATATGCAATCAAAGATACTTGCACCATTTTTAGGAGTAACTTGACAATGAATCCATTGACTTGCTCCTCCACTAATATCTACTGTAAACATGCCTGGTTTCCAAGCCATGATAACTCTTCCACCTGAATGAAATGCAGAATTGAAAGTGAAACACCAATTTTGAAACATCATCTGACAAAGACTACCCATTGCTGCAGTCTTCACCTTGGTTTTCAGTAAGCCCACCAACCCCACAGAGTGTTGATTGATGAAATCTCTCACCACTTTATGTTTTCTAAGACTGTTAAGCCCCTTGACATTCCATATACATAACTTATCCTTTTGGAGAGCAGAGATTCCTCTCTCCTACTTCATTATCTCCACTCTTTTCACCCAACTCAGTTTCCTCCTCTTCATTAATTATCATCTTCATGCACATCAAAAGAGTTTCTCACCACTGTTCTAGCAAGCGGACTTTTAGGGATTCTAACAACCCTTCTTGCTGGCTGACATCCATCAGCATCCACTGGCTTCTATGTGTGAACTGGCTACATCACTGGCTGCACTTCCTGCTCCTTTCTAAGTACACCAAATTCTGCCTTTTAGCTTGAGCATTTATAGGCACCCATGTTTGAGTCCTTTTCTTTCTACAATTATGCTCATCATGCCCAAAAATCTTGCAAACCTTACAGAAAGAAGGTTTCCAATCATACTTAACCTGCACACTTGTATCTTCCCCTCTTTCATTCTCAAAGATAATCTCATCTGGAAAAGCTTGTGAGACATCCACTTCTATCAATACCCTTGCATATTGTAATTTCTCCCTCTTCAAAGTTGCATTATCCCCCTTCAAAAACTTCCCCACACTGGTGACAATCTTGGTTAAGCATCCCTGACCCAAATATTTGAAATCAAGGTTCAGTTGTACCCAAATAGGGACCTGTCTAACTTCATCTCTCTTAAAATCAATATCCTGATTCCACGCTTTTATCATTACTTGTTTCCCATCAAAGAAAGGATAACCTCCATGAGCAACTTTGCCTCTATTTTCCCTTGTATTAAACCTCACAATGAATATAAACCTTTTCCACCATTGCTACCTTATCAACACCTAAATTCCTCCATATCCTTCGCACAAAACCTTTTATTACCATACTACACGGATTCGCACCTAATACATGACATATTATAGCAGAGTTCCAGTAATCCACCTCAACCTGGATATCATCTAGGTCAATTTGTATTTTAGGTCTATCCTGTTCTACTTCATTTTCATGAATTTCATCAGCTACCTGAAATGGGCAGAGAATTACACGCTGTTTAATTATCACCACCATTGATTGATTCACATGACTATTAATCGAAGTCATCCATGCCGAAAAAGTACGATTAAACTCTGATTCATGCCTCAATTGAATAATCGAATCCTGAGGGGTAAGAATTTCCCCCACCTCAAAATTTCCAAACTCCAGTGCTTCTACACCCATAACCTCCTCGATTGAGTGTGTCTTTTTTACTTGAGAGTCTGATGTAGGACCCCTCGGTTTATTAATCACTTTCTCCAGTGAATTTTCATCAATTTCTGATGATAACCCTCTCTTCTCCCCCCCTATTCCCCCCCATGGCTACAACGAGAGCTGAAGGAAAGTTAGGGAGCTTTTCCTGCTGACCTTTTTTTCCTTATTTATATGAAAATTTTATGTAAATCACTCGTAACAAATATATATATATATATATATATATATATATATATATATATATATATATATATATATATATATATATATATATATATATATATATATATATATATATATATAATTCCCCTTTCCAAAAGTAGATGTAATTGGAGATAATTTGTTATATTTTAACTGATAGGTAGATACAATAGATAATAGTATGGTACACTTATTCGAATAATAGAGTTGTGATCTTAACGTTTTAATAGTGGGAAGAAGATGTATCAAAATATTAGAGGAATCTTTCTAAATATAGTGTAAGTAGTATTTTGAGACAAATGAAAAATAATTCCTTAGGGAAAAGATAGAGTATTATTATTTTAATTTTATAATTATGTGGCTTGAACTTTTCAATTAGACCATATAGCGACGTGAGAATATGCAAGGTCATAAAGAATGTATATGAAATGTGGTAATATATATATATATATATATATATATATATATATATATATATATATATATATATATATATATATATATATATATATATATATATATATATATATATATATAGAAAGTAAAGAATAAGAATTTAAAAAAAATGGTGATATAAAATATATTAGAATATTTAGTAATATATAGATATAAATGATGATGGTGTGTAATTATTATAAATGTTAACGTTTGAAAATGTTATTATAAGTAGCAAGTGCTTTCATTAAAGTAGAGAGATATCCAAAAAGGAAATTAACATCCCGACAAAAGGGAAAGCAAAAAGACCAACATATTACTTTACCAGGATCGAAGTGGAACCTCGCTAAAACTATCATGGCGCTTCCGCCATCTACCCCAACACAACATTTTATATTATTGTTACAAATTCTCTAATTATACATTTTGTGGATTATGGGGTGGGCCGGGAAGGCCACCCCCTAGATCCGCCCCTGACCGAGTAGGTAGGCAAGGTTGTAAGTAATTAAAGAACACATTAGCTATTCTTGGGGTTAATCGTGGAAACTCTGATCCCTTGTTAAAGTGAGCAATGGTAAGCGATTTGTGCAATTGGGTGAGGTGGTAAAGCATCGCACACTTAAAGTAGCAAATAAAAGGGTGAATTTAGTGACTTCTTGAGTACCTTGGTATAAGGCACTACTATAAAAACCTCCTAATAAGTCCGACTTTTAGAGTCCGTTGTGTAAAACGTGCGACTTATAAACCTATCAAATCGTCTCATACATATTAGGCGACTTATTAGGTGGGGGTCAAACTCAACAAAACACCTAAAATGTCGCCTAATATGTATGAGGCGACTCGATAGGTTACGGATCGTAATATTATATTTCCTAGTTCTAATAGCTAGTTTTCCCTATGAAGGGGATATTAGATTGCTCTTAGTCATATCACGAATTTGAGAGTTTGAATTATTGCGAGTTCTTACTAATTAAGAGGGAACTTTCATTTTGAGAGTTCGGTTAAGTTTTTGAGAGAGATAATAATAAGAATTTAGATTGTATTGAATAATGAACTATGAGTACAATATATATAGGAGTACAAAGGGGTTCCCACTAGGAAACTATCTCTAAAACATATCTTACTCCTAATACTAATCAAACACTTATTGTAAATATTCCTAAGATAATATTTTCATAAGATAATGATATATTCTAACATACTAATATATCCTAAAGATATTAACATATCTTTATTATCCATAATATTCCTAATACCCTCCCACAATCGCAACGCCGGTAACACGAACGTTACATTTAAAGTAAAATTAAATTAAACAGATATTTTGTTGGGAACACCATTCTTTTCGAACCCGCCAATTTTTCTTCTTCTTGATGAGATAGCCATTCTTTTCGAACTCACCAAATATTTTAACAAAACGTGAACATCATTCTTTTCGAACTCGTCATGTTTATATTTTTCTTGAGCAAGTCACGCTCAAAGCAGGTATTGACTTTTCTTGAGCAAAGTTGGGCTCACATCAGGTACTAGTTTTTCTGAGCAAAACCACGCTCCCAACACATTAAACCCTATCTCATGGCAAAAGGAGAACCAAACCTTGTCTCATAGTACAAGGAGAGCCAATATACCTTGTCTCATGGTGCAAGGAGAACCAATATACTTTGTCTCATGGTACTAGGAGAGCACATATACATTGTCTCACGATATAGGGAGAGCCAAATTTTGGGTGGAGGGATTTTATGGTTTTTTTTAAATCTGATTGAGCACCGATTTGAATAAGGCCCTGTTCTTTTGGACTTATTTTCGGTTCGGTCACTTCGGCCCATTCCGTTCGGCTTCGCCCGCCCGGTTGATTTCGATTCGGTTCAATGTTGTTGTTGTTGTTGTTGTTGTTATTATTATTATTATTATTATTATTATTATTATTGTTGTTATTATTATTATTATTATTATTATTATTATTATTATTATTATTATTATTATTATTATAATAATAATAATAATAATAATAATAATTATTATTATTATTATTATTATTATTATTATTATTATTATTATTATTATTATTATAATAGTTATTATTATTGTTATATTATTAATTTTACTATTATATTATTATTATTATTATTGATATTATTAATTATTATACTATTATTATTATTATTATTATTATTAACATTATTAGTTATTATTATTATATTATTAATACCAATATTAATTATTATTATTATCAATTATTGTTTTAATAATTATTACTCATAATTATTAATTATTATTATTTATTATTATTATTAATTATTATTATTATTATTATAAATTATTAATTATAATAATAATAATATAAAAAATTATTATTAATTACTATAATTATAATTATAATTATTATCTAATGATTTTTATTATTATTTTTATAATAATAATAATTATTATTATTATTGTAATTACAAATATTATTATTATTAATATTAATATAATAAATATTATTATTATTTATTTCCTCCGTTCCATAATAAGTGAAACACTTACTATTTTAGAACGTTTCAAAATAAGTGAAACATTCCTTAAATGGAAAAAAAAAGTGACAAAATGACAAGAGTACCCATCACAAACTTGTGTGGTTTTGCTTTTCTCTCTCCTCCTTTTGATAATGAAAAGGGTATTTTATGACTTTTTGGCTTTTGAAAGTGATGTTTATTAAATCTTGTGCCCAATTCCTATGTTTCACTTATTATGGAACGGAGGAAGTATTTTTTATTAATTATTAATTATTTTTATTAATATTAATATTGATTACTATTACTACTATTATTATTTATTATTTATTATTATTATTATTATTATTATTATTATTATTATTGTTATTATTATTACTATTATGATTATTATTAATTATTATTATTTTTTAATTATTATTTTGAATTATTATTAATTATTATTATAATTAATATTAATATTATGTTTTTTTATTATTATTATTGTTATTATTATTAATATTAATTATTATTATTATTATCATATTATTATTATCATCATTATTATTATTATTATTATTATTATAATAATAATAATAATTATTATTATTATTATTATTATTATTATTATTATTATTATTGTTATTATTATTAGTTCAGTTCAGTTCGTTTTAGTTCAATTCAGTTAAGTTCAGATTCTCTCAGTCCAAAAGAATGGGGCTTAATTAACTCCAAGATTTGCCCCACAAGGCTGACTCACTTAATATTAGGTTAGCTAAGATGATTCTCTAGTACAAGATGACATTATTATGGGAGAATAACAGAAGGCATACGATCTTCAACAGGACAGAAGTACGAGAATTAAATCCCAGATACTCAGAAAAAAAAAATCTCTAATTTCGAGGGGAAATTCGGTCGGTGAGTTTAGAACTCAAACCCACCAGCAGGATAGTTTTCGAGTTTTTACCCAAGATTGTAACTTATTCTTGATACCATGACATCAATACAATCTAAACTCTTATTATTATCTCTCTCATAAACTTAACATGGTCTCTAAGTTGATCGATTCTTGAAGACCTTAAACACGTTTTTGCTTTTCTACCAGTGTGTGATGTAAGTTGTACATACTCCTGCCGGTCGTTGGATCTTATTTATAATAGTCTTAATATGAAAAAAGTATCTAATTTTGTGTTAGAGTGATGAAATAATTGTGTGCAAAATAATTTTCTCTCTCGAAGAGGTTGACTACTTGCCACTTCGACGTTCCAAGCTCCAATACCGCTGAAGACGAGTTTCAACTTATGTGAACTCATTTTTATAATAATTGTGTAAATGAGTCACCGGCATTCTTATGATGTTTTTTCTTTCTTTCTTTTTTTAAAAAAAGGAAAACATGAGATTGTTTGATTGAACAAGTGTTCGTTGGGTTTATATATTTGGTTTGAGGATCAACAAGAATTGTGTTCGTTGGGTTTACATTTTCAGGAAAAAAAATTCTTACATTCCTACTGCTTCAAATAAGGAACAAATATTCTACAAAATTTTTAATTCATGCGCAAATTTTTTGCCAAGATATCTATATATATATCTAAAACTCAAAGCAAACAAATGACATGCTGCCACATGTACCTCCCCCTCCCAAACAAATGATACAAAGTAATCAACAAAAATATATGTATGAAGGCTCGAACACGCAACCTCTCATTTGAAATACAAACATACTAACCACTAATCTACTATCTTTTCTTGGTTTTTATGGGGAGAAAAAAAACTATAACATACATCTAAGAAAAGCATTTAAAGATATGGTAACTTACATCTGACAATACCGACAATATACCCCACAATTATTAAGGAAACCCAACATTACATGCAATTAACTACATTGCTATAAACTACATTGCTTCTAATTTAAGAACCAAATTGTAAGTAGGGGTGACATGTCAGAATTTAGAAGTTAGACAAGGAAAAAAAACTGAAATTGTATTATACTTTTCGGTTACAATTTTGGGATCATAGAGAAATTACTGAAATCCATGATTTAAGAAATTACCTTTCTTTGTTACAAAATCGACCCAATTAGATCTACTGCTGCTTAAGACTTGAATTGAAATGCTTGATTTTTTGATGTTGTTCTTTGACGTTGACTTGAAAATCTACTGTTGCATGTATTTCTTTGATGTTGTTCGCAAATTAGATTTACTGCTTAAGACTTGAAACGTCTGATTTTGTTATTGTATATTGCATACTTGGATGAACTGGGTTCCTTCAAATATGAATTAGGTTCCTTCAAAATATAGGTTGTAGATTTGTAGTGAGAGGAGAGAGAGAATGAATAGTTAGAAAAGTACTGAAATTATACACTGAGAGGAGAGAGAGAATGAATAGTTGGAGAAATGTTTTTTTGTTGGTCTGATGGGTCTTCACTCTTCACCGATTTAAGTGGCAAATAAGTATATGGACCAACTGTTCCCGGTTAACAAGCAAGATTTTTTAAAAAAAAATCCTCCTAAATTAAATCGACAAAGCGGTGCACAAGTTTTATTGCTCAAAATAAAAATAACCCAAACCAACCCATCATGATTCATTTGGATGGAATTTCAATCTATCACCTTAACTACTAACGCATCATGTGGATAAAAAAAGAAACTGCTTTTATCTAAATCAAAGAATTACTATCACAATTTTCCACTAACAAACCACTTTTCACCAATTATGTAAAAAAAGTATATTGCAAGTTAAATTATAATATAATATTTATATGAAAAGAACACTACATAATTAATTAGTAAAGGAACATATTACTCCCTTAAGAAAAAGGATAATATGAGAAAACAAAATTTTTATGTACTATTTTTTTTGTGGGAAACAATCTTTTATAATTTTCCTCACAACTTAAAACTTTACAACATTTTGTATTTTTCTGCGAGACATCAAATACTATTATAAATTACAAAAATGAATAAAACCAAAAAAAAAGAATGACGATATTTAGTAAAGAACATCATACTGATTATAAAAGAACATGCGCATATAAGACTTGAGAAACAAAAAACTATTCAAAATCACAAAAATGAATAACAACATAAAAAGAACATGAAAGAATCTTATTCACAAAATGGAGGTGAACTTAAATACTAACTTGCATTTTCAGTTTGTTTACTACTTAGTATTAGGCCTAAAAATATCATCGCACGCATCGCGTGCACAAAAGGCTAGTATTAGAGGATCACAAGTCATGCCTTACTGAGTTTATTAGAAAACCAAGTGGCACGCATCGTGAGACATGGCTTATTGGTTCTTCTTGTACTGGTAGACAAGGTATATTGGTTCTCCTTGTACCGTGAGACAAGGTATATTGGTTCTCCTAGTACTGTGAGACAAGGTATATTGGTTCTCCTTGTGCCATAAGACAGGGTTTAATGTGTTATAAGCGTGGTTTTGCTTAGAAAAACCAGTACCTGATATGAGCCTAACCTTGATATAGAAAAACATAAACATCACTGGTTCGAAAAGAATAGTGTTCTTGTTTTGTTAAAATATTTGGTGAGTTCAACAAGAATGGTGATCTCATTGAGAAAAAAAATGGCGGGTTCGAGAAGAATGTTGTTCCCGTCCAATTGATATATGTGACAAAAGGTTCGAGAATAATGGCGTCTCTCGTATAGGATATTTAACGCTATGACAAAATAGATTTAAGGGAAAAGGTTCGAATTATTATTAACCCAAAAGGGGTATTTGTAGTACATCATATAAAACCTAACTTAGGTAGAACTAGGAAAGCATATCCTAAACTAAATATAATACCAAGAAATATTATCTTTAAATAAATACTTTTAGATATGTCTATATAAACACTTCTAAATCGATGGATTTAGGAAATACTTCTAAATCTATCCTAACACCCTGCCGCAATCGTAACGACGGTAATACGCACGTTGCGATTGGAGATAAAAAATAATTTTTAAAAAATCTAGTATCAGTATTAGTTGCAGATCAATCGGACAAACTAATGTCGGCTTCGGAAACTTTTTGGATTTTGCTGGAGCAAAACCAGGCTCCCATTGGTTAACGATTTTTCTGGAGCAAAACCAAGTTCGAATCAGGTAATGGTTGTTCTTGAGCAAAACCATGCTCACACCGTATTAAACCTTTGTCTCATGGCACAAGGAGAACCAATAAGCGTTGTCTCGTGACATAGGGTGAGCCAAAAAAATTAGTTGAGGGATTTTATGGTTGAAGAACCAAGTAAGTTAGGCTCTTAATTGGTGAAGGGAGTTTATGGTTAAAAACCAAGTAAGTTAGGTTCTTAATTAGTGAAGGGAGTTTATGGTTAATAACCAAGTAAGTTAGATTCTTAATTAGTTAAAGTGTTTATGGTTAAGAACCAATTAACTAAGGTTCTTAATTGTTAGAGGGAGTTTATGACAAATATGCTACTTCGAGCCAACACCATGACAAAATATGCCATGACAAATATCCACTACATGCCCTTGCAATCTTTTTCTTCAAATAACATAAGTTTAGTTATAATGGTTAACGGGATAAAACCCATGTTAACCAAATTGTACGTCAAAGGTGTATTATAGTAATTATCTTGTATTGGTATATAACTCGCACAAACAGACAAACACAAATTGGTAACCGGCAATGGAACTATGCAGCAGCAAACTCGTAGCAGCAGCAAAGGCTTGAGATCGAGACAAAAAAAAAATATTATGTATTTTGTGCATTTATAGGAAAAATTGTCAAAACTTGGGATTATTTTTGACAATTTTTTCTATAGATAAATCTGCCATTGGATTTGCATGAACACCGACCAACTGTAATACGCGGAAATAATTGTACCAATCCTAAATTTTGGATAGCTCTGATACCATGTTAAGTTTATGAGAGAGATAATAATAAGAGTTTAAATTGTATTGATGTGTGTCCAATAATGAACAATGAATACAATATATATATATATATATATATATATATATATATATATATATATATATATATATATATATATATATATATATATATATATATATATATATATATATATATATATATATATATATATATATCTCAAAGATATCCTAAAGATATTACCATATTTTTGTTATCCATAATATTCTCAATAAGTTCTAGTTTCTAATAATAGTACAAGAAAAGTTATAATGTTCTTTCACCAAAAAAATAAATCTTTGTATTTTTGTTAACCATATTTTTGTTCTCATGTTCTTCACTACATTGACTTTTACAAAAATTTATACAATAACTTTACCTATATTCTTTCTACTTTCATATAAAATACAATTTTAGTTTTATAAGATATTTTTATTTGTAGGAACTCACAGGCCTATTAGCAACTATTATTTTTCGTTTCAAATCTGTTGCCAACTCTAATAAGTAATGATTCCTTGTTAATAGCAATAAATTTTGATTATTACCAGATTGACTTATTTTTTTAGTAATAGCTAAGTAGTAATCACGAGCAATATAGAAAAACCAAGAGATCGCTAAAAATCGAAAACAAGAAACAAACCAAAAACGAGTCTGCTCGCCCAAGCAAGGTCCTGATCCCCGTCATACTTTTTATACTGATTCGAGCACTTCCTCGAATGGGAATTCCAAGGCACAAACAACAATTCAAATGTATAAAGAAGACATACAAAAGATATCTATGAGAAGTCAACCAGATGATGATGCTTTAGACTATTAGTGTTCGTGTTGGAGTATTTCAGAAGACAAAGAGCGAAAGATAACTAAAAAATGGCATGGGTTTTCTATTATCCGTTTCCTTTAAATATTCAGCTTGTGACTCGGCCTTTTTTTTTCTTTTTTACCCAAGTCTTTACCCATATGATTATACGTCTCATCATATACTAGTGAAAATTTATGTTCAAAGTATACAAAGTTTGACTTTGGAAAAAACATCTGGGAAGTCTATTAAGAGAGGAAGGAAGTAGACTAATTCCCAGGCATTTTTGACGTGGTTGAATAGGTCGACAAGTCGAAATTTACATGTTGCGATTTTTTGAGTACCCCCGGTAGGTAGTAGCTCTTATCCACATTAGTTTTAGAAATTAAATAATTGTGTAGACACATAATCGTGTCTCCCCATTTAAGGATCCAATGATGAAATATATTGTGGTCTTAATTGGTCAGACCCAAGGGGAGAGCAGTCCGAGGAGCTAAGCCCGAAATTGTTTTAAAAGCATAAAGCTTATTTATTTGCATTAAAGATCCAAAATCCTATTTTAATGCCCAATTAATTAGTCCTAATAATTAACTATTTTGAGCCCATAAATAAAATATTTTGAGCCCAATCCTTTGATAAACGAAATTAGTTATTCATGATAAATAATTGTATTTATGTAATATTTTAATAAATATTTTCAAAGATATTTTAGAGTAAAGGATTTTAAAATTGAAATCAGATTTTATCTCGTAAAATAACTGGTTTCCGAATTTAAAGATAAAAGATAAAAAAGAATCTTTAGAAAACCGCGTTAAAAAAGGCTGGCCAGATTAGTGGTGCGTCCAGGCTGTGCGCGCTTGGCGCACAGCCTGGATTGCGCTAAGCGCATCACTATGTGCTTGACACGTAGCGGTGCGTCCAGCGCAATCTTTTGCGCTGAGCGCACTGCACATTCTTATCTTTTTTTCAATATTTTCATATAAATAAGCTAATGATTTCCGGATCTAAATGAGACTTTTACATACTTTTATACGCCAGAATACTTGCGATCTCTCAAGGCAAAAATACTCTCAAACTCTCACACTTTCATATTTACAAACACATATTTACAAACACATAACACATACTTTGATCGATCTTCACAAGTGTTCGTTGAAAGGCTTCACGATTGCTCTTCCCGAAGGTTGTTATTCTCTTAGACCCAAGCCACACCGGTATATTCCTGAGGGTCCTTGAATAAATTTCTTATTTTTATATTGAAGTTACTAACTATTTTTTTTCCATGATGTAGATCTTTAATATAAAAAATCGTTCTTTTGTATATTCTAACCTCCACTCTTTTGATTTATTTTTCATATATATATAAATATATATATTGTTATGATTGTCCTGCTTATGCTTTCATCACCTCATATGTTATTATTGTTAATCAAGACCTAAAGAACTGTTCTAATATTAATCAGATAATTTGCACAGCCTGTTAGGAACCCTGTAATTTTAATTGCTTAATAACTTGTCACTAAGAAAAGTCTTTTTGATGTGATTAGTCAACCAACTTAGACTACTATTTTTAGGGTATTTGAAAACATTCTCTGGTTATTCTTTTGCATAAACATTGATATGAATCAATATTTAGTAAAGACCAACAATGGGCGAACGTAATTCATGACCGTGTTCGTACCCTCACCCTCGAACTCAATCTATGGTTTATTGACCATTAATGGAGTCATGACGGCGAAATCTACATTGGATAAGTCCGTAAGTTGTCCCAATGATTTCCCAATATCTAATTAGGTTCAATAAAACCTTTACAATGAGGTAGTCAAATACGCGCTCATCACGCGTAGGCAATAAAAACACACCTACAAATTGTCTTTTACAAAAAAATTGATTCATTTATCTTTTTAAAACTTTGATTTATTAATAAAATTTATCTTAGGTCATAATAATATCCTTCCATAATCATGTGGATATTATATTTGGCAAAATATCTTCAAAATTGGAAAATAAATGACAAATGCGACAACTTATTTTACTTTTCACACATTTCTAAATGTTCATATATACAAGAAAGAACCCCATCGGCAACAAATTTTTCTCTAAAAGACCGCATAATAGATTGTGGTTCTATAACCACAGCATTAGCTTTAGGACCTATTACCGTCCCTTGATATGTTGAGGTACTTAAACCGCGACTATAGGCTCCTTAAAACCGCAGCAAAATAATATTATTCTCTTAGTTAATGGCTCAAATGTTGGTAACAAATTCTTAACCAAAAAAAGTGATTGTAAATTAAGGATGGATAAAGAATCTGTGGTTAATTTACCATGGTTAGTTAGTCACAATATAGGGAGGGGCGATGGACAAGCTCCATCGCTATTGGGGCTTTGTTTGAATCCCTCGCTATTTTGGGACTAGTAAAGTCAGTCACTAATTTGCTATGAAATTAGTTGATCGCAATTCATAAACAAATTATATCTGTCACTAAATTGCTACAGTAACGGTTCATTGTAATTTAGAGACTGAGAACATTCAGCCGCAACTTTGTGACGGTTTTTACCAGTCTCAAATTTCAGTCACAAATTTGCGACAGATATAAATTGCGACGAGGGTTCTAATTTGTCGCAAAATGCCTTTTGCGACCAATTATCTATGATTAGCGACTGATTTTTCCGGTACAAAAGATCCTTTCTCTTGTATTATATAATCTCTTTTTTCGGAAAATAAATACTAACATAGTACTTTCTTCGTCACATATGAGATTAGACACTTTTACTTTTTTTTCATTATTCAATTACCTACTCTAACCACATATTTCTTACCAGAACTATTCTATAAAAACTCGCTGCTCGTGTCCCGTTGGTGAAGGAGACGAGAAGGATGTAGAGTGAGAAAAAAGAACACGAAGAAGCAGAGCAAGACAACTCCGCAAATTGATGTAATAACATATAATGGAAGTGTTTCTGTCCCTCCAAGTTCTCTCTCGGTGCACACTTCAAACGTGCACCATCGCCATGTCAAGAATCTCGAGGTCGAGAGAAAACGTGGAAAATCCTAGAGATCCTTTGGATTCTCAAGTGCCTAAAACCCGATCAATGGATGATGTAATTGGAGTACATGAGTTAGATTTTAGATTTGGTATCGGTGAAATTTGGACACCAAAATCATCAATTCAAATGTTGAAACAACAATCGGAGATTGGGCACACATCAATGAATGGCTTGAACCGATTCGTTGTAATTCTAGTTCTAGAGTTCAGAGAAATAAACCACACATTGAGGTAACTCTGAGAACTATCCGAATTTTACAACAATTTGATGAGGTTACTAATGTTGTGGATGATACTGTGAATAAGTGAACAATGTGATTGATGATGTGAATAATGTTGTGGATAATATAGAAAATTTACCCGAAGTTAGGATTAATTGGGAAGATATTCAAGAAAAAATCAATTTTTGGAATTATGTTGTTGTTTTCTATGTTATTGGAGCAAATCCTCCAATTCATGTCATGGACGGATTTGTTCATCAAATTTATTCGAAGAATTTCAATGTTGACAAAGATGCTTTAATAAAAAAAATGAGTATATATTGTCTGATTCACATCCATGGATAATAGGGAAAAGGTTGTTAATAGACATATTTTCTTTGACAATAAACCATTTATTGTGAAACCCTGGGTGTCTCATATGGATTTTGACAAGGAGGAACTTAGATCATTCTCGATTTGGATCCAATTGAGGCTTGATATCAAGTACCGGGGAGAAAAATCATTGTATAAAATTGTTGATAAGATAGGGAAGCCTTTGCAGAGGGATGATGTAACAAGGAATAGAGATAAGGTGCAGTTTGCTAGAGTACTTATTGAAGATCAATTGGGTTAACAACTTCCAGACTGTATTTCATTTGTTAATGAACATGGTGAAAACACCTTAGTGGAGATGAAATATGAGTGGAAGCCTATACAATTCACATCTTGTATGGTTTTTAGCCACTCAACAACTGAATATAAGGTGAAGAAGAAATAGGTTTGGTTACAGAAGCATACAAACTGGGAGAAGGAAGTTCCCGTTGTCGTTTCTAAGGATCCAAAAGTGGTGGAGATTTATCTAGAAGAGTTTCATAAGGTTTTGAAACATATTTAGAGTAATATCATCCATCACAAAGCCAACTAGTGTCACTAATGCTTTTCAGATGCTAGAAGAAAAATGAGAAGCTGATGCGATTTTGGAGGCTAGAGAACCTGAGAATATTGAAGTGGGAAGGGGGTCCTTTCCACGTCTAATGGATAAAATTTTATCTTGGAATGTTCGAGGGATCAATAATCCTAGGAAGCAAAATGAAGCGAAGACTTTAATCCATACTGATTGTGTGGGATTAGTTGGTCTCTTGTAGACAAAGGTGAAGATGCACGGTTGGGTAGTCTTTGTCAGAATGTGTTTAGTGGACGGTGTTTCACTTCTTATTCAATATTTCATAGTGGTGGCAGAGTAATTGTTGCTTGGAAGCCAAGAGTATTTAGTGTAACTATCAATCGGAGCTTTAGTCAGATGTTGCATTACTATATGTAACCTATAGTGGTGCAACTACATTCTTTTGCAATTTCGTCGATGCATTATATTTAATGATTATACTAGAAAGTTATGGTTATGGAAGGATTTGTGTCCTCTTAATACACAGATGCCTTGAGTGTTATTTGGGGATTTTAATTATGTTCGGATGTAGCAGAAAGAATTGGAGTTCCTGTAAGGAGCATTGAAATAGAGGACATTAACATGTGCATGTTAGTTTGTGGGGTGGATGATACTAAGTGCACTGGTAATTTCTTTACTTGAAATAATAAACAACAAGGAGGGGCAAGAGTCTACAATAAATTACACAGAATATTGGCAAATGCAGCATGGCAAGCCATCTATGAGTTGAGGGGGAGGTTTTATGCATGACGGTGAATTTGATCATTCACTAGCCTTATTAACTATCTATCTAAGAGCGGAGGAGTGTAGAAGGTCTTTTATGTATTTAACAATGTGGAGGCTCTCTCCACCGTTTAGTTAAAGAGTCATTAGTTGTTGGAATAATGTAATTGTTGGATCCAAGATGTATGTTGTTACATAGAAATTAAAGCTAGTGAAAAAGGAGCTGAAAAAGTTGAATAAGGTGGGATTCAATGATATCCAAGCTACTGATATCAAGGCTTATGATAATAGGTGATTGCACAAATATTGATGCATCATCATCCAAGCCAAGCTACCTATGCTAATGCTGAAATTGAAGCTGTCAAAGAATATAAGCTTATACATCAAGCTTATATAGAATTTTGAAAAAAAAAGCTAAAACTGGATTGGATTAAATCAAGGCATGAGAATACTTCTGCCTTTCATTAGAGTATCAAAGCTAGGAGAGTGAAAAATAATGTATATGGTATCAATGAAGTTGATGGAGTGTGGAAGAACACCCCTAGAAAGGTTACCGCTGCTTTTCTTACTTATTATCAAAAACCTCTTGGGCATAACTCATGAGAACAGGAAACAAGCTTTGCAGCAAATAATTGAGAGTGTTGCACTCATTTCTGATGATCATAGAGTTATTCTGAATGCCCCATACACAACTGATGAGGTTAAGAAGGCTTTGTTTTCTATTCCAGGCAACAAAGTACCTGGGCCAGATGAGTCTGGTGCTCATTTTATAGAGATGCATGGGAAACTGTTGGCACTGATGTTACTGAAGCAGTGTTAGATTTCTTCTGAGGTAGAAAGCTTCTCAAAGAACTGAATGCCACTATCATTACACTTATTACCAAAATTAAGTGTCCTAACACTTACACAATGAGTGACTTGAGACCTATCTCTTGTTGCAATGTGCTTTACAAGTGTATTACAAAAGTGTTAAGTGGAAGATTAAGGAAAGTTCTCCTTGATCTCATTACTAAAAATAAAGGTGGTTTTGTCCATAGAAGACATATTATCCATAATATAATGGTTGTTTAAGATCTAGTTAAGCACTATGGGAGGAAATCTGCTCTTCCAAGTTGCTTAATCAAGCCATATTTGCATAAGGCTTATGATACTGTTGATTGGAGCTTTTTGAAGGAGATGTTTATTCTTTTTAGGATTTTCATTAGCTTGGGTGGAAATTATCATGGCGTGTGTTACTACTCCAATGTTTTCTTTGATGGTGCCATGGCACTATGCGTGAGTATTTTACATCAGCTAGAGGATTCAGACAAGGTGATCCATTGTCTCCCTTGTTATTTGTGAGATGCATGAAATATCTTTCCAGAATTTTGTAGAACATGGTGATCATGGATCAATTCCATTATCATCCAAAGTGTAGAGTTCTTCAGCTTACTCACCTATATTTTGCAGATGATTTCATTATCTACGGTAAAGGAGAATTCACTGCAATTTAATTATGTCTTTTTACAAGCATTTTAGCTCTTCTCTGATTCATCAGGATCGAAAACAAATATTAAAAAGTCTGTCTTTTATTGTTGTGGTATGAATGCAGCTGAAATTCAAAGATTGGTTGATGTGTCATGGCTTTTAAAGAGTGCTTTCAAATATTTAGGAGTCCCAATTTGTTCAAAAAGGAGTTCAGTAGCTCAATGTGATGTGTTTACTGAAAAAAGGGCGGTAAGGATCAAAATTTAGAGCTCCGGGAACCTCTCTACATGGCTAGAGTCCAATTGATTAATTGTGTTCTCCTGAGCCTTCATATGTACTGGGCACAGGTCTATATCTTGCCTAGGAGTGTACTGTAAGGAATTAAGAATATTTGCAGGTCTTCTTTTTATGGAATGGTGATAGATGTAGTCATAAGTCTGGTTGTGTAGCCTGTGATAATCTTTGTTGTGGTAAGAATATAGGTGGCATGTGGTTTAGAAATGTGGTTTAATGGAACATTGCTAACAGAGGCAAGTATGTATGAGGTGTTGCAAACAAGCAAGACAATATATGGGGGGAATAGAGCAATGCTATGTATTTAAAGGATGGGGATTGGTGGGATTATATCCCTAATTCAGGTGCAAGATGGAATTAGAAACAGGTGTGTGTCACCAAAGAGAAGTTGAAGCTCATTTATTCTGTAGATGAATTTTAGAGGTTAGCTTGCTATTTTTTGAAGAAAGTTTACAACATGCTGCTAGGAGATTTGCAATAATGCGTGCTATGGGATAAGTTTGTTTGGAATGGATTAAGTATTTCCAAGCATAGAGTTTTTTATTGGCTGGCTGTGCAAGCCAAGTTACAGATCACTGAGAAATTGGCCAAGATTAGAATTAGTAACTCTACTTAGTGCTTAATTTGTGCTGCTGGAACTGAATAGCATGATCACTTGTTTTTTTTATTGTCATTTTAGCACCTTCTATGTTGTTGTAATCAAGAGTTGGGTGGGTATTTAGGCTCCTACCATTGACTTCCAAAGGTTGATCGATCAAATGGATAAAAAACAGTAAGCAATCAAAGTTTAAGATCATTGTCTGGAGTGCCTATATGGCTGTTGTTGTATACTACATTTGGAAAAGTAGGAATGATGCATTTTGGAATCAAAGTGTGCTTTTTAGGCATTGAACAGTTGAGACAATCAAGCATTGTATAAACCTGAGAGTTTCAGTTGTTTTACCTCTAAAAATAGTTAGAAGATATGTTAATTGGTTTTTGAGTCTTTTATGGATTATAAATAGTGAAGCTTTTAGCTTTGGTTTCTCCTCCTGCTGGTTTCCTTCTTGTAGGTTGGTTCCTTCAGAGTTAATTAGGTTGTAAATTGTTGGTGGTTGCATATATATATATAACTTACTTATTTAGCAAAACAAAAAAAAAGCTCCAGAAATTGCAAATTAGAGGAGAGAGAGTGTTTACAATGCCCCTTTCTCTCTATGAATCAGGGAATTGATTTCTCAGTATAGGAAGAGAACAAACAACGGCGGTAGAACAAGAATAGTGGTGAATCAACCCCTATCCCGATGGTTCTTGAACACAGGCGGCGGTAATGCGTGGTGGAGCGAAGAAGCCAAGAAAGAAGAAGGGAGCGAAAAGGCAAATAGGGTGCGAAGAACGGAATGAGAGTTTTGATAGGGCGACTAAATGAGAAGAATGCTCCAATTGGTCGGAGCATTTACGAGAAGTGCTCCAAATTTTACCAATACATAAGCATATGTTAGGTTTTTTAAACCACTGGAGCATTTGTAAAATAATTTTGATCAAAATTTTGTGGAAAGCCCACCAAATGATGTGTTAGTGAAAAAACCGAAGCACTTGATAAGTAGCAAAAAAACTTTTTTTCACAAGTGAACCCATGGCCTCTTACTTTATAAGGTCATGATATTACCACTAAACTCTGACGTATGCTTGTGACAAAATGTCAACCCCAAACTATACGTGTTTATTATCTTAATAAATTACCTTGGGTAGTATAGTCCGAGCACAACAATTAGTGTTAACGGTAAAACTAGTTATTCATGAGAAGCGGAAAAGTTTTATGTCTCATATGCATGGGAGAATCCGAAAATATCCTTCTTACTTTATATTTAAAGTACCTTTTGGGTAATGGCCAAGTTCCTTGTTCCACTTGAAAGGTTTGGAAGAGTTCTCCTTGGTTTATATAAGAAGTAACACTAGTGGAAAATAACGTAAGTGTTGCGGTCAAAACCCTTTATCAATGAAGGGCTGCGGTTTTGACCATTAACCGCATCCCTTAAGTGATAAAGGGATGCGGTTAATGGTCAAAACCGCAGCCCTTCATGACCCATATTTTATTTAATTTTTTTTTTTTTGCATTTTTGGAGTCCTAAATATAACAAAAAAAACAGTTACTTATGTATATAATTTTCGATTTGAGCATACCAAAATGAACCAGAAATTTCTAACATTTACTCCAAACGTACAAGAGGAGATGAAAATTCCACAAAATCAACAAAATTCAATAGAGTACAGTCCCTCCAAACAAAACATCAAATTAATTCTACAAAATAAAAAATAAAAACCTAAAATACGAAAAAAAAGACAAAAAACCGAGTAAATCTCGAACCCTATATCTCAAATTAATCTCGAACCATCTCAAATTAATTCCATAAAATAAAAATAAAAAAACCTAAAATTGACAAAAAACAATCACGAACCAACAAATACAAAAAAAAATAAAAATGACAAAAACTAAATCTCGAACCCTAGATCTGGTCGAAGGCGACGGCAAGAGGAGAGTTGTTGTGCGCGACGAGAGGCGAGACAAGAGGGGGTGTGAGCGACGACTGTGCGCAAATGCCGGCGAATGATTTGTGAGAGAGGACAGAAGATTTGTGGTGAAGATTTGTGAGAGGAGAGAGACGAATGAGAGAGAGGGAGAGGTTAGAGTGAGGAGAGAGAAAGATGAGAGAAAATGAGAGAAATGGCGCTCAATGAAAATGAGAGAGGGAGAGGTTTCATTTGTGCGCTCAATATAAGCCCATCAGCCCGCGAGAATTAATTATAAAGGGCTGCGGTTTTCGGTTAACCGCAACCCTTCACTAAAAGGGCTACGGTTTTTGCATTGACCGCAGGGCTGCGAGTTTTTGGGCTAACCGCAGTCCTTCACTATTAAGGGACCGCAACCCTTGTGTTTTTTTCCACTAGTGTAATTTTATATATTGTTTAAAGTACTTCCTCTACGTATTATGCTAGGATTGGCCAACCCCGCACGTGCGCAGTGTGGTGTGGCTACTTTTTAGATGCTTAACTTCCTTATAGTCCAGAATTTATATGAGACCTTTCAGTTACGTTTAGCTCATTCAAATCTTCCAATGTTGATGAAATTTTCGTAATAGTCCATTTTTTTTTTCGAAATTGTTTTTTCGAACTTGTGTCTTGTGGTTCTCCTTCATTTTCATTGTTTTATTTACTAAAGTCAGGGTGATGAAACCTTCCAATACGCTTCTTCTTTGATACACATTTGAGAAAATTCATAGTCTTTTCCACTGAATTCTGAGCATACGAACGACTTACCACTCTCTTTTCTAAGTGCAAACTAAAGAGAAATTCGACCAGTGTGATAGCGAAATCGCTTCTAAAATAGTATCTTGTACGTCACACCTCTTCTTTACATACAATATATCTATTGGCCTACGTCCTTTAAAATGCCCTTATTTTCAACATTGTTAAGTAGAATTTCCTTAAGATTATCATGATTCATGTATGAAAGCATGATTCTCATACGATGCATAATCTTTAATTATCTAATAAGAGCATCTTTTTAAGAGCACAGTGCACGTACATGCTATGCTTAATTATAGATTAGAAATATTCGTTAAAGTAGAGAATGTGTATCTCCAGTATGCTATTTCAAAAAAAATATTCCAAATTCCTCCAAATAATTATATACATTAGTGCCTCCAATAATAATGTGACGGCTTTGATCGCTCTGATCATGCTTTATTCAATTAATGAATAATCCATATACGTGTACTGTGTACACCTTCATAGCATCCAATTTGAGGTGCACCTTGCAAGGTATAGATCCTAAAACCTAATCTAGAATAACGTAAGAAACAAAATTGATTGGAAGCCAAAACAAATACTCCGTAGATGGTAAGTAAATAAACAACTATAGGCATCAACAAAAAAGAAAAAGTTAAAGATGTTTGCTTTCTGGCAAACAAATAGCAACATATTTTACATCTATAAATTCTACACGCTTTCTCATGGCATATTACTTAACTATGTAATATTTATTATCCATGTTTTGTCTATTAAAGGCTTTTGCTAATAAAATTAATGTACCATTTGGATAACACCAAGCTAGTAAGTACTTAGTATTATATACGAACCACAATATGTATCATCTATGCGGGAGCAGGACCATCACGTGTTATATAACGTATTCAATAATAAGTATTCTATTATTGTGCATTGTGGTGACAACACGAGAATGAGGGAGTGGAAGGTTGGTAAGCCATTTCATCTTCCACCCACAGGTTGTGGGTTCGATTCTCATCAGGGGGTTTGGGGGCTTTGGGGTAGATTGTATTTAGGTGCCTTTTGAGAGGGCGTTAATGTAATTTATCTTACCAAATTTTAAAAAAAATTGTGGTGACAACACGTATATTCTCGAGTCATTTTCGGTATTAATTAATTACATATTGTTATGTTTTGTTCTCTCTTTTCTTAAAATAATTTTGTTAAAAAGAACCTAAACTATGAGTTACATGTCAAATACAATTAAAATTAGGAAAATTTCTTTTAATGTTATCAATTACTAGCTCTGTTTTTATTTAATCTACACAGTTTGACTTTCACATTTGCCAACTTAGATATTTAACCATTAATATATTTAATTATGGACAAGAAAAAATTATGAAAAGTTGATATTGAAAAATACATATGTCGAGACAGATCAAACAAGATCTCATATAATATATTTATCATTATACATAAAACACAAACGGTGGCCAAAATAAAGTATGTAAAATTGGAAATAGTGTCAAAGTACAATCTGCGTAGATTAAAAAATAGAGGGAATATTATTCTAATTGTGCATAATCAGACTTCGTTCATCCCATATAACCTTGTGACTTGTGTACGGATGTTCCAAAATTATCATAAACTCCCTTTTAAGAAGAATTTCTCATATCTTAATCTTTCTTCTATTCCAATCTTTCACATCTCCTTACTTTCCCCCTTTTCCAACCTTCTCAGTTCTCACATCCTCTTACTTTCTCTTTCCGACCTCACGTATTCTCTTACGTTTTTTTCTCCCCACAAGCTAAGCTCACATGGATCGATCACTCTTTAAGAAACAATGTGTAGCCTATTAGACAAAATAATATGGATCGAGAAAATATAACTTCAACTGCTAATGAAATACTATATCAAACAATTTAAATAAGATTAAGGTAAGCTTTCAAATTGTAAAAAGGACAGCCCTCACCTGAAAGAAGAAAAAGGTGTCGACACCATGCATGCATGGCTTGTTGCTCATTGCCACTATTGCCTATTGGATTGTGAGCCCTATGATCTATTTTTCACTAATGACGGCTTCAACGGTTAGTCCATAACCAACGTCAGATCTTGGCCTCTCCCAATTCTTCACTCATTATGGAGTTCAGTCTCACAATGAGAGAAACACATGCAAAAGACATGAAGAAAATGGAGAAGAACAGGGGTGGTGGATGTGGTGGCAACGGTGGCGTACTGGTGATAAGAAACCAAAATGGTGATCAGTGATTTTATATACTTCCTCCGTTCTTTAATAATTGCAACATGTAGGGGTTGCACATTTTTTAAGGAGATGAGAGAGATAGACAGAAAACATAGTCAAATTTATTGCAATTAATATAAAACTTTCATATAAGGAAAATGTTGCAATAATAAAAGAACGGAGGAAGTAATTCTGAACTCCTTATTCACCCTTGTTTGAAATGATTTTCCCTCATTGTATCATATACTTTAGCTTTGTTTCGCTTAATTTACTTTTTTAGTATTATTAATCGTGATTGGTTTGTAGATATTTGTCTTCTGTACTCCTTTTCTAAGACCTTTGTAATGGTTTTTGTAAATTTTTTTAGGTATTTTTAAAGCACACTTTGTACTTCACCTACAGAAATCCAAGGATGCAACAACAAGGCTTACAAAATAGATAATGAAGAAAAGAAGCTGGCAAGAGAAAGTTAAAGAGGCAAATTCCGCTAAGTGCACTTCATGATTTGCACAAGGTCCACTTCTAAAGATAATATTTTTCAAACTACTGATCAATTTATGATGATTCAAGTCGATCAGGGATCAAAGTTCGGTTCGATAGCTTTACAACGACTTGTCACAAGCCCTATCTCAATGAGAATTGAAGAAGTTATGGTCATTTAGGCCCTGTTCTTTTGGGCTGATCAACTGAATTGAACTAAACTGAACTGAGCTGAACTACACTGAAAATGTACCCAAATGAACAGGGCCTTAGAGTTGTAACTTTCATGTTTGTCGTACTTGAGAAAGCTTTAAGCTTACGTAAGAAAAATGGGCAGAGACTTCTAGTCCATATCAACCCGCCTTAGCGATTGGATTTTATGCTAATGTATGTTTTATTTTCCTACAGATCACTTCGTGTAATAGATGATATTTCAAGTATCAATTTAGCTCATTTAGAAAAGGAACATGTCCTAGTTCATTAGTCTTAGGTTAAATGTTTAGTGATCAGAGAAAATCTCATTTTCGTGAGAGCGAAAGTAAGAAAACTTCCTAAAACTTGGAAATTTAAGATTTGAAGGGAGACTTAAAAATTGCATGCCTCAATAGAAGTGATATTCTTACTCTTTCTAATCTTAGATTGCTTTCATTATTCCGAGGGGGATTTTTCCCAGGGGAGGAGTGCTTTTTCCGAGGAGGGGGCGAATTTCGAGGGGTGGGGTGGTTTTTAAGGGGATGGGGATGGTTTTTAGGGGGTGGGGGGAATTTCGGCTGTTTTCCCGGGTGGGGGTGGTACATGTATGTGGTGATACTGATACTAACGCTGCTCCTACTTCCTCTACTGATAAGAGAAGCAGTTGATTATTTCTTCTTACACTGTTTGCCCATTTCAAAGAAAGTTGTTGTAACCAACTTCTTCCCTATTGTAACTAAGCCTAGATATTTCTCTCTTGTATTGACAATACTATATAAACTGTCCTTTAGCTCATTCTCATTGATGATGTAATCATTCTCATTCTACACCTAATAAAATTCTCTCTCCCTCCCTCTTTTCTCTCAAAGATGAAGATTATAAGTATATAAGAGCCTTAAAAAAAACGCTTTTTCTTTCCCTCCAATTTTCTCTCGATTCACTCATGTGAATCGTTGCCATGGCAGGAAAATCTGGAGGTCGAGGGAAGAATGCGAAGTCTAGAGGTCCAATGTTGGATTCTCAAGCGCGAAAAACACGATCAATAGATGAAATCATGGGAGTGGAAGCTTTGCAATTCGGGTTTCATGAAGAAATTTTAACTCCAAAGTCTTCACTTCAACAATTGAAACAACAATCGGAAATTCGTCACACTTTCAATGAGTAGCTTAAGTCGATTCACCAATCTCAGAAACAATCAATTGATCATAGAAATGGTGGAGGTACGTCTGTAATTCCTATATTACAACGATTTCATGATGTCGATAATGATCACAATGAGGAATTACACTTGAATGTTAATGAAATTGAAGTTCATGAAGTCGATAATGATGAAATTGAATCTAATGTTGTTGAGACTCGTGAAATTGCTGCTCATAATCCTGAGATTGTGGAAATTGAATTGTCTGATGTTCTAGAGGAAATTAATTTCTGGAATTCCTCAATTGTATGTTATGTAATTGGGGCAAATCCACTAATTCAGGTTATGGAGGGATTTATAAGGCTTATTTGGAAGAATTTTCAGCTTGATAAAGTAGCAATGGTGAAAAAAGGTATGTTCATGGTGAGAATTTTTGCTATGAAGTCTAGGGATCGAGTTTTAGATGGCACATACTTTTTTTATCATAAGCGTGTAATCATGAAACCTTGGTCTCAGGATATGGATTTTGAGAAAGAGGAAATTCGATCTCTTCCTATTTGGATTCAAGTTAAGATTGGCTTGAAATATTAGGGTGAGAAATCTCTTTTCAAGATAGTTGCTCAAATTGGAAAGCTAATACGATGTGATGAGGCAACAAAAAAGAGAGACAAAATTCAATTTGCTAGAATTCTTGTTCAAGTCAAATTGGACCAAGTGTTCCCTAGTAAATTGGTGTTCATAGATGAAAATGGCAAGAAACATGAGTGTTCAGTATATTGTGAATGGAAGCCAAATCAATGCTCAAATTGTTTGAAAATTGGACATGATACTAGTGAATGCAGAATGCCACAGAAGAAAAAAGTGTGGGTGAAAAAGGTTGTTTCGATTGTTCCTGTTCCAGGTGCACAGGTGCCACCACATCAATAGAAAGTAATTACACCTCTTGTTAATGCAGAGGGGTTTCAAAAGGCTCTTAAGCCTATTAAACTAAAGTCTTCTATAGTTAAGCCTACTACTATCAATAATGCCTTTGATATATTGGTTAATGTAGTAGGCAATGAAATTGAGGAGAATGTTCAGAATGATGGAGCAGAGGTATCTAGTACTCAAAATGGTTCAGTTGCTGTGGGAAGAGGGGACTCTTCCCTACCTAATGGATAGGATTTTATAATGGAATGTCCAAGGGATCAATAGCCCTAAAAAATAATTAGATCTTAGGAATTTTATCCAACAACATGTTGTAGGGTTAGTTGGTCTCTTGGAGACAAAGGTTAAGGCTTCTAATCTTGGAAGTCTTTACCAAAAGGTGTTTGAAGGTTGGTGTTTTAGTTCAAATTCAGCATTTCATGATGGAGGAAGGGTGGTGATTGCCTGGAAGCTTGGGGTGTTCTCTGTTAACATCTTACAAGGATCAAGTCATGCTCTTCACTGTCATGTTAGTCCTATGAGTGGTTTACCTGGTTTTTATTGTACTTTTGTGTATGGTTTTAATGAGCATGCTAGGAGAATGGAGTTATGGAATTTCTTAAGGCAATTCAATACTAGTGAGCCTTGGATGATTTGTGGTGCCATGAACTGTGTAATGACTGTTGAGGAGAGGATTGGTGCTCCTGTGAGAAGGAGTGAAATTGAGATGATCAATCAGTGTATGGCTGATTGTGGTATGAATGATGTCAAGGCTACTGGGAATTTATTTACTTGGAATAATAAGCAGTTTGGTGAAGCTAGAGTTTACTCTAAAATAGACAGAATAATGGCAAATCAAGCATGGCAGATTCATTATCCAAATGCTGAAATTGGATTTATGAATGAGGACACTTTTGATCATACTCCAACCCTTCTTACTGTGTATCCTAGGGAGGATTTGGGTAAAAAAACCTTTCAGATATTTTACCATGTGGAGACATGCTGATGATTTTATTCCTAGAGTTACCAGGGCTTTGCAAGAGCTTGTTAGAGGAACCAAGATGTTTTCAGTGGTTTAGAGGCTTAAGTTGGTTCAAAAAGAGTTGAAGGATTTAAATAAGCAAGGTTTTAGTTATGTTCAGACAACTGATACTAAAGCTTTACTTGCAATGCATCAAGCTCAGAAGCTTATGCATACTCATCCTGGTCAGAGAGATTATGCTGATGTAGAATTGGAAGTTGTTGCTGATTATAAAATTAAGCACAAAATATACACTGATTTTCTGAAACAAAAATCAAAAGTGGCATAGATTAGAGATGGTGATGAAAACACAGCTCTTTTCCATCAAAGTATAAGAGCCAGGAGAGTACAAAATCAAGTTTATGCCATTTATGACAAGGATGGCATCTGGCAGAATGATGCTGCTGTAGTCTCACAAGCTTTTCTTAACTACTATTAGAACTTGTTGAATGATACTTATCAAAACAGGAGGGCTGTAGTGCAACAAATTATTCAAAGTGGGTCTATGCTCACTAACAGTCATATAACTTTTCTTGAAAGAGGTTATACTGTTGAAGAAGTTAGGGAGGCTTTATTGTCTATTGATGGCACTAAAGCACCAGGCCCTGATGGCTTTGGTGCTCAGTTTTATGAAGACAAATGGGAGGTTGTTGGGGAGGATATCATTCATGTTGTGCTTGATTTTTTCAGAACATGGAAGCTCCTTAGAGAGGTAAACTCTACTGCCATTACTTTAATTCCTAAGAACAAATGCCCTACAAATGTGGGAGATTTTTGGCCAATTTCTTGTTGTAATGTGATGTATAAGTGTATCACTAAGGTGTTAAGCAATAGATTGAGGAGTATATTGCCTGACATCATTGATGAAAATCAAGGGGGGTTTGTGCATGGTAGGTACATAGTGCATAATATTATGATTATTCAAGATATAGTAAAGCACTATGGGAGGAAGAGTGTCACTCCTAGTTGTTTGATGAAAATAGACTTACAAAAAGCTTATGATACTGTGGATTGGGGTTTTTTGGAGGAAATGCTGAAATGTCTTAAGTTCCCTGAGAGGTTCATAAAGCTTGTCATGATTTGTGTTTCAACTCCCACATTCTCTTTGATGATTAATGGCTCTCTTCATGGTCATTTTTCTTTAAATAGAGGATTGAGACAAGGAGACCCTATGTCTCCTCTTCTTTTTGTGATAAGTATAGAATACTTATCTAGGATTTTGAGGAATATTGGAGATTTAGCTCAATTTCACTTTCATCCTAGATGTAAACCTATAAAGCTCGCTATCTATGCTTTGCGGATGACCTGATCATGTGTTGCAAAGGTGACTTCCTGTCCATCGACATAATGCTGCAAGCTTTTAAGCTATTTTCTGATGCTTCTGGCTTAAAATCTAATCCTCAAAAGTCTGCTTTTTACTGTTGTGGTATGAAGGAAGATGAGGTACAAAGAGTAAAGGACGTATCTGGGTTTCCTAGATCTACTTTGCCATTTAGATATCTAGGTGTACCTATTTGTTCAAGAAAGATTTCTGCAGCTCATTGTGATGTCTTGATTGAGAAGATGATTGGTAGAATCAAGATCTGGAGTTCTAGACACTTGTCTTACATGGTAAGAGTGCAACATATTAATGTTGTGTTTATGAGTATACACCAATGTTGGGCTCAGGTTTACATTTTACCTAAGAAGGTTCAGTATGAGATCATGAAAATATGTAGATCCTTCCTTTGAAGTGGTGAGATTTATTCTCAGAAGCCTGGGTTGGTGGCTTGGAACAATTTATGCTGTGATAAAAAGCTTGTGGGCTTGGGTTCAGAGATGTTTTATTATTTTGTGGAATGTGGCCAATATGGGCAGATATGTGTGGGCCATTGTTAATAAGAAGGATAATGCTTGGATTAGATAGATTGATGATGTATATATCAAGGATGCAGACTGGTGGCATTATACTCCTAACAAAGGAGTAAGTTGGTATTGGAAGAAAGTGTGTGACACAAAAGAGAAGCTAAAATCAGTTTTATCTTTGCATGATTTGAGAGCTATGCCTTCTTATTCAATTAAGCATGTGTATAGTAAATTGGTTCAGCAGCAGCCTCAAGTGAATTGGAGCAAAGCCTGCTGGAATAGATTGAGTTTGCCCAAACACAGATTTATATTTTGGCTTGCCCTTCAGCAGAAACTTCAAACAGCTGAAAAATTGCATCGAATTGGAATTGGTGCTTCCCAAAGTTGCTTGTAGTGTGGGAGTTATACTGAAAGTCACTCTCATTTGTTTTTTGAGTGCCACTATAGCGGGACACGCTCGCAGAGCATTAAAAGTTGGCTTCGGATCAGTGGTTTTGCAATTGATTTGAAGAGACTACTGAGATGGCTTCAATCTAGCAAGTTATATATCAAAATTCAGAAAGGATGTAGCTTATGCTGCTATAACAGCTCTGATATACTCAGTCTAGCAGAGCAGGAATGAAAGCTTCTGGAATCACAAGGTCCCTATGCTTTCCAGTGTGATTACAAATCTAAAGAATGTAATTAAAAGTCGTGTAATAGTTGTGCTTCCTAGCAAAATCTCAAATAGAGATAAAGATTGGATACAGGAGTTAGAGTAGGTTATTCTTACTGCTTGTATAGATAGTTCTTTTTTGCCTCTTTGAAGGCTAGTTTGGTTGTAATTGTGGTTTTGGTTATAATACATCTTACCTTACTTAGCAAAAAAAAAAAAGATGAAGATTATCCCAGCTAGTTTCTTTACTTCAAACTGAAATGATGATCATCAGTTCATCAATTTCTTCATGGTATCAGAGCAAAACACGATCCTTACAATCCTCTTCAAGGTTTGATTGATCTAATTTGTTGCTTGTTTCTTCACAATTTTATTAGTAAAGTTTTCTCATCTTCATTGCTGTAAATTTTCCTAAATTTAATCATCAGAATTATTAGATAATCTGAAATTGTTGTTGTGATTTCAGTGATTAATCTTTTTGTTCTTGATCACATTGGTTTATTGAAGTATTGATCCTATTGACAATACATTTTGCTCATTTTTTTTACTGAAACCTCGAAAATTCTTGTGAAATTTCAATATAATTTGTTGATCATTCTCATTTCTTGTTGATCCTAATTCCTGCTAATTGTTCTCTTCACTAAATCTTGTAAATCGACCTCAATTTCTTCTCACGATGCCTAAACAAAACTTAATTCCAGATGCTACAAACACTTCACTTCCACTCACACAAAATCCTTCTAGCATTTATTTCATCCATCCTTCTGAAAATCCAACCAATAATTATCTTGTTTCTGTGAAGTTTACTGGTGATAACTTTGGAGGATGGCAACGAGGTGTTAAAAATGCTTTGTCATATAAGAATAAACTAGCCTTTATTGATGGAACACTCTCTAAACCTTCCTCTACTGATCCTGCTTTTTCTGCCTGGAAAGATGCAATTCTATGGTAATATCTTACCTTCTACACTCTCTAGATACTACCATTGCTAGTAGAGATCTGGAAATATCTTGTGCAAAAATATTCACAACATTCTGGAGCACATTTATACTCCATTCAACAAACACTTTATGAGTTATCTCAAGGATCTAGTCCTGTTGTAGAGTTCTTCACTCAGATTAAAGGACTTTGGGATCAACTTAATGAAATTAGTCTTGTTCCAATGTGTACTTGCAATGGTTGCACTTGTGATCTCACTCAAGAAATTCTGAAACAGCAGTAAGAAGATAGACTCATTCAACTTCTTATGAAGTCAGACACACATATATCAACATATTGAAACTTATTATTGAAAATTATTCTATAAAGTGTTACAACACATGAGAACTTATGTGAATTATTGAACTTATTGGAATTAATTTGAATTTTTTTTTTTAAAGTAAGTGATCAGAATAAGTTTTATAAATTACAAAGATTGTTATTCTTGGTAATTGTTGTTGTGGTGCTTGGCGATGATGGAGGTTTAGGTAGTAAACTATTTTTAATAAAATTTGTGAGGTGGGAAGATTTGCTTGTTAATGGACAAACTCAAATGTGAATTATCTTATATGGAAAGAACAAATATGACAAATAACGCATATAAATTTAGTGGTGTACTCGACTTATTACCAACTAATTTTCGGGGTGAAACAACTATGTGGTCATTACTCACTATATTCTTTAACACGACCCTATACACAAGCCCATTTAAAATTAATATGGTATTAGATCGATGCATATCAGTGCCTGACGAGAGATCAGAGAGCATGACTAATATATAAGTTTAATGAAATACTACTTCATTTGTTATCCATTAAATTTAGGATGATATAAGACATAATTTTTATGAGTTGCACTATTCTTCGACAAGAGATTATGTCTAGGCCAATTAAAGTTATGATATTGCTCAAGATACCTCAACACTATAGTTTGAGAGTGTTTGACTTTTTAGTTTTGTGGTATCATATTTTGTTACTATTTTTCATCTTTGATTTGGTGAACCAAACACCTCCATTGAGTTTTTTTTGTATATGAATTAAATTCTATTTAGTACAATTTAGGGGTAGCTTATGGATATATGTTACAATTCAAAATTCTTTTGAATTACCTTAAATAATTATACAAGATACTTGGTGAAATTTTTTTTTTTAAAGAAAAAGAAAGTAAAATATATACTCCCGCCGTCCTTTATTAGTTTACCCACTTTGACTTATAACACTATTCATCTTTATTACTTTGACCATCATTTGTGCTTTATATATAAGAAAAATATAACCATATGAGATATCATTTGATTCGTCTCAATATGTAGTTTCGGAATATCAAATTTTTATAATTTCTACTAATACATAATTAGAGATATTATTACTCAAAGTTTTACATCGATAAATGTGAAAAGTCAAAATGGGTAAACTAATAAATGACGGAGGGAGTATCTTGCAATGGTGTATTTGTCTACATGACGCAAGTAAAAATCGTTATTTACGTCACATACACATATCATGAGCAGAAATTATTTTGAAAAAGTCTTAGGTGACAAAATGTACAAATAGTCGAGTACCCAAGTACCAAAAAAATGTAAGAAAAAAAGAAATTGATTTGAATAGTATCGGATAAATAATCTTCTAGACTATTTCCATGAATAATGATTAGTGGGAGAGAGAGTCCCCTACTACCTGAAAGGGAACTAGAAGTGGAAAAGTCGAACAAATCAAAAGCTAAGGCTAAGGCAGGAGATACTCTATTATTGACACATGTGGGTGTGCTTGACCAATCAAATTATTTTCTTCCTAAACCCAAACACCCTTAGTTACTGTCACCTCCTTTCACCAGTTTCCCCCACTATCGCACAGGAAAACTTTGAAATTCTTTATAGTTCAAATATCTATACTTTCTATATTCTAAGATGTGCTACGTTTTTATTTTCAATGTTTCTTACCCAATTCACATGTAAAACCAGCTCTAACTATCTTAACTGGTTAGACAAACAGAATATTTCTGATGATGGGTTTATGTCTAGATTCTAGAATTAGGTTCTAATAAATGTATCTCATTTGAATCTGAATTAATTATAATGTGGGCGGAGTTGAGTAGTTGACAACACTTTGGATTTAAAGTCTTCTTAATTTAGAGCTAAGAATATAATGTTTAAAAGTTCATAATTAACATTTGTATTTGGACATAATATAAATATTGTTTTTTTGAAGGAGGATATAATATAAATATAGTGTTAAATTTATATGAAATCTGGTATCATAAATTTAATATCGGGTCTTTTTCCATATTAATTTCATGTTTGCCTATTTATGAATAACAACACCAGATATGGATAGTCTTTCTCTAATTGGTCCTAGTGATTTGTAACTTGTTTGGAGGTCAGAAACGCGGTATAATTTACCTCTTCTTAATTGCTCTAAACTTGTCCTTCCCTCCCATAGCAACTGCCATGAACCAACATATGCCACTCAGGGCCCAGGGGTGAAGCATATAAGGGGACCTAAGAGGGCACGGCCGCCGCCTTTAACCGTACCTACTATAATATATAAGAGCATCACCAATGGGTTGGTTGGTCTTTGTTAGTCTTTAAGTTTTTGTCATTCTCTCTCTTTCCCTCCTTCTTACACCTCACATTCCACTAAACTCCCACCAACTCATGTTTTTTTTCTCACAATGGGTGGGTTAGTCTTACTTGGTTTTTCTATTTCTCTCTCTTACTTTGTTATATTCTACCATATACTCTCTCTCCTATCCGAAATGTTTTCATTTTTTAAATGAAGTAGATAATTTGTATTGATATTTAAATTAGTGATAAATCTAATCATTATTTATGCATTTTAATGATTAGAAAGAAAAGTAGGTTGGGAAAAAGTGTGGTAAAATATGTCGAAATTGGACTCTATTTATAGATAAAAAAAAATTATAGTCATTACTGTAATTTTTGAAAAAAAATTATCAGCAGAATTTTTTATATTAACGTTACAAATATTTGTAACGTTAATAACACTGTTGTTAATCCCTTAGAACTAAAAAGCAGAACCTGCAGGCCACGTGGACATCACCCGTTGGTACGTGAGTTTGGTGTGACATCACAAGATCAAAGTTTACAGTTGCCAAGAGTAAAACGCTGGGCTTCACTCTCCTTTTCCATTTATTCACCAGTACATGTGTCGTTTGACACTAAATTTTATTAAAAAAATTAAATAAATGGGCCAGCTTTCCACGGACACGCGGCAACACACTGCTCCTCCTATGCACGCCATCCGAGGTGCATCTGGTCTGGAAATCCAGACCAACCAACTCCAAGGGCCAATTGCCCCAATAGTAAAACCAAGTAAAGCTAGCTTTACTTTTTGCTAGACCAACCCAAAACCATCCCATTGTACATGCTCTAAGAGGCCCAAATAAATGCAAATTTAGAATTCTAGTAAAGTGATCACTCAATATGTAATAATAAAAAAATGGAAGTATACTTGAACCAAACACCAAGTCTGGCTTTGCCCCGGGACCACTAATTATAAGAGATGTTCACTCAAGCTAATCATATAATTAAGTTTAATAATTTAATTAGCTTTAAGTTATAACAGTTATAAAATTTCACAAACCATAACTAACATGATATTTAAATTACATTATTCATTATATGTAACAAATGATATTGAGAAAAACATGCATTGCACAAGATAAACCACTAGTCTATACTAATATATTAAAAGCTGTTCCTAAGACAGTTTGTGTGCCACGTGGCACTCTCCTCTAAGGCTCTAATGCAAATGCTTTATTTCCAAGTCAAACCCTCAATTAAAAGAATAATGTTGTGTGTAGTTATAAGGTATTGAACACTTGACCTTTGAAATGGAAAGTGAAAGCTTAACCATTAATCCAACATAACACCATTGTTTTGTATTTGAAAAAAAATATCATAAGGTCTTATAATTATATCGCATTAAAACATTTGCACAAGTAGTTAGATACCTAACCTTTTTATGATAATAACAAGAGTATTATAGACATAAACTCTGACTCCAATTCCTTGTAGAAAGTTAAGATATTGCTTTCATCCCCACACTTTTAAGGGTTTTTTTTTTCAAAAATCATGCAATTACTTATCATGTCATTACAACAATTTTTCCTCGATAAAAAGTTACGAAAAGCAACGACCCAGGACATCACCCCGAAAACTCACTAGTTCATGATTTAAAAGGTGAGCTTAAGCTTGCAATAGTTGATTTAGCCCGACCGCACGAGTGCATCATTTAAGTAGAAGCTCTTCCCTTACATGAAAGGATTATATAAGCTATTATCTGAAAAGATGAATGTTAAAACAAAACAAAAAGAAATGACTAAAGGAAAAACAAAATTAGCTAAGAAGATTGAAAATGAGAAGAGACCAACAATCCAACCAAAATCGAGTTAACTTCACAGATTATGGGAATATTTTGAAATTGGTTGAAATTAACCAAACAACAGAAAAATTAGATACGGTTATTGATACGCGATGACTGAATTTTATAAATTGAATTATACTACCACTTGGATCTCTAGACTTGCTACTACCACTAGGATCTCTAGACTTGCTAATTGTTTATTTGGTTGCTATTTGTGTCAGAATTATATAAGACACCAGTTTTATATGTGGAAGAGTTGTCCAAGCGCGGGCAATTATAGTAACACGAGCGAGCGACAAATTGGGGGAAACTATTGCATCAATTTTGCAATTCTGCCCAGGCGAGCAACTTTATTTTTGGCCCGATTTTGTTTCCTTTTTTCCTAACTTTCCTATTATTGTTCGTAATGGCAATTGTTATTCCTTGGAGAATAATCTAGGGTCTCTTAAAGGTTTCCTTGTCTTATAGAAGAAGATTATTGAGTTCCCCTCAAAAAAAAAAAAAAAGAAGATTATTGAGCAATTAGTTTTCTGAATCTTTTAAAAGACTCCTCATAATTATATTGTTTACTCCATTAATGATTAAGAAAACCTCCCAAATCTCCCACCTGTTGAATACTATGTCACAGTAACTATTATTCTACATTAATCAAATACAACATAAAACGTAAAGTTACCTACATTCTGAAGGAATATGTCCTTAGACATCCCGGCAATTACTAAATATAAAAGGAATTATTATAGAGATAATTAATTACGTTAGTTTAGTAATCAAATTTACTTGCTAGAGAATAAATGTTGGTTAGTAGAACAATGTTGATTGTACCTACAACTAAGTTAACCTAATCCTATGAGGTCACACATTGTAGTAACTAATTGAAGTAAGGAAACCGGCCAATAGGAGAAATTAGGGTTAGGTTAGGTCTCTCTCTTATTTTATTCTCCTACTATTATAAAAGCTTATAATAGGAAGAGGAAAAGAACGTTCATTTTGACAGTAACATTCAAACTGAAAAGAGAGAGAAAAAACCATATTATTTCCCTTTGGAAAATCCGGCCATCCTCCCTAAAAAGCAAGAGAGTGAAATATGTTCATCCTCTTCCGTTCTAGCAAACGTGGGAATTCAATTGGTGCTCGTGGACTAAGTAGAGGGACATCAATTGCTGTTCTTTGATCTCTAGCACTTGCAATCCGGTGGAAAACACGCTACAAAGGTTGTACATTCTTTTCCTTATAATATGATTCATATTTATGTTGTGCATGCGATCTTGTGATAGATGTTAGGAAATTTGTTTCCTGAAATTCCGCTATATGCATCTATATGTTCCTACAGTGGTATCAGTTTTGCCTAATTCATAATATTCATATGATCATATAATTGTATGTAAAGTTATTATTTTTATTCAATTAAGGGAGGATTTATTTATGGCTTGAATTTGCATAATTGATATTTGATATTAATTGATTGGAAATTGTAAATAATTGATTTAATTGTGATTTATGCTCAAATATTTTTATTAAGGTCCGAATTTTTTATATGAGGGACGAAATAAATTGTTTAATTCACTTTAAAATTTTCGGATTTTTATAAAGATTTTTGTTAGATTTAAAATTATTTATGTTTAATTTGATTAATCATTAAAATAATTTGTTAACAATTAAAGATTTGATTTTTAATTTGTTAAATAAATCTAATGTTCATCACCCACATAGATCTAAATAATATGATGGCTGAAAATAATTTGATTATTTTTCCCACTAATTTTCGAATTTTATCATATTATTTATGAAATTTGGTTAAATTTTATGTTTAATTTAATTATTCATAGAATTTAAGGATAACAATTAAAATATTTGATTTTATTTGTTAAGATAATTCAGTAGATCACCCTAAAAGTTATTTTCGAATTTTTCAAATTTAATTGTTAATTTTCTGAATTTTTGGATATAATTGGAGTTTTTGCCCTAATTTTAAATTCTTGTTAGATTTAATGTTTAATGGAGATTATTCATTCAACTCTAATCTCAACAAACCAAAAAATTTGTTAATGGATTCAAAATTTCTGCCATAATTTTTGGATTATTAAAACCTAATTAAATCTTAAATCTTTAAATAAATAGTTAATTAAAGATTAATTGGAATTTTGTAAATTGTTGCAAAAAATTCAAAAGCAAAGCCCACCATGGCTGGGTGGCCCCACCTGCACCGGTGGAGCCACGGTGGATGGCGGCGTGAGGTTTAAGGATGGCAGAAGGTGGCGGGGATGGAAGCTCGCCGGTGTACCGCGACCAGCATGGCACTTGCGAAGTGCGTGGCTGCTGGTGCGCTGGTGGGTCTTGTCTCCTGCCGGCGTATCGAAGCGGCGGGCTGGAGGAGCGCGGCGCGACTTCGGCTGGCCGGTGGTCTTGACTGCTGGTCGATGTCGTCGACTCGTGCCGCCTGGTGTTGTTTCTGTGATGGCAGTGATAAAGTTTTCGGTGGTGATGAACTTTCAGTGGTGATGGTTGTTGGCTGGGAGCCTTGTGCTGCTGGTCAATGGTCAACCACTTAATTTGTCAACTATAAAAAAAAAAAATTGTTTTATGGAAAATCTGATTTTCCAAAGTTGAGCATAAATCCCAAAGTTTCCTATTTTGCAAATTTGTGAATAATTGCCATATCTAGATAAGTAATTGAATTCAAATAATAAAGTTTCCTAAATAATTTCTAGCTAAATTTGTTAAGTTTTATAATTATTATGGAAAGTTGTATTTGCTTATTAATTGTTAATAAGTAAATAATTTGTGTTTATTTTATTTGATATTATAAATGCGTGGATGTTTAATGTAATATGTATGATATTATATTTTGCATGTTGTGACTAGTATGGCCCAAAACTAGGATAGAAAATACGATCTGCGCATCGTTAAATTTTATGTAAATCAAATACGATCTGCGTATCGTTTGTATTTTTGTAATTTAAACTTTGGTTATTTAAATTATAAATGATATGTAATCAAGAATGAAGTTCCATGGAGAATCAAGGATGGAGATCCATAAAGATTCAAGGAGGAATTCATGAAGATTAGTTTTCCTAGGTTTAGGGGCCATACTAGGATCATTTTTAATTATGCTTATACTTATTTATGCGTTTAGCTTGTTTAAATGCTTGTTTAAGTTTATATGTGTGGTTATTTATGTTATGTATTCACTTTTAATTAACCAACATAGTAAACTTAGGTCCCCATGTAATATTGAGTTTAATTGCTTTTCCAAACAACACCTATAATGCCTTAGATAGTGAGTAAAAGGTTCTGCCAAAGCAGGGTGTTGCTCATTTTATCCGGGGATAGTAGAGTAGGTTTTTGAAACTTACATGTTAATGTTTGGTTTAACTCAACAAAATCATCAAAAGATAAAGTTTTGGATTTTGAAGCTAAGAGATAGGAATAAACAAGGAGTTGTTAACCTGTCTACCAAGAATTATAATTAGTTATAATTAGTAAAGTGTTTACTTACCTCAACTACTATAAATTGAAGGCAGGGCCAAAGTCCGTTTAATTGTAGTGGGAGGGGATCTTGGTGTTTCTTTATTCAATAGGGGACTCTTATTTTGAATAAAGGGTAGTAGTTAATTAAAATTTGTTTAATTACTGCTTTTTTTATAAACATTGATTGAATCTTGCTTTATTATTCTTTTGTTGTAGTTATCATGTCTGGTTCAAACAACAACAACCACCCCGGTTTTAATTTGCGCTATTTACTCGAAAAGGACAAACTAACTGCATATAACTTCCTAGAATGGGAAGTGGCTGTGAGAATCGTTCTCAGAGTCGAAGGAAGGGAAAGTGTTCTTGATAATCCTCTCCCTGAACCCCTGCTAGCTAGACACTGCTACTCCAGCTGAAAGGAGAGCAAGACAAACCATTGAGGCAAATTTTGTGCAAGTAACATGTTTGATGCTTGCTTGCATGGAACCAGAATTTCAAAAACGTTTTGATGGTCAGGACGCCTATTCCATCCTCCAACAGCTGAAAACTATGTTTCAGAAGAACGCGAGGCTGGAGAGGTTTGAAGCTCATTGTTAGTTGCTGGAGTGCAAGTTGGGCAAAGGAAAACCCGTTGGTCCGCATGTGTTCAATATGATTGGACATTTTCAGATCATGGAAAAATTGGGCTTCCCTTATCCCCCAGAACTAGCAACTAATATTGTGATCAAATCCTTGCCTGAAAATTTTCAAAACTTTCAGTTGAATTTTTACATGCAAGGAGCGGAGGCTACCTTGCAAGAGCTGCATGGTATGCTTACTCAGACTGAAAGGAGCTTGCCGGCTGAACCTGAACATAAGGATGTTCTAATGGTTAGGAAAGGCAAGCAATTTAAGAAAAAAGGGGCACCTCTGAAGAAGAACAAGGGCAAGGTTGTTGCCACTGATGATACTTCTAAGACAAAGACCACTCCTAAGGCAAAAGTAGCAGCACTACATGAGTGCTTCCACAGCCATAAGATTGGCCACTGGAAGAGGAACTGCCCCAAGTATCTGGAGGACAAGAAGAGTGGTGCTTCAACTTTAGGTATTTATGTTATAGAGAATAACTTATCTACTTCTACTTCATGGGTATTTGATACTGCGTGTGGATCTCACATTATTTGTAATGTGCAGGCACTAAAAAGAAGTAGATCGTTGAGCAAAGGAGAAGTGGACCTCCGCGTGGGCAATGGAGCACGAGTTGCTGCTTTGGCTGTGGGAGATTGTAGTCTACTTTTACCTTCTGGTTTAGTATTAGAACTTCATAATTGTTATTATGTTCCAACTATTACCAAGAATATTGTTTCGATTCCGGTTTTGGATTCGGAAGGTTTCTCATTTCAAATTAAGAATAATTGTTGTTCTGCTTATTTGAATGATTTATTCTATGTCTCAGCTAAGTTATCAAATGGTTTATATGTGCTAGACTTAGAAACCCACATCTATAACATAAACAGCAAGAAACCTAAAACAAATGATTCGAACCCGACATACCTATGGCATTGTCGATTAGGCCACATAAGTTCAAAGCGTATTGAGAAGCTTCATAAAGATGGAATTCTCAAATCATTTGATTTCGAATCATTTGATACTTGTGAGTTTTGCTTCATGGGGAAAATGACAAAGTCACCTTTCACAGGTTCAAGTGAAAGGGCCAATGACCTTTTAGCCCTCATACATACAGATGTGTGCGGACCCATGAGTACGTTGGCTAGGGAGGGTACAGTTACTTCATTACTTTTACCGATGATGTGAGCAGATTTGGATTTGTTTACCTCATGCGGCGTAAGTCGGAATCCTTTGGAAAATTTAAGGAATTCCAGAATGAAGTACAAAACCAACTTGGGAAGAAAATTAAGGCATTACGATCCGATCGTGGTGGTGAATATTTATCTCAAGAATTTGGTGATCATTTGAAGGATTGTGGAATACTTTCACAATGGACTCCACCAGGAACACCACAGTTAAATGGCGTTTCTGAAAGAAGGAATCGAACTCTACTTGATATGGTTCGATCCATGATGAGTCTTGCTGTTCTTCCTATTTCATTCTGGGGATTTGCGCTTGAAACAGCGGCATTCACACTTAACAGAGCACCATCCAAAGCAGTGGAAAAGACTCCATATGAAATGTGGACTGGAAACGTTCCAAAATTGTCTTTTCTAAGGATATGGGGTTGTGAAGCCTATGTAAAACGTTTATTTTCTGATAAGCTTTCACCCAAATCCGATAAATGTCTCTTTGTAGGTTACCCAAAAGAGACTAAGGGATACTACTTCTACAACCAAAGCGAAAACAAAGTGTTTGTTGCTCGTAATGATGTCTTTCTGGAAAAGGAGTTTATTTCCAGAAAAACAAGTGGGAGAAATGTATATCTCGAAGAAATTCGAGATGAGCAACAAACGGATGAGGTTAACACCTCATCAGAGGCGGCCCGGCATGAAAATGCTCAGGAGGCGGTGCATTCAATTCACGTACCTCCTACCGTCCCACTTGGAGATACTCTGTGCGAAGTCACTCATCCTAATGAGGTAGAAACTTCTTCTGTTGTTCCCCAACGTAGGTCTAGTAGGACCATCATTCCGTCAAAGAGATATATTGATTTCCTTTTGACTGAAAGTTCTGAAATAACGATTTTAGAACCAGAAGAACCTACTAGCTACAAAGATGCTTTGGAGAGCCAAGACTCCGAAAGATGGCTTGAGGCCATGAAATCTGAAATGGATTCCATGTCTGAAAATCAAGTATGGGACTTGGTTGATTTGCCTGATGGGGTGAAACCCATTGGATGCAAATGGATTTTCAAGTTGAAAACAGACAAGGATGGAAACATTAGTGTTTTCAAAGCAAGGTTGGTGGCGAAAGGTTTCAAACAAATTCATGGTATTGACTATGATGAAACCTTCTCACCAGTAGCCATGCTAAAGTCCATTAGGATAATCCTTGCGATTCTTTGCCTTTCATGACTATGAAATATGGCGAGATGGATGTCAAAACCGCTTTCTTGAATGGGTTCTTGAAAGAGGATGTGTACATGACACAACCTCAAGGTTTTGAAGATCTAGAAAATCCGGGGAGGGTATGCGAAGCTTAAGAAGTCCATTTATGGACTAAAGCAAGCATCAAGGAGTTGGAACCTCGAGATTTGATGAGGCGATCAAGAAATTTGGCTTTCTCGAAATGAAGAGGAATCTTGTGTATACAAGAAGTTAAGTGGGAGTAGTATTACTTTTACGGTCTTGTATGTGGATGACATACTTCTCATAGGAAATGATAAGACCATGCTTGAGTCGATCGAGGAATGGCTTAAAAATTGTTTCTCTATGAAAGACCTAGGAGAGGCGAGTACATATTGGGAATAAAGATCTATAGAGATAGATCGAAAAGGCTAATTGGGCTCGGTCGGGAAACTTATATTGATAAGGTTCTTGCAAGGTTCAAGCTGGAAAACTCCAAAAGAGGTTTCATTCCCATGCAACATGGCATTGCACTTGGCAAGACTCGGTGTCCTTCGAGTCCCGATGAGGTCAAGCGTATGAGTAATGTTCCCTATGCCTGTTTGTAGGATCCATTATGTATGCCATGATATGCACTCGACCAGGATGTTGCATATGCTTTGAGTATATGCGGTAGATACCGATCAAATCCGGGAGATGCGCCTTGGGATTGCGGCGAAAAAACATCCTTAAGTACTTGCGAAGGACTAAGGATAATTTTTTGGTTTATGTTGGAGATAGTGAGTTGGTTGTTACTGGATACACCGATGCAAGCTTCCAGAGTGACAAAGATGATTTCCGATCTCAATCTGGTTTCATATTTTGTCTCAATGGAGGAGTTGTGGTGGAAGAGCTCTAAGCAGAGAGTACCATCGCGGATTTTACAACGGAGGCCGAGTATATTGCGGCGGGCGATGCGAGCAAAGGAAGCTGTTTGGATCAAAAAGTTCACTGGTGAGCTTGGTGTAGTTCCTAGCATTGAGAATGGCATTGAGTTGTATTGTGACAACAATGGTGCCATTGCTCAGTCTAAGGAACCCGGATCGCATCAAAGGTCTAAACATGTGCTCAGGAAATTCCATCTCATTCGAGAGATCGTTGGAAGAGAGGATGTGAAAGTCAGCAAGGTTCATACAGAGGATAACATTGCAGAACCTCTGACTAAACCGCTTGCTCAACCTAAGCATGAGTGTCATACTAGGTCTATGGGGCTTAAGCATATGGGAGAATGGCTTTAGGTTGTTTACTTCATGTTTACAATTGTAAAGATATTTATTATGCTTTGAATGTTTATCAATAAAAATTCTTTTCTTATTTAATTGTTTGGTTTAGTATTAAATAAAATGTCCAAATAATTTGTGTTTTCAAATAGGATTATCGAAAACGTTTTGATAATGGAACCCTATAAAGTGAACTGAAAATCACAATTTATTTAAAGTCCCTAGTCTAAATCACTAAATTGGACATAAGTGATTTATTTAAAAGACTAGTATATAATTAATTGATAGCGCAGTTCCATGGGCTATGGAGACATAGAGATGTCTAATTGATTATATGGATGTATAGTTGATACATTGAGACTTGACCTAATTAGATTCTAAAAGTAGAATCGAACTACTATATTTAGTGGATTCCTTAGACATGAGTATGTCTTAATAACCACAACGTAATTAGTTTAACTTTGACACTATTAAACGTCGCGCCGTAAAAGGAGGTTATAAAGGCAGTGATCAGGTGGGCTAAGAATTGAGTGGGAGTTATGGTCATACAAGAGTGGATAAGTCCTCCTATTTAATAGGAATGATGTCTGGGCCTCTTGATGAGCGAGAACTGGAAAATTGCATGGCCATGCGGAATAGGATTAAAGAGTTAATCCTTATTTGAGCAGTTCAAACTCAAAGATCAAGGAACATAAATCTAAGAATAACATGGTGTTATCAAATTTGGCATTAAGTGACTTAAGGAATTTAGCATTGCGCTCTTGTCTTCGGACAAGTGGGAGATTGAAGGAATATGTCCTTAGACATCCCGACAATTACTAAATATAAAAGGAATTATTATAGAGATAATTAATTACGTTAGTTTAGTAATCACATTTACTTGCTAGAGAATAAATGTTGGTTAGTAGAACAATGTTGATTGTACCTACAACTAAGTTAACCTAATCCTATGAGGTCACACATTGTAGTAACTAATTGAAGTAAGGAAACCGGCCAATAGGAGAAATTAGGGTTAGGTTAGGTCTCTCTCTTATTTTATTCTCCTACTATTATAAAAGCTTATAATAGAAAGAGGAAAAGAACGTTCATTTTGACAGTAACATTCAAACTGAAAAAGAGAGAGAAAAAACCATATTATTTCCCTTTGGAAAATCCGGCCATCCTCCCTAAAAAGCAAGAGAGTGAAATATGTTCATCCTCTTCCGTTCTAGCAAACGTGGGAATTCAATTGGTGCTCGTGGACTAAGTAGAGGGACATCAATTGCTGCTCTTTGATCTCTAGCACTTGCAATCCGGTGGAAAACACGCTACAAAGGTTGTACATTCTTTTCCTTATAATATGATTCATATTTATATTATGCATGCGATCTTGTGATAGATGTTAGGAAATTTGTTTCCTGAAATTCCGCTATATGCATCTATATGTTCCTACACATTCACATCCAAATATGTTGTTTAAATTACTTCTTTAATTATGCTTAGTCTAAGATCATGAAATGTGATACCATATCCCCACTTTTTTTCCCTATAAAAAAGGAAAAATATTGCACTAGCCAGGAAGAGAAAAATATGGGCGGAACATCAGTTGGAGCGGCGGCTTATGATTCTTTTTCCTTTTATTTTTCCAATAAATAGAAAAAAAAACTTTGTTGCACCTTATTGATGAAGTTAAAAATGGATATCGCACACATTTAAGATATTAATTAAAAGAGGAACTTGAATAAGAAGAGTCTGTTGGCTAGGAGCCCACTAAAAAGAAAGAAGAAAAAAAATTAGTGGATAGGATAAGTCGTAAGAGTAGCAAAGGAGCAATAGATGAGAATTGAGAAAGACATAAGGTACAGTAAATACTAAGTGATAAAATATGCTTTTCTATGACATGCCATTTTTGTCAAAAGTTAAGGCCGGGAATTCTGGGTTGCACTGCACTACTACGACTGACCTTTTCAACAGAGGACCTCGTATACATGTCTTTATACGCTGTTTTCTTCCCATTTCCTGTATCCAAACTCCTTGTATCTTCTATGGCGTGTTTGACCTGATTTTGTAATTGCAGCCGTCTCCTAATTCTTCACTACTAATCACTAGAGTCTAGTATGCCTATAAGATATGACATTATTAATGTTTGATTGGTTTAAGGGTAGAGATGTCTATCTTTTGCATCAGAACCCATTCGGGGCCCCTTAAGGGTGGAGATTTCAATCACCCGTCCTTAGGGGTGTGCACTTTTGGACCGGGACCGGAATTCGGACCGGAACCGGACCGGACCGGACCGGAATGGACCGGACCGGAATTTTCCGGTCCGGTCCCCGGTCCATGAAAAGTTGGGATTCCGGGTTTCCGGTCCGGTCCGGTCCAAACCCGGAATTTTCTGGTCCGGACCGGCGGACCGGAATTCATGTTTTTTTTATAAAAAAAAAGTTTAAAGGTTAAAAAAAAAGGTTAAAAACTTAAAAAGTTAGAAAGTTAAAACCTCATATTTATTGCCTTTAAGATTATTGTTTTTAGAATTATTATATTTTAATATATTGAATTTATAAATATATTTAAATCTAAGAAAAAGTTTTTTTTTATAAAAAAATATAAATTCCGGTCCAAAACCGGACCATAATTTTTCCGGTCCCGGTCCAAAAAAAATTTGGATTCCGGTCCACCGGTCCAACCGGTCCGGTTTTGGACCGGTGCACACCCCTACCCGTCCTCTCACTTTTAATGGGTCTTACCTATTAAACTGAGTTTAGTCGACCTGTGCGGCTTGTCAAGCCTATTGACTATTCAATCTAATAGCCAATCTCAAAAAAGAATAACGGGAACAATAAATATGACACTATAAGTATTCTAACGTGAAAACATGAGTATCGTGAGAAAAACTACCCAGTTATGCACTGCAAATAAAAAAAATATTCATTAGTGATTACAAGGTTCTCAAAGATCTCTCTCCGCCAACTTTTACTCTCTCTAGTATGAGAATAATGGGCATAGACGGCCCTAGCATTTTTCTACCAAACTTCGAATGTAGTGAAAGTGTCATCGTATAGGCATTCTACAACATTCCATGGGGTTCTTATCCAAATGCACTGCACTTTGACTATCACTATAAAGTACAACATAACAGATCTTCTATCTTATTCATATTTTTAGCTTATGGCTTCCACTTTAAAAGCACTTTGGCGAGATGAAAAGGTGCTCAGGCAAACAATATATATTTTAACTTCCGAAATGTTAGTCTTAATGTGCTTAGGCAGACAAGATAGGTGCATGTGTGAGTTGTGCTCCACGTATGGGATTCTTCTATCCGAGCCAACTCCTTTGCTTGGATTTTGATTCTTGCTCTATCCTTTGGCTCCCAAATGGCTTGAATCCATCAAGTACCATACACCACTATAGGTCAATAGCACAACCAAAAGAGTAGAGGAGGAAAAGGGAGAAATATCCCTAGAGTGCCTAAAAATATATCATATAATCCATTTATTGAACCACGAAAGAGAAAGAGAGAACAAGAGGCATACTTGGAAAGTAAACAAAGAAAAACAACTAAAACAACCAAAATAGGCCCTAAAACTACCTTATAAGTAAGATAAATCTCATTCGTCACTATCTAAAGATGAAAATTCTATTGTCCAATTAATGTATACTCTTCCTCTGTTTTTTTATTAGGTACAACACTTGACTTTCACGCTTGGTAATGTTTAAATTTCGACAATTAATGTCTCTAATTATCCATTAGTGAAAATTATTTGAAAATTAATATTTTGACTATATACATTGATTTAAGTCGAATAACATTTTACTTACTAAAATTTTTGTTTTATATATTAGTTAAAATTCTATGAACAAAGTTCACATATAAATACTGAGAAAGTCAAAATGTTCCAATTAATAATAATAATAATAAATGAGATAATATAAAGCTACATCTCTTATCTACCGGTATAATGTTATTGAATTTTCAAATAGAAAAATATACAAGTATAATGTTATTGAATTTTCAAATAGAAAAATGTACTTTATCAATAGAAAAATGAAAACTCATAAAAGAGGTGGAGATTTATTATTAAATCAATACTATATTGACCCAATTGATTTTAAGAGCCGACTTAAAAAACACAGAGTCAAAATACATTTGAATCTGAATGGACTTGATCGATATGAAATATAGAACTAACACAATCAACTTACACGAACCCCATCCGAATTAACCATCTTTCACATTTAAATTAATGATTAACCACTTTGAGAAAATCCTACTTAAGTAACCATATCAAATAATGATGTCATCGTGTGATGAGCTTAATACATTTATATGCTCTAGTAATGTTCCAAATCTGGTCTAACTGAGCAGTCTTCCTCATGAGAAAAGGAGATTGCTTCGTGGACCAGCTAAATTGAAAGTGATTCCTCTGATTTTAAAATCCTTCTGCTGTATACTAATGTCAGGCATAACAAGTAACATCCAACTAAATGACATTTGGTCTTACAAGAAGTTATACATATGTTGATATGCTAGTTGTTGTCCACTCAATATTATTAGATCAAATCAAACAAAAAAAAGGAAATCAATTAATTTCCATAGATCATAATAAATTTAGATTATGATGTATTGATGATAACTCTCAATAAATTCCAGTAAAAAATGAAATTCTATATATTTCCACTTTGCAGATGTTTAAAAATAGTTGGTTTTCCTCAAATAGGATGTGTCGTTATTTAATCTTGGACTTGATATGATAAAGTAGTATAGCTCTATAGGGTAATTTTATAGGTATAACTGCCACTGAATGTAGACTAATAATCATGTCCTCTCTTTATATTCTTGTCGGTCATCGCGATTTCACTTCTTGCTATTTACTCCTATCATACTAGCCAAATCAAATATTTTTTTTTTTTTTTGACATCGGGAAAACTTGCATTAATTAAAAGCATAAGTACAACCTAATGCTAATACATGATACATCCAACAAAACACAAGCAAACATAAATTAAAGTGAGCTCGACTAGCACTTACAACCGACTTAAAATAAAACAAGCTAAGCATTACAAACCATCGTGCTACTTTACTAGTCCGAAGCGCTACGCAAATGATATGACTGAATACACATAGGGAACTTCCCTGGGTCGAATGTTGGTGGAGATGCCTCTTGTGCCTTGCAACTGGATACCCTCTGACTTGTGATGGATATTGTCGTGAGATTGAACGAAACCGATCTTCGAAAATGGATTGCCAAATTTGTTCTTGTGGAACTACTAGTTCACAAGACAGTAAATCCCAGGGCCATTGACATGAGAAATCTTCCTGGGATTCTAAAGATGAAACTGCTACTGAAGTCACTTTCTATCGTGACTCCGTACCCTGTACATAGGGTATCATGAGTTTTGCCTCAAGAGGCATAAACTCGGCATTGGTGGAGGTCGAAACTTGCCCCAATTTAAATTGGAGGGCCTCCCACGAGATGCGTTTTTGAGTTGTGATGACTCCTAAAGTCATCACAGAAACATAGGGTGATATGAATTGCTTGAATTCATCACCCGACCACCTGATCCGAAGATCACAACCAGAACTTACAATCCTTAACAAAGAAGATCGAAACACGACAGGTTTAGGTTCAAACTGAACCTGAGAATAGGGATCTTGAATTGGATAAATACCTCCGTTCTCCGCCAACACATAAATACCTAGATTTCTACCTATCCACGCTTGGTAAAATCCAGGATGAACTACAATCTTGATCTGGTTTCCGATATCATTCCTTGACATAGAAGAACCACATCTACCTAGCAAAACAAGCACACATAAACCAAGGCAAAACCGAAACCAATTGACCCATAAATCATCACAAAAACTAATAACTCCATGCCACTGCTTCCGAAATGCTGGAGTTGACGCCGCTACACCGAACTTGTTGGGGTTTCGTCCCCAACTCATCAGGAGGGTTTGCAATTGAACTAAGACCACAGAAAAAGGGAAAGAGGAGGGGAACCGACCACTACTTGACCGGCGACTTCGAACAGGGCAAAGGGGACTAATACTCCACCACGCAGCCGGCAACCACGAACAGGGGAAAGGGGACTACTACCGCCGACAGACGCGAACACGAAGAGCGAAACTGGCAAGAGGGGAGGAGGAAGGGGACTAGACTACTGGGATCAACTAGGACTCGACTAACGCAATACTAACGCAACAGGGGAAGGGGAAAAGGAGACCACGAACGCAACAGGGGAAGGGGAAGGGGGAGCCCACGAAACGTAACCAGGGAAGGGGAAGCCAACTACTGCGACGGGGAAAGGGGGAGGAACACCGACGATGAACGCCAACGACGACTACTACTAAACACTACAAACAAAACTCGAAACTACTAAACTACGACGGCGAAGGGAAAACAGGGGAAAAACCGACGAAAAAGGCGCATGAAGTAGGCTCGCCGGCGACCTGCGGCTACCAGCGAGCCTGCGGCGGGTGACTGTGAGTTAGGGTTTCGTTTTTGGGGGTAGAGAGAGAGAAAACTTTTAGGGAGGAATTAAATTGTAAGTACTCATAAATTGTAAGAAGCGTTAAAGTGTTAGCTTCTGGTGAAAGCCCTACTACAGATGGGATTCACTTACAAAACTCGAATGGTGTTACCATACTCAACTCCAAGATTAGCTCTGGCGACGATTGTGTTTCAGTAGGTGCGGGCACAACCGCTCTTTGGATTGAAAATGTCATATGTGGTCCAGGACATGGAATTATACTAGCCAAATCTGGGGTTGCATTATAGTTTATGTGTATTTTTAATTATTTCGGGGAGAATAGTCTAGTTTATTATGTGTATCATTGACTGGATTTATGTAGAATATAATTGAAACCTTAAAATTTCCAATTATATGATATACTATCAATCTGGTACTCTTGTTAAGAAAACCCTAGTTTAGAAACCTGACCTAAGTCCTACAAAACTTTGGATTGCCTTGCAAAATTATTCACATAGAATTTTAGAGCATGACCACTCATGATCTAAAAAAATTATCTCTCTATTCACCTTTCTCTCTCATCTTACAAAAGTTGATCATGCCTCATGATCCATAATATAAACAAATGCATCCCACTCAAGACTAGAAAAAAGAACATGACACCAAAATAAAAACTCAAGTACCTTTCTTTTTAATCTAAACACTTTCCTTTTTGGTTTGTTTCTTTTTTATTTACACGATGTTGTTTATTCTATTCTGGGTAACATGTCTCATCTACTTTTCTCCTCTTTTTCCAGCCATGTCATCTACTACTTTTTAATATTTTAACCCATTTTTAGTTTTTTTTAATCTCATTTTTTAGTTTCTCTCGCATACTTTTGTAATTCCTCTTTGGTTTTCCCCCAAAGTGAAGTTGGTAAATTAAAAAGAGAAAATAAATAATTTTATAAGTGTCTCAAAATATAACAAAATCAAAATATAACAAAATGAATGTCTATTTATAGATTTCAAAAAATTATGACTGTTGGTAAATTGTTATTTTTTTTACTTTGTAGCTTTTAAGATATTTCAATTACAACTTTTAAATTATAACTTATGCATGTGAGCCCCACCTTCAGTTGCACCATGACTCATTTCATGACTTAGATCATGGGATAATCTAAATTAAAATTTATAATGGCACGACCCAAATTAGATCACCAAAGAACATGAGTGCAAGTCTATTTTTTTTATGTAACTTCATGACATATTTTCATGATAAAAAAAATACATGAGTGGTTACGCTCTTAGAGTGACAAGATCAGGTAATAATGTGATGCAGTAGATTAGGAATTCAACTATTTTGGTGCCGCTTAAAAAAAAATTTAGTACAACTAATGTTTTGAATTTCACGTGTGTCAATATATGACTTTATTTCTCAATATGTTTGATCATATATATAAGTAAATGTTATAAAACGTTGATATATAATTGAAATTATATATCAAGAAGAATCTACAACATCGTTCATGCTAATTTCTTATTATACTTCCTTTGTTTCCTTTTACTTGCAACACGTTGATTATTCATATGATAACTATGACCTTGTTTTTTTTTACTAATATATATAAATAAATGTTGCTATGTGAAATATCATTGGATTTGTTGCAATGTATATTTCCAAACATCAACCTTCTATATATAATTTAGACTAATAATAGATTATTAAAGATATTAATGGTCAAAATTGCGTAGCGAGTGTGTGATAGTCAAAGCATTGCAACTAAAAGATAACCGAGCAAATATCTTATTCTTTTGAAAATTACTTATCTAATGAAAATTGACATTAACCGGAGAACTAATATCCATGTCAAATCCAATATGGAGAAAAATTATTAACTAAATTCTAATGAACTACTAACATAAACAAGTTACTTCAATAATGAGAGATGTAACGCAACCGTGCATCACTAGATGCATCTGAGAGAGAAAATAACTCTCACAACCTAAGTGCTCGTTTGGTTGACAGAAATTTATGTAGGCAATGAAAATTCCCATGATTTTCTCAGTTGGAAAGTTGTTTGGTTGACAGGAAATTGAGAAAATGGGTGCAATGGAAATTCCCACAAAATGTGAGAATTTAATTACCCACTCCCCCCTTGGTCAATCGGAATTCCCACATGAATTGGAAATTCCTTGATGTCAACCAAATAAATTTAGGCCATTTCCTAGGAATTACATAAGGGAAGTCATTTCCTAGGAAATGAAACTTCCTACAGGAATTAAAGCCCCATGTATACCAATTGATAAATTGAGTTTTGAAAACAATAATAGATAGAATCTATATAGAAAAAATAACTAAAAAAATGGTAAGATAAATTCTATCTTTTCTCAGGGCCCTCATATATATAAACTACTCCCAATTGATAGATAGATGAATGATGGTGTTTGACGACAATACAGGGTGTGTATTGTGATAGAGGTATTTGTCCAAAAAATAGAGATTAATACAGATATTGACAATTAATGTGGTTATAATTAGGACAATATAGTACTAACAACAAAGGGAGCACCATTCATCATCACTTCTAAGTCACATGAAAAACTAATCATCTACAGCAAATTTTGAATTATATGGACACCGTGATCCAATAAAAGACAAAATAGTATGCCTTTTTTCAAAAGAAAAAAAGGGAAGGAAATTGGATAACAACTCTAGGATAGAACTAGAAAGCTCCATATTAGAGTAGGCATTATTTTAGACCTTTAATCGTACAGGTATCTTAAACCTTTTGATTATGTGTACACTGCATCAAGCAATTGATAAGAAGAAATTGTAGGTAAAAAGAGCATAAATGGATTAGAAATGTTATGAGTTTATATTAACTTAAATATAGTGGAGTTATGGTCCCCTCCTATAATTTAGATTTCTGCCACTACTACATATCTGCAAATAATATAGATCCTAATAATCAAATCGTATACTCAAATCTTTGAATTTCTTATATTTCCATTCGGGTGCATATAATCTTTTGAGTCCCTGGCCGTCGAATTTTGCTGCTGAAATATATCATTTTCATATCTAACCTAATATCACGTTTCATCTCTATTATATAAGTCAAGGGGGAGCTATGGTGTCCCCTCTTGAAAAGACTTATATACCCTTAATCTCACAAAAAATAATAAAGAAAATATTTTCTTAATTCTTTCCTCATTAACAAATATGGGTAATAAGGAAAGTTCTACATTACCAAAAAGAAATACATAAAAATGTGTAAAAAGAGGAAACTCACAATTGAAATTATAAACAGATGACTAAATCAATTTTCAAACAATTATAAAAGCAAAGATTTACAGAGTTTCTTACTATCTAAACTCTTAGTTGCAATAATAATTTCAAATAACATGCATAAACAAACCATAAAAAAATTAAGAACTTAGAGAATATTCATTTTTTATTTTTTGGGGCTCACAATCAGTTGAGGTAATAAATAATTAAAGAGATAAAAATACATATTAGACAATATCAATTTATAATTTATTTTTTATTGAAGCACTACTCACCATATTATGCCTAAAAACCTCAATTACCCAGTGAAATTAAATTGAACTACTACTCATAAAATACGCCTATAAAATATAAATGTATTTTTAAATAAATAAAAAACATAACCTAGATTATTGTTTAAAAGGAAAGTTGTTGAATTATCTACGAAATACAAGATGACATATCCTACCTCGGCATAGTCCTTTATGGAAAACATTACTCTTTACACTAGAGCAATGCAAATAAAAAATCATAACGCTCATCAATATTCACCATAAATATTACACTCTTAAATGTTAATATTAATATACTGTGACACGCATCGCGTGCATATAGTGTTAGTTTCATATATGAAAAGGGAAATCCTAGAAAAAGTACTGCAAAACCCTAAAATCTGTGTCTAAATGTTGACTTTCTTTTTTTAGATGATTCATGTTCCTTTAAATAGAATTAGGAAGTGCTAGAGATTTTAAACTAAGAAGTGCCTAATCCGTCAAGATTAGGTATAACAACAACTAAGGCCACCTACTATAACGATTCGAGCCACACCAGTTATTATGGTGCACCCAGATTTACCAAGCATGGTGCTTCCACTTTCAAGTTTATCAGTGAAGCTATGAAGCTACCGACTATATTTCATGAAAATGTTTTTTTTTTCCGTGCAGATGTTTCATAAATATGTGCTTTTAATGATCCCCTCAAAAAAATGTGCTTTTAATGGAATTATTTTCACAGATGATATGCCCATGGCCATAAATGAAGCATATTTTGTTGAGAACTCTAACAATTGAGATTCATCACCAATTATTGGAGAGATGATACACATACACCGAGTGTATGTGGGCCACACATACACCGAGTGTATGTGGGCCACACATACACTGGATGTATGTGTTACTACTAAAATGTATATCTTTTGTATGTGTTACTACTAAAATGTATACTGTTACTAAAAAAATTACAAACTTACAATCATGTGAACTTGTTTTGTTATTCAACGATATTTGAATTTACATAATACATTCTATGAAGCTACTGGTAATTCCAGTTGGGCTTGGAAGTATGTTTGCCAAGCAAAAAAAGAAATGTGCTCAAAGCTGCAAGGAAGTCAATGGATGCTGAATAATTAGTACAGCATCAAAGAGCAATATAAATTGCTGATGGGGCAGAGTAGGCAAGTAAACTGGAGCAGGTTTGTGTGGAATCGCTATACTCAGCCTAAGCACAGATTTATCCTTTGGATGGCTATGCAAGATAGATTGAAGACTAAAACAAGATTAAAGATGATGAATTTGTGTGATGATGAGACTTGTCTGTTGTGCAACCAATGCCCAGAAAGTATCAAACACATTTTCTTTGATTGCAGATTTAGTGAGATGTGCATGACTCAAGTGATGAGCTGGTTGGGGGTTCACTGGACCAAGAAAGGGATCCAGCAGACGTGCGTGTGGGTCAAGAATAGATACAAAGGGTCAAAATGCAGGAAGATGGTTGTTTGGGCTGCCATTGCTGCAACTGTCTACTTAATCTGGAGAAATAGGAACACTGCCTATTGGGATAAGGTTATTATGACTGTAAATAAAACTGTGCAGGAAATTCAATATATAGTTAAGCAAAGAATTGTTCAGATTATAAGTACAAAAGTAAAGAAGTGTGATAGGAATTGGATTACTAATTTGTAAATACTGGTTTTGTCCAGTTGGGGGTTCTAGGCATGTTTAGGCCCTGTCATTTGTGTTTTGTTTGGTTTTGTTAATACTACTTGATTACTTACCAAAAAATCATTTACATAATACATAGACGATTGAAATACTATATTTCGAATTGGATTTTATTACATGGTAGGGATGAAAATATAACATTATTTTTCTACAAACAAATTAAATAATTGAAAACGACAAGAAAATTTAGTAGAAATCAATAGTAGAAAAATGGTGAAGATGAATAAGATGAAGCTAATATATGAATAATCTGAAAAAAAAATTACAATTCTTTTTTTTAGTTTTAAACAAAGGATTCATACAAATTTAAACAAAGAAAATTTCATAAAACAGAATTTTTAAACAAAGATAAAGAACAAATCATTAAAAACAAAATTATCTGTCGAAACATTGTAAGTTTGTAATAACTTTAGTAATAATATACATTTTAATAGTAACACATACACAAGGTATAAATTTTACTAATAACACATACACCTAGTGTATGTGTGGCCCACATACACCCAGTGTATGTGTAGCCTTTGCCCAATTATTGTGCTTCAAATTGAACTTCTAATTTAATTTTATTGATACTCCCTCCGTCCCATAATATAGTACTTACTTCTTTCTTTTCACGGGAATTAAGGAGATTGGAGGGAGTAGTAGGATTCTCAAAAAAAAAAATTTAATGGAGTACTTTTGTCTTGGAACTACTTCTTTTATTTTTTTTTCCTTCAAAAAAATCATAAAACAATAAATATTTCCTTGGAATGGTGCAAAACAATAAATAGGAGCACACATTTTCAAAGAAAGGTAGGAATATTTTGAGAAGTTTGTGTAAAAATTGAGGATAATTTAGTCAAAACAAATTAATAAAAAATGAAGTAGGCACAATATTTTGGGACACCCAAAATGGAATGTAAGCACTATATTATGGGACGGAGGGAGTATGATATACATCACCACAAACGTCTTTAATTTGAGGTTCATTTATGAACATAATATGACTTAATATTATTCATTTGAATAGTTCAATAGAAATTTGATCGATATTAAAACTACTGCTAATGATAAGAGTCACTAACAAATTTCTTTTGCAAATTGAAAAGTGTAAATAACTTGTAAGTTATATATAGGTTCTTGATAAATGAACTTAATGAAAAAAAAAATCTGGTTTGGTAAAATATATAAAATCAGGGTAATTATATGGTACTCTCCCTTTGATGTTCGTCAAGAAACCTATCAATTAAGGTTTATAAAATGAGTCTTAATTGAAGTTTGTCGATATATAAGTTATCACAAATTCTTGGATGTAAATGTTATACCATAATTTATGGTGTAACAACTTACAAAACAGCGCTTCTTTTGCAAAAAGAACCCAAATGACATGAGATAATATAATAAATGACAAAATGACATGAGATTCATGTCATTATTTGTATAGTCCATGTCATTCTTATTGGAGTCTATGTCATTATGCATGTTACATGCACAATAAGTTATGATGTAACATGTTACACCCAAAATGTACTCATAAGTTATATGATTATAAGTGAAGCATTGTGTGGGGATAAATAATCTATCAATCAAGATTCGTGCCAGAACTATTAGCAATTAGTGTTCATCAAAATGAGCTTCAAAATTAATTTTAAGATATGTGATATTTATACGATCACAGACATATATCGTTTGAGGTACATTATTTAACATTTGGTATGATATTCTAAATGTATTCTTTTCTCTAGTTATTTGGTAATTGAAATATTGCTAATGAAACAAATGATTTTTTTATAGAATCGGAAAGTGTAAATAAACTTCTACGTTACATTCAAGTTTATCAATGAAACTAATGTAAATAAATGAAAAAGGAAATTTTTCAATGGTGGTCCTCTATTTTTTACTTTTCTCAATGGCCTGATAACCAAATTCTTATAAACTATCAACGGTAACCCTGTACTCCATCTGTTTTTTATCTTTCTCACTTGAAATCATGACACTATTCATAGTTTTTTTTAGGGGAAAAGCAAGCTAGATTAATTCAAAGACAATTTGTCCATGAGTACATAGGGCGCTACCTCCAGCGAGGAGTGGTTTTCCCAAATTTGTTCAATACCAAAGGGAACTAGCTTTGCTAAATGATGAGCAACAAAGTTTCCGTCACGTTTAACATGTGACCAAACAAGAGAAGAAAAAGAGGAACAAGAAGCTAAAATATCATGTAAAACAATGTCAAGATCCGAGAGGTATAGTGCACTCTTTGATAGTCGTCTAATGACCACTTGACAATCCGATTAAAGAATCATTTCATCAAAGCCAAAACGTTTGCCAAGCCTAATTGCCATTTGAATCGCTTTTGCTTCCGCAACCTCAGGACACCAATAAGCTTTTATACGTCGAGTAGCAGCGAATATAACATCACCCACTGAATCACAACCCACCACAGCTAAGCAGATCCAGCCAGCTTCAGCTAAGGAGGCGTCCACCTTGAGGTTCAAAACACCTGGGGGGCTTTCCACGTTTTTGAACTTCGTTCACAACTGCTGGACTTCGTCCAATAGATACGGGTCGAGTATCGCCCGTACTCCTCGACTATCCTGCGAACTTGATTGATGAGCACATGGTTAGGAGTGCGCTTGCCTTGGAAAATCCACACATTCCTCTTCATCCATATACACCAAGCTAAGACAATTCCATGGGACACCATAGCTTTATCAAGTTGCCACCAACTTGCCACCAAATCACACAAAGAGAGGTGAGATGTGTTGGCACATAGAGCAGCATAATCTAATTAACTCCATCCATAAATCAATAACTCGAGGGCATTCGAACAAGGCGTGGCTGGTGGATTCATCCCCACCACAGCCCCAAGGACACACATCATCATCAATTAGGTGTCTATGTTTAAGGAAAGAGCGAGTAGGCAACGAGTTAGTGCATGACCTCCATAGGAAGTGTTTCACCTTTGGGCTAGCATTCATACCCCAAATATCCACCCAAGCTTGGTGGAAGGCATCAAGATTCCCTCCTTTACCGAACATGTACGCTGTTTTAACAGAGTATTGCCCATCTTTTGTGAGAGCCCAAGTTAACTCATCTTGGTGATTCATGGAACTCAAAGGAATTGCAAGAATACTTTGCACATCACGCTCATTAAAATGGTGCTCAATAAGACTTGTTTTCCATTCCATAACGTACACTAGTATCAATCAAATCACTCGCTCACTTTAACAATGTCCTTAGTCGGATTGCTCAAAATGAACCTTGTATCATCTCCTGCTACCCACGACTCACTCCACACTCCAATCTTATCACCATTTCCCACCCGCCATAAGCAACCCTCTTTGAGTAAAGCCTTCGAACTCCAAATACTTTTCCACGAGTAACTGCAAGAATAACCAAGGGAGGCTTCAAGAAAGTCATTGTTTAGGATAGTACTTAGCTTTCATAACCCGCCCAAACAAAGAGTGTGGTGCACGCACAAGTCTCCAAGCTTGACGACCAAGCAAAGCATCATTAAACACACTAAGATCTTTGAACCCTATTCCACCAAAACACTTCAAAGTGCACATGGAATTCCAACTTTTCTAGTGAATCATCTTGTGATCCTCATAGCTCCTCTACTAGAATCTCGCCATGGCAGAATGAATATGCTGAATAACCATCTTCGGGATTTTGTAAACACCCATAAGATAGGTAGGCATGGCTTGGATGACAGATTTAAGGAGAACTTCCTTCCACGCTCTAGACAATAGCTTCTCTTTCCAACCCTGGAGTTTCTTCCAAACTCTATCAAGAAGTGAGTCAAAAATAACTTTTTTTTATCTATCTCCCATTGAGGGGATACCAAGGTACTTCTCATGTTTTTCCACCTGCGGCATCTTCAGAATTCCCACCAATTCCTCTTTGCTATCCAAGCTAACACCTTTATATTACTGAAAGAGACCTCAGACTTTTCATAATTAATTTTCTGCCCGGATGCTGATTCATATTGGTTGAGAATATCAACTATTATAGTGCATTCCTGTCTGTCAGCTCTTGTAAAGAGGAGGCTATCATCTGCAAAGAGAAGATGAGAGATTTTGGGACCACTGCGACTGGCTCTAGCTCCATGAATATGTTTTTCCTGAACCTTTTTCTGTATCATTCTGGAGAAAGCGTCAGCAATCAAAATAAACAGATAAGGAGAGAGAGAGAGGGTCACCTTGCCCGAGACCTCGATCAGGGATAATAGAGCCACATACACCTCCATATTCACAATGAAGGAGTAGGAAACAGATGTCACACAGTCCATAATCAAATTCACCCAACGACCATCAAACCCCATAGTAAGGAGAAGCTTCATAAGGAAGCTCCATTCCACCCTGTCACAGGCCTTACTCATATCAAGTTTCATGGCAATGATGCCTTTCCTGCTTCGAGATCTATGCTTCATGAAGTGGAAAATTTCAAGAGCAATGAGAGCATTATCAGTTATAAGTAGGGGTGGCAATAAGGTCGGGTTGAGTCAGGTTCAGGTTGACCTGACTTCCATTTCGGGTCAATTTACCCCTAACCCAAACCCGGCCTGATTTTAATTTCAGGTCAAAAACCATAATCCGAACCCCGACCTGCTAACTTTCGGGTTGACCCGAAACCAACCCAATATGACCTGATTTATATTTTATAATTGCAACAATGATACAATAAAAAATTAAAGCATTGCAAATCCTAACTTCAAATGCAAATTAAGAAATGGCCTTGGCCCAGTACAAGTTAATAATTAGAAAAATAGGTGACATAAGTTGTAAAAGTCGGGTTAATTTCAGGTTGACCCAACCCGAACCTGACCCAAATTCTAAATCAGGTTATTCAGATTCAAAAAGTCAACCTGAACCTGACTCGTTGTGGTTTCAGGTTGAGTTGGGTCGACCCATATTTTATTTCGAGTCGACAATCTCAACCCAAACCCAAAATTTTTTTGTTAGCAGCTTTTGCCAGCCCTAGTTATAAGGCGCCCAGGAACAAAGGCACTGGTTTTCTGTGACTATATCAGGAAGGAAATCCTTCAAACGAATGGCTATAGCTTTCGAGACCAGTTTATAGAGCACATTACAAGAAAAATTGGCCGAAACTCCGCAGCACTAGTAGGAGTTTTTTATTTTAGGGATCAAGGCAATATTAGTGTTATTGAGACAGTAAGTAGAAACATTTCCATGCAGAATACTACTAACAAAAGTAGTCATATAATCCCCAATAATATGCCAAAAACGTTGATAAAAGATAGCATGCATAACATCAGGGCTTGGAGCTTTGCCGGGGTGCATTTGTTGAAGGGCAGCATATATCTCATCTTTTGTGAAAGGTTTCAGCAGAGCTTGGTTGCAGGCATCAAGAATAACAGGACTAACATATTGCAGAACTTCATGAATATTAGCGTCTGAAGGCCGAGAAGATGTGAAAATGCCACAAAAATAATCATCAAAAATATTCTCGACCTCCTCCTCTTTTTCGTGCCAAGTGCCATATTTGTCATATAATCCAGCCACATAATTCTGCGAAGCTTTGTGATCATCTTTAACTTCCAAAACACGTGAATGGAGATACCAATAAGCAACCTGCTTGTCATGTAAATTATCAAGAGATTTTTCAAGTTCAGCACATTCAGACACATCCAAAATAGGGAGATGCTGGGTAGGATGATGAAGCTTTTCGATTTTTGCAATTTGATCCACCAGCTTCTTGAATTTCACGGCACTCCAGCCAGCTAAGTCACGAGCCATGTTTTCAATACGTTGTGGCCCCCGATCCCCAATCGACTGGTTCCACGCATCCTTCACAACCCCTTCACACTCCTCATCAAGCAGCCAACATGTCTCAAAACGAAACCCGCGCTTCTTCTTTCTCCTAGTGTTGTGAGTTTGAGCCCGTAGCACAGTTGCCATATGGTCGGATGTATAACGAAGAAGATGTTCAACAGCGAAGCCCGGATGGAGGTCGAACCACGCAGCGGAGCAAAGGAAACGATCAAGTCTTTCCCTAATGCGAGTAGAAGCAGTGGTGCCCCTTTCCCATGTATATCAAGTGCCCATGAAACCCAAATCACGAAGCATAAGATCATCAACAATATCTCTAAACGATGCCATCTCCCTACGAGTTCTATCAGCCCCACCTTCTTTCTCACTGTAACTCATTATTTCATTGTAATCACCACCAATCAAAACCGAAAGATTAGACTCACCACATAAGTGCCGAAGTAAATCCCATGTTTTATGTTTATCTTCCTCCTTTAGCCAACCATAGATGCTAAAAAAATGCCACTTCTCATTGCCTTCACCAATGTCACCACAAATATAATTTTGAGAGTAAGAGATAAGAGTAAATTGCACCTCCTCTCTCCAATAAATACAAAGTCCACCAGCTTTCCTCACACTAGCAACTGCAAAAGCATTTTGAAAACCCAAACGCTCTTTACGTGCTTCAACTTCTTTCTTGTTAATCATAGTCTCCGACAGAAAGATGATGTCGGGGGCATAAGAGAGGCTCCAGCGTCGAAGCTGGCGAACTGACCAAGCGTTGCCCATCCCTCGGCAGTTTCAACATATGGTATTCATAATGCTTGGCGGGGTTGGTCACCACCAACCTCCGCCTTAATCATAGTGTTTGGATCAGCAGGGGTACTTGACTTAGAGCGCTTCATCGTACCCAAAACCTCACCAACCTCCCTGTCACAAGTGTCAAAAGTGCGTTTATTAGAAGGATCAATGCAATCCGTTTCCATGATCTGGCACTCACCTTTCTCTTCCATTGGTCCTCGAGCCAATCTCTTCCAAGCCTTCTTTTTTATCAAAGCAGTGTCTTGAGATATTTTGCAACTCGGAAAAACAAAAGGCTCAGCCTGATCATCATGCAAGGGCTGCTTGGTTTCACTCGAGGCAGGCGTAAAAATCTGGTTTATGTTTTGCGTGGCACAGCCTTCTACCCCACACACTTTCACAGTCGACTTTACACTCCCAATGTTAACATCATCTGGCACCAAATTCGAGGCAGATGTGTTGTCCAATAAAGTATGAGAATTACCATGTTCAATGATTAGTTTCCCAGCAGTAGGAGAAACCGGGAATAAGATCTTCTTATTGGCCCTAAACTTCTCGTTTTCCTCAATCTCCTTCAACATACCCTTACAAGGCGTCGCCTTTAAATCCGAACTCCACCCTAACTTCTCTTGTTTCTTTTCTTCAGGAACCATATGGCGATTTCTTTCGGAATGACCCATAATTCCGCTAGCAAAATAGAAAAAGGGGAGCCGTTCATAGGTGAAATCAACCTGAATTTCTCTACCTCATTTTTCTTTCAATTTTCTGTATCTACGCAAGGGTTTTGTGACATCAAGCATAACTTTCACACGTCTATATCTACCAATCCCCAATACATCTTCTTCTACCTCCAATATATCCTCTTATTACCAATAACAGCTTTAACTATTTCATCTGATCTATAGTTAAAGGGAATATTATTAATGCGAACCCAAAATGGTGAGTGATTAAGTGTTACATGATCGGGTTGTTAATCTCCATGAGCTTCTTTCAATAGGATTAACATGTTGTCAAAACACCATGGTCTACCCTCAGGAACCTTATTCATGTCTCTCCAATGAAAGAATTGGAAAGCATAAAAATTAGGGCTTAGAACTCGGATAACCAAGCCGTGGGAAGGAGCCCAAACACCAGTGATAGTGCACTTAAACGCATCGATATTATACGTTCGTTCAGTTAATAGTCGCCCAAAAAGAACCAAAGCAAACTTATTCTCCATGCTAGGGTTTATTGATTCCAGTTCAAAAACAACGTCCTCTTCATCATCAATCTTTAGGTTCAAAACAATACTTGTGATCTCCTCAGCCATGGCTAAAGAGGAAGACCGCCGCAGCGGGGGGCGACCAGATGGTAGGGTTCTCCACCGAGGGGTAGAGAGAGAATCCTTTCTTTCAAGGGAGATATACGCATTTGTATTCATTGACACTATTCATAGTTAGAGAGAATCTTCTCAATTTTTCTCAATTTATAAGAAAAAATATAGTCAAGTGGGGTCTTGTTTGATTCGTCTCAATTAGTACTTTATTAATATCCAATCGTTATATTTTTTGCTAATATATAATGCAAGATATTTAAGTTCAAAGACATGCATTAAATGACACGTACAGGAAAGTGAGAATGATAACAAGATTTTCATGGGGTCTAGAGAGAGATTCTCTAACTTCTCTCTAGAAAATTGTCTAATGTTCCATTGATTTGGTTCTTCAGCATCTGCTGGAGCTATGGCGAAAGGACCGAAAAAGGGTAATGGTGGACAGAAATTGAAACAACCTGTTCAAATTGTGAAGAAACTTCAAACAACTGATGCGAAGAAACAGAAGAATGTGAATGAAATTGGAGAAGTAGCTGCTCTAAGCTGGACTTCGGATGAGGAGATGGATGATGAATCTCTTGCTTCAGCTGATCTTAATGCTTCGGAGTTGGATAGAGCTAATTTTCTTGCAGCTAGAACTCAGGTTGATAACTGGATTGCGTCAATTCGAACTCCGATGAGACAATCAACAAATCAGGTGAATCCCTCACCTCATCCTATGCAACAATTAATGAGTAATACTGGTCATAATGCTGATAATAATGTAAACTGGAGGCAAAATTTGTTTGCTAGTATCAGAGAAGAGGGTATAGATTTGGCTCAAGTCAATAATAATGCAATTGTGAAGGAGGTTAATATCGAAGTTGTCATTCTAGAGGAGGATGTCAAGGAGGAGATTGAATTTTGGGATTCATCAATTGTTTGCTATGTGTTAGGTATCAAGCCTACATATAGGATTGTTAATGGATTTATTCGGAGACTTTGGGGAAAGTATGGTGTTGAGAGAATTGTTATGAGTAAGAATGGCGTTTGTGTGGTACGATTTCGAACTATGGAAGGGAAGCAAAAAGTTATGGATGCTGGACCTATTATGTTTGATTAAAAACCTGTGATTATGAAGAGCTGGCACCCTGATCTAGATCTCTTGGCTGAGACTGTTAAGGTGGTGCCAACTTGGATAAGATTACCAGGTTTACCATTGAAATACTGGGGACAAGTGGCTTTGAACAAAATTGCTAGCCTGGTTGGCAAGCTAATTCGGACTGACAGAGCAACTGCACAGAAGGATATCATTGAGTATGCTAGAGTGTTAGTGGAGGTCAATTTGGAGCAGTGGTTTCCTGAGGAAATTCAGTTTGTGAATGAGAATGGGATCACTATGACTCAGAAGGTTAGCTATGAATGTAAGCCAATCTATTATGGGGATTGTGGAGGTATTGGCCATACATTAGAAGATTGTAGGAGAAAGAAGTATGAATTGGCTCTAGCTAAGGTTAAGCCTAGGCAAATGTGGGTGGCTAAATCTAGAGCTAATCCTGTTATTCAAGCTTCAAAACCAGTGACTCAAACAGTAGTGCAGCAGGGTGTGCAAAGGAATGGTATGACTATTGCTGATAACAGCAAGCATGGTACAGAGGTGGAGAAAACTACTTAGATTTCAGATGAGCCAAGGAACAAGAATCAAGAAGGAAAAGCATCTAAAGGCTTAAATGAAGAGGCTGAAGCTTCTACCAGTTTACAAGCAGAGGTGCAAGATGTGGTGAAGGATAGGCAGGGTAGTGAGGTTGTAATTTTGCCTCATGGATAGTATTGGCATATGGAATGTTAGAGGCCAGAATAGCCCTCTGAAGCATATTGAGGTAAAGAATTTCTTGTCTCAATATAATTTAGGGTTATTTGGGTTGCTTGAAACTAGGGTAAAGGCTTGTAACTTCTATAAAGTCTTCCCTAGAGTCTGTACTGGGTATTCTATTATTACTAATTACCAATTTCATAGAGGTGGCAGAATTTGGTTGATTTGGCTTGCTAGCATGTTTGTTATTAATATATGTGAATCTTCTGCACAATTTATTCATTGTGAAGTTTTACATAAAGCTACTGGGAAGAGTTTTGATGTTACTGTTGTTTATGGATTTAATGGTCTTGAGGACAGAGAGAGTTTGTGGAGGAGTTTGGTTGATATTAGTAGAAGAATTCAAGGTGGTTGGGTGGTCATGGGAGAGTTTAATAATGTCCTTAATTTGGAGGATAGAATTGGTTCTTCAGTCACCTTGGAGGAAGTGGCAAACTTCAGGCAATGTGTTAGGGATTGCAATATCTTTGATGTGGGAGCTAGTGGTCCTTTTTTCACATGGTCTAATAAGCAGGAGGGGGAGCATAGGGTTTTTTCTAAAATTGACAGAATTTTGAGTAATGAGGCATGGCAGCAGTGTTTTAGAGCAGCTAATGCTATGTTTCTTCCTGAAATTGTTTCTGACCATTGCCCTTGTGTCATAAAACTTGATAGTAGTGTGGTGAGTAGAGCTAAGCCTTTTAAATACTGTAACATGTGGGGGCTTGCTGAAGATTTCATGGAAAGAGTGCAGACAAATTGGCAGCAAGATATTCAGGGGGTGCCTATGTATAGACTTGTGGTGAAATTGAAGAGGTTAAAGGGTTGTTTGAGGTTGCTTAATAAGTATAGATTCTCTAACATTGAGAATGAGGCTAAGATGGCTTTAACTAGACTTACTGAGTTACAGTTGGAGATTCAGAGTGATCCTTTGAATGCAGATCTTCATATGAAAGAGCAACAAGCTATGCAAGAATATAGTATGTTGAATAAAGCTAGAATGAATTTTTTTAAGCAAAAGGTGAAAGGTGATTGGTTGAAAGGAGGTGATGAAAATACGGCTTATTTTCATGCCTGTATTAGGAAAAGAAGAATTCAAAATCAGGTTTACAGAATTAAAAGCACTGATGGTGAGTGGAACACTAGTAGAAAAAACGTGAATTGCTGCGGTTTTCAAATAGCATATTGCGGCGGATTTTTGTGCGCAGCAAATCAAGGCGCAACAATAGGGTGTTGATCTATTGCTGCGGTTTTTATCCGCAGCAATAGACTAACCTATTGCTGCGGTTCTTGCAAAAAATCGCAGCAATAGGTTGCACCATAATAGTCTATGGTGCAACCTATTGCTGCTGTTTTTTAGAACAACAGCAGCAATATGGTAGTCAATAGGTGAGTAGGGAGTTTCTTTTATTATTTAAAATCATTTTATCCAGCAGTTGATTACCAAAAAACAAAGTAGATTGCAAAAGGATTAATAATATTAACCACATGATAAATCAATAGAATAAATTACAACATAAATCCAACACCTCAAGAACATAAATCCGAAAACCCTAATTCCATAAAAACGATAAATACATCCAACACCTCAAATCAACACTAAATAAAACCAGCAAATAATAAATTAAAACGCTAAAAACAGTCAAAAAAAATCAGAAAAATTAGATTGGAGAAAACAAGAACGAAACAAAGAAAAATGAAAAAAAAAACCTAGATCTGTCCTCTGACTTAAAAAAAATGATTACAGAAAAAATAGGAACATAATAACGAAGTCCACCACCGCCTGAATACCGCCGCGACAAGTGTCGCTTCATTGCCTGAATTCCGCTGCGACAAGTGTCGCTTCGTCACCTGAATTTCGCCGTGACAAATGTTGCTTCGTCGCCTAAATTCCGCTTCTTCACCGCCTGAAGTTCGCCTAGATTTCGGAGACGACAGACGCGGCAAGTGACGACGGCAGACGACGGCAGACGAACCCAGCGACAAATCTCTAACTTGATGCCGACGAATCCAGCGAGGAGATGCCGGCGAGCAGATGCCGGTTACTCGATTCTTTGATGTCGGCGATCAGATTTCACGGCGAGAGAGGAAGTGCGAAGGAATTGAGAAAAGATGAGGTGCGAAAATTCTGAAGAAGATGAGGAGATGTTCGAAGATCCTAAAGAAGATGAGAGATGAGGAGGTGAGAAGATGAGAAATGCGAAAATTCTGAAGAGGATGAGAGGAGAAGGCGTGAGAACTGAGAGTGAGAGGAGAGAGATGGTGAAATGAGGCGTGAGAGAGATGGGTTTAAAACCCTAGCAACGTGTAATACTTAAAGGACCTATTGCTGCGGTTCTTGAAAAAACCGCAGCAATAGATAAATAAAAATAATATTTCAATCTATTGCTGTGGTTTCCACCCAAAACCGCAGCAATAGGTTGATTTTCGAATTTTTAATTTTTTTTGGCGTGGTTTATTGCTGCGTATAGGTAAAACCGCGGCAATAAGCAATTATTCTACTAGTGGAAAGAGGATACTCAGGGGATTGAGCAGGCTTTTATTGAATATTATGAAAGGCTGTTGGGTACAACTGATGATAGTACATGTGCTGTTAGTTCTAGAATTGTTAATGAGGGTCCTTTGATAACTTCAGAACAACAGCAGACTTTATGTGATCAGTTCACAGGTGAAGATGTTAAGAGAGCTTTGTTTGAAATTCCTGAGAACAAGGCAGCAGGTCCAGATGGATATTCAAGTGGTTTCTTTAAGAAGGCTTGGCCTTGTATTGGAGAGGAGGTGATTGAGGCTGTGTTAGATTTTTTTCCATTCTGGTAAAATTCTAAAACAGATCAATTGTACCACTCTTTGTTTAATTCCTAAGTGTGAACAACCTGAAAATGTTACACAATTTAGACCCATTGCTTGTTGCAATGTGATCTATAAAGTGATCTCTAAGATGCTGTGTTCAAGATTGAAGAGTGTTCTGCCAGGTATTGTGGATCAAGTTCAGAGTGCATTCATTGAGAAAAGAATGATTATGCATAACATTCTTATCTGTCAAGATATGTTTAAGGAATACAGAAGTAAAAGCCTTCCTGCAAGATGTACAATGAAGATAGATTTGAGAAAAGCCTATGACTCAGTTCATTGGCAATTTATTGAAGATTTGATGATGAAGCTGAACTTTCCTAGTCAATTCATAAAAGTGGATTATGAACTGTATTGCCACTCCTTCCTTTTCATCAAGCATCAATGGCAATGTGTGTGGTTTTTTTAAAGAAAAGAAGGGTCTCAGACAGGGAGACCCAATCTCTCCTCTTCTCTTTGTGATGGTAATGGAGTATTTTACTAGAATACTCAAGATGATGAGCAGGAAAGTAGGTTTTTCTTTTCATCACAGATGTGCAGATTTGAGGCTTACTCATTTAGTTTTTGCAGATGATTTGATGCTCTTATGCAAAGGGGATGTTAATTCTGTTGTTTTGATGATTAGAGCTTTGAAGTTTTTTTCTCAAGCTTCGGGGCTTCATGCTAATACAGACAAGACAGATGTTTATTTTGGCAATGTGAAAGAAGATATACAGTAGAGAGTATTGCAAGTTACTGGGTTCACAAAAGGTACCTTCCCATTTAGGTACTTAGGTGTTCCAATTTCTGCCAGAAGACTAAAGTTGCTGATTGTGACATTCTAGTTGATAGAATTGTCAAAAGAATTTTGTGTTGGTCTTCTAGACATCTTTCATATGCAGCTAGGTGTGTTCTAGTGCAAGCTGTTTTGATGAGTATACATACTTATTGGGCTCAAGTTTTCCTGATGCCTAAGAGTGTGCTGGAGAAAATTATGCAGATTTGTAGATCCTTTCTATGGGAGGGGAAAACTCATTTGCACAAACCTCCCACAGTGGCTTGGGAGTGGGTGTGTAGATCGAAGAAAGAAGGGGGCTTAGGTGTTAGAGATTGTGTGAGGTGGAACATTGTAGCTATTGGGAAGTTGGTGTGGCAGATAGCTCAAGAAGAGGATGTAATGTGGATTAAATGGGTGCATAGTGTCTATATCAAAGACACTAACTGGTAGGATTATGAAGCAGCACAGACTGACAGTTGGGGCTGGAAAATGTTATGTAAAGTGAAGAATCAATTTAAGCCTGCCTATAATCAGAATCGGTGGCTTGATGGCACTAAACATTACTCTATCAAGGAAGGGTATGGATGGTTAATTGGTAATCATGCAAAAGTCAATTGGTATCATTGGGTTTGGAATAATTTAAATATTCCAAAACATGCCTTTATCTCTTGGCTTGCAGCTTTGGGGAAGCTAAGAACTAGAGTGAAACTGCTGCAAGCAGGCATTTGTGCAGATGCTGCCTGTTTATTGTGTGCTCAAGGGGAAGATTCTTGTGTTCACTTATTTTTTAAGTGTTCATTCAGTGAGCAAGTTTGTAGAGGCATCATGAGTTGGCTGAGTATTTCTTTCAGATCTCAAGAGAGTCTGTACACAAGCTGGAAAAAGTGGGGTAGGAAGTTCAGATCAAAGAAGCAATAGCAGATTAGTTATGCAACTTTGGCAGCTACTGTCTACTATGTGTGGAAGGCAAGAAATCATTCTTTATTGCAGGGGGCAGTGCTAAGGCCTGACTTGGTTATTAAGCAAATCAAAGCTGAGATTTGTATTAGAGTTAGAAGCAAAGTGATTAATAGTTGGAGTAGTAGAGATAGGGACTGGCTTAATTCCTTATGTAATTCAGTCTGAGGTGTTTTGTTTTGTTGTTTTAGTTGCTGCTGTTTTTTTTTTGGTTGTTGTTTGGTTGGTGTGTAGTTTTGTTGTGATCCTGCTCTTGTGTGAGCAGCTGTAGGTTGTATTTGGTGGCAAGTTAATGCTTTTGGTAATATACTTACATTTTACCAAAAAAAAAGGAAGTGAGAATGATAGAAAAAAGGGAGTACTTCTTAAATTTCTTCATCATGGCATTAATGATGCTTTTTAGTTTCTTAACCCTGTAATTCTTGTTAAAATTAACAAAAATATTAACCATGGTTAAAAGAAGGAAACTTTTTTAAACAGACTAATATTCACAAACCTTTCCACCATGGTTAATATAAGTTAGATTTAACAAGATTGTTTAATTAAATTAAAAACCATCATTAAAGTTACGTTTAAAATTTTTAAAAAGTATAGGGCCGCTATTGAGAATTTGTAAAAAGTATGACTACATATTATTGAGAAAAGTAAAAAACACAAGGTCACCACCATTGAAAATTTCCATAAATAACAATAATTGATTAGATCTTTTTAGTAAAACATTTAGATGAAGTTTTGATATATACAATATGATTTTAAGTTACAAATTCATTGACGAAACCCAACTGTTTGAGTTATTATAGACATTATTCTTAAACTTTGTAGCTATTGTCTTTTCATTTTTCCTCTTTTCTTTGGTCACACAAAAATGTAATATTGTTGGACACAAATTAGTGTAGTTTACGGTTGCTCCTCAAGGAAGTTACATTACAATTGTGGGAGATGAGCCGATGAGGGTAATGCCATAAAGTGCGTGAATGGAACATGAGGACAGACTCACTGGCAAAGCCGGCAAGAAACTTAGCTAACTGCACAAATAAAATCAGGATTTTTTTTCTTTCTTTCTAATTACTATATCAATGCTTATTTATCCGATTGTAACATATAATTCGGAATTTTTCCTTCTTTCTAATTACTATATTAACGCTTATTTATCGAATTGTAACAGATATTCTAATGCTTTAGTTAATTATTGTTATTTCCCCCGCTCACAAAAAAACAAAAAAAATATCATCATACATTAGTTTTAATAAATCTCGAGAAATATGTGGTCTTATTTCTTCTAATTAATCTACATTCCTACACATAACTTTGTCAAAGGATTTCTAAACTAATAAGCTAACCTGTTATCAATTTAATTGACCTTTCTTATTGTACCTAATAAATGAAATATCTTGTCAAACACTTTCTCAAATAGAAACAAACCCCATTATTATCAGTATTGTTAAAATAAAGTTCAAATCTCCAATAAAACTTGTCAAAAATTTTTTGATCCTGCCCTACATGGGAGAGGCTTGGCGCTGTTACAAAACCAGTCTCCATCAAACTATAATGTGATGGCTTATCGACCTCTTAAAATGTCACCAACCAAGCGATATCTTACAGGAATAAGTCATTCCATCATTCCGTGGAATCTATCACATTTGCACAAGTGTCAAATCATAATATGGACCATATAATAAAAAAAATACACGTGGGTAAGCCGTAAGCCAAGTCATCTCATAAACTCAGATATACAAAAATTTAACAATGTGAACTCTTCAAGTGAAAAAGATGGCAGTGTCTCTTGAAACAGTCAAATCAACATGATTAACTAATGTATGCCCTACTTATAGGCTTCAGCTAGCTTAGCTTAATGATGCAATAACTCATTTTATATTAACAAAATGACTTATATTAATGTATTATTTATAGTGATTCACTAGGTTGTAGAATTTGAAACCAACATGGTTACGTGTACTTTGCGTAAATAGAAGACTCTAGGGGGAACCAAAAAGTTAAGATTTTAAGTTCTAAAAAGCAATACTTTTGATTAAGGGCGTGCGTTTAAGTTACTAAATTGTTAAGTTTATGAGACATATTTGATATTTTCTTTTTGGGTGGTTTCTGATGAGGTTTTTTCCTTAAAGTTTTGCTACATGACATAAAGCACGTGTACAATATACTAATTATATTCTGCTTGGCGCTTGCTTTCTTCATCAAAAGTTGTGTTTCTAGTGCTTGTCTCCCCTTATATTCATGCTCTTTATATCTAGGATCCATCATCATGCAAAAGGCGTGCATGTTTGATACAAAAACAACTACTCCATCGATTTCCTTTTAGTTTACTCATATTACCCCGGGAGATCCAAGGAGGAAATACACCAGTAAGCAGTGGCGGATCCAGGATTTGACTTACGTGGGTTCGGAGTACTTCGAATAAACTTAAGATATATAAAATTAAAATTGTTTATGCATATTATATAACACTTATTTAAGCATTAGAAAATATAGATGTACAAAAAGACAATTAAATCCTCAATTTTTTTTGGAAGAAATATAAATCAAAATATCTAGGTATTAACTATTTGCAAACTAAAAATTAGAAGGCAACAAATTTCAAAAGTAATGTGCAGAATCACGGTCAGACTTTATTTTGGTATATTAAAACAATTAAGAAAGGAAATTCAATGTGAATGATCCAATTTTATTTTCAACTTTTGAAAAGGTTCTCATAATAATCCAAACTCTTATCTTTTTTGCATTACTAATACATTTTGGATATATTGTATGTAGGAAATTGAAGAGTTTATATTATTTCGATAAGATAGTAATCGAGCTTGGGTGTTTTTCAAAATAATTAAAATTGTAATTATTATAATAAGATGGGTAAAAGTTGGGGTTATTTAGGGTTTATTTTTCTAAAAAAGAAATGAAGAAAATAATCTATAAATAAACTTATAACTAAAAACAAAACTAAAAAGTAGAGCTGCCTGAATCAAAAAGGATAAAAAAGAAGTGGAATTGTATAGAAATAAAAGAAAAGTAGTAAATTGAAAAGTAAACCATTGTCAAGACTCAAGACATTGCCATCAAAACAAAAGAATGAGGGGAAACGGACAGAAAATACATGGAAAAAGGAAACAAAAAGCCTTCCATGGGAGTCGAACCCGCGCTCAAAGAATAATCGCTGAAGATTCGCGGCCCAACAGACCACTGCACCAAACATCAAAACAATGATATAATGCGGTGCAGGAAAAGTATAAGCAGTTTTTCTATTTCGATTTTTCGTCAATTTTCTTCTTCTTTTTTCTCCAGATTTTTGTGGGTTCACTTGAACCCACTGAACCCACGCTGGATCCGCCCCTGACAGTAAGAGAGAGAAACTGAAAAGGTGGAGAGAGAAACTGAAAAGTTGGCTAAAATATTAAAAAGGGGATAACATGGGTGGAAAAAGAGGAGAAAGTAATTGTGACATGTTACCAAGAATAGAAAATGCAACAGTGCGTAGGTTAAAAAGAAATTGACCAAAAAGGAAAGTGTGTAGATTAAAAAAAAAGGAAATATTATAGATGTATGAGTATTAAATGAGCATTTCATGTCATGAAGCTAATGCAACTTTGTTTCGTTCCTTAATACTCCCTCCGTTTCTTTTTAATAGTTACACTTTAAGTTTAGACACTATCCACAAATTTATGTTTTACTATTATTTATTTATTTATTTAGTTGTATTTAATGGGTAAGGAAAAATATAGTCATGTGAGATATTGTTTGATTCATCCCAATATGTACTTTTGAAATATCAACTTTTTATAATTTTTACAAATACAAATTTAGAGATATTAATATTCAAACATTTATATTAATATATGTGAAAAGGTAAAGTGTAACTATAAAAAGAAACCCATCGAGTAATCGCTATTATATAAGCCAAGGGGGGAGCTATGGTGTCCCCCTTTGAAAAGACTATTTAACCCTTAATTTAATAAAAATTATTACCTATTAAGATTTTGAGATTTTCCTCAATCATAGCCCTTCCTAATATAAAATGTATATCAAAGGAAGTTCAAAGTAGCTAAAATAAACTGTCATAAAAATATGTGTAGTGAAAGAAAAAGTTTATGATTGAAGAATAAATTAACATAACTAAAGCAATTTTGAAATCAATTACAAAATCAAAAACATAAAATTTTAATTCTACCTAAACTTTGAAATGCAATAACAATACCAACATCCATTAACAAGTCATAAAAATACCAAGAAAACAACTTCTTTATCAAGTAATTTTTATATTTTGTATTTACACCACATGATATATAATTAGAACTAATGATGATTGTAAATTACATCATTCAAAATTACATTTAGATGAAATTTAAGAATAATCGCCAAAATAATCCACGCACGCATCGCGTGCAAAAAAGGCTAGTAAGTTAATAACGAAAGAGAACAAAGGTTTGAGCCCGAGCGTAATGTTTGACATTTGTCTCTCAAGTTGGCTAAGGATGAGCTTAAATTGATAGTAAGATTATTGAATTTTTTAATTAAGAAAATACACGTAATAGAATATGCACTTTATGCATATTATTCTCTTTCTTAATTTAGTTTTCTTAATCGGTTTGTATTTACATTTAGTGTATATATAATAAGATAGTCGATAAGCAAATGTGGGACCAAATTCGGGAATGATCTTTTGAATTTAATAAAATCTTAGGGTCTATTATGAGTAATATATATGGACAATATGATTTAAGAAAAATCATTGTTGCCAAAAAAACAATGTGGCATCACTGGAGTATATATAGGTGTATTCTGATAGGTGTATTGCATATCATCTCACAAAGGTCTTTGTACAAAAATGGTGTTGTAGCTTATAGTGTAAACTAGGTTTGAAGCCCGTGCGTTGCACGGGTTGTTGTTTATTTTATTTTATTGCAAATTTTTTGTTAATATTATTGTTGATTTTGTGTTGTTGTAAAATGAAAATTTTTCAAGATCATTGTATTTACATACTTCCTCCGTTCTTTTTCTATTACAACAATTACCACTTTAGGTAGTTTCATCTGTTGGAACCATTCCACTTTTGGTAAAAAAAGAAACTACAGTTGACAATATTACCTTTACTTTATGTTAATAAAACCATCATTAATTACCCGAATTGCCTTATAAAGTTGCGTTTACTTTGACTACCCATTTTTTATTTTCTTAAAAACCATGTCCAAACCAATTTTTGAAGTAGAAAAAAAACGGAGAAATTATTTGTCATTATACTATAATTTCTAGATTTGTTATTTTGATATATAAATTTTATAATTTTTAATATTCAATTGAATATTGTAGCTAAGTCTATTATTAAATGGTATGCCAATAACATGTATGATTAACAATAGTTAATACAGTTTTAACATGAATAATACCCGAATGATACTTTAAGAAAGTAGAGGGTAATAATTTAATAGATGCAGGACATAAAGATTACTTTCTTAAAAATTGATAAGAATGACATGGCATGCTTAGGTGGAGCTTTTTATAATATTCTAAGGCTGTTTTATTTAAATCAATCTCTAATTTTTACATAATCCAAAACTCTAATATATATGTAACTTTATCGCTATAGATTTTAGTTAATAAATTTTATTGCAATACTATATTGTTTTAGTTTGGTTGAGTAAGGTTGAGGTTTTGAAAGATGATATGTTTAATCTTGTAAATTGGACCTATAATCAAATGTTATAATCACATATAATACACTATACTTAATACTTATAGCCATTATTATATTTATCTAAAAAAAAGACTAAATAATGTCCTACAATGCATCTAATTTAATATTTTTTTCATGAGTTGTAAAACTATATTGTAAATAGATCCTATTTTGAAGCATATTTCAAGCACTCTCCAATGGTAAAAAAATTATAATGTTTTGAATTAGGTAGCAAAAGTTAAATTCAATTTACATAATATAATAATTTAGGTTGTTTATTCAAAACGCAAATCTAATGTCCCCCTATCCAAAACTCTTTTATTTATTTAAATATATGTAGAATTCTATTTTTTTCAAATATTTAAAATGAAAACTAATGACATGACAATCTTATGTGACGCTCTCTATTTCATAAATTGTACAACTATATTGTAAATGGATCTTATTTCAAAGCATATTTCGAGCACTATTTAATGGTACAAAAATTATAATATTCTGAATTAGGTAGCAAAAGTTATACACAATTTACATAATATAATAATTTAAGTTGTTCATTCAAAACGGAACTCTAATTTCTGCTTATCCAAGACTCCTTATATGTATTTAAATCTATGTAGAACTCTATTTTTTGAAAAAAATAAAAATAAAAATTGATGACATGACAATCCTACATGGCGCTCTATATTTCATAAGTTGTACAACTATATTGTAAATGGGTCTTATTTCGAAGCATATTTCGAATGCTCTCCAATGGTACAAAAATTATAATATTCAGAATTATGTAGCAAAAGTTATACACAATTTTCATGATATAATAATTTAGGTTGTTGATTGAGGCCTGTTCTCCCCAACTTATTTTCAGTTCAGTTTAGTTCAGTTTAGTTCAGTTCAGTTCAGTTTAGTTCAATTCAGTTCAGTTCAGTTCAATTAAGTTCAGTTCAGTTCAGTTCAATTCCTAAATTTATTCATTACTATTAGTTATAATTTGATTCGGTTCGGTTACATTCGGTTCGGTTCGGCCGATTCGGTTCGGTTCGGTTCGATTCGGTTCGGTTCAATTCAGTTCAGTTCAATTCAGTTCAGTTCAATTCAGTTCAGTTCAGTTCAGTTCACTTCAGTTGTTTTATGCCGAAGAGAACAGGCCCCAAATCCAAACTCTAATTTTCGCTTATCCAAATCTCTTTATATGTATTTAAATCATCTAGAACTCTATTTTTGTAAAAAATATAAATATAAATTGATGACGTGACAATCCTACGTGGCGCGCTCTATGAGCTCGAAATCTTGAGGAGCTCCCTAAGCTCCCGAAAAGTTCCTCCTTTTTATATATATATTGATTGATGAGTTTAAAGCTTATTAATAATTTTTTTTTTGGTATTTAGAGAGCCACAAGAGCGGGGATGAGAATCAATAAGTGAATAGTGATGGATACTCATTATTTTACGAATAGTTAAGTTCAATGGGTCCAACTTCGAAATTACAAACTTACTCAAGTCATGTATCCTATTGCCATTATTAATATAGTCGTATATGCACGCGATGCGTGCGTCAACAACCTTATGTAGCTATATGTACGAATGAACATATTTTTTTAATCTAAATTATTTTGGTAGTGATGTAAATTATTAAGGTTCTTTTATAGATCGATGTTACTATCTTTTTAAATTGAAGATCACCGTTTTTTAACTGTTCAATACCGTCACTGAAAAATTTGGTCGATGATTTAATAATAATTGTCAGCGACTTTAGTATAGTTCTTTAACGATTGTAAATGTTAATAAACATATTGTTTGAACTTTGTAAATACGAAGTATTATGTTGTTAGGATATATCGCTAATTTTTTTTATTGAGAATTCTAATTAATTTCGTGAATTGATTGTGTTAATTAATCTATTTTGTCAAGTTATAAACGCTGATTGCATATTCCATTTTGACTTATTCCATATGGCAAGTTGCATTGATTCTCATTTTTAAGTTTTTTATAAGAAAAACGTTGTTTTGAATTATTAAAGGGTATCCTAGTCATTTCAAAGGGGACACCATGCTTCCTCCCTTAGCTTATACTAGTCTTCTATGCACGCGATGCGTGCGTGGATTATTTTGGCGATTATTCTTAAATTTCATATAAATGTAATTTTGAAGGATGTAATTTATAATCATTATTAGTACTAATTAATAAATTATTATGATGTATAAATACAAAATATAAAAATTACTTGATGAAGAAATTGTTTCAATAGGAAAGCAAAAAAAGAAGGATGTATTTAGTTTTTAGAAATTGTGATGCGCATTTAGATGTAAAGTTCTATTGTCAAGTTAAATTTGTGAAATATTTTTCTTTTGTTTGATCTATTATTTTGCTCTTTATGTAAAAATTTCTTTAAAGGCTTTTTATGTCAAGTTGTTTTTATCATTGCTTAATTTGTGAGAAACTTTCCGTAACTTTTGTTTTGATTGCATATTACTATGTGATGGATTAAAAAAATTACACATGATAGGATGCAATGGCATTGAATTGACATAATTGACCTTGTCATTTATTATTAATGAATATATGTAGGGAGGTTATATTACTGTAATTTTAAGTAAACACCACATACACCTATTTTTGGCTTATATAATAGAGATGAACTTTTTTTTTAAATAATCATTACATATTTCTCCTAAAAAGTAAAATGATAAAATTATCTTAACTAACACAAATGAGAACTATGATTCCCAAAAAAATAAAAGGACAAATTATACTAACTAGCACACATGAAAATTATTGACCCTTGGAAATTAAAAGGATAAGATTATCCTCTCTGTTTTCTCGGTATTTTTATGGCTTGTTAATGGATGTTGGCATTGTTCTTGCATTTAAAAGTATAGGTAGAATTAAAATTTATGTCTTTGGTTTTGTAATTGATTTTATAGTTGCTTTAGTTATGCTAATTTATTCTTCAATCATAAACTTTTCCTTTCACTACACATATTTTTATGACAGTTTATTTTAGCAACTTTGAACTTCCTTTGATATGCATATTTTAAATTAGGAAGGCTATGATTAAGGAAAATCTTAATAGGTAATAATATTGTGGAATTAAGGGTTAAAAAGTCTTTTCATACGGGGACACCATAGCTCCCCCCTTGGCTTATATAATAGAGATAATAGAGATCAATAAAAGTGATGTAGTATTTTCTTATACAGTCATATGTGCAATGACGAGACATCGCTCTGTAATTATAAGTTCTCCGCATTTTTAAGATGGTTTGTGTCGCTATATACTTAATGAACTTACCTATATAAATTTGGGAGCAAATCCTCATATAAAAGAGCCTCTAGTGCCTTCATGAAAAATCCAAGATATTATGTGGGCTATTTTAAATGTAAAATTTGCTTAAAATTTGTTTCACAATGGAGAGGTTGAGGTTGTGAAACACTAGAGCATGGTTGTTAAGAGTGTGTATAACATGGGAAAATTTCAAATTTAGGATAGTAATTTTCATCACCCGACGACATTTCTAGATAAGCTTCTCTGAAATTCTCCATAATTACTAGTCATATTTGTTATGACAGCTCCCAACTAAGCTACACTCAACCTAAACGACTATTGCTTAACGGGGTTTACGATAGATGCAATTTTTTTAATCATATGCCTAATGTAATACAATAAAGTGATACGTATATGAATCAAAATAAGGCACATTATAAAGCTTTTCTTGCCCTCTTTAAAGGTATTACTCATACCCTTCTAGAAAGCATGAAGATAGTTCAATCAGCCTTATAATTGTTAAAAGGACCCAATAGAAGGATTTTTTTATACCCTTCTTTTTCTGCTTTGTTGCTTGGGCTATCAAGTTCATGGAATTTAGGCATTTATTAGCAGAAAAATATTTCTTTTCCTCATGATATAAGAGACATAAACTTTGTTTTCTTGCTGCATGGGAGCAAGATGAGTGTCTGAAAGATGCAATTAATTAAATCTCTAAGTGTGAACTCGACCACGCCTCCAAGCTAGAAAGTGGTGGTACTTCTTTGTCTTAGGTGTTGTAGGCATATGGTTTAATAAAGTCTTAACAATGGTTAATAAAAGTTAATTATGCATCCCCCTTTGTCCAAGAGAAATCATTACGGAGTACAGTATTCGAAACACCATGACATCAATCTAATAATTTATAAAGATAATTGAACATATCATGGAATTTTATTTTGTTTTTAGTATAATTAAGTAGTGCTAGTTGATTGTATGCAGTTTTATAATTAAATTGATCTCCAATATGCTTTTCTTAAAATACTTCGTCTGTTTAATTGAATCTTCAATTTGGTAATTTAATAGGATCCCTTATCTGACCTATTTGGGAAAAGAAAAACATGGTATAATACATATAGGTTCATCACGAAATGAGATCCGGTTTCCTCTCACATCCTTATCCTTAGAGCCTTAGGGTCTGTTCTTTTCGACATAAAACAACTGAACTGAAGTGAACTAAACTGATTGCAACTGAACTGAACTGAATTAAATTATAACTAATGATAATAATTTAGGAACTGAACTGAACTCAAAATAAGTTGGGGAGAACAGGCCCTTAGAGGCAAGTCTAGGAATGGAAATCCAGTTCGGAGCGGACCAGATTGGAAAGAAAAAAAATCTGAGTCGACTCCGAAAAAAATGAATCCGACTCCGAGTCAGAGGAGGGTAGGAGGGTAGGAGTCAGATCGAATAAAAAATCCAACAACCGGATCCGACTCCGACTTTGAGGCAATTAATCTTAATTTTTTATATTAATGTATTATGTATGTATACTCTTACTTCAACTTTGAGGCAATTGTATTATATAAGATTTTTTTATTTTAAAAAGTGTTTTTTTTTTACACAGAAAGAAAAACTAGGGAGGATCTCAACTTTTGGGCCAATTCCTTTCCATAGAACCATACTTGAGAGTTTCCTACCTCACCCTAAAGCATCCTTGCCAATGATCATGGAAAATACAGTATCCTGAGAATCAAACCAGTAAGTAAGATTTGTTGTAGAGTGCCCTCGATGTGTCATCCAGTCCGCAACACCATTCGCTTCCCGCATCACATGGTTGATCTGTACATCCTCAAAAAACCAAAGATCTTCACCTACATCCAAAAGAATAAGGTTAATTAATAATCCAAGGAATTTTCCATAACTTTTTAATATCCTGAATAATCGCCAAATTATCACCTTCGATAATAAATTTCTGTATTCCCAAAGAAATAGGTCCTTCTTCTCTAAGACCCCTAGCCTCAACAATTAAAATAGAAGAAGTAGAACTAATAGAACTAGACCCACACAATTTAATTTCCCCTTTTTCATCTCGAATAACAAACCCAAAGCAAGCTGAACCATCCTGTAATTTAGAACCATCAAAATTAAGCTTACAAAAACTATGAGGAGGAGGGCTCCCAAACCACATTCTTACGAATGTTCAATTTATTTTTCAATTTCTCCACTTTAGAACTACTAGGACCATCATTGCTTAAATTAAGAAAATTCCCAGCTTACTAATCATAATACTCAGCTTAGTAGGAGAGGACGAATCCTGACGAAAGGTAATACTATTACGAGCATACCAAATAAACCACCAAGTAATAGAAATGTGATTAAGCTGATCAAAAGATTTAGTTTCCTTCAGATGACTCAAATACTGAAGAAAATAATCACCTTCTTTAACCAATGGGGGAGGCTCCCTGCCTCTTTTAATCTTCAAATCCTCGAAAACATCAATGCAGAAAGGACATTTAGAAAACAGATGAACAATATCCTCTGAATGTTAAGTACAAAAAACACATTCTAAAGGAAGAAAAACATGACTAATTTCCAAATGTTCTTTCGTTGGAAGACCTTTATTACAAATTTTTCAAAGAAAAAATTTAATTATAGGAGGGACTTTAAGGTTCCAAATCCACCTAAATTTTTCTGGAGGTGGAGGATTTAACCCAAACCTAGAAAAAGGCTAACCCTTGATTTAACAGAATAACAACCATCTGGGGACACCCCACAAACAATTTTAATCATCAATATGATTGCTCGGAAGAAACACATTTATAATAGCATCAACCACCTGAGATGGAACATACTGAGAAAGACAATCTTTATTCCACTGATGATTCCCTAAGATAAAATTAGACACTTTAAAATTTTCTGAGCCCATTACCGGAGAACAAATATCACAAATAGGATGCTGAAAAACCTAATTATCATACCAAAAAAGATTGGAGTTCCATCCCCAACATTCCACCTCAAACCCTTTTTGAACGAAGATCTAAGAGCCATCAACTTTCTCCATTGCCAAGACACATTGACCTCATTCTTTAAATACTTCTTTAAAACCACCTTAACTTATAAGTTATCAGGATTAACAAGAATTTTCCACAACAGCTTAAATTGTAACGCAATATTATTATTTTTAGCTTTTCTAAGACCCGGACCACCAAAGTTTTTTGGCTTACAAATCTTTGCCCACCCTATTAAATTTGGAGCCTTAGAAGATTGATCCTTATTCCAAAAAAAATTCCTATAGCATTTATCCAAAGAAGAGAGAATAGTAGGAGGAAGAGAGAAACATTGCATCTGATAATTAGCTTTAGTAACCAAATTTACTTGAATAAGAATTGTTCGCCCTGCTTGAGAAAGAGAATTCACCTTCCATTTTGAAAGTTGAGATAAGACTTTATCTTGAATATCCCCAAAAGTATTATTAGTAACTTTACTATCAATAATTGGACAACCTAAATACTTACCGAAAGAAAAGGACTCTTTCGTCTGAAGAATATTAACAAAATTAGAAGACATAGAAGGAGAAGTATTTCATGTACGCTGATAAGCTGACTTATGAAAATTGACAAGTTGACCCGACATACTACAATATTTATCTAAAATTTGCTTGATAACATTACAACTCTCTACTGAAGCTTTAAAAAAATCATTGTGTTATTTGCAAAAGTAAGGAAGGGAACTTTAATTCTTGAATGACCAAGTGTTACACCAATAGATTTAGAACCTATGATACTAGCGTGATGAAGCTGACGAGCTAGAATTTCCGCACATAAGATAAAAATATATGGCGATAAAGAAACCCCCTGACGAATCCCTCTAAAGGGTGCAAAAACTTCACCTGGAATACCATTAACTAATACTGAAAAAGAAACCGTAGAAATACATTCCTTTATCCAACTTATCTATTGATCACAAAAACCTAATTTCTCAAATACCTTTAATATAAAATTACATTCTAGTCTATCATATATTTTTTCCATATCTAACTTTATTGCAAGCCAACCTCCTAACCCTTTCTTATTTTTAAAATAGTGAAAAACCTCATGAGCTAATTAAACATGATCCTGAATAAGTCTCTCTGGAACAAAAGCTCCCTGTAATGGATGAATAATTTTACCCAACACCATCTTCAAACGATTAGTCATTATTTTAGAAATAACTTCATAAATAGTAGAACACAAACTAATGGGACGAAAATGATGAGGATTTGAAAGAGCATCAATCCTAGGTATAAGAGTTAAAAAAGTATGATTGATTTCTTTTAGAATTTTCCCTTAATGGAAAAATGCTTCAACAGCTTTGAAAACTCAATTACAAACTAAAGTCCAATACTTTGAAAGAAATAGGGAGGAAATCCATCAGGACCTGGTGATTTATCAGGTGTTAAGTCAAACACCGCAACTTTAACTTCTTCCATTAAAATTTCAGAACAAATATTTGATTATCCTCAGCAGAAATAATAGAATCAAGAAGAGAGAAGTCCACATTTTTCATTAAATCCACAGTTTAGATTTGAAGTAAATCGTTTAACAAAACCATCTGTAAAACAATCCTCAACTAATTTAGGATCAGAAATAATAATATCTTGATGATTTTTAATCGAAGTGATCAAATTACGATTACGTCGGATGGAAGCACACGCATGATAGTACTTAGTATTAGCATCACTTAAACTTAGATGGTTAGATTTAGCTTTGATTTTTGAAAACATTTCTTGAAATTCAAGAAGTTTTGATTGCTTTGCTAACAACATAGATTGAGATGAAATCAAACTAGGACATTCACTGTCTATATGCAATTTACTTTGAACTATTTTTAACTTAGATTCAACTATTCGAAGTTGTCTAAAGAAATTATCAAAGCGAGTAGTAGACCATTTCTTAGCTTTTTCCTTCAACAACTTACACTTCTTGGTTAAGCAATACATAAAGGATCCATTAAATTTTGTACACCAAGATTTTTTTATAAGAATATCAAAATCTTAATGAGTCGTCCAAAGTTTATCAAACTTAAAAGGCGGAGACTTACATCCCTGATTACAATTAAGAGCTAAAGAAACATGACAATGATCGGAAGAAGTAAACACATGATGCTTTAATTTGGCAGATTGGAATAAATTTAACCACTCCAAATTAGCTACACCTTTATCTAATCTCTCTAAAACAATTCTCCAAGTAAAATTTTCACCAATAAAAGGTAACTCAGCACACTCAACAGAAGCAAATAGACTAACCATAAATTCAAACAAGCAACACTAAATTGAGCACCCATGGCCCTAGCTTGTCTAGGTGACTACTCAATTCATTAAAATCACCTAACATAACATAAGGACCATATGTAGATTTAATATACTCTATTATTAATTCATCCCAAATATCTACTTTAAAACATTGATTAGGAGGAGCATAAATAAAGATAAGCATAAAACTACTAGCCATTGTTAATATATTAACATTATAAACCATGAAACGAGAAGATTTATGAACAATACTTAGCAAAAAAAGGGTTAGAAGCATTGTCTTTCCAAAATACCCATATTCCACCTGCCATTCCAACTGAAGGGAGGAAGTCATAATGGTGAAACCCAACATGCCTAATAGAAGCCTCAGAGGGAGGAGAAGGCACTTTGGTTTCACAAAGCATCATGACATGAATATTATTACATTTACAGAAATCTTTAACTTCCTCCATAGCAAGATGTCTCTTGCTACCTCTAACATTCCAAAAACAAATATTCATAAAAACATGGCAGATGGAAGACATAACTTAGCTAAGTTATGCCCCTCTTCAGACCTGAAGTGGCTGACTCATCATCAGAACCTCCATTTCTTCATTGACAACATTTCTTCAGCAAGCCACTTCTTTTTAGCTAGGGTGCTTCATCAATCTTACTTTAACATCTCTTTGGGGAGGGTAAAGCAAAGAACAATCATCTATAACATGATCATCACACCCACAAAATGAGCACTACCCTGAAGAAAAATCTTCATACCAGACTACATATCCACAGCAAACACCACCAACACGAGCAATTTCAGCATATTCCAATAAAGGTTCAGTAACATCTACCCTTATACATGCACGAGCAAAACGTATCTTATGCCTTAAAAGAGATCTTGAATCCAACTTAATCAAAGACCCAAAATTACTAGCAGCTAACATATTAGCAACTGAATCAAAATTCAACAATTATATAGGAAATCTTAGAATTCTAACCCATAAATCCACCCATTTAATTTCCTCCACATAAGGGTCAAATGAGATTTCCAAGGATAAATCACAAAAGCTCTCCCTGCATATGACATGGCCTCTCAGACCACACCAAAAATATAACAAGACACCAGGATTAGAAAAACGCATAAGCACCCAATTATTGCCCATAAGCATACCTAGCCCTAATTGAGATTAGGTAAGACGATAAGAATTCCTCTAATCTGGACAACCAGACTGGCAGGAGGATAATTAACAGAACAAGGACAATTTTTGGAGCAAAATTCAGATGAAACCATGATGACAGAAGTAAATGAACTCGAATTGGGGCTTTATTCGAGTAACTAGGGTTTCTAAGGGGATATTTGGGAGGGACTGAAGCCAGGAGCTTCTCTCTTTTATTTTCTCTCTCATCTTTTATTTAAAAAACTGATTGTTAAAAGAATAGTCATGATTAGATTATTTGTATTATGTAAGATTTTTCTATTTTAAAAAATGGGATGGAAAAAAAAGTCGGATGGAAAAAAAAGTCGGATCGGTTCGGAGTCGGATGTTAGGATTTTAAGTCGGGTCGTGTTCGGATTTTTCAGAGTCTGATGTCGGAGTGGGAGTCGAATTATAAATTCAAGTTCTTGTAGGGTCGGAGTTGGATTATGCATAATTCGGTCCAAGTTCGACCTGTTGCCATCTCTGAGTGCACCTAGTGTTTGGGAAACTAATTATTTGTTGGTCTCACATGTCTGGCTATCTACATAAAAACCATCTTTACACTTGCCTATGAAAGTACTCATTTTATATCATTCACTATATTTGGCTGACTTGCAATGAGGAAACTTTTTACGGGTAATGAGTCATGTTTGTTCCCGAATTACTTGAATTGGACTTGGTCGAAGGTCGTCCATAGGTTGGCTTGAGTGGGTTCAACTTAAGCTTAGTTTAGGCTCGAGATCTTAGTGACCAAGCTCGAGCTAGACATGGATGTGCTTGAAGGCCCATGAACAAGTTAAAAAACATATTAAAATAAAAGTTTCACTTCCTTCTATGTAAATTTATTCACAATAGTCCAGATGTTTTTAAGGTGTTGGTTGAGCGTGTTGAATTAGGAACTCTAGAGAAGGAGTATCATCTAGTGGAAGCAGGTTTAGGAGGAAGGTTTCCTCTAGACCTAATGGATAAATCCTTTGTTGGAATGCCCAGGAGTCAACAATTCTAGGAAGATGAGGGTTGCAAGAGACTTTATTCTTCAACATTCTTTAGGATGAGTTAGCCTTTTGAACAAAGGTGAAGGTTGCTTAATGGGCAAACTTTATCATAATGTTTTTCAAATTTAGTGTTTCACGTCTAATTCCTCTTTTCTCAAAGGAGGTAGGGTGGTTGTTTGGAAACCTGGAGTTTCTCTATGGATCTCAAAGGTGGATCTCATCAATGGTTGCATCGTTATATTTCCCTTAAGAGTGGTGCTACTAGTTTTGATCGTACAGTTGGAAGGACTAGGGGCTTTATACAATATATAATATTTAGGGGTCCTTGAGTAGTATGTTGTGATTTTAATTGTATTCTTAATTCATAATGAGGAGAGAATTGGAGCTCTAGTTAGAAATAGTGAGATGGAGCCTTTGAGACAATGTATGAGCTTATGTCAATTGGGGGAAGTATGTTTGGAATAACAGTTACACCCAAAAGTTATTGTGATGTCTTATACAAATGCATTACTAAGATGATCTATCTTAGACTGAGGGAGGTACTACTTCCTCACCTTATTGAGGAGACTCATGGATATGCAGAAAGCATATGACACTATTGAATGAAGTTTTTTAAGCACATGATATTAGCTCTGGATTTTCCTGTCGAGCTTGTTGATCTTGTTATGGAATGCATGGCTTCTTTGAATCTAAGATGAGCTTGAGACATAAGGTGATCCTTTCTCTCCTCTTATATTTGTCATTTGTATAGAATATCTATTAAGAATTTTGAAGAAAATGAGTGAGATGTCTATGTTCTCCTTCCATCCTAGATGTCAACATGTGAAGCTTACTGATGAGTGGGATTTATCTCACTCTTAGGGTAGTATTAAGGCTATTTTACTTGACTTATTTCCTATTCTAATTTATTTTTCTCTTAATTTTGCCTTTTTTTTTCTCTACCTAACTCTCTCTTAGCACGTGTGTACATATATTTGCATCCCCCTCCCCTACTCTTCTATTTGATCTTTGATGTGTAGGAACTCAAGCTTCTACAAGCTAAGAGGGGAGCAAAAAGGGGAAGCAAGAGTTTACCCGGGAAGTTCAAGGACCACCCGAGCAAAGACACCCGCCCGAGCTCCAGAAAGCCCGCCCGGGCTATGTGACCGCTCGCCCGGGCCAAATCGCCCGCCCGGGCTATGTGACCGCCCGCCCGGGCCCATCAGCGGCCAAACTTTCTGCCTCATGCCTGGAATTTCAATGCACGCCCGGGGTACCAGACCGGGCCCAACTACCCTGCACCGCCCGGGCCACCCAGGGAGCCCGCCCGGGCCCATTTTAGCCCGCCCGGGCCCCTGTTCGCTGGGCCTTTTCCGGATTTCTTTTCTTTTACGACTCGTGTAATTAGAGGGGGGTATAAATACTCCTCTACCCTATTTTGGAAAGGATCCCAGATTTTTTTAGAACCCTAATCTTGCTTACTAGTGTAGGAGAGAGAAAACTTGGCTCAAGAGGTGTAATTTGGAGATTGAAAATCAATGAAAAAGTGACAATTTCTTTGAAGTTTCTTGTTTCCTTAGTAATCCTCTCAATCCTTTCTTTCTTTCTCATTGTTTTTATTGCATTCCTACTTTGTTAGCTTCATGTTTTCATTGTTTAATCTTCATGCTTAGTAATTAATCTAGATTAAAATTTTCATCTTTTCCTAGTTTCTTCTTGTTTGCTCACTGGATTTGGCTTTGTTTTTACTCTAAAGTATTGATTTTTGGTTTTTGCTATTCTTAGATTGGTGATTTAATAGCTAGATTTTCATGTTTAAGATGTTTGGTGGTATAATGGGTAGTGAGTAGTTCATTAACTAGGATTGGGAGTAGCCCAATCATTGTTTGCATCCTATTTTCATGAGTAGAGTTCATTGGGTTGGTTTTGTTTGGGATTTGTGCAATTTCAATCTTTGATGTTGATTGGTGACTTAGTTGATGTGAGCTCCATCATCTTTTGATCCTTTGTTGCCCATTTAATGGTTTACTTTTATGTGATTAACCTTCATGATTGATTGATTAGTTGTTACACATCACTTGTTGGTTCGTATTAACTTGGGTTTGATTTCAATCCTTAACTTGGCCTAGTTAGGTGATAACGCCTCGAAATATAGGTTTTGTTACCATAATTAGGACTCTAAACTCCCTAACAACGATTTTAGAGGTGTTTAGGTTTGTTTATTCCCTTTGCATATCCCCAATGCTTGTCAACCCCTTTTCTCTACTTGATTGTTGGATGTGAGCTATGATTGTGGTGATTTCCCATTCCTAGTACTTTTCCTAATTTGATTCCAATAGTTTTAATCATTTAATTCAACCAAAACTTGACCATTTCTTCGACTTAGCTTACTTGTAGCGACTCTACCTTGGTGAGACCTCCGATCCTTGTGGTTCGACCCTTACTTACCACTTGACTAGTTTAGGTGGATAGTTAGGTTTTTTCTTTATTTGACATTAGGGGAGTTAGTAACGACCTAGTTTTCCCATTGTTCAAATTGGCGCCGTTGCCGGGGATCGGCGTATTTTCATTGAGTAGTAGTTTTGCTTGTGAGTCTAAGTCCTTATTTTTCTTTTCTTGTTCTTTTGTTGTTTGTGTGTTGGTGTCCTTTGCTTGCTTAGTTGTTTGAGTACCCCTCTTGAGCCTTGTTGTCTTGTATGCCAAGAAGCAATCGTGCCTTGCCCCTTATTCCATTTGATAGGGAACTAGAGAGAACCGTAAAAGCTATAAGAAGAGGGTTGAGAGGCGAGAGAGTGCAAGAGCAACCACATCCTACCTCCACCATTGAAAGTCCTCGAAGTTCTACAAGTTCCTCTAGTTCCGAGGAATTTGAGGAATTTGAGCAAGAAATGGGGGAAGTAAACAACCGAAGTTTGAGAGACTATGGTGCTCCTATGGCATATATTCCAACAAGTGCCATTGTTGCACCCACCACGCAAGCAAATGATTTTGAGTTCAAACCGGCTTTCATTCAACTTATATCAAACAATCAATTTGGGGGTAGTTGCCATGAATGCCCTCGAGAACACTTAAGGAGGTTTACTGAATTTTGCTCGACGGTGAAGCACAATGGAGTCACACAAGATTACATCCGCCTAAGCATGTTCAAGTTCTCCTTAAGAGATGAAGGATCACGTTGGCTCATGGATTTACCTCCTAACTCACTCACCACATGGGAAGAAGTCACCAAAGCTTTCTTGGGCCAATTTTATTCTTTGCAAAAGACGGCCGAAATGAGAGCTAATATTGTGACATTCAATGATAAAGAAGGTGAGAGTCTAAATGAAGCATGGGAAAGATTCAAAAGCCTCTTGAGGGAGTGTTCACATCATGACATGGGGAAGGAGATGCAACTCCATTGTTTCTACAATGGACTTTCTTCTCACAACAAGATGAGTCTAAACGCGGGAGCGGGTGGACCCATAATGATGAAGGGAGCGGATGAAGCTCTTCGAGCAATTGAACATGTGGTTCAAAATGATCGAGATTGGAACAAAGGGGAGCGCGCTTCAACCTCCAAGAGAGGTGGAAGGTATGAAGTTGATAGTATTGATTTACTTACTTCTAAAGTAGATGATTTAGTTAATCAATTGAAATCATCTACTATGTCCCCCTCCTCATCTAATGTCTCCATGCTTGGTCATTCCCAAAACCCCAACCCATGTCCCCCTCCTAACATGTCTCATGTGAATAGTTATGGGAACACTCCCCATTCCGGTCATACTAACATGCCCATGCATTTATTGTTTTGTGATACTTGTGGAGTATATGACCATTATTCTTCCCAATGCAACTTTGTAGACTCTAACATCACTTCTCCTTCCTCCATGGAACAAGTCAATGCCCTAAATCAAAAATTCGACCCCTATTCTAACACCTTTAATCCGGGTTGGCGTCATAACCCGAATTTTGGGTGGAAGAACCAAGGCCAAAGCTCTAATCAAAATGGATTTCAAAATGTGGGTCAAAATGTTAATCAAAGTCAAGGTCAAGGCCAACATGGATACAACCAAGGTCAATACCGTGGTTCGTATCCTAATCAAGGCCAATATTCAAATACTAGACCTCCCCCCGGGTTTCAAGGAAACCAAAGGCCTAACTACAACTCCCCTCAACAAACACCTCTTCAATTAGGACCGCCCACCACCACCACTAGTCTAGAGAGTATGATGCAAACGTTTATGACTAATCAAGCTAAAGAGACTAGTGAGTTGAGAGAGAGCATAAAGCAAATGCAAGTTCACAATAAAATGCTTGAGACTCAATTAGCTCAAATGGCGGGTTCTATGAAAGGTAATTCCACTACCCAACTCCCTAGTCAAGGTGTAAATCCTAATGAACAAGCTCATGCTATAATCACTAGGAGTGGTAGACAATTGGGGGATGTGAGTGTAAACGGGAGTAAGGCAAAGAAAGATGAAAAACAATTGACCAATGACTTGATTGATGATGAGGATGAGAGAGATGATGACCCTCCTACCCCACCACCAAAAGCCAAAGATGATGGGCTAGTCACAAGCACCCCACCTCCTTATGTAGCAAAGCTTCCCTACCCAAGTAGGTTTGCTTCTTCTAAGCTTGATGACCAATTTGCTAAGTTCCTTGAAGTCTTGAAAAAGCTCCATGTCAATATCCCATTCACCGAAGCACTAAAACAAATGCCAACTTATGCTAAGTTCTTAAAAGAGATCCTATCCAAGAAAAGGGACCTAGATAGTGTGGACACCATTAACTTGACCGAGAGTTGTAGTGCTATAATTCAAAACAAGTTACCCACTAAGTTGAAGGACCCCGGTAGTTTCAATATACCATGTGCTATAGGTGACATGACCATTGACCGAGCTTTATGTGACTTAGGAGCTAGTGTTAGCTTGATGCCACACTCCGTTTGCAAAAGATTGAACCTAGGAGAGTTGAAGCCCACTCACATTTCACTTCAATTGGCCGATAGATCGGTTAAGATGCCCATAGGAAAGTTAGAAGATGTCCCCCTTAGGGTGGGAAAGTTCTATATTCCCGTGGACTTTGTGGTGCTTGAAATGGATGAAGATCCAAATGTTCCAATCATCCTAGGTAGACCATTCTTAGCTACGGCGGGAGCAATTATTGATATTAAAAATGGCAAGCTAACCTTGAGAGTAGGAGATGATAAGATTGAATTCAACCTCTCACAAATCATGAAATGTCCACCATTTACGGATGATTGTTTTAGAGTTGAAACGATTGATTATGATGTTCCCCAGCCCATGCATGCTTATGATAATGATTTTCTTGCTCTTGCATTAGTTGATGATGATTGTGGAAGTGATGAGGTGAAGTCAATAGTTGAGCTACTTGACTCCACCCCCACTCTTGAACCCTTTGAAGATGTGTTCTTGGCTATTGATGAGAAAGAGGCAAAATTTTCAAAAAGTGATACTAAAGCTCCGGAGGTAGAATTAAAACCTCTACCTTCGAACCTTAAGTATGTTTTTCTTGGCCCTTCCTCTACATACCCCGTAATTGTAAATGCCGAATTGAGCCAAGAACAAATCTCCAAATTGCTTGATGTGTTACGATTGCATAAGAGTGTGTTAGGCTATACAATTGATGATTTGAAGGGGATTAGCCCAACTCTTTGTATGCATCGTATTCTCTTGGAGGATGATGCTAAACCTTCAAGAGAAAGGCAAAGGAAATTGAATCCTTCCATGATGGAAGTTGTAAAAAAGGAGGTCCTTAAACTACTTGCTTCGGGGATCATCTATCCTATTTCGGATAGTAAGTGGGTATCCCCGGTGCAAGTAGTCCCTAAGAAGGGGGGGATGACGGTGATTCGCAATGATGTAGGCGAACTCATCCCCACTAGGACCGTTACGGGGTGGAGAATGTGCATTGATTATCGAAAATTAAATGTCTCCACCCGAAAGGATCATTTTCCATTGCCTTTCATTGATCAAATGTTGGAAAGATTAGCGGTGCATAACTATTTTTGTTATCTTGATGGTTACTCCGGGTTCTTTCAAATCCCCATTCACCCGAGGATCAAGAAAAAACGACTTTCACTTGCCCTTATGGTACCTATGCTTATCGTAGGATGCCATTTGGGCTATGTAATGCACCGGCAACTTTCCAACGTTGTATGATGGCAATCTTTGCCGACATGATTGAAGATACCATGGAAGTTTTTATGGATGATTTTTCCGTATGTGGTTCTTCATTTGATGCTTGCTTATCTAACCTCACTCAATGTTTGGAGAGATGTGAGAAATCCAACCTTGTCCTTAATTGGGAAAAATGTCACTTTATGGTTCAAGAAGGCATTGTTCTTGGGCATAAAGTGTCATCCCAAGGAATTGAAGTGGATAAGGCCAAGGTTGAGGTGATTGAGAGACTTCCACCTCCAACTACGGTTAAGGGGGTGAGATCTTTTCTAGGCCACGCCGGTTTCTACCGGAGGTTTATTAAAGATTTCTCTAAAATCACCAAACCTCTCACCACTCTTCTCCAAAAGGAGAGTGAGTTTGTATTTGATGATGTGTGCCTAGATGCTTTTTGTAGGATTAAAGAAGCTCTCACCTCCGCTCCAATTGTCCAACCACCGGATTGGACACTTCCTTTTGAGCTTATGTGTGACGCAAGTGACAATGCTATTGGAGCGGTACTTGGTCAAAAGAAAGAAGGGAAAACTCATGTGATATACTATGCTAGCAAGACCCTCAATGATGCGCAACGCAACTATACAACCACCGAGAAAGAGTTATTGGCGGTTGTATATGCTTTTGAGAAGTTTAGATCATACCTTGTTGGGTCCAAGACTATTGTGTACACCGATCATTCGGCACTCAAATACTTAATGTCCAAGAAAGACGTCAAACCAAGGTTGATTCGATGGGTTTTGCTCCTCCAAGAGTTTGACATAGAGGTGAGGGACAAGAAAGGATGTGAGAATGTTGTTGCGGATCACCTCTCTAGGTTGGAACCTATGGAGTTCGGTATGGATGATGCTCCCATCAATGAAGATCTTCGTGATGATGCCCTATATGCTATTGAGAGCAAGGACCTCCCTTGGTTCGCCGATATTGTGAATTTCTTAGCTTGTGGTGCAATTCCTCCCGAATTTACACCACAACAAAGGCGCAAGCTCAAGCATGATTCAAGGTACTACATATGGGATGAGCCCTTGCTTTACAAGAGGTGTTCCGATGACTTATATAGGAGGTGTGTTCCTAATGAAGAGATGAAAGAAGTTCTTGAGATGTGTCATTCTTCCCCTTGTGGAGGACACATGGGATCAAACAAGACCGCCGCCAAGGTTCTTCAAAGTGGTTTGATTTGGCCCACTCTCTTCAAGGATTCATGGGCTTTTGTCAAAACTTGTGATCGTTGTCAAAGAACCGGGAATATTTCCAAGAGGGATGAAATGCCTCAAAATTCGATTCAAGAGCTTGAGGTATTTGATGTGTGGGCAATTGACTTTATGGGACCCTTTCCCTCCTCTTGTGGCAACCTCTACATTCTTCTTGCGGTGGATTATGTCTCTAAATGGGTTGAATGTCTTGCAAGCCCAACCAATGATTCAAAGGTCGTGACTAAGTTGTTCAAAAAGACTATTTTTCCACGATTTGGCGTGCCCAAGACCATTATAAGTGATGGGGGTTCCCATTTTACTAAGAAGTCATTCCAAGCTCTCTTAGCTAAATATGGTGTTCACCATAGGGTTGGTCTCTCTTATCACCCTCAAACAAGTGGGCAAGCCGAAGTGTCAAATAGAGAGATCAAGTTGATCCTAGAAAAGACCGTGGATAGGAATAGAAAGGATTGGTCACTCAAGCTCGATGATGCACTATGGGCCTATCGAACCGCCTTCAAGACTCCCATTGGCACCACTCCATACAAGTTGGTGTATGGGAAGTCTTGCCACCTTCCGGTGGAACTTGAGTATAAGACTCATTGGGCAATCAAGGCCCTTAATTTTGATTTGAAGAGTGCGGGTGAAAAAAGACTCCTTGACCTTAATGAGCTTGAAGAACTCCGCATGGACGCATATGATTGTGCAAGCATATACAAAGCTAGGAGCAAAGATTGGCATGACAAGCACATTGTTAAGAAGGAGTTCCATGTTGGTGACCAAGTCCTCCTCTACAACTCACGATTGAAGCTCTTCCCCGGAAAGCTCAAATCAAGATGGAGTGGCCCTTATGATGTTAAGGAAGTCTTTCCTTATGGCTCGGTCACCATCTCTTGCCCAAGCCAAAGCCCATTCAAGGTCAATGGACACCGATTGAAGAAATACTATGGTGATGCCTTTGTTAGAGCAATCTCTACTACCATCCTTAGGGACTTCACTCCTCCTCCTACAACATGAAGCACACATTCCATCATGGTCAAGCTAAAGACCTTAAAAACAAGCGCTTTTTGGGAGGCAACCCAAATTCCTATTCTATTTTCTTCATTACTTCTTTTTTCACTTTATTTTACTTTTACTATTTTAGCAATTTTTAATTTTACTCATTAACTCTTGTTTTATTGTTATAGGAACTCTTTATACTATGAAAAAAAAAAAAAAAAAAAAAACCAGGCTAAAGAAGGGAAGGGAAAAGAGGAAGCAAAGAAGAAGAAAAAAAAAAAACAAAAGGAATGGCTACGGAGCCCAGAGCCCGCCCGAGCTCAAAGTGGATCGCCCGGGCAAATAAGCCCGCCCGGGCAATTGGCTTGCTCGCCCGGGGGTCGAGCTCGGGACATTCTGCCAAGCTTGAAAAAAAAATGGTGCCCGCCCGGGGGATCAGACCGGGCCCATGCACCCTGCACCGACCGAGCTGAAAAAATAGCTCGCCCGGATTTGGTCGCGTCGACCGCCCGGGCTCTCATGCGCCCGCCCGGGCTCTGCACCCCAGCCGAAAAAAAAAAGTGGCTCGTGCCTCTTTCTTTCTTCCTCTCTCCTTCATTTCTTCACATTCTCAACTCATCTCCCTCACTCTCTCACTCATCTCCCACTCAAAAACCCTCAAACCCTCACATTTCAACCTCTCAAATCCTCATTTTTCCATCAAATCTACTCATTTAAACCACAAAATCACCACATTTTTCATCTTCTTTACAAAACCCCAACAAATTTCACTCTTTAACTCACAAAATCCCCATCTTTCACAAACCCTTCAATCTAAACTTTCTCTCTCCTCCATTAACACTCAAGGAAGCTTCAAGGGTAGAAGAGCATCACTTTTTGGGCTAAAAGAACAAGATTTTGCAAGGTTTCAAGGAATTTCTCCATTGTTGGGTAACAAATTCCTCTAACTCTTGCTTAATTTCATTTCTTCATCTCAATATCCTAGTTATAATCTAGTTTTTCCCCATTATTGTTGCTCCCCTTGATTGTGGTGTAGGATAGTTGATTAGTTTAAATTATTATGCTACATTAGATAATTGTTTGTGATTTGATTGTGGTATTAGTTGTGATTTGATTGTGGTATTAGTTGTGGATTAGTCCTTGATTAGTTTTTCTTTATAGTTTCCTTTTAGTTGTAAAATAATTGTTGGTTTTGTGTGGTTTGCATGTGGATTAGTTGGAATTTGTATTAGAGATTTGTTGAAATTGTAGATTAGTGTTTGTGTTTTTGTTTAGCTTTGTAAGTTTGACATTGTACTTGTTGAGTTAATTTGTGATTGCAATTTGGGAATTAGCTTTACGTGATTAAACAACCTCGACATTGTAGTTCAACGAAAATTTACAATTTTCGATTTTCATAACAATGTCAAGGCCGTCTAAAAGCCGTAAATCTAATTTAGCTCAAGATGCGACCACAAACTCTCATCAACAAGACTCCTCCCAACCATGGAGGAGATTCAATATCACACTTACAAGCGCCGCCGAGAAAAGCCTTTTTCGGACGCACATCAAACGCGATTTTAAACCAACAAAATTTTACCATCAACGCTCATGCACTGCATTGGGCATTGATGAAGATGTGCGTTTGTTGTGCGCACGAATTGGGTGGACTTCATTCTTAGACAAATCCGCTCCCACTTACCCCTCACTTGTATGTGAATTTTTAAGTACATTATCACGTGACACGGATGATGAGACGGGCGAGACCCTAATTCGTTTCCGTCTCTTCAATGCGGATTACGATATGTCATTTGAAGATTTAAATACTTGTTTTGGGTGGGATCCTAATTCCCCTACGGGAACGGATTTAAACACTCTCGGCGATTTTAACTTAGAGAGGTTTTGGGCCCGCATTACATGTTCCCGAGACTACTTCGACCGGAGTCATGAGAAATCATCCTCCATTATCCATCTTGCGATGCGCTACGTGCATCGCATGATGGTATACGCGGTCTATGGCCGTTCCGAAGTAGGCGCGGCAAGTGAACATGAAATGCCGGCCCTTTGGTTGTGCACCCAAGAGCACCAAGATCCACCCCCTATAAACTTTGCCGAGCAATTTGTAGTTCGGATGATACAACACCGGGACGGCACCCCACACCGATCCGGCATTGTTATGGGGGGCATGATTACACTTATTGCCCGTCATTTGCATCTTGGTCAAGAGCTTGCCACCCTCTCCCCTGTTTCAACGGATGTCTTCCTAGACATCCGGCAATTGCGGGTGATGAATTTCATCCGCCAAGGTGGCAATGAAACCCGTCCCTACGTCCTTTTAGTAGGGTCGGAGAAAACCTCATGGTGCCGCCTTCCTAACCCATCTATCACTTCTCTTACGAGAAACGCGCCCAATCCCTATTACATTGATAGAACCATTAGGGATCACGGGCAGCAGGTACCCCAAGGAGGTGGTGATGATAGTCCACCTCCACGACCCCCTCCCTCCCGAGCCGGCCCCTCTTCTTCCCGTGCCGGCTCCTCCTCCGGCCAAGGTGAGTCCTCTTGTGACATGTCTTCAATAGAGGCTCACCTAGCCAACCTCGCATTGTCTCAATCCCAAGGGTTTGGTCACCTCAATGACCAATACCAAAGGATGAGACAAGACATTGACACTATCATGCTCCAACAAAATAAAATTTTTCATTATCATGTGGAGCAAGGTCTAGTTGAGCCATTTGTCAACTACCCCAACATGCCTCCCCAATATGGGCCGGTTCCGGGGTGGAACAGTGGTCAACCAACCTACCCCTTTTGGCCCCCTCATCCACCACCATATGACTACACGGTGTCGGGTGGGACCGATCCAAGGGGCGATCCTTCCTACCCTTTTGACGATCCTACATTTGACGGGGGTTGGTCCCCCCATGGTCCTCCCGCGTCCCAACTATCGGACGATGACCCGGTGGATGAGGATTAGGATCCTCATCATCTTTCCCCCACCCTCCCCCCTATGTATATGCTTGGCACACCGAGGACGGTGTTTTTTATAAGTTTGGGGGGGTCGCTTTCACTCGTATTAAAAGGGTGGGGATGTTTAAAAAAGGGTAGTGAATGACTAAGTGTCTAGAGGGTAGGTTTAATTTTTGGGGTGTACTTCATGAGGGTTAGAATTGCTTGATGTTTAGTGTTGATATTTGATGAGTGATGTTTGAGTTTGATGGTGTGTATAAAAAAAAAAAAAAAAAAAAAAAAAAACGTATGAATCAAGGCAAACTTTTCTTTTATTTATTTCTTTTGCTCTTGAGTTGAGAACAATATCATTGAAACTCCACTCTTTTGAATGTTTTTATTCCTAGATGTTAGAAGTCCGCATGCTTTGAGATGTTTATGGTTGATTTTAGGTTACTATATTCTAAGGTAGTGGTTAGAACTTTTTGAGAGCACAAGACCTTAATTCATGGATGGTGGTATGATGGTGTTGCTCTCTCTAGTTAATTTGAAACCTAAAAAGGGTAGTATTTGCTTGATAATCCCATGTGAGGACTTTTAAAAAGCCCCAACATCTATTTTGAGCGGCATGGATCCTCGACATTGCATACTTTTATCAAGAACTTGACTCCAATTTATCCAAGATCGCGACCGAGCCACTCTAGGGAATGATAAAGGCGTTCATTTCGGTGACTTTTTTTTTATTTTTATAGTTTAGGCCCTTTGTTTTCGTTTCTTTTCTTGGTTTTCTTTAAATTTGCAATTGCCCTTCCTCTTAACCCTTCGAGCCTTATCCTTTTCTTTGGTTACCTCAATACAAGCCAATTGCCTCCATATTTTATTTTTCACCCTTGTAGTGAATAGTGAAGTTAGAGCGATTGTCTTGAATAATATTTGAAAAAAAAAGGGAAAGAAAAATGATGAGATTCTTATGGTATAGTGAAAATTTTGTGTATATATTCGAATAAATGCAATTGCAACTTCATAGAAAAAGCCACCCAAAGTCAAAGAAGGCGGGGAAAATGAAAAAAAAAAAATGAAAATGAACAAGATGAAAAAAAAAAGGAGAGAAAATAAAAAAAAAATAGTTCATTATTGTTATGTTTTTGAATAAGTTTGGGGGTAACCTTTTCCCTAAATGGTTGAGTATGATTTGTGATTTATGGTTATTTAGCTCTTTCGCTCCTACTAAGAATTCACTATTTTAGGATTGAGCACCACTATCCAAATTTATTCGCACCCTTTACCCCTAGCCTACGTTACCACCTTAAAAAGTCCTTTTGACCTTAGAGGGTTGAGTCATGTCGGTGGCGGAAGATTGGAATCAAGCCTATTGAGCGAATGTGCCATGTCGAGATGTCGAGTAACCTTCTCCTCTTCTATTTCTTGTTACATTTATCGGCTCCATTCTTCGGAGTTTAGAGAAGCTACCTTGAATGGCGAATTTGAAACTAGTTGAGAGAACGCGGTATGTATGGTTGTAGAATTTGAGGAAAGGTGCTCTATCTAGTTCTCTATGCTTAGTGTATGGTATGTTTTAATCAACCTATGGACATCTTTGAGCATGCTTACTTTTAGTGTCTAGAAATTCTTGCATTCATTTGTGTTTGCTCCTCTTCAAAATCTCACTTAAGAGCATCCTTTTTATTTTCTTTTGGTTTTCTTATCTTTGATTTGCCTTGAATTCTAAGATCTAGAGTTATGGGTCAAACTCTTAGAAAACCCTTACGAGAGCATTACTCGTCCTCATTGGCAACTTTGGGGTTTAAATGGCTTGTCACTTATGCTAAAAGTGATCGTGATTCCTACGAAAATGAGTTAGTGTATATAGTTTCTTTGTTTTACCTTAAGTGTGTTTTGTCTTGGTTGATTTTGCCTTGCTATTTTCGTTAGGTCATTCTCTTTCCTCCTATTTCTTTTTGCATTTTGCTTGAGGACAAGCAAACACTCAAGTTTGGGGGAAGTTGATGAGTGGGATTTATCTCACTCTTAGGGTAGTATTAAGGCTATTTTACTTGACTTATTTCCTATTCTAATTTATTTTTCTCTTAATTTTGCCTTTTTTTTTCTCTACCTAACTCTCTCTTAGCACGTGTGTACATATATTTGCATCCCCCTCCCCTACTCTTCTATTTGATCTTTGATGTGTAGGAACTCAAGCTTCTACAAGCTAAGAGGGGAGCAAAAAGGGGAAGCAAGAGTTTACCCGGGAAGTTCAAGGACCACCCGAGCAAAGACACCCGCCCGAGCTCCAGAAAGCCCGCCCGAGCAAATGAGCCCGCCCGGGCTATGTGACCGCTCGCCCGGGCCAAATCGCCCGCCCGGGCTATGTGACCGCCAGCCCGGGCCCATCAGCGGTCAAACTTTCTGCCTCATGCCTGGAATTTCAATGCACGCCCGGGGTACCAGACCGGGCCCAACTACCCTGCACCGCCCGGGCCACCCAGGGAGCCCGCCCGGGCTCATCTTACTAGCCTGCCCGGGCCCATTTTAGCCCGCCCGGGCCCCTGTTCGCTGGGCCTTTTCCGGATTTCTTTTCTTTTACGACTCGTGTAATTAGAGGGGGGTATAAATACTCCTCTACCCTATTTTGGAAAGGATCCCAGATTTTTTTAGAACCCTAATCTTGCTTACTAGTGTAGGAGAGAGAAAACTTGGCTCAAGAGGTGTAATTTGGAGAATGAAAATCAATGAAAAAGTGACAATTTCTTTGAAGTTTCTTGTTTCCTTAGTAATCCTCTCAATCCTTTCTTTCTTTCTCATTGTTTTTATTGCATTCCTACTTTGTTAGCTTCATGTTTTCATTGTTTAATCTTCATGCTTAGTAATTAATCTAGATTAAAATTTTCATCTTTTCCTAGTTTCTTCTTGTTTGCTCACTGGATTTGGCTTTGTTTTTACTCTAAAGTATTGATTTTTGGTTTTTGCTATTCTTAGATTGGTGATTTAATAGCTAGATTTTCATGTTTAAGATGTTTGGTGGTATAATGGGTAGTGAGTAGTTCATTAACTTGGATTGGGAGTAGCCCAATCATTGTTTGCATCCTATTTTCATGAGTAGAGTTCATTGGGTTGGTTTTGTTTGGGATTTGTGCAATTTCAATCTTTGATGTTGATTGGTGACTTAGTTGATGTGAGCTCCATCATCTTTTGATCCTTTGTTGCCCATTTAATGGTTTACTTTTATGTGATTAACCTTCATGATTGATTGATTAGTTGTTACACATCACTTGTTGGTTTGTATTAACTTGGGTTTGATTTCAATCCTTAACTTGGCCTAGTTAGGTGATAACGCCTCGAAATATAGGTTTTGTTACCATAATTAGGACTCTAAACTCCCTAACAACGATTTTAGAGGTGTTTAGGTTTGTTTATTCCCTTTGCATATCCCCAATGCTTGTCAACCCCTTTTCTCTACTTGATTGTTGGATGTGAGCTATGATTGTGGTGATTTCCCATTCCTAGTACTTTTCCTAATTTGAGTCCAATAGTTTTAATCATTTAATTCAACCAAAACTTGACCATTTCTTCGACTTAGCTTACTTGTAGCGACTCTACCTTGGTGAGACCTCCGATCCTTGTGGTTTGACCCTTACTTACCACTTGACTAGTTTAGGTGGATAGTTAGGTTTTTTCTTTATTTGACATTAGGGGAGTTAGTAACGACCTAGTTTTCCCATTGTTCACTTACTCACTTTTATTTTGATGATTACTTAATGTTATGCTCCAAAGGAGATGTCCTCTCTATCTACTGGATGTTCAAAGCCGTTAAACTTTTCTCTGATTCTTCTGGACTAAAAGCTAATGTTCAAAAATCAGCTTTATCTAATCTGTGGTATGGATGAGGCCTTGGTGGGTAAAGTTCTTTTTTAGTCTAAATACATATATTTTAACGCCCACTTAAAAAGAAAAATGATTTAGAATCCCAAATAATTATTCATGATAATTAATTAAATTTTCAAATAAACATTTTATTAAGTTATTTTTTAAAATCAGATTTTATGATTCAAATCCGTTGTTCTTTGAAAACTGTTGAGAAAAGATAATTTAAAATGGTTGTTAAGATTTAAAAAAAATCAAAATCTGCTTAAAATAAAACACTGCGCTGCACGGCTACATACACATGTTGTCTCGTCTCATTACACCCAATGCACTAAACGGCTACATGCATATGTTGTGCTCTGCTTGCCAAAAGCTTGCATGGAACGTTGACTGTAGTGTGTTGTGCACAAGACATGCGTCAGGCGCAAGTTAATCTTTTTCTTGCGGCGTATTTTTTCCGAACCCTAATCGTATTTCTCCTGTAAATAGGATCGTTTTCACTTGTATGTTAAAATAACACAGACTTTACATATTATTTCTACAATCTAAACACTCAAAGTTGTCTCAAAAATAAATATTCAACTACATTCAACAATATTCAAACCACATTCAACCAAGAATATTCATTCTTCCCTTTTCTTGAATCTTTATTCAAATTCATCACTTTTTCAAGGCTAAAGATTGATTCCTTAAACATCTGTGCAATCATACCTAGGCGACAAAGATATAAATTCTGATGGTTAATTCCAATTTAATTCCTTTTTTACTAACAATTTCATTTTCATAATGTGGGAATTAATTTCATAAAAACATCTTGTATATTTGTATATTCCTTCAAATCTCCTTCTCATAATTATTTGACTGCCTCGAATTCCTTGAATAATTTTTATACCTTTTTATTCCTTGAAAATTTGACTGCCTCGAATTCCTTGAATAATTTTTATACCTTTTTATTTGCTAAATCAGTGGTGCAAATTAGTTAAATCATGCCTAATAAGATAATTAGGACAACTGATCTAGGTACCATAATCTTGTGTTTAATTAAGTGATCACCAAACTTCGATCTTACTTGTTAATAAACCAACCTTTATCAATTTACGTGCATGCAATTTAATATTCCCTTGCATAAATCTCTTATTATTTGGTTTTATTACTTTTCCTAAAAATTAATGGGATGATTTTTCGAACAAAACAAACTTAAAAATTGTGTAGGCTAAAGCATGATATTTACACGCCTACACAAGACAATGTTTGGAGAGTTGCAACTGGTTGTATTATAAAACGGTTTGTGGAGTTAAGGAGCATATGAAGGGGTTTTTTCTTATGTTCTGATATCACTCAGACAACCTCATGCTCAGTTTAAACATGTGTATCATGCTCTGGCTGCATAAAGGGAGATTGTACACTGGGTAATCATGTCTGGAACATGCTAAGTTTACCTAAACACAAGTTCATCAACTGGTTAGTCATGAGAGCTAGCTAGGCTGTAAATCGTAGCTAGAATTATCAATATGTTCTAACTAGCAGCAACGATTGTCTTCTTTGTGGATCTGAGGTGGAAAGACCGAAGCATTTTCTTTTTTAGTGCTACTATAGTAAGAGATGTCTTACTCAGATAAAGAGTTAGTTGGGGATTGGAACTCAACATGAGGATTTTGGATTGGAACTGTGCATGAGGATTGTGATAAGAGATATTCAATGTATCGTAAAGGTCCAAAAAATTGCTTTTCAAACTATATTTTTAACTCCTAAACAAGCAATTACTCTCAATGAAGTAAAGGCAAGTCAAGAGTCGATCAACAGAGAAGTTCTATTACCTAGTTGAAGGGTATTTGGGGGGGGGTTGTAAATGGTTTGGATAAACTATGAATTAAATTAAGATTAAAACCAGCAATCAATGAAATAGGGCAACTAGTATGAATCATATGGAAAAAACAGTTATCAATGTAATGGGGAATAAAAGCAATGATCATGCAAGGATTAGTTTTCTTCAAAATTCCTCAAGTCCTCTTTCGAATGGTCCTCGAGATTAAACTCTCAATCAACCAATTAAATCCTCTCTCAAATGGTCTTTAATTAGTTGATTAAGAGATCAAATTAAATGTTGAAACCCCTAAAAGGATTCCCTTAACTTCTACCCAATATCTTGGCCTAGAAATTAAGTTGATTTACGGGAATGAAAATTGGCTTCAAAATTTGATTAAAAATAATTGTAACCAAAATACCAAAGTGTAAATGTGATCAATATCTACTCTTAGGCCTCAAAATACCAAGATCAATGCATAATCTTAATTAATAATCCATAATTACATTAACAACTAAAGAAAAGCCATAGCTTTCATACTTTCACCCAAACATAGATAGAGAAGTACTCACTAATCATGGATTCTTACCATAAAAATCTGAAATTTTAAACTAATATAAGACTAAAGATGATTAAAGAAGGATTAAGGGAATAAAAAAAACTAATTATGAAACTATAATCAAGATAATCTAACTATAAATAAAGTAGAAAAGAACAATAAAAAAGAGAAGAAATAAAACTAAAACTTGCAAAGTATATTAATCAAAAGTACCTCAATGTTGTTGAAATCACACTAATCTCAATCGAAAAGCTTAAAAACAAGGAGAATCAATGAGTTTTCTATCTAGTATACTAATAATATACTCTAATCTAATTTATGAAAGCATAAGTCAGAAAAGGAGTCATAACTATTGTTTTAAAACAGCAAAAGTCCTTACAAAAATCCCAGAAAATTGATAAGCGCACGAGTACCACACAAAGTGGTGTGGGCGCTCCTATTTTTCTATCTGATGAAAAGTTCTCCTTGCGAAGTGGTTGCGACACGCCATTCAAATGAGTGCGGGCGCACCGCGCAATCTGCCTGCCTGGATAGCTCAACTTAAAACGTGCATATCTCCTTCATTTTAGATCCACATCAAGCTTATGACTAGCATTGAAAAGCTACCGAAATGATCTTTCACCTCTAACTTGAATTACTTTCGTCGGATAAGTGGTGTTGGAGATATGTCCATTATGTCCATTTGAAGTTCTCCTTATGATATTGTATTGTGCTATGTGTTTCATGTGCTGGCTACTCCCTTTCTATTGCTTAGGTGAAACAAATCAAATAGGCCTCCAAAGGTATATATATTTCCTACACAAATGATAAGTGGGAGTAAGTAAGAAGTTCAAATGCACCTAAAAATGGGTCAAAAAGCTATAGTTTTACAAGAAAGACCGCAATAAGTAAGAGAGGAGAAAAATGGAAGAATACTAGATAAAAGGTGGAAATAAAATGGGAAAACGATATATAAAATAGTTTAATAAGTGAGCCTATAACACACTTATCATATTTGCACAGACTCTTTGGATGGATCAAAAACTGCAGAGGATTCAAGTTCCAAAAAGTTGCATATAGTGCTACCATGGCTAGAAGTTTATGCAATTTGGCATGGTCGGAATGATATGATAGTTATAGAATTAGAAAATTCCTACTATAAACACCCACTTAATCATGTATATGAGAAAATTCGAATAAAACTTTTTTTTGTTTTACCTAGGAAGATATCTAGAGCTAATAATGAATGGTTTTATACTTTGTAAATTATGTCTTGTTGATATGCTGAGTAATAGGGTTCGAGGTCCTTTTTTTGACATTCAAGAATGTTCAGATGTAAATTGTTTGAAAGTAACACAAAGCTCAATTATCTAGTAAAAAAAATATTACATATATACAGATATTTTTATGGATGTTTGAATCATAAACCAAAAAGATTGTTGTAAAATATCAAGGAAATGTTTAAGTACATATTCAAGCCTAATATACATTCTTATTCAAACTTAACTCGTCTATGCGAAAGTATGTTTAACTATCTTTATAAAACAAAAATTTTGAAAAAATAATATTATGATTGTCACATAAATAAGTCATATTATTAGATAAAATTTCAAGAAAATAGAGAGTTTTAGAATGATCATTTTAGATATATTATGTTCAGGATAAGAGAACAATAGTTAAGTAATAAATGAAATCACATTTGGAGCACTAGGAATGATGTTTTCTGGAATCACAATGTAAATTCTATAAATAATATAGTTAACAGAATTCAAAGAGATGTTATAGGGAGAGTTTATAGTATGCCTAAGAAGGTTGATAGAATAGGTAAAGATTGGATTAGACTCTTAGCTAATCAAGTTTGTATTTAGTTGGTTGTTGGAGTTCTCTTGGGAAGGGGGTCCAACCTAGTTGGTTTGTCTTCCCTTGAGTTCTCTGTAGGTTGTTAACTTTTTGAGCTTGAATATACTTACATTTACTTAGCAAAAAAAAAGTAATAAATGAAATCAATAATAATAAAAGCAAGTATAACATTATGTTACATACTTCAAAAAATTATAATTTTTGTAATACGATTGAAAAGAACTCGAAATCTGATTTAAAATATTCATATATCCTAAGCACTTAAACCTATTTATAACTTTTAGCTTGAAATATGTTAAATTTGAAATAACTAATTTTAATTTGGATATTGTGAAAGTTTTGTGAATTGGGTTAGCTTGATAATTGAGATCTATTTGAGAATTACAAAACAGTTGCAAAATTGGATTATTTTGGGGTTGTGGAGCCTATTCGGATTTTTGTTGTTTTATTCTCCTATTTCTTGGATCCATTTCTTAAATTTTTTGCTTGTAGTTGTAGTATTTTTGGGTTTTTTTAGCCTAAATAATTGGTAATGAAAAAAGCAGTGTGTGGAATTTTTTTGAAAATACCTTAATATTGAAGTCTATTTATATTTGAAGAAAACATGGAGTCATTGATAATTTTTTAAAAAATAATTAAATATGACCATTATTTATAAATAACGTTTAAAAAATGCTAAAGGATTTCGGCCGGTTCATATAAATGCATCATCGGCTTTGGATAATAGACGCGCATCAGACTTCATCCACTCTCCTCACGTTACTTGTCCATTCACCTTTCCCCTAAACCTGCCAGCCATTCCCTCTTTATCAGCCTTTTTTATCGCAAACTTGAGATGATCGATTCATATGCATGAACCATTAAACTCTCTCTCTCTCCTCCCTTTTTTATTTTTCTTCTTATTCTAATATTATTTTCACTATTTGTCCTTATGAACTTCTTGGAGTTCAAGAACTAGCTACACTCTAAGGGGTAACAAAAGTATGTAATTCAGGGAGTGAATTATGGAGAACTTCAGTTACAAAATATTGATTGCCTAATTATTCTCCTAAAGTAATTTGATTTGTGTTGTTGGATTCTTAAAGAAATAGCTTATCATTACTTGGGATTCGAAAAGGCCCAATTATTGCTCGCTTTGATGGAATAAATATATAAAATAAATATTTATTTATGTTACTTCAGTTAGAATTTTAATATATTACATACAATGATTTGGGGAATTTCCCTGGCCAACAACTAATTATACTTTCAATTCGGTTACTTTTCTTCATTATTTGTTTAATGAAGTATCATGATTAAAATCATTCCAACTACTTATAAATGGTATAGTTGGCATGTAACCACTACATTTCACTATAATATTTGTCATTTTTTTTCAGTTCTAATTGATTTCTGATCCAATATAAATTTTTATGTTTAATTTAGTATATCTTAAAATTTTAGTCATTCTATTTAAGTGTCATTTTGTTTCAAATGTTATACAATAAATTGTCATGGCCTTTCAAAAGTATCAAAAATAAGTTAGTATATATATAAGTACTTAAAGCAATTTGTAGAATATGAACTTTTATTTATTTGTTAACTTTTTAAAATTTTGCGGATCAACATTTCGACAATTAGTTTTTTAGGTAAGTTTAATAAGTGTGTTTTTAACGTACTTATTGGACCCTTCTTGGCTTTTTTTATCCTCTTTCTTCCCTTTTCTTCCCTTTTTCTTCTGCCTTCTTCCTTGTATTTCATATCAATTCAGTTCATACAAATTCAGTTGAGTTCAGTTCGCTTCAATTTATTATTATAATCAACACTTTTATTATCATCCTTATTGTTGTTCTTAATTATATTTATATTTATAATTATAAGTATTATTTTATTAATATTTTAAATTCAATTTATTTTTTTTTTACAGAAAAACGAACTAAATATATTACGCATGAATGTCAGCATAAGCTACAACCATAATAGTCTCAGGGGCTTCTTCCAACCATACCAGTTGCTCCTAACAATCCAAGCTATTTCTAGCTAGGAAGTGAGCCACCTGGTTTCCTGTTCTTTTTACAAAACTAAAAGAAACATTTTCACAGCTAAGACACAAAGCATAAATATCATAAATACCCCTTTTTCTTTTTACGTAGATAATGAAAACATTCGTGAGCTACCAAAATATTGTTTGTTATTAGTCTTCCCGGGACAAAACCACTATGCGCTTCATTTATTACCCCCGGAAGAACTAATTTTAGACGATTAGCAAGAGTTTTAGCAATCACTATATACAACACATTACACAAGCTAATTGGGCGGTAATCTTTTGGGGAAACACAAATCTTCTTTTTGGGGATAAGGACTACATGCGTATGATTTAAGTCACCTGCCTCACTTCCGTTATTTAGAAAATTCAGCACATACTCTACAACATCCTCCCTAGCCAAAATTTTTGAAAAAACATAGCAGACATACCGTCAGGTCCCGGTGCCTTTGATGGATGCATTTGGAACGCTGTTACTTTTTTCAGCACTGGGGCATCATCAATATGACCTCCCGAGGTGAAAAGATCCTCAAAAAAAGTCACAAAAACCTCCGCTACATCAGCTTCCTTTTCATACACGCTACCTGCTTCATCTTTAATTTTTTTCACACTATTACGCTGTATCCGTTGTTCTACTTTCGCGTGAAAAACTTTTGACTTTTTATCCGCTCCCTGTAGCCAGCACTGCCTACTTCTTTGTCTCCAGTAAATTTCTTCCCTCTCCTCTAGCTCATCCATTCTCGCATCTATGGCTCTCATCTCAGTGATTACATTCGTCGTTTGTTCTTCATTCATTAACTCTGCCATCCTATTTCTACAGTCCCTTAGCTCCTTCACTGTACTACCAAAAGTTTTCTTGCCCCATTGCATTAAACCCTTTACTGTAGTCCCTATATTTCTTATCACACCCGCCCCTTGTTGCCAATGTTTGATGACCAACTCCTCACACTCCTCCTCTCTAAGCCATATTTCTTCGAATCTGAAAAGTTTTCTTGGCTTCCTTCTCTCCTGTACCGTAGGGCCTGCATTTATGTTCAACATAATGGGGATGTGATCAGAGTTTCGCTTGGTGAGATGAGAAACAAAAGACCCCTGAAACATATTCTTCCACGTATGGCACACCAAGAACCTTTCAAGACGTTCTTGGATGTTGTTTTCACCCGGTTGATTATTGCTCCAAGTAAACTCATGCCCCAAAAGACCCATGTCACCCAAATTACATCTCTCTACAGCATCGCTAAACATATTTGCCTCATCCAAATTAAAACCATTACCCCCTTTTTTTTCATGGGAGTACAACATTAAATTGAAGTCACCTCCGCAAACCCACGAAAGCCTACTCATTGTTCGAAGGCTCTCCATAAGGTCACACGTGCCATGTTTTTTTGTTTCTTCCGGGAAGCCATATGTACCTGTGAATCTCCACACTCCCTCTCCCTCATTACAAACATGGATATCTATATGATTGAGAGAAAAAGATTGAATACTAATATCTAACTCCTCATTCCACAACAAGGCCACCCCTCCACTTCTTTTTCTTCCCTCCCCACCACAGCTCACTGCAACTAAATTCTTGTTCCTCACCTTTTTTTTTCATATTATCCATCTCCCACTCTTTTAATTTTGTTTCAAATAGGAAAATAATTTGAGGAGTTTCAAGGGTGATAACCCTTGTTAACGCATTGATTGCACGAGGACTCCCCAAACCTTGGCAATTCCAGCATAAGATTTTATTCATTGTTCACCGAAGGCCCTATCGGTGGGGCCCGCCACACTACCAGGTTGATTATTCACCGTGCGGTTCATCATCTCTTGTTCCATATGCATCTTCTTAACAGCGTGATTTGTTGCTTCCTCAACATTATTATGAGTATTATCTCCTTCCTCTCTACTGCTTCTTTTCCCTCCTCGTGGAAACACACTCCCATCCTAGATATTGTCATTCGGTCGGCTTATACTAAGCCACTTATTTCCTCCTCCACTCTCTCCTTCCCTGTCTTTTATCCCTTCAGTTTGCCTCTTCTTTTCCTCAACCCTTCCCTCTGTCATAACATCTACAGCCTTTGCCATTTCCTGTTCCCCAATTTTCACCTTTTCACCTCCTTCATTCTTCTTTTCTCCCTCCAGATTCACCCCCTTCTAGCTGTTGAGGCACCTCTTCCACATGCTGTTGTCTCCTCTCAATTTCAGGTTCATTTGGTTTTGGGTAATACAACCTCTTCATTGTGTCTCTAGCCATGCTATTTTCATTATGATCATGCAGTTTTATGGCTTTCCACGGTGAAGCTCTCAGTTGATTATTGTACCTTTTATCTGGTAACTTATCCCCTTTGTTCTCCTCACAATCCTTGTCTCCATGCCGAATTCTACCACATATATAGCAGAACAAGGGCAATCTCTCGTATTTAACCGGGATTTTGATGGAATCCCCACCTCGGATCTTGAGCTTTACATGATCTTTCAGAGGGTAAAGCACATCAACTACCACGTTAAGCCTGATAGACCTATCAATTTCCACCTCCTGCGTTTTGTCAATCTTGATGAACACCCCCACTTTCTCCGCAAGTATCTTGACGTTACAGTCATTTCCCCTCCCTTTGAAAGGAAGGTTGTAGAACCTTGCCCATATTGGCAAAGAGTGTAACTGCATCTCTAAAGGCTTCCCATCTCCTGAATTTCACTAAGGCACAAGGCATGCTTATCGAAATGCCAAGGCTGCCCCTCTAACACCGTTCTCTTGTATCTCCAATGAAAGAATTGGAAAGAGTAGAGATTTCATCAATTCGTCTTGCCTCCAGGCCATGTTTGGGTTGCCATAACCGCTTTAGGGTTTCCATTAGAGCCATTGAGTTAACCATCTTACATGTCCATAGTTTACCAACAATCATTAGGGAGGTTTTCGCCTCCTCCTATGTCGAGTCATCAATAGTCCATTCTACTGCCTCCTCACCATCGTTTTCCACAATACTACTATCTTCCTTTTCACCGACTTTCTGCTAATTGTTATTTGTGACGAGATCCATGGTTCTCTACGTGGAATTCCCAAGAAAAATCTCAAGAAAACGCCCACATATGGGGACCAAACCCTAGAAACTGAGTCTAGACCCCAACCTCTCAAGGAAAGCCTAAGAGGACTTTTTTTTTATCTGCTTTCGTTGATAGTTTGTAATTTTGTAAAAATTCAATTTAAAATTTTTATTTTTTTATTCTTTAACTAAGTTCTTTAATATTATTATCGATCCTTTTATTGCTATCATTACTTTCTAGACATTCGGTTATAATTAGTCTTCAATATTATTATCGACATTTTCATTTTTATCGTTTTACTTATTAGACATTATCATGCTCATTATTATTATTATTATTTTACCTATTTAAATTAGTTTATGAATCAGCTGGGAAAAATATATTATTAATATTAATACGAGTACATTACATTCTTCACCAAAAAAATCAACATCAAATTTCCTAATTATACATCTTCTTCCATATGATCTCCCACTCTTCATTTTCTTCAATCTGATATTCATTATTATCTTCGGCACCATCTTCATGTACATCATCCTGTTTCACTGTTCTCCAGATTAGCTTTGCTAAGACTTTTTGTCTTAAGAACATGGAAGCCTTCCGTTCATCATCAAACATGTCTACATTAACACATCGTTGAACATTTACGTCTTGTTGCACAATGGTATTCCAAACTTGTGCATTCTTATGAAATTATGTAGTGTACAAGTGGAAATAATAATAGACATTCAATACTTTTCTGACATTTGTGGCATATTATAAATCACCTTCTACCTTTTCTTTAACTCGGAAAATGCACATTCAACGTAAGATATACTATTGAATAAGAATTTTATTATTATATATTATTAACAATATTGTTATACATATTATTAATATTATTATCATTAATATAATTACTACTAATATTAACATAATACAATAACTATTATTATTTATTTATATTATAAATTATCATTATTAATAATATATAATATATAATAAAAATATTATTCAACTTTTTATTATCAGTTATTACTCAATTCATGAAATATAAGTTCAATTCAGTTCAAACAAATTAAGTTCATTTTAGTCAATTTAGTTAAGTCCAAATGAACGTGGCCTTAGCGTTATGTAAATAGTTTTTTCCCTCGAAGAATAAATCCCCAATTAAAATTAAAAAATCATAATCAAGATTTTTTTTTAATTTCGATAGTTTATGGTAATTTTGAAAATTTAATGAACAAAATCATATAAATTGTTTTCTTTGAGCTTACTTATTACCAAATATCTAACATTAATTGAATTTGATAAGTAGACAATTAAGGAATGGAAAAATTCATAACAATAATCCCAACTATGACCACTCTTCCCATATTAATCCCAGCTATAGGTTATTCCAGTATAATCTAAAGTATGGGATGTATCTTCTCAAAATGATCTCAGTTGACCGGTGACTTACTAAACAGGTACACTTTTAGATCTTTATTTTATTTTTATTTCATCCTTACTCTTTCTTCCTCTTTTTTCCTCTCCACTCCACCACCTCCTTCACCCAGCCACCACCTAGCCGAGACCACCTTGCTCGAAACCACCTCCCCTTAAAATCACTCCCTTAAAACCACCTAAACCACTCCCATCGAAAAACTCGCCCCCTAAACGCCACCTCCATCGAATATTCCACCCCCATAAAACCACCTCAACCAAAAAAACTCACCCCCTCAACATCACCTGCACCGAAATTTGCACCCCTAAACACCACCTCCACTGAAAAATCCACCTGAAATCATCCCGACGTAAAAAACCCCAAACCCTCTCTTTGTCTCTTTTCTCTATGCCACTCCATTGCCGGTGTCTTTGCCCTGTTCCTCCCATCTCGCACGTTGGTTGTGCGCTGTTGTTGTTGACTTGTTGTTGTTCACCGGTGTGCTGCAGTAGTTGTTGCTGTTGTTGTCCTCGTCGATGATGGTGTTCTTTGGGTGCTCTACTCTCTCTCCCCTTGTCGTGCTGCTGGTGTTATACCGCCACCGTCTCTGCTTTTATTGAGGAATTGATGAAATTGAGATCAGGGAATTAATGATTGTATGTAATTGAATTGTAATAGTAAGAAGCGATGATGTTCTTTGCACTCATGTTGTGCATGCTGCTACTTGAGAAAAGGTGAGAATTTGGTGTTTAATGGAGGAATGACTGATGAGAGTGAGAATTGCGAAGTTTTTTAGTTGACCCAAATCAAATTGGGTTAGAGAGAGAGGGTACAAAGATGAATGATTATGAGGTGATGTTATAAAGGCACAAAAAGTGGATTCGGGAGAGTTTAGAAATTGTGAAAGTGAGATAATTTGAGGGTGTGGCAGGGGAGGACGAGGAAGGGGAGGGGAGAGGAGGGGGTGGTGGTGGATTCAGACGGTGAGAGCTAGTGGAAGGGGGGAGGGTTGGTGGTAATGAGAGAAAGGAAGAGAGAAAGAAATTTTAAAAATGATTTACGAATTAGCTTACGCCATGTGGATGAGGTAACCTGCTAAATAGGTTATAACAGGTAATGGATCAATTTGGGAAGACAACTCATATAATTTGGATTATGCTGGAATAACATGTAGTTAGGATTAATATAAGAAGAGTGGTCATAGTTGGGATTATTGTTGTGAATTTTTCCTTAAGGAATCAGATTGAGAAATTAAGTTACAAAGTTACTTGACATATTTTGTGTAACACCCCGACAATTCACTATTTTCCAAAATACATTCTTAATATAAAACTTAGAGAATCATCAAAGCATTATCGCCCGTGTAATAACGTATCGGCTTACTCAGAATTTTGCATCGGAAATAAATAAACGGCTTTGAAAATGATAAACTTAGTCAACCATAAGTCAACTCCAAAAACCAAAGTCAAAGTAACATAAAGTCAAACTCAAACCATAAACTAAAAGTCAATTAATAATAATAATAATAATAATAATAATAATAAAGTCAACACAAGCTCTCCACGAAAATCCCGAACCCATGATGCATCATCTTCAAACCTGAAATGGACAATGCACTATTGATCCCGAGAGACTGCTCACCAAATGGGTCATCACAGGATCAATAAGGCACAGCCATGATCAACATACACACACAAAGCACGTAATCAGCAAAGCTGAGTACTACATAATAAATAAATATAAAACCTAACATGATACTAATAAACATTAAGGCAAAGATAAACAATAATAATATAATAACATTGTAGACAACTTTACTGAACTTGACTCTATAACTCAAATTAATTATAACTTAGATTGAATAGGCAATGGAAAGAGTTGTCCAAACCAAACCAGTCTTCAATTTAGAAGACGAAGTACGGGCGCGACTCCGTACTCCCCTTACCAACGATATCGAGGAATTTTTAAATAAAATAGGACACGATGATAAATCCGGTCCCAAGAAAAGCCATGGGCTACCACCATGTACTCCAACTCATACTAGTCCAACACTTCAGACGTGCACAAGTCCAAACCTTATTGCTATTCACTTTCCACTTTAAGTGATTAATAAATTAGTTTCTTGTTATGACTCACAAAAGTAAGACAAACAATATAATCAACAAGGATACATAAACTCCCATTTTTATCTTAGGATTAGATAAGGTGATCATCAACTTAACAATCCAAGAATAATTCTAATATTAAATTCCATAATCATTATTTATTTGTTGATCCAAGTCAACACCCAACCAGCCTCTCATAGGTTAAATAACCAACTTACCAAATAAGGCCCTCGGTCCTCATAAAGTAAATAAAATAATCCAAAGGGAACAACATGATCCAATTCATGATCCAATAACAACATAATTATTAATCCCTCATGTGAATTAATAAAATAAAATTAGCAATCCCATATGCTTGCATCAATCATCCATACAAACATAATGTAATCATCAATAATCAACATGCTTGACACAACGGCATAAAACATGCAATTTCACTTGGATATAAATCACATATGAACTATAAATAGTTCCCTATACATGATACTACATAAATCCCATCCTTACGACATGATACTAATCCAACCAACACATAGGTATGTACGTACCTTGTGTAGACAAAATACGAGGCCACTTTAACAAGCTTAAAAGTCGCCTAAAGAGAATTCTCCACCTACCAAATAGCAACATAACCACAAACCAATACTCTAATAAACTTCCAGCAACTTTAAAATACTGTAAACCCTCTTTAAAAGTGTTTAAAAATCCTTTTTAACCATTAAAACTTCACTACTAATGTCTCCTAGTATAGTACCACTGTACTAGTCATTAAAATCCTCAAAAATCCATCATAACTATGCTAATAAAAATTCCAGCAACTTATAATATTGTCCAAAACCCTTTAAAACATGTTTAAACATAATCATAATCATAAGAGTTCCCAATTTCATAAACTATAATATCATACTATGATTTTTCAACTCATAAAACCCTAAAAATCCATACTTTGATACTCAAAACCCTACTTTAAACATAACTAATAAATCTAAAATTTTAATTACTTTACTATATAATTTACATAATATGAAATTATATTTAAATCATCAAACTATAACTTTAAACATGAAAACATTAAATCAATCCTTAAAAGTATCACTTTAACATTAAATAAAAATAGAGGAGGAAGAAATAACCAAAGAGAGGAAGGAGGGAGGAACACACGACACAAAGGGCGGCTGGCTGGCTGCCGGCGTGGCTGCAGTCGGCGGTCGGGGGTGACCGGCGTGGCTGCCGTCGACGGAGAGGAGGAACCGAGAGAAAGAAAAAAAACGGGAGAGAGAAAGAGAAAAAGGAGGAGGCCGGAAAAAATAGAGGGAGAAGGAAGAGAGAGAAAATAAGTGGGGAAAATTTGGGGGTTTTGGGGTTTATATAGTTAACCCTTTTTTGGGCTTAGGAACTTGTGTTTAGGCTTTAATAATATTTAATGATTGAGTACTTAAGCATAGTTGGGTTCCTCTAACCCAATTTAAAATCCTTTTTACTAAATCCAAAGATGTTTAACCTATTTAAATAATTTTTAAGTATGACTAAATAAAATATGTGATTGCTTAATATCATTAAATAATTCCTTTGACTTTCAAATAGTCAACATACTAAAAATAAATTATTTTAATACTAAAATATATATAAATATATTTATAAAATTCATAAAATTATAGGGGACTTTATTTTGTGTATTTAATGTTCAAAATTCAAGGTTAAAATATAAAATTCATCATAATGTAAAAACAATATATCCCAAATTAATAGTTAAAATTCATAACAAATATAACGTACTTTTTTTAATTCCATTATTGAACAGTAATTTTAAAAATTTAATGAACATAATCATTTAGATTACTTACTTAGTTGTTCTCCTGAATTTTGGTGATTTGCAAAATATATAACATTAACTAAATTTGATTGGTAGATATATAAGGAATCAGATTTAGAAGTTAAAATAGCATTTATGCACGGTTAATACTTTATATCATGTCGCCTAAATTTTAGTAATTGCATAGATATAAATGGAAAAAAAATGTTAGTATGGCAATAAATAGTTTAGATAATTGATTTCTTCTAAAAAGTTTATATGGTTCGAAAATAAATAAGGAAAATTTCATTAGGTACCACTGAGGTTTGACGTAATTCTCAAATTGCCCCTCACATTTGGGGAATTCCTCAGATACCCCCTGGACTTTGACTTTGACTTTGTGCTCAAAATACCCTTAATGCTAACGGAACCATAACGACGTTAGTTTTTTCTCTCTTTCTCCTCAATTTTCTCCCTCTCTCCTCCCATCATCCTCCATTCAGACTATCTAAAGCTCCAAGATTTCTCACTCTTCCCACCTCCATGCCTTTCTCTCTCCTCCCAATCTTCAACTTCATTTTTTATCTCTTCTTTCTCTCTCCTCTTCTCCTATTTTTTCACTCCAGAAGGGCAACATAATGAACTCCATTTTCTCTCTCCGATGGCAACAATGTCGACCTACTATGAGCTCCACTTGCTTGTTGAGATGAACCTTTTGATGGGTCTTGCAAAACTATGGAAATGGCAGCCACCATTACCATCTAAACATCAAAAATTACAAATTATCCTTCTCAAATTCGGGGGCTCAAACCATAAAATCTGCACAAAGTTCGTGAAATCCCACAAAAATGTGAGATACCCAGATGAAGATTCGAGTAGATTTAGCATTCCCAATCCACAAAACAGCTCTTTTTTCAGCAATAAATTTGTGGGTGATTAACAATCTTTTGTGAAATGTACTTGGTCAAAAAAAACCTAGATAAAAAAATGTTGTAAAATAGTACTAGATTCGACACTTGAGAGGCGAGAAAGTGAGAGAGAAGTAGAAAAGAAAAGGTACAGTGGAGTTTTTAGTTATTGTTTTGTGAAAGCTTTGGGAGGAGAGAGAAAGGCATGGAGGTGGGAGGAGAGAGAAATCTTGGTGCTTTAGATAGTCATCAATGGAGGATGGTGAGAGGAGAGAGAGAAATTTGAGCTGAAAGAGAGAAAAAAACTAACGGCGTTAGGGTTCCGTTAGCAATAAGGGTATTTTGAGCACAAAGTCAAAGTTCAGGGGTATCTGAGAAAATCCCCATATGTGAGGGGTAATTTGAGAATTACGTAAAACCTCATGGTGTACCTCAGGAATTTTTTTTTCCAATAATTATACTTCCTCTGTTTCAAAATACTTGACACACTTCTCTAGACACGCTTGCCAATGCATACGTTTAATGGTTAATATCTCTAGTTCCCTATATGTAAAAATTATAAAATATTGATATTGTGAAAGTATATATCGAGATGAATCTGACAAAATCCCACATGACTATATTTTTCCTAACGTAAAAATCACAAAACATAGTCAAAGGAGGGTTTGTGAATAGTGCAAAAGTCAAACCATGTCATCTATTTTGAAACGGAGGAAGTACTTCATTTGCCAAATATCATTTGATATAATTCTAGTATTATTTAAATATGAATGATAATTATGTCATTTTCATTTAGCATAATATTGAAGAATATAGTTGATAATTGCCAAAAAAAAATATATGGTAAGTTAAAAAACAATATTTGCATGTTTTTATATCAAAGAAATTAATATATCTAATTTACATCAAAGAAAAGTAAATCAATGTTACTACTTATCGGTTGTTTCCCCTTGCTTTTACTGATTGTTTGGATATTTCTGGTGAAATATATTAGATTGACATATATGAAAGAATATAAGCGATATTTTGCCTAGAAACGTTATAAGTCCTGTTTGGCAATTAGAGGTTAGCTGTTTGCATTAGCTGATTGTATTAGCTGGTTTGACCAGTTGTTTGTATTAGTTGTTGGTGTGAAAGTGTTTGGTAGATGGCTGTTAGCTAATTGGTACTTTATTAGGTGATATGACCAATAAGGATACCAGAATATTTCATTGGTAAGGTTTTTTTTTGTGAAAGGTAGTAAATTTGACAAACTTTAGGATATATTAGTCACTACACAACTAAATTCACAAACCTCTCTTCCAAAGAGCTTGTACCAGTAGCTTTTTCAAAATTAGCCTTTTGGATTCAAACCTGTCTTTCAATCCTCTCTCAACCAAATACTCCTATTATTGGTTTGAACTAGTCAAACCTCTCTATTCATCTCAAACCTCTCTTTTTACCCCCCAAAACTCTCATAACCAAACACCCCCATAATCTATTGGAGCTGAGAGAAATTATTCAGTTTTAAAGGATTGAACAAATTGGAGAAGTATGCTAAAGTTTTGTGGGAAAATTTCGCCCCTAACATAAGTATAAAGAATTAGACTTAAAAAAATATAAGGAAGAAATAGCGTTGACTAAATGGAGGGATGCCAAATAGAAAAAATAAGAAGTTCAAGGGTAAAACTTGGAAGAAAAAAGCGTTAAAACATAGTGGTACCTTTTTACAATCTAAAGTTATGGCTCCAATAGCAAACCCTTTAGGAAGGACTATTTAAGGACCAAACAAGGCTAGCAAATCTTATTACAATCTAACTACATCGGCCCTATTCATATAAGTTCTAATAAGTTCAGATAGTTCAGATTAGTTAAAGATAAGGTCAGATAAGTTCAGATAAGGTCTAATAAGGACCAATATGGTCTAATAAGTTTAAATAAGTTCGAATAAGTTCTGTTCAACAAAAAAAGTATGACAGAGTTACAAAATGCGGTCAGATAAGGTCTAATAAGGATTAAAAATTCAGATAAGTTCAGTTAAATTCATATAAGTTTAGATCAGTTCAGATCGTTCTGATAAGCTTTGCAAAAACAAGTTGAAAAGAACACCCCAATTTGTATACTCATGAACAAAAAAGTCTTGCCTTTTGGCTTTTGTGCTAGTTTTATGAGGAATTAAATAGTCTATTCTGTGTTGAATCTTCTACTTCCTCTGTTCTGAAATAAATGAAACATTTTTCTCAAAAAGTTCTCATATAAAAAAGAGAAGCGTTTCATTTATTTCAGAACTGAGCAAGTAATACTTTTAATGTGTATGGAATTAGATCAGTAGGCAAAATTAAATTGTTACCACAACAAGTGAATTATAGTCCCTATTTAGGTAAGACAGTGTATCATATTCCATGCTCATGCTCCCTAAAAAAAGTTAAAATATATATTTATATTCCACATTAGATGATCAAATAACAAGCTTATTGTTCATAACCCTACGAATTAAGATCCCCCTAAAAAAAACTCCTCTCGTTAGAAAATGCATGTTTATATCTTGTGTTAATTAAGAGATGGAAACGTTTGAATACGAAAATAGGGACATTAATAACCATTTCTATCATTATCAGTTTGATTTTTGGATAAGCTTTGTCTCCAAACATTCTTAAGTACTAGTGGCTTTGAGAGTTGCATTCCGACTCTATAAAAAAAGACCCCAAGCTTACGAAGATCAAATAAGACTAAAAACTTATTTGACCACTCATGTGCTTGCCCATCAACCTTATTTGTTATCAAAAGAATGCTTAGATTAAGTAAATGATTTGGCTAATTGAGCATTTTGTTTGCCGCTTGTTTTTTTTTATATTAGAAACTTGCAAATTGCATTAAGTCAAAGGAAAAATTTGTCTCTTCTTAATTTCTAGAATGTGTATGCTATAAAACTTCTAGAATGTAGCTTTTTGTACCTTAATTAATTTGAATCAGGCTAACTCTCATAGTTTAGTGGAGAATATTCAATTATTTTCCACGAATTAATCTTAGTGTTTTTTTTTTGGAATTAATTGAGTGGTTTAGTCAAAGTGAATTTTTAATTTGTCCGGTAAACTGTTAAGAATGTGGACAAATAATAATATTTAAGGTATAGATCAAATTTTTGGTGCCAATTCCTTTCCAGCTATTCTTATCTGTACGAATCAAATTGGTCTTCTTTAGCAATTAGGTTAGCATATGAAGCTGATATAGTGTGACAAAATCTGATTTTGTATCTTACAATCCTGTATACCTATATTAGCTAATAGCTATCCTTGTCCCTTAGGATATCATCCATCCTACTTCTCTATGTATTATGCCAATTGGCCTAAGTGTATGAATTTTATAAAGTTTTTAGGTCAAACTGTCAAAAGATAGACTGTTGCCCCGGCCCTAAATAAAGATAGATGTATACAATTAACAATATACAACAAAAGTCAATGTAGATTGCAAAATATGTTACAATTTTTAGAATTTGGTTTCATCTTGCAAAATTGACCACCACTTGAATGTAATCCTAAGTTGCAAATGGTTTTGCATCATAATTAAACAAGTAACTATTCACTCACTCTAGTCTTAAAATATTTTTCATTTAATCTTCTATAAATAATCCACAATAAATATCGAATTATCTTAAATGAACATTTTTTGTCGCCAAATACATGTGGCATGGACTCGTCACTAGCTAATAGATCCCCCCTCTTCCCACTACCACATACACTCTTCTCATATATCATATCATGTGGGTCATTCATCCCACCTAATTTTGCCTCTCATTTAATTTTTATTCTTAATTTTACATTATAAATGAATAATTTTTGGTAGATACTTAATGAGTAAATACTTAAACTAAACATGAGAAGAAGTTCAAGAAAATAAGAAAAATTTTGGTTTGGAATTTTGGATCCGCTCAAGTAAGTTTCACCCCATTTTGTGTACATGTAAGTTTAACCCAATGAATCACATACTTTCTGGTTTGTTGAAAGTGGGTAATTCTAGTTATTGCTTCCAAGTCAAATGACCTCGTCCAACTCCGTTCAATTAATTCCAAGATCATACTATATAATTCGCCAGTTTTATGAAAAATCATATTCAATTGTATCTAAAGCAGTAAAGGTTTAAACTAGTTTCTAGTTAAAGTAAATATTCAAGTTTTATTTTTGGTTCCCTTCTTTTTTAATGTGACCCAACAGACAATAATTCAAATCTTCGTATGTATAGGGGATTCCATAGTACTCCTTCTATGCTGTTCTAGTTTATAAATTTATGAGAAAAAATGTTCGAACTTACATGTGGATTTTTCGTTAACACTCTCTTTATAAGGGGGGTCTATGTTGAAGAATGAAGAGCAAATTAATATTATGCTAGTCCTAGTCCAGGAGGCCCAAGAGCCCAGGACCACTTCTTAGTTATTTACTTAATGTAAAGAGTCATGTGACTCAGGAGAATTAGTTTTTCTTGTCTCTTAGTGCAGCTGTCACTTTATGTGTGCCTAGGGTTTTGTGTAGAGGCAGCAGCCCTTCTTTCTAGGTTGATCTTCCTAGTATAAATAGGTTGGTAAGCTGTTGTAGCAGCTATGACAAAAATATTATCATGAATGAAAAATTCACCTAAACAAGTTAATGAGAAATCTTTGCAGCTATACCTCAGCAACTAATTTTCTAAGACAAATGCTAATCACCATTTGTCTTCATGGTATCAGAGCACGAGGTTCGTGTTACTCTGAATCTTCTTCTTAGTTGTTGTAAGATTCTTGTTTTTATTTTCTAAAGATTCTGCCTTTGAGTCCTGTGAAGTTAGGTGAGTAACAGTAAGAAAGTTAGAGTCTTTATTGCTGGTGGTATATTTGTTGTATGACCAAAAGAAAAAAGAAGACAGAAAATATGAGCTCAACTCAGCTAGATGTAACCAGTCCTTTGTATCTACATCCCTCTGAAAACAGCAACTCAGTGAACATTGAGAAACTCCAAGGCTCATCCAACTATAGAGCCTGGAGAAGATCCTTTGAGATCTGTCTAGCTTCCAAGAGGAAGTTAGGTTTCATCACTGGAGTTGTAAAAAGGGATGGAACTGATAAAACAAAACAAGATCATTGGGACACATGCAACAACATGATAATTTCATGGTTGCTTGGAAATATGACTGATTCCATAAAAAGATCAGTCATGTTTGTAACTAGTTGTGCTCAAATTTGGAAAGAACTTGATCAGAGGTACTCGGTGACAAATGGGTCCAGGAAGTACAAGTTGTGTAAAGAAATCTATGAAACAAAGCAGAATGGCAGGCTTGTCTCAGAGTATTACACAGATATGAAGACATTGTGGGAGGAGTTGGAGAATTTGACCAACTTGCCACCAATTACAGAAGTAACTACTGAAATCAACATGTTTATACAAGCTCTTCATACTGAAAAAGAGGAACAAAAATTGTTCCAGTTCCTCAATGGGCTGGATGACAGCTATGGGACTGTGAGGAGTAACCTACTCATGTTGACACCTCTCCCAATTGTAGATGGCGCATGCTGCACCTTGTCTCAGGAAGAGTCACAGAGAGAGCTTCACAAGCCTGTAAAAGATGACAGTGACATGATAGCCATGTACAACAAAACAAATGAGATCAGCTGCTCAGCCTGTGGAAAACAAGGTCATTTGAGTGAGAAATGCTGGACTGTAGTTGGGTATCCTCCCAAACATCCCAAACATCAGAAAGGGAAAGGCAAGGAAAGTTATCCAAAAAGAGGGGAGTACAACAACAACAAGGGAAGCCAGAGATGGAACAAAGGAGGCTCAGAATATAAGCCAAAGATGGCAGCAAATGTGAAAAGTGAGGGCATGTCAAGCACTGGATCTTCATCAAGCAATGTGAACACTGGACAAATTAAAAAACTTCTCAAGATGTTACCGAGTTCATCTAATGAGAATGAAACTGGTTCAGATGATGAAATGGATATGGCATACTCAAATATGGTGAGTTGCTATTTTGCAAATGCTCAAGATAGTCAATGGATAGTGGATACTGGAGCTTCCCATCACATGACAGGAGATGTGAGCAGCCTGGTGAATGTCAGAAAATGCAAAAGTGAGGCTAAGATTAACTTGCCCACTGGAGAGACATCTACTATCACACATGTGGGAGATGTACTCTTAAACAATAATCTCACTCTGAGAAATGTGTTCTATGTTCCTACATTCAAGCATAACCTCCTGTCTGTGAGAAAGTTGTCTCAAGGGGGAGATTGTAAAGCAATCTTTCACTCCAACTTCTGCATAATACAAGGCAAATATCAGAGAATTGTGGGTATTGGCAGAGTATGTAATGGTCTGTACTACCTGATAGATGCCCCTATGAAAGAATTGCTGAAACAGTTGAAAGAAACAGATCATTGGAAAGAGTCACAACATGCTATGGCAGTGGAGAAATTACAACTCCCATCTAACATTGACAACACAAAACAAGTGAGTGAGACATCACTTTGGCACATGAGATTGGGTCATGCTCCAATGAGAAAGATCTCTCAGATTGAAGAATTGAAAGGTTTTGAGAAGAGCCACAGTGAGACCTGTATTGTGTGTCCTCTTGCCAAGTTTACTAAGCTTCCTTTTCAGGAAAGTAACTCAAGAGCAGGGGATGCTTTTGAACTTGTGCATATAGACACCTGGGGGCCTTATAGAGTGAATTCCAAGAATAATCAAAGATATTTTCTAACTGTGGTAGATGACCACACTAGAATGACATGTATACACTTGATGAAACATAAATCAGATGCATATGAAGTACTATCTACATTCATCAACATGGCCAAGACTCAATATAACAAAATTGTGAAAGTTGTAAGGTCAGACAATGCTGTTGAACTGGATGATAAGTTGTGCAGGCCCATGTTTCAATCTTTGGGAATAATTCACCAAACTTCATGTGTTGATACTCCTGAACAGAATGGTAGAGTAGAGAGGAGACATAGAAATTTTTTGGATATGGCCAGAGCTTTGAAACTACAAGCAGGAGTGCCAACTCAATTCTGGGGGGATTGTGTGCTTGCTGCTGCACACATCACCAACAGATTACCAACTCCAGTGTTGAAGAACAAATCTCCATATGAGGTACTTCATCACTCTAAGCCTAACTATGAATGTTTAAAAACTTTTGGTTGTTTTGTCATTGCTTATAATACTGCTAAAAGTGGGGATAAACTTGCTGTGAAAGGGGTACCATGTATTTTCTTGGGGTATCCCTCCACTCAGAAGGGTTATAGGCTGTTTAATCTACTCACCAACACCACCTTTGTAAGCAGACACACCAAATTTTATGAGCATTTGTTCCCATATCAAGTGTTCAAAAGTCACACTGAGACTGTAACTCACAACACTGATGAGACCTCAAGGAAATGGTATGAAACAGAAATTGAAAACACTCACAACCTCCAAACAGTCAGTGATCCTCTAGACACTGATGTTGATACTCTTAGTGATCCCCCAGACACTGAGACTCTACCTCTCACCACTCAAGTCCCACCTACTGCTAGAAGGTCTGAAAGAGTTCACAAACCTCCTAGCTGGCTTAGTGAATATCACACCAATCTTGCTCACTCTATCCCACCTCAACAAGTTCAAAAAACTCTCTCCCTCCCTACTAGCTCCACTTTCTGGTGTTTTTCAACTAACCTTGCCAAGCACACTGACACCATACATTTCAAACAGGCTGTGAAGGATCCCAACTGGGTCCAAGCCATGAATGAAGAGCTTGATGCTCTTGAACTCAATGACACCTGGGATCTCACTGACTTATCTGTTGGCAAGAAAGCCATAGGTTGCAAGTAGATCTATAAACACAAATATAATCCTGATGGCAGCTTAGAAAGACATAAATCTAGGCTAGTTGTGCTTGGCAACAGACAAAAGTATGGCATAGACTATGCAGAGACTTTTGCCCCTGTTGCAAAGCTAGCAACTATGAGATCTCTTCTAGCTGTAGCTTCCATGGAAGATTGGTTTCTTCACCAAATGGATGTTAAGAATGCTTTCTTACATGGTGAATTGCAGGAAACTGTGTTTATGAAGCTCCCACATGGCTACACCCACAAAGGAGCAAGGATCCAAGTTCTAAATGAGGGGGAGCACTATGTTCAGCCATACACTGGTACCTATGGTGCTGAGAGAGTTTGCAAACTAAAAAAATCTCTCTATGGGCTCAAGCAAGCCCCTAGACAGTGGTTTGCAAAGCTAAGTGAAGCTTTGAAGGCCCACAACTTTGTTCAGTCTAGAGCTGACTACTCTCTCTTCACAAAGAAGCAAGCAGATAAGTTCACATGCATCCTGGTCTATGTAGATGACCTAATTATAGCTGGGACTAGTGAAGAAGCTATAGCTGAAGTCAAGCAGTTCCTGTCCTCTCATTTTCATATGAAGGATTTGGGAGAAGTAAGATACTTCCTTGGGCTTGAGGTTGATAGATCAGACAAGGGCATCTTTCTCTCTCAGAGAAAATATGTGACTGACCTCCTCAAGGAATACCAACTTGAAAAATGCAGACCCTTGAAGCTTCCCATGGACAGTCATGCCAAACTCACTCCAGCAACAGGCACCCCCTTACCTGATCCAGAAAAGTATCAAAGATTGGTTGGCAAGCTAATCTATCTCACCATCACCAGGCTAGATATCACCTATACTGTCCATGTTCTCAGCAAGTTCATGCACTGCCCCTCCTCTGCTCATTACCAAGCAGCCCTGAGAGTGTTGAGATATCTTGCTAGTTCTCCAGGGCAAGGCATTCTCTTGGCCAGCAAGTCCACAGCCCAGCTCACTGCTTACTGTGATAGTGACTGGGCTGGGTGCCACTCCACCATAAGGTCTACATCTGGTTTTTGTATCCTACTTGGACACTCTCCTATTTCTTGGAAATCAAAAAGACAATCAGTGGTAGCTAGATCCACTACAGAGGCTGAGTACAGGTCAATGGCTTTAACTGTTTGTGAAGTCATGTGGCTTAGATATCTTCTTAAAGATCTTGGCATCAAGTATCTTCCATCTACCCTTGTGAAGTGTGACAACCTAGCTGCACTTGCTATTGCAACTAATCCAGTCCATCATGAAAGGACTAAACATGTGGATATAGACTGCCATTTTCTCAGGGACAAGGCTGCTGAAGGTATCATTACTCCTTCCCATGTGTCAAGCAAAGACCAACTTGCTGATATTTTCACAAAGATTCTAAGCACTGCACAGCATCAGAGGCTCCTTAACAAGCTGGGAGTTTGCACTACTCCTGCACTCTCAGCTTGAGGGGCAGTGTTGAAGAATGAAGAGCAAATCAATATTATGCTAGTCCTAGTCCAGGAGGCCCAAGAGCCCAGGACCAATTCTTAGTTATTTACTTAATGTAAAGAGTCATGTGACTCAGGAGAATTAGTTTTTCTTGTCTCTTAGTGCAGCTGTCACTTTATGTGTGCCTAGGGTTTTGTGTAGAGGCAGCAGCCCTTCTTTCTAGGTTGATCTTCCTAGTATAAATAGGTTGGTAAGCTGCTGTAGCAGCTATGATAAAAATATTATCATGAATGAAAAGTTCACCTAAACAAGTTAATGAGAAATCTTTGCAGCTATACCTCAGCAACTAATTTTCTAAGACAAATGCTAATCACCATTTGTCTTCAGTCTATCTTTTTGCAATTTAGAACTCCTTAGCATGGGCCTACATATAGATCATCTTGGAGAAGACCATTATAATTGCAGGCAAATCCAATAGGGTTTGGTTCAACGTAAAACCAATTTGATAAAGGCGGAATAGCTCACTAGCTCATATGTTCATCATTCTCCCTCATCGCCTTCCTCCAAAAATGAAACCACTCATGTGTAGATTTCAATTAGTATTGTCTCTCGCATGTGATTCGACCTTGAATATGTCATCCTTTTCTTGGATAGATTATGGGCAAGGATCTTTGGTTTTTATGGAATCTGAATAAATTTTCAAAGGGACTAAAAGGTTCGCATTGAAGAAGAGCTTGGCTAAACTTAAGTTTACTGAGACTCCATCAAGGATCTTTTGCTTTTTTATGGATACTAAATAAATTATCAATGGGAATTACATAGGTTCGCATTGAAAAAAAGTTTGGCTAAACATAAGTTCATTGAGATTCTATCAAGGATCGCTTGCTTTTTTACGGAGTCTAAATAAATTATCAATGAGACTTACATAGGTTTGCATTGAAGAAAAGTCTGGCTAAACACAAGATAAGATTCCAACCTAAAACAACATACGACTTCTCTCGAACATATTGGAGGATAGAGCAGACAAAATATATTGGAGGAGAGAACAAACAAAAGTATAACATAGTAGATTGTAGAGCCACAACTTTTTAAAGTAAGAGTGAGGGTGATGTTTCTTCATTAAATTGGTTGGAGTATGCCATTTCAGAAACTGTATCGATTAATGATGAGCAAATGAAAATAGGATGCGTGTCGATTAATATGGGATGGAGGTATTATTGTTATTACAGATTCTAAATTGAACTGAACTGGATTTAATTAAAGTGAATTGAAATTAAGTAAAAAGAAAAAGGCCTACTTTGCCAAGGATAATTTCTATTTTTTCAAATAATACTATCTTATCAAGTTTTAAAATTTATTTTATGATACCACTATGATGGAGTACAATACTTCACATTGATAAGAATAATCCCACTTTTGGCTGATCTGTTCAAAATAGTCCCACCTTTTGAAATTCTGGAAATAATCCCAACTTTGAGATATGTCTGCTCAAAATGGGTCATTTTAACCTGTGACCTGTTTGACTGTAATAAAAATTGTTGACCTTTTTCCCCTTCCAAAAATTATTATTAATTCCATTGAAAAAACACCAACCATCCCCACCCCCTCCCTCTCTCTTCCTTCCTTCACCCCCACCCCCACCCCCACCCCCACCTAGAGATGGCAATTATCCATGGGTGAGTGGATTATCCACCCATCCACCCCGAATAAATGGGTGATCACCCGCAGTGAAGCGGATGACTGGCGGGTGATGGATGGATCGGGTGGTGGGTCGGGTCGGATGTGGATGATATTTTTTGGACCCATCACCCGCTCCATCCATCCATCCACCTATATATATATATATATATATATATAAAAAAATTGTTTTTTTACTGATACGTGTCATTCAAGGTAATTAAAAGAATACTTAATTTTTTTAAGGGATAAAAAAATACTTATAATTACTTTTCGGTGTGTAATAAGATTGATATTTTATCACTTTATTGTTAATCTATGAGACTATGATTAATTTTTCATATATTAATTTATTTAAAATTGTTAAGTCTTAAAAATAGTTTTTGTTCCTAGTATCACCCGTTTCCCACCCGCCCCACCCGCGGATGATGGGTGAAGCGGATATAGGTGAAATTTTTAGCGGGTGATGGATGGTGTGGATGGAGTTTTGGGTCGCGGGTGATGGGGCGGATGGATGAGCTTCACCCGATCCATTGTCATCCCTACCCCCACCCCACCCACCTCATCCGCTTGCTGCTACCTCCCTTTTTTCTCTCTTTTGATCCTTATTTCCTCCCTTCCTCCCATGAACCCCACCAACAACCCACCTACGAAATCCACAACCTTCTTTATTAGGTAGTTTTCCTTTTACAAGGCATTACTGACCGATGCAGAGTTCGAGTGTGCGTCGAGCTCGACGATGAGGCGAACGGAATGGTGGTAGCCTGGTAGTGCGATTGAGTGTGTGGCGAACCCAGTTGTGTGCGGCGCAGGGGTGAAGTTGAGGATAGTGTAGATAGTGTGGGTGTTTTTATTTCTGATGGTGAAGTTCCACGAATGGTCACCGCCATTGTTGAGTACTTTAGTTTGAGTTGCAACTCCTTCCTCCCTTCACTCTAGCTATGTCCCTCTCGATCTCCCATGAAACCCACCAGCACGAGGCTGGCGTGAAGGCAATGGAGGAAGGGGGTTGGATTTTCCTGGTGGGGGTGGGGGTGGCTGGGTGAAGGCAGTGGGTTGTGGGGGTGGGGGCTAGTAAAACGGGGAGGGGGAGTTGTTGTGTTAGATTTTTTTTGTGAATTGATAATTATATTGTTTTATTTAGGTGTTTAATTAAAATTTTAATTTTAAAACATATCAAATTAGTGGTCCATCCCACAATTAGTGTATTAAACCTGCATTTGCAGGTTACTAATAGGTAATGGCCCATTTTGAGCATACACCAATCCCCCAAAGTTGGGATTATTTTTAGAATTTCAAAAGGTAGGACTATTTTGAGCAGATTGGCAAAAGGTGGGATTATTCTTATCAATTTTTTCAATTAATTTTGAAGAGTGAAAATATAATTGAATATTATTATTGATAGTTTTTTTGTTAAAAAAGTTAAAATTAGAAGCTGAAAAGAACAAAACAATTTGAACAGGCAACTTAGGGCATGTATTATGGTATCATTTATGTTTTTGTTTTTCAGTTTTTTTGAAAACTAAAAACAAAATATAGAAACTAAGGGCCTGTTTGGTATTATTGTCAATTCAGTTTTTGGTTTTATAATAGAAAAATCATATGATATAAGGAGTATAATAAACCTTAAATTAGTCATACTTATACTAAACATGTCAATTTTGAGAACTGACAACTGAAAATTGTAAAGTACTATTTTCTGGTTTCCATATTTTTGGTTTGATTTTAAAAAAAATTAAAAACTGAAAACAGAAAGCGATAATGAACGAGCCCTAACTTAAGTAGTTTCCTATTTTTTGTTGTTAGTTTTCACAATTGACAGGATTAATTGACTAATTTTAAGTTTATTACACTACTTATACTATAGGAATTCCAAAATCATAAACCCAAAAACATTAACAGTGTTACCTAATGGGCCTTTACTTTTTGGATTTGTATGGCAGTTATTTACAACATTTTCTTATGTTATAAGGTACTCCCTCTATATTTTTTATCTTGCTCACTTAGAATATTCTAGTCAAAGTTAGAAATTTTTTGCCATATTTAATGATTATTATATATAAAATAGGAAAATTCCCACTGGTAGGCTCTTATTCTTGAGAATTCCCAATGGTAAATTCAACTTTTTTTTCTTCCGTTTGCTAGGCCTCAGTTTTCCTAATTTACCCATATGTAGCATTAATGAGATAGGCTTAAACGTTAATTTCATGTTTAATTTTAATACTTATGTTAAGTTTTGCCTATGCCCTACTAACCATGATTTATTTAGGTTAAAGAGTAGGTCAATATTAATCTTTATAATAAATCCTTACATATCTTGGTATACTATTTACTGCTAGTAGTATGCATACTCTTCATGTGTTTTCTAATAAATTGAATTTTTTTTATTAGTCAGTTAAAAGTCTTGACCTAAATAAATAATGGTTAGTAGGACTTAGATAAAACTTAACAGAAGTATTAAAACTTAACATGAAATTAACATTTAAGCCTAATCAATGCAACATTTGGTTAAATTAGGAAAACCGAGGCCTAGCAATGGGAAGAAAAAAAAAGTTGAATCTACCATTGGGAATTCTCAAGAATAGGAGCCTACCATTGGGAATTTCCCTATAAAATATAGTCATGTATGATCTTGTTAGATTTATCATGATGTGTACTTTAAGAATAATAACTTTTCATAATTTGTACTAGTACTTATATAGAGATATTAATGGTCAAAGATGTGCATAGAGAACTGCACAAAAGTAAGTAGGCATATAAAATAGTGAGAGAAAAAAACTAAAAAGTTGGTTAAAATATTAAAAAGTGGATGACAAGGATGGAAAAAAAGAGAAAGTAGATGGGACATGTTTTCAAGAATAGAAAAAATAACATTGTGTAGATTAAAAAGGAAAGTGTGTAGACTAAAAAGAAACCGGGGGAGTATTTAGGGGAAAGATAAATTTCCTTAACTGAAAGCCATACAACATAATATATATTATAGAAAACGCCACACAGCCTAACCTGATCAAATAAAGTTATTGTATGATATAACTATGATAATAATGAACCAGATCTGACAATAGAGCATAACCCCTATTGGTTCGTTGAATTATGCAGTCTTCTACATATGAGAGCGTCAATCATTCTGATAAAGTTTTTAGAAGAAATCTCTTTATTGGATTGTGTAGATCGCTTACGAACATCCATTACTAATTATCAATTTGTATCACAAACCATCAATGAATTGTCAATTTGTATCACGAACCATCAATGAAATTGAGGCTTATCGCCATAAAAAAGGATGGTGACAACCCCCAACATGCTAAAGAAAAACTACGATTTTCAAGAGAAAGATATGCGGCTAGTTTTTTTTTTGGCAAATGCTATATGTAGCCCTTAGGGCTACATATAAACATTAATGACAGCCTATATTCTCTTATATTTACTAGAAGAGAAAGAATCTACTACTATTAAATAAGTAAACTCACCAAATAATGCCATTAATACTTTTGACCCCTAGACCACCATCAACCTCTATTTGTATTTCTCTCTCCTCACTCTCACCCACCACCACTTTCTCTCACCTCTCTCCAGTCTCCACCACCAACACCGACCTCTTTCTCTCTCCTCTCTCCAACACCACCCACCTCCTTCTCTCTCCTCTTTCCAACACCACCACCATTTCTCTCTCCTCTTTCCAACATTACCACCACCACCACCACCATCTACACTTACTTCACACCACCACAACCACTCCACTGTCCACCACCACCCCAAACTGAAACCCAAAAATCAAACCCAAAACCACCCAACCACCACCCCTCAACTTCAAAGCAACCACCAATCACCCGAACCACCCCTGTAAAACTCACCTCCACCCTCAAAGCGCGCACAAATCTTCTCCTCTTCTTCCACCCTCAAAAAGTGCACCACTGCCCACCACCTTCCCTACCATGTTGCGCCGCCTACAGATCTTCTCCTCTTCTTCCACCCTTCCCCATTCATCTTCCCAGAAAATTACTATCAAGTGTATGAAGCAACATAGCATGACCGCCAGGAGCATTTGAAAAAGGGCTTTAAAGAGAAGACAAGCTTTGGTAATATAGTAGCTGACATTCTTCATTTAGCAAGGCAGTGTATTTCTATCTCTTTTTCATTTGTTAGGAGAAGTGGAAATAGTGTAGCACACAAACTATCCCATGTAAGCAAAAAGTTTGATGAGACGAAGATCTGGATAGAGGAGGTGCCACATGAAGTTAATGTGGATGTAATTTCAGACTGCTTAGCAGAGAATGAATAAAATCTTTTACTTTTCCGTCAAAAAAAAAAAACAAAATGCTAGTGTTATTTAAAAGAAAAAAAATATTTTACCAAGTTAATGCAACTTGGTGACAACTCATCCCATTAAAAATACTGCATTAAATAACTTAAATCAGTAATTAACTAATTATACTAGATTCCATTGGAACAAAAAAAAAAGAATTAATGATGAGAATTTGTTGTTTCTTATGCATAGCCCTAAGGGCTATGTATAGCAAAACCCTTTTTTTTACAATATAAATGCAAACATGTGACAACTAATTCCAGATAAAATCTAACATACTTGTTCCATTCTGAAATAAGTGAAATACTTCTTTCTTTTATATGTGAGCTTTTTGAAAAAGTTTATATCAGGACAGAAAAAAGTATAACAATTTGCTATCATAAATTTTTTTTCCTTAAAAAAATGTGAGGATATCACATTTCTTGGGCGTCAAAAAAAAAAAACGGAAGTGGAAGGGAATTTTAAGAGTATTATGAAAGCGCTCTAATTTACTAGCACACCACACATTTACACAATGTGTTTTGACTTTGCCGTATTTGGCTATTTGAGCTGTATTTTATTTTCCTAATTGGCTTCCAGCTCAAAGAGACAAAAGTCAAAGCCATTAGATTACAAAATAAAGTACTGAAGTCAAACCCCCTCAAAAAACTAAAAAATAAAAGGTAGGACAGTCAAAGACATAAAATGATTAAGTACACAAGTCAAAGACATAGTTCAGCATTTTCAACCTTTGTGAGAGACGTCAACGTACGACTGTTTAGCTCAATAAGCATTGATGAAGCTAAAAAATTCCTTTCTAACAAATGATTGTTAATTTTGCACATTTTCTGTTAGAATGAAGAATTTTCTTTCTTGCACAAAAACCTAATTATATTTGACGTTAAATCTATCCCAATATTACTTTTTTTAGTAATTTTCTTCTTCTAGTTCACCTACTACTTGCTTCAACAGAGGATGCAGAATTTTGAGATGTTAATAGAAGTTTAAGAAAAGTCTAACTGAAATTAGACGTAATTGTAATAATTGTTTTGGACTTCATGGTTGTACTTTTCTAAGAAAATTGGAAGTCTAATTATGTGGTTAAAAGACTGGATTTTTTATGGCATGAAGGACTTTATAATTATACATACATGTGCTTTGAAATTTAGTAGTATTTAGAAGGCAAATAACATATTAGTCAGTTTAATTTCTCAAATGCAATGACTATGTTTCGACTATAAGGTACTTGTTTTAGAATCAAAGTCTTGAAAAACATTTTTCTCCTAACTTTTTGTCTAGTTATTCTAGAAATATATCTCTCACAATTCCCATGAAAATAAAGTCGAAATTTTCACGGAGCATTACCCATTATAGTATAAGATTTTGTATATGATAGTAGTATATGATCGTTAGCCATTATAATTACATGATTCACAATCATTGTGTAATTATTATTTCTTTAAAAGCAACTCGACTAGTCGACTTATCAATTAAGTCAAGTCATCTACTTATACAATATGTTGAAATAGATATGTTAAAAGGAGAATAAGAATGACATATACATATTTTCATTCTTAAATTAATTAACTTATGTAAAAGGAGAAAGTTATCGAACAAAACTTTATTTAAAAGTAAGTAGACCTGGGAAAATTGACCCGACTCGACCCAAGACCCTAATCAAACCCCAAAATTGTGACCTAAAGATGACCTAAGACCCAAAATAATCTGACGCAATAAAACAAACTTCAACTTGATCCTAGCCAAATTAAACTATCAAATATGTTCCCTACAATAAAACGAACCAAACATTAAGCTTTTTATTATTTTGATACTCATGATCACATATTAACTTAAAATATTATCTCATTATTGTAGTCATTGCTTTCTATTAGATTATATTTAATTCAAATATTGAATTAACTTGAAAACAGACTTGATCCTAGCTAACTTGACCTTATCTTTACTTAAACCCTATCTTACTCAACCCAACTCGAAAGAAGGAAAATGTTAAGTGACCTGACCCAAAATAAATGATATGTTCACCTATAATGGTACAGTTTGTATACACGCATTTCACAACATTGAGGGTGTGAGATCAAGCCTAGAGGTGTTATAGGAAGGGTGATTTCCCTACCCCCCCATGGGACCTTGTCTACCAAGTTCTACCAAGTTCGTTAATATGTACTTCTTCCGCTCCAAAATTATTGCAACACTTGCCTTTTTTAGTAGTTCCTTGATTAATGCAATACTTTTGTAATTGGAAAAAAAAATACCCACACATGATACTAAACAACTTTTCTCTCTCCTTATTTTAACACAATACATCAATACACCACTTCCAACTCCCTTCTAAATATCCGTGCCAAAGGCAAGTGTTGCATTAATTAATTTTGGACCGGAGGAAGTATACCAAGTAGTAATTGGTCTAGTGGTAAGGTTTGTATCTCACAACCTCAAAGGTTGTGGGATCAAACATCACTAGAGGCACTTTAGGGGTGGGATTCATTTATCCCCCCTCCCAACTTTCAAAGGGTCTTACCTGTGTAGTGATCCCACTAGAGGCACTTTGAAGGTGGGATTTCCTTACCTTCCCTTTCTTTTCCAAAGGGTCTTGCCTGTATAGATGGGTCGGTCATATCAACCTATGGGAGTTTCCGATCCAGTAGGACATTATGTATAATAATTGGTAAAGGAAAAATGCATGTCCTACTGGATGGTCTACGTCATTCCTGTGTCCTTAATGTCATTTTCCTAATTATGCAACTTTTCAAACTGGTTCCCAATTTCTTTACTTTTGGAGAAGTTTCATTAACTTTTGGACCAATTTTATTTACTTTTACTAGTTATATATATATAATTAAATTTGATAATTGAACAAAAATACTAACTTTTTAGTCATAACTTCACATAAATAGAAAATTCAATTTCTTTTAATCTAAACTAAATTATCACTGTTTTTATATTAAAGCACCTAACACTATTAGAAAACTTAGTAAAATAACATTTATTCTTCATTTTCATTAGCCCATGTACCACACGACTTTAGAGATAATAAAATCATTTGCAAATGCATTAAGAGAATCATGTAATTAGTCTGGGGGTGGTTCTTCACGATAAGAAAGGGGCTCTATTGGAAGTGGCGTCTTGGCGACAGGCGGTAACGTGGGGATGCAGAAATGAAGTAATGAATGAGGCAGTTGCTACCCTTTTGTGGTTCGTCTGGCTCGGAGATTGGGCTACCCATTACCCAAACGTGATTCGAGAAGGCAATGCTCTAGTTGTGAGTTGTCACCAATATAATGCCTTCAAACACGAAATGGATGGCGATGCTCCTATCTTTCTAGTTCTTAATGATATTAGAAGGATTGTTTTGGGTTTTTCTTCTTTTTCTCTCTTATGTTAGACAAAATGACAATGTTGTTGCTCATTTAGCTGCTAGGTTTAATTCCATGCTAGATACAGAAATTGTTTGGGTGAACTCTTTCCTCGAAAGTATTTCTGCTTTGGTAAAGCTTGATTTAATATAACCGTTCCCTTCGTCATTGACACCAAAAAAGTGTAATTCTACATAGAAGTATTACAAGAAGAACGTGTTAGATAACTAAAATAACAAGTTAGTACATAAGAACAAAAAATACAACAAATAATGACATAGATAAATTATAAGTTGTGTATCTCATATGATCATGCAAGTGTGTTTATATGAGAAAAGGTATGCTGGAAAGTGGAAAGAAAGTATTACATGACAGAGATTAATGAGAAGTGTATAAGAGATAGTTTCATGAATCTTAAATAAAGCCAATTCTAAGTGTTTCTAACTCAATATTCTTATTATATATAAATGCACTCGATCAAAGGAGAACTTTAGCAAGTTCAATGATTAAAACATCTATAATTGATTTGATGGGAACTTTGAAGTTGTTTGAGACCTAGTATGTGAACTTGTCTGTTTCGCTTAACCTTTTTTCTAATTCCTCACTTGTAAGGCATGTCTTTTCCCTAGCCCGATCAAACTAGTCATTTTTCGAAATAATGAATTAAAATAGAAGAAACCCGAAATTTGGAAAAAAAAAAATAGCATTAGGATAGAACGATAGCTTAACTAGCAATAAGTCTAAATTTTGATTTTAAAAAAATAATCCTTTTCCTAGCATACTTTTTCATTCTATATATACTAGCACTATATGCACGTGATGCGTGCGACAGTATATTAATATTAGTAGTAATATAAAAAAAGTATTTAAAAACTAACTCTTATATATGTTGTTGTATTCCATGTTTTGATGATGCCAAATACTTAGGTGTTTGTATAGTTTTATTTTGAAAAATATAAAGTCCCAAAAATATTGTTTTATTAATTGTTACATGATAATGTGTATTTTATCTTGTGGAGAAAGATTAATGAGTTTTAATCTAATCAAGATATTATAATCAATACACGCTTAAGTTTATTATATGGTATGTTTAATAGATCTATTAACTTAGAATCTTTTAAATAAAAAGATTATTAGTTATTAGATATTTTATTGTTGTTGTTTTGTTGAGAAAAATCAGGTTGATAAACCGTGCCTTCAAAGTAGGAGAGTTCACTACAAGAATCCGTCATTTTACCGACGGCAATTTACCGACCGCATTAATATCAGTAGGTATTGTAAAAATTACCGACCACTTAAATGACAGTCAGTATTTACCTACCACTCATAGAAAATACCGACCGTCTAGCGGTAGGTAATTGTTTTAAAACAAACCGACTAACTTTTTCACTCCAAGAAGCCCAACCCATATAAAAAGTAAAACCATATTTACTTTCTTTTCACCCGCCTCTTTACTGCTCTTCTTATCTCTTTGTTTATCTCATTTCTCCATTTTTTTTTTTGAGGGGATCTCATTTCTCCATCTTACTGTTCTCTTCATCACTCCACCGTTTTTGTGTTATATGTTTTCTCTTCTCTTTTTATTTTAATTCCTTTGCTTTTTTTTTACCACGATGTATTAAGTTTCCAAATTTTTGAGTTTCTCTTCTTCTCTCTTTATTTATTATGTGGGAGGAGTTCTTCACATTATCAGTTTATTGTTCTTCGTTTGGTTGATTTGAGCAGCAGCGCGATTATAGAAGATAAAAGAAGAGTCGTGAATGGTGAAGCATCGAAATTATAGAAGATAAAAGAAGAGTCGTTAATGGTGAAGCATCGAAATGAGTGCGATGGGTTGTTGCCAAAAAATTTCAAGCAACAAGGTGTTCATATTTGATTTTATGTATTAGGTTTAGATCTAGATTTTAAGATTACTCCAAATTAATTGTTTTTATCAAGTTTAAGTGATTGGGATCTTTGTGGTTGTTGATTTTTGTATTTTGTTGTATTAATTCATTTTGGATTATAATTCTCATACTTTTTTTTGAGTTTCATCAGGTTTAGGTTTTCCTCTGTCTTATTTTTTTTTTGTTTTATAACTGCTTGTAACAAGTTTGTGGTGATATAGAAGTTATAGTAAATATAGATCTGTATATTTTTGTTGCATTGAACATATTTAATTTGTACTACTTGAGGAACTGCACATATGTTCCTTTTGCTAGTTGAAATGCACCGATTTTGCTAATTTGTAGTTTGAGTTGGATTTGAAACTCAAAATCATGTATTTCTAAGTTTGAAATCTGTGATGGTTATTCCATTCACTGGTTTCAACTTTTTTTTTTTAAATTTCCATAATGTAATTACCGACCGACTAGCGGTAGGTAAATTGAATTTTACCTACTGCTAGGCGGTAGGTAAATTGAATTTTACCTACTGCTATGCGGTAGGTAATTTCACCGACCGCTAAGCAGTCGGTATTTCCAAATTACCAACCAACGGTTTACCGACTGATCACTACCGACTGTATAGCGGTCGGTATTCTAATTACCGACAGATTTCCGCTCTTTACCTACTGTTTTGTGCGGTCGTTAAAAACACGGATTCTTGTAGTGGTTGAGGCGAGATTTTCTCTAACCTCCTGCTGGATATGTACGCACAACGGCTAGTGGAGGAGATTAATTACCGTTGCACAAATCGTGGAAGATGTGCAGCGATTTATGGGCCATGATCCCTATATCTCAGCAAGAACACAACATGGTGAACGTGGAGTGAAGAAAAAGAAGTTACAGCAGCTATTTAAGAGAAAATACTTGTTCGAAAAACATACAAATTTCAAGCATTACAATTACATATTTACTTAGAGAAAGTTTTTCTGTAATTTTCTTCTTCTCCTACAACACATACCATTGTAATATTCTTAGTATTTGGGTGAGTGAAAAATTCCAGAATATCCTTGTAATCAAGTGAGAGAAAGAAAGAGAGAAAGAGAAGACTTCGAGTGAAGTCAAGTGAGTGTCATCAGTTCAGGGGGAATTGAGTGACTGGGAACAAGTTCCTAGTGGAACATAGAAGGGTCCAGTAATAGGTTGTAAAGAGTGTCTTTTGGCCTATTCTAATAAGAGAAGTGTTGAGTCAAAATCCCTTGGGGTCAAGGTTTTTCTTCCTATTGGGCCTAGGAAGTTTTCCTTGTAGGTTAAACTTTGTGTGTTATCTCTCTTTACTTTGAAGTACTTTTTAATTCCGCATTTTAATTCAAAAATTTCCCCTCAACTACAATTCACCCCTCTCTTGTAGTTGGTCTAATGTTCATACTAGAATAACAATTGGTATCAGAGCCTAGTACCTCCAGAATCAGCTAACACTGAGGAGATTGTACCTGGCATAATAAACACTACGGGAGAAAAACTTGATGAAGGGTACTCAACCCAACGCCCACCTATGTTCAATGGCAAGCACTATCTATACTGGAAGAACCGTATAGAGATTTTCATAAAAGCATTCAACTATCAAGTTTGGAGGGTCATCGAACTTGGTGACTTCAAAGTTACAAAGAAAAATGAAAAGGGTGAGCTGGTTCCTAAACCCCTTGAAGATAGACAAAGACGACTTTGACAAAATGGAAATGAACAACATGGCCAAGAAACTACTCCACTGTGGTCTTGCTCCCCATGAGCACAACAGAGTCATGGGATGCAAGACTGCTAAGCAAATGTGGGAACTCCTTCAAGTTACTCATGAAGGAACAAGCGATGTGAAAAGATCGAAGATTGATATGCTTATGCATAAATATGAATTATTTCAAATGAAACAAAAGGAGCCTGTTCAAGACATGCTCACTCGCTTCTCGAACATAATAAACGAGCTTGAATCTCTTGGAAAAGTTATTTCTCCAGAGGAACAGATTCGTAAGGTTCTAAGGAGTCTTCCACAGGATGAGAAATGGATGGCCAAGGTTACAGCACTGTTGGAAACAAAGGAATTCACGACGTCCAATATTGAGCAACTTGCTGGTTCCTTAATGACCCATGAGTTGCATCTAGGAACTCATGAGATTGAAACAGTGAAGACTAAGGCTCTGGCTCTCAAGTCAGAGGAACAAGAAGATTCAGAGACTGATGATGAAGAAGCAGCTATGATCGTGGGAAGGTTTAAGAAATTCTTCAACAAGAATTACAAAGGGAAGGTCACAAGGAAATCAACAAAGTTGAGTTGTCATAAATGTGGAGGTCTTGATCATTTCATCAAGGAGTGTCCTCAATGGGATAACGAGAAAGCAAAAGGAAAGTTCAAGGAGAAGGGCGATGAACAACAGAAACCCTTCTCGAGAACTGACATGAAGATAGCTATGGTAGCAGCATGGGGAGAGTCTGGCTCAGACGAGGAGCAGGAACAGACTGAGGAAGAAACTGCCCATTTATGTCTCATGGCAAATACTGAGGACAGAGAGGAATCATCAAACCCTAAGGTATGTTTTAATACTATTGAGGAGGAACTTACAGAACTCAATCAAAGCCAACTTATAAAATTATTAGTTGAAACCTTAGATGACTATAAGGAAGTTTGTGTAAAAATACAACAAGTTGAAAACGCCTTAAAAGTCACTAAGAAACATTAAAATTGGCTTAACTCATTAAAATCTGATATTGAAAAAAGAATTTTTGAACTTTTTGACAAAAATAGAGCTTTTCAAGAATTCTTTGAAAAAGTTAAAAATGAGAACTATCTTTTGAACATGGAATTGGCAGAGTTGAAAATATTTGTTCCTAAAGGAACAGTTCCTTCAACTAATACCAGAACTGATTTTGAGAAATTGAAAGTTGCTTATGAAAATGCTTTACAAGAAAATCTGGTACTAAGAAAGGAACTGGAACCCTCAAGGAACAAACTTCCTGATCCAGTTAGTTGGATCCAAAAATATCAGAATAAAGGAAGAGATGGTCTTGGTTTCAATCATAAGAAGAAGACCAAAAAGAAAAAAGTATGTTGATTTGCCAAATAGCAAAATATGTTCCTACTGTGGGGACAGTGGTCACATAGTGTCAGATTGTTCCACCAGAGAAGAACGTATTGAGAGGAACACATATCTTGTTAAACAAGTTTGGAAAGTTGAGAAAGACTCAAGTCCAACAAAGAAACCCAAGCAAGACTGGGTTCCTACCACTAACTAATTGTTATGGTACATACTGAAGTGAGGGGGAACAACCTGTGGTACCTCGAAAGCGGTTGTTCTAAACACATGATATGAGACAAATCAAAATTTCTCTCACTTTCAGTTTACAATGGAGGAACTGTGACCATTGGAGACAATCTTACAGGTAACATTGTAGCAGTTGGTAAGATTGTAAATCTCAGTCACATTCCATAGATAATGTATTTTTAGTCGAGTGTTTAAAGCATAGTTTACTTAGTATTTCTCAGTTTTGTGATAAGGGTAATTCTGTGAAGTTTACACTAGTAGAAAAAAGTTGATTTGCGTCTCCTGAATTGCGTCGCACAACAGGTAAAACGACGCAGATGTATCATTTGCGTCGGACATTCATGGAGTCCGACGCAAATCATGATTTATCTGCGTCGGATGTGTCCCGCATTCGACGCAAAAAATTCATATGCGTCGGACCCCGATCAATGTTCGACGCAAATCATGAAAGATAATTTTTGCGTATGCAACGTTTTGCGTCGGATCTGGAAGCCCATCCGACGCAAATGGGTTTTAGGGCCTTAGTTTTTGTATACGATATGCGTCGGACCTTAGTGTCCATGCGACGCAGATAGCGTGAGGATACAATGTGCGTCGGACCTTATGGCCCATGCGACGCATATGCTTTTCATTTTTTAAAGCCCGCTGTCTTTTATGACAAAATAAAAAAAAATTATTATCAGCGTCGCAGGTAGGTGAAGGTGCGACGCAGATAATATATGACATAAAATTCCACTTTTTCTGCCGCCTTCTCTCTCTTCTAATCTCTAACCTAGATAGATCTCGCCATTCTCTCAACTCATCTCTCTCAACTCTCTCGCCATTCTAATCTCTAATCACTTTTGCTGCTTCTCACCTCCACTGTTAGATATCGCCATTCTTGGATGAATTTGCATAGATTTCACATCAGGTACGATCGGCGACGCATAGAATTCTTCCGCCGCTCAACCTGTTCTCCTCGTCGGCCGCACCTTCTCCGACTGTAAATGCTTGGGATTCTCTCTCTTTTGACTGTCATCGTTGTAAATGCTTGGGATTTTTCGTTAATTTCCAGTTATGCTTTTGATTCTCTCTCTTTGGATGAAAAAGAGGGCCCTAATTCTGGATTGTTGTCTTTCCTTGGTGGTGCTGCATCTTCCGCTGCTGTCGCTGCCTGGAAGAGTTTAATTTGCTGTTATTTTGTTGTGTAAGTAAAAAATTGTTGTTGATGTCATTTTCTTTCTTTTATGAATTGGAATTATGAGTGAGCATAAGTAGTTCTTTAGATTTTGTTGTTGATGTCGTTAATTTTGTGCAGATTTTTTTTTTAATTTTATTTTCCCTTTCTGAATTTGATATTTTCAGTGATGTTTGAAATTTTGCAATTTGATATTGCAAGGTAACGTTTTCCTTTGTCCCCATTCTCCTTCTTCTCTTTTCCTTTTTCGATTTTTCGTTTTAATCCTTTTTCAATTTCTCCAGATCTGTTATTTTGTTGTGTATTATTTTTCAATTTTTCGATTTTCCTTTTTGTGTTAATTTTCTGTCTCAATTTTCCTTTTTCGTTTCCAGGATTTGGAGACCAAATAACAGATTTGGAATGCACAAATCTGGAGAAATCTGGAATTATGAGTGGGTTGAGAGATTTGTGTTTATATACTTCAAAGTATTTCTATTATATTAGTTATATGCGATTTTTTGTATTATTGATAGATTTGTGTTTATATATTGTACAAATTCTTGCTTTGTTGTTTGTTCTTTGAATTTCATTTTTTTCGGATGTTTCTGTTTGTTTGTGTGAATGTCAGAATATAATTTTTTTTTTTTTAAAAAGACCTATTTGCGTCGGATGAAGGACTACATGCGACGCAAATAAGCGTTATTTGCGTCGCATATTGACCTTCATCCGACGTAAATGGCCCCTGTTTTTGTTTAGTAATGTATTGTTTTTAGCTTAAAAATAAGCATTTGCGTCACACGGAACTCTTCATCCGACACATATAGCTAGCGATTTGCGTCGAGTCCTAGTCCGACGCAGATTAGGTCTCCTTCATCTGCGTCGAGACCTGTGTCGTCGGACCGATGTCCGACGCAAATGGTTGTCCTAGGTCCGACGTAAATTGACAATTCTATACTAGTGTTACTAATGAGTCTTGTGTAGTCAGCAATGAAAGTACAGAACCCAAGATCCTTGAAGGAACAAGGAAAGGGAACACTTATATGGTTGACCTAAACCTTATTCCTATGAACAATCTCACATGCTTGAGCGTGATTGAAGAAGATTCCCTACTATGGCACAAGCGTTGCGGTCATGCCAGCTTGTCACTATTGCATAAACTAAGTGGGAATTAGTTTATGCAAGACTTAGTAATTGGTTTACCAACAATTAAGTCTATGCACCACGGTGTTTGTGATCCATGTGTAAAAGGCAAGCAAGTGAGATCCTCCTTCAAATCTAAGAAAATGGTAAGCACACAAAGTCCATTGGAACTCCTTCATATGGACTTATGTGGTCCTGTACGAATCCAAAGTAGATCAGGTAAGAGATATGTGTTGGTCATTGTAGATGATTTTTCTAGATACACTTGGGTTATTTTTCTTCATAGCAAAGATGAAACATTTGATGAATTTCTAACGTTTGCTAAAAAGATTCTAGAAAACTCAATATCTCTTATTTTCGAGTCTTTGGATGTAAATGTTTTGTACATAACAATGGAAAGGACAATTTAGGAAAGTTTGATGCTAGAAGCGATGAAGCTATATTTCTAGGATATGCTTCAAATAGTAAGGCTTACCGAGTTTACAATAAACGAACAATGTGTGTAGAGGAAAGTGTCCATATTATCTTTGATGAAACTAACTCCCTGCAGGAACCGAGTTATGATGATAACTTTGAAATTGGTTTAACTCGACCTGAAGAGTCAAATCATTATGATGATGAACTAATCCCTGCAGATAAAGAAAAGAAGCATGTTCCTGAACCTGAAAACCTTGTGCCTGATCCTCAGGGGTAACAAGCAGCAGGAGGAACTCAGGAAGAAGAAGGAACTCCTGAACCTGAAGAAGATCAACAAATTCAAACACCTCATGAAGCTCCAGAAGCAACCAGGAGATTTGATCCAAAGCCTTGGAAACATCAAAATTCTCATCCCTTAGAATTAATCATAAGTGATATTGAAAAGGGAACTCAAACGAGATCCCAAATGATGAATTTTTGTGCTTTTCATGCTTTTCTATCTATGACAGAACCTAAGGATCATATGGAAGCACTAAAAGAGGTTGATTGGATAAATACTATGCAAGAGGAACTGAATGAGTTCCAGAGGAACAAGGTTTGGCACCTGGAGCCCAAGCCAAAGAACCATAAAGTAAGTGGACTTAAATGGGTCTTCAGGAACAAGCTTGATGAACATGGAACAGTTGTAAGGAACAAGGCCAGACTTGTAGCCAAAGGGTATAATCAACAAGAAGGTATAGATTTTAATGAAACCTTTGCTCCTGTTGCTAGGATAGAAGCTATTAGAATTTTGATTGCCTTTGCAGCATTTATGGGATTTAAGTTGTACCAAATGGACGTAAAATGTGCATTTTTAAATGGATTTTTACAAGAAGACGTCTATGTGGAACAACCTCCTGGATTTGAAAATCCCGATCTTCCAAATCAGGTCTATAAGCTTGATGAAGCTCTATATGGGTTAAAACAAGCTCCTAGATCTTGGTATGAAAGATTATCAAAATTCTTACTTTCACATGATTTCATAAGAGGAAAAGTTGATAGAACCCTGTTCCTTCGTTCAAAAGGAACAGACATATTAGTAGTCCAGATTTATGTTGATAAATTATATTCGGTGCTACTAATGATCTTCTTTGTAAGGAGTTTGTTGATCTTATGAGTAGTGAATTCGAAATGAGTATGATGGGAGAATTGAACTTCTTTTTGGGCTTGCAAATCAAGCAAACCGAAAGAGGAATAATGATCCATCAACAAAAATATGTCAAGGAACTGTTAAAGAAATATGGACTGGAACAATCTAAAACCAACCACACTCCCATATGAACAGGAACAAGGTTAGATGAAGACACAAATGGTAAGCGTGTAAACGAGAAACAATATAGAGGTATGATTGGATCTTTACTCTACTTAACTGCAAGTAGACCTGATATTGCTTTTAGTGTTGGTTTATGTGCAAGATTCTAATCAAATGCCAAAGAATCTCACTTAACAGCAGTTAAGAGAATTCTTAGGTATTTGAAAGGAAGCGATGACTTATGTTTGTTCTATCCTCGAAGTGATGTTTTTGACCTAGTAAGTTACTCGGATGCGGATTATGCTGGGGACTTGGTTAATCGCAAAAGCACCTCAGGTATTGTCCAGTACCTAGGAACAAGCTTGGTCTCATGGAGCTCAAAGAAGCAAAATATTGTTGTCTTGTCCACTGCAGAGGCAGAGTATGTGGCTGCTGCTGCATGCTGTTCCCAGGTCCTATGGATCAAGCAACAGGTAAGAGACTTTGGTATTAAATTTAAGTGTGTTCCAATATATTGTGATAATACTAGTGCAATCTGCATCTCCAAGGACCCAGTACATCATTCAAAGGTCAAGTACATACACTTTAGGCATCATTTTCTTAAGGACAATGTTGAAAAAGGTCTTATTAAAGTTGAATTTTGTCCAACCTGAAAATCAAATTGCTGACATTTTCACTAAACCACTTCCAAGAGAAAAGTTCGAGAAAATTCGCTTAGAGCTAGGGATGATTAGAATTCATTGAGTATGCTACTTCTAATAACTCCCTTTGTTACAAATTTTACTCTAAGTGACCAACAAATTTTATGAATTTATTCATACATTACACAGTCAATGTCAAGGACTCGCATTAGTCTTCATAATACTCCCCTTATTGTCCACACATATACTTGAGCGGAATCTAATAAGGTTTATGTACATTTAGCTTGAACATGTAACATGCATGAGTTCATTGTTTATTTTTCCTTTTTATTCATTTAATACCGTAAATATTTTCTTCATTTTTTTGGTTTTCTTTATCACAAATATTTTTTATTTTTTTTCCTTCATTCATCTTCCACAAAATTCTATTCTTGATACAATGCAACATTTCACCAGCGTCTAAGTATATAACTTAAAAATAAAATTCAATGGATTAAGAAAGAAAGGGAAGCGCCGCCATAAATTGTTTCACCATCCCCCATAAATCTACCCTCTCATAAAACCCCATCAAATCAACCCATTTTTACACGACAATTTCACTTTTTACCCCAAAACCATCAAACTCTGCAAAACCGCTCAAACCCTCTCCTGAAACCTCTCATCTTCTTCATCTCTTCTCACGTTCTTCAATGGCGCCCAAAAGAAAAAACTCGGATGAAACCAAAAATTTTCCGGCTGAAAAATCCTCTCCTCTGGTTGACAATAATGAAAGCGAGAATGAATCTTCAAACTCTAATGAAGATTCTCTGGGTTCTCAAGAAAATTCATCGGGTCATGAGGTGATTTCCCCCAAGAAGGAAGAAGAGCTTGAAGATGCTGAAACAGAGCAAGAGAAAGAAATTTTGGTTCCTACCAAACGCGGTAAGAATTTAAAATCTTCTAAGTATATAATAGGGTTTTGTGTCGATTTATCTTGGTGCAAGAAAATCAAATGGGTAGAGTTTTTTGATGTTGTGAAATTTCAAAAATGGTCTAAGGTTTTAAGTTCTGACGAGGGTCTTTATGAAGCTGAAATGAGTGAATTTTGCTCAAACTTCGAAAACAATGAGGGTTTGTGTATTAGTATTGTTAATGGGAAGTTAGTGAAATTCAATGAAAAGAAAATTTGTGAGTGGTTAGATGTACCGAATGAAGGGTACAAGGATTACATCAAGGGTAGGGCAAAATTAAATGTTAATGGGGCTTCGAATGCTAAAATTCTGAGTTATTTTGGTGGTGCTGCTTCTGACCAATCTTTGGACCAAAAAGATCTTTACCCCTTCCATAGACTGCTCTTTCAATTAGTTTGGTGCTTTATTTTACCCATAACCTCCAAAAGGACTCAACCTAGTCTTATGGACCTCTCCTTAATGTACTGTCTTGCTAAAAACATTAAAATCATCTTCCCTTCTCTCCTGATTTCTCACCTCTCCTACTGCATTTCTCATAATAACAAAATTGGGTATGGTAACCTTGTCTCTACCATTCTCAAGAACTGCCAAGTTAAACTTCCTGCCAGTCCCTCTTTTGAACTAGAGCCCGAGAATTTCTTGACCAAGGATACCCTCTCTAGACTTAGTTTGAGGGTACGGGGTGGTAAGTTGGAGTATGATGTTAGGGAGACCTAGGTGAAGGGAGAAACTAGGGTCAAGAGGAAACAAGTTGAGGAGGTCAGTGTTGGGGGTCCAAGGTCTGTCCGTAAGAGTCAGAGACTAGCAGAGACTAAGTCTCCAAGGGATCAGGGTCAAGGAGATGCTGTCATGATAGATCTGGATGAGGATCTTGTCTCTCCAGGATCTACTGTTGTGGATTTTGCTATTCTCTCTACCACAAGTCTCCATGGTATGTTGCATTCAATTTAGGAGTTTATGTCCCTTCTGCACTCCAGGATCCAGGAAGTCGAGGCCAGAGTTGCTAGGGTGGATCTCCAGCAGGAGCAGGTTCTTGCTGTTGTCAAGAGAGGAGAAGCTGTTGTAAGAGAGAAGATTGATGCTGTTGTCTCCTCCTTCTCCATCCGCTCCAAACCCTAATTCACTGCCCCTTCAATTAATCTGTCAAACAATTTTAATTTGGTTTTTGGGTTGTAACTAAACAATGGTGACGTGTTGCTACTGTTATCACTTTTTAGATGTGTGAATCACATCAGTTTCTTTTGGTTCTCTCTTTTATTTCTTTCTATTCATCTTCTATCTTTCATCTTTTTGCTTTCTTTGCTTCTTTCCTTTATTTTCTTGAACTCAGCTTGTGCATTCTTCATGTCTAAGTGCATTTATCTTGTTTTTGCATGCTCATTACAATGTCTGGATGGCTAGTATTATTAGATCCCATGCTTGAGCTACTTTGCATTGTTCTTGTTCATATTGTTGACTCTAAGAGTACTGCTGGTTCCTTTAGATGTTTTTGATGATGACAAAAGGGGGAAGTAAAGTGGCATATAAAACGATTCTAGTCTGCTTAGTTTCTATAGTGATGATTTTTTGATGTTTTCTCTCCTTGTTCAAAACTGATTTCTTAGTCTTAGATTTCTTAGTTTTAGCTTAGTTTTTTTTAACTGTCTTAGCTCTTGATTCTTTTGCTTTGGTTTATTGTATTTTTGTCGATTTAATATTTTTATTTGCCATCATCAAAAAGGGAGAATATTGTTGTATTCCATGTTTTGATGATGCCAAATACTTAGGTGTTTGTATAGTTTTATTTTGAAAAATATAAAATCACAAAAATATTGTTTTATTAATTATTACATGATAATGTGTATTTTATCTTGTGGAGAAAGATTTATGAGTTTTAATCTAATTAAGATATTATAATCTATACACGCTTAAGTTTATTATATGGTATGTTTAATGGATCTATTAACTTAGAAACTCTTAAATAAAAAGATTCTTAGTTATTAGATATTTTATTGTTGTTGTTTTGTTGAGAAAAATCAGGTTGATACACCGTGCCTTCAAAGTAGGAGAGTTGAGGCGAGATTTTCTCTAACCTCCTGCTAGATATGTACGCACAACGGCTAGTGGAGGAGGTTAATTACCGTTGCAAAAATCATGGAAGATGTGCAGCGATTTATGGGCCATGATCCCTATATCTCAGCAAGAACACAACATGGTGAACGTGGAGTGGAGAACAATAAGTTACAACAACTATTTAAGAGAAAATACACTAGTAGAATAATTGCTTATTGTTGCGGTCATTAAGTGGCCTATTGCGGCGGTTTTGACCGCGCAGCAATTAAGGGCGCAGCAATAGGTAATTACCTATTGCTGCGGTTTTTTACCGCAGCAATAGAGCAACCTATTGCTGCGGTTTCTACCCAAAACCGCAGCAATATGTGTTTTTTTTTATATTAAAAATTAGGTCTATTGTTGCGGTTTTGGGTAAAAACCGCAACAATAAGTGCACGTTTTTAAAAAAAAAAATTGAAATTTAAGTGTTCATACAATTTTAAACCTTAAAATGCAATTAAATCAAAAGTAACTAAGACGAACTAGTACAACATATTGAATTCATGCATTGACTTGAAAAATAAAAAATAATGAAAATAAAAAATTACAATATGTAACAGATAAAATAAAAAAATCAGATATTCTAATGAGCAAATCAAACTAGAACTAAAGAACTAATTGAACATAAATGCATTCAAAAAATGAAAAAAAAAACTAAATAAAAAAAGAATTCAAAGAAAACAAAAAAATGAAAATGAAAAAAGTGACTGTACATCTGTATGGAGGAGTAATTACGTACAAAAAATGAAAATGAAAAAAAAATGAAAACGAAAAGCAATTGTACATCTGTAAGGAGTCAAAGCAGATCGACGGCGACGACTGAGGCTAACGCGAGCGAGGCTGAAGGCGAAGACCACGAGCGGCGGCAAGCGAGGCTGAAGGCGCAGACCACGAGCGGCGGCAAGCGAGGCTGAAGGCGCAGACCACGAGCGACGACGGCTCAGGCTGAAGGGCGAAGACCACTGGCGGTGTGTCGAGCCATTGAAGACCACCGTGTGTCGAGATTAAGGACGAGACAACGGACGAGCCACGAGCCAACGGACGAACGACGAGTGAGATAATAGATATGAATTTGTAAGGAGATAATAGGTTCGACCGACGAGTGAGGAGGGAGAAGAGTGAGAGGAGACCGACGAGTGAGGAAGACAAGGAGAGAGTTTGGCCGGCGAAGGAGCAGATCTGAAGGAGGAGCTCGAGGAGTTTGAAGGAGGAGAGAGAAAGGAGTGAAATGAGGGAAAGAGGAGCGTAGGAGATTTGATCAGGAAAGAGAAATCTAAAAACGGCTGAAGATCAGGGGTGAAGTCCAACCCTAGCGGCTTTAAATCAAATGATATATTGTTGCGGTTCTCCCACAAAACCGCAACAATAGATTAATATTTATTAAAAATAATAATATTTTAATCTATTGCTGCGGTTGTGCCTGGGAACCGCGGCAATAGATATGGTCAAACAGTCAACGAAATTTGAAAAAAAATTTCGTTGACACATATTGTTGGGGTTTCCAGCCACAACCGCAGCAATATGTTTAATTCGATTTTTCCTTTTTTTTTCGTGATTTATTGCTGCGTACGGGTAAAACCGCAGCAATACCACCGCAGAAATAAGCAAAAATTCTACTAGTGATACTTGTTCGAAAAACATACAACTTTCAAGCATTACAATTACATATTTACTTAGAGAAAGTTTTTCTGTAATTTTATTCTTCTCCTACAATACATACCATTGTAAGATTCTTAATGTTTGGGTGAGTGAAAAATTTCGGAATATCCTTGTAATCAAGTGAGAGAAAGAAAGAGAGAAAGAGAAGACTTCGAGTGAAGTCAAGTGAGTGTCATCAGTTCAGGGGGAACTGAGTGACTGGGAACAAGTTTCTAGTGGAACAGAGAAGGGTCCAGTAATATGTTGTAAAGAGTGTCTTTTGGCCTATTCTAATAAGAGAAGTGTTGAGTCAAAATCCCTTGGGGTCAAGGTTTTTCTTCCTATTGGGCCTAGGAAGTTTTTCTTGTAGGTTAAACTTTGTGTGTTATCTCTCTTTAGTTTGAAGTACTTTTTAATTCCGCATTTTAATTCGAAAATTTCCCCTCAACTACAATTCACCCCCCTCTTGTAGTTGGTCTAGTGTTCATACTAGAATAACATATGTAATATTTGTGGTGAATATTGATGAGCGTAATGGATTTTTATTTGTATTGCTCTAGTGTAAAGAGTAATGTTTTCCATAAGTGACTATATCGTGGTAGGACGTGTTATCTTGTATTTGCTAGATAATTCAACAACTCTCCTTTTAAACAATGATCTAGGTTATGTTTTTAATTTATTTAAAAATACATATATTTTATAGGCGTATTTTATGACTACTAGTTCAATTTAATTTCACTGGGTAATTGCAGTTTTTACTTTTTAGGCATACTAAGGTGAACACTGCTTCAATAAAAAAATTATAACTTGATATTATCTGATGAGGTATGTTTATCTCTTTAATTATTTTTTATCCCAACTGATTGTATGCCCCAAAAAATAAAAAAATGAATATTCTCTAAGTTTCTTAATTTTTTTATGGTTTGATAATACATGTTATATATTTGAAATTGTTATTGCAACTGAGAGTTTAGATATTAAGAATCTCTGTAAATCTTTACTTTTATAATTGTTTGAAAATTGATTTAGTCATCAGTTTTATATTTTCAATTGTGAGTCTCCTCTTTTTACACATTTTTATGTATTTCTTTTTGGTAATGTAGAACTTTCCTTGTTACCCATATTTGTAAATGAGGAAAGAATTAAGAAAATCGTTTCGTACCCAAAACAAGGCCGCCTCTTCTCTCCCTTCTTTCCCTTTATCTCCTAAACCCTAGCCTCCATTAGCGAATCTCAAAGGGGCTTCCATCGATTTTATCGGTGGATAGCCCTACTTTAATTTTAATTTTCTTTGTTGTTTAACTTTGTTTATGTTCTTTCTTGTTTGAATAATACTTCCTCCTTTAAGAGAGGATCGTTTCTCCCTTGAAAGAAAGGGTTTTTTCTCTTCTCCTTGGGAGAATCTTTAGTTTACTCCTTTGTTTCTAGATGAATTATCGTAATTTTGGTTCGTTGATGAAGAATTATGCGGTGTCGAAGCAGATTTCAGATCTACAATTACAATCAATGGTATCATATTCAATTCTATTTCAAAACTACAGCATATCGAAAGACCCCCTCGTTGAAGGTTGTATCAAACAGCGATGTGGAAGAGGGTATGCAGAATTGTTAGATCTACTACACAACGATCGTGGTTTTGCAAATTCTGAATTTTATTTATTCAAAATTATTATGTATTTGTTATTTCTGATTTTTATTGTAGATGTCGTATGACTCTTTTATTAATGAATTAATTTTACTTTAAAAAAAAAAATCTTTTCGTTATTATTATTTTTTGTGAAATTAAGGATATATAAGTCTTTTCATAGGAGGACACCATAGCTACTCCTTGGCTTATATATATATATATATATATATATATATATATATATATATATATATATATATATATATATATATATATATATATATATATATATATATATATATGTATGTATGTATGTATGTATGTATGTATGTATGTATGTATGTATGTATGTATGTATGTATGTATGTATATATATATATATATGTGTGTGTGTGTGTGTGTGTGTGTGTGTGTGTGTGTGTGTGTGTGTGTGTGTGTGTGTGTGTGTGTGTGTGTGTGTGTGAGAGAGAGAGAGATAGAGAATAATACAGAATATTCTCTTTTGTACGTAGTAGTATGTATATTTATATCATGATTCAATTTTAAGGTTGTACAATGCTAAAGAGAAATGAAAATAAGCTTGAGAACATACAAATATGAACTTTAGCCTTACTTTGTTATTTACATGTTTTTAGCATCATCTAAACTATAAGAATTGAATCCTAGACTTCACTATGGGAGATGGAAAAGCTCACCACTTAACCAACCCCAATCCCGAATCACCTCTTATACGTGGGTTAGACGACTTAGTGCATAATGCCTATCATACATGTGTTGCGGATTGTGCCTTCCAACCTTGAGGTTGGGGGCTCAATTCCCACTAGGGGTATTTTGAGGGTAGGAATTTCCCTTACCCTCCCCCCTACTCTCAGAATGTCTAGTCTACTAATGTGTGAGGTTCCGGTCTGGTAGGGAAATTCATGTTATATATATATATATATATATATATATATATATATATATATATATATATATATAAGGTAAGGAGAAACCTTGACAAGTTGGGGGGAATAAAGGGGATCCCAACTTGCCTAGGGTGAGAATCGATCCCAAGACCTCTTGGAACCGGGAGGTGGAACCGGGAGGGAAGCTCTAACCACTAGGCTATCTCTCACTCTCTTAAATTTTGCGTCCACTAAGATTTGAACCTTGGTCTCCCATGTGGGAGATAGGAAGTCATACCATTGGACCCAAGGGTCCTGGTGAAATTTGGTAAGATAAATTACATTAACGCCCTCTCACAGGGCACCTAAATACAACCTACCCCAAAGCGCCCCCAAACCCTCCTAATGAGAATCGAACCCACAACCTGTGGGTGGAAGATGAAATGGCTTACCATCCTTCCACTCCATATATATATATATATATATATATATATATATATATATATATATATATATATATATATATATATATATATATATATATATATATATATATATATATATATATATATATATATATATATATATATATATACCCATGTGTATAATTTAAGTACAAGCATTATGCAGTCACAAAACTAATTCACGTTTGGAATTTTCTTCTTGGGCCAAGCTAAAAGTTAGATGATCTTTAAATTTCTAGTTTCTAAGCATTCTCTACTACCCAAAGAGACCATATCTAATTCTCAGCCCAAACCACTAATTCATCAACCAAACAACCCCCTAGGCCCCACCTTCTCCCTCCACTGCCTTATCTGACCCAAAGAAATCCATAAGACTTCACTCAAGAGCACCAAATTCAGTTGTGAGAAAGAAGAAGAAGTAATAAAAATGGCATCTTTGGCACAACAATTAGCAGGAGGTTTAAGTTTAAGATGCCCACCACTCTCAAATTCTCACCTTTCAAAACCCTTTTCATCCAAACACGCCCTTAAATCTCGGGTTTCACCTATTGTTTCAGCAGTTGCTGTGTCAAATGCTCAGACAAGAGAAAGGGCAAAGTTGAAGCAGCTCTTTGAAGATGCTTATGAACGGTGTCGTATTGCCCCTACTCAAGGTGTTGCCTTCACTCTTGAAGATTTTCATACTGCTCTTGATAAGTATGACTTCAATTCTGAATTGGGTACCAGGGTATTCTTCTTTTTTCTTTCTAATTTCCAAGTTTTTTTAAATTTTTACTTCAATTTGTTGATTTTATTTGATGGGTATTCCTCGAAGTTCCTAAATTTTCATGCTTTGATTGTTATGTGCTTGATTATGGACTATGTTTAAGATTGATAATTCCTTAATTTTGGGTTTTTTTTTCATTTATGATTCTTGTTTTCAGTAGTAAATGTTACTATTTAGGTTAAGTGATATTCTGGAGAGGATTTAAATAACAGAACTATTATGTTGTATCCATAATTGTGATTTGTGAGGGGTTGGAACAATGTGACAACTAATTTTGGACGAAGGGAGTGTATGGTAAGAATTGAATTTTCATACTTTTTAGACTTTAATGTCGAAGTGGAAGGTTAGATTTTGTATAATGGAGTGTGATGTAGCTTTGATGAAGAGGAGGGGTCAAAGTGGATTGTTTTGTTTCTTAATATGAGTTGGAAACTAAATTTTTCTAAGGTAGGTATTGAGTTTTGTACTTCTTATTAGTTATAAATTTTGGATGCTTAAATTTACCTTCTTGTTGATTGAAATGTCATTTACCTTATATTATTGGTTATGTTCTAAAGAATATAAATGGATGGATCTCTTAAAAAATTGCTCTTAACAAATGCAAGTCTTATTATAGTACCTGGTTAAAGAACTTTTGTGATAATTTGACTTTCGAAGTAATACTATTTGCGGAAATTATGAAAACTCGTTTTGGAATGTAGTAACTCTTTTGGTTCCATGTTTAGTGGAAGCAGAAATTGCCTTTTGATAACTCTCTTTTGGTTCCATGTTTAGTGGAAAAATGACCTGCTTCGCCAAATACCCCTGGTTTTTATTCTCTGTTATGCTGTTTGCATATTTTATTGGTCAGTTTGGAGATAGTATAGATGGTGTGGACTGAAGAAGATATGGGCTGTAGTCCTTGTGTCTTACGGCCATGTCTAAAATTGTTTTTAGAATACTGCTCCTCGCTATTTTATCTTTGTTGGTGTTGTTGGTCCTTTCACTTTGTTTGAATACGAGGAAATGGCGAGAAAGGGAAGGAACTAGGAAGGAAAAGGGAGGGGAACAAAAACTGTTGTTTGGATAAGGGATTGGAAGAAGGGGAGGTAGAGGGAATGATCCATTTTCCCTCCCTCTTTAATGAACATCATCCCTCCCAAATTGGAGAGATTTGGAGGGAAAATGGAGGTCCATCTTACCCCTCGCTTTCTTTCTCCTCCTCTCCTTTCCCTCCTATTTTGCTATCCAAACAAACTGTTAATCTTCTTATTCCAGGTCATTAAATATTGTGCTATTCCGGTACAATTGAATGTGTAGCATATTGTTCGAAGCTCTTTCTGTTATCTAAGATGATATCAGTTGACAAGGCAGTTTGAATTATCAGAAATAGTTGTTTGGAGAGGAATGATTGTAAATTTTGTGGTCCGAAGTCTTCTTTGGTCAATTTATGGGATCTAGGGGTGTATTTAGCTCCTATTTGGGCTCGCACTCATGGGGCTTTCTCTTACATGTCCCATTTTTTTGTATTATGAGATTCGGGTTCTCTTTTGTTCCCTTTTCCAGACTTCTACCCATGCTTTGTATCCCTTCTTTTGCTTTTAAATTGAATTCATTACTAATATTACTAATAGTATTAGTCACTTGACTCATATAAAGTGGTCTTTTGGTTGAACATAAGAATTAACAATTCCTAGGAAATTGTCTTCTGCTTGTAGTTTCATTTCCTAGTAAGTAGAAAAAGGTGTTTGGTTGATCATGGGAAGAAGATCCTCCCATGGGAGGTTCTACTTACCTTTTTTTTTTTTTTTTTTTTGAGGGGAGGTTCTACTAGGGACACCAAATTAAGCAACTTCCTCCATTTTGTGGGAAGTAGAATTTCCTAGAAGTGCAACTACCTAAATATTTGTCAACCAAGCAACTTCACATTTTTTCACTTCCTAAAACTTCCACTTCCATGTCATTTTTTATGTAAACCATAAGAATAGATAATCAAAATCCTCCTTTAATCTGCTTATTTACTGCTTTTAGCATTTTATGTGCTATGTTATTTTCAATTTCTAAGACCCTGTAGAAAAGAAGTCCTTTTATATGTAATATGCCATTTTCAATTTCTAAGACCCTGTAGAAAAGAAGTCATTTTTTATGTGATATGCCATTTTCAATTTCTAAGACCCTGTAGAAAAGAAGTCCTTTTATATGTAATATGCCATTTTCAATTTCTAAGACCCTGTAGAAAAGAAGTCATTTTTTATGTGATATGCCATTTTCAATTTCTAAGACCCTGTAGAAAAGAAGTCATTTGCTTTTACTTCACTTCAGGTCAAGGGTACAGTATTCTGCACAGATAACAATGGAGCATTAGTTGATATAACTGCAAAATCGTCAGCCTACTTGCCTCTCCAAGAAGCTTGTATTCACCGAATAAAACATGTTGAGGAAGCTGGTATAGTGCCAGGTCTGCGTGATGAATTTGTAATCATTGGTGAAAATGAAGCGGATGATAGTTTGATCTTAAGTTTGCGGTCAATCCAGTATGAGCTTGCATGGGAAAGGTGTAGGCAATTGCAAGCTGAAGATGTTGTTGTTAAGGGCAAGGTTGGTATTATCTTTCTGACTTTTGATTGCATCTCATTTTATATCTATTTGATATTTAACTATGTTTGTATTGGATGATATGAACTGCGTGCATTCCACTTATTTCTCCGTGCCAGATATTTTTTCTAGCACATAATTCCACATGTTATTGTCATAGATTGATTATTGATACGGTTCTTTACTCCAAACAATTAGCTTCAGTTACTTGAGGTTCTTAATGTGTTGAATATTCGAAAATAATAATTACTTTTCCTGCTTCATCATTGCTCTTGTTTTACTTTGTTGGTATCAGATTGTTGGGGCAAACAAAGGTGGAGTGGTGGCTTTAGTGGAGGGCCTCCGCGGCTTTGTTCCCTTTTCGCAAGTATCAACGGTTAGTTTCTTCCAGCCTGTTGTCGTCTCCCTCTCCCCTCCCCCTCTAAAATGTCGTAAGCTCTCTTCTTCATTATAGAGCAGAGCATGATTTTTCCTAATGGAGTATCACTGATCCAAAAGCTGTAGTAATTTTCACATCTTTCTCTAGTTGATTGGAGAAGATGTTTAGTATGAACAAAGAATGAGTTTCACCAGAAGTTGCTCAATAAATGTAAAAGATTTCCCCTCAGATGGAAATTTGTTCTTAAATAAGTATATAGATTCATTTCCATTCATTTCCTGAATGCTGTTCTTACTTTGCTGTTTGTTTGATCAATAATATGTTGTCATGTTTCTCTATCAGAAATCTACTGCAGAAGAACTTCTCGAGAAAGAGCTCCCCTTAAAATTCGTTGAGGTTGATGAGGAACAATCCAGGTTGGTACTGAGTAACCGCAAAGCCATGGCTGACAGCCAGGCACAGCTTGGAATTGGATCAGTTGTCACAGGATCTGTCCAATCTCTCAAACCTTATGGTGCCTTCATTGATATTGGTGGAATTAACGGGCTCCTTCATGTTAGTCAAATTAGTCATGATCGTGTTTCGGATATTGCAACTGTCCTACAACCTGGTGACATTTTGAAGGTGTAACTTTGATATAATCGTCTGGGAAATGAAGTTAGCCTTTTGATGCAGACATATGATTAAATGCTTAAAATTTGTAGGTCATGATATTGAGCCATGACCGTGAAAGAGGTAGAGTGAGTCTGTCGACAAAGAAGTTGGAGCCCACTCCTGGTGACATGATTCGTAACCCAAAGCTTGTCTTTGAGAAGGTAATTCCCCCCTTACCCTCTCCTAAAGAACCATCTGGTTCTTCCTTCATAAAGTACTCACTATATATTTCCTTATTGTCGCAACTAATTTCTAGAGATATTGGTCATCAGGGAATATTTCTTTTTTTTTTGTTTATATGTAGTTGACACTTGACAGTATGCATAGAAAATAAATGTAGTATGATATGCTTATATACATGTGCCAAGTGCAAAGGCTATGGCACTTCTATACTGCCGCAGTCAACGGAATAGAATGCAGAGTACATCCACAGCCTAAGATATTAGGTGCACTGTGGGAGCACATGCTCCTAGGCACAATGGGAACATTCGAATGGGAAGAAGGGGTTCACCCCTTACATCTATATTTGAATTATTGCCACACCGTCTTATAGTTTGTGCTCCCACATTAATCCAATAATTTGCGATGTATACCTATGTCATTAAGTATTAAGGTTTCATTATATGCCAATCTGGAAAGTTTTGAACTCCTTTCACTTACAAATCCCCTCTGATAAATTGTTTTTTTTGGGGGGGGGAGGAATGATGAACCTCTTATTGCTTGATGTGGCTTTCAACTCCTTGTTAGAGTTTTGTGACTAAAATTTCAATTTATTGAGGCTAAAACGGGGAATCACAAAAAATTAGACATGATAGGTCTCTCTTCCTCCAGTAGAAGTTTATTGAAAAAGAGCTAACATGAGATTTATTGAAATTCATTGAAATTACAACCATTTATGTCTTGATAACAGGCTGAGGAAATGGCTCAAACATTCAGACAAAGGATTGCACAGGCAGAAGCCATGGCTCGTGCCGACATGCTCAGATTCCAGCCTGAGGTATTAGCATACTTTTTTTTCTTTAGCTTACCATCATTTGCAATGTTTCTATTCAGAGTTGTATCTAACATAAGATATTGGATTACATTTTGGTGACCATATCCCGGCATTGTGTTTTGCAATGCTTTTATATCTTTCCTGTTAGAATATTTGGTGACCTTGTGTTTCGTTTGAACAACTTGAACATGCAGAGTGGTCTGACTCTCAGCTCAGATGGAATTTTAGGACCAGTAACTTCCGATTTGCCACCAGAAGGTCTAGATTTAAGTGCTGTTCCGGCTGCTGAAGAATCATGAAAATAGTTGTCCAACTCCGGCCTGTTAGTTTTGATTCTGTATTTTAGTTGTAATTATAAATTGTGGCATCATATTATTTCCGGTTGTAATGTGAACCCGTCCAATCTTCTCTTCTAGCTGATAATTTGTCTTAATGTTGTGCAAGTATTCTTCTTGTTTGAGATAAAAGAGTATAAATGCTGCTGATTATATCTGAGAGAGAGACTATGAATCAAATGGTGCCTTGGCATCATCTCTATTCTATATGGGAAGAGAGGGGGGACACCAAAATACAAAAAGTCCAATTTTACCCCCACTAAATACAGCAAATTACAATCTAATAAAATAAATTGCAACAAATCTTTTCACAAAACCACGTCACACAAAAGAAACCGTAATTCACTCCCACTCCTAACAGTTACCTTGCAGTTACCTTCCTATTTCTTACTCTCCTCCCTTCTTCCTCTACTCCCATACATTCTCTGCATATCTCCATTTCTTCCTCTTCTCCCTTCTTCCTCTACTCCCATTCATCCTCTGCATAAACCCCATTCCTAAATAAAGGAAACTGCAACACAGGCAGTTTAACAACACATCTTTAGTTCTTCCACTTCTCCTTATTCTCGCGACTTCTCCCTTCATTTCTCTGAAAACCACCACAAAATTACCAAAACTCAAATCAGAATACAATAATTCAACCAAGATAAGGTAATTATTACAATGATTTGTTCATAACAATCCTTATACAATTTAATTTGAAACATACATCATTATTTTCTCGGTGTGAATTTTATACAGGGTCTTCACAAGCGTTGCAATTTGTAGCCATGAGAAGCAAAAAAAAATTGTTCAATGTGCACGCTAACAATTAAAAGGTATTCTTACTTCTCTCTCACACAATTTTTTCTCTCTGTAATAAGATTTACTAATCCAAAGTCATATGTTTTGATAGACATTTTTGTGTGTACTTTTTACAGGATAGATGTAGAGAGAAGGTAAACCAGCAAGTATCCTCAAGCAAATATCATCAAAAAATAATTGGGTATTGGGTAGATTTAATTTGCAAGGTAAAAGTAAACCAGCAAATATCATCAAAAATTGGACCATGGGTAGATTTAACTTGCAAGGTAAAAGTAAACCAGCAAGTATCCTCAAACAAATATTTCTTCTTGAGTGAAATTAGGAGAGAACCAACAAATTTAAGCACTAAAATTCAAAATTAAAAAAGTTCAAACAAATAATGTCGAACAAATAAAATAAGTTCGAAAAACAATAGTTAATTAGATTGGTCACAACAATGTCTACTGATCAAAAGTTCGAAAATAATGTCCACCAAATAAAATAAAATAAAAGTTCGAAAAATCCCTAAACAAATTGAGTTTTTTAAAGAAATTTCTGATTTATAATTATGAGTTTTTCACATTCCTATAAAATAATGTTGAATGTAGTTATATGGGAGAAATTTTTTTAAAAAAACGACATCAACTACAATAATCAAGCAAACCCACCCGAATTTGATTCACTTGCACTGAAAATTGTAACTACAACCACAAATTTCCCCGAAATCTTTCACATGCAAAAACAAAATGCTTCAGATTCAAACTCACCTGCAAGCCAATATCGAAGTTGGTAATGTTCAACAACTCAAAATTGGTACGAGCGAGAAAGAAACAGGTGCGAGGGAGAAAGAGAATATGGATTGTACCATGAGATGATGTTTTTGCTGATTGAGGATAGAGAAAATGGAGGTGAGTGGTTATGGGGTTTAGAAGGGAAGAGAGAGTGAGAAAAAAGGAAGAAGAATGGAGTTCAGTAAAAATATATAGTACACTGTTTAAGTTAGATTGTGAAAAAAATACAACATTGAATTAATCAATCATATATTCATAAGAAACATTGTACACAATGAAAAACCGAACAAACCAATCAAACATCAACTATTTAAAAGAAAACATACCCCAATCTCAACTATTTAAAAGAAAACATACCCCAATCTCAACTAAAACTAAAGCCATCAAAGGCAAATAAAAATCTACCCAATACCCAATTTTTTAAGTATTAGTTTATTAAACTTTCTCAAAGACCAAGTAAAATTCTCTTGAAGAAATATCTACACTTATTAATCTTTGTAAAAAATATAGGAACTAAGACTTCTATTATTGGCTACTCACAATTTTTTCTACAATACTCAGATATGCAACTATCACCATATTAGTTCACTATCTCCTTTATAGAATAAAGATATTTAGTATGAAACTTAGGCAACTAAATTGATATTGATAAGTTACACACATTCCAAATGCAGGAGCATTGAACTTTAAATAAATTTATTAAATTGTCTCTTCTTAGATTGCTAATACTAAGCTTACTATCATTGTCAGTTACACTCTGTTTGTCTTTGTATATTATAATGGATGTGAATTTATGGTATACTATGCTTTTTCATGAGACTAATTGTTCTTTATTATTCATGTTTGAATTATTTTGCATATGAGTAAATACATTTTAAATGAAAACACAATTATTATCAAATTCATGATCTACAAATGGAAAACACTATTTTAGATATGAACCAAGTAAACCAAAATCGAAAAGCTGAATTGGTAAAATGAACAACTCAAAAGTCGAGTTATCAAGCAAAAATAGATTAGCAAGTGAAAAACTACAAACTCACAAAACCTAACAACATAGAAATTCGAGAAGCCAAAAGGGTAATTTTTCTTACAGATTGTAACTAGATGTATTTAGGCCAATCACTTTATCTTTTATAACGATTTCGCACGCATCGCGTGCATATAAGACTAGTCTCATTTACTTGTACCCATCATGGGCAGCAGCATCCCAACTAAATAATAGGATTTGTACCTCGTGACTTTGAGGTCACATAATGTATAACAGCGCTCCAAAATACTCAAATGTAGCTTACAGAAGAATAAACTTTTTTAACTATTACAATACCGAAGGTGCTTGATCTAGTTGATAGGCTTGTATTTTGACAATTAGGGTTCTCGTCCTCGAGTAGGAAAACCATTTATAATTTTATTGTTTTAATTTTAAGGATATTGCTATTAATATCCCAATTTTTACGAACTTTTAATTATTTAAGAATAATTTCAAATTTTGATAAATCTTTTTTATGATAATTTAAAGTGTTATTCGTCCTATGTTCGGATTAGTTTGAGAAAAGTATGTCAAAAAAAGGAACTATTCAAAAAAAAAAAATCAAGCGTTGAAAATCATTTTTAAAACATGACCAAAATCTCTTGGACTAACTACTGATCATCGCCTTTGTAAGCCATTGCCTCAGCAACTAGCTAATTAGAAGCAAGTCCCTCTTCGGATTATACATACTAGTCTTATATGCACGCGATGCGTGCGAAATCGTTATAAAAGATAAAGTGATTGGCCTAAATACATCTAGTTACAATCTGTAAGAAAAATTACCCTTTTGGCTTCTCGAATTTCTATGTTGTTAGGTTTTGTGAGTTTGTAGTTTTTCACTTGCTAATCTATTTTTGCTTGATAACTCGACTTTTGAGTTGTTCATTTTACCAATTCAGCTTTTCGATTTTGGTTTACTTGGTTCATATCTAAAATAGTGTTTTCCATTTGTAGATCATGAATTTGATAATAATTGTGTTTTCATTTAAAATGTATTTACTCATATGCAAAATAATTCAAACATGAATAATAAAGAACAATTAGTCTCATGAAAAAGCATAGTATACCATAAATTCACATCCATTATAATATACAAAGACAAACAGAGTGTAACTGACAATGATAGTAATCTTAGTATTAGCTATCTAAGAAGAGACAATTTAATAAATTTATTTAAAGTTCAATGCTCCTGCATTTGGGATGTGTGTAACTTATCAATATCAATTTAGTTGCCTAAGTTTCATACTAAATATCTTTATTCAATAAAGGAGATAGTGAACTAATATGGTGATAGTTGCATATCTGAGTATTGTAGAAAAAATTGTGAGTAGCCAATAATAGAAATCTTAGTTCCTATATTTTTTACAAAGATTAATAAGTGTAGATATTTCTTCAAGAGAATTTTACTTGGTCTTTGAGAAAGTTTAATAAACTAATACTTAAAAAATTGGGTATTGGGTAGATTTTTATTTGCCTTTGATGGCTTTAGTTTTAGTTGAAATTGGGGTATGTTTTCTTTTAAATAGTTGAGATTGGGGTATGTTTTCTTTTAAATAGTTGATGTTTGATTGGTTTGTTCGGTTTTTTATTGTGTACAATGTTTCTTATGAATATATGATTGATTAATTCAATGTTGCATTTTTTTCACAATCTAACTTAAACAGTGTACTATATATTTTTACTGAACTCCATTCTTCTTCCTTTTTTCTCACTCTCTCTCACTCACTTTCTCTCTCTTCCCTTCTAAACCCCATAACCACTCACCTCCATTTTCTCTATCCTCAATCAGCAAAAACATCATCTCATGGTACAATCCATATTCTCTTTCTCCCTCGCACCTGTTTCTTTCTCGCTCGTACCAATTTTGAGTTGTTGAACATTACCAACTTCGATATTGGCTTACAGGTGAGTTTGAATCTGAAGCATTTTGTTTTTGCATGTGAAAGATTTCGGAGAAATTTGTGGTTGTAGTTACAATTTTCAGTGCAAGTGAATCAAATTCGGCTGGGTTTGCTTGATTATTGTAGTTGATGTCGTTTTTTTTAAAAAAATTCTCCCATATAACTACATTTAACATTATTTTATAGGAATGTGAAAAACTCATAATTATAAATCAGACATTTCTTTAAAAAAACTCAATTTGTTTAGGGATTTTTCGAACTTTTTCTTTATTTTATTTGGTGGACATTATTTTCGAACTTTTGATCAGTAGACATTGTTGTGACCAATCTAATTAACTATTGTTTTTCGAACTTGTTTTATTTGTTCGACATTATTTGTTTGAACTTTTTTAATTTTGAATTTTAGTGCTTAAATTTGTTGGTTCTCTCCTAATTTCACTCAAGAAGAAATATTTGTTTGAGGATACTTGATGGTTTACTTTTACCTTGCAAGTTAAATCTACCCATGGTCCAATTTTTGATGATATTTGCTGGTTTACTTTTACCTTGCAAATTAAATCTACCCAATACCCAATTAGTAAGTTAAAATACCTCCTCACCTTGCAAGTTCCTTTTTTGATGATATTTGCTTGAGGATACTTGCTGGTTTACCTTCTCTCTACATCTATCCTGTAAAAAGTACACACAAAAATGTCTATCAAAACATGACTTTGGATTAGTAAATCTTATTACAGAGAGAAAGAATTGTGTGAGAGAGAAGTAAGAATACCTTTTAATTGTTAGCGTGCACATTGAACAATTTGTTTTTGCTTCTCATGGCTACAAATTGCAACGCTTGTGAAGACCCTGTATAAAATTCACACCGAGAAAATAATGATGTATGTTTCAAATTAAATTGTATAAGGATTGTTATGAACAAATCATTGTAATAATTACCTTATCTTGGTTGAATTATTGTATTCTGATTTGAGTTTTGGTAATTTTGTGGTGGTTTTCAGAGAAATGAAGGGAGAAGTCGCGAGAATAAGGAGAAGTGGAAGAACTAAAGATGTGTTGTTAAACTGCCTGTGTTGCAGTTTTCTTTATTTAGGAATGGGGTTTATGCAGAGGATGAATGGGAGTAGAGGAAGAAGGGAGAAGAGGAAGAAATGGAGATATGCAGAGAATGTATGGGAGTAGAGGAAGAAGGGAGGAGAGTAAGAAATATGAAGGTAACTGCAAGGTAATTGTTAGGAGTGGGAGTGAATTACGGTTTCTTTTGTGTGACGTGGTGTTGTGAAAAGATTTGTTGTAATTTATTTTATTAGATTGTAATTTGCTGTATTTAGTGGGGGTAAAATTGGACTTTTTGTATTTTGGTGACCCCCCTCTCTTCCCATATAGAATAGAGATTAATTTTTCTTGATTTTTATGGTAATGGTGAGGGCAATAGTCATGACTCATGACAAGGGTTTTTAAGGGATCAAATTTCAAGATCAATATTACCAATATAAGGCAAGACCTTGATTTCCTTCCATGGGTAAGTTTTGGTAACATGTAACCCTAATCTAATAGTCTGGAAAAGAGACCTATTTGGTTAGAGGTTTATGGGAAAGCAAGACAAGGTTTGTGTTATTAGGCTTACATGGTCACACCATTATTGAGCGTCCATCCTGAATTCCAAAGAAGAGGCTTCCACCAACAAACTGATCAGCTCATCCACATCATAAACGAATTGATTCGCAAAATTTAAAGGTTCATTAACCATATATAGCATTTGTAAGGTATTGTCATGGGAACAAACTGAATTGCAGTTTCCTGTACAAAACAAAGTTCCTTCGGGAGATAGCCTCAACCATATTAGCTACCAGCTTTGCTACTAGCCTTCTTTCCTTTCTTTTGCTTCTGCTTTAGTTGTGTTAAGCCAGCAGCTGTAATCTTTGAGTTTCCTATCATAGCCGCAACCAATTCAGGATCAGTACATGCTTTCATGAGTTCCTTTTCTCGGATGCTCGCTTCAGGCATGTGATTAAACAAATTCATGGCGGTTTTTGCAGCTAAACAAGCAAAAGAGATATACATCAGTTGCAAACGTGATTAATTCATAGTATTAAACTAGAGCATGTTTCACATTAATACCATCAGATTAAACCATCCAAAAAATTTGTACATACTTTGGCTTTCAATGCTACTATACCACTAATCATATTGGGCTAATAACCATTTCCAGATTTACAAATAAAAAAAGGAAAAATTGACATGAATAATCCCAATTTACAAATAATAATTCGGATTATTATGAGAAGGTACCCCCTAAAGTCGGGATTATTCTAAAATAATCCAAAGTTGGGATTATTTTAAGAAGACTAGTGAAAGTTGGGATTATTCATGTCAATTTTTCCTAAAAAAAATATAATAAAAGAAACACTTAGAAGAGCATTTCAAATTTAATATTATTTTTGAAGGTGACACTTAGAAGAGCATAGACATATGGCGGTCTGGCACAATTAATCCTAAAACTTCCAAAAAGATTATTGTGAAAAGTGCAAAATTTTCAAGTTCCAAAATGCCATATAAAAGTCGATGGAATTGGCCATAAAGAACAGCATTGTTGTTTTTTGAAAGATCTGTGGAAAATAATTGTAAAACAAACTGATTCGATATCATAATTCTTTACGCCTTCAGTTAACCTATCTATCTATCTGAAAATTTGCAACTCACTTTCTCTTTTTCATTTATATTTATATCATTAAGAGTTATTATTTTTTTAAACAAAAAATCCCTCCTTCATTTGGTTGATGTTGGGGGTGAAAGGACAGGTTTTCTGTCAAATGTGTGCTTCAAGATGAGCAGCATATCCAATTATGTAGCAAAAATTTAAAATAACATGATCAATAATAAATTAATACCTTTTCCTTTCTTTGCTGTGCCGGGAACTATCTTCACACGGTACTTGTAAGTTTGTAGTGCTGTATATGGACCACAAACAGGCACAGCATACAAAAGAACATCATTAGGTAGTGGAAGACCAGTCAAGTAATCCACATCATTAAGCTTTTCTTTTTCTTCCTCGCCTATCTCATGTATATCATCCTCCTCCATTGCCATCTGCTCCATCTCAGAAGCAGCGATAGCGGAATTTCCATCAGGATTCTCAAGCTTGCCATTTCTATGATCACGTGAGCTTTCTTCAGGATGTTCTGGACATTCACGAGAAAGATGACCTGGCTTCTTACACTTGTAGCATATTTTCACAGCATCTTCTGGACCAGTAAAATGAGAAAGTGTCAATCATTTCTTGATCAAGACATGAAGTATGCACGAAATTAGTAAGTAAGAGCTAATCTTACAGAAAGTATGTTGACTCAGAGAGTGAGAAACAGCGCAAATGCGTCAAATCAAATATTCCAATTCCATCACAGAAAGACAGGAGTTTTTATAACCTTTTTTAATTAAAAAGAATTTTATTAATAATAGTCAGGTAATAGATCACACAAAGGATTTACTCTACACTACAGCAAGGGTTCAAAAGAACTACCACTCAAGTGCAAAAAAAATTACAGAGGGTGGCATTTATGGAATTGATCACTTTGTCGCAGAAGCAGCTATTACCAAATAAAATAGAACGGATTGTGGACAATACGGTGTCGATCGGTTCAAAAATAATTCATATTAACGCGAATTTAACCTTACATTTGCAAATTATATAATAAATACTCTTTAACACCAAGATTTGCTTGGTCTAATGGTAAGGATTTGTATCTCACACCCATGAGGTTGTGCCGTTGTGGGACCAAACCCCACTAGGGGAACTTTGGGGTAGGGCTGTCAAATGGGTCGTGTCAAATAGTGTTCGTGTTTGTTTCAACAATAAACAGGTTGAAAAACCCTTGACTCAACCCTAACCCAAGGATTAGACAAGTCAAAAATCACGGACCCAAACCTAATTCGATTATTAAAGAAGTTACCCATGTAACCTTTTACCCACTAACATAATTTATAATACTTCTTTGTTCACATTTACTTGCAACATGGGGGGGGAACCAAGGAGAGGAGAACCGGAGAGAGAGAGAGAGGGGGGGATAAAAATGGGACTCATGTGATGGAGAGAGAGAGAGAGAGAGAGAGAGAATTCACTACCAAAAGTAATACTGTTGCAAGTAATTTGACATTGCCACAAAAAGGAAGTGTTGCAAGTAAAAGTGAATAGGGGAAGTAGTATTCGTCCTTAAAAAATGTATAGATGATTTATAGAACCCAAGAACGGAAAGAAACAAACCTAGATCACTATTGTATTGCGAACCATAGAGAACACTAGCACTACCAGTGACGGGCTAAAGACAGATAGAACACTCTTTCCTACTCCAGGCAAGTAGTACGGATACAGACTATAACTCCAGCCTACTGCTCCGCACAGAGTACAGATTCAAGGATTTCAAACACTCTAATGGACTATAACGAGCTGAATAAAGTCCTGAGTGACTCTTGGCTGCCTTCAATAATAGACACAATTACTTTTACTACTCAATTCTTACGAAACGAGCCAATAAAGAGTGGAAACAGAGAAGGATTTGTCTAGAGCACATAAGATACGTAAAACTTCAAAGTTTAAAGTACAATGCATCATAACATTAAGAAAATTGACTAAAAATAATACAATGTTTGGGCAGTGTGTGAAAATATAACCAACTTAAGAATTTTCACTGTATGCTATGAGCTTTCAAGATATTTTGCTATATTTTTAACTACGAACATCAAAAATCTTTACTATACTTTTTTCATATATAATTAATGGAAAAAATTTATTTAATGGGTTGAACAATTGGGAGGTCAGGTTAGCAGCAGGGGCGGATTTACTATGGGTTCACTGGGTTCAGGCGAACCCAGTGATTTTTGGAAAAAAATTGCCCGGTTTTTTTTTTTTTTAAATTAAAAATATTTTAGATAATAGATATATACTATATGCGTGCAAAGTAAGACATGAAAGAAGCTAGTGGCCCAGTGGTTTTGCATCTCACTGGTGCGCGCGCGGGGTGGTGTTTGGAGGTCTGAGGTTCGAATCCGCAAACACTTATTTTTTCCCTTCTATTTTTTTCATCTAAATTTTAAACATTAAGCCCCCCATTCTCATTTATCCCTCAACAACAGAACAAAACACACTGACCACTACCAGCCGATATTTTTCCCCCAAACCCCAAAACCCTAACTCCCTAGCAACGAGCCAACGAGAACTGACCAGCGCACGGCGCCACCGCCACGGCCACCGTCTACTTCCGTCTTCTCCACCGCGACGGCGAACCAGCGAGGCAGCAACATTTCCGGCGACCGCATGTCCGCAACAGAGCATCTATCCAACTGCTGAAGTTTGAACGGTAAAAAAAGCCCAATTCTTCAATTTTAAATATGAATTTCACTATTTCAGATTTTAGTCTTTTAGACATTAGATGATTAGAATATGTAATTGTAGTTATGAAGTTTTGTTAAGCATTTAAATGTTGAATACTTGAATGAATGAATGTGGAATTGTGGAGTTGTTACTTGTTAGTTGTTAGTATTACTTAGACTCACTGACTCAATACTCAATTACTTATAGAATGAATTTGTTGCTTTATGAATTTCAGATTGAATTATTGAAATGTTGAATGAATTAATGTTGAATGAATGAATGTGGATTGTGGACTTTGGATTGTGAATTTGTGATTTGTGAATGTTGAATAAATGTTGAATGAATGAATGTGGATTGTGGATTGTGAATGAATGAATGATTAAATGTGATTGAACTTTGTACTTTGTAGTATCTAGACTCATGGAGTTGAAATTTCTTACTTGTGTTATTGTGTAGATTGTATTGTGACAATGAAGGGTTTAGAATTTTTTTGGAAAGATCGTGCGGGAAACAAGTCACAAAAATCTTCCGCTTGTTCTTCTCCTAGTTCAAGAGAATCTCTAAACCCAATACAAGAAGGTGAAATTCATGATAATGAGCCCCCAACATCCATACCACCACTTCAAAGTACACCACAAAGAGAAGATAATTCAAATGCTAGTGCCGATGCTCACACTTATGATGTTGATCTTCTTCCACATGACCCCGGAAAAAGAATCCCGATCTTGGCATACCCATCAAATGATCAAGATGCCGTGAGGAGAGGATACATAGCCAAAAAACGTTGTGCCCCACTCTTACATGACTTTCCTCAAAGAGAGATAGGAGGTATGCATCGCTTTAATGTTACTTGGTTTGATAAGTATGATTGGCTTGAATATAGTGTTGAGAAGGATGCGGCTTTTTGCTTTGTGTGCTATTTGTTCATTGACAAAATCAAGTTTTTGGGGACACATGATTGCTTTGTTAATGGAGGCTTTAGAGGTTGGAACAAAACTGAAAGATTTGAAATGCATGTTGGGGATCTAAAGAGTTCTCATAATAAAGCTAGAGAAAAATTTGATTTTTTCATTAAGCCAAAGTCGTCTGTGATTGAGTCATTTAGCTCTTATACTGCAGAAGCTAAGATCCTTTATAAATCTCGCTTGACATATTCATTGAAATGTCTAAGGTTTCTTTTGGGTCAAGGGTTAGCATGTCGTGGACATGAAGAAAGATGCAAGGTTTGGAGGAGTGAAGGATATTAATGAGCTTTCTATGATGCTTGTTGAAACAAAAAAGCATAATTCTTATAAACTAGTTTACTTGCTCATAAAACTAGTATTAATTCTTCCTAGTGGCAACAAAGAAGTGTGGAACGAGTCTTCTCTTCGATGACTTATGTGAAGAACAAGTTGCGGAATAGTATGGGTGATCAACTATTGAATGATAGTTTAGTCACATTTCTTGAGAGGGATCTTTTTGTTCAAGTTAGTGATGATGATGTATTAAAATGTTTCCAAAGTATGAAAACTCGTAGGATGCTTTTGTAATTTTTTATTGATGTAATGTAATGAATTAACTATCTATTTAGCTATTGTAGTTTGATATTTGAATTAATGTATTGAACTTTGAGTGAATGGATGTATTTTTTTTTTTTACCGGCTCCGAACCCATAGAGTTGGAATCCTGAATACGCCACTGGTTAGCAGGCTGTTGTTCGACCAATTTTAAATAACAAGTTAAGCGTGGAGGTTTCAGTTGAAAATTTCAACCTTAACCTAACCCGCTCAATTTGGTGCCAGGTTCGTATCAACCCATTTATTTAAACGGTTCAAGATTCTTTAATCCAAACCCGCTTATTTCGTGTCACTTGAATGCTTGATTAACCTTTCATTTCTGTAATTTCAGTTCATCAATTTCAATCATCATTTTTCTATCTTAATCATCACCAACCAAATCTGCCCAATCATGTTAGTCCATAACAAATGGTAACAGAGTGGAACAATTTCTGGGGCCTGAGGACTGCCAAAAGCCAGACAGCAGTAAGTTCTGAGTTTGCTAGAGCTCTGATTACACAACCAGCATTTAAATAAAAGTTGGAAGAGACCTCAATTCTCAAGGAGCTTGTGCAGAAATACAGAAAGCATATTTGATAGGGAACTTTCTCGGATCCAACTAAAGTTAGACTTGATTCAGGAGGAGCTCAAGGGGATGAGGAAGCTTCCGAAAAATCGAGAACCTCCTGGCTCTCATTCACATCAGGATCCCAAGAGAAACTGTAGGAGGAAGCTGGTGAGGGTACTTCTGTAATTACCCATGAGGACAACTTCCAAGAAAGTCACGTGTCTTCTTCACCTCCACCAGCTGTATGGCATGTACCCCATGCCATGAACCACGGCAGAAAACTAGGCCTAACCTTAAATATGGGACCTATCATCATTCATCGGATCCGTCCATTATGCTTGAAGGAAATCTTAAATAAGGGCTAGGGCTCAATTGAAAGGAATGAGGTCAGGCCTATCACAAGCTTACAACTTAAACACTTTCTCCAGATTTCCACACCCCTTATTTTGATGAGACAAAGCCCAGGTTAGAATTTTCTACACCTCAGCTCATTCTCCCAATCCCAGTTAAAGAACTCATTTTCTTCACCTCTAGATTCTTAAATCAAAACGACCCATAATTCCTTATTGAACCCACCCAACTTCTAAAACAAAATTCTTCTAACTATATTCCCAACCCACTCACCAACAAGTCTGAAGATATAATTTAATACCCAATACAGTCCAATCTTTCAAGCCCCATTACTCCACACTTTCCACTCCATCAATTTTTAGCCCATTCTTGTCACCCACTACACCAAGCCATCAGCTACTCCTGTTTTGATCCTTACACCCACTGTTGCTTTCACTTCTTCACTCCTTGTAATTAAACCCAAACCAACGAACTCAACTTCCCATCACTCCACTCACAAGTTAGACCAAACTCCATTCTTCATTTTTCCACCCCGTGATTAGAAACTCATAATCACACTAATGAGGAGCAGCAAGGCAAGTAAGAGCAAGGTCTTGTTTTCAAGTATAGCGACAGGAACCATTGTTGACACCGATGGAAAACAACTGCCGATTAATTTGTTATTTCTATTATAGAAACACATTAAGTGGTATGAATAGCCTTAGGTTTACATCCTTGACTCCTTCGATTATTTTTCTTTCCAAGCAACAATGAGTGATCAAAAGGTATTGGGGGCTATCTTTGACTCATTCACTTAGACATTTAGCCAGCAAGTTCTTGGAGTAGTTCGTGCACGATTGCAAGAGCACGAAGAAAAAGCCAACAAACATGGTAAAGTTTTGGCCAAGCTCGTATGTGAACACAAGAGGATTCCAAAGGAATATGAAATCAAATCGGGTGATTTGATGGAGCACAAGATCTGGAGTCTTACTTGAATTGGAAGAGAAGCATCATAAGACTCTTTGATCATTAATGTTTTTCAGATTCCAACATTTTTCCATTGCTTTTTTAAAGTCGACAAAGTATGCTTCTTTGTGATATGACAACTTGCAAACACGTAGACTAAGAGAAAACAAGGAAAAGATTGATTCTTGGACTAATTTAAAGGCTATGTTGTGTAAAAGATTTGTTCCAAGAACTTATAGACTAAATGAATTTTCAAGTTCAATTCTTTGCAACAATATCATATTTCGGTTGAGAATTACAATAAGGATATTGAAAAGCTTATAAATAACGTGTGAGTGTAAGGATGAAGATGAATAAAACACAACAAGATTTCTTGTTAGGTCTCAACAGATCTATCAAGAATGAAGTGGAATCGCAGCCCCACTATTCTTTTGATTAGGCGTGTGTCTTGGCAACAAAGGTGGAAAGGCAGCAAAAAGATGAGAAGGATAAGTTTTTTTGTCCTAATTATGTGCCCAAGTCAGCTTCCCCTAAAATTCATGAAGTTGTGGATCTCAATGAAAGAAGAGTGGCACTTCGACTTCTCATGAGTCTACTTCCAAAAAGATTCAACTTCCGATCCGACTCCTGCACAATTTGTTACGAAGAGAAGCAGTGATTCAAGTGTCAAGGTCATGGCCATATTGCTCGGCAATGTCCTAACATTGTTTCTGTTTCTTAGGAGGATCATCATGCCTTGATCATGCAGCAGAGTTTGAGCCACGATGCCCAACCAGTTGCCACATTTTAGTAGTAGATTCACAAGTAAATCAGATGCCTCAAGTCTCAATTATCCCTCTTACTTCCTCAATTTCTTTTTACTTGCGCAACACTCCGACTTTTACACTATTCACATACTAACTTTGACCTTACTTATTCATTAAGATATGAATCAAATATTAGTGTATGGTGTTGATTTAGTCTCATGTATATTCTATAAATATCAACTTTTTGTAAGAAAATTAATACTAGACAATTGAAGATTTTTATGGTGACAGTTGTGCATTAAAGAGCGTGGAAGTCAAATTGTTGCAGTTAGAAATTAAAGGTAGAAAGAAAAGGATGTATCCCATACTACCTTTCAATTTCTACAATCAAACTGCCCACTGTTGGATTCTTTTTTGATAGACAATCATAACAACAACAACAACAACAACTAAGCCTTATTCCCAAAGTGATTTGGGGTCGGCTAACATGAATCGTCAACTGAAACCGTCACCAAAGGAGATGGCATCGCCAAGAGTGATAAAAAGGTTTTTTTTTTTTTTTTTTTTAAAGCAAGGTTTACACCAACAAGTTTTAAAAGAGGTTTTCAACAAAAGGTTTTAATACCAACACAATTGAGAAAAACAAATAAATGCAGAAATCACACCCCTTCCTCCACATGGATACTGCCCCTCCACTCACTTCTATCCAACGTCATGCTCTCCTCAATCCCAAGTAACCTCATATCACTTTCAATTACCTTCATCCAAGTCATCTTAGGTCTTCCCCTACCCCTTACAACTTGGTTACTCCTCCACTCTTCAATTCTTCTCACCGGTGCATCACCTGATCTCCTTTTCACATGACCAAACCATCTTAACCGATTCTCCCTCATCTTTTCTTCAATGGATGCAACTCCAACTTTTTCCCGGATCACTTCATTTCTTAATCGGTCTTTCCTTGTGTGGCCACACATCCACCGCAACATACGCATCTCCGCCACGTTCATCTTATGGACGTGGCATTGTTTCACCGCCCAACATTCGGTGCCATATAACAAAGCAGCCTAATTGCCGTACGGTAGAACTTTCCCTTGAAGCTTTGGGGAATGCCTGAATCACAAAGGAATCCAAAGTGGCGCTTTTCCACTTTAACCAACCCGCGTTAATTCCATGAGCCACGTCTCCATCCAGGTTCTCCATCCTTTTGGAGAATGGATCCTAGGTAACGAAGACGTTCGATCCTTGAACCACTTTGCTATCCAAAGTGACCGCCCTCGCCTCGCCGCTTGTAACCCCACCGAACTTGCACTCCATATACTCCGTCTTACTTCGCTCAATCTAAAACCCCGGCTTCTAATGTATGTCTCCACAATTCCAACTTTCTCTCAATACCTTCCTTTGTTTCATCAATCAACACAATATCATCCGCAAACATCATACACCATGGTATATCATCTTGAATTGACCTCGTTAGTTCGTCCATGACTAGGGCAAAGAGAAAGGGACTAAGTGCGAGAACCCCGATGCACTCCGATCGTAATAGGAAACTCTTCTCGTCCTCCCCACCGTAGTCCGCACACTCGTAGTTGCCCCCTCATACATATCCTTGATGATATCTATATATTTTTGTGGAACACCTTTCCTTGCCAACGCCCACCAAAGTATTTCTCTTGGTACTCTATCATATGCCTTCTCCAAATCAATGAAAACCATATGTAGATCCTTCTTCCTATCACGGTAATGTTCCATTGTTTGTCTTAAGAGGTGGATGGCCTCTATAGTCGATCTTCCAGGCATAAATCCAAATTGGTTCTCCGATATCTTCACATGTTTCCTAAGTCTTTGCTCAATCACCCTTTCCCAGAGTTTCATCGTATGACTCATTAGTTTGATTCCTCGGTAGTTGGTACATCTTGTACATCGCCTTTGTTCTTATACAAAGGAATCAAAGTACTCTTCCTCCATTCTAATGGCATTTTGTTGTGTCTCCAAATCATGTTGAAGAATGTTGTCAGCCATTCGATTCCTCTCCCCCCTAAACACCTCCAAACTTCGATAGGTATGCCATCTGGCCCCGTAGCTTTCTTCAATCCCATCTTTTTTAATGCTGCAACGACTTCTCCCTTTTGAACCCTCCTCATAAACTCTCGATTTAACATACTTGGCGGAATGTGTACATCCCCGATGTCTTGTGCTTTATCACCGTTGAACAAGGTATCAAAGTACGACCTCCACCTATCCTTTATCTCTTCATCCTCCACAAGCACTCTTTGGTCCACACCCTTGACACATTTTACCTTTCTTATGTCTCTTGTCTTCTTGTCCCTCATACGCGCAATTCTATAAATGTCTTTTTCACCTTCTCGTCAGTATCCAATCTTGCATAAAGCTCTTTGTTTACCCGTGCTTTAGCTTCCCGTCTTGCCTTCTTGGCTTCTTTTCTCGCCTCTTTGTACTTCTCATAGTTCACATCGTCGCTATCTTTTCCCAAAAGTTTATAACTTTCTCGTTTGTTTTTTATCGCTTGTCTCACCTCCTCGTTCCACCAAGATGTGTCCTTACTTGATGGTACAGTTCCTTTAGATTCTCCAAGGGCCTCTTTCGCCACTTCCTTTATACCAAGTTCTATCTTTGTCCAAATCGAATCTACATCCATTTCCGTGTTACAAGCCCAAATATCTTTATTAGCCATCTTAGCTAAGAAGTTCTCTTTGTGCTCCCCTTGGAGCTTCCACCACTTGATTCGCGGCTCCACATTGGGTTTTCGCTTTCTTAAAGACTCCCTACCCCGGAAATCAAGCACGACTAGTCTATGTTGGGTGGTCGCGCTCTCACCCGGTATCACCTTGCGGTTTGTATAACTCTTCCGCCAACCATTCCTTACTAAAAAGAGGTCAATCGACTCGCGTTACTTCCACTCCTATACGTCACAAGGTGAGATTCTCTTTTCTCAAACCAAGTGTTCATAATACTAAGACCATAGGCTAATGCGAAATCCAAGATATCACTTCCAGACTTCATTTCTCTCCCCATACCCAAAACCTCCATGAATGCTCTCAAAGCCAACTCGACTAGTGCCCACATGTCCGTTAAGATCCCCACCAATGATCAATTTTTCATTAATAGGCACTCGTTGCACAACCTCCTCCAAATCCTCCCAAAATTGTTGTTTAATAAATGCTTCCAATCCTACTTGCGGCGCATATGCGCTTATGATAGTCACCGCATTACTCCCTAATACTAGCCTGATACTCATAATGCGGTCACTCTTCCTCGAAACTTCCACCACATCATCAATATATTCCTTATCAATAATGATGCCTACTCCATTCCTACACTTATCCTTTCCGGAGTACCAAAGCTTATAACCCCACGGGGCTAGTTCTCTTGCTTTTCCACCAACCCACTTAGTCTCTTGAAGGCACATTATGTGAATCTTTCGCCTCCTCATAACCTCCACCACCTCCGCCGATCTTCCCGTCAAAGAGCCAATGTTCCATGTTCCAAAGCGCAACCTACTACCCCTACCACTACCACTACCCTGGACTAACTTCTTTACCCGCACCCGTCCCTGATGCGGGAACCCTTGCATATTTGACACCACCCCCGGGCGCCGGGATGGCGCGCCGCTTCCGGGCGACGACCTAGCAACCCTTGCATACTTATCACTACACCCGGGTCTATGAAGTGCAATTTTATTATATTCAAGACGGTAAATTGTTTATACAAACCGTATGCCTCCTCAATTACTGAATACTGAGAAGCGAACTACTTGTTTGAATGCATGATCAAATCCAATCATATTATTAACCTCTGTTACCCGGACTCGGCAAAAATTGTCAAATACCAATGTCGGTACGACACGACACCGACACGGGTACGAAATACGTGTCAGATGCGGCAACTTTCACTCGGACACGGCGGCGCAAAACCCTAGATGTTCAAACCCTAGAATTTGAATGTGAAGAGGAGAAGAAGAGAAGAAGAGGAGAAGAGGATAACTCACCTCGACTCGCCGACCGGAGCTTCGAACTCGCCGACCGGTATGTTTCATCTTTCTTCACTTCTCTTCTCTTCTCCTCTCTCTTCGATCTTCTGCCTCTTCACCTTCTCATCTTTTCTTTTTCTTTTCTTTTCTTTTTTTTCCTTTATGAGTCCACGTGACTCTTTATCTTTTTTCTTTTCTTTTTCCTTCTCTCCATCTTGTGTTCTATTTTCACGGGACTTTTTTCGTTTTCTTTTTTCCTTCTCTCTTTTCCTTCTTATGTTCTATTTTCTTTTTAAAAATAATTTTTGTTCTTAGCCTATGGCTAGGTTGTTATTCTTTTGAAACAAATACCTTAATTTTATTAGTATATTACAAATAGACAATTATAAAATCTAAATTACTGGATTAATTATTAAATTTTATATTATAAAATATTAATTTCGCCATACCCGTACCCATGCCCAAAATTAGGACAGAGTCCCCGTGTCCTGATTTTTTGGAAGTGTCGTACTAGACACTCGGACCCGTACCCATACCCGACACTCGTAGCCGAATCCAGGTAACATAGTTATTAACTATTAATCCTTGTATTCCCTCATATAGAAGAGCCTTCCATCATATCTAAGCAGACTACTTTGTATCCCAAAAATTCTTGCCATCCATCTGCTACATCAGTTAACCTGAGTCCTATATCCCTGAAAAAAAATTCTGCAGAAGTAAAAAGCTTGAGAAACTTTTCTTATTCTCTAGACTCTACTGCTTAAACCCAAGATGTGCAATTGGAAATTCTGGACGCTATACCTGCTTCATATGCTTACAAACAGTAATCTTAGATAACTTGTTAGTAAATTAATTTGCTTCACTGCTGCTTGTCCGTCTGCTTCCCACTCTGATTATGCTCAGAATTTTCACGTATGGAGGCCTTCCCATGATAGAAAGATAAAGGATCTTACTGAAAAGCTCAAAATACTGGATCAATCATCTAAGGAGGAAGTTCCCAAAGCGTGGATAGATGATTGGACAAGGACCAATTCATGTTCGCATATTTTGCATTGCTAATTTCCTCCTCAATGGAACAACTTTTAAAAGGCTAAGGTTCCTCTTAAAAGCTTTTGTGTGGACACTGGGATTTGGTAAGATAACTTTAGAAAATTATGCTCTAAAAGAGAAGACCAACCCTTGCCACAGCCGTATTTTATATGCTTTGTTAGAATAATAGCAAGTCCTACTTGCATAGTTGCATGCCTTTCGTCACTATCATGTGGCTCTATATCTGGAAGGAGGTTATTTCTGTGCATGGTGATTGGTGAGTCTACCACCCCCCCCCTCCCCCACCTCCTCTGTTCTACATTAGTGGCACAACAGTGGGTACGGAGTGAGCAAGAAGAAGTTGCTGTGGCAGATGAACAACATCTTTATGGAAATAGTGTGGCATGTGGTTGGAACTGAATCCGTGCACCTTTCTAGGAGCCACCTTATATGCAATTTTGCTGCAGGATAGGGTAAGTTATCTATTGTGATTGGCTAAAGCAGCTGAGGCTTTCAAGAGTTACTCAGTTGGGGAATTCAAAATCTCAAAGTAATTGGGCTAATATGCAATCGACGCTTCTAAATATGTACAGCAAGTCCTTCCATTCTACCCACTGTTACATATTTATGCATATATTCTTATTCCAACACTCCCAGAAAAGAAGAAAGAGTTGAGTTACTGTAACATAATTTTCACAGTTAACCATGAACCGTTGGGACGGGAAACATCTGATATTCATATAAATAAACTAGTAAGAACATACCATTTTTAAGTTCCCTTCTTGTACTTGTTGCTACATTTTGATCTTGGGCATCATTCTCGTTCTTATCATCTGGTATCTTTCCAGCGGACTGAAAATCCAAAAATAGTAAACATTACAAAAAATTATAATACAGACTATATGAAAAGCTATTGTCTTGCATGAATATTGCCACATTGGACTTCCTCATTTTCTAACTTGGAAAGTATAGAATGAAGTGTGCAAAGACTTGAAGCTAAAACCTATTGGATAAAAGGGTGCAATTTCTACCAATTATCTAACGGCAGAATCATATACTTTGAATCCAACACTTTCCATCTCAATTAAACTAATCATTACTGTCAGAAAAAAAGAAAAAAACTAATTATTTGATTCAAAATGTGGCCAAACAAATAACTACATTGTTGAATAATGCTTAGGTACACTCCAAGGGCACTTTTCGTTTTCCCCCAATTTTTTCTCTATCGGACAAGAAATTGAATGAAGCACTTCTCACCTTAAACAAAGGATATTAACATACATAAACAATGCTGCAAGACAGGATATAATATATCGATATAATATATCATTCAGCCCAGTGTCACTTGCAGATATGTACCATTGACTAGATATTTAAATACTCTAAAATCAAAGCATTATGTCAGAACCCTTCTAAGATTGGTAGCATAAGATAACTAAAGACCTGCTTTCTTCAGAAGGTAAAAAATTGCTACAAACAATGACCTTTGGAACAATAAAATATTAAAATTCCATGGACTATCACATGCAACTGCACAATCTTTTAAAAATCAATGTTCTAGTAAATAATGATGAATTCTTTGTCAATATACCTATGACTTTACCATCCCAATTCAATTTAAGCACTTTAAAAAATATTTTTATTTTCAGAAAGCTGAGACATGCAAAATACTGGAACAGAAAGAAAAATCTAAAACAGTGTTTGAGACTGACACCTGATTAGATTCAGATAACGTCTAACAAAAGGAGGTAGCTTCGTTTTGGTAAATAACAAAACGAGTTTTTCAGGTTAGCAACAAGTGTACATGATAAATCATGTGCACAAAATGTAATAAAATAAAGTAGAAATCACAGCAGATACAATCAGTAAATTTCTAGGACCAACGATAGTGCATGAAAAATCAATAATCATAAATAATTATATATCAGCACCAAAGTGAATCTTACACTTCTCCTAATGTAAAAAAGTAACATATAGCACTAAACAATCAGCAACATGAAAAAGCAAGAACAGACAACAACTCAATAAGCTCGCACACAGGTCTCCACAAATTTCTATTAGATGACTAACATGTTCATACAATGTAATGCTTTCCCATTTAAGAAAATCCATCTTCAGCAAAAAGCTATTCAACAAGCAAGCTTCTTTCAGATGATGACTCCAACTTCCCACACACTTTAGCACAAAAAAAATAATGTTACTCACCGCAAGTAAAGCCATGCGAATGCTCCTTTCTTCCTCATCCTGATCAGCATATTTTTCCTTCATCTTCTTCAGCTTACCCCTCTTACCCCGAGCAACTTTACCACCAGCCATGGATGAAGTTTTCTTGTCAGATTGGATGGTTGAAGAATGGCCTTCATCTACTTCTCCCTGTTCATCAATAGGCTGTCCATCACCAGTTTTCTGGCCTTTTTTCAGTTTCTTTCTCTCGGCTTTGGAGACATGGGGTTTATCTTTAGCAGAGACTTTTTCCTCTTGAGTTTTACATTCCTCAGACTTAGTGAGTTTAGATGTCTGTTCAAATTCTCTACCAGAAACAGCTCCAGATCCAAGTTCAAGAGCTCTGTCAATGAGATCTTCCAGTTCAACTGAAGCAGAAGTGCTGTTCTTTCCTTCAGAATCATGTACTGTAGAAGCCGAGTTACTCTCAGTTCCAGTTTCTACTATATCTTTTGCTTTGGGATAGAACATATAGTCATCTTGAGCAGAACCACAGCCCAAAGATCCTTCTAACAGTGCCGAATCATTCTCTGTTGATGCAAGTACACTACTATTATCTTTTTCAATAGTTTGCTTTGTGGCTTCACTGTCTGAATCAGAATCAGATATTTCCATGTTCCCATTTTCTGGAACATTTAATGCCTCATCTTCACCTCTAACTCGTCTTTCATTAAGATGCAATCCCAAGGAACTCTCATCCACACGAAATAACAGACCGAACCCCATTATAAGAGGATGAGGAGGAAGAAAATTCTTCTTCCCACGTATCATGAAGCTTCCAACTGTAAGATATTCTCCTGTCGGGGCCGATTTACTTACTTGGTGAGGGTAGACCCACCAAGCACTAGTAACAATCTTTGAGTCCCATGCCTTACTAAGGCAAACCTGTGGAAAACAAAAGATGATAATGGATCCAAGTATACTATATAATTGGCTAAAAGCAAAAGAAAAAGCTTAGCTGCCTAATCAACTTACAGTATAACATCCGGCTTGGTTCAATGTCAAAGGGGGGACTGGCTGCTCAGGCTTGTGGTTCTTTATCACAGTACTCGAAGCTCCATGCAGCTCAGCATGCACATACCTGTTTCAACATAAAATGCCAAACTAAATAGAAGTATCAATGGAACAAAGTGACTAAATGCAAAACACATGTTGAAACACCCAAAAATGCATTCATAAACACCCAAATACACATTTTCGACTTTTCCTTCTCACAGATAATCAGACCAAGAAAATGAGAGAGTAGGAATAGAAAAGATACAAGTTAATACTTCATCCTTTCTCAGGTACATGCAACATGGGAGGGAGGCACAAAGAGTCAGAGATTATGAAACCCAAGATGAGAAGAGAGATAAGAGGGAGAAAGAGGAAACAAATAAATGCTATGAGGAGAGAGATAGAGAGAGCCACAAGCAAAGAAAGTGAAGTATATCATTGAACTTCATAAGACATGAAAAGAATTTGCGAAAGAGAGTGATAGAAAAGCCACAAACGGCATGCTTATAAAGGGAGAATTCAGACACAATAAGATGCAATATTTATGATGCTAACTACACATATATTAAAGGCGTTGTCAAACGAGTCTATCCGCCATGTAGTGCTCTCCCTCATCCAGTGAGTCTTACTAAAATCATTCTCATACATCTTAAAGAACAGAAATATTGTCATTGTCACTGCAAGCCTTGATCTGACGACCTCAATATCATAAAGACTTATCGATCAATCTAACGAGATCTTGTGATTCTGTTATCAAATCTTATATGGCAATGTAATTATTATAGAAAGTAAATATAAACTAAGGATCCCGACATAATTGCTACGATATACAAGTTAACCTGTGAGGCGAAAAACAATTTTCCAGGCAACAAGGTCGGGCATTCAGGCCCAAATAGTAATTATAGACTTCATAAATTGCAGAAGCACTATTTTAGGTGAAAACAATAGCCACAACAAATTACACCTGTTACCCCGAAACAGGCAACACGGAAAAATGAAGCAAAGATTCTTATGGTCACAGCATTGATATAAATGCGTACGAGCCAAAACAGCCATTCAGGAAACCAGAAAGTGAAACAACTGCCAAACATGTGTTCACTTCTTGGGAGCACAACCAACTAATATTGACTACTTACAGATCCCCTTTTGACATATAACGCTTGACAATTATCTCATTTTGTTGAGCATCACGTCCACTAATAACCAAATAGTTCTCACTGCTGATGAACCAATTAAACTTCTCAAACCAATGGACTTTACGCATATGAGAAATTGTGGCGACTGCTTTTTCCTGAAAATCAAGAATCAAAAATTAGATACTCGATAAACAATATGACAAGGCAGGACTGCAACAATAACCACTTCTCAGATACCTGTGAGAGCTGGAGACGTGTCTTTCTCTCAGCGGCTTTAAAAGCCTTCTCATGAGCTGTAATAGTCTTTTCCTGTTTACTCTCTTGTTTTTTCTTCATTTCGTACCACCGGCGAGCATTACCATGCGCTGAGAGGGATAAATCAACTTCTACCTAGATAATAGAAGGATAAAAGAAAAAAGATAAAACGAAGAGACTCAAACTACAAACAGTATAAGTACCCCGAACTTGACCTTAACAAACATGGGAGAATAAATACTAACAGAAGCAAATGGGTTTGGTTAAAAGTTATGTTGAAGCAGAAAAGATGTCAAATCAAAACATGGATTTATTCTAGTTATCTTTAGCATGCAAAACCATCATCCAAGCATTTAAAAACAGCAAGTCAATCTTGCCTGATATAGAGTTGATGACTTAAAAAATCAGAGGGATGTAGTAGGTGCAAGGTTTAAGACAACTTAAATGCGAACAATCTTAAATTACATAGTGACTTATACAACCTTATCTGCTGGAAGTGTCTTTTCATCATCATCCATGTCATCGAGATTATTGCTCAATAGCAGCGTCATGCAGTTCTTTTCCAAATAAAGCTTGTCAATTAGACCAGCCACTGGATTTCCAGATTTTTTTTCTTGCTTCACCATGCGTGCAAGATCTTCCCAATTCATACCATTCGCCAAAGCAACACGGACAGCCAATATAGCAGCATCAACATCCTCCAAGTTATATTCAATCAGTTCTGCCATCTTAACAGAATACTCAACTTCTTTTCTCAAAGTAACTACACGATTTTCCTACAGAAGTAAGCCAACAGCTCTTAGCTCCAGCAAAACCCATTGAAAAAGAAGAGCAACATAATCTGAAGGAGTGAAACATCAGTTTTGATGAGACAGAAGAACCATATTAATGCAGGAGAAAGTCTTTTACAGTTTTACTTGTATGAAGACTTATGAAGACAAACATGCAAACACTATTAAGTATCTAATACTCCATCTGGTTTTTATTAGTTTACCCACTTTCCTTTTTGGGTTGTCCCTTATCAATTTACCCACTTCTTTTTTCTGTTTTTGGAATGGTCCCACCAATTGTTTATTATTATATTTACCTTCTCACTCCACTTTTCTTGGCCCACAACATTAACTTTAATACAAAATGTCAATAAATTATAGTTTCTCTTTCCTTCTATGACCCACATATCTATTTCTCCTGAAAATCAGTGCCCAAAGAAGTGGGTAAACTAATAAAAACCGAAGGGAGCATGAGGTAATCAGGGACTATTATCTCCATTTATCTTAAGATACTTCACATCACCTAAATAAATTATATTTATATTTATTCATCAAAGATTTAACAGATCAAGTATGAAATCATGAGTTTGAGAACCTCAAGGATTCTCAAGACTCCAACATGGGTATGGACACTTCAACATTTCATCTTAGGCTAAAACAATGTAAATTTTTCATAATATAGCCAAGTAAGATACTTGGACACATGTCGGTGTCCGACACAAGTACTCGAGTACGAATAACATAGTCTATTAGGCTTCAAAGAAAGCAAAAAACATAAGACTCCACACATACATCTTCTACCCACATAGAATAGCATCGATACATAAAATGAGTAAGGATCTTTAAGACCCTATCATGAGAAGTCTTATAAATTCTTTGCACAATGAACCGAGGAAAAGAAATATAATTAAAAGCAAAGAACTTGACCCATCTCTGTTACATAAGTAATATGCTATTAGGTTATCTTTGATTTCAAGAAATGGGAGACTTGACTCCAAACATCTACTAGAGTTTTAATACTTTATGTGTTCTTAGATAATTGGAACACTTTAAATTGCAGGTCAGACTTTACAAACTTGATAGTAAAATTTCACAATGCATAAGAGAAACTATTATCGCGATCTTCTTCGATTAGTCTCATTGCAAATTCTAAAAATATCAATCATTCATATTTTTTTACTAATACACAATTAGAGATATGAATGGTCAAAGGTGTTCAATAGAGACTGTAAAAAGGAAGTGTTGCAACTTTTCAGGATTGAAATAAGTACTTCGATTGACATAATTGATATTCTAACCACCCAAATCGTCTATTTTGTTAGCCAACCTCTCTTTAGCAAACATAATCTATGCCCTTAGTGTCTAACAAAACCATTCCATCAAACTTGTAGGATCATCATAATAGACAAATATATCCACTGCATTTATCACCGTAAAACTTGTTTCATCAAAAGTAGAAAACTCAAAACGCGAGATAAATGACTTTCAATCTCACCATTGTCATATAAAGAGAAAGGGCTTTATCTACTCCGGAAAAGTTCATTACCTGAACTGAGTTTCTCCAAAACTAGTGTGAACAATAGCTTTCAGCCTATTGCTAACCTTTGATCCACTTTCTCCTTTCAGACAAAATTTCTCACACTCCATTAATATGGTCTATGTTTTTAACTGCAACATACTCTATGACAGATTACTCTAAACCTTGATCACTCTTTTCACCTCTCTTCTTGCTCAACTACTCCATCTGCTATAGGGACCTTAACAAGAATAGTTAGCGGAGAACTTAGTCAAAACTTCATATAGACTTTGGTATCAAGACTTGTAGATTTATAGGCCCAAAATCCATGACCATGATAGCACCATCTTTCTTGTGTATGAAGGTACTAAACATAGAATTACATCTATATTTACTTCCAAAACTTTATTTTAATAATTTGATTATATCCGTTTTAATGAACCTTCCCTCAAATTCAAAATTTTTCAACGACATAATCACCTTGAAAATAGCCCTCCTTCCTCTGCCTCTCACATGCTAGAGTCAAACACCATCAGCACTACAATCCCCCACCCCCCCAAAAAAAAAAGGACATGCTCCCCTATGCTTACTTTCCTTGGAGGTTCAGCATTTGATATCAGCAATAATATATCCTTCACATGACATGAAAAAGCTTCTAGAGAATAAGGCTCTCCAAAAATCAGAAACCAAGATTACCAACTTAAGACATTAAACAGCAATTTTAGCAAAAGTGACACACACCTGATCCATGCGTATTTTATCAAGCTTTTGCATAGCAGATCCTTCTTTTGCTTTTTGCTGTTGCTCAACTCTCTGACTCTCAATCTTACTGTAGAATTCATCTAAAGCTGCATCAAATGTTTCAAACTTCAACAAATCCCTTGATTTGAATTGATACAGTAAGATAGGACAATATTCATCATAAATCTGCAAATATAAGACCAAAAGAGAGGTAAATGAAGCATCCAAATAGTTTGTACAGCTAACGAGATGATAGATATCCTTAACATGACAGATAAAGATTAATAAGTTATTCATATCTATACTAGAATCCAAGACATCAGCAAACCATTCAAATGGAAGAAACTAAAGGATAACAACCTTGCTGGAATGGTCTGGCTCTGTGGTACTAGAGTCCTTTCCTCCTGGTTTCTTTGTCTGCATTAAAATGTATCCTTCAGGAACTTTACTTCCAAGAATAACATCCTCTAGCCAATCCTCAAACCTGCCCACAGCTTGGCCCAAAACTTCAACTTTACCCTCATCCAGCTTGTTATCTTTTGAAATTTTCATGCTCGGTGTCAAACCCGCATCCAATATCATATGTTCAGACAGCTGCGGACCATAACCTAAGCCCTCCCCAATGACCATCTTTAAAGTGCATTTTTTTGAACGAGTACCATCATTTCCTGTCTTGTTCCCATCGGGAATTATTCCACCCTTTTTAGCATTTTTCTTAGTTTTTGATGTGTCCAAAACATTGCTTCCATCTTCTTTAGCTTCAACTTCCTCATCTTCTCCCTGTTCGTATGAAGCTACAATAGCTTCCTTGAGCTTGGAGCTGGTGCTTCGCTGGAAAACTCGACAAAATTCAATTGGGTAACGGTGCCGGGACATAATTGCAAAACCTTTATCATCATCTCTGTTACATAAGTAGTAGCTCAGTAGCCGAACAGAGAGCAAATTGAAGTGTCCAAAATATCGTCCTCTCATATTACAGCACAGCCAATCTTGAAGGGGAAAAGGGACCATAGATAAAGATGGCTCTGGACAGACTGGCCAGAAGCATGGGAGAAGGCAAGACCGCACTTTTGGATGCGAAGGCACGGCAATTTCAGCACAAAAGAGCATAGTGACGTAATAATTTTTAAGCCTAGGCAAGGCTCAGTGGGCCCATGGGTTTTAGTTTTGAGTCTAGCAGCCAGGCATGAAACGGGCATGAACAGCGTGTTCTGCCAAGAGGTGCCTTGGTCAAGCCTCTGGCCAGCCCAGTCCCATCTTTAACCACAGATATCCCAAAACAATTAAGAAGAAGAAAAGGAGAGCAAAAGACACTAACAAGACAAGAGTATCATTTCAACCAACGGGCTAACTCGTGATTAGAAAGCAGTTTTGTTGTATTCCCTCAACTTTTTCAATTGGATGATGACATAGACCAAAAATCGGTAAAACCGCACAAAAGTGTATAATTTGATTTCAGAATAGTTCTATGGTAGCCACCTAAGTAATTGCATCACCAATACGGTAATAACTAAACCAACTAGTTCATCATGTAGGCTACTCATCACTATGAGTCCATGCATATATCATGATCTATAGTTTCGCATTAAAGTTAAGACACTGGTGCCTAGTAGACTGGAGTCATCTTTCTTCAATAGACCAATCTTTTTCTTCAATAAACCAATTCATGAGGACAATAGGAGGGTAAAAATAAAGGAACTGAAATAGCAAAACAATTCATCAACTAAGGCAATTGACACAATCCCTGGAGGATACAGAGTATAGAAGATAGTACTCTCATTGTCTCAGTGGAAGGTTACAAGAAACCTAACATTGTTACCCTTCTGATCCTAAGATGACACCTCAAACATAAGATTATTCCTTCATCATTCTTACACGTACTAACAAATCTAGTAATTCTTTAGTAACAAGAGCAAGTCCAGCATTTGAGAACATACATACAGCATACACATATGCATCTAGCTGTATCAGATAACTTAGACAAAATTGATTGCTTGCTTTGCTATATAAATACATCTCAAAGTGCTTCATTTGTTTTAATAGATAGCATATTCAGATTTTCCAAAAAAGCTCCTAAAGTATGCAAAACCAGAAAAGCAAGAGTGGCATACCTATGAGACCGAAGAAGAGTTAAAACAGTAAACTCAGAATCAGTAAGTATAATGTTTCCTTGAGCATAGAGCTCCAATATGACATAATGTGCATGAGCACCCAACCCAAACTGGAAAAGAACAATCTGGAATCACAAAAGAAAAAAGTTACACCATCATCCACCTATATTCAACAATTTCGACAATATATTGAATCCCTTTGATTGCACATAAAATTAAGGGTCTCATAATCATCCGATAAACAAATACAAACGAAAGACACATTAAACTACTTCAAATTACACATTCAACAACATTAACTGCATATTCCAAGTCGAAATTTCCTTACCCTATCATACCCGAGCTGCCTTACATCTTCAAGCCTTTTCGTGCGAATATGCTTCCGCAATTTTAGAGTAAACCCAGATGGCGTATTACTCTTGTCTCTACAAAAATTCAATTGGGTCAAAACATCATCAATCAAAAACCAAAATTAAACCCTCATTTAACCTCTCCTCTTTTTCTCTCTCTCTCTCTCCTACCTTACATAGGCGGTTGTATGCAACCTAACACCACTTTCCATCAACAATAACACCTTCTCACTCTCCCCAGATTCTGTAACTCCACTACTATTCATTAACTTGAACATATAAGTCTGCACTCAAAAATAAAACAATCATTGACAAAATACTAACCATAATTGATTGAAAAGGAGGAGAGAGAGAGAGAAGTATAGTTACCTTAGGAGAGAGGTCGTAGACGTTGGAGCAACGCATGCCGATCAAATTTCGAAGGCATTTCACTTCAGCGGCCACATCGGCCGTGTTCATTCGTACTTTCACCATGATTTTGCTGTGTTTTTGGGTGTCTTTGATTCTGGGATTTTAGGTTGGTGTTGCGAAATTGGCAATGGAAAAAATGAAGGAAGGAATAGTAAGTGATGATGGCGTCGTTTGTTACACTAGGTGGCGTTTTCTTCCAACTTTTTACCGGCGAGTATTCATAGGTTTTTTTTTTAAAAATGATAGCAGAAATTGGAGAATTTTTTTTTTTTTGGTAGATGAGTAATGTTATGACACCCTTCTCTCAAGGGAGAATCCTAAGGAATTAAGTAAGACAAGTTTTTATAGCTGATCAGTGGAGACATCCATATCAATCGAGACAGCAGAATTATTGTGACCTTTTTTTTTATAGAAGATCCGCTACTCGATTGGCTTCCCGAAAAATATGTTTAATAGTGTAGAATCTAAATTGACGAAGCAGATGTCGGAATGTCTTCAATGAATGTTTGGATGGGCCAAGGGCAAGCGTAGTGCCCTTGTAAAACTCTTATAACTAATTGGATACCTCCTTCAATATATAGATCTTGGATATGCTGATGAATGGCAAGAAGAAGCCCATTTCATAATCCCCCAGGCTTCAGCAACAAGAGTTGAGGTTTGACCAAAACGATATACTTGAGCAGCCACAAGTTCGCCAATAGAGTCACGGATGGCCACACCCGCAGCAGCTGAGGAGCCAGTAACTAAACCATCAAAATTTAACTTGAAACAGCCAGAGGGAGGTGGCTACCAATTGACCACAATGGACTTGTGAGACCTACCAGAAGGAAGAGAAGAGATAGTAAAAGGAAAATCCATCATAGTTCGAGCATTCCGTTCCAAATACAGATACCAGACTCTGTAATAAATACGATTCAAATTAAGCATATTATTTTCAAAGACAATTGAATTGCGTTCCTTCCAAACGCTCCATAGATTATAACAGAATAATTGTAAGGCTTTCGGGTAGGAACGGAGACATGCAAGGCATTGAACAAGATCTTGGGGCACTATATTACGAATTTTTTCGTCGTATAATTTGTGAATTCCAATATTGACAAATTGATGGGCAAGAGAAGAATAAATGGCTAATAGTTTCATTAGCAGAATTACAAAGAGGGCAAAGAGTATCATTAGTGATTTGTCGGTGTCCTAAATTGGATTTTAATGGAAGACCATTTTGCAAGCATTGCCATAGAAATATTTGGATCTTTGAGGCTATGTCAATTTTCCATATCCAATTAAACGACCAAGGAATACTTGTAGAAGGTGTAATTCCATGAGCTAGCCAGGTAGCCGTTTTGACAGAAAATTCACCAGAACTAGTCAGCCCCAACAAGGAATATCCCGGGTGGGAGAGCTAGGGATAGGAATTCCCAAGATAATGTGGACAATATGTGGTGGGACTAGATCATTTAGGAACTCAACATTCCATTGCACTAGTGGAAAAAAGCTCATCTGATCCAATCAAAACCGGGCTTAACAACAACAACAACAACAACAACAACAACAACAACAACAACAACAACAACGTACAATAACAACAACAAAGTTTAAAGTTAAACCTAACTAAACAAATTAACAACAACAACAACAAAGCCCTAGTTCATAAAACCTAAAAATCAAACTAACTACTTAAACTAAAATCAAATTAACTCAAATCAATCAACTTTAAACCATCTAACCATTATACAACCTAATTTCACTAACAATTATTCATAAAATAACAATTAATGATAAACTTCAAAGCTTCAAATATGAGATTAGAACAAAAAGTTATGAACTTTAATTTATTTAGCTAACCTACGAGGAGGTGGAGGAGGAATGTGGTGGTGTAGGGGGTTGAGGAGCGACGCAAATGGGACTGCAGAGGTGGTGCTGAGGCGGCGGTGAGCGGAGCCGCGGTGGAGCTATGGAGAGGAAGCAGCAGCAAGTGGCGGTGGGGTTGGTTGGTGGTGGAAGCAGGTGGCTGGAGATGAAAGCAGGTTGCCGGCGGTGGGTTGCGGTGGTGGTGGAACCCAGTGGAGTGGAGTGGGTTGCGATGGAACCTAGAGGCGGTACCGCTCGATGAATTGCAAAAGGAAGGAGGGAGAAATGAAAAAAAAGAGAGGGAGAAATGGAATAAAGATAGAGGGAGAATAAACGCGGGATTTAATTTGGCATCCAATGAAATTAACTGATACGGTTCTTTAGTGAACCAGATCAGTTAACAGAAAACCGGATCGGTTTTCTATTAACTGATCCCGTTCACTAAAGAACCGGATCAGTAAATTTCCCTCGTTTTGCCTCCCAAATATTTGCAATATTTACGTATCCGGTTTTGTTAAAACCGGATCTGTTGTTAAGTGACACATAGCGTTTTTTCCACTAGTGTTGTCTTGAAGGAAGCATAACATTATTAACAGTGAGCTCTAGATTAGCAATAGATGAGATTTGGAGCTCTAATAGTTCAATGATACTTTGATTTGCACACCAGTTGTCTATCCAGAAGTAAATATTTGTACCCGATCCAATTTTCCAACGTATTCCTTTCCTTAGAAGTTCACGAGATCGAAGGATGGACTTCCAGATATGAGAGTCATATGGCTTTGCTTTGTACTCAAAGAAAGAAGTATTTCGGATATATCTTTGGCGCATAAGGGTAGGCCGAAAAGAGTGTTGGTCAGAAAGGATTCTCCAACCCATTTTAGCTAAGTATGCTTCATTTAGATGAGCCATTTTCTGAAAATTCAGTCCACCATATTTTTCAGGGCGGCAAATTTTTAACCACGCCACTAACGACAATCCTGAAGAGTTCATTGAAAAGCGCTAAAAGAACTTTCGGTCGATGCTATCAATTGTAGAGCATATTTTCTTAGGTACCTGAGTTGTGGCCATAAGATAGGCTGGAGAAGATTCTAGGTGACTCTGAATAAGCATTGATTTTCCTGCTTTCGAAAGAAAATGATTGTGCCAAGAATTTATTTTATTGTCAACTTTTTGAACTAAGTGATGGAAATCACTAGCCATTGGTTTATAACTTGAGAAAATAACCCCCAAATATCTTCCCAAGACAGCCTTCCGTATCATATTGAAAATACCAGCAATGGTTCTTTGTCTACAATTCGGTATGTGTTTTAAAAATATGATTGACGATTTATGAAAATTCACTAATTGCCCTGAATTAAGGCAGAAGGAATCTTGAATGTTTTTTAGGCGGTGGGCAGAATCCATATTAGCTTTACAAAATAATAAACCGTCATCAGCAAAAAATAGCCCTGGAATTATATGAGAATGTGGAGCAAGTTTAACTCCGATTCCTGATTTTGAAGTTTTTGTTGCAGACGCCAGTTGTCTGCAGAGGATGTACATACATAAAATAAAAAGGTACATCGATAAGGGGTCACCTTGGCAAAGGCCTCGAGAAGGTTGGAAAAGAGAAGTAGTATCTCGATTTATGACGAGTGAGTAAGAGACAGTTGAAATACATTTCATAATCCATTTGATCCATTGGTGATGAAAACCATAGCTTCGGAGGGCATGGTCTAAAAAATCCCATCCTATACGATCATAGGCTTTTTCCATGTCTAATTTAAGAGCGAACCAACCCCTTTTACTTTTTTATTTATTAAAAATATTAAGGATTTCCTGGACAATGAGGACATTATCATGGATTAGCCTTCCGGGGGTGAAAGCATTTTGGAAAGGACTGATAATTTTAACAAGAATTGGTCGAAGACGTTCTACCAAGATTTTCGAGATAATTTTATACAATGTGGTGCACAAGCTAATAGGTCTAAATTGATTCGGCTTTTCAGGAGTAGCTACTTTTGGTATCAAAGAAATTAACGTATGATTAACACTACGAAGGAGGAAACTATGATTGAAAAAATCATGAATGGCTTTACAACTATCCGAACCTACAATACCCAATATTTTTGGAAAAATTTAGATCCAAAACCATCAGATTCTGGAGATTTTGTGGGATCGATGATAAAGAGAGCATCTCGAATTTCTTTGTCAGTAATAGGAGCTATTAATTGGGAATGGTCAGAATCAGACACAATAGAGGAGATACAAGGCGTGGATATAGATCGAGGAGACCGGTGAGCGGTTTTAAATCGATCTTGAAATTCAGATAGAAACGAGTTATGGATATCATTCGGGGAATCAACCCATTGATTCAAATGATTTCTAATACGCAAAATCTGTTGCCATTTGATCTTAGCTGTAATCTTGGAATGGAAAAACGAAGTGTTCCGATCTCCTTTCGTCAACCATTGCTTTCGAGTATATTTGCCCTAATATTTTTGGGTAAAAGCTAAGAGGCGTTCGCGTTGCCGAACTAGGCGACCTAAGTGTTGTTCAATATGAGAATGGCTAGGGAACTGAAGCAATTGTTGTTGGACATTTACCAATCTAGAATGATTTTGGTCAAGCTTTTGTTAGATGTGACTATAATTTTTCCTAGCCCATAATTTGAGGTCTTATTTAATGAACTGAAGATTTCGAGTTACATTATAAAAATGTGAATGTGAATGTCTTCGGTACCAATGCTTGTTAATAATTTTTTGTGTATTTGGATCATTAGTCCATTCATTTTGGAACTGAAATTTGGGCGGCTTATGTTACCTTACTCGTAATGTATCTAATATCATGGGTGCATGGTCAGAGCAGGTATAAGCATCATAACGTAGAAATGAATCCCGATAATATGCTGCCCATATGGAGGAGACTAGGCAACGGTCAAGTTTTTCATATATATATATATTGATTATTATGTCTCTTTTTCCAAGAGAACGTGTTCAGGGGGGTAGGAATATCTTGTGCCTGACAAGATAGCATGAATTCTAAAAGGATTTGGCAACGTGAGGGGGTGGCATATGTCCCCCCTTGTATGTCAATGATGTGCAAGAGCTCATTAAAAAAACCAATAAGGCACGAAGGAAGGTGGATATTTGTGAAGATTCAGTTACCTCTGTCCAAAAAGGACCTTTGTCAATATTTTGGGCTGGAGCATAAATACCGCTAAGCCAAAAAGTAAAATGCGAGTATTTGTCTTGTACAATGAAATGCGCCAGACGGGGCAATGATGTTTGCGGTATAATTAAAAAAGATTCATTTTTCCATAATACCCATATTCCACCACTATGTCCCACCGGGTCGATAATAAGTATATCATCAAAGCCTAGGGTGGTCAGAATCTTTTGTCGGTTTATCTTTGAGCTCATGGTTTCAATTATTATTAAGGCATCAGGTTTGTATTTTCGAGTGAGAAAAAGAAGCTCATTAAGGGCATTAAGTTTTTTTACTCCTGGAATATTCCAACTAACAATTTTCATGGAGTAAGTAGATTTGCATAACCATTCATTCATCGACAAGACCGATAGCCCTTGGCATGCATCACATAATGCTGGGCAAATTTGAAGGTCAATTGTGTAGAAAAGTTTCCCATAACATAACTAATTTCAAAAAATGAATATGATGAAGCTACTATCAAATTATGTTTCATATAAAACACATAGAACCATCTTATGAGTTGTATCCTATTTTTACTGGTCGAAGTACCATCAGGCTGCATATGGACCTTCCAGTGCTGTCATATTGCCTCCAACAGTAATTTTCACACTTATGGAACTTAGACAAAACTCCAAAACACCAAGTGTCGAGACAGACTACGAACAATATTAGCCAACGCAATATTGCAGTCCCAACAATGGATCAGAATAGTTATAATTTGACAATTTTTCAATATAGCAAGACAAGCCATATACATACAGACGTACTTGAAAAATAACAAAAGAAGAGCCATGTTCATCCAATTCCAATACTTGGCCATGAAATAGATTATACATATGAGCTTAGAGCATACTTAGCTTGGACTTCTAATTCTGTCCAAGCATACAATATATCCATATGATATCCATAGCTATATTTTTGAATGTATTTTGTCAAGAGCAGCTGCAGTGACCAGCTGATCAACCGTAATGTTGTCAAAAAAACAGTTGGCAAAGACATAATAGTCTGTGGCAGGCATCATAGGGCAAGGCATGAGCTAGTCCCATAAATTATCATTCCATACCCAGCCTCTGTCTTTGTAACAATGAATCATGTAATGAGATGTATAATTAACCGTTATTAACAACATTCTAGCATTTTTAACTCGTAAATGAACTGAAAATATGGACTGAAAGAAGCTTGAGCACATATCATCAAAAAGTCCAGTATTTAAACAGAGCCATACCAACTTTGTAGTACACTAGGAGTAGTTGTTAGACCATTCCACTTTCAAATTTGTATCCAACGGATGCCTACCAAGTATCCATGTTCCCAACTGAATAATTATAATAAGCAGCAAAACAAATCTGCTAGATGTACTTGAGTCTATGCAATTATCAATACTATATGTAGTTGCACATAGCCAATAACTAAGTAGGTTCTTTGAGTACAAAACACTAAAACGAACAGTAGTTGGGGGCCCACAACGTCGAGTGTATGTTCTTGCTGGAAGTTATGTTTAACATGATAGCATGTGCAATGATAACCTTACAGCAGCATAAAAAGAAACACCTCCCACAACAGTGAGACAGAGCAAATAACCCTGCCAGTAAATAGATCTCTAAAGCATTGAGATATTTATATCTAAAGAGAAAAAACCAAGGGCAAGAAATTTGTGATCACAATGAGACAATTTCCCTCAAATACCAGAAAGCAGCAACATCTTTTTTCATTCCAAAAAGCCACATAGTAATTAAACTAGTAGAGTTGTCTAGTACATTATTTGTTAGTATATTCTTAGTACCCAGGACTAAATTGACCGTAGTTTTAAAGAGGTACACTAGGATAGTAGTCCTACAGGACCAGCACAAAAAGAACCTCATTAGGCAAGACCAAAAAAAAACCACAAGCATTCAACATCATTTTTTCTTAATCTGCTGAGAAGATGCTGAGTTAGCCTCATCTTCAGTTCGCCTTTTTGAAGAGTCCGATGAGATTGACATCACTTTTTGGGGACCTAAGGCATCAAAAAATAATTTATCCGCTCTAACAGTTCACGAGCAAGCGCTACTTCCGAACCGGAAGGGCTAACTTGATGTATGTTTGAACCATACTCATTTAATATAGGAGGGAACTTGATGGGAAGAATGGATGTTTCCAAAATTTATAGAACCGCAACCTGAGGATCAGCTTTGTCAATGGTTTCCGTTGCTAAGAGGGGGTCAACATATTTTTCATTAAACATTTGGGATAGGTTAGGAGGTTATAACTGATTTTTCCTTTGCATGGAGAGTCTGATTTTCTACCATGTGGGTGGTGTCCTGGGTTTCCAGTTCTGAAATTTTTGTAGAAGCAGGAGGAGGGGCTTTAAAAAAAGGAATTTTTTGCCTTTGTATTTTTTGCAGCAGCATGGGTATGACCTTTCCACTTAGCCACCTGCCACTTGTTTCACCAGATTCAACTTCAGATTGGTTTGGTTGAGGAGGACAGGTTGTATTTGTTGGATTAATAGAGCTAGCCTGCAATTTATCAACCACAAGCTGAAGAGTGTGGTTTTCTTTTTCCTTGCAGGCATCTAAAGTATGCTCCTCTGATCCACACAATGGACATACCTCTAATAACATACCTTCATACGTAAGAAAAATTTATCGAGCATGCCCATGCAGATTAACTAGTAATGACCCAGGAACAGTTTGTAAGACCTTAACATCAACACAAACACGAGCATAACGCGCTCACGTTCTCGAGAGAGTGAAGTCATCAATTCTAATAATAGGACCCACAGGCTTAAGTAAGGTTGAAAGGCACTGATTAGACCGAAATTCCAGAGGCAAAAGATTAAGAAGCACCTAGATTGCTAGGGTGTGAATTTGGAACGTAAAAGGATTAAAAGCAGGTTGCCAAACAAAAAGAGCTAAGATTAAGCCTTGAACATACCAGGGGCGATTATTCCAAATAGATAATTTGTCTTCATTATTAGCAAACTTGAACATAATCCATCCATTTCCCATATCAACAAAAGTGACATGACCTTTAAGCATGCTCCATTCACGACGAAGCTTTGTAGGCACTACAGAAATTGGAATGAGATCACCAAAAGGTTTACCTAGAAGGCAAGAGACTAAAAGGTCATTCACAAGTGAGGGATCCGGTTCTGGGTTTGGATTTTGTTGTTGTCCAACGACCAATCCTTTATTCATAGGAAATTGAACAGTGTCATCTGTAGAAGGATTATGGACAGGGGCATTAACAAGTTCAGGTAACTTAGTGGCATCAGAAGTGAGATTGTGAAGTCCCACATCTGAACCTGGTAATTTATGTTGTTTGGAGGAGGAGCTGGGTAACTGGGGCGAGCAATTATTTCGAGGTGCATCGTACTTTCTACCCTCCACTACTAGAATAATTGCTTATTGCTGCGCCTGAATTGCTGCGGTTTTAACCATACGCAGCAATAAACCACGTAAAAGAAAAGGAAAAATTGAAAATCAATCTATTGTCAACGGGAATTTTTTCAAAATTCGTTGACTGATTTGACCAGATCTATTGTTGCGGTTTCCACCCAGAACCGCAGCAATAGATTAAAATATTATTTTTTAATAATATTTTAATCTATTGATGCGGCTCCTAGGAGAAACCGCAGCAATAGACTTTTATAATTAATAATAAAAGCCGCCAGCTAGGGTTTCCTTGTTGTTCCTCCTTCAAACCTTCGGCGCCGTTTTTCACTCGGTTTCTCTCATTCTTCTCCCTCCTCACTCGATCTCCTCTCTCTCACTCATCCTTCCTCTCACATCATTCGTTCTTCTCTCAGATCTATCTTATAAAAAAAACACTCGACGTCGATTTCAGCGGTTGGCTGACAAATTTCCAATTTTCTAAATCCAACCAAAAAGCTAGCCACCACTTACTTCAGTGCTCGTCCGCCTTCAGCGGTGGAATTTGGCTAAATTCTACTTCATCATCACAATTCACAACCCTAATTTTACATTTTCCAGGTAAAATTTCTCCGCTAAAAGATTACGAAACCAAACACTAACCAAATGAGATCTGCAATTTCATGGAAATGGCTCTACTTCTCTACTCCACTCTCGTAACATCAACTTGAAAAGCAACTCATTTCGTCTTCAAATTCGCCTCGAAACCTGCAATTTTCTCTTCATCATCATCATTTTCTCTTTTTTTTTTTAGATCTGGAAATTCCGTTTGTTTTTCGAGAATTTCCTCTCGCCGGCGAGTTCGAAATTTTGAAATTTGCGTCGAAATCACCATCTTCAATCGCTCATCTCACTCCGTTCGTCTTCTCCGTTCGTCTTCTGATCTGCTTCTTCAAGGTAAGAACAAATCATTTGATTTTTTTTTCCATTATTTTTGGAATTTAATTTTTTTCCGATTCTAGGTTGAGATTTCTGCCTCAACCGCCACCACCGACTTCTCCTCTGATGTCGCCGGTGAAGGCAACAGCTACTCGTCTGCCGTTGACCAAGTAATAGGTTTTAGTTTTTATTTTTTTAGAACTGATGATAGGAGTTTTTATTTTCCTTTTTGTATTTTTCATTTTTATTTTTTTGAATCAGTTTAATTTTTATTTTTGTCTCTAGTGTTGTTTATATCTTTTGTAATTTTTGTATTAACACATCCTAATTAACTACTTCCAGTTTTGTGTGGTGTTTTATTTTTTGTTCATTTTTTTATCTTTTAAGTTTGATGGAGAAGTGTAAATTTTTTTTTTTTTACTATACCAGTACCTATTGCTGCGGTTTTGGGCCATAACCGCCACAATAGGTTGACCTATTTACGTTTTTATGTTGGACTTATTGCTGCGGTTTCTGATAGAAATAGCAGCAATAGGTCACCCTATTGCTGCGGTTTTAGAACCGCAACAATATATATTTAACCTATTGCTGCGCCTTAATTTGCGGCGGTGCAAAAACCGCAGCAATAGGCCACTTAATGACCGCCGCAATAAGCAATTATTCTACTAGTGCTCACCATCTGGTGGTGGGGAGTGAACAAGTAAATTGGAACGTGAAAAGGATCGGACAATATCCGCATATTTTTGGGCTTTTTTCAGGAAGATTTGCAGAAGACATAAACAAGAGTATAGGGAAACTAGGGGATATAGAAGGAAGGCAGATCAACAGGCTTATGAGACACATTAACTTTGCATACTTCCAATTTATAAACCTAAATATTAGCAGAGTAAGAGACACCCACAATCCAGACTTGCAGAAATTAACACAACTCATGCAATTGAAACTCATTCTAATGGTGACAACACACTAAAACCAAGTGGGAGAGGACACTAAGCCAAGGCTATAACCCGCCAAGTTGCAAATTAAAGAGAAAACTAACACAATTAAAAGGAAATTAGGAAAAGGGAGAGGAAAACGTATATGGGGATTAGCTTGCTCATGGATCTCCAGTAATTCATTCATGATAGAGAGATAATCATCCGGATCCCGCTGCTTAATTAGAGGAACAAAATCCAACTTAGATCCGCGCATCATACCATCGATTGGCGTTGGACCTATGTGGGTTGAACCGACTTCAAACCATAAGGTCTCCGGGATACAGAAATCATATTGAGCGAGGGTAATTTGAATTGGGGATGAAATATGAAGATTAAGATGCAGAACTTGGAACCAGGTGTCAATAAATTTGGAAAAAGTGGGATTAGAAAATTGATGTGGCACATGAAATGGGTTTGAGAGAGCACCGGAAGTTAGAGCATTAGATAAGGATGGTAGAATTTTCATAACTCATGAGTTTCTTGATGGGACATAAAGAGAATAGATAAGGATTTTACCCAGCCAAATGAGAGCATTCCTCTCTCTTCATTTCTCTCTCTAAATTTTTGCATGCTATATTGATTGTTGGAGAATGACCTTGAGAAACTTCTGCTCTACTAGCCTTAATACAAGTAACATGATCTAGAGAGATGGTTAGAGATTTGAAATCTTTAATAATGCTACTAGTAGAAAATTGACAAAGGTGGGGATTTAGCAACGATTGAATTATACATAGGATGTCCATTTTCAAAAGGATATGTCTTGAGAAATCATCTGCTCCTGTTAGAGTTTTTAGGAGTGAGTGACCTTTCTTTTGTAGAGCGGAAGAAGCGAATATGCGTTGAGCGCCAATTTGAACAAAGAGCCAGTAGAAGAGTTTGTGCTACATTTTATAGTAGCACCCTATTTATTATGCCTTCTTTTATCAGGGGGTTTCCAAGCACCGTCTAGTTAGGCTATAAGTGCATTAGGGGGTAGAAGGGGGACATGATGCCATAGGACGGGTTTTTGGATGGAAGTAGATGGTGGTAGAAAACTCAAATAATGGTCAGTCTTTAGAGAACTAATCCATCTGTTAAAGGAATCTTCCTGTAACGTAAGAAAACATTACAAGGATTGGGTGTGACATTTTTGAAAAAGATTTTTGTTGCGGTACGGTGTAGCCAAAAAGCCCGAAGATTAGTAACAAAGGTGATTGTACTTGAGAGGTTGCTTTCTCCTTGGGAGAGGAGGTATGATATGAAGTTATTGGCGTAGGAGCTTATATCAATATTAGAGGTTGTCTCAACAAGAAGACCAAGACTGCTTGGTCTCCAAATTTTATTTGAGATTAGACAGTCTCTAAAAAGATGGTTTAAAGTTTCAAGAGAGGAGTTGCAAAGCCTGCTGATATTGGGGACTTCTTTCTCTCTAGGAGGTTGTCTGAGGTGAGACTCGCTTTGTTGAAAAGTTTCCAACAATTTACGCTTTTTTGAAACAAATTTATCTTCCATAATTTCTTCCAAAAAGGGTATGGGATAACTAGGCCTATTTGAGAGTTTATCAAGTACCAATAGTATGATTTGATAGAGAAGTGATCAAATTTGGTAAGTTTCCAAGAGAGATAATTCTTAATAAGGACAAAGGGGATGTGAGTTGCTAGGATGAATTCTACGACAGGTGGAGAATGTTTTTCCAAATGAGAAGGGCATTCCAAAAATTATAGAGGAGAAAATTAGTTGCTTTTGTGGTGGATTAGTGTTAGCCTGTTAGGAGGGGTGTTCAGAGAGTGAGTGGAGGGTATGGGTTGCCTCGTGACCTAATCATCTTTATGAAGAAAGATATTGGATCCATCACCGGAACTTTTTTATGGTCGATTTTAATAGACACTTGAGATCTGGAGAGGCTTCTGAAGGTGAATGAGGAAGAGGGGAGGGGGAGGATTGAATGAATTAAAGTAATAGGTTACCAACACTGAAGATGGTGCACACGCAAGTGTATGAGCAGCATGCTGCGTGTTTTGGGTTAAAATATAGTTTAATAAGAGCATTGTTATAAAATTGGCAGCGAACGAACTATTAGTTCAATAAAATTTAACATTGAGTCAAATCAAAAGAGCACCCTCAATTTTTACTAGTGGGACCCAATTCTAATGTTTTTTGACTTTTTCAAAATGTTTATTTCAATTATGGGTGTAATACTCCAATTCCAATTGACCCTTGAAAGGCTTTATCAATTGGAATTGATATTTTGTTAAATGATACTGTATTGATACTTCGAAACCCTAAAATTTAGATTTTCAAGGAGTAAGAGAGAGGTAGAATAGTAGACGGAGCTCGAGCAATTGTCCCTAAATTATATTCTCCTAATTAGAGTCTGTTCTCCCCATCTTATTTTCAGTTTAGTTCAGTTCAGTTCAGTTCAATTCAGTTCAGTTCAGTTCAATTCAGTTCAGTTGCAATCAGTTCAGTTCAGTTCCTAATTTATTTCTCTGATAATAAAACAATGATAATGATTATTATTATTACAATTACGATTATTTTATCATTATCATTAATATTAATATTATTATTATTATTATTATTATTATTATTATTATTATTATTATTATTATTATTATTATTATTATTACTACTACTACTACTACTATTACTACTACTATTACTATTACTATTACTATTACTATTACTATTACTATTACTATTACTATTACTATTACTATTACTATTACTATTACTATTACTATTACTATTACTATTACTATTACTATTACTATTACTATTACTATTACTATTACTATTACTATTACTATTACTATTACTATTACTATTACTATTACTACTATTAATATTAATATTAATATTAATATTATTATTATTACAATTACTATTATTATATTATTATTATTACTCCTATTACTATTGCTTTTACTATTATTATTACTATTAATATTAATATTAATTTTATTATTATTATTATTTTAATATTGTTAATTATTATTTTGCTAATTCTTTTTTTTCTATATGATTTTGCTAATTATATTCAAAATGATAATTCAAGCCTAAGAAGTGCACATTTCAATAATATTTGTCATTGCTAATTCTTTTTTTTTAATTCTTATTTATTATTATTATTCAATAGTTTATTATTATTAGTAGTTAATATTTTCTCATTTTATTATTATTTACTAATTTATTATTATTATTTAATAACTTGTTATTATTTTATTTAATAACTTATTATTATGAATTTATTATTAATTAAATAATATTTTTATTATCATAATTATTATTAAATATTAACATATTATATTATTAAAAAACTATTATTATCATCAATTTTAATGTTTATTATATTATATTATATTATATTATATTATATTATATTATATTATATTATATTATATTATATTATATTATATTATATTATATTATATTATATTATATTATATTAATATTGTTATTACTATTATTTATTTATTAATTTATATTTATTAATTAATGATAGCTAAATTATTATCATTACTATTAGTTATAATTTAATTCAGTTCAGTTCAGTTCAGTTGCAATCAGTTCAGTTCAATTCAGTTCAGTTCAGTTCAATTGTTTTATGCCGAAGAGAACAGACCCTTACTCAGGTGAAATTATTCAAATTCCTGTTCCACTTGGGTATTTTAAAGTTTGATTTTGCTGTATGTATGTTATATGCCCTTTTTTAATATGCGGGTTTTGATTTTTAAATTTCTTAAGGTGCTAAATCTTCTTCCTGAATTAAAATTGGTTTTTGTTGAAAAAATGAGAAGAGGAAAGAGAAGAATTTGAGGAGAGAGAGAATGGAGTTGAACGCCATTGATGAGTTTTGAAGGTGTGAGTTCTGGGTTTGAGGAGTTGAGTTTGTTGTAAAAGAGGAGAAGTTAACGCCGTTAGCCATTCCGTTAGGTTTAATGACAAATTACAAGTTTAGGGTTATCTGCGATAGGGGTGAAAATATCAGGGTTATATGGGAAAAAAGCTTATATGTCAGGGTTATCTGAGATAATATCCCAAATAATATTTTGTTAATCATGGGACCCAACTTTAATGTTCTTTTAACTTATTACAAAATGTTCATTTTTGAACATTGTTATGTTCATCCAAAAAAAAATTATATATATATATTATTAAGATAATATCATGTTGGCCTTTCAGTGTTCTTATATAAAAAAAAAAGCTCTTCAAATTTTTAATCCCCATAATAAACACTACTAGACTATTTAATCGCATTGGTTATATTATTACACATTAACCTAAATTTTAAAAACAAGATTGTATTGTATCCTTTGTAAGTAAATATATAATTATATGTATGTACTCTCTTGAAGCCAAGGGTTATATTGATTAATAATTCATATCATAATTTCCTATGGAGAAAATATAAAAAAATATGGAAGATCATTTCCTGAGTATAATCCAATGCCTATAACTCCTTTTTTCCAGTTATCTCAAGTGTTTGATTTGAGTCTTCAAATTCACATTAGTAAATGATCCGGGGCATCACCCGGTCCAACAACTAGTTTAAAATAAAAACATAATAAAATTTTCATAATGGAACCCAAATTTAACATTCTTTTAAGTTTTTCAAATTGTTCATTTCGAAACAACTTTATGTTTGAAATTAATGTTCATTTTAGAGAGAGATATTGGTGAAGATGAATTGAAGAGAGTGAAGAGTGAAAAGAGGAGGGAAAAAACAGTTAGGGATAGTAAGGGAAGAGAGGGACAAATCGAGGAGAAAAAATGTGGGATAAGGAGGGAAAAAAAAAAAAAAAAAACAGCACGGGCCGAACTTGGCCTAAAAAATTCACTAGAGGGAGAGTTAAAGTGGTAATCTTATGAAGTCAAATTACTTAAGTGGTAAATCACAAATAAAAAATATAAAGTGGTAACATACAAAATATGGTAAAAAGAAGGTGATGAGAAAAAACAAAAAGAACCTTAATCTTATTGAGCTTATAATGAATTATACTTCCTCCTTTCTTTTTACTTATACCATATTGAATTGCACTTTATTTGTATAGAGGTAAATCGAAGGAAAGGAGCGGGAAAAAAGAGAAGGATTTATCCAAAGTCCCTTATTTGGATATCAAATGGAAAGAATGAAGCTAGGAGAAGCTTTGAAAGTTATCTTAGGACTGTTTTGCCTCTCTCCCATGATGACGAATGATTTAGTCGGAGATTTCTCCAACCATCCCGAAAAATGACCCTCCAATCTCGTTTTGTGCATAAGCTTTAACATATTTTCAATCTACATTCTCTTCGTCATTGTCGTCAATCATCATCATTGTCTTCATTCTCAAAAGGGGAAAAAGATATAAGGCTCTTCTATATTATACCCTTGTTTTTCTTCAGTTTATGTGTAATACCCCAACCTTTTCCACGCAGTTTCCTTAAATCCATTGTTTATGGGACGATAATTTCTTTACTTTTTGTAATTAGTGGAACTTATCTACTTATACATATTGCCTTCAACAATTCTACTAGAGTACAAAAAGTAAATGAAGTTAATAACGCCTAGTTAATGGCGCAAGCATTGTGCATTAAAAAAAAGATTAAAGATTCTATGGATTTTTGAAAAGATTATATTACAATGTAGAAACTGAAGAAACACAATAATATAAGTATATAACATAGTAAAACCCAAAGAAATGATAAAGGAAGACAACTAAACTTTGAGCTTTTGTGTTGCATGAATGATTATTAACTTACAATAATTTTAAGTCTTTGATACAGATGGCTCCCTCTAAAATATGTTAACATATCCCTTATAAGCTAAACAATTTGAAGGCCGCACTGGTTTTTTTAGTTGAGAAGTTAGGTAAGCAAATTTGTTCAACAAGTTATGTAATTTTTATAAACTAATTACAAATTTTACTTATTCTTAATTAAAAATATTAACGTTCAAAATTATATATTGGTAAACACGTCAAGTCCTTTCGATATAACTATTAGAAAACGAACAAAGTATAAACAAGACTAAACTCGAACCTATTAAACTCCTCTCTACATTTTCGAAAATCAACCAGTTTCATCTTCTTCTGCAATAAATTCTCTCTAATTTCTTGTCTCTACAAATCTACAGCTTCTCTCAATCAAATTTCACTACAAAACACTCAATATGTTACTCCACGTAAAACACACTGTTCAATTTCTAACAAATACTAAAAGTGTTGACATAAAGGCATTTATAATCTCCCCTCAAAATAGAGTAAAACTAATATATAATTGAAGTTTACCATGAAAAATGTTTTTATGAAAATCGAAATAGTTTCCATCAAACCAAACAGAGCGTTAGATAAGCAAATCCACAATACTAAATTTTTTTTTACTAATCTCATATCAATTACTCGTGACATTAATTACATTGATTACGCAAGCGAAGCAAGATGTAACTAAGGGCCCGTTCGTTATCGTTTTTTGTTTCCAGTTTTAAGTTTTTTTGAAAACCAAAAACAAAAATATGGAAACCAGAAAAAGTAGTTTGGGTTTTTACATTGTCGGTTTTCAAAATTAGCATGTTTACTATCAATATGACTAATTTTAACCTTATTATACAACTCATATCATATAGTTCTAAAATCATAAAAACCAAAAACTGAAAACTGGCAGTGATACCGAACGGGTAAATTATTGATTACGCAAGCGAAGCAAGATGTAACTAAATTTTTTTCGCAAGTCCTCCGTTTTTAAGTTACAAAATTAATTTATCTTGTGCTTCTTTTGAGCATCTATAGACTGGAGCCATCACAAATATCTAAGGGAGCTATCTTTAAAAAAAGTCAATATATAGAATAATTATACAAATGTTCACATTACTCCATAAGAGGAAGGCTTCACCCTGTACACAACTTCCCGAAGCTTAGTACTCTGGAACTTTGAACTGATTTACATTTAGATGAAACAGCAAGCTAGTAATATACTTGTATCTACAGTGGTCCTTTGCTTGATCTTGACTCTCTCCTTTGTGGTTTTTCTCGGCAGTGCCTGTAAGGATCAATAATGACCCTGCAAAACTTCTACTCATGTAACTGAATGCCGATTGAGAACATCCGAAGAGCACAGCTCTCTGCAATGACTGCATAAGCGAGACATGGTTTTGCAGAAAACATTCTGCTATATCAACTCAGGTCGAATCCAGCCTCTGAGTTTATTGCATAGAGCAATTTTCTCTCGAGTTGCTCCTTGCTATATGACAAAACGACTCTAGTGAGAAACCATTACATTGAAACAGAGCAAGTTCGATGCTGTTATTCTGAAGAATAAATGCATAGAGAGCAAAATACAAACAGAATATATGCTATGCTAAATCTTGGAGTAGGGAAATAAATAGCAAGGAAATAGAGCAAACTCACAATTGTGTACACAGCTACTGCTATATATAAGCTGACTGATTATAAGTGCTAAACAGAAGTGATATTTGGTGGAGAAAGAAGAGTATTTCTTGCTTATGCATGACGTTGCTCAAAAGGACCAAGGGATGAATTTATCAGGAAAGTGAGCACTTATAAATGCTGCTGTAGGCATCGTGAGTTACAAACTCAAAAACATTTATGAAGCCGTGAACTTTGTGATTTCTCAAAGATGCAAGCCTAAAATTAAGATAGGCATGGGAAGATTGGCTAGGCCAAAGCCATGCTAACATATGGTGAGCTCATCGGTCAGCAAAAAAAAGAATACTTTTAGTTGCTTAGACAGAAAATTTAACGTAGACCAAGTATGTAGCTTGTAGAGCTAGAGCGAGGATAGTGAAACTGAGACCTGTGCGCACTAGTTCAAGTGTCGGGTGGCAGAAGATGGATGCATATAAATAAAGAGAAAATGGGGGTCTAGAGGAGTCAGGAGAGATGAAGTCCTTCACGAAAAAGAAATGGAGTTCTCAGTCTATAGTCTGTGCTACTGTATGGAGTTTGCTAGATAAACTTAACTATTAGAGCACATTTGGGTAGCATACTAGCATTTCAACAGCCACTAGAAACGGAATGGAAACACTACTACGTTTCTTGGTGTTTGTTTCAAAAACTTTGTTTCCGTTCCCTTATCTGGCCTAATCCTAATCTTCCCAACTCTTCCCCCACCAGCGGTAACAAATCTGTTTCCAGTGAGTTTGATATAGAAAAGGAATACTGAACCAAACACATTTCACAATACAATGGAATAGGTTATAATTTGATCCATTTCCCCACCTTATCTAATTCCATTTTGTTTCTCTTATTGGACTTGAACCATTTATTGGCCAAGTATATGCAACTGATAATTTCCTAGCTAGGGCATAATAGGTGATAGTATGTTCATGCTAACAGGAGCATTCCCCAGCATGGTGTTAATTCTTTGACTTTTTGTGTCTCCTGATGCATGTATTGCATCATTTGACTCTCTCCCTGAGGGAGTTGATTTGCCACCCTTCAGAAACAATTGCAATTTTCTGAACAAAACAGAAAAATATCATGAACTCAAAAAATAAGTAATGTAAGCCAAAATAAAACTAGGGGCAATTTTCTGGTGTTATTTGAACTTTGGTGTTTCAGGTTCTGTTTTGATTGTTGATGCAGCTGCTGCTGTTGTAATACTCTCTTTTTTGGTAATATAATTCCATAGAATCGCCAAAAAGAAAAAACTAGGGGTCAACAACCTTCTAAAGATAATTTAGTTTTCGCCAAAGGTCCACATTCCCTCCTTCAGTAAATATTATTAGTCCCCTAAAGGTTGTACCATTGACTAACACATGGTAGCAGCACAGCCTGTCCTAGGAAGGAACAAAGCAGGATTTCGCTGGAGCCTGCCATTCAGAGAGCATATGCTCCCAAAACAAAATCCACTTGATGCAAGAAGAGTTGGGCAAAGAAACAAACCTTCTATACGGTGGAAGCTTCAAAAGGTTCATACAAGTCGCTGATGTTGGCAAGCGATCAAGAGTTTCCTCTGAAGCACTACCACCAGCTCTACACAAGATTGAACATAATCAGAAGCAGAGAATGTCAGCTAAACAGACATATGAAATGGCTTGAGAGGAGTAGTACCTTTGTATGCAAAACTGAGGCTCCAGGGATTTGAAACCAAGCAGTGGTCCACGAGAGCATCCAGTGACAAATCTAGGAAGCAAATGAAGTAGCAGAAGTTGAAGCCTCTCACAGAAATTCATGCCAGCACTCAAATCATTCAAATTTATACTAAAAAGGACACTTTTTCAACTTTCCAACATTAACATTAGATACACAGGAATATATTTGCAAAGACAGCTTATTTGCTCCCAAGACCAGTTTAACTACATATACTGGGCATCTCATAACCATAGCAACGGAGTGCTCCACAGGAAGAAATGTTGTTTCAAAACGTACTAAGCGATCCATGTTGGGTTACTATAAGCATACATATCAGAGAAGGAGCTTCTTCCAACACAACTAGGAAACTAAAACACTTACTTGAGAAATTTCATCTGATTTTCCTGTGTAAAGCTCTTGAGGACTTCCCAGAACATGTCAATAACATAGTGATCCTGTCAACAGAAACAAGTTACATTTCATCAACTAGAAATCAATATTTTTTTGCATCAGATTCTTTTTTTTCGTGGTTAATAAAGAACACGAAAAGAGGAAATAGCAGTTGCGAGAAATTCCAACATGAACTAGACCACATAAAGTATTAGATATTAGAAGATGATGCAAATGATGAATGCACAAACAATGGCGTTCGAAGAATGATGCATCTTCATTATGTAGCTCAGTAAATCTTCATAAGACACAACAATGGGAGACTTTCAATTATCGAATTTTCTAGTATATAGACATGATGACGCTTTGGGGTTTGAACACTGGTATATGCTGCAAAAATAATGAAGGCTTTCATTTTCATGAACTAAGCCAGTATTATAGTTCTGAGAAACATTAATCCAGGCTGAATCCCATGTGTGAAAAATTCTTCTTCAGTAAATCTAAGACTGAAGAGGGCATCCAAAATTAAAATCCACTGTTTATGGTCCATGAGGCTCTTGTAAAAGAGAAGCACTATTAGCAGATTGGGAACCCACGCCTTTTTATCCAAATGGTAACTACGATTTTAGGCCAAAGGAAATGAGCTGAATATTTAAATGATCCCAATTACAGTTACTCTATCCAAGCAAAGGGAAAAAGTAACAGCTAGGAAAATGTGAGTGTGCAAAGTAGACATCAACTTAAGACCCAATCCCCCCAGAATAAGGACATTTACTTAGGATGAACATGAAATTGGCCGGTCAACAATATTCCTTATGATTCTATCTTACTTTCTTGAACTTCAAGGATTCATGAAGTAACCCTCCTGCATCAAGAAATTGCTGACTACATATTATAATTCAGGCTCAGAAGATAAGGCAAAGAAAGAAAACTTACCGCATGGTATCCACCTGAGTATTGGGTATGAGAACGCAGGTCGTCTATATCCAAACCATCAAGTGAACCAGATATCAAAATCTACACAAGCAAAGAACAAGAGGCATCCAAGAAAGTTTAGAAGAGATCAAGAAGTACAAATTGATGCAAAATTCCAAAAGGCGCCCATTTGGAGAGAAGGTAATGGAATTGCACAAGCAAAAGAGTAGAGAGTGCAGGGCAGTAAACATATAGAGGGAAAATACAAATCGCACTTCTAAAATTCATGAGACGCGCACATATAGACCCTTTATCCCTAGATTATAGCTCAAGAAAGCTTGACACGACGATAAGCACTAGCAGTATACAATAGCTTTTAAGCTGCTTAAATTCTAAACTATATCTTAAGCTTTTCTCACGTGAAAGGGAAGCGATGGAAAAATAGATAAAATAGACAAGTAATACACTCTATTAAAGAAGATGATTATACCTGAAGTTCATGCTCATTGAACATATCAATCCATTCCTTTCGTACGAGTTGCTGAAATCCTCTCAGGAAATGCGAACTTTGCTGACGTATCTGACAGTTGCAGTATCCATTAGTTTGACATACCTAAGTTATTAGTATGTGGCTAAAGTTGAAAATTAGGTGGAAGCTTACAGACATCATACGAATAAGATCGTATTACCTGATAATTCAATCGATGATTAGCTATAAGATGAATAAATGGAATCACATTCTCATTCGTAACACGAATATTTTTCCCTCCAGGAATCAATTCATCTTCTGTTTGTTCTCCATATTCATTATTTACAATGACAAAGTATAACTCCAATCCTGAAACATCACCTTGATAATGCTGCAGGAGCAACCAAGATTAGGGTAGAACAATATCAGCAAGCTGCAATACAGGATAAGATTCTCTGGCAGACAAAGTATAATATGAAGGGAAAAGCATTAGATTTAGGCAAGCATGGAAAGCAGTCAACACTTGACGAGAAACAGATACACGACAGCAAAAGGTGACACTAGCACAGGGATTCCCAATGGCTTTTCATCTCACAGCAGATGAAAAGGCAAACACAAAGCACACAGTTAACAATAAAACTAATATCACATTCGTGTTAGAAAAGATATTCAGTCCGCATGCTACACTTCAAAACTTATGTTAGATAATGTGAAGGATAAACTGAAGCGACTCATATTGAAGTACAGATACCCTTGTCCCCACAGATTCCAAGAACACGTACCAAACTCTGAACCGCCAAAAAGCATGAGACAATTTTATATACTGCAGCTTTAAAGCAAAACGAAGGGAAATAAAAAGGAGAGAGCTTGCAAACAAACCTGAACACCCTAGCTCCTCCACTAAATAAAGATAAAGAAAGCATGAATGTCCCCGTCAAAGGAAAAGGTAAAAATCAATGGACAAGAAAAGGAGTAGATTACAAAAGGTTACTAGTTTGAACAGTCCACCCTCTCTCACTCATTAGTAATAAGTAAAACTTCTCCCTCCTATGTATTTCAAATACAAATGTAACGATACAGCATACATCTGCATAGACAACCAACCACCAATTGGCTACAATGGAAGCATGGAAAGGATCACCTCTCTCCGACGTTATAAGCCCTAATATTCCATTCCAATTCATACCAGCTAAAGCATCAATGTTATGATTTAAGTTTAAAATGAAGCCTTACATCAGAAATTATTAATGATTTGTAGAATCTAGTTGAAATGTATAGTTACGGGCTGTCGAAATCAAGGTCATAAACTTTCATTATGCAAGGGAAGAATCATAATCAGTTTGCTTTCCGTGTGGAGCCCATATCCTGTATCAGTACCCAAGTCATATTGGGTCGACACAGATATGGCAAGGGTAATAGTCCTAGCATACCTCGGACCAACGATTTCCTCCTTTGAAAACTGAAATCTGTGATTGAATCATCAGACCACGAAATATCACAAAAAATAAGTCTTAATCAAGTGTACAATCGATCCCTTTCCTTCCTCTCCTTACTTCCCTCCCACCAAACATTGAAGCCTGCTCTACTTTCTCCCTCTTGCTTCTCATTTCTCTCCCGAATAATCTATTTCTGATAACCCCCGAAAAATACCTGCGTTCAGCCCAACCTACTGCTCAGTCCATCAACAGATTTATTGAAAGTCACTATACATGGGGATAGCAAATTAAATTCCCACGACACTTACGACAATATGCACCAAACAACCGCATACCCCCCATCCCACAAAACAAACACAAGCATACTGCATACATTATATACAAAGATCAATGAATATAAGGAAATATAGGTACTTAATTCAAATAATCACAAAACGCCATAGATATGAACCAACTACAAGACCATGAATTTTCACTCAACTATGCTTCACCATGGTGAGGTAAGGTAGGGGACTGATGTATTTGGCATACAACCCTTGTAAAATAGCAAAGAGGTTGTTTTATTAGGACCCTGATTCAAGAGCAACTGAATAGTCTAATACTTCACGCTAGACGTCATATCTCAGCTTCCCCAATGCGTAAAACGTACAATCAAGAGCTGAAATTCAATCCTTGGATTCACTTTCTCCAGCTAAACCTACAACACCATGGATGTTTTTCTTGGTTCTAAACTTGTAACTTTTCTTCAACATGTTGTCTAAGGTAAGAAGAAGAGACAGGGTACTTCAGACTGTACTACATTACAAATCCTTTTACATGGTGGGAAACCAAGGCAGGCTTGGAGCCAAATTGTTTATTACGTATATTCAAGATTCTGCTCAGCGATCCCTTTCGTAATAGTTCAATACAAACATAAATTGAAATGCTAATTTTCAACAGTCTTTGAGCAAGACGTATTAGAGAGCTTACAAGTCGATTGAGAAACTATTCCATCACAAGAATTCATTAATATCTATTACATGGCTGTAACATCAACACATGACAGATCCAAAAAGTTCTAAGAAGAATACAATAAGACTTGCAAGAGACAGCTGAGACTAAGATACATACCTTCAAAAAGATAAGGTGGCGGTACAGTTCTGGGTCCAATGAAGGCAAGTCGTTTAGATAGTTGTGCCTGGAAAGAAAAAGTGATGGTAATTCCAAGTTGAATGATTTCGTAAAACACCAAAAAGAATTATGCTCTCTCAAAAAAACTAGATATGACACATTCTGACCAATTAAGCTACTAGGTGTCACTGCGCCAGTGAGACATTCAGCATACTGGACCCAAGACACTCTGTAACATTGCACTCAGGGACTTGACATATCTTTTTCTTGTATATCTTGCATCATGTCTATTCTATAATACACAAGAAGCTGCACCCAGTGACATTCTAAAAAAAAAAAAAAAAACTGGGTGTCCTACCTCATGTCCACTCTATAATCATAATGCAAAACTTGATCTCCCTAAACCAAGATGTCTGTCCTCTCTTTCACCTGAGACTATTTTACTCAGACTCGACTACAAATGAAGGTACTTCTCCTTTGGATGCACCCAATTCGTTTCAGAGGAGACGGCTCCGTAAAGCAAGTAAGCCTGATGTTACATACCACATGGTCTCGAGTAGAGCTGAGCAAAACTGTGATAATCCGAGTTTTTGGATATCCGACCCGAAGTTTCAGATATCGAATACCAATTCCGATATTGATTTCTGGATTTTCAGAAATCCGAAATCCGAAATGTATCTGAAAAGTGAACGGATAATGGATATCGAATATCCAATCCAATATTCGAAATAATGGGTACATATTTGCTTCAACTTTACCTATTTGGAAAAAACTAATTAAAAATTAAAGTTTTTTCTATTAGAACGACAAGAATAGGATATCGGATATTCAGTATATCGAATCCGAAATTTTTCGGATATTGGATTATCCGAAAATTTCGGATCAGATACGGATATCAGATACTAGCGATTTCGGATATCCAATCCGTGCTCACCCCTAGTCCAGAGTGAGAGACCAAGAAACGAGTAATTAATAATTTCATATGATTCTATTGTCCTTCAATGCTTCCTGTTGGCGAATCTATGCATGGAACTTAGATATTCTTGAGAGCATAGGTAATTTCAGTGCGTACCTAATGGTTGTCTCCCATTAAAATTCACTGTTACTGTGAAAGGAAATGCAAGGAATCTACCAAGATATGCTTTTTTCTAGATAAAATCTGGTACATTCAATGGCAAGGGAACACCAACATCTCCTCCGTGTACTGGTTTAGGTGTAACTTATATCAGTTTAGTTTTCCATTGAGTAATCTTCAAAAAAAGTTACAGAGCTCAAAGGCTCTATCACACTGTTTTCCCCAAATAGATGATTTCTTTCTACCATAGTATTTTCTAAATTCAAAAGGTTATCCATAATCAATATCCTGTTAGGTGCTGGTTTGTTTCAAAATGTTTTCTCACTTTATCTGCCTTCACATTAGGATCACTTCCAAAGTCTTTCACATAGTGCCATTGACAGCTATAATTAGAATTTGAACCATATGTATTTTTTTTTATTCTCAGAAGACTCCTTATCTCCACAATTCAACATCTCACTGTCATCAGCACAATGTGTTTTGTCCAAATGAAAAATTAAACAGCTATAAAATGAATCAAGATCTCAAAATAGTTCATACCCAATACTAACAACATTGATTTATTTACAGCACCACATTGCAATCCCAAATAACATTGTGGGCAATTAAACTATGTACTGTAATTAGTTCAGTCCTTACTTTTGTTTCAGTTTACTCAAGAAGAATGTTGCAAATGGTATGTCCACGAGAATGCCTTCGAACATTGCCTGTTCACAGTATTGAAGTAAATAAGAAAATATATAGCATGAAACTGTGAGATCATGCACTTCAACAACCACAGAGTCTAGCTGACCAGTGTCTAGGAGGGTAATGGGGCATGCAGATTTCATCCTTAACACACAGAAAATGCAGAGACGATTCTGGAATACCATCAACTGAGAGGCTCAAATAACAGCAGGGATTTCAACAAAGGGCATAAAAGGACAAAAAATTGTCAACAACTAACCAACTCACAATAACAGAAGAATGGGTAGAGGACAAGCGGTTCTAAACTAGTGATGGTCAAGTGAAAGAAATCTACAAGAAATAAAATACTTCTATGCCAAAATTCACAGTAACCAGTCAGGAAACACCTTACCATAGTGTACTTCTTTGACAATGACATAGCAAGAAAACCCAAGTTTCTAGAGTAAATCAAAGTAGAAAAACTAAGGTCAATACACTCAATTGGAAAGAAAATGGCTAGATGCTTCATGTAAATAGGTTATTTTAAAATTAATTTACAACTACTATCCAGACTCCAGAGCCTCCCTGGTACAGTAGAGGTCTAGTCAAAGCTTATATAACTATTGACTAGCACAGCTTGTTCTTTCAAGTTGCCAAGAGAGACTCTAACCAATTTATCTCACAAATAATTGGTGATCAATCTTGACACCCTTCTTAATGATTCTCTTGTGCTAAATATCACATAGAGGACGCGACTGATGGGTAACACGACTTCACCAAAGACCCCTCACCCCAGTCTTCCAAGATGTATGCAACAGAATTAGAGATCTCAGTTCTCATCAAAAGAAGTAAGGAAACACATGACACTAACACACAGATTGTATGAAATATCAAGGCGTCAACTTCATCCATGAAGACTTCCAACTTTTCTGGTGAAATAATCTAATGCCTACACAGCTACTTTACATATGACTAGAGGTGGCAAAACGGGTCATACGGGTCGGGTCATAATCGGGTCAACTTTGTGTTCGGGTACGAGTTCGCTCGGGTCTATAAAATTTCGGGTCACATCGGGTCGGGTTAGATCAGGTCGGGGTAAAATCGGCTTTCTAATCTAGCAAATAAATAAAACACATATAAGACTAATAAGAGTAAGTGAAATAATTAATGGGCAGTGGCTAACTCATATATAGTATTTCATGACAATTTTTCTTTAAATTTGTTTAAAAAGTAACTAATATGACAACTGTTCGGGTCGGGTTCGGATCATCATTATCGGGTCAATTCGGGTCGGGTAGATTCAGGTTCGGGCCTATTTACTTTCGGGTTATTCGGGTGAAATCGGGTCTCGGGTCAACGGGTACAAGTCTATTTTGCCGGCCCGATTCTTAACACTGATAGTAACCCGACCCGATTTCAGTGTTAAGGCATATCAAATTCAAATCAAATTTCTCCAGCTGTTTTCTAGAGAAACTGGAAGTACACATATATCCAAATGACCCAATATTCCTTTAAAAGGTTGTCAATGCAAGACAGAAGCAATATCAATTCCAATCTCATCAGTTGCATTTCCAAGATCAGATAGTGTTTAGCAAAAAAAGATAGTATTTGTCCAACACATAACTTTTCAGTATATGTAGAACATGTGCAGAAAAGATTAAAAAATTGGTTAAATAATATTTTACCTTTGCAAGAATTGTTCCCAAGAAACGGAAGTACTCCAGATGCTGCTCATGGACTAATCCTGATCCAGGATTAGGGTAGAGTAGGTGATCAGCTGTCTCCTGGATGCACAAGCCAAAGTAAACATTTTAATGCAAAGAGCAAAGTGGGATTATATAAACTGAAATGAAAACTTCAGAAACTAGAATCACTTGAGTCTGCAGTGTAGAAGCCGCAAAAAGTGACTTTGTACAGAGGAAAACTAGCACGACTAAAGCAACCAAGAGACTATTATCTACATAATGGCCAAAAAAATCCTTTGAGAAAGATAAAGCACAGGCACGCAACCAAGAGAGTATTATCTACATAATGGCCAAAAAATCACATTGATAATTCTTTGAGAAAGATAAAGCACAGGCACGCGTGAATACATTCAAGTCGCCAACCTTAAATCTTTGGCAGCTACACTAGAATTAGAATGGATATTGATATCCTTAGGCAACCTCTAATGTAAAAAAGAAGTAGCAACACTTCATACAGCAGGAGAAAAAGCCAACATATATCAGAAGTAGGAGTCACTCCAGAGTCCAGAAGCAAGGGTTACGAGCAAGGAAAGAGAGCGCCAAAAAAGGGAAGGCAGAGAAAGGGGCACTATCAGTGTTAAGAATATTGAAAGTCACCCAAAAACTCTAAACAACTTCATTAACCAACTAGATCACGGTTTACAATATCATTGAGTACCAGTTACTATCTCTATGGGTTGCAACAAAGAGGTCCCTTTCTAAGAAAAGCTCCAAGAACAAAGATATCATCTTTCCGGCCAAAGAATTGTCATTCATGAACATGTACACCATACAATCTCTAGTCCACAAAAACTTGAGCAAACTGCAGAATGCTAGAATTCAAAAGGCAATTACCATATTTAACAAGGCGTCCAAGAGGCAAGCTCAGAAAGTAAAAAGATTATAACAAAAGTCAAAAATTGACAACCTTAAACAATCCGTACTGCACATCAAAAGCAGCTCGTGTGACGTTCTCCATAAAATCTTTGAAAATCCCACCACCATCCACTCCAGCTTCCTCAACCCCAAGTTCATTGATGAAAGTTACACGCATCTGAAAAATTGAGAATAGGAGAGGGACTCTGATTAATTGCTCAGAAAGAAAGACAAGTAAAGGCTGACAAAACCAGAGAACAGCAGAACTAAAGACAGTCCCACCAGAAAACAAGTAGATCTAAGGTTAGGATCCATTTTCAATCTAATTATATGAAGATTACCCGTTCTCGAAGGTCCTCATCTGACAATGCACTCAACTGATTAAAAGAATCTTCCAAGATGTGATCTCGCCGTATTTTGAGCCGATTTCTAGTAAAGACAGCCCGAGAACCATCTATTTTTCTTGCTGCAGCCAATAGAGACTAATAAAAGGAGTACAGAAGCACAAATCAAAACCAAAGGTTGCCAAAATTAAATACTAAAAACACAAATTTTGCAAAATGTATGATCTTAAGAGTCGATCCCAACTGGCATTATAAAAGAAACAAAAAAAACACGCACACACACAATTGTAGCTTCAAAGAAACAAGATGACAGTCTGTCGACTGCCAGCATGAGAAGGCCTACCTGTTCCCAAGAATCCTCTGACTCTCAGTCCACAAAAGAGAGAAAGAATTCCTTATTGATTGACAACAAGCCAACCAAACCTTAGCTGAGTATGTCGTTTTGACTATATGGCTCCTTTTAACATCTAATAAGCTTATGGAATTGTGCAATAAAGCTCCAGTCAAGTTTCAGAATAAAAGCTATGGCTGCCTGAAATTTTACAGAGCTACCTCCCCCCCCACAGAAAAGTCTCACTTGTGGAAGCAGCCATAAAAATATTATGGGGTTTACATCGTTTTTCATATGTTGCATTTAGAACTCCTCTGTACTGTTCTGTATAATCTGAAGATATTCATTGTTGGTTAAGGTATGCCCAAAACTTTCAAATACATGAAAGCCTAAAGGTATAATGGCAAATATAGCACAACCAAAAGATTTTGCAACAGACCATTATGCATTTATGTGTAATGACTTTGACAAGAGCTGGCATTAGCTGATGCAGTTACATAACAGCTTCTAATGATGTAATAATTTTACAATACAATTTTGGCTGCCTGCATATAACAGCCTGTAAAGTAACAGCAAGCTAAGAATGCATCAACTAGTGGCATTTACGTTATGCAACAATCTGCACTAGGTCTGACACCTCCATTAAATAGTGGCATTTATGTGTACTGATTGGAAAGCCAACCACAAGAAAAAAAGAAATAAAGCAAAAAGATATGATTAAAAGAAAACATATTAAAGCAATTAGGTGGTAACTCACAGCAAATATTTTAACCCTGCTTGTAAAAGGCACCAGAAATGGAGCTTTCTTCACTATTTCACGTGCCCTAGTATTTTCCTGCATGGCCTGGGAGAAAAATATAATACAGGAGTTAACATCAGAAAACGCTACTGGCTCTGAAGGATCACAGATAAGAAATAAATACCTGAGAAATGAAAAAATCATTTACACCATCTGCGTGGAAGTCACTTGAAGGGGCAAACTGCCTTCTATTGTTCCAATCTTGCAACTGCAATTATGAGATGAAGTTAAGCAAGTACATAAGCAATTATATAACTTTAGTACTTTACTGTCCCAAAAATTCATTGCAGGCAGAATAGATTTGTGTAGAGACTCTATGGCAGGTGACCAGCCCTTCAGTTCTTTTTGTTCGTTTAATAAAATTATACAAATTTTCCTCTTTTCTTTCTTCCTTTTGATAACAAATTTGCACAATTAATTTATAAAAAAAAGAATACTATAGAGCTTGAAAACTCAGTGTCCAAAGACTTGTTTAGAGTTACTTTAAAGAAAATTGGATAAAAATTGTAGCTCTTTTTAACTCAGATCTTCTGCACCTCTATCGGCTGTGGCCCACAAAGGCACGTACATGCGAGCTCTTGTTGTAAGTTATTGCACACAGGTTGTCAGATGAGCCTTGGTCTACAACTTAAGCACACGTTTTAACTTAGGAGTCCGTAGAGGGGAAAGGGAAAGGAATCAAGAAAGGGTTAAGTAAGGAAAGGAACCCAAAACCCCAAATTCTCCTACATGTTTAGTTAGTTTCAAGGGAAAGGGTACAAAAATTCCTCCTTCCCTCCCATCTCTTTCTCTCTGACAAGGCTACAAAAAGTTGTGGGCTTTGGTCAACGGTAGAAACGGCGTTAGATTGGTGTTGGCTGTGGGTCGCCGGTGGGGTTTGTTGCTTCTCCAGATGGTGGGCATCGCTTCTCTTTCCCTTTCTCTCTCCCCCAAATCTGGTATGATGGTGGTGGGTTATTCATCTCTTTCTCTAGGGTGGTGGTGGGGTGGGCTGCTCGTCTCTTTCTCTCTCTCTCTCTCACCGCGTCTGGTAGGGTGGCGTGTCTCTTTCTCTTTCTCTCTCATGCCAGATCTTGCGTGGTAGGAGTGGGGTGTGCTTGGGTCGCCTGTGGGGCGGGCACGGTGGGGCGGGCACGGTGGGTCGATAGGGGGGTGGTGGTGGTTAAGCATAGTCAAGGCAGTTATGGCATAGACGACTTTGGGGTGACTAACTCTGACATAGGGGAAAAGGAAATTGAACATCCAAACAAACAACATAAAAGGGAAACAAGGGTTTTCATTTCCTTACCCATTCTTGAAAACCCCTAACACACCCCCTTGATACATCCTATTATCATTAACAGTATGTCTGTGCATTCCTTGTATCAGATAGATGCCAGATATACATTTTGAATTATTACACTAACTCAACCCTGAACTGAGTCCATGACTCCATGTATTCCTCAAACCCAAGAACCTATATTATTATTCTACCAAAAATCAAATACTCATATCCACACCCCACACATGTACAACAGCTACCCAATCATTATTTACCGCTACCTTCTTTTAATAAAATAAAGTAAGGAGAAGGACATTCACTGGACCTAAATCCTGGTCTCTTGGTCCAGTATTTGGAGGCCAAGCACTTGGGAATTGGCAGGGGGGGGGAATAAGGGGATCCCTACCCCCGAGTACTGCCTTTTGGTGGATTCAGCCTTGTGACCTCAAGTTTACAAGGTGAATCCTCAACTAGCTACACCAAGCCTTGTTTGGTAATTGTTTGACACTACTTGTTAATCATTGGGATGCCGAATACTTTCAACAAGAAATATACCATCAACTAAGTGCTAGGTTAGCCAAAAACCCAGATTTATCATAAGCTTGGTCGTATATCCTCGAAAAATTATGTAATTCGGATTACACTCGCAATCATCAGGCACGAACGGGCCCGATAGACAGAATCTTCAGTAGTTTAATCCAAACTAGTCATTCTGGCGACGCCCCAATTTATTTGATAAGACACTATGATATAATTGTTTGGGTTGATAGTTGACATTTTGTTAAAAGTAGAAGTTTTAGCTTGATGGTTAGAAAATGACTTGCACATTAAAGAATCAAGAGTTTGATACCTCTTATAGACATTTTGGAAGGAATGGGGCCAGCACGTGGCGGTGCCTCAATGCTCTTTTTCTAATTGCATCAGCAAATAAAGAATAAGTCGTTTTATTTGTATTTAAATATGCATCCAGAACATCATAGTTTAGTCCAATCTTATTGTTAAGCTATTCTCTTTCTTTCTTTTATTTTGTAATGTAAAAACTTGTTATCAATACTTTAATAAGTTTTCTTAGAAGCAAATGATCTCTATTATATATGGCAACAGAGGTGGGACACGAAAAAATAGAAAAAGGAAAAAAATAAAAATAAAAATAAAAAAGGAATTTAACCGCCTAATTAATCAAAAATAATAGAAAGATAAAAAAGGCACAACAAAAAGAAAACAGCGAAAATTTACAACACAGTCAGTTACTTTCCTCTCAACTAAATTTTTGAAAAAGTTCAAAAATCCCCTGATTTAATGGGATAAAGTAATTAAATTTAAAATATCCCTGATTTATTAGATGTAATTAGCAATTAATTTAATTTTTTACATCGCATGCATTGCGTGCATATAAGGCTAGTCATTGATATGTTAGCTCAATGGTAGGAGCTCCATATTTTGTATACAAGGTCGTGGTTTCAATTCTTATTGCAATGAAATTTGTTTTTGAATGTAAGGTAAGAGCTTTTGCATGAGAAGTGACATAGGGTGAACATGCCTGAATGGTGAAATGGCGCCATATCAGGGATTGAAAGAGGAGCGAAATGTGGCAGGCTAAATGCTTAACCACACATTTTGGTAATATATTTAATATTAAATTGTGAAAGCATCTCAATGATTGACAAGTTAACAGCATTATTCATCAAGTTAATGAGCCTGAATACCTGACTGAGAAGCTCAGCCACAACTATGCTGACCCTATGCTGCAACAATTCTAAAGGCTGCTTCTTGGAAGCCAATCTCTCAGCATTAGATTTAACCATGTCCACTGGAGCCACTGGATTTACCCACAGCAGCTGCCACAGAGCCTGTACAATGAAATAAAAGCATCATTTAAGTTGAATAGGAAAACACAGCATAACATTATGACATACTTTTAAGGGTAGAGGATAAGTTTTAATGTGAAGACATATGCATGGGTGACATATAACCATGTCAATCTGAAAGTTTTGAATCAGGAACTCATGTTGTTACTTTGTTCACATAGAAAGGGATTCATGAATTTCTCTGGCATTAGTAAGATTTATGGAACATGACACCACTAATTTTTATGTCCTAATATATTTATGAAGTAGGTTGATTTTGGATATTATTAGAAAACAAAAGACATAAAAGCATAGCTACGATACTATACAAAACTCAAGTGCAGTTGGGAGAATACATAGACCTAAAAGGACCAGCAATTACCTGTCGTAAAATAACAATTAAGTATCTAATATCCATCAGCGCCAATGGTTTCTCATGTTCATAGAACTCTTCATTATCGACAATCATGAGCATGTGCCTACACACCACAATGGAAGGTTTGGTAACCCTTGCATGCAACAGATAATCGAACAAAAAAATAATTAATTGTTTCAAGAAAAAGAACAGCTAAAAGAAGAAGAGAAGCCTATCATATGATTTATTCTTTTGATAGGACATCACATAATTATTATCTGATCAGCTCAGCTTCAGTCCCTAAAAATTAAAAATGTTCGAAGATCGCACTCACAAAATAGAAGTTCCAGGGTAAGCCCTTACAATTAGATATAAGCTATGCCACCATTACTGCCACAAACAAATTAACTCGACTTCTTTCATTATATGTGTGAGACAATGAAAGTATTTTATCAATCTTTGTCATAATTCTTGTCCAATAATTTTCAACATACTATTCATCTATGTTATAAACCTTGTAATTTACAAATTGTCAATCAAAAGAAAATTTCTCAAACTATGTAACTCTTAGTTTAAAATGCTAATAACTATTTCCATAACACATAAGTGATCCATAAGATAACATTTTTATGACCACATATATGCACTTCAATTCTTTTACATGAAAAGACGGGGATTATGTCACAATCATATCATAATTGAAGGGAAGTTGGACAGGATTAATCCCAACATTTTAGAATAATCTAAACTTTTTGATGAACACTTGAATCCCATGTTAGTGGTTAGGTTTCTAAAAATTAATTTCATGTGGGATTCAACTTGTTTTTCAGGTTCCAAATAATATATCCTGTTAAGTGGCCGCTTAGCTTGTTTGGTGGGGAGGAGATGGAGGGGTAAATTAAATTTTACCTGAATATGCAAAACCGGTCACTTAAGACTAATTTGAAAAGGCAGACAACCACCATGGAATTATCCCGAGTTAATGAGAATTGGATTATTCTTGGAAGATCAGTAAGAGTTGGGATTATTCCTGTAACTTTTTTCCCAATTAAAATCACACCAATATATTCTAAATGTAGGATGATTTAATGATGATGATTTATGATTTTTCCCTATTGCCTTGTTTTATCTTATGCCACTTCTCCCTACCATCAACTACATTCTCCCCATTGTTTTCAAAAAATAAAAACTCTCCCCATTTCTCTTTCACATATTATTTTATCCTCTCCCCTATTTTATTCATAAGTTAGCTAGTATCAAAATCACTTCCCATTTCTGGTAAATATAGTGTGCACTCAAGCTAAGTTTACACAAAAAATGGTAGGGGTGTTCCTATTGAAAATCACTTCCTATTGAAACTATACGAACATGGATATGTATAAATCTATACAGCTGTTCAAAATCATTTAACAAATGATAAAATACTGTTTTACTAATTATCCCATCACAAAAGATCAGGACTGAAAAGATTAAGCAAAGTATAAACATCACTAAACTGAACTGGTACCATACTAAGATCACCAGTAGTGCTACCCAGTAGCAATGCTTGATGTTCTTTCATCTTGCCGTACCTTTTGGTTCCTTTAGGTAGTTGAAATAGATCATGCTACCAAATTACCAGTTAATGCGACCAGTATTGACCCAAACCAGAAAAAGAAGGGTATTTAAAGAATAGGAGTGTAGATGTTTAATATGAAAGATATTGACAACCTTATGAAAGATAATGCAATTTTTTTGTTGGAAAAACAAAAATATCATCAAGTTATTAATTACTGTTCAATTTTTAACTATAAATTAGAATTCTGTACTAGAATAATTGCAGAGAAAATATACAGTTGGTATAGGGAAAGCTTGTAGAGAAATAGCAAAAGTTAAAGGGGGGGGAAGGGGTTATATAGAACAAGGGTATTTAAAAAGGAGTGTAGAACTGTAGATGTTTAATAAACTTTTGCTGTATTTAGTGCCTTCAATTGAAATATAATGTAATTATATATCTTTTGATGTTACAATGCAGATGAAGAAAATTGACATTCTTTCAGAGATAGCCTAAACAGTAACTTTCAGTCTATGACATGCTTTTTGGAAAAAGGTCAATGAAGTATGTACACAAGTAAAGTAACAGAAGAGCACATTTTATAACTAGCCCTCACACACATGGTCCCAATAAGTAGCCAGCAAACTTATTTAGACTTCCACGGATGGATTTCAATCTGATTACCAGTTTCTAGATAATCAATCAACACTTATAGTACTGACCAAAACATTCTTTGCAAGTTTACCAAGGCATTCAGACTAATTCAAATATAATAAAGTTCACATTTGAAGACATTTGATCAAAGCCACAGCCAGTTTAGTCATACTCATATCAGCACAAAATTATTTGCCAATTGACCCTCAAAATAACACAAATGTGTAAGCACGTATACGAACAAACAAGAGGATGCCTGAAGAAATTACTCACCACAACTATTTTGAAAGATCCATATAGGAAAACAGGTGTTGAAATAAATACGAAAATGTAGAAATATGGGGTTAAAAAAGTAAAAACATAAATGGATACAGTGAAAAGGTCAGAATAACATCTCCCCGGCAAGAGATAATAAACAATCTCATAAAAAACAACTGAATGAAGACAAACCAGAATCAGCACCAAATTACAAGCAGCTTACTTATATACAGGGCAGAAAACAGCCAAAGGCAACAGCCAACCAGGTACACCTTCCGGCAAGTAAATGGATCGCTCTGCCACTATTGACCAATTTTGAGTCTCATGACACCGCTTCATAAAGCTCCAAAGAACAGGAACAAGAGTAGTCCTGTATGCTAAGATTGTCATAATGCGTTCAAGTGGCAAGGTGTTAAAAGTCACATGCAAGAAGGCGCATGCTGCTCCAACAGCTATCACTTCTCTGTTGTCCGGACTGACTTTATCCGTGAATGAAGGAAGTCCTCCAAGCAAAACATTAATCTACAAAATAAAATAAATTCATTTTGTGATTAGGAATAAATTGTATATATATATATATATATATATATATATATATATATATATATATATATATATATATATATATATATATATGTGTGTGTGTGTGTGTGTGTGTGTGTGTGTGTGTGTCTGTGTGTGTGAGTTTGACTGCCAGAAGTGGTGGAAGAAAATCGTAAAGACAAGGTTACTAAGAAGACTTCAAAGCAGGTTATCAGCACACCAATTGAAGAAGAAACCGTGGGTCTATCGCGCTAGTTATCTGGGATTCCAAATCCTCACTTAAAACATTTCCACTATATTCTTCCACGTCGATCATTTCATCATCCTCCGTAGTAGAATCTGAACCAAAGTTGCAAAATAATGAGTTCAACTATGATTTACACTTGGCACTTGCAAGATTCAAAGAATAGTCTTTCATTACAACAAAAAAAAAAGTAAAAATGAAAAAAGAAAGCAGTGAAACCCATATTTGGACCAGAAGATAACAAAGAGCCATTGAAGAAGATAGTAACTTGAGTAAGGACATGAGAGCCATACTCTCTGTAATTCCTCTACTGAATGACTTTAGAGGAGGGAGCATCTCCAACAAAAATGTCGCCACTGCAGCTAGGTCAACAGCCTGAGAGACAGCAAAGGAAAAACGATAAACATAAACCACCATGACTCTTGACTCACCTAAAACATCACAACAAAGAGAACACGAGAGAATACGATCTGAACTGGTTATGAAGAAAGAATAGAAAAAACATAGATGTGTGAACAAAACCCAACATGTATCCCGCTATTAGTCAGGCACTACTACAGTATTACCTATTAAGCAACTACGATAATAACAGCATCTCAGATAGTTAAGCGTGAACAATAATCAGTCAAAACATCCACATCCACAATAAACAGAATCAATATCTTGTTCTATTTTCTTTTGCTTCCTTTCTTTTTCAGGTGAGTAAAACCTAACAATTGATTGTTGAGTAATAAGGATGACCAGAAGTCAGCTTTTATCATTCACAAGAGCACAAAAAATATGAATTCTTGAATCTCCCACTACTGCTCCAGGCAGAGAATATATGTAAGCATCTCTGCTGTTCTATGTCCTTTCACACCTTCTAAAACCTCCCCCAATGCATTTGACACTCTTGCTCAACTTCAAAAGTTACCAGAAATCCCATGTTTACCATTTGGACACATATCTGTGTCCAACACAAGCAATCAAGTCTGAGAAACATATGATACAGGTCCATAGTGAAGAGCTATGTTAAAATGATTTTGTTATAACTCCAGATATCTGTGGCCAAAGTGAAGCTAAGTACACCACTACATCTCCATGGTATAAAATAATATGAATAAAGAATTGTCTACCAAAAAAAATACATATAAACACATAAAAAAACAGGGAATTGAACACAACAAAACTAAAACTAAAATGAGGTAACAAGAATTTATCTTAGGAAGTTTTTCCCTCTACTTTTCTCTAAAGTTGTGTCCCACACAACCCACCCACTTTTCTTTCTCCACCCTTCCACAATGATTTTACCGCAAAATGTAAATGTTAACATCTTATAGGGACAAAGGAATATTTCTTTTTTGACGTCATATATAGTATTTTAAAAGACCACCAACAGGGTGTCCTCCATGCTGGAAATGATGGCTAGGGACAGATGTATCAGGCTATCAAGCAACTACAACCAACCCAACACAAAAAGACAGCAAAGACAACCTAAAGAATAATGCATGATCATGCCCAGAATCAGAACAAGACATACTATCACGATGAAATGCTAGGCTCAAGCAATACAAAGACCACAAAAACAAAACTGACACGTCTGATAAGATATAAAGCTTTGCCTACAATCTGCAGATTATTGCATTCAAAGTACACCACCAGATTCCCAAACGAATATAGTTTTCACACAAAACTAGTCAAATTTTCCTCCACCACCTTTACCAGGCTCCATATACGTCTCCGATCAACAACCAAAAAAGAATAAGGCAAGAAGCATGTTTGTGACCTTGCCAGCGTCTAGTTTGAATCTGACAAATTCCAAACAGATACAAACACAAACATCATAAACAGCGTAACCAGGGACAAAGAACTATGAGAAGATTGACAGATACGGCACACCAATTCTGTTCAAAAAAATATTTACGGAATAAACATTTTTGTCCAACCATAAAAAAGAACAGTAAAAATTAAAAAGAGGAAAAAAGATCTACACATCGCAAAGACACAAATAAACCAGTTATATCAACAAAACATTCATCTACAGCTTAAAAATCCAACACGGCAGTCCTTCATGGAAAAAATACGCGAAAAGGTGCTGAAAAGAAAAGAAACTAAGAGAACATATTAGCATCAATACCATCTCAAATGAGCAGTCAGACTCTGACAAAGCAAGTGCGGCTGCTTCTAATACATTTCCGAGTAGACAAGCATAACTTGGATATTCAGCTGATACATCTTTTGGTAGAATGTTAGTGTGACTTCGCACATGCAGCGACATCTGGTGCACATAATGCTTGCACAACTGCTCTCTAGCAAATACCTGGAAAAATAAACAAGGTACCAAGGAAATTTAAAGTGTAGCCACAAAAAGAAGCATATATTAATGCTCCACAATTGCACGATAGGACTAACCGCCAGATAAAAGAGCCATTAAGAAAGAACAGCAAAAGACATCTTGTAAGCACAGCTACATTAGCAAAACCAACATATATAACAAGAAAATGTTAAGAGAAGACTCCTAGCTTTTAGTATAAGTTCCAACCTAATTCTTTCTAACATAATTGTGTGGAACTCTGGGGTCTGTGGTGGGATTTCTCTGATTGGCATTCAGACAAACTGAAACATATGTGGTTGTTTGCTTCATTGTTAGGATAACTTGGTATCCAGATCTATAATCTTTCTCATAGTTCTTTAACAGTCATTTCTATATCCTGAAATAAAGTAAACATAGATTTATACTAGCAGGTCTTAATCCTAGATACTGGTTAAAAAGCAGAAAACAACTGGCTTATAAGTAACTCATGTAACTATTATGTTGTCAAGAAAGATTCATAACAAGACACAACAACTCTTCTAAGTACTTTCCTAAAAATAGACAAGGTAGATCTATGGCAATCAAAACCACTATGACCAGAAATGAAGTCAAATTTATCTCAAGAACTTCAAAAAATCTTTACCTCTTTTAGGTACGGAAAAATCTGCCACAAAAATGGTATTGTAAGAATTTGTGACGAAAAGCTACACCATTGATCAGCTATTTGGCACACGCATGGCTTCTCACCAACATGAGGTATAATTAGGGTAAGCACTTGCTCCAAGGAAGACACTTTCACCATATTCTGAGTGTTAAAACTTTCCTTCAAAACATAAAGCACGTCATTTAGGTTCCTTAAACAAACAAATTAAGAAACACAGTTGCAATTAAGAATATCGCTACCAAACAAAAGAACATTTCATCACAATGATAATGATCTAAGACAAAGTAAGTTAGTCAAAGTGACTTGTTACAGAACATAATATGTGAAGAAATGCCAAAACAAAAAAGAGAGTTTATCTATGAGATGTGTGCACATCACATCAACAATGATATGGTTCAAGCCCGACTTCTTGCAATCTTTGTTTAATTGCCTTTTTAGGAACTCCTTACCTTTCTCCTAAAGTGAAGGTTTTGCAAGTTCGCCTTGTTTGGTTTAATTAGTATCTCTTCAGCTTTAAGGAAAGGATCTTATACAATGATACCCGGTACGGAATTCGGTTCGATTCGAGGAACGGGAACGGGTACGGGGTACGCTACCTATGGGTGTATTGGGTACGATGGGTACATTTTTTATCATAATTTTTTTAAATGAAATTAATTTGGCAAAATGTACAATATTAAAGATAAAGAGGAATAGGGTCCCACGTATAGTTCGAAAATACGGTTTCGGTCGCGGTAATGGGAACAGTCACGGTTTCGTTGGAACGGAACGGATACGTTTGTCGCGGACCGTGTCGCAGTTGTCACGCACAAATTTTTATTTTTTTCTATTTTTATGTATTTTCTAAAAATTTTACACATATATATTAATTATTAAATAATCATTATTTTTATTATTAGTAGTAGTAAGCTAGTAACATTACTACAGTAGTAAAACATGATACTGATGAGTACGTACCATGTATGATGTATCGGTAGAGAATTACCACGTACTGGTAAAGTGGTATTGAGGAGGGGTTTTTTAAAAAAAGAAAAAAAGAAAAGGGGTAAAGAAGAATAGGAGACTGTCACGTGGGGTACTTGTAAAATATAAGACGAGACAAAAGAGAGAGGGAGAAAGGGGACAGCTGGCCTACTGTAGACCTCAGAAATATAAAGTCAAAAGGTTAAGTTAGAAAGAGAAATTGAGAAAGAAGAGAATGAAGAGTGAGAAAGAGGAGAGTGAAGAAAGAGAAAGCGCAGCGGAAATTAATTTGCGTTGCCTTCAGTCGTCACTCCCTCTCTTCCATCTTCATCCCTCTCCCCTGCTGTGTTCCACTGCTCCTCCATTGAAATAACATCCAACCAATTCAAACCGAAAGAAAATGCAAATTAAGCATGAGTAAACACTCGAAACACTCATACAAACAAAAGCCCCCTATTTTTATGCTCAACAATTGCTTAGTATATGGTTAATTTCAGATCTAGGTTTTGAAATTTTGCCCTAAATTCTCGACTTAGCCTTCAATCTCTCCGGCCAAAAGGGTTCGCTTGGATGCACGAACTGGTTCGCGACCCCCGGCGATCTGGAACGCGTTCGTCCCACGATTGGGAACGTCCGACCTGGGTCGCCGGTCGGAGCACCATACCGCGAACCGGGTATCATTGATCTTATATGGTCTCAATTTGCTAGTTTTGCACTTATGGGTACACTCCATAAAGCAATATCCACTTCATTATGAAGAACGCGATAAGGACCAAACTCTGCATCTTTGTAACTCATGATACAAACATTACATAACAAGTCAAAACCTGCAAATTATCAAGAATATTTAATTATCCAAAATGGCCACCCAAAGGCTTCTCAACAGTGCAGCAGGCAAGACTCTTTAGTCAAAGAAAAATAAAAACCTAGGAGCCTTAGTAAAGAGTAAAGACCCATACAGCCAAACATGGCCTTCTCAAATCATGGCCAAGATCTTGAGAATTACTTCGTTATGACCTTCCCAAATCATGGCCTGTGAAATCGGACCATGGTGTGAAGTAGAATGAATGAAGCAAGAAGAAGCTTATGCCCTTACATTTCAGTGTCCTCATCTGTTTTCAAAACACCCATACACCCAAACAAAATGCATCAAAAAAGTCATGCTGACAGGTACACGACTTTGCAACTTATCTAAACACACATGACTTCTGCGCGCACATTTCTTGCCCAAAAAGAGTTAAAAGATATAAAGGGAGAACAAAATATTTGTTATCTTCTGTGGTCCTAACTTAGAGTGTAATATACTAATATTCAACTAATTTTGACTTATCTGAACTTATCTAAACTCAATTTTATGAGTTATAACTTATCTGAGCTTATTCTAATTACTTATTTGAACTTCACTCATATTTTCGGAAGTCTAAAATGTTGAATAGGACTAAACCATACTCGAAGCAACCCCCTGTTGTATCTCCTCTTATTGTCCCGCGCTCCCCCATTGTCTCTCTCTCTCTCTCTCTGCAACAGATGGTGCTGCTTGGCCAGAACAGCAGAGGTTCATCAGATCTTTGCCAGAAAACATCAGGGGAAGGAGGTAAGTGCAAGAATGTCAGAAACATCTTCATAATCATGGCTTGCAATGGCTTCTCTCTTCCGACAAGCGGAGGCTCAGACAAAAGTAGATCAAGACGAGAAGAGGTAATAGAGTATGGAACATATAAAATTGAGTAACTAGGGAAAAAAACATTTCAGCTGTGGCATAAGGGATTCGCATTTAGAGAGAGAGAAAAAAAAGAAGGTAGATTTACAAGGGATAATGGTACAAACAAAAGAGAAAACGCAAGAAAGCAAAAAGAAAGAAAAGGAACATATCTAAGCCCTAGATCTTGGCATCAAATATCAATGGTGAAAGCTCTCCCATCTAGTTTACACAAAATGCAGTTGTTGAAACTGTAAGATTTAAAATGTAGAATGTTAAATGTGATAAGAGTGCATATAACAAGTTGCTACATGCAAACAAGCTGAACCAGATTCGTGTTTTCATCTTTTACAATCATGGGTCAAAACAAGGCCGCAACGTATCGTATCGCCCGTATTGTAAAGGTTTTCAAATCTACCGAACCGATATTACCCGCATCGTAAAGGTGTAAAAAAACGTGTTTTAGGCGGGTTCTAGGGATATCTCATGGTCTAAGCCGATATTTAGCGGTACGAAAACCGCATCATCCCTGTTCCCGCATCACCGTGACCGTTACCGCGATCGTGACCGAAACCGCATTTTCGAACTATGTTTACAATGCACTTTTTAGAGCATTAACGGCTCAAATGTAAGACGTTGAATGTGATAGAGCGCACACATAGAGTTATTACATGCAAACAAGCTGACTGATACTCTTGTTTCCTTCTTTTATGTCTCTAGAGTATGCCCGAAAAGGAATTTTTTTATCAGAGATTAGCGATAATTTATGTTACTCAAACTCAGCTACTAGTGTCAGACTGTTCAGATGTGACACTGGCCTTTCTATGACAACTCTGCATTTCTATGCCCAAATGAAGTGTCAAGCCAACAGACCCGTGTCTCCATATCTGATTACTTAATCTTAGATGACAAATGAGTATGCCGAAAAAGAAGAATTCAAGGATCATAGGTGACAAATCTTAGCAGGAATTCATAACTTAATCTTGCCCAAGAAGCAGAGAGAGAAGACGAAAATAGTATGAAACAGTGCCTACAGAATGCATATGATACAAAGAGCAAGCAGATAAAAAAGAAACCAGAAATTACATCGCGTTATTTGACATCAACTAGTAATAAGGTCCTCTTTCTGATAGAAATTTTATATCCCAATTTTGATCTCACTATATAAATCCCAATTATGGGTTATGCTAAAATAATCCCAGCTATAAAAGGTGCCTTCTCAAAAAGAACCCAAGTGACCGAGAACTTGTTATCTGGTTGTTTTCTGTCCTGTTCTTCCCATTTTTTCCCTTCCTCTCTTGTTACCTCCCCTACGGGCTTACCTACCAAAATAGAGCTTCCCATATCATCATTTAACCTCCAAATAGTTTCAGGTCAGTAGATCATTTTGAGAAGGAACACCCCCAAATCCCAATTGGTGGGATTATCATGGGATAACCCACAGTTAGGATTATTATCATGAGAAGATCCACCTTAGCTGGATTAATCCTGTAAATTATTCGATCATTCCCAAAAATAATGCTCGAAATGATTATCATGTAAAAGAACGGATAACACTGACACCGAACAAGATACCATCAACTCTAAAGATGTGATAAAAATGTATACCTTGGCAGCAAGGATTATCTCTCTAAATAAGGTAAAGGTACTTCTTTTAAAAAGATAGGAAACTGTTCCACAAGCCCATGGAAGTTTGGGATCAATCAACCTAGCAGTAGCTTCCAGCAAAACTGTTAAGATGTGTGAATCGGACTCTGAACAGGACGACTGTTTCTTGAATTGATTCCTGCATAAAGAAAAAAGAATGAGAACACTGTAACGAGGAAGACTTTATAAAGTTACTTTCATGGTATCATCATGAATAAAAGAGACAGTGTACGATACTAAATGTCATGTGAGTTTAGAAAACCTCCACCCTAGAGGAAAAGAAGCAAGTCTTCACATCAATAAATAGTGAACCTATACGCACAGTAGATACTTGTGAACTTGTGACAAACCAATACAATATACTGATTGACCAACAAAGAGATGAGAGAAAAGGGGAGAAGAAGATGTGAACCTGGGTTATCCTTAATCCAATAATATTCAAACCCCTTTTTGGGGTGACAAAAGAACAAATTTTCGTATCAAAATATAAACATACAGACTTGGAAAGCAAAGTCAAGCCTAAGAGAAATACAAGAGGTGCAAATTAAATCTTCTTTTTGGGAGGAGGGAAGGGGGAATGAGATGCGCACTGGTAGTCTGGTATATGGCATGAACTATACACCAGCTTCCACGAGGGCCTCCATAGTAATCTAATCAGGTGTAAAGCACCTAAGACCAATATGACCCAGCAAACTTACCTAAAAAGTGGAATGTTAAAAATATTATCCCAACATTATTGGACAAAGAATTCTTTTTTTATCTCATTTAGATATGCACCTGGATTCTAACAATATTCTAAATCTTATAAGGTCAGAGGTGCACCAAGGTGCAAACGGTTTTGGAGCCTAGGCATGAGGCGCAAGGCAAAGGTACGAGCATCCGACAGGCTAGGAGCACTTTTTTTATTTTTCCAATTTTGCTTCGCAGGATTAGAAAGTGAAAGAACCCAAATATAAGTAAAATTGAACATACTTACTTTATTGAAGATGTAAGGTTAACAGTTAACACTAATCAAATATGAAGGAAGCCATTTGGAAAAAAAAAATTTGGGGAGGGGGAGGGCCTCATATGTCTGCCTCAGTAGTCATTCTTCTCGAGTCACTTATCAGGGGAGTGGGGACAGTGGGACACCAATCACTAATAATTAAACTAAAAAAGGGAAAATAATAAAAAAAATTCCATGACATGTAGAGATCCACGAGGAAGGGAAAAGAAGAAAGACTAGGAGCTGAATCTTGTAGATCGAAGAGGAAGAAAACATTGAAGAGAGAAGGATGTAAAGGGTGACAAAAACAGACTGAAGAAAGAAAAATATTCCAGCGAAGATCGAAGAAAGAGAGGGATAGACCCAAGATAGAGAGAACAAAACTTTTCTTGAAAAGCTCTACTGATGTCAACCAAAGGCCCTGGTGCCAAACATGACACATCTCTGACAAGTGGACGACCATCAATATACCTAAATCCGCAAATTAGAGTTTTCTCTGGAATATTAATGCAATTAATTGAGTGATTTTGTCCGAATATGAATGTTAAAGCTTAAGTAAGCTATAATAAGAAAGATTTGGGTCTTCTCTTTTATAATCAAATCAGATCTCCTCTCTCTCTCTCTCTCTCTCTCTCTCTCTCTCTCTCTCTCTCTCACACACACACACACACACACACACACACAATCTCTTTCTCTCTCTCAATGAAGTTTTGTCTCTTAAGAACTATCAACATGTCCTAGTTCTCTGGAGGCACACAAGCAAAGAGAGCAATTAATAAAACAAATGATTATTAGTAAAATTAGTCACTTGAATAAAAACAAAAGCTGGTAAGGAAACCACAATCTCCAAATCTAAGAAATTTACCACATATGTCCAAAACAAACTACATTAACTGTCTGTCAAAAACATTACATTCTTCAATAAGCCCAACCCTATGTACCATAAATACACAAAATTTAAATGAACAGCACCCAGACCCATATGCAATCTGGATTCTGAACCCATATCCTGATGGTATTCATTGTAAACACATTCCAATTCAGCCACAGCAACACAGTAGATAACTTTGCTCTGCTTCAAGTGTACATTGTTTTTCTAACAAATATTCCCATCCCAAAAGCGCTTCCACATCAGAGCTAAAAGGTAACCCATTTTGTTATGTGTTATTGCTCTTCTAATTGATGAACAAAAAGGGCCAAAATACTATAAGAGTTGCATGGCTATTTGGCATAATCATGGAATTAAAACTCTCCCGTTCCGTTACAGAACGGTCGTTCTGTAACGGATTTTGGATTTGCCGTTCCGCGAAATTCCGTTACGGAACGCCATAATAAAAATCACATACTTCTCGCCGCGATGTCCGTTCCGTAACGCGAACTCGCCGCGTTAGAACGCTTTTATCCCCGTTACATCCGTTCTTTTCAAACATTGGCCAAAAATATTTTATGATTTAATTATATAGCTGATGAAACATTATATTCTGATAGATTTGGTTATATTATGTTGTAATAATGCTTCATAAACTAAAACAATGCAAATAAGGTTAGAACGTATTAATGTGAATTTTTTAAAAAAGTTCACGCCGCGTCGGCTGCGAGACGTTCTATTCCCCCGTTACAAGCCGTTCTGGCGACAACGCGACCGTTCCCGCGAACGCGACCACGTTTTTTTTTCCCTGGGCATAATATTTGATAGTTCAATGATCGATGCTTTATCTGGTTTTAAATTAATGCAATGTACTCCCTCCGTCCCATAATATCGTGCTTACATTCCATTTTGGGTGTCCCAAAATATTGTGCCTACTTAATTTTTATTAATTTGTTTTGACTAAATTATCCTCAATTTTTGTACAAACTTTCCAAAATATTTATACCTTTCTTTCAAAATGTAGGCTCCTATATATTGCTTTGCACCATTCCAAGGAAAATTTATTACTTTTTGATTTTTTTTAAGGAAAAAGAAAACAAAGAAGTAGTTCCAAGACAAAGTACTTCATTAAATATATTTGTTTAGAGTCCTATTACTCCCTCAATTCTCCTTAATTCCCGTGAAAAGAAAGAAGTAAGCACTATATTATAGGACAGAGGGAGTATTACATAAGCAAGAATTTTAGTACTATTAGAAAGTACAAGACCAATATTTTTCTCCTAAAACTGCTTTTCTACTTTTTTGAAAGTCCTGCTTTTGTAACTTGCCAGTTCTGAAAATGCTTGTCTCTCAGCAAGTCTAACGTAAGAAGTCTATATACTAAGTAGTGCTCTGGAATTTGCATTGTTGGAAAACACCTTGGCCCTCCCAAATCCTCATTTAAGAATGCTATCCTGTTGTGTCCCAAAACGAAACAAGAGGATTTACACCTAAAAGGACCCACTGTCATCTAGATGCAACAGAAAATATCACGCCAATAACACTCCAAACAGAGAAGGGAACTTCTAACGATAAATCCACAGCATGCACCCAAAGCGAAAACCCTTTAGAAGTCTGTCCGAAGTTTGCTACTGTATTTAGAACGTAATGGTTCGTTATATCCTAATTCGAGAATAAAAATTCATTCCAATTTGCTGAAAGGATAAGAAGGAACTTCATTGCCACTACAGGCATATGTTTTCCGGAGATACCTTCTTGCCAAAAACATAAGAGAGCAAGAACAAATGATTGACATTAAAGTTCTAATATTTTTATTTTTTATCGATGTAAGCCCTTTAACATTTTTATTGGGAGGCTATATCCTTCTCCAAATTATCTTTTCATCCCTCTCCAAATAGTTAGCAACTCTCATTACCATCACTATCTCGATTTAAACCGAAGCCAGAAAAGAAAGATAAAGCATAAATCAATTTGACCCCAAAACAAGAATTTCGAAAAAAAAAAAAAAAGTTCAATACATTCTATAAGCCATTTTACCAAACGAACCTGTAAGCATGAACAGCACGAATACACGCATAAGACAGTTGCTTCACCCTGTAATCGACCAAACTGCGGTTTGATGAATAGGCCATTCCAGTAAACAACGTAATGACATCCCCTACAAAACATTTAAAATTATTAGCATTGATTGCAAAAGAAAGGGGCTCACTTAGAGAACAAAATCTACCTGGTGAGGGCATAAAGAGTATGAAAACAATACTATTGATTGAGGCTTAAAGAGACAATTGATATCTTGTTTATTACTTTACTTATTGATAGTTTTTAATTGGTTTTATAGTTGTTTTTGAGTTAGTTTAGCTAGTTTGTTAGCTATTTCCTTAATTTGTGCAATTTTCCTTCTTGTATGCACTTTCTTTGGGCGATTTGTTTTATTTCAGGACTTAGGAGCACGCTTGGAGGACACTTGCACAACCCCGAATATTAATATCGAAGAGGAAGGTCAAGGAAGCATAACAGAGTTCCGGAGGCAAATATAAGAAGTTTTGGAAGAGTTTGCGCACAAGGATCAACTTCAAATGGCCATAACTTTCAGCAGACAAAACATTTTTGAGCGATTCAAGTTGGAGATGAAAGTTTGGCTCAATAGCTTTCCAACAAGTGGTCACAAGCTTAATTCCGATGTAAAACGAGTGAGATATGGCCGTTTGAAAATGAATTGACGAAACTGAAAACTGACCCGAGCGCTCGGGTCAACTGACCCGCCCGGGTCAATCTGCGATAAACTCATTTTCACTCCTGTTGGTCTGACCCGCCCGGGTCAGTCCACCCGAGGGCTCGGGTCATCTTACCCGCCCGGGTCGGGTCATTTTTCCGGAAACCTTTTTACGACTTTGTTTGTTTTAATGCGAGGGTTGTTTTGTAATTTTCTGTTTTATTTCTTATGACTATATAAGAGGGACTCCTCTTATTTTAACTTAAGCTAATTTAGATTATATTTTAATAAAGTGAGATTTCAAATTCTTAGAACCCTAGGAGAGAGAAAATCTCATCTTCTAGAGAAAGAAGTGAGAGAAACTTGTTGAAAACTTGGAATTTGAAGAATCTAAAAAGGAAACTTGAAGATTTGAAATCTCCTTGCAACTTTAATGAGAATTTCTTACTCTCTCTCATATTTTATTGCTTTATTTTCATATTTCCATGTCATTTTCACTCTATTTACTTGTTCATCCTAGATTATTGTTTTAGTTCATGTTAATAGTTGTTAATGTCTTTTAGTTTATAATTTTTCATGATTTGTGAGTAGCTATTTCTTTGGGAAGGGTTTGAAGCTATTAATGAGTTCATGAACCTCTAAATCCAACATTGGATTTTGACTTGGGATAATTTTGGTTAATTGATTTGGCATTTTCATGAATGTTTGTGTGATTGGCCATCATAGGAGCATAATTTAGGTACCCTTAGTGAAGGATCGAGAGATGAAGTTAAGGGGTTGCCTCAAATCGATTATTAGGCTTGAAGGACCATGAGAATAGGGACTACCTAGCCTAGGGGACTTAGTTTGCTTGTTTAAGTTCATCATGTTTATGGATATGCTTGGTTGAATGCCTTAGCCATGAGAATAGGTCTTCGGTAAGAGACTAGGCCAATCTAGCTAGCTCGAGAGAGTGGTTAGAGTACCAATGGATGAACGATTTCCCTCAATTGATCTACATTGTTGATTCCCATTGTGATTGCTTGGTTTATGAATGAGTTGATTGGTGGATACCCCTTCCCAAAGCCATTTTTCTTATTGTCTTTTCATCTATAAATCTTCAAAAACATAGACTTTGCTTAGCTTATCATAAATCGATACTTATTGGTGTTTCCCTTAGTCCTTGTGGATTCGACCCTTTACTTGCCCTATATTGGGTAGTTTAGGTATCTTTGACGTGTTTACAACGAGCACGTCAAATTTTGGCGCCGTTGCCGGGGACTTCGGATTGCATTGATTTGTGTTGATTAGGTAAGTCTAGGCTATTTGTGAATATTCTTTTTTTTTTCTTTTCTTTTTTTTTCTTTCTTTTTTTTGAAAAGAAAAATTCTCAAAAAAATGACAAGTACTTCTTTTCCTCAATATGACAATGAATCCTTTTGGGCATACTTTGATAGGCTGGGGGAGTTTATAAAGTTCCATGGCTATGATATTGGGGAACCTTGTGAGATTACATATTGGTGACTAAATGAGCATACTAGAGGAGTTGTTGAAAATATGTTTAACGGTGAGTTTCGAGCGACATCTTCGGATGAAGCTTGGAATTTTTTTATGTGGTTAGCTAGGGACACTTGTGATTCCGACTTTTATGCAAATTGTCATGATTCCTCTAATATGTGCATGAATTTCAATGATGTGTCACATGTCCCCAATATTGATTCTCATATGATTGATTGTGATCCCTCCCCCAAAATTGATTTTCAAGGTTCCTTGCATTCCGAATCATCGAAATCCGATTTGGAGCTTACTCTTGAGCGATATCTTATTGGGGCAAATTCTAGTGCCAATTATGAACCTCTCCCTAAAGTTGACTCCAAACCCATTGAGGATCTATTTTTACAATTGAAAAGTGGTTTGAATTCGCTTGGGAAAAATCGGGGTTGCAAAAATGATATTCTCAAGTTTGATTATGTTGATTCGAGGTATATTGAAAATGAAAATCAATTGGAAAAACCCCATGATCTTGATGATGGTTTTTGGAGTAGTGACGATGAGGGGCATGTTTTTGAGGAGAAAAGGCCCATTATTGAAGATATTGTTGAAAGTGAGGATGTTTATGAGTCTCTACATACCCTTTTTGAGTCTCATGTATCTACATCTAGTGGATTGGACCTTACCTTCCCTCCTTGTGCTTTAGAGCATCCATCCTCTCCTACCCCTTCTTACTTGAGTGAAGATCTTGGTCAAGTTGAGGGTGAGATACCTCATTTGGTGATTGGTGATGATTTTGAAGTTTTGATGGATAATGAAAATGTTGTTGATAATAACTCATTGGTGGAAGAAGTCTCCCTTCTTAAGTCTTGCGATGTGAGTGAAGTTGTTAGTGAAAGCTTTGTTTCTATCTCTTCCCCTCATATTCCATTTACAAGAAGGATTGACATTATTCCCTCTACTCCCATTTCATATCCATTTTCATCTCTCAAAACTCCACCTCTTGATGAGTTTCTTGCCTCTTTTGACATTCAAGTACCCAATTTGGTTGTTTTTGAGGAAAAGAGTGAGATTGACAAGCAAAAAGAGTTTGTCGAGGAGAATTTGCCGACTTTTTGTTCATTTTCTTATTATTTTGAGTCTTCTTCTTCCTATTTTCTTGATTTTTCTTTTGATTCCACTTCTTTTAGGCATCCCCCTCCTCAATTTTTGCATAGAATTACACTATATTTTGTGTATGCTTTTTATTTAAGTATTGCATATGCTATAATAATGGAAATGTGCGCTAGTGCATTTGACAAACTCTTGCGATCTTTGAATTGCTATTTACTAGAAAGGTCAAGCTTAAGACCTTAAATAAGCCTTTCTCGGGAAGTAACCCGTGATTTATTGCTTTCATTTTTTCTTTTAATTTTACTCTTTTTTTTTTTCTATATTTGATTTGATTTAGGTACATAATTAGAATAACACTCGTTCTCAATGGTACATGGAAAGCAGATAATGGTTTTGAAGAAAGTTGATTACAAATGGAGATATTGGGTCATTTGCGGGTATTTGCACCCACCTACTATCCTAGTTTCCTTCCTTTTGCTCTTTCTTCAATGCTCTATGATTTGTGGAACATATGCTTGTTGGTTGAATGTTTCTTCCCTCCCTCCCTTCCTTTGATCGTTTTGTTCAAGCATTGAGGACAATGCTTTATTCTAGCTTGGGGGAGTAGCTATTTGCTAGCTTGAGGGAGGTGTGTATAGTTTATTTCTTTATTTTTCCCATTTTCACAAAAAAAATGAAAATCTAAAAAAATTAATTATCTTCTTTTCTTTCCATTTCATTTCTTTCTCTTTCGAGTTTTGATTTCCTTCTCTCTAGTTCAAACAAAATCAAAAATGGAAAAAAAATGAATGAATTGAAAAAACAAGAAAAAAAGAAACAAAAGAAGCGTTAGTTATAAATAAAAATTTGGTTTCCTTGCCCAAGGAAGATGCTTAGTAATGATATGATGTGGATTCCTTGCTTTGACTTTGAGTATATGTTTAGAGGCTTCTTTTGGAAGAGTGTGAGCATGGATTAAGGTGTTTTAGGAGTTGATTAATCTTGATTGCATTAGAATCTACCAAAATGAAACGAATGAATGATCAATTGGATTCCTAGTCTTGAATCTTGACTAAGTTGCTCATGCTTGGATAATTTTAGCTTCAAATTTGCGGTCCATTGTGTCCCTAGATGTACTCATCATGTCCCGAAACAAAAGCTCTATAAGAAACTTAGTTTTTATTTCTCTTTGTATGCAATAAGTGGCACAAAAAGCCACAAGTTCTTATGTCTCTCTTTAGTGAGTAACTTCACATTTGTATAGCAAAAATTCCCATAATAAGGGAAAAAGAAAAAGCCAAAAACAGTCAAAAAATGCGTGAAAAATGAAAAAAAAGTGAAGAAAAACGAAAAGCAAAAAGAGTAGAAGAATTCCAATAAAAGAGGTCAATTTGTGGATGCCTCCCACACTTAGTACTATTTTTCTAAAGTTTCAAGTAGAGTGGAGTCTAAGGCCTATTTGTGTGTCTAGGGATGGTGGACTAGTGGTTTGAGCTTTTATAACACTTGAAGGGCCCTAAGTCTTTTGGATAGCTAGGTGCTCTCTAATGAGCGAGTAAAAAGTCTAATTAGGTGTCCTATTGCAATCTTGATTAGTTTCTTTCTCTACCCATAACCTATGAGTACACTTGGAAATTAGTTGTTTTGAAAGTTGCTCTCTATCTTTGCTTGTGAACCATTTCATTAATAGTTGACATGGGCATTAATTTTGAATTTGATTGAATAAATGGTTGATGAAAAACTAGAGTTGTGGGTTTGAAAACTCTTTGGAAACCCTCGCGAGATCCCACTCGCCCTCTAGAGCGATCTAGGGGTTTAAAGAGCTTGTTGCATGTGCTAAATGCAATCGTGATTCCTACGAAAATGAGTTAGTGTAAATTCTTTATCCTTCCTTCCTTTTTCATTTTTTCTTCCCCCTTCCTTCTTCATTTTGTTTTCAAATAAGTTTTCATTCTCCTACTTGTGTTTTAATCTATTTTGCTTGAGGACAAGCAAAGATCTAGCTTGGGGAAGTTTGATATCTTGTTTATTACTTTACTTTTTGATAGTTTTTAATTGGTTTTATAGTTGTTTTTGAGTTAGTTTAGCTAGTTTGTTAGCTATTTCCTTAATTTGTGCAATTTTCCTTCTTGTATGCACTTTCTTTGGGCGATTTGTTTTATTTCAGGACTTAGGAGCACGCTTGGAGGACACTTGCACAACCCCGAATATTAATATCGAAGAGGAAGGTCAAGGAAGCATAACAGAGTTCCGGAGGCAAATATAAGAAGTTTTGGAAGAGTTTGCGCACAAGGATCAACTTCAAATGGCCATAACTTTCAGCAGACAAAACATTTTTGAGCGATTCAAGTTGGAGATGAAAGTTTGGCTCAATAGCTTTCCAACAAGTGGTCACAAGCTTAATTCCGATGTAAAACGAGTGAGATATGGCCGTTTGAAAATGAACTGACGAAACTGAAAACTGACCCGAGCGCTCGGGTCAACTGACCCCCCGAGTCAATCTGCGATAAACTCATTTTCACTCATGTTGGTCTGACCCGCCCGGGTCAGTCCACCCGAGGGCTCGGGTCATCTTACCCGCCCGGGTCAGGTCATTTTTCCGGAAACCTTTTTACGACTTTGTTTGTTTTAATGCGGGGGTTGTTTTGTAATTTTCTGTTTTATTTCTTATGACTATATAAGAGGGACTCCTCTTATTTTAACTTAAGCTAATTTAGATTATATTTTAATAAAGTGAGATTTCAAATTCTTAGAACCCTAGGAGAGAGAAAATCTCATCTTCTAGAGAGAGAAGTGAGAGAAACTTGTTGAAAACTTGGAATTTGAAGAATCTAAGAAGGAAACTTGAAGATTTGGAATCTCCTTGCAACTTTAATGAGAATTTCTTACTCTCTCTCATATTTTATTGCTTTATTTTCATATTTCCATGTCATTTTCACTCTATTTACTTGTTCATCCTAGATTATTGTTTTAGTTCATGTTAATAGTTGTTAATGTCTTTTAGTTTATAATTTTTCATGATTTGTGAGTAGCTATTTCTTTGGGAAGGGTTTGAAGCTATTAATGAGTTCATGAACCTCTAAATCCAACATTGGATTTTGACTTGGGATAATTTTGGTTAATTGATTTGGCATTTTCATGAATGTTTGTGTGATTGGCCATCATAGGAGCATAATTTAGGTACCCTTAGTGAAGGATCGAGAGATGAAGTTAAGGGGTTGCCTCAAATCGATTATTAGGCTTAAAGGACCATGAGAATAGGGACTACCTAGCCTTGGGGACTTAGTTTGCTTGTTTAAGTTCATCATGTTTATGGATATGCTTGGTTGAATGCTTTAGCCATGAGAATAGGTCTTCGGTAAGAGACTAGGCCAATCTAGCTAGCTCGAGAGAGTGGTTAGAGTACCAATGGATGAACGATTTCCCTCAATTGATCTCCATTGTTGATTCCCATTGTGATTGCTTGGTTTATGAATGAGTTGATTGGTGGATACCCCTTCCCAAAGCCATTTTTCTTATTGTCTTTTCATCTATAAATCTTCAAAAACATAGACTTTGCTTAGCTTATCATAAATCGATACTTATTGGTGTTTCCCTTAGTCCTTGTGGATTCGACCCTTTACTTGCCCTATATTGAGTAGTTTAGGTATCTTTGACGTGTTTACAACGAGCGCGTCAACAATCACAATTTTTTTAAAACCTGTGACTGAGTGATCTCTAAGACACACATACATATCCTGCTTCCCCATTCTTCGCCTTCAATAAATTTGAAAAGGAAAAACAAAGAAAAAATGTTCAAGAGCTTGTCGCTCACTAAAGCTTCAATCTTTTAGATAGACAACATGATTTCAGGATTCCTCTGTATAAAAGTATGTGTCACATTGTCTCAAATCTCATAATCAAGGGGAGGACAAAAAAACATACTCATCTTTCAGGATATGACATGAATTAACACATAGGCCATCTAAATCATAGTAGTTGGCTTATTCCCAGCTCTCCCACACTCTTCCCAGCTTCCCGCCACTTAATCTAAGCAAGGTAATATTGGAAAATATCAAACATCAACTATATTAGAAAAGGTTACAAATTTTTCCAACATATAAAATAGTATATGTGCCTATTATTTTAATAAAAAGGAGCAATAACTATCTTTCAATGTCCCATCCCCATATTTTTCTCAAATCAAAATTTTGTTTCTAGAATACCAAAACAAAATAGCGCATTCTATCTTAAAACTAAAGGAAAGAGACTGTTAACATCCAGTGCAGCAATATAGTATTCCACCCTTCATAGAAAAACGTAAACTGCCTCTTCTATATGTATTGCTCAAAGAGACACAAAATTTTCTTTACAAGACATGGCTCACAAGTCCCCACAGTTCCCCAGCTCTGCTGGCAGCAAATCAAAGACTACAAACCACATACACTAAAAATTCATTATATCATCAAGGAAAAATGCTCTTTCAATCCATATAGCCTTTTAGAGACTTCTTCTCATTTCAATATTCCTCCAAAAAAAAAGCACTAACAAAATCCTTGTCAGCTACAAAAGCCTAGAAGGAAACCTAAAAAAGAGACAAAATCACATTGTTCATGGCACGCTCATGAACTGTAGAATAAATCCCTATCATCCCGGTTAATTTAGACTCCACATGCCTGGTAAAAATGGAAGGTCATAGAGCATTGCCCTTCAAGACTTCATTGTTCAATCAAATCAACAGCCAGCATATACATACACCATAAGCTTGGGAAAAACACCAAGTAACCATAGCACAAAACCATATCATCTAAACCACCAACCATTTCTTCTCCAATTAATTTCCACTTAGCCTTTGCACAAATAGCTCTAATTTGACACAGAATTTGGTGGGATAGCAAAACAAGTGCACCTAGATATGATCAAAGGAGCAGAAAAGAACCATCAACAGAAAATCAGGCTTCATAAGCATAAAACATCCCCCAACAGCCTATGTCAGATATGTGAAGGCCTCCGAAGTAATCCGATTACAGAAACAAAAGATAAAAAGTATGAAACACCAAGATAATGTACACTCCCAAGTTACTAACTGAGACCCGTAATGCCACAACCCAACAAACCATTGAAGCACACAAAACAAGAAACTACTAACCAAATTCGAACAGAAGTTGAATACGAGAAAAAAGTAACTAGAAAATCACCACTATCTTGAGCAAAAGCCTGGAGTAGTCGGCAAGTCTCCGCAAGAGCAAAAAGATCATCCTCATTTCTTGGATTGAAAAAAAACAATAATTCACAGAGAAACCTTGAATCTGGATCAAAACAATGTCTGCAAAAGCAAAACATATATTATACATCAAAGTAACAGTGGGGGAAGGGGGAGAAGAGTCGAATACAAAACTGCACCCAAAATATAACAATTTTCACACACATAAAGATACAACCAGGAAACCAAGGAGGCAACCAAGGATGCAAAAGAAAGAAATAAAAACAGATACATTGGAGTAGAAAGTAAACATATATCATCTTTACCTGCCAACATTCTGGCAGCACTTCCCATATTTAACAAAAAACTGCTCCCGCATCTTTTGATGTTCAACTTCAACAGCCTTCCAGGCTCTGTAGCATTTCTGCAAATAATGACCATGTGATGATCAAGTGCCTAAAAGGATAGGTACAAAAGGCCTTTGCAGCTCACTTGGACTAGCAACCAAAATGAACTAAAGGGGAGGGGAGGCAAAAAAATGCTTCAGAGAAGAAACATGAGCAACATGTAGAGGTCTAAAATGTTAATAAAAAAACGTCAAAATCGTCTCTCTCTCTCTCTCTCCAGATATCCTAATGACAAGGAAAAGGAAGCAATTCTATAGATGGATGAAGTTGCTCGTCAAGTCTAATGATGAGTCTAAGTATGATCATGTGACATTTAGCTGCGTGATAAGCATGTTATATTCTTTTTTTTAGTTGTGCATTTGCTTTCAATCAAAAACTTCTGCAACTAGCTCAAAGACCAGATAGCTTAGAGCTCTCTGCTGCGACCACTACACAACCTAAGGTTCCTCCTAAAGCTTTTGTGCTCAGATAGTTAGCAAGGGAAGACTCTGTGCAACATAGAGTAAGGCAAGAAGGTAACTTTGATCCAAAGCAAGCTCATTTATCATAGATTAGGAGTAATACTACAGCATAACTTGGTATCCGCATAAACGCAATACTACGGCATGAACCACAGCCTTCCACTAGCAAGAAATCACACCATTAGAGGCATAAGAGACATACCATAATAGTGACTTCCGCATACATAAAAAAAGTCAGCCCAAAAAAAAATTATAGCCACAAAATTAACTATAAAATAAAATTCTGGAGCAAGTACATATCAACTTCACTCACCCCAATTTCCACCCATAAACTTCATTTTTCATTAATCAATCATCAATTAACCCATAACCCACCAAAGAAAGTACATGAAAATGCAACATTAAATCATAAACCCAACATAATTCCTCAACCTAAACAGCACTACAATAACCACAAAATAATGCTCCAAATATTCAATAAATTCCTCCATACAATGTTCTAAAAAAATAAAAAAAAAGTTGAATTAAAACCAACAAACCTGAATTTTAATAGCAGCCGAATTCTGTTTACGATGAAACAATCTACGATTTCGCTCCAACCGAGTTTGCTCCAAAAGCTTTTGCCTATCTCTCTCCTTAGAGCTCCGACCCCCCAAATCAACCCGCTTTCGAGACGATGGATCGCCCGAAAAAAACATTCTTTTTTTTTTACCCTCTTCTCTAAAAATCAATTAAACCAAAACCCACAATTTATCAAATGCAATGACAATGAATTTACAGAGAAAAGGGAAATTATAGTAATTAAGCTGGAGAAAAAGATGGTTTTTCTTCGAATTAAAGATATTGAGGGTTTTCCGATTGATCGTTGATACCTTAGTTTGCCCTAAAAAACAAGTTTTGGTTGAGTTTCACTTTGCTTCTTCTTATACTGATGTTTTGGAAAAGTAAAGATTTTGGAAGTTTTGTTGAAAAGTGAGAGTTGGATACAATTATAAATACTTGGAAAATTTTAATTTTTTTTCTAATTGCGCCTGTTCTTAAACTTGTCTCTCTCCCCCTCTCTCTCTCAAACCCTCTCTAAATTTTCCGAAAGAGCTGATGATTGATGACGGTTGAACTTAATTTTGTAAGGAGAATTTCATGCACACCAATAGTCCAATACTAAAAGTTTTTTTTTAATGTTTTAGTAGTGGTTGGCAAAAGCAAAAATTTGTAGCTTTTGTGAGAGTTTTTATTTATTAGGAAAGATAATTGGTGTGCATGCAGGGCACACCCGTTCATAGACTGGATATAAGGCTAAACAGTCCATAGGTAAATGCCTCAACATATTGTTGGGATGAGGATTCGAACCTAGGCAATGCCCTGGAATTCGGGGTGGTACTCCACTGAGCTACCACCTCTCCCTCGTAGCTTTTGTGGGAGTAATGGTTAGTGAAATATAAATTTTACATTAAAATTATGTTTGAGTTATTGACTAATTATTTGTAAACAACTACTATGACAGTTTCTTTCACCGAACATCAATAATTTATATCGCTCCTTTGACAGCTAAAAACTAACAGCTACACACGAACTACTAACAGCTACTAGCACAGTCTTATATTTCCTCTGTTTCTTGATATATGCATCATATTGACTGGGCACACTTGTCGTTGCACATTTTAACCATCAATATCTTCGATTATATATTATTGAAAATATAACAAAAAATGTTTAGAAAATATACATTGAGATTAACCCAACAACAATTAAGATAATGGGGTTATTTGGCAATCGATTGTTGGATGTTGGTTGGTTTAGTGCTGTATGTATTGGCTTTTTAAGTTGGCTGTTTAAGCTAGCTGTTTGCAAAAGTGTTTGATAAAATTAGTTGTGGTTGTTAGCTGTTATTAGAGAGTTTGCCGGCCAACAAGCCAAAAGCCAATCCAAAAAGCTGCTCTAGGTAGCTTTTTCATTTTGCCTTCAAAGCTAGCTTTTCAGCCAACTAAAAAGTCGATAACCAAACACTTTTTTTGGTTGTTTGACCAAATTGAAATGGCAAAAGCCAATGAAAAAGCCGTTTACCAAACATGGCCAATGAAATTGATCTTTACACAATAGTAATTAAATATGGTCAAAGTTGAATTTCAAGTAGTATAAAAAGTCAATATGATGCATCGATTAAAAAACAGAGGAAGTATAAGACTTTTGACCAACATAGCTACTCTCACAAGCTAAGTCACAACTAAAAGCTACAACCACAACTATTGGTGCTGGGTTAGAAGCTGTGAGAAACTCAGCCTACTAAATAATTTGGAAGTAATCTTCGAACATTGCTAACGTGGTTAGAATTATTTGGCCCGAAGTCTTGGTATCAAGAAGCTTACGAACATTAATTATGCATCTTGTATCCAAATCTCTAAAGAAAAATTCAAATATCTTGGAGATTGTGTGAACTTTGGTTAGGAGTTGTGAGAAAATCGGCTTGCTTAATGATTCGGAAGTGATTTTTACACACTGCTCAAGTGAAGCTAGGAGACCCGCGGATTGGCTTGCAAATCGAGTACTTGATTAGGAAGACCTTATAATCTCTTTTCCTGATGTACCTGTAGGTTTAGGCCACAACTGACTGAGGACATTAGCGGGGTAGCTCGTACACGCTTGATTTCTAGTTGGTTTATGATTTTGTATGGAACTTGCAGCTATCTTTTATACCCAAAAAAACAAAAACAAAAATATTTCTTAAAATATATGCTTCACACTGCAAAACTCACTAGCTGCAACTATATTTTTAAAATTATCAAAGCCAGTTTCCTTCTTTGGGATACTTTGCTCAGTAAATCTAAAAGACATCCCCACTCGTCAAGCTTGTAACTTGGAATTTATGAGATTTTCATAAAAGGTCGATTTGGATTATCAGATATGCTCTTGTTGGACAAGGTTATCGAATGACCCTACGGTCGGGCAACATATTGAAGGGATTTATCGTTTTACTCCTTACTGGACAAGGTCCCCATTGGTTTCATGATATAAGGCCATTTTAAGCTATTACTAGGCAACGCCCATAATCATAGCAGATATGTGCATGGTTATAGGTCAAAATCACTGGAACCAAATCGACCACTTGTTGGAACATTTTGCTTACACATGGCTTTTATTGGCTTCGGATGGTTATGATCTAATTATCTTCTCTCTCTCTTTATATCTAATTTAAATGTTTCTTTGAAAATTAGAGTTGTTGCAACTCATGGTAATTACTTAACTCTCTTCCACTTTACTATGCAGATATATTTTCTTTAGCTGGATTATTTGTAAATTTAACGGTTTTTTCACCATATACCCCTGACTATTTTTTTTTGCACTGTATACCCTTTCAACTTTCCAAATTCACCATATACCCCTGACGTTTCAAAAAATACATCAACATGCCCTTTTGACTAACGGTGTTAGACTTCCGTTAGTCATTAGGCCCTAATCCTCCCCTAACCCTAATTAACTAACCTAATTCAAACCCAATTCTAACCCTAACCCTAATTTAATACACTAACTTGGGCCCTAACCCTAACCACTAACTTGGGCCCTAACCCTAACCACTAATTTGGGCCCTAACCCTAAACACCCCTTACCCCACCGCACCACCACCCCATCACCATCACCACCCATCCCCTTCCCCCGCCGACCCCCTCCCCTTCACCCGTCACCACCACCACCCCTCCCCTTAACCCACTAACCCCCTCCCCCTTCCCCTTCACCCGTCACCACCACCACCCCTCCCCTTAACCCTTCACCACTACCACCACTCCCCTTAACCCTTCACCACCACCACCCCTCCCCTTAACCCTAAACCCTTCACCATCACCACCCCTCCCCTTAACCCACCGACCCCCTCCCCCCCCCTTTCCCTCGTCACCACCACCACCCCTCCCCTACCCCCGCGACCCCCTCCCCCTCCCCGCCCCCTGCCGTGCGAACCCCCTCCCCTTCCCCTATTGCTCGAACCCCCCTCCCTTCCCCTCCCCTTCCCCGCGCTGCGCGAACGTCGCTCCCCGCCCCTTCCCTCAGCGTGAACCCCCCTCCCCACCACAACAAACCGGATGCGCGAAAATCGAGCCCCCCTCCTCGCCACAAAGAACCCGGATGCGCGAAAATCGAACCCCCCCTTCATGCGTTTTTTGTTCTTCTCCCGGGGAGTTTACGGGGAGGGGAAATTGATTCGGGAGATGCGAGGGGGTGGGGAGAGGGGTCATGGGGAGTGGGGAGAGGGGCTTTGGGGGTGGTGGGGAGGGGGGGGGGAGGGGGCTGCGCGGGAGTGGGGAGGCGGGGCTTCGGGGTGGGGGGAATGAGGGTGGGCTTCGGGGGGTGGTGGGGTAAGAGGGGAGTGGGTGGGCCGAGGTAAGGGTGGGGGAGTGGGTGGGGTAAGAGGTAGAGTATTAGATTAGGGATTAGGGCTAGGGTTTAGCATAGGTTTAGGGTAGTTAATTAGGGTTAGAGGGGGGATTAGGGGTTAATGACTAACGGCGTTAGCCTTCCGTTAGTCAAAAGGGCATGTTGATGTATTTTTTGAAACGTGAGGGGTATATGGTAAATTTGGAAAGTTGAAAGGGTATACGGTGCAAAAAAAAATTAGTCAGGGGTATATGGTGAAAAAACCGTAAATTTAATTATATCCTTCATGGTATAGATTCTTGTGGATTCAATTGGTAGATAGATAATGTTCAGTTCACCTTATTTTAGAAATATTATTTCTTATTCTCGTCAGATAAGTTCAAACCAGAAAATTTTGAACCAGACAATATCATATTCATGTTTAATTAATACCAAATATGTTTAGTTCCATATTCAAAAAAATATAAAAATTAAAATTTTGGATTATAGACGATGAGACAAATTTTACAAGATCCTAGATGAATATATTTCTTCTCTGATAAATTAGCTTCAAAATATGGTTAATGTTTAGTAAAAATAGGAGACAATACCAGACAAAATGATTCAGATAAGACCGGGCCAGATTAGATTTCAATAAATTTAGATTAGATTACCTAATAATTTAATGTGAAGAGAATATAGCCTTATTTTTGCCTCTCCTCAAACTTTCTTTGTAAATAAATTCTATATATCTAGCTTGTTTGAAAATTACTTCTAACCTCCATGGTCTTATAGTCTTATACTCTTCTTTCTTGTGGATAAACCTACTTCAAAATATCCTACATTTTCACAACTTTAACATACCACCACAAGTCCACCACCTCTTTTATTCGTCAAAGGAAGTCTCATCCATGAATTTTGTAATATATGTAGACTATTGCAGTGGTTGGTTGGAATATTATTTATTACTCCCTCCGGTCTTCATTAGTTTACCCTTTTCTTTTGCACAGAGTTTTAGGAGGAATAGTATTGTGGGGCATATAAAGGGAGAGAAAAGATTAATTTATACTTAAAGTTGAATGTATGTGTGATGGAAAGTTAGTGGGCCCATTCCAAAAATAGCAAAAAAAAGGGGTAAACTAATAAGGGACACCCTTAAAAGGAATAGGGGTAAACTAATAAAGACCGGAGGGAGTATTTGGTAAATAATATTACAATTGTAAACTTAGATTTGAAAAAATCAATTGTTATCCTTTCCATAATTAACTTCTAAAGTTAGAGTATGAAGTGAATGAAGAAACACATGCACACGACTTGCTTTGGTTGTGGATCCGGTCCTTGTGTGACATGGCTTTACCAATTTGACCTTACCTGACCTGCCAATAATTTCTTATGATCCGCTGTTGACTACATTTGAAATTTCAGAGCATGAAGCAATATTGCAAATAAATCCTTAATGCATGCATAGTTTGCGTGATAGAACTTGGTTGTGGTCAATGTTGGTCAAGTTTCATGATAAAATAGAGGAAAAGTGGGGAAACGGGGAAATTCAAGTTCAAGAAGAGGGAGTAGGGAATCATGTTAGAGCATCCTTAATGACGGCTAAAAAAGAAAAAGATGAACACAATCTTTAAATTGCATTCCTTAATAACAAAAAAAAAGCAAAGATTGTGGGATAATGGTCGTCATCTGGAGTGATGGCACAAGTGAAACCATGAATGGTCTTGCTTGTGGGTCCCAGTTCTAAAACACGACATTTTATATTTTCTTCGTGTCACTATACCCAAAATCCATGATGTATAGTTTATTTACTTGGCTTTTTAATAGTTTTTAGTTGATTTTGTAGCAGTTTTTAGGTTAGTTTAGGCTAATTTGCTTCTATTTTCTTTAAAGTTGTGCAATACTCCTCCTTTGTGCATTTTCTTCGGGTGTTTGGTTTTATTTTAGGATTTAGGAGCATGCTTGGAGGACATTTCACAAACCCGAGGCAAGGAGTTGAAGAAACGGGGAATCAAAGGGCACGAAAGAGGAAAATAGGAGAGTAAGGGACTGATCCGAGGGCCCGGGTTGTGTGACCCGCCCTGGTCAATCAAGGGAAGCAGCCAATTCCCTTCCTGATGAGACGACCCGCCCGGGTCAGTTGACCCGAGGGCTCGGGTTGACTTCACCCACCCGGGTCAAACTTCGAGTCAGCCATCTGCTATCCTGATGAAACGACCCACCCGAGCGCTCGAGTCTGGTCACCCGCCCAAGTCGCTGGGCTTTTCCGGAACGTTTTCTTTTCCTTTCGATTTTTGTACGGGGGTTTTATTGTAATTAAACTTGGTTTATTTTAGGACTATATAAGAGAAACTCCTTTAATTTTAGGTTAAGCTAATTTTATTTTTAATTAAGTAAGATTTATTTTGGTTTAGTATTGAAGTTTTAGAACCCTAGGAGGGAGAAAGTTGAAGTTTGAAGCTTTGGAACTCCATTTTCAGATTTATGCAAGATTAAAAGTTGGTAATTTCTTGTTTATTTCATTTTCTCTTCCTCTAATCTTGTTTAGTTCGTGCTTTGTTTACTTAGATCTTGTTTTATTAGTTGATTATTTTCCCTTTCTTCTCTTTCCTCCATAGTTATGATGATGAAGTTATTTCAAGTTTTAGTTTGCTTTGTTTCCATGATTTGTGAGTAGTTTCCTACTAGGGGAAGAGATGTAGCCTTCATTTACCCTTTGGATTCTAAATCTAAGTTAGGGGGTTAACATTTAGAGTCAAACTTGTTGATTAAACTTGCTTGATTTGGTTTGTTGAGTGACCGATCACCACTTGACTTACTTATTTGAAATCCTTAGTGAAGGATCGAGAGATGAAGTTAGGGATATACTAAGTTTGGTTGCTAGACTAGGATCTCCATGAAAATAGGTATTTTCTAGTTTAGGGAAGCTTGATCTATCATGTTGTTCTTGATTTGGCTAGATTATGCCCATGCCATGAGAATAGGTCATGAGTGACTAATTAAACTCTTCTAATTAGCTCGAGAGAGTAATTAGAGTTCCTATGCGCATGATTTCCCCGTGTGATCCCCCATTTGTTTTCCCTTGACTTTGATGATTGGATTCTTGGATTGAATGTTAGTGAATCCCCTAATCCCCTAGTTGCTTTACCCTTGATTTATCTTCTTCACTTGCTTTGTCAATTTGCTTTGCCAATATCTTAGTTTTCTTAGACCTTAGAATTGTTACTAAATTTAAAAACCCCAAAAATAGATTCAACTCATTGTAATTAGCGAATTAACCCTTGATGATTAACCTTACTTCCTTGTGGATTCGACCCTATACTTACCCTATATTGGGTAGTTTAGATATTTTTGGCGTGTTTACAACGAGCCCGTTAAATTTTGGCGGCGTTGCCAGGGAAGTAACAGTTAACATTGTTTTAATTTGTTAGTTTTGAGACTAAATCACCTTTTACTTTTTGTTTACCTATTGTTGTTGACTACCTGTGGGATTTGTGTCTTGTTATTTGCTAATCTTTTCCTTAGTTGTGTTGTTTACATGTCAAGAAGGTTAAGGGGTGATCCTACTATCCCTATTGATCATAATCTTGATAACACATTGAGGCAATTGAGGAGGATCTTTAGAGAACCAACGGTACAACCTTCAATTGTTGAGCAACCGGTGGAAGAACCACCATTTGAACAAGAGTCGTCTATTTCTACTACTTCTAGCACAATGGGTGATGAACAACCTCTTAGAGCATTGAGGGATTTTGGACATCCCGAGGTTTTGAACTTAAGAGTGGAATTCGTCGTCCTACCACAACCGCTAACTTTGAGTTCTCCCCACACTTGATTCACATGATTAAGCAAGAGCCTTATGGAGGTATGACTCATGAGTGCCCTCTTGAGCATTTGGTTAATTTCTTGGAGTTATGTGCCACGGTGAAGCAAAACAATATGACTCAAGAGTTTGTGAGGCTCAATCTCTTTCACTTTTCTCTTGTGGGCAAGGCCAAGAAATGTTTGCAATCCATTCCGATACTCTTTGACTACTTGGGCACAAGTGACCGCGACTTTTGTGGATGAATTTTATTCTCAAGAGAAGACCTCCGAAACTAGAAGGAAGATAGCTAATTTCACCCAATAGGAGGATGAGACACTATATAGAGCTTGGGATAGGTTCAAGAACCTTCGAAGATCTTGCCCTCATCATGGTTATAGTCAATAGGTGCTTATGCAAAGCTTATATGATGGTATTCTTCCTATGACCCGTGCAAGCCTTGATTCGGTGCAGGAGGCCAACTAACAAAGCTTCCGGTTGACAACATTGAGCCTACAATTGAAGAGGTAGTAAGACACTACTCTTGGGGGAACTCTACTAGAACCGCAAACAAGAATAATGTAAGCAAGAGCAAGTATGATCTTGATGCCATTGACTATATTAATGCAAAACTTGATACCCTTGCAAAGAAGTTGGAAAAGGTGAGCTTGGCATCTCCAAGCCAAAGCACTTCTCAAGCCTTTTCTTGTGAAATTTGTGGTGGTTCGGACCATGCTAGTTCTTATTGTGGTGGGTCTATGGACCATGTTGCATGGGTGAACTCTAGAAGCGAGGGAAATCCCTACTTCAATAATGAAGGAAGATGGAACAACAACGAAAGTGGTGGATGGAAGAACTTTCAACCATCTCAACCTTACCAAGCCTCAAATAGACCACCTGAATTTCAAAACCCCCAACAAAGATTCACACAACCACCTCCTGGAACCCCCTTTGAACCAAACTAACCCAAACAATCTTCCCTAGAATCCACTCTCCAACTCTTCATAGCCCAACAAACAAAGACCAATGCCAACAATGATAGGAAGTTTGGCGAGATAAACACTTCCCTCCAACAAATGAATGCTCGCAACAAGATGATTGAGACACAACTTGGTCAAGTGGCTCAACAAATGAGCAACAACTTCTCAACTTCTTCTACCCAACTTCCTAGCCAACTAATCATCCGAGAGCAAGCTAAAGTCATCACTTTGAGATCCGGGGTTCACTATGAGGGTCCTAAGATGCCCGAACTTGATGATGCTTGTCCTTCCAAGGAGAGTGATAATGTTGATAGTGGAGTGGGTAAAGAGGTTGAAGAAGTCATTGTGGAAGACATTCGAGAGGATAGGACTCCTATAGTGGTTGAACCCGTAAAATCAAGCAAAGATCCTCCTCCAATGAAAAACTACACTCCTCCAGTTCCATATCCACAAAGGTTAGCAAAGAAGTACTTCAATGACAAATTTGTCAAGTTTCTTGAGGTAATTAAGGGTTTATAAGTTCATATTCCATTTCTCCAATCCATGGCTCAAATGATGCCCACCTATGCCAAGTTTCTAAAGGAAATTCTCTCTAACAAGTCCAAACTTGAAGAAAGTTCCACCATTACTCTCACCACCGAAGTTAGTGTGGTCCTCCAAAACAAGCTCCCCAAGAAGCTTGAAGATCCGGGGTTCTTCTCCATACCCTTAAGGATTGGAGATTTGAAGCCAAAGAGATAATTGGCCGACCTTGTGGCTAGTGTAAGCCTAATGCCCACTCTCCATTGCAAGGAAGCTCAACTTTGAGCTTAAACCCACAAGAAGAGTGATACAACTAGCGGATCGCTCGGTTAAGGTGCCTGTTGGAGAATTGGAGGATGTTCCGGTGCAAGTAGGGAGAGTCTTCATTCCTTGTGACTTTATTGTGATGGAGACGGAAGAAGACTCCCAAGTACCTCTTATATTGGGAAGACCTTTCTTGAAAACGGTCGGTGTGCTAGTTGATATGAAGAGAGATGTCATGACATTGAGAGTTGGAGATGAGAAAGTGGAATTCGCCTTCAACAAGAGCATGAAAGCCCCTATTATGGAAGAAGTGCATATGATCGATACCCTTAAGCAAGACGTGCTAAGCCTAAGGGCTTTGGTTGAAGTAAGGGATCCTCTTGAAGATGTGCTCCTAGGGAAAGAACAAGAAAATGAGGGTGAAGCTTGACACCTCAAGCAAGCCACGGAAAAAACCACCAATCTACCAACCTACTCATGCAAGTTTTGAGGTTTTGGAAGCTTCACTGGAAAAAGAGGACAGGACTACGCCTCCTCCTACATGTGAGTTAAAACCCTTCCTCCCTTCTTTGGAATATGCTTTTCTTGGAGAAAATGAGACTTACCCCGTGATTGTCAATTGTAGACTCAATGGTCCTTCTCTTGATAAACTTCTTTGTGTTATAAAACAACATCGAAGTGTCATTGGGTATACACTTAATGTTCTCAAGGGTCTAAGTCTTACCTTGTGTATGCATCGAATTCATTTGGATGATGGTCAAGCCTCCTCTATTGAGCCTCAAAGAAGGCTAAATCCTAACATGAAGGAAGTGGTAAAAAAGGATGTTTTGAAACTCCTTGAGGCGGGGATAATCTACCCTATCTCGGATAGTAGGTGGGTTAGTCCCGTCCAAGTTGTCCCAAGAAAAGGAGGAATGACCGTCATTAAGAATGACAAAGGTGAGCTTATCTCCACAAGATCGGTCACCGGGTGGCAAATGTGCATTTATTATCGTAAGTTTAATAAAGTCACCCGGAAAGACCATTTCCCCCTCCCTTTTATTGACCAAATGCTTGAAAGAGTGGCGGGTCACACCCATTTTTGCTTTTTGGATGGTTATTCTGGGTTCTTTCAAATCCCCATTCACCCCGATGACCAAGAGAAGACAACATTCACATGTCCATTTGGCACCTTTGCTTATCGAAGGATGCCATTTGGATTGTGCAATGCTCCTTCCACTTTCCAAAGGTGCATGACCGCCATTTTTCGGACATGCTTGAATCAACCATAGAAGTCTTCATGGATGACTGTAGGCGTGATTTTATTTCGCCTACGCGGTGTGAGCGCGTATTTGACTACCCTATTGTTAAGGTTTTATTAAAATACATTTTCGAAATCGCCAATTCATTAGGTTCATCTTTAAAGGAAGACTCATAAACCTAATTGGATATTTGGGAAACCATAGGAACAATTTAGAGACTTATTCAATGTAGATTTCCCCGTCATGACTCCATAAATGGTCAGGAACCAAAAAGTGAGTTCGGGGGTGAGGGTACGAACACAGTCATGAACCACGTTCGCCCATTGCTGGCCTCTACTTAATACGATTCATAGAAAGTTTTATGCAAAAGAATAACCACATAATATTTTTCAACACCCTAAAAAAGATTAGTCTAGGTTGGTTCATGAAACACATAAAAGACTACTTCTTTAGTGACATGTTATTAAACAATCAATGTTACTCGATTGTCCATATAATCTGATTTAGTTAGAATATTTATACATCTTGATTAACAATAATATACAAGGTGATAAATATTGCAATCATACATAAAAAACAATATTCATGAAAAAGAAATAAAAATAATAGTAAATAGTTAGTATAATAGACAATACTTACGGTCGCAGGAATACGTTAACTATCTACATCATGAATAGAATGTTAGTAACTTCAAGAAAATAATAATAAGAATAAATAAAGTAAAGAAAGATGGTTACTTTTGATTGACCCTCAGAAATTATACCTCCGTCCGGGGTTGTTGATTTGTACGGATCTTGGAAAATTGAATATGTTGAACGAGCCTTAAAAAACAGTTGCATTGTATTGTTTTAGTATTAGGCATATGTGTTGTAGGAGTATTAGAGAGCATGTGATGATGTGGCGCTCAATGATGATGATTATCAAGTATAGTACTGCCGGTATAAAAGAATTACGTTGCGTGGGTTTTTGTTTTATTAGATGTATTAGGATCAGGATTTTAAATCTTAGTGGATGTAGATATTATAATTATGTGATGATGAGTAAATAAGGTGAGCGAAGAATAAGGTGATAGGGGATTAGGAGTCAACGTGAGGTGTAGCTGTAAGTTTTTTGTATTAGGCCTGTAGTGTAGGTGAGACAATTATCAATGAGGGTGATCAGGTGGGGAGTCCGGCTAGGAGAAAGTCGTGGTGACCAACAGTTTGAGTCCCTTTGGGACTCAAACAACAAAAAAAGGAAAGCAAATATGATGTGGGGCCCACAACAAATAAAAGTAAGGAAAGAGAGAATATGTGGTGCGTGGCTCAACCTCCCCAAAAAAATTCCTAATGCATGAGAGTGGGCAAAAATAATGTGGTGTATTGAAGAGAGAGAAAATAATGTGCTTTATCTCCCAAAAAGTAGTGTTGTGGTACTCAAGGGAGAGAAAATCATAAACATTTCTCAACAATTTACTGAGATAGAGAGGGAAAACACAGAGAAAGAGGGAGAAAAGAATTTATCGGGAATATGAAGAGTTTTGGCGGGAGATATTTGCACCACCATTGTAGCACATCTCCACAACATTGTAGAAGAGAAAGAACTGAAGCAAATGAAAAACAACTGGATTTGAATCGGCCGGTCTCCATGGATGAGAGCTCGAACAACGACCCTTTTTTCGACGAAAATGAGGTACGCCTGTAATATTTTGAATTTAGAGGTTAGGGGTTTGTGAAAGTTTGATGTCTTGTTTATTGCTTTACTTTTTGATAGTTTTTAGTTGGAATTATAGTTGTTTTTGAGTTAGTTTAGGCTAGTTTGTTAGCTATTTCCTTAATTTATGCAATGTTCCTTCTTGTATGCACTTTCTTTGGGAGATTTGTTTCATTTCAGGACTTAGGAGCATGCTTGGAGGACACTTGCACAACCTCGAATATTAATATCGAAGAGGAAGGTCAAGGAAGCATCAAGGAAGCATAACCGAGTTCCGGGGGCAAATATAAGAAGTTTTGGAAGGGTTTGCGCACAAGGGTCAACTTCAAATGGCCATAACTTTCAGCACACAAAACATTTTTGAGCGATTCAAGTTGGAGATGAAAGTTTGGCTCAATATATTTCCAACAAGTGGTCACAAGCTCAATTATGATGATAAACCAATGAGATATGGCCGTTTGAAAATGAACTAACGAAACTGAAAAAAACTGACCCGAACGCTCGGGTCAACTGACCCACCCGGGTCAATTGACCCGCCCGGGTCAATCCGCGGAAAACTCAAATTTCAATCCTGTTGGTCCGAACCGCCCGGGTCATACTTGACCAGCCCGGGTCAACCTCAAACCGAGTGCCCGGGTCATCTCACCCGCCCGGGTCGGGTTATTTTTTCCGGAAACGTTTTGCGATTTTAGTGCCTTTTATGCGGGGTTGTTTTGTAATTTTTCTGTTTTATTTCTTATGACTATATAAGAGGGACTCCTCTTATTTTGACTTAGGCAATTTTTAATTAGAGATTAGAGAGAGATTAGATCTTGTTTTAGCATTCAAGTTTAGAACAAAACCCTAGGAGAGAGAAAAGTGGAAGTTTGAAGCTTTTGGATCTCCATTCTTCATTTATGAAAGCTTAAAGTTGGTAATCTTTGTTTATTTTTTTCTTTTCTTCCATTATTCTTGTTTATTTCATGCTTTGTTTGTTTAGATCTTGCTTTATTAGTTGATTATTTGCATTTTTCTCTTTTCCTCCATGGTTATGGTGATAAAGTTATTTCAAGCTTTGTTTTATTTTATTTCCATAATGTGTGAGTAGTTTCTTACTAGGGGAAGGGATGTAACTTTCATTTACTCTTTGGATCCTAGATCTAAGTTAGGGGGTTAACTTTTGGGGTTGAACTTATTGATCAAACTTATTTTACTTGGTTTGTTGGGTGCTTGATCACCACTTAACTTGCATATTTGGAATTCCTAGTGAAGGATTGAGAGATGAAGCTAGGAATAAACTAAGTTTGGTTGCTAGACTAGGATCTCCATGAAAATAGGCATTTTCTAGTTTAGGGAAGCTTGATTAATCATGTTGTGCTTGATTTGTCTAGATTGGTTGCTCATGCCATGAGAATAGGTCATGAGTGACTAATCAAGCTCCTCTAATTAGCTCGAGAGAGTAATTAGAGTTCATATGTGCGTGATTTTCCCCTTGTGATCCCCCATTTGTTTCCCCTTGGTTTTGATTGTTGGATTCTTGGATTGAATGTTGGTGAATCCCCTAATCCCCTAGTTCTTTGCATGTCACGGAGATTGAGGGGCGATCCAACCATCCCCATCGATCATAACCTTTAAAATACATTGAGGCAATTAAGGAGAATCTTTAGGAAACCTACGGTCCAACCATTGATCGTTGAACAATCGGGTTTTGAACAAGAGTCGTCTATCTCCACTACTTCTAGCACTATGGCGGATGAGGAGGCTCCTAGAGCATTATGGGATTTTGGGCATCCCGAGGCATTTGAACTCAAAAGTGGTATTCGCCGCCCAACTACTACCGCCGACTTCGAATTTTCTCCGCATTTGATTCACATGATCAAACAAGAGCCATATGGGGGTATGACTCATGAGTGCCCTCTTGAGCATTTGGCTAATTTCTTGGAGCTATGTGCCACGGTGAAGCAAAACAATGTGAGTCAAGAGTTTGTGAGGCTCAACCTATTTCATTTCTCTCTTGTGGGCAAGGCTAAGAAATGGTTGCAATCTATTCCGGAAGACTCTTTGACAACTTGGGCACAAGTTACCACAACTTTTGTGGATGAATTCTGTTCTCAAGAGAAGACCTCCGAAGCTAGGAGGAAGATAGCTAATTTTCTCAAGAGGAGGATGAGACATTGTATGGAGCTTGGGATAGGTTCAAGGATCTTCGAAGATCTTGTCCTCACCATGGTTATAGTTAATGGATGCTTATGCAAAGCTTATATGATGGTCTCCTTCCTATGACCCGTGCAAGCCTTGATTCGGGTGCGGGAGGCCAACTAACAAAGCTTCCGGTTGACACTATTGAGCCTACAATTAAAGAGGTAGTAAGACACTACTCTTGGGGGAATTCTACTCGAACCGCAAGCAAGAAGAATGCAAGCAAAGGCAAGTATGATCTTGATGTCATCGACCACATTAATGCAAAACTTGATACTCTTGCAAAGAAGTTGGAAAAGGTAAGTTTGGCATCTCCTAGCCAAGACACTTCTCAAGCTTTTTCTTGTGAGATTTGTGGTGGGTCGGACCACGCTAGCTCTTATTGTGGTGGGTCTATGGACCATGTTGCTTGGGTGAATACTAGGGGTGAGGGAGATCCTAACTTCAACAACCAAGGGAGATGGAATAACAATGTGAGTGGAGGATGGAAGAACCCTCAACCACCCCAACCTTACCAAGCTAGACCACCCGGATTGCATAACCCCCAACAAACATTCACACAACCACCCCCTAGAGCTCCCTTTGAACCAAATCAACTAAAACAATCCTCCCTTGAATCCACTCTCCAACTCTTCTTAGTCCAACAAACAAAAACCAATGCCGATAACGATAGAAAGTTTGGGGAGACACACACTTCCCTCCAACAATTGAATGCCCATGCACAATAAGATCATTGAAACCCAACTTGCCCGAGTCGCTCAACAAGTGAGCAACAACTCCTCAAACTCTTCCACCCAACTTCCTAGCCAACCCATTATTCGAGATCAAGTTAAAGCCATCACTTTGAGATCCGGGGCTCACTATGAGGGTCCTAAGATTCCCGAACTTGATGATGTTAGTCCTTCCAAGGAGAGTGAGAATGTCGATAGTGGAGTGGGTAAAGAGGTTGAAGAAGTCATTGTGGAAGACGTTCAAGAGGATGGAACTCCTATAGTAGTTGAAACTGAGAAATCAAGCAAAAAGTCTCTTCCAATGAAGAAATACACTCCTCCGATTCCATATCCTCAACGGTTAATGAAGAAGCAACTTAATGACAAGTTTGTCAAATTCCTTGAAGTAATGAAGGGTCTACAAGTGCACATTTCATTTCTCCAAGCTATGGCTCAAATGCCTACCTATGCTAAATTTCTCAAAGAACTTCTCTCCAACAAGTCTAAACTTGAGGAAAGTTCTACTATTGCTCTCACCGTCGAGGTTAGTGCGGTTCTCCAAAACAAGCTCCCCGAAAAACTAGAAGATCCGGGTTCTTTCTCTATACCCGTGAGAATTGGAGATTTGGAGTCAAAAAGAGCATTGGCCGACCTAGGGGCGAGTGTTAGCCTCATGCCGCTTTCAATTGCAAGAAAGCTCAACTTTGAGCTTAAACCTACTAGAAGAGTAATACAATTGGCGGATCATTCGGTTAAGGTCCCCGTTGGAGAATTGGAAGATGTGCCGGTGCAAGTAGGAAGAGTCTTTATCCCTTGTGATTTTGTTGTGATGGAGATGGAAGAGGACTCTCAAGTGCCTCTCATCTTGGGAAGACCCTTCTTGAAAACGGTCGGAGTGCTTGTGGATATGAAGAGAGATATCATGACTTTGACGGTCGGAGATGAAAAAATGGAATTTGCATTCAACAAAAGTATGAAAGCCCCCATCATGGAAGAAGTGCATCAGATGGACACTCTTGAGCAAGATCTATCAAGTCTTAAGGCCTTGAATGAGGTAAGGGACCCCTTTCACGATGTGATATCAAGGAAGAAACAAGAAATGGGAGGTGAAGTTTGCAACCTCAAGAAAGTCGTGAACAAGGTTTCCATCTATCATCCGAAAGAAGCAAAGTTTAAGGTATTCGAAGCCCCATTGAAGAAGAAGGAGAGTACTAAGCTTCCTCCCACTTGTAAAGAGAAAATGGAGTTTGTATCTAAGAAAACCAATGGGACTCCACTCATGAAGAATGTGGACCACATAGATGCATGTAGTCATAAAGTGGTGAGCCTCAAGACTTGGGATGAGCATGATTGGGTTTATGATGGATGGCATGACCCTTTGTGTGATTCAATGCAAGTTGTGAAAGATGACAAAAGATCAACTAATGAAACTCATGGCTTAATACTTCAATGATTTTCCCCCAGCAACTTTGAGGACTACTCTTTTCGCCCTCCATGATGACCTCACACATGGTCGAGCTATCGACCTTAAAAAGAGCACTCTCGGGAGGTAACCCGTATTTATTGCTTTTATTTTCTTTCTTTCTAATAATTTTCTTTATTTTGAGAGCTTTTATTTGATTTTAGTTTGGTTGTATGTACTCATTTGCATACTTTGACCCTCGTTTGGCATGTTGGTTAACCTTCCCCTTCCCTTCCCTTCCCTTTCCCCACCTTTGATTCTCTTGTTCATGCATTGAGGATAATGCTTTCTTCTAGCTTGGGGGAAATATATTTATATTTTTTTTACTCATTTTCAGAAAAAAGAAAAAAAAATCGTATATTTTTAAAAACCCAAAAACAATTTTCTTTCTTTTTTTTTCATCTTCTTTCTTTGTTTTAGCTTTCTTTCCTTTCCTTTTCTTTCCCTTCTTTTTCAATCGTTGTTTTTAGTTCTAAAAAAAATAAATAATTTTTTTTTGAAAAAGAGCAAAAATAGCAAAAAAATCTAAAAAATAAAGAAAAACAAAAAGAAGTTTTAGCTTTGAATAAAGTTTTGATTTCCTTGCCCAAGGAAGATGCTAGTTGATGATATATGTGGATTCCTTGCTTGGATTTTGAGTATATGTTTAGAGGCTCCTTTTGGAAGAGTGTGAGCTTGGGTTGTGGTGCTTTAGGAGGTGATTAATCTTGATTGCATTAGAATCAACCGAAATGAAACCAATGAATGCTGAATTGGATGTCTAGTCTTGAATCTTGACTATGTTGCTCATGCTTGAATAAATTTAGCTTCAAATTTGCGGTCCCTAGTGTCCCTAGATACGCTCATCATGTCCCCAAACAAAACTCTACAAGAAGCTTAGATTTTACTTCTTTTCGTTTGTAATAAGTGGTACAAAAGCCACAAGTTCTCATGTTTCTCTTTAGTGAGTAGTTACTCCTCTTTTGTATAGCAAAAATTCCCATAATAAGAGAAAAAGAAAAAGCCAAAAACAGTAAAAAAGGCGTGAAAATGAAAATGAAAAAAAAGTGAAGAAAAACGAAAAGCAAAAAAAAGAATAGAAGAATTCCAATAAAAGAGGTCAATTTGTGGATATCTCCCACACTTAGTTCAGTTTTTGTAAAGTTTTGAGTAGAGTGAAGTCTAAGGCATATTTGTGTGTCTAGGGATGTGGACTAGTGGTTTGAGCTTCTATAACACTTGAAGGGCCCTAAGTCTTTTGGATAGCTAGGTGTTCTCTAATGAGCGAGTAAAAAGTCTAATTAGGCGTCCTTTTGCAATCTTGATTAGTTTCTTTCTCTACCCATAAGAAATTAGTTGTTTTGAAAGTTGCTCTCTATCCTTGCTTGTGAACCATTTCATTGATAGTTGACTTGGGCATTACTCTTGAATTTGATTGAATAAATTGTTGATGAAAACTAGAGTTGTGGGTTGGAAAACTCTTTGGAAACCCTCGCGAGATCCCACTCGCCCTCTAGAGCGATCTAGGGGTTTAAAGAGCTTGTTGCATGTGCTAAATGCAATCGTGATTCCTACGAAAATGAGTTAGTGTAAATTCTTTATCCTTCCTTCCTTTTTCATTTTTCTTCCCTCTTCCTTCTTCATTTTGTTTTCAAATAAGTTTTCATTCTCCTACTTGTGTTTTAATCTATTTTGCTTGAGGACAAGCAAAGATCTAGCTTGGGGGAGTTTGATGTCTTGTTTATTGCTTTACTTTTTGATAGTTTGTAGTTGGTATTATAGTTGTTTTTGAGTTAGTTTAGGCTAGTTTGTTTGCTATTTCCTTAATTTGTGCAATTTTCCTTCTTGTATGCACTTTCTTTGGGAGATTTATTTCATTTCAGGACTTAGGAGCATTCTTGGAGGACACTTGCACAGCCTCAAATATTAATATCAAAGAGGAAGGTCAAGGAAGCATCAAGGAATCATAACCGAGTTCCGGGGGCAAATATAAGAAGTTTTGGAAGGGTTTGGGCACAAGGGTCAACTTCAAATGGACATAACATTCAGCACACAAAATATTTTTGAGCGATTCAAGTTGGAGATGAAAGTTTGGCTCAATATCTTTCTAACAAGTGGTCACAAGCTCAATTCCAATGAATAACGAATGAGATATGACCGTTTGAAAATAAACTGACGAAACTAAAAACTGACCCGAGCGCTCGGGTCAACTGACCCGCCCGGGTCAATCTGCGGAAAACTCAAATTTCATTCCTGTTGGTCCGACCCGTCCGGGTCAGACTTGACCAGCCCGGGTCAACCTCAAACCGAGCGCCCGGGTCATCTCACCCGCCCGGGTCGGGTTATTTTTTCCGGAAACGTTTTGCGATTTTAGTGCCTTTTATGCGGGGGTTGTTTTGTAATTTTTCTGTTTTATTTCTTATGACTATATAAGAGGGACTCCTCTTATTTTAACTTAGGCAATTTTTAATTAGAGATTAGAGAGAGATTAGATCTTGTTTTAGCATTCAAGTTTAGAACAAAACCCTAGGAGAGAGAAAAGTGGAAGTTTGAAGCTTTTGGATCTCCATTCTTCATTTATGAAAGCTTAAAGTTGGTAATCTTTATTTATTTTCTTCTTTTCTTCCATTATTCTTGTTAATTTCATGCGTTGTTTGTTTAGATCTTGCTTTATTAGTTGATTATTTGCATTTTTCTCTTTTCCTCCATGGTTATGGTGATAAAGTTATTTCAAGCTTTGTTTTGTTTTATTTCCATAATGTGTGAGTAGTTTCTTACTAGGGGAAGGGATGTAACTTTCATTTACTCTTTGGATCCTAGATCTAAGTTAGGGGGTTAACTTTTGGGGTTGAACTTGTTGATCAAACTTGTTTTACTTGGTTTGTTGGGTGCTTGATCACCACTTAACTTGCATATTTGGAATTCCTAGTGAAGGATTGAGAGATGAAGCTAGGAATAAACTAAGTTTGGTTGCTAGACTAGGATCTCCATGAAAATATGCATTTTCTAGTTTAGGGAAGCTTGATTAATCATGTTGTGCTTGATTTGGCTAGATTGGTTGCTCATGCCATGAGAATAGGTCATGAGTGACTAATCAAGCTCCTCTAATTAGCTCGAAAGAGTAATTAGAGTTCATATGTGCGTGATTTTCCCCTTGTGATCCCCCATTTGTTTCCCCTTGGTTTTGATTGTTGGATTCTTGGATTGAATGTTGATGAATCCCCTAGTTCTTTTACCCTTGTTTTATCTCCTTTACTTGCTTGTTGATTTACTTTGCAAATTTCCTAGTTTATTTAGATTTTAGAATCATTGTTAAACTTTCAAAAACCCAAAAATTGATTTAGCTCATTGTAGTTAGCTAATTAACTCTTGATTTAACCCTACTTCCTTGTGGATTCGACCCTATACTTATCCTATATTGGATAAATTAGGTTATATTTGGCGAGTATACAACGACCCGTCAAATTTTGACGCCGTTGCCGGGGAAGTAGCGATTAACATTAGCTACTTAGTTAATTTTGAGACTAAATTGTCTTTTTCTTTATTTTGGTGTGTTTACCTCTTGGTTGTTTTTACTAATATTCTCCTTAGCTTTGTTGGTTGCATGTCACGGAGATTGAGGGGCGATCAAACCATCCCCATCGATCATAACCTTGAAAATACATTGAGGCAACTAAGGAGAATCTTTAGGGAACCTACGATCCAACCATTGATCGTTGAACAATCGGGTTTTGAACAAGAGTCGTCTATCTCCACTACTTCTAGCACTATGGCGGATGAGGAGGCTCCTAGAGCATTACGGGATTTGGGCATCCCGAGGCATTTGAACTCAAAAGTGGTATTCGCCGCCCAACTACTATCGCCAACTTCGAATTTTCTCCGCATTTGATTCACATGATCAAACAAGAGCCATATGGGGGTATGACTCATGAGTGTCCCCGTTGGAGAATTGGAAGATGTGCCGGTGCAAGTAGGAAGAGTCTTTATCCCTTGTGATTTTGTTGTGATGGAGATGGAAGAGGACTCTCAAGTGCCTCTCATCTTGGGAAGACCCTTCTTGAAAACGGTCGGGGTGCTTGTGGATATGAAGAGAGATATCATGACTTTGACGGTCGGAGATGAAAAAATGGAATTTGCATTCCCATCATGGAAGAACAGCATCAGATGGACACTCTTGAGCAAGATCTATCAAGTCTTAAGGCCTTGAATGAGGTAAGGGACCCCTTTCACGATGTGATATCAAGGAAGAAACAAGAAAGGAGAGGTGAAGTTTGCAACCTCAAGAAAGTCGTGAACAAGGTTTCCATTTATCATCTGAAAGAAGCAAAGTTTAAGGTATTCGAAGCCCCATTGAAGAAGAAGGAGAGTATTAAGCTTCCTCCCACTTGTAAAGAGAAAATGGAGTTTGTATCTAAGAAAACCAATGGGACTCCACTCATGAAGAATGTGGACCACATAGATGCATGTAGTCATGAAGTGGTGAGCCTCAAGACTTGGGATGAGCATGATTGGGTTTATGATGGATGGCATGACCCTTTGTGTGATTCAATGCAAGTTGTGAAAGATGACAAAAGATCAACTAATGAAACTCATGGCTTGATACTTCAATGATTTTTCCCCCAACAACTTTAAGGACTACTCTTTTCGCCCTCCATGATGACCTCACACATGGTCGAGCTATCGACCTTAAAAAGAGCACTCTCGGGAGGTAACCCGTATTTATTGCTTTTATTTTCTTTCTTTCTAATAATTTTCTTTATTTTGAGAGCTTTTATTTGATTTTAGTTTGGTTGTATGTACTCATTTGCATACTTTGACCCTCGTTTGGCATGTTGGTTAACCTTCCCCCTTCCCTTCCCTTCCCTTTCCCCCTCTTTGATTCTCTTGTTCATGCATTGAGGATAATGCTTTCTTCTAGCTTGGGGGAAATATATTTATATTTTTTTTACTCATTTTCAGAAAAAAGAAAAAAAAATCGTATATTTTTAAAAACCCAAAAATAATTTTCTTTTTTTTTTTTTCATCTTCTTTCTTTGTTTTAGCTTTCTTTCCTTTCCTATTCTTTCCCTTCTTTTTCAATCGTTGTTTTTAGTTCTAAAAAAAATAAATAATTTTTTTTTTGAAAAAGAGCAAAAATAGCAAAAAAATATGAAAAACAAAGAAAAATAAAAAGAAGTTTTAGCTCTGAATAAAGTTTTGATTTCCTTGCCCAAGGAAGATGCTAGTTGATGATATATGTGAATTCCTTGCTTGGATTTTGAGTATATGTTGAGAGGCTCCTTTTGGAAGAGTGTGAGCTTGGGTTGTGGTGCTTTAGGAGGTGATTAATCTTGATTGCATTAGAATCAACCGAAATGAAACCAATGAATGCTGAATTGGATGTCTAGTCTTGAATCTTGACTATGTTGCTCATGCTTGAATAAATTTAGCTTCAAATTTGCGGTCCCTAGTGTCCCTAGATATGCTCATCATGTCCCCAAACAAAACTCTACAAGAAGCTTAGATTTTACTTCTTTTCGTTTGTAATAAGTGGTACAAAAGCCACAAGTTCTCATGTTTCTCTTTAGTGAGTAGTTACTCCTCTTTTGTATAGCAAAAATTCCCATAATAAGAGAAAAAGAAAAAGCCAAAAACAGTCAAAAAAGGCGTGAAAATGAAAATGAAAAAAAAGTGAAGAAAAACGAAAAGCAAGAAAAAGAATAGAAGAATTCCAATAAAAGAGGTCAATTTGTGGATGCCTCCCACACTTAGTTCAGTTTTTGTAAAGTTTTGAGTAGAGTGAAGTCTAAGGCATATTTGTGTGTCTAGGGATGTGGACTAGTGGTTTGAGCTTCTATAACACTTGAAGGGCCCTAAGTCTTTTGGATAGCTAGGTGTTTTCTAATGAGCGAGTAAAAAGTCTAATTAGGCGTCCTTTTACAATCTTGATTAGTTTCTTTCTCTACCCATAACCTATGAGTACACTTGGAAATTAGTTGTTTTGAAAGTTGCTCTCTATCCTTGCTTGTGAACCATTTCATTGATAGTTGACTTGGGCATTACTCTTGAATTTGATTGAATAAATTGTTGATGAAAACTAGAGTTGTGGGTTTGAAAACTCTTTGGAAACCCTCGCGAGATCCCACTCGCCCTCTAGAGCGATCTAGGGGGTTTAAAGAGCTTGTTGCATGTGCTAAAAGCAATCGTGATTCCTACGAAAATGATTTAGTGTAAATTCTTTATCCTTCCTTCCTTTTTCATTTTTCTTCCCTCTTCCTTCTTCATTTTGTTTTCAAATAAGTTTTCATTCTCCTACTCGTGTTTTAATCTATTTTGCTTGAGGACAAGCAAAGATCTAGCTTGGGGGAGTTTGATGTCTTGTTTATTGCTTTACTTTTTGATAGTTTGTAGTTGGTATTATAGTTGTTTTTGAGTTAGTTTAGGCTAGTTTGTTAGCTATTTCCTTAATTTGTGCAATTTTCCTTCTTGTATGCACTTTCTTTGGGAGATTTGTTTCATTTCAGGACTTAGGAGCATTCTTGGAGGACACTTGCACAACCTCAAATATTAATATCGAAGTGGAAGGTCAAGGAAGCATCAAGGAATCATAACCGAGTTCCGGGGGGCAAATATAAGAAGTTTTGGAAGGGTTTGGGCACAAGGGTCAACTTCAAATGGACATAACTTTCAGCACACAAAACATTTTTGAGCGATTCAAGTTGGAGATGAAAGTTTGGCTCAATATCTTTCTAACAAGTGGTCACAAGCTCAATTCCGATGAATAACGAATGAGATATGACCGTTTGAAAATAAACTGACGAAACTGAAAACTGACCCGAGCGCTCGGGTCAACTGACCCGCCCGGGTCAATCTGCGGAAAACTCAAATTTCAATCCTGTTGGTCCGACCCGCCCGGGTCAGACTTGACCAGTCCGGGTTAACCTCAAACCGAGCGCCCGGGTCATCTCACCCGCCCGGGTCGGGTTATTTTTTCCGGCAACGTTTTGCGATTTTAGTGCCTTTTATGCGGGGGTTGTTTTGTAATTTTTCTGTTTTATTTCTTATGACTATATAAGAGGGACTCCTCTTATTTTAACTTAGGCAATTTTTAATTAGAGATTAGAGAGAGATTAGATCTTGTTTTAGCATTCAAGTTTAGAACAAAACCCTAGGAGAGAGAAAAGTGGAAGTTTGAAGCTTTTGGATCTCCATTCTTCATTTATGAAAGCTTAAAGTTGGTAATCTTTATTTATTTTCTTCTTTTCTTCCATTATTCTTGTTAATTTCATGCTTTGTTTGTTTAGATCTTGCTTTATTAGTTGATTATTTGCATTTTTCTCTTTTCCTCCATGGTTATGGTGATAAAGTTATTTCAAGCTTTGTTTTGTTTTATTTCCATAATGTGTGAGTAGTTTCTTACTAGGGGAAGGGATGTAACTTTCATTTACTCTTTGGATCCTAGATCTAAGTTGGGGGTTAACTTTTGGGGTTGAACTTGTTGATCAAACTTGTTTTACTTGGTTTGTTGGGTGCTTGATCACCACTTAACTTGCATATTTGGAATTCCTAGTGAAGGATTGAGAGATGAAGCTAGGAATAAACTAAGTTTGGTTGCTAGACTAGGATCTCCATGAAAATAGGCATTTTCTAGTTTAGGGAAGCTTGATTAATCATGTTGTGCTTGATTTGGCTAGATTGGTTGCTCATGCCATGAGAATAGGTCATGAGTGACTAATCAAGCTCCTCTAATTAGCTCGAAAGAGTAATTAGAGTTCATATGTGCGTGATTTTCCCCTTGTGATCCCCCATTTGTTTCCCCTTGGTTTTGATTGTTGGATTCTTGGATTGAATGTTGGTGAATCCCCTAATCCCCTAGTTCTTTTACCCTTGTTTTATCTCCTTTACTTGCTTGTTGATTTACTTTACAAATTTCCTAGTTTATTTAGATTTTAGAATCATTGTTAAACTTTCAAAAACCCAAAAATTGATTTAGCTCATTGTAGTTAGCTAATTAACTCTTGATTTAACCCTACTTCCTTGTGGATTCGACCCTATACTTATCCTATATTGGATAAATTAGGTTATATGTGACGAGTATACAACGACCCGTCAAAGTTAAACAATTTGTGAATATAGGATTGGGGTTTATGAAATTAGATGCCTTCAATATACGATTGAACTAGTATAGGTATTGGTAAAATTTATATTTGCAAGAATGTAGAAAATACTTGAACTATGAAAATTTGGTAAATTGGTAAAATTTGGAAACACTTGAATGATAATGGTTAAGTAATATTTGCAAGAATATACATCGATTTTTATGTTTAATTAAATAGTGATATTTGCATGAATGTAGAAAATAGAAAGTACTTGAACTTTGTCAATTGATATGTTATAGTATTTAGTGAATTTGGAATGTTGAGTGCAATTGACAACATAATATTGATTTGTGAAATTGGCACCATTCTAAACTTGGTTTCAACACTTTTTGAACAACTTGGTATAATTTCGTATCAAAGTTTCTAAAAAAATGGTGCCAATTGGTGGCTGGGTTGGTACCAAATAAAGAACAACTTGATATCAATATTTTCATAAAATGGTGCCAAGTTGTAGCTTGTTTGGTACCCATCGCACTTAGCATTGGTATCAAATTGTCCATAAAACTGTGCCACGTTACAGCAGGTCTGGTACCAACCAAACCTTAACTTGGTATCAAGTTTTCCAAATAATTGATGCTAAGTCGTATATTATGTTTCCTATTATTAATTACTTAGAAATATGCTGAATGAGGATGGAGTGATGGATCAGAAGTCACAATCCGTATAAGGGATGATGTGGATGGTTATGGTTATGGGATAAACTTTTTGTTGATGAGTGCACAGATAGACTGGATATTGTACCTTTGGAGTTGCTGATGATTCACCTCCGACGACTGGGTGTGGTAGTAATAGAGTGTTATGCCCTCCAATTGCGGGGATGGTATTTGCCTCTTGCGAGGATGTTCATGAGTATTACAAAGCCTACACGAAGCAAGAAAGATTTGGAGTTGTTAAGTTATCAGGATCGTACAATGCAAGGGGTGAGAGAAGGAATTACACTTGGAGGTGTGATCGTTGGGGCAATCGAATCCATAGACGGTGGGAGAATGGAAAAAGAGTTGTCGTTGGGGATCACAACTTAATTGTTGGAACCACCAAAATAAAAAAATGTGGGTGTACGGCTATGATATACGCCGTTAAGAGCGAAAATGGTGAGTGCAAATTGAAGAAAGCGGTGAATAACCACAAAAACCATACCCCCACCCCTCATAAGTCACGATACATAACCATGTATCGGAAAGATGAATTGGATAGCCACGTTAGGAGGAAGTTTTTCAATGATATTGAGGCTGGGGCCCGGGTTCCCCAAATTCACAATAGTTTGACGTTGGAAAAAACGGTGTTCAAAACATGGCTATCACCAAAAAAGAGCTGCACAATGTAGTCTTCCAGCATTAGAGGTTGAAGTTAAAAGACGGTGATTTGGTGGTTATGCTAGATTTTTTTAGCAAAATGACATCAGTAACCAGAATTTTTATCACATGCATAAGCTAGATACAGATGGGTCTCTCAAGGATATTTTGTGGGTTGATGCTAGGAGTAGGGATGCTTTGGAGGAGTTTGGGGATGTAGTATGTTTTGATGCAACGTACTTGACAAACGAGTATGAGCTACCATTTGCCAATTTTGTTGGTGTTAACCACCATGGCCAAAGTATATTGCTTGGATGTGCACTTGTATCCCATGAAGACACTGAAACTTACCAGCGGGTATTTCCTGCACGGTTGGCGTGCATGCGAAAAAGTCCGATCGTCATCCTAACCGATCAAGCAGCTGCAATGCGACGAGCTCTATCCATTGAAATGCCTAATGCACGGCATTATTGGTGTTTGTGGCATATCACCTACAAATTTGTAAATAAACTAGGGGCGAAAGAGAACTATCCGGATATAAAGAAGGCACTTCTAGACGCAATATATAATAGTTTGACTGAAGCGGAGTTTGAAAAGAGTTGGACTGCAGCTTTTGTCAAATTTAAACTGCAGGAAGATTCATGGTTGTCAGGTAAATTTTGAACGTTAGTAATAGAATTCCATGTAAATCTGATTACTATTGTGTTTAGTAACAAAAGCTTTGTATAGCGGTACCAAAGGCTTTCTACATTGGTACCTTATTTATAGCATTTTGGAAAACCTTTGCAAATATAGATACCAATGTTGGAATTATTGGGTACCATTGTATTAAACATATTTCTACAGTGGTACCATTTGGTGCCTTGTGGAAAACTAATGCTAATAGTATGTACCACTGTAAGAAGGGGAGGGTACCAATTTGTGTTGATACGAGGTTCCACAAGTGTTCAGGTTTTTAAACTTCACATATTTTTTGCAGGTTTATATGAAGAGAGGGAGATGTGGGTTCCTACATACATGAAACATTTGTTTTGGGCTGGTATGAAGACCACCCAATGGGTAGAAAGTATTAATAGCTTTTTCGATGGCTATCTTGACAAGCATAGCCGGTTATATCAGATTGGCCCGGCTTATATGAAAGAGACGGAGTCAAGGGCAAATGATGAGCAGCAGGCGGACACCAACTCACACATGTATTTGCACCAGTTGGCCACTGGTTTTATTGCTGAGGAAATTTTCTAATTAATATACACGGATGCAAAATTCAAGGTAGTCCAAAAGCAATGTACTAAATGCTTATATGTTAATGGGGTATCTAGGAGGGCTATTTCTGAGTATGTGATGGAACACACACTGGAGGACCATATTTGGATTCACTGCAAGGAAACCAAAAAATAAATATTAACATCTAAAAACAGATGTTATCAAATGACGGTTGATAGGAGAACCCTCCATGCATCGTGTGTATGCAAAATGTTTGAATGTGAAGGTATTATATGTAGGTATATCATTAAGGCATTTGATATGGAGCACATTAGGAAAATGCCGGATATGTTTATATTGCGGAGATGGATGAAAAATGTGCAAAGGACGCATACAATGGTCAAAGTTGCGTACCATGATCCATCTAAAACGGAGGAAGTGAAGAGTTTTGATGAAATGATGGATGCTTTCAAGGACTTGTGTTTAGATGCAGCTGGGTTACAGGAGTGTGTTCAGATCGTACTTGAGACTATAGCAGTGTTGAAGATCCAGTGTAAGGAGAAAAAAGTAATAAAATTGAAGTCACTACTTGAGGCCCCCATTTTCAAAAGTCCTAGCAATCAATGTACTTTCATACCTTGTAATTTATCTACATCAGATTCTGTTGTATGCTCGACAACAGCTGCCCCTAAGGTGAAAGACCCAATCGCACCTAAAAAGGCGGCAAATAGGCCTCGTGACACTCGTTTCCTATCATGCGCGGAGAAGCTGAAAAACAAGGTTGCGAAAAAAAGGAAGTTGTCACCAATAAGGTTGCAGAAGGCTGCGAAAAACCCACCAAGAAGGTTACAAAGGGTGCGAAGAAGGTAACAACTATTTTAATTGCATTTGTTTATTACTGACATATGTATCCATTTGTATGTACATTGGTATTGGATAGGAACATTAATGGTACCAACGTGTTGTTCTTTTGGTACCAATTAGTATCGATATTTATTCGATCATGTTGCATGTACACCTCTGTTTGTAATGTTATTCCCTTCCAATAGCAGGTTGGACCCCTGGACAAAAATGCAGCTGGGCCCTCTAAAGTTGGACAGGACTAGGATGCCGATGGAATGGAAGCGGTTGGCGGAAACAAGTCTATAGGAGGAATAACATGTAATGAAGGATCTATTGGCTATTTCACACGGATGCTACAAGGAGCTAACCCTTAGCTACCCTACATCGATTCAGGCGACCAATGTCATTATATGCTCCGCCTCCGGTTAGGTTGAAAACAAAGACCACGACATCTTATAATTTGTAGTTTTGTATCTTTAGTTATTAGCATTTATCGTGGACAATCTTTGTAGCTCTATACAAAATTATAAGGTAGAGTACCCATAAATAATGGAAGTTAGTGTGAAATGCGTAATAAAATTTTGTTAACAAGTTGGTGTTTATGGCATTGGTATCCTTTGCATGTTTGAAGTACCCATTATATTTGAGATAACCAAGTGTTACCTTGGTGCATTAATGTTCATACATTTGTACCTTCCCCTTCTTACATGGATTGCAAGTGTTTGAGACAATAATAAATAGGGAAGAGATAAATTACTCATAATGTGGTGGAAAACAACTATGAGCATCAATAGGATGTCATTGGGAGAGTTTGGAGCCCATTTAGAAGGATCACGTGTTACCTTAGTACGTGATGGTTCATACAATGGTACCCTCTCCTTCATACATGAATTGCAAGTGTTTGGGCAAATTATGTACAAGGATGAGGCAAATTGCTAATCATGTCAATGCTTTTGGGTGCATGATGTGGTGGGAACCAACTATGAGCATCAATAGGATGTCATTGGGAGAGTTTGGAGCCCATTTGGGAAGATCAAGTGTTACATTGGTACACGATGGTTCATATATTGGTACCCTCTTCTTCATACATAGATTGCAAGTGTTTGGGCAAATTATGTACAAGGATGAGGCAAATTACTCATCATGTCAATAATTTGGGGAATATGATATGGTGGGAACTAACTATGATCAACAATAGGATAGGATGTAATTGAGAGAGTTTGGAGCCCATTTGGGAGGATCAAGGGTTACCTTGGTACATTATGGTTCATATATTAGTACCCTCCGCTTTATACATGGATTGCAAGTGTTTGAACAAATTATGTACAATGATGAGGCTAATTGCTCATCATATGTCAATGATTTGGGGTTCATGATATGGTGGGAACCAATTATTAGCAGCAATAGGAGGTCATTGGGAGAGTTTGGAGCCCATTTTAGAGGATCAAGTGTTAACATTATAGTTCCTACATTGGTACCATCCCTTTTATTAAATGGATTTCAAGTGTTTAGGCAAATTATGTACAAGGATTAGGCAAATTACTCATCATGTCAATGATTTGGGGTGTATGATGTGGTGGGAACCAACTATGAGCAACAATAGGATGTCATTGAGGTGTATGATATGGTGGGAACCAATTATTAGCAACAATAGGATGTCATTGGGAGAGTTTGGAACCAATTTGGGAGGATGAAGTGTTACATTGGTACATTATAGTTCCTACATTGGTACCCTCTCCTTCATACATGGAATGCAAGTGTTTGAGCAAATTATGTACAAGAATGAGGGAAATTACTAATCATGGCAATTATTTGGGGTGTATGATGTGGTGGGAACCAACTATTATCAACAATAAGATGTCATTGAGAGAGCTTGGATCCCATTTGGGAGGATCAAGTGTTACCTTGGTACATGATGGTTCATACGTTGATACCAACCCCTTCATACATGGATTGCAATTGTTTGGGTAAATTATGTACAAGGATGAGGCTAATTGCTCATCATATGTCAATGATTTGGGGTTCATGATGTGGTAGAAACCAATTATTAGCAACAATAGGATGTCATTGGGACAGTTTGGAGCCCATTTGAGAGGATCAAGTGTTAACATTATGGTTCCTACATTGGTACCCTCCCTTTTATTAAATGGATTACAAGTGTTTGGGCAAATTATGTACAAGGATTAGGCAAATTACTCATCATGTCAATGATTTGTGGTGTATGATGTGGTGGGAACCAACTATGTGCAACAATAGGATGTGTAGGCGTGATTTTATTTCCGCCTACCGCGGTGTCAGCGCTTATTTGACTACCCCATTGTTATGGTTTTATTGAAATTCATTTTGAAGCCGCCAACAAGTCTTTTAGAGGAAAACTTATAAACTTAAATTGGATATTGAAAACTGTAGGGACATCTTAGGGACTTATTCAATGTAGATTTCCCCGTCCTGACTCCATAGATGGTCATTGATCCAAAAATTGAGTTCGGAGGTGAGGGTACAAATATGGTCATAATGAACCATGTTTGCCCATTGCTGGCCTTTACTAAATATCGATCCATATCATAGTTTTGTGCAAAAGAATAACCATATAACGTTTTAAGCACCCTAAAAATACTAGCTAAATTGGTTCAGGAAACACATAAAAGACTATTTTTTAGCGATAAGTTATTAAGCAATAATATTACAAGGTACCTAGCAGGTTGTCCATATTATCTGATTTAGTTAGAACAGTTCCTTAGGTCTTGTTTAGCAATAGTAACATGGTGATAAATATATGCATAGAACAATCAAAGCAACACGAATACTATATACAAAATAAGGGGAAAAGATGTTAGAATGTACAATAAACTCGATTATTTAACTAAATATCTACATCATGACAATAAATTATTAGTAACTTCAATACAATATAATTAAAGGAATTATTCAAGGGTGCTCAAGAGTATACCTGTGCGGTTTAGGCCTAAGAGCGTAACGCCCTTCAGGAGGAGTAATCTTGAAACCAAAAGAGCGATGTGATTGAGAACTTGATAAGGATTAATGTGTTTGATGTGTTTGGAGGTTCGAAATATAGTACGTAAGTATTCGGGATTTAGAGTGCTCGAGAAATAAAATTGAAAAACCGTCGTTTGATTAGGGAAATCGAGGGGTATTTATAAAAAAAAGGAGAGTGCGCCTCACGCGCCTTCTTGTGCCAGGCGCAGGCTTACGTGTCATGCGCAAACACACGTGTCAAGCGCACATTGGCGCGCCTGATGCAGCAAGCCCAATAGGAAACGTACACGTGGTACGTGTATTTAAAAAGATAAAAAAAAAGGTTGTGTGTCACACAGAGTAGTGCGCCAGGCGCAGGACTCTGTGTGACTCACAGATCCACGTGTCAGGCGCAGATTGGCGCGCCTGACACAGCTTGGCCAATGCACTGGGCGCACGTGGCGTGCTAGGCCACCGTCTGCGTCCAACTGGATTTGATTTTAATTTATTAGAATATTTATTAAAAATAACAAATAAACTATTGGGCTTTTAAAATGTTTTAAATGGACTCAAAATATTTTGTGGGCTGAAAATTCAATTAATTGTCATGAACAATTAATTGGGCTTTCGAATAAGATTTCAAAATACACTTTAAACTTATTTTGGGTTGGCTCTTCGAATTGCTCTTCCGTTGGGTAGCGCCAACTAAAACCGCGGTATGTTTCATCATTGGACCCTTAAATGGGGAGACACGATTATGTGTCTTCAAAAGCCCCCACTTTGACCGAGGTTTGCAAAACCGAAAGTCATACGTGTCGGGACGGAGAATGATTCTAGATGTTCTGCAATCCAAAATCACTCTTTTACGCCGGTACCTGCAAAACAAGCAAAAGTTTCAGGAACAGACATATGTGAAACATATTTGCAAAATAATCATAAATTTGCAAAGATGAAAATGATATATTTGAAAAGGGTATCATGAGCTATTCTGGTCCGGCTCATGTCAGGGTAAAGCTGCATCCCGCTCTAGGGCTGTGCTATAGGACTGAAGGCTAGCGCTGGATTTGACCGCTGTTGTTGTCTTAAAAAACACGAACCGTATTAACGCTGGATTTTCCGTTCTCTCGGTTCGTAATGGTCCGCAGACCTAGCGCTGGATTTACCGCTCTTATTATCTTGAGAAACACGAACCATATTAACGCTGGATTTCCCGTTGTCTCGGTTCGTAATGGTCCGTAGACCTAGCACTGGATTTACTGTTGTTATTGTCTTATGAAATACGAACCATATTAACACTGGATTTCCCATTGTCTCGGTTCGTAATGGTCTGCAGACCTAGCGCTAGATTTACCGCTGTTATTGTCTTCAGAAACACGAACCATATTAACGCTGGATTTCCCGTTGTCTCGGTTCGTAATGGTCCGCAGAGCTAGCGCTGGATTTACCGTTGTGAATAAGCAATGTATGTTGAAAATTTGTATAAAGTATTATGTGTTGTAAGAATGGCAAAATTGTATTTTTTTTTGCGAATTTTTGAAAGTTCGTTGGTTTGTCACGCGGGACGTTGAAGTGTAACGAACATTTGAAATCATTTAGAACTGAAGAAGTGGACCCCGCTTTGGCTATGAAGCCCCTAAGCGCATTGTACAGGCTTGTGCGCAGGATGCAGAATCCTATGCTTAGCGCAGGTATATGTGCTGGACGCAGTTTGCTGCGTGTGGCACAGCGCTGTCGGTGCACTGGATGCACCATGTATATAGCGCTTGTCTTCCGCTGTTAAATCGCAATAGTCCGCAGACCTTGCGCTTGTCTTCCGCTGTTTTGGTTCGTACTGGTTCGCAGACCTTGGCGGAATATAATTCGTATAGAGTTGTTCAATGTTGGGTACTTGTGAATACAAAGAATACACAGATATACAGACAAATAATTAGGGTACTACATTCATGTGTCCCATGATGTGGGTGCTAGTTTATGGATAGGAAATGACTTGACTCCTAATACTCTAGACTTAAAGGTACTATCGTGTGTGAGTACATGTGTGTGCGTACGTGTGTGAGACTCCATGACTTATGCTAGAATCCTATGGCCACGGATGAAGGATGCAATGCTTGACACAATGTTTGGATGATACAGATATGTAATGCGAATGCAGAGATATGACACTAATGCAGATGATATGATATGATGCTGAATTGTTCCTCTAAGTTCAATTTTTCGTTTAGAAAACTGTTTTTGAAACAGGAGAAATGGGAAGCCCCCAAGGATGATCCATGTAGGTCATGGTTGATTCGAAATGCGTCGTAGAATAAGTCTTTGACTTTAGTTTGTTACGGGCCTAAGTGAGCCCATTAAATAGTCGGGATCTCGTATGGGTCTGGAGCCCACAATATTTTATATGAACTCGTGATGAAGTCTTTATCAAGATACACATGGAGCCTATGAAAGAGGAGAGATGGGAAGCCCCCAAGGATGATCCATTCAGTTGATAGATTATGTTGAATTTAAAATACGTTGTAGAACGAGTCCTCGTAATGCTTGAGTTGTTATGCTTATTTGAAATACCTTATTGCGGTCTTGTATCAGTGTGGGTTTAAAACCTAAGATGTCATATATGGACTCGTAATGAAGTCTTTCAATAGGTCTGGACTTGGAGCCTATGATTTTCTAGGTGGACCAATGATGAAGCCCCCAAAAAGATGGAGTTGATGAAGTACCCAGCTTGATTGCTTGATTTTGAAGATGTCTCGTCACGCTTAGCGGAAGTTTCGACCAAAGATTCTGTATAGGGTTCCTAAGGTGAAAAAGACAAGAAAGGCCAAAGAAAGGAACACTCAAAAGATGAAGCGTGGTCATAGCGCTGAGTGTTGAAAGGTTATGCTAAGGTTGGCTTAGAAGCGATAATGTAGTTGAGAACACGAAAGGGAATAAGAATAACAAAAGGCGGGGCCATAATGAATTGACTCACGCAATAAGGTAGGCTAATGATGCAGGTTCAAATCCCAGTCTAGTTCTAAGGGTAGGGATGAGCATTGAATTCTCATGGGCCTAGGCGAGCCTTAAAAAATATATGTTTCCTTTGAATTAAAATGGTCGGGCCTCAAAAGAGGTTGCCTACGTATCCACGATGAAATCAAGCCAGTCGTATCTCTTAGCACTTTAATTGGTGGCCGAGTATTTTACTTTGGAGCCATTTGCAATGAATTAGGCATTGATTTGGAAGAGGTCTTTGGAAAGGGTGGATAATGATGTAGGTTTGGTTTGGTTTAAAGCGGTCGGACCTCAGGGTGAGGTTTCCTATATATCTTTAGCAGAATCAGACCATTCGTAGTTCAGGCTGATGAATGAGAAGATGCCATAACTTTTGCCTAAGTCGCCCTTATGGGTTTTCGACCTAGCGGGCTTTGGTTTGTCTTTTAGGGATTATTGGGATGTGATATGGTTGGAGTTATCTGAGAAGGTTTATTACAGAGGTATGATTTGGTTTGCAATGGTTTTTGGTTATGGAAGTTAAGGCCTTAAAGTTGGAGGTTTTGGGTTGAAGGTTGCCCTTTACATTGAATTGTTGTCAAATGTACTTCCCATGAGGTAGGTTAAAGGGGGAAATGGATGTTATGTATTTAGGTTGAAATGGATGATAAGGATTGGAGAAAGGAAGGGATGCCTCTTTTATGCCAATTATGTCCATTGCCTTTATTAGAATAGTCATGAGAATTAGAAATTCATTTCTTTTAAGGCGACAATCGTGATTTTCATTGATGCTCATTAATGCAAGGTTAGAGCATAAAAAAAAACACTCATTTATTAATTGAAAATCATGAGTACATGCAATAAAAAGGGAACAACGTATGTTAGACTGGGTAAAATAAGAGAAGTGAAACAGAAAACGAAATCCTAAGTCTAGACTCCTACGTCGCGTAACGAGACAGCTTCGTCGCTTCGGTCTTCATGAGATCTCTTTCTAAATGGAAAGAGAAGAAGTGTATTTTTTCGTGCTGATTGGACCTAAGCGAGTCCGAACTTTTAAGTGAATATATGCTATTGGGACTGAAGCGGTGCCTTTATAGTCTGGATCTGAAAGCAGTTGAAGTCTTTTGTCATTGATCATATCTTGGATAATCGCCTGAAGGCCCATACACCTTTCAGTATGGTGACCTCTCCCCCCCTGTGGTATTCGCAAAAGGAGTGTTTATCCCACATCAGATTTCTTTCCTCTTTAGGTGGGTCTTCTAGGGGTCCAATTAGGGAAATCGCACCTATAGCCCGGAGTTGGTGAAAAATTTGAGTATAGGTCATTCTCAGTGGGGTGAAGGTCTTTTGTGCCCGTCGGGGTTTTACATAATCCTTTGTACCCATGTTAGCGACATCCATCTTATTTATAGAAAAAAGGAGAGTGCGCCTCACGAGCCTTCCTGCGCCAGGTGCAGGCTTACGTGTCAGGCGTAAACACACGTGTCAGGCGCACATTGGCGCGCCTGACGCGGCAAACCCAATAGGAAACGTACACGTGGTACGCGTATTTTAAAAGATAAAAAAAGGTTGTGTGTCACACAGAGTAGTGCGCCAGGCACAATGTGACTCACAGATCCACGTGTCCGACGCAGATTGGCGCGCCTGACACAGCTTGGCCAATGCGCTGGGCGCACGTGGCGTGCTAGGCGCCCCGTCTGCGTCCAGCTCATTTGCCAGGCTTTTTCCTTAAACACGTTTTAAAATATTGTTTTTTATCCCTTTAAATCCGGAGATTGACTTTTGCGGAATGAAAATCTGATTTCAATTTATTAGAATATTTATTAAAAATAATAAATAAACAATTGGGCTTTTAAAATGTTTTAAATGGACTCAAAATATTTTGTGGGATGAAAATACAATTAATTGTCATGAACAATTAATTGGGCTTTCGAATAAGATTTCAAAATACAATTTAAACTTATATTGGGTTGGCTCTTCGGATTGCTCTTCCGTTGGGTTGCGCCAACTAAAACCGCGGTATGTTTCATCATTCGACCCTTAAATGGGGAGACACGTTTATGTGTCTACAGGATGCCATTGGGGTGTATGATGTGATGGGAACCAATTATTAGCAACAATATGATGTCATTGGAAGATTTTGGAGCGCATTTGGTAGGATCAAGTGTTACCTTGGTACATGATTGTTCATACATTGGTACCCTCCCCTTCATACATGGATTGCAAGTGTTTGGGCAAATTTTGTACAAGGATGAGGCAAATTACTAATCATGGCAATTATTTGGGGTGTATGATGTAGTGGGAACCAACTATTATCAACAATAGAATGTCATTGGGAGAGTTTGGAGCCCATTTGGGAGGATCAAGTATTACCTTGGTACATGTTGGTTCATAAATTGGTACCCTCCCTTTTATACATGGATTGCAAGTGTTTGGGCAAATTATGTACAAGGATGAGGCAAAATGCTCATCATATGTCAATGATTTAGAGTTCGTGATGTGGTGGGAACCAATTATTAGCAACAATAGGATGTCATTGGGAGAGTTTGGAGCCCATTTGAGAAGATCAAGTGTTAACATTATGGTTCCTACATTGGTACTATCCCTTTTATTAAATTACTCATCATGTCAATGATTTGTGGTGTATGATGTGGTGGGAACCAACTATGAGCAACAATAGGATGCCATTGGGAGAGTTTGGAGCCCATTTGGGAGGATCAAGTGTTACCTTGGTACATGATTGTTCCTGCATTGGTACCCTATCCTTCATACATGGATTGCAAGTGTTTTGGCAAATTATGTCCAAGGATGAGGCTAATTGCTCATCATGTCAATTATTTTGGGTACATGATGTGGTGGGAACCAACTATGATGAACAATAGGATGTAATTGGGAGAGTTCAAAGCCCATTTGAGAGGATCATGTGTTACCTTGGTACACGACGGTTCATACATTGGTACCCTCCCTTTCATACATGGATTGAAAGTGTTTGGGCAAATTATGTACAAGGATGAGACGGATTTCTCATCATATGTCAATGATTTGGGGTTCATGATGTGGTGGGAACCAATTATTAGCAACAATAGAATGTCATTGAGGGAGTTTGCATTTGAGAGGATCAAGTGTTAACATTATGGTTCCTACATTGGTACCCTCCCTTTTATTAAATTACTCATCATGTCAATGATTTGTGGTGTACGATGTGGTGGGAACCAACTATGAGTAACAATAGGATGTCATTAGGAGAGTTTGGAGCACATTTGGGAGGATCAAGTGTTACCTTGGTGTATGATTGTTCCTACAATTGTACCCTATCCTTCATACATGGATTGCAAGTGTTTTGGCAAATTATGTCCAAGGATGAGGCTAATTGCTCATCATGTCAATTATTTTGGGTGCATGATGTGGTGGGAACCAACTATGATTAACAATAGGATGTAATTGGGAGAGTTTGGAGCCCATTTGGGAGGATCAAGTGTTACCTTCGTACACGACGGTTCATACATTGGTACCCTCCCTTTCATACTTGGATTGAAAGTGTTTGGGCAAATTATGTACAAGGATGAGACAAATTTCTCATCATATGTCAATGATTTGGGGTTCATGATGTGGTGGGAACCAATTATTAGCAACAATAGAATGTCATTGAGGGAGTTTGCATCTGAGAAGATCAAGTGTTAACATTATGGTTCCTACATTGGTACCCTCCCTTTTATTAAATTACTCATCATGTCAATGATTTGTGGTGTATGATGTGGTGGGAACCAACTATGAGTAACAATAGGATGTCATTAGGAGAGTTTGGAGCACATTTGGGAGGATCAAGTGTTACCTTGGTGTATGATTGTTCCTGCAATTGTACCATATCCTTCATACATGGATTGCAAGTGTTTTGGCAAATTATGTCCAAGGATGAGGCTAATTGCTCATCATGTCAATTATTTTGGGTGCATGATGTGGTGGGAACCAACTATGATTAACAATAGGATGTAATTGGGAGAGTTTGGAGCCCATTTGGGAGGATCAAGTGTTACCTTGGTATATGACGGTTCATACATTGATACCCTCCCTTTCATACATGGATTGCAAGCGTTTGGGCAAATTATGTACAAGGGTGAGGTAAATTGCTCATCATATGTCAAAGATTTGGGGTTCATGATGTGGTGTGATTCAATTATTAGCAACAAAAGGATGTCATTGGGAGAGTTTGGAGCCCGTTTGAGAGGATCAAGTGTTAACATTATGGTTCCTACATTGGTACCCTCCCTTTTATTAAATTACTCATCATGTCAATGATTTGTGGTGTATGATGTGGTGTGAACCAACTACGAGCAACAATAGGATGTCATTGGGAGAGTTTGGAGCCCATTTGGGAGGATCAAGTGTTACCTTGGTACATGATTGTTCCTACATTGGTACCCTATCTTTCATATATGGATTGCAAGTGTTTGGGCAAATTATATCTAATAATACTTGCCAAATCTCACAACTTCAAGACTTTCGCAACAATAGATCAGGATTGTTCTCCTTAATTTCACTCCAAGTACGAGAAACTATCTAGCTCAGCTCCTCTCATATACCAATTAATGCCAACATCAAAATTTTAATCAAATTGGTAACAAGAATACTTCACTCTTTTGCTAATATATAAAAAAATTATATTCTTATTTTCTTCCCAATAGATGAAAAACTATCTGCCATCTCAAATTAAGACCTTTTGGTCATCCAATCATCCAAGTAAGCAATAAATTAAAAAAGTGCACTAATTATAAAGAGATGGGAAATCCCCACCACATGAGAAAAAAAATTAACCTCCAAAATTACCCACCCACTCAGGGAATTCCGTTAGGGAAATCTTCAATAAACATGTAAGAGCGTTACATGATAAGAATTCCAAAAATCGCAAGTATTCAGTTTTCTTGTTACATGTTTCTTCGGTTGACAGGGTGCTACATGTAAGAGCTCCAAAATTACCCACTCAGGGAAACAAGATTAAAGTAAAAAATTCAACAACCGAAGAAATTGACAAATTTCGTCAAAAATAGATTGAAACCTAGAAAATAAATCTACCACAATCTCGAAAACAACTTCCTGTATAAAACCCATATATGAACCCAATAACCACTGGAAAAAAATTCTACTTACAACTCCAAAAAAATCAGTTTATTTACTAATTATACTTCTATTTCAAGCACAAGAAGTAGAAGGAAAAAAATGAGAAGAAACAACGGCAAATTAGAAAAATTAACTTCTCCAAAATTACGAAATTCAAGAAATTACCAAAAAAATTAGCCTTTTCTTTAAATCAAGTAACTTATAAACAAGTAAATTAGTACAAAATAAAAATAAAAATTTCACAAACTTACCAAAATTAACGAAGATGAGAGAGAATAATGCAGTTTCCCAGATTTTCGAGAGCCTTCAACAATTTTTTTCGGTTCCAACCGTTCCAAAACCCTAAAAACCTTTGAAAATGGTGAGTTTCTGAATGAAAGAGAAGATGTAGGGAGAGAGAGAGTTAAGGGAAGTGAGAGAAAGTGAGATGCATGTTGATGAAGGAGAGAGAGATATTTAGTTTCTTATTTGCTTCCCACACGCGCGTGTATCTCTTCAAATTCCACAACCTTTCTTTGCAGTCCGGCTAGGCGTCCAACAGTTTGAGTCTTTTAGTGACTCAAACGAGGGTAATTTGGTCATTTCATGTGCAAAGAAAGGTTGTGCAATTTGGAAGATTAGACGCGTGTGTGGGAAGCAATAAGTAAATTAAATATCTCTCTCGTTCCTCATCACGCATCTCATGACTTTCTCAACTTTATCTCACTTCCCTAATCTCTTAACTCTCTCTCTCTTCCTCCATCTTCTCTATCAAACCAAAACTCCATTGTTTTCAAAGGTTTTTAGGGTTTTGAAACTGAAAAGAATTGTTGAAGGCTCTCGAAACTATGGGTTTGCCGGACTTCTTCTCTCTCATCTTCTTTAATTTTGGTTAGTTTGTGCAATTTAAATTTTTTGTAGTACTAATCTTGTTTATAAGTTACTTGATTTGGGAAAACACTAAGATCTATTAAAGAAAAGGCTAATTTTTTTTCGTAATTTCTTGAATTTCGTAATTTTGGAGAAGTATATTGACCTAATTTGTTGTTGTTTCTTCTGTCTGTTTCTATTTTCCTTCGGCTTCGGTGGTTATTGGGTTCATATATGGGTTGTATACTGGAAGTTGTTTTCGAGTTTGTGGGGTTTTTTGGCTTCGGGTTTTAAGAGTTTGGAATTTGTACTTGTGGGATTCGGATTTTGTAACCCAAAAATCTATATTTTTTTTCTTTTTCTTTAATCTCACTTAGTTTTCTTTTTTGGTTCTATCTGGTGGTACAAGATATGTTTTTTGCGGACATTGCGGAACTAGATGCGCTTGTTTGAATATGAAGTATATTTGGAGGTACAAGAAATTGACCGAATTTCAGCAATAATAAGGCAAGTTTCAAAGGTTAGTTGTCATTTTTATTGTCTCCACTCTTTTTACTAAAATTAGGGGTGCGTTTTTTATTGTGTTCGTATTAGGATTTGGGAGTATGCATCCTGTTTAACACACTTTGTTTGAACATTTTAATTCATAATTGTGTTTATCCTCTGATTTATCCGATAATTATATCTCCATTTTATTTCCTCAAATGTCATAATAATGTCATTTTCATATCTTTCGTATTAATTTTTCTTGTTTTTGTTCCGTGATTTAGCCTGTCAAATCTGAAAAATTGGTGACCTTATAAATCTATGGAACGGTGTCTGGGTTTGACGAACCGGCACATAGTGTGAGAACGGTTGAAACAATCTTGTCAATTGTGTGATTGTCATTAGTCCTACAAACCAGTCTTTGACTTATAGATAAATGTGGATTTGATGGATTACGTGTGTGAATTTGATGTAGCGATTTGTTTGGAGATATAATTGATATGAAGAAGAAGACGATGGAGGTTTGATAAATGACATGTTTTTTTCTAATTACAGTTGAGTAAGATTTGTTATATATTATTTTTTATGGGGGTAGTAAGCAGTTGTATCTAGTTACTATAAACATAAAGTAGTGATGTCAATCTACAAATTTTGCTGACTTAACTTGATTGTTAGTTGGTTAATTATTGTAGATTGTAGATACTTTTTTATATTTTTTTCATTTGCAGTAGTACTAGATATTTTTTTATTAGAAAAGCTTAGCTTATTGAGGTTTTGTGTGTAATTGTTGATGTCCATTAATCTATGTTCTTGTAATTGAGGTTCTTTCAATTGTATTCTAAGCATAGATCTTATTATGAATTCACATAGGAGCTCAGTTTGGAGGTACTTCCACACATAGTTCAACAGACATGGTTTTCACAAGTGTTGGCAGTTTAGTTAAAGTGATATTGTAATTTAATGTTTATCTAAATTTATTATTTGGTCGGCCCATAAACTCTGAAGTCCAAGATTGAATATTTAGTAAGTTTAACATATCTTATTGTAGATCGTCATTGTAATTTCAATTTGGTACCTTAGTCGTACCAATGCTAGGGTTAGATTGGTACCAATCAAAGTCAAGACGGTACCAACAATAGAATAAATTGGTACCAATGAAAGTGTAGATTATATTGGCACCAATAAAAGAATCAAATCGTACTAATAGGAGAATATTGGTACTAATGGAAGAGTAATTTGGTACTAATTAAATGAAGAGTATACTGGTACCAGTGGAATAATTTGTACCAATGAAAGAGTAATATGATACCCGTGTATTATGAAGTATAGACTAATACAAAGTCTCATTTCCTCGTAAATATAGATTTGTTCATATTGCCATTTTCACCTTGTCCCTAATATAATCGTTTTTTGATATTCTTAATTTGCTTCAAACCAAGTTTGATAATTCTAAGGATATTCTCAAACTGCTTATTTTGATACACATGTTGTAATAGTTTGGTACCTGAATTATATTACTTTAGTACCAATTTCGTTTTGTTTGGTACTTGATTCTTCATAATCATACTTTGATACAGTGTGATTTTTTATTTGGTATCAGTCTCATCACATTACTATACCAGTATACTATGATATTGGTATCAATGTAGGAACAGGGCGAAGAAAAAAGGAAATTCCTTTGGGGAAGACAACAAAAAAAAGTGGAGAGGGCAAAGTTGGACTTTCCAAGAGATCCAAGAAAAAGGAAAATTAAAAGCCTGTTGTTGTATCAGACTCGGAGATCGGTGATAGTAGTAGCACGGATGATACAAATACATACAATATTTAGAGTAAATAGTTAAATGATGTGCAAAGCATCATGTTGACTATGTTGAACTAAGTTTGTAAGATCTCATTGTCTTCTTGTACACTTAACATAGAATAAATATTTGTCAATTTATTTTGTCTATTTCTATGAAATAGTCATTGAACTTAAACAGCATAGTTAAGAAAAATGACTTTAGTATCTTTTTAAACTTACTTTCGTACCAACATAAGATTAATGTATTATACCATAAGTTAGGAATTTTTCTAATATTTTTTGGGTACCAATATAAGATCACTTTGGTACTAATATAAGTCCACTTTGGTACCAAGTTAAGACAACTTTGGTACCAATTTAAGACCGCTTTGGTACTAATATAAGATCACCTTGGTACCAATATAAGATATGCAAATTATTACCTAACCCCGCATAAAGCAACATATAATGAAAATGGTTATGGTTTCCATTTTCAACACTTCAAAAACGCATATCAAGTATGCTTTAGTTGTTTGATTAATGGGGTTAAAGTTATATAAGTTTAGCCATTGAATTGATTTGCTAAACCAAAGTCAATTATATCATCATTTTTTAGTTACCGGGATTGGCCAGTGTCAAGGGTACCAATCTGTTAAGTGAACTGTGCCTATGTATGATGTGTACGATACCAAATCCTTGTGCATGTTGATTTCACTAACGGAATCTAATACATTCTCACACTCTGTGCAGGATCAAAACATATGTTTGAATTGTTCTATCCTAAAGGTGGCACTAAAGGAGAGGAACTTGATGTGTTGGACTCATACTAAAATAAAATCTCCGAGTTCCATTTGTACCAAGATTAAATCATGTGTCGAGTGTTACACTAATATTTTCTCATATATTCTATGTAGAATCAAATCATGTATTTGAATGGTTACATCTTAAAGGTGGCACTAAGATTGGCCAATATCAGGGTACCAGTCTGTTCATGGAGCATACCAAAGTCAAGTGTGTAGGGTACCAAAGTCAAATGTATAGGGTGCCAATGAAGTCTAATACTTTCTCACATAATCTATATAGGATGAATTCATTTATTTAAAGGGCTCCATCCTGTAGGTGACAATAAGAAATAGAAATTGATGTGTTGGACTCAAAACCTGAAACAGGATTGACCAATACCAGCTCTACCAGTCTGTTCAATGGAGGGTACCAAAGTTTTATGTGTAGGGTACCAAGTTTTATTCTAATTTTACAATAGAGTCTAATACTTTCTTATATAATCTATCTAGGATGAATTCATTTATTCGAAATGCTCCATTCTGTAGGTGGCAAAACATGCTTCGTACATTATTACCCTCCCCTTTTTACATGTGTTGCAAGTGTTTGGGGTAATAATGTACAAGAAAGAGGCCAATTGAACATCATGCTAATTATTTGGGGTATATAATTGGGTTGGAACCATTTATGAACAACAATAGGATATCATTGGGAGAGATTGAAGTCCAATTGGGAGGACCAAGTGTTACCTTGGTACTTCATACTTCATACATTGGTACCCTTCCCTTCTTACATGAGTTGCAAGTATTTGGGCCAATAATATACAAGGAAGAGGACAATTGAACATCATGTCAATGAATTGGGGTATATCATTGGGTTGGAACCATGTATGAACAACAATAGGATATCATTAGGAGACATTGGAGCCCATTTGAGAGGACCAAGTGTTAACTTGGTACATCATGTTTCATACATTGGTACCTTCCCCTTCTTACATGGGTTGTAAGTGTTTGGGGCAATAATGTACAAGGAAGAGGTCAATTGAACATCATGTCAATTATTTGGGGTATATCATTGAGTTGGAACCATTATATGAACAACAATAGGATATCATTGGGAGAAATTGGAGCCTATTTGATCCTCAATAGAGTATGAAGTGTCTTCTTTTTAGGAAAAGTGTGCTAAGCATGAGACTCAAAAATTTACAAAAACAGATTAAATCTCCAATTACCTTCATTCACATAATCAAATAATATATCTTATTGTGTGCACACATCACATAATTTTTTATGCTCTTATTGACCTTTTGTGATCTACTCTGCCTTTAATTATTTCAAACATAATCCAATGACTGTAAATTGATAATATAATCCTACACATCTAACTTTGGTACCTCTATTGAACAGACTGATACCCTTTATATTGGCTAATCATATTTTAGGATTTGAGTCCAATACATCAATTTCCTTTTCTTATTGCCACCTAATGGATGGAGCCCTTCAAATAAATGAATTCATCCTAGATAGAGTATATAAGAAAGTATTGGACTTTATTTTTTCAGTTGACCACATGACATTGGACTCAATTATTGGGTCCAATTCTATTGATGATGAAACCCTTTCTCCCCAAACCCATGACCCTATCCTATTTGGGAGGCGTACTGCCAAGGTTTGGCAGCACTTCCACTTGTTTAAGAAGAAGGATGGTAAGATCTATTCTACTTGTAAACATTGCAATGCTAAGACTTATCGCACTGAGGGAACCCAAGGTACTAATAACCAAAATAAACATTTAGAAAAGTGTGAAACTTACTTAATAATCAAAGCTTCCTAACCTGGGGGCATTATGATCAAAAAACTTTTTGTCGTATGTTTGCTGAAGCTATTATGTGTCATGCATATCCACTTTTGATGGTTGAGCATATTAAGACTAGGCCTTTGCTTTCTTACTTGAATCCTAATGTGAAGCATATTACTAGGAATACCATGCTTAAGCATTGCACTCATCAGTTTGTTGCTCTCAAAGCTCAGTTAATGACAACTTTACGTAATTTAAAAGGAAAAATATGCTTTACTTGTGATTTGTGGGCTTCTATTAATAATCTTAGTTTCTCTATTTTGACTACCCATTATGTTGATCCCCTTGGGTGCTGCATTCTAAAATTCTTGTGTTTAGAAATTTTCCTAGGTCTCACACTGGTAAAGAGTTGAGTAAGTTCACTCTTGATTTGTTTGATGAGTGGAATCTTAGAGATAAAGTAGTTTCTTTGACTTGTGATAATGCCACTTCGAATGATGTTATGATTTAAGAGATGGTTAAGGATTTGAATAGAACTAATGTGTTGCCTTGTTCTGGTAAATTCTTTCATGTTAGATGTGTTGCCCATATATTAAATCTGATTGTCCAAGCTGATTTTAAGTTTATTAATAAAATTGTGTTGAAGTTGCAAGAAGTTGTTACCTATGTTTCCTTAGGTAAGAGAGGTTTGATGAATGTGTTAAGTATGTTAATACTGGTTTTTCTGGTTCATTGCTTGGTGATGTTCGTACTCATTGGAATTCTACATATCTTGCTCCGTAGGTGTTTGGATGCTAGGGAGGCTGTAGATAGGTTTGTTTTACTTGAGCATGGTTTAGATGTGTATATACTTGATTCTAAATGAGAATCTGTCTTAAATATTTGTGATTTTCTTGAACCTTTTTATGAAATCACTTGTTCTTTTCTAAATCTGATTACGCCACTGCCAATTTATATGTTGAGAACATTGTTTTGATGAAAGCATTCTATTTCATGCTAAAAAAAATCCAACTGATTCTATTCGTCTTATGGCTGCTCCTATGTATGAAAAATTTAACGAGTATTGGGAGAATTATTCTTTGATTCTTACTATTGCTATCATGCTTGATCCCCGTTACAAAAAAAAATTTGGTCATGAGTTGTACGCTGCTGTTTATGAGCCCCAAGATCGTGATGCTAAGGTTAAAGAGGTTGTTGATGCCTTTACTGAGTTGTATACATATTATGCTAGTACTTATTCTCATGTCCAACCCTGTTCCACTACATCTTCTATAACTACCGGATCTGATTCCTCCACTCCAAGTTTTGCAAGGTCGATTGCCCGTCCTTTTAAGAAGGTCAGCCTTGGAAAGGTTGGCTATTTTGTGTTATATTTAATTGGTTGTTTGTTGTTTATGCTGGTTACCTGTTTTGTGATGCTGCTTTTCTAGTTTGTTTTTTTAGAGTTTTGGTGCCAATGCTGCTACTAGTAGGGGCTGTGAAATATGATTCAATAATCAAAGTGGTCATCTTGGTCAGTTGGAGCAAGAGGGGCTGTGAAATATGATTCAATAATCTGTGTTGTTTGTTGTTTGATGGTGGTATTGTTGATGGTGTTGTGCAGTTGTGTTTGATGGTGTTGCCATTCTTGAGAGATGAAAATGTTTGATGGTGTTGTTATTCCTAAAAGATGAAAATGTTTGATGGTGTTGCTATTCCTGAAAGATGAAAATGTTTGATGGTGTTGCTATTCCTGAAAGATGAAAATGTTTGATGGTTGTATATGGTTTTAGGTTTGTGTTTCTGGGTTGGTTGTGTTTTGGGGTTTGTTTGTGTTCAGGGTTGGGTTTGTTATGGTCTAGGTTTGTTGTGTTTTGGGTTTCTGTTTAAACCTTAAACCCTAACCCTAACCCTAAACCCAAACCCTAAACCCTAATCCTAACCCTAACCCTATAATAATAAACCCTAAACAGAAATCTTGGGTTTGGTTTAGTTGTTCTATATCCTTTTGCTTAATAATTGTCCCTTGTGCAAAGATCATTGGTTTTATGGACTCTTTTTTATTGGCATTTAACTTTACACACATGTTTTTCCCTAAGTGTCACGATGCGGAGGTAATACCTTTCTTTTATCTAATTGATCATGATATGCACTTAATTGGTTTTGCTATTGTTAAAAAGATAAATAATTGTGGATGCTCTTTTGTTGGCTTTCTTGTGTTGTATAGTTGTGTTGTCAATTAGATACGAATGCTCGATGATGAGATGATTGTTTATACCTGAGAGCCATAGTGTCCCCCTCCAACTTTATACACATGTGGTTTGTTTCCCTCTAATGTCTCCCTCTCATGTTTTCCACCTTTGCTGCCAACTAAATTGATTTTAATATGTTTTGTAATGATGAAATTTGGTCGGTAGTAGAGGCTCTAAGAAAAGGGTGGGATGGCTCTTTTTTACTCAAATTTAATTTTATACACATGTGGTTGAGTTTGTGTTATGTTGTGGAGCTACCCTTTTTTTTTGTCTAAATTCCTCTTTGTGAATTTGGGTCCATCTTCCTGTCCTTGACAGGTACTTTCCCAAATGGGGTGAGATGGACAGATTGATAATGGTTGTCAATCTACATTTCACCCTATTTGGGAGAAGTATTTGTCTTTGGTTTGAGAGATGAGCTTAAATTTGTGAATTTAGTGGTTTTGGACTTGGTGTTTCAAAGGGTGGGATGGGCTTAAATATTTGGGACATGTCTCCCGCTCATGTCTTCAACCTCATCTGCCGACCGAATTGACTTTATTATGTCTTGTAATGATTCATTTTTGTCGGAATAAGATGTCTGAAGTAAAGGGTGGGATGGCTTAATGTGGTTGTTGGGTTTGGTTAATAACTGTCCCTTGCGCAAAGATAATTGGTTGTTTGCGACTCTATTTGATTGGTATTTAACTTTACACACATGTTTAATTTTTCCCTAAGTGTCCCTTGCGCAAAGATAATTGGTTGTTTGCGACTCTTTTTTATTGGCATTTAACTTTACACACATGTTTTGCTCTATGTGTCACGATGTGGAGCTACCTTTGTTTTGTCTAAATGAACATGATACGCACTTGATTGATTTTGGTATTGTTAGAAAGACAAAATTTGCTGGCTTTCTTGTTTGTATAGTTGTGTTGTCAACTTAGGTCGAGTGCTCGATGATGAGGTCATGTTGTACCTGAGAGCCATAATTGATTTTTGGTGTTTTTTCCCTCTCATGTCTTCCAACTTTGCTGCCAGCTAATTGACTTTCTTATGTTTTGTAATGATGAGATTTGGTCGGAAGTAGAGGCTGGAAGAAAAGGGTGGGATGGCTAAATGTGGTTGTTGGGTTTGGTTAATTAGTGTCCCTTGTGCAAAGATCATTGGTTGTTTGCGACTCTTTTTAATTGGCAACTTTACACACATGTTTTGCCCTAAGTGTCACAATGCGGAGCTACCTTTGTTTTGTCTCAATGAACATGATACGCACTTGAGTGGTTTTTGGTATTGTTAGAAAGACAAACTATTATGGATGCATGTGTCACTTTTGTTGGCTTTCTTGTTTGTTAGTTGTTTTTCAATTTGAGTCGAGTGCTCAATGATGAGGTCAAGTTTGTACCTGAGAGCCATAATTGATTTTAAAAATAAATTTTATTTTGTTATCTTTGCTGTATTTATTTGTTTAAAATTGACACTTATAATTTTTAAATTTGAAACTTATAAACTGTTTTATGTTTTTCTTTGTGAGTTTTCAACCATCTGTCGTGCTGTTGCTGTTGGGCTGTTGCTGCTGGGCTGTTGTTGCTGCTGCTGGGCTGTTACTGTTGTTGTTGTGTTGTTGGCCCATTGACACCTCTAATTAGACTATTAGTTCAATAGTCAATACTTGTATATATTTTCATTCATTCTATAATTTTATTTAGTTTAGTTACTCATTTTGTTATTTAAATTATTCATTTGTAAATACTTGATATTTTGTAAACATTAAAGTATATGAATATAAGAGTTTTACATTTTAGCTAATTCACTTGTCTTACTCTTTCCAAGATCCGATGCAATTTAGTTATTACTTTCTCTTTTTTCCTTTAATCCCTCTAAATTCAATCCACTTTTCAATTCAATTCTCAAGGTAAACACACAAATGAAATGTGCAAAGTAAATGTTATTTACCATTAGACAGCATAGGAAGTACGAAACTTAACGGATAATCAGTTAAGTTTAGTAGTTGCTATGTTCTTTAATCGTTAATAAGATTTGCTTTGCATATTTGATGTATACGCAAATCGGCAAATGACGCAATATGCAAAGTTGCAAACGACCCAAATACTTACAATTACATGACTTTAAATGCTACTCCTTAATGAAATAATATAAAATATAATCATCAAAGACTACGTTTTTTGGCATTTTAAAATACAACTTGTGGATTATCAATTCTCAATTTAAAAACATAAAAGATAAGTCAAGGGAAAAAAAAGTCTAATTATACAAATAAAAATATAACATGTTATGGTTGGGTCGGGTAAGGTTGGGTCTGAATAGTTTGGGTCGGGTTTTCTTGGGTCTGAATGAATTTGGGTCGGGTAAATCTAGGTCGGGTTGGAACTGGGTCGGGTAATAACTGGGTCAGGTAGTAATTGGGTCGGGTAGTTACTGACTGGGTCTAACTGGGCCATTTGCGGGTGAAGTTGGGTGCGGGTTAGTTCTGGTCGGAAACAGGTTGGGTCTGGGTCATACTTCACGGGTCCAATCTGGGTCGGCCCAGATCGGTTTGGGTTTCCAATTCCACGGGTCCAACTGGGCACGGGTAGACGTTGGGTCGGAATGGGTCGGCTTTTCAACCTTCCACTCTCGAATCGAAACAGGTTGGGTCTTGGTCGGATGCGGGTTCACCAGTGGGTCGGCCCAATTTTTGACACCTCTAGTCTGAGTTTGTTAGAAGTTTGAAGGACAAACCTGAAAATTTTATTTTTGATGAATTGCTTATTTGTATACGTATTGAGGAGAAACATTGTAATTCTCAAAAGAATTTGGCAAAACCTGAATTTAAAGCTAAAGCCTATATATACTGTTGAAAATGCTAGCAAGCCTAGATCAAAACCTTTTAAGAAAAGTAGTTATAATAATATTAATAATCCTAAGTTGTTTTGTTTTGTTTGTGGAACAAGCAATCATCTTGCCAAGAATAGTTATGAACGGTATCAACAACATAGGGATCCATTGAGTTCTTCTCCAAATCTACTTCCAAGTTCCAAGGGAATTTTTATCATACACTCGGGTGTACCATGAGCATGGTACACCCAAGGCTATTTTTTTGCTCATTGCTCATTTGGAGTTCCAAATGAGTAAATGAGCAAAAAATAGTCTTGGGTGTACCATGCTCATGGTACACCCGAGTGTATGATGAATGCACTCAAATTCCAAGCAGTCGACTATTTGTTTTGCTATAATTTTATACATTGAGTGTAGTCTATATTAATCTGTTATTTCCACTATCATCATCTTATTACCTCGTGATTATCACATAATACATCACAACCCACGCAAATCAAACAAACGCAACACAACGTATTTTCGAGGCTAGTTCGATAATTCTATATGAGATCCATACAAGTAAACGACCCAGACGGAGGTATAAATTTCTTAGGGTCCTTAAATTTAATTATTTCTTCTTTTTTTTTCGAAATTACTAACTTTCTATTCATGATGTAGATATTTAACGCGTTCCTGCAATTATAAATATGTATGTATAGTAACTAACTCCCTGTGCATACTTTCTTTATTTAAATTGATTTCTTTTTGTGAATATTATATTTCATGCTTGATTTAGTGATTTTCCAACTTGTGTATGATTGCTAATCAAAACCTAAATAAATATTCTCACGACTAAATCAGATGACTTGGAAAACCTGCTAGGCAGCTAGGTAACTTGTAATTTGATTAATTAAAGTGGTCATATAAAAATTATATTTTTGACGTTAAAAAACCAACTTTTAGCATTATTATCTTTTTTAGGTTGCAATTAATAAACTTTATGTGTGCATAGCAATCTAATATGTCATTAAATTAAGTAAGGATATTCACTCCGAATCCAAAATCTCTTTATTTAGGTTTATTAGTTTTTCCTGATAACTGATTGACGACTCTATTTTTAAAAATATAAAATTGTGTAGGTCACATAATTTTTATGCCTACAATTTGGCGACTCTGCTAGGGATTTCCTTTTTAAAAAATAATTATTTTCTTCAAAAATTAGATATTTTAAAAAAAGAATTTAGTGGGTGAAACTCCAAAAAATTTAATGACATATTAATTGCATATGATTAGTTTTTTTGCATATTGCATGGCTAGTCTTCAAAGCCAGTATAAGGTTATTGTTATTGCCTCATTAGCGCATGTTCTATGGGTGAGGCCGCCTCGGGGGGATGGAGTACGCTTTGTCCCTCCAAAAAGCTCCATGCGTGATAGTGTTGGAGCTTAGTCATAAGCACACATATACCCAACTATGACATTACTCTCTCGTTCCTACGAGAGACTGAGTGCGTCCTACATGAAATAAAATCTCTTAGTCATAGATCCTTTTTCAGTCTAAACCTAAAACTGACCGTAGTACTTGATGTGTCCAAGTTATCCGCCAATCTTAGGCGGATTTCGGGTCGTTTTTGGTGTCGGTTCGAGCTTAGTTTTGGGAGTTAGGAGAGTTTTGATGTTAGGAAGTGTTGTCGGAGGATGTTGTGTTTTGAGGAGTCTAGGGAGTGGTTTGCATGGTGGCGTAATCGAGGGCCGATCTTGGTCCCCCGATCATTTTTTTGTGCCCCGGGGTCCTTGTCCTTGGTTCCTTTATGGCGCATCTTCCGAGGCTTCCGAGCTTTGTTCGAGTTCCGAGTTCGAGTTCCGAGTCCGAGTTCCGAGGTCCGTGGTTCAAGCCGAGGATCGTCTTCATTATGGTTCTGGAGCTTCATGGTTTCCTCAAAAGCCAAGTTCTCATCTTTTTCATCTTTCATGCTCTGTTTTGGAGGTCTGGTGGCAGACTCAACGTCGCGACCCGCGATCAGTGTCGCGAGTCGCGACCTGCCCATTCTCGCGAGTCGCGAGGGTTGTCGCGAGTCGCGACCCCTGTGCCGGCTGCTACTTTTGTTTTCTTTTCCTCCCTTGGAGGAGGAGGTTATTAGGTTTTTTAGTTTTAGTTTTTAGAGAGAGCAACTAGAGAGAGAAAAAAAAAGAGAGATTTCTTTCTAGGGTTTCTTCCTCTCTTCTTTTGTAGAATTGTAATGAATCCTATGGCTTGGCTAGCTTAAACTTCTATCTTGGATTTGGTTGTTGAAGCTCTAATCTACTTGTGAGAAGTTCTTATCCTCTACTTTCTCTATGATCATTGTGATGCTTCTTGTATTTAAATTCATGATGTTCGCATAATCTTTGCTAGGAACGTTACTAGTATTGTTGTGTGATTCATCTAATGCTAATTCTAGGTGCATAATCGGATTGTTGTGTTCCTAGCTCCATGTAGCATACTAGGTGTTTGATTAAATGCTGAACATTAATCTTTTGCACTTAGAGAAGCATTGCTTATTATTTGAATGTTATTGCTTTGATAACATTAGTAATCCTATCGTGTTCCTCGACCTTAATGCTACTTTGCTTTGGACTTAAGTGCGATTCATTTGAGTTAAGGCATAGTAAGGGCGGTTCAAACCACGCGGATCGTGTGTTTAGCCACGATCTAGGAGGATAGAAGTCTAGACTTCTCGGTAGGTGACCATAGGAAGTGTCGGGGGTTAAGCTTTCGTGATCACAAACTAGGTTAGGGTGGATGCTAATCGAGTCCAAGACCTTTTTCTATTGTAATCTCTTCATATTTTAACACTGTGTTTAGTTTAGCTTGCTTGTATTGATCCAAAACCCCCCAATTCGGTTACTTTGGCCTTAGCACATACTAGGGTCCTTAATTCACTAATTTCCGATCAAGTTCCATTGTTCCCTATGGATACGATCCCTACTTCCGTTATACTTGCTTAGTATGCATGAGAGTAGGTTAATTATATTTGGTTAGGAGTACACGGCAAACGCCTACCAAATTTTGGCGCGCCGCCGGGGGAGCAAGGCGATACTTGTTTGTAATTAGTGTAGTTTCGTCATTTTGATTGTATTGCTTGCATTGTGGTTTATGGTTGTTACTCGTGCTACTAACCAAGAGCCTTTACAGTACGATCGAGATCTAGAACTAACTCTTTTCAGGTTGAGAAGAGAATTGCGTGAAGGCTTTAGAGAGCTCCCTTTTTCGCTTGAATTTGAAGAAGAGATGCCTCCTAGAGTTGAGCACCGCACTTTAAAGGAGCTCACTTGCTCCTAACCTTGACCAACAAACTTTGTGTATCACATTTCCGAACCGGAAGCGGGGGGACACATTTGAGCTAAAGTCGGGGTTGATACATTTGCTTCCCTCATTCCATGGGCTAAATGGGGAAGATCCAAATAAACATTTGTCGAGTTTCATGTGGTATGCAGCAAAGATGAAACCAAGTGGAGTTTCGTAAGACGAGAATCAAGCTTAAAGCCTTCCCTTTTTCATTAAAAGACGCAAAGAAAGGATTGGATGTACTACCTTCCGGTGGCAAAGATCACCACTTGGGCACAATTGAAAAAGAGCTTTCTCGAGAAATACTTTCCCACTTCTAAATCATCTACATTGAAGAAGGAGATAAGTAACATTGAGCAACGGGGTGATGAGTCTTTTTTATGAGTATTGGGAGAGGTTTAAGAAGTTATGTGCTAGTTGTCCATACCACGGTTATTCAGAGGAAGATTTGGTGCTATACTTCTATAATGGCCTGTGTGATGAGGATGCTAGGATGGTCAATGCAGCAAGTGGTGGCTCCATTGTGAATAAAACTGCACTCGCTGCTAAGGAACCGTTAAATGAGCTTCTTTGAAAGCTCGAGGCGCTTTAGTAGAAGGTCTGGAACTCGACGTGTGGTCGCCGAGGGTTCTAGTTCTTCTAAGTTGGAAGATCAGGTGCAAGCTCTCACATCCATGATGCGAGAATTCATAGTGAAAGAGAAAACTCACCAAGTGAAGGCTTGTGGCATTTGCTCTTCAAATCATCCAACTGATTTTTGCCCTCATCTACAAGAAGAACCGAGTGAAGAGGTTAAGGCGGCCGGTTTTCAGGGCCAAGGTTTCCAAAAAGATATGATCCATATTCTGGTACCTACAATCCGGGATGGCGAGATCATCCTAATTTGAGGTACGGGAATTCATCGGGAACCAAAGCGGCCGCCACGGCGAGTATAACCGCCCACCACCTCCTTACTCGAGGCCACCGGAGCAAGGAGCTCCGCATTTTCGGCCGCAAGGCCAATCACAGGGACCGAGTACCGGCATGTCTACTGAGGATATGATTAATGCTTTAACTAAAAATGTTACTAACATGCAGGGAAATGTGGTTCGGTTTCGGGGAGGAAACCCGTTCGAGCATAAAGAATGCGGGAAAAGCAAATGAGTCGGGTCTCGGGAGGCTGTGGGTCGATTAGAGGCTCGTGATTCGGGTAAGCTACCGTCTCAAACGGAGGTTAATCCGAGACAAAATGCAAGTGCCATAACACTAAGAAGTGGAAGAGAACTAAAGGGCAATGATAAAGAGACCGCTAAAGACAAAGAGGTAGAGGAAGAGGTTGTTGTTTATGAATCGGTGCCTGATGCCGAGCCATTGTCATCTACATCAGATGAGCAATCTAAGCAACCACCACCTCCACCACCTTATGAGCCGGTTCCACCATTTCCAGAAGCACTGAAAGACACTCGAAGAATGGAGTGCGATAAGGACATTTACGAAACCTTTCGTAAATGTGAGGTAAACATTCCCCTTTTAGATGCTTTAAAACAAATTCCTAGGTATGCAAAGTTTCTTAAAGAAATGTGCACTACCAAAAGAAAACAAAGATTAAGGGGAGCTCAAAAGGTTAAGGTTAGCGAACATGTGTCCGCCATGTTTCAAAAGAAACTTCCTCCAAAATGCAGTGATCCAGGCATGTTTGCTATACCTTGTGTGATTGGGGACACCACGTTTCCAAGGGCTATGCTAGATTTAGGGGCTTCTATAAATGTAATTCCTTATTCTTTGTACGAGTCCTTAAAGCTAGGTGCCTTACATGAAACAGGTGTTGTGATTCAGTTAGCTGACCGTTCTAATGCTTATCCTAAGGGAATAGTGGAAGACGTGTTAGTTAAGGTTGATAAGCTGATTTTTCCTGCCGATTTTTATGTCCTAGATATGGAGCACGATAAACATGCGACCCCTATTTTGTTAGGACGACCATTTTTAAAAACTGCTAGGACTAAAATTGATGTGCATAGTGGATCTCTTACTATGGAGTTTGATGGAGATACAGTCGAGTTCAACATTTATGATTCCATGAAATTTCCGAGTGATGATCATTCATGTTATTCTATAGATGTGATTGACTCTTTTTCGCAGGACATGTTTGAAATTGATGGTAAAGATGAATTGCAGGTAGCTCTTGAGCATAATTTGAAAGATGATGAAATTGAATATGTTTTAAGCGCTAATTTGCAGGAAATAGTGCAGGTTTTGGAAGAGCAAGACAAGCTTCCGACGGTCCCTTTTCATTTTGGACCCGTCCCACTCACCATTCCTAGAGAGAAGTTGTTACAATCTGTTTTGCAGGCCCCAAAAGTGGAATTGAAGCCACTTCCCGATGATTTGAAGTATGTGTTCCTTGGAGAAGGAGACACATTACCAGTGATCATCTCAAGTCAGCTCACCCAGGAGCAAGAAGGAAGACTTATTGAAGTTCTTAAGGAGCATAGAGAAGCAATTGGATGGACGATTGCCGACATCAAAGGCATAAGTCCTACCACATGCATGCATCGAATCTTGGTGGAAGATGACGCGAAACCCGTGAGGCAACCACAACGCCGGTTAAACCCACCTATGATGGAGGTAGTGAAAGCAGAAATTCTGAAATTACTCCAAGCAGGTATGATTTACCCTATTTCTGATAGCAAATGGGTTAGTCCTACCCAAGTTGTGCCTAAGAAGACGGGTGTAACTGTTGTGGAAAACCAAAATGGTGAGTTGATTCCTACACGTATCCAAAATGGATGGCGTGTTTGCATTGATTATCGTAAATTGAATGCTGTGACTAGGAAAGACCACTTTCCTTTGCCATTTATTGATCAAATGCTTGAAAGACTTGCTAGTCATGCCTTCTATTGCTTCTTAGATGGTTATTCAGGGTACTTCCAGGTGGCTATTGCGCCAGAGGATCAAGAGAAAACCACATTTACGTGTCCTTTTGGCACGTTTGCATATAGGCGCATGCCTTTTGGGTTATGCAATGCCCCCGCCCACTTTTCAGAGATGTATGATGAGTATATTCTCTGAATATGTCGAAAGGTTTGTTGAAGTTTTTATGGATGATTTCACTATACATGGGGATTCTTTTGACAATTGCTTGCAACACTTAGTTTTTGTACTTAAAAGATGTATAGATTCTAACCTTGTGTTGAATTCCGAGAAGTGCCATTTTATGGTGCGAAAAGGGATTGTTTTAGGCCATGTGGTTTCCGAAAAGGACTTGAGGTAGATAAAGCTAAGGTAGACACTATTCAATCTTTGCCTTATCCTACTAATGTTCGGGAAATACGTTCTTTTCTTGGCCATGCAGGTTTTTATCGCAGGTTCATCAAGGACTTTTCGAAGATTTCATCTCCTTTATGTAAGCTGTTGCAAAAGGATGTGGATTTTTCTTTTGACGAACATTGCAAGAGTGCTTTTGAAACCTTGAAAGAAAGACTCGTCTCGGCTCCAATTATACAACCACCTGATTGGTCTCTTACCTTTGAGATCATGTGCGATGCAAGTGACTACGCCGTCGGAGCGGTGTTAGGTCAAAGGGTGGGGAGAGCACCTCATGCTATCTATTATGCTTCCATGACACTAAATGAGGCTCGGCGTAACTATTCTACTACCGAAAAGAATTGTTAGCCGTAGTATTTTCTTTGGAAAAATTTAGATCTTATTTGCTTGGAACAAAAGTTATTGTATATACCGACCATGCGGCTCTTCGTCATTTAATGACGAAAAAAGAAGCCAAGCCAAGATTGATCGGTGGATTCTACTTGTTGAGCGAGTTTAATTTGGAGGTGAAAGACAAAAAGGGGACCGAGAATTTAGTAGCGGATCATTTGAGTAGATTGGTGTCTTCCTATGATTTAGAGAAGAATGTTGAAAAACCGTGGAAAGAACCAATTCGAGAAGAATTCCCGGATGAACATTTGTTCACCCTAAAGGAGTTTAGTCCATGGTATGCTAACATTGTAAAATTTCCTTGTCTCTAACAAATTTCCTCCTCATTTTTCAAAAGCACAAAAAGACAAATTACGAAGCGATGCGAAGCATTATGTATGGGACGATCCATATTTGTGGAAACATTGTGCGGATCAAGTGATTAGAAGGTGCATTCCCTATAATGAGGTAATATCGATTCTCACCTTTTGTCATTCTCATGCATGTGGAGGTCATTTTGGAGCAAGAAGAACTGCTCGAAAGGTATTAGATTGTGGTTTTTATTGGCCTAGTTTGAATAGAGATGCATTCCATTTCTGTAAGTCGTGCGATAATTGTCAAAGAGTCGGGAATATTTCCCAAAGAAATGAAATGCCACAAAACTCGATCTTGTATTGTGAAATATTCGATGTTTGGGGAATTGATTTTATGGGGCCATTTCCTAACTCTTTTGGTTTCATATACATTCTTTTAGCAGTGGACTATGTATCAAAATGGGTGGAGGCTAAGGCCACTCGTACTGACGATGCTAAGGTGGTTGCAGATTTTGTGAAATCTCACATATTTTGCAGGTTTGGAATTCCAAGGGCATTGATTAGTGACAAGGGAACTCATTTTTGCAATCGAACCATAGGTGCGCTGCTGAAAAAGTATCATGTGACTCACAAGACCTCCACGACTTACCATCCACAAACAAATGGCCAAGCGGAGGTGTCCAATCGCGAGATCAAATCAATCTTGGAGAAAACGGTGAATCCAAGTAGGAAGGATTGGAGCTTGCGATTAGAGGATGCACTATGGGCATATAGGACGGCTTATAAAACCCCCATTGGTATGTCACCATACCGATTGGTGTTTGGAAAGCCGTGTCACCTTCCAAGAGAGCTTGAGCACAAAGCATATTGGGCCATTAAAAACTTCAACATGGCCTTGGATGAAGCCTGGATTGCATCGGAAACTACGGTTGCAAGAATTGGAGGAGATACGGAACGAGGCTTATCAAAACGCAGCAATTTACAAAGCAAAGACTAAGGCATGGCATGACAAGGTAATAATAAGAAAAGAGTTTGTGGTGGGCCAAAAGGTCCTCTTGTTTCAGTCCCGCCTACGTCTTTTTCCAGGAAAACTGCGTTCTAGGTGGATCGGGCCATTCATTGTTGTGAAAGTGTTTCCACATGGAGCCGTGGAAATCCAAAGTGAAGCCACCTCCAAGATTTTGAAGGTAAATGGGCAGCGGCTTAAGCCGTACTGTGAAGGATTCAAGCAGGTTGGGGCCGAGGATGTTCCTCTCGGTGACCGGACTATGGTTAGACCTTATAGTTGTAAGTCGTGTCGACGACGGTAAATAAACGAGCTTGTTGTATATAGTGTATAAAGTTAGTTTTCTTTTGGTTTTTGGAAGATATTATGCTTGTGGTTGATTATTTTGCAGGGAATAGAAGGAAAGTTCGTGACTTGTGAAGTTGTGTGTAAATATGTTGATGAGTGAGTATCAAAAGCCGAGAGTTGTTTCGCATTTGAAATCAAAGCAAATCAAGCGCAAGGAACGCGAGCAAAAGTGAAGAAAAATGAGAGTGATAGGTGGACAAGAGTGAAGAGGGAGGTTGGAGCCAAAAACGTGAAGGTCGCGACTCGCGATTAATGTCGCGACTCGCGACGTCATCGAATCGCGACTCGCGACACCGATCGCGACTCGCGAAGGCGGCCACGACTTCTTTTGAAAAAAACGCGAAGCTCGATTTTTTTTCATCTTTCTTCTTTCCTCGCGACGACCCTCGCCCTCCACTCTTCCTCTCAAACTCTCTCAAGCACCCTCCTCTCATCTCCCACTCTCAAATCTTCACAACCACTTCTCATTCTATTCTCTAATCCTCTCCTTTTCACTTCTCTACACAAATTCCCTACTCTCTTCTCTCCTTCCCACCATAATCTTCCCACAATTTCTGAAAATCGTCCAATTCTACCAAACCCTAGAATTTGGGGGTTTTTGATTTGAAGCAACACCATCCAAATTGAAGCTTGGAGGATCATTCTACATGCTTAGGGGAGCTATCCACGAGTTCTAATCACCCTACATAACACTATTTCACTTCCATTTCGGTATCACCCACTCTTTCCTACTTCTCTTTGATTTTGCTTGAAATATCTTGTTCTTGCTTAATTGTAGAGTTGTAGCTTATTTCATTAAGACATTGTTAGTAGTTGTTGATTGAAGTTGTTGGATTGTGTGGTGTCGTCTTGTTGTGATTATTGAACTCAATTGGGAATTGGTGGTTGGTTATTGTTGTTTGGAGGGTGTTTGAGGTGTAAGAGTGTTCTTATTTGTGTCCTTGTGTCAAACCCTTGCTGTTGTTAGTTCTTTTCAGTAGAAAAAAAAAAAAAAAAAAAAAAGAAATGAGCAAGAGAAGCCGAAACGAACCCGTCCCCCAAATTAACTCCCGTGGCCTTAAGAAGCTAAGTGACCAAGCTAAAAGGCGATGGGACCGCCTTGATAGACCGGGGAGGGTGATACAAGAAACTAAGTTTGCAGATTACCCTACCCTTGAAAAATTGGGGTTAGCTAGCTCGGTTGAGTTTCTTCTCAATAAGGTTGGCCTCCGAAACTTTCTATGGAAGAGGGCCCGAACTTATGAGCGGTACACCCTTGAGTTCCTTTCGACCCTCCAAAAACATGCTAAAACCGAGGATGAGACTGAATATATCACTTTCTCCCTCAATGACAACCAATACAAAATGAATTTTCTTGAGGTAGAGAGTGCTTTTGCTTGGGACTTCATGGTTGAGGATGAATTTCTAGAGACTGAGAACTATAATCCTACTGTGTTTTGGTACAAGATCACTGGTGGTAGTAAGTGGCATAGCCACTGCAAGAGTAGCGCCATCCCCCACCCCGCCTTGCGCTACGTGCACCGTCTTTTGTCTATGACGGTCTTTTGTCTTGGGAGAGCCCACTAATATACCGGAGTTTGACCTTAAATGTCTTTGGGCCATGACACCTCAAGGGGAGGGATGTCCTGATTGGGTGAAAATTTGGGTGGAGAGGTGCTTAGCTCAGTCGGCTGAAGGGAAGACCTCGGGGAAGTTGAGTATGGGGGGCATGATTAGCCTTTTAGCCTCCCAACTAGGTGTCCAGGTGCCCGTGGATAAGAAGGGCAGCCCCACATTGACCCCTTTAGGGACAGCTAGTGCTCGATTTTCCCGTGATTCTAACTGCTATGATACCATTGCCTTGAGGAGTATTACCATGCTTCATTTCAAAACCATAGGCGATGAGACGAGGTTTGTGTGGCTCTTTGGGGCAAGAAATGTCAGATATATGGCTTTACCGCAGGAGCGGGTGGTCATTACCGAGCAGACCACGCATGAGGAGCTTTTCCTTCCCCCGGACGAGAGGTATGCCCGGGGGGTGGCGGAGGAATTAGGTCAGAGGGACCCTGAAGAGGTCCAGGCTCGGCCCTCGGCCTCGGCTTCGGCCCGAGCCTCGGCCACGGCGGTTCAATGCCGCCGGTTTCAGCGGCAGTACCGCCAGGGAGCGGGGTTACCTCCCTCACGCCCGGTTTCGAGCTCGGAGTAACCGAGCAACTATCCAAAGGTCGGGGCGATTTGGGAGAGATGCGGGATAGGATGTATGGGTTGGAGGACCGGATCTATTCGGTTGGTTCCATGGTTTCGGCCATGAACAACTTCTTTGTGTCCCGTTATCCACCCCGGGGGACCGGGAGAACCAGGGACTCCCGGGTACTCGATCCCACATCCGAGATTGAGGGGGCGCGCATTATACGCCGCCAGGAGAGAGAGGCCCGTAGGGCGGCCCGCAGGTTTGAGCGCGGGGGCCCCTCGAGCTCTTAGAGTTTTTCCCTTTTCCTTTCCCTCTTATTCGTGTTTGTCCTTTCCACATTGAGGACAATGTGCATAATAAGCGTGGGGGAGAGATTGATTAAATGTAGTGGTATTTTAGCTTGTTTTAGTTTGTTCTGTTTGGTTTGTTTGGTATATATTGTGGTACTTTGATGAAAATTTTTGTGAAAGAAAAAAAAAAGTGACAAAAGAAGAAAGAAAAAAAGATTCCCGCTGAGTTGAAAACCCGCAAGGGCGGGCGACTCGGGCAAAATTGGGGGCTCGGATAGGTCGAAAACCCGAAAGGGCGGCCTATGCAAAAAAGAGCTAGTTGAGCGGGTGAGTTTTGTGAGCCGAAAAAAGAAGAGAGATGAGAAAAAAAAAATGAAAATGAGAAGCTAGGATGAAAACCCGGAAGGGCTCCTAGGCAAAATGAGAGAAAAAAGAAAAGAGAGAAAAACAAAAAGAAAAATATTTTTGCTTTGATCCTCATTTGTCGGTGTCGGCGTCATAAGGTGGCGGCATTGGAGTCGATGTTTTCAGGCTAGATTAGGTCCTTGTTTTGTGTCTTTTGAGGGCGGGGTGTGCATCTCTTTTTGGCTCGTTTCTCTTTTGTTGCTTGTGGTATGTTTTGGTTGGGGCTCGGAGCTAAGTGTGGGGGAATCACTTACCCTCGTGCCTTAGTTTCCTTGCATTTTGGGTAGGTTGGAATCGGGAGGTCATTGTTGATAGTCGTGTTCCGAAACCTTTCGGGATTCGAGATTCATTTGTATAGAAGGATTCTTTTGGGGTAGATTTTGTCGTTTGGCTTTTGTGTTTTGTGGTTGGCGATTCCGGAGGTTGGCGTGGTATGGCGTATTTTGGTGCTTGGGTGTGTCGAGTTCTCTTTTTCTTTTACTCGAGGTCGAGTAAGGTCTAAGCGTGGGGGAGTTTGATGTGTCCAAGTTATCCGCCAATCTTAGGCGGATTTCGGGTCGTTTTTGGTGTCGGTTCGAGCTTAGTTTTGGGAGTTAGGAGAGTTTTGATGTTAGGAAGTGTTGTCGGAGGATGTTGTGTTTTGAGGAGTCTAGGGAGTGGTTTGCATGGTGGCGTAATCGAGGGCCGATCTTGGTCCCCCGATCATTTTTTTGTGCCCCGGGGTCCTTGTCCTTGGTTCCTTTATGGCGCATCTTCCGAGGCTTCCGAGCTTTGTTCGAGTTCCGAGTTCGAGTTCCGAGTCCGAGTTCCGAGGTCCGTGGTTCAAGCCGAGGATCGTCTTCATTATGGTTCTGGAGCTTCATGGTTTCCTCAAAAGCCAAGTTCTCATCTTTTTCATCTTTCATGCTCTTTTTGGAGGTGCGGTGGCGGACTCAACGTCGCGACCCGCGATCAGTGTCGCGAGTCGCGACCTGCCCATTCTCGCGAGTCGCGAGGGTTGTCGCGAGTCGCGAGGGTTGTCGCGAGTCGCAACCCCTGTGCCGGCTGCTACTTTTGTTTTCTTTTCCTCCCTTGGAGGAGGAGGTTATTAGGTTTTTTAGTTTTAGTTTTTAGAGAGAGCAACTAGAGAGAGAAAAAAAAAGAGAGATTTCTTTCTAGGGTTTCTTCCTCTCTTCTTTTGTAGAATTGTAATGAATCCTATGGCTTGGCTAGCTTAAACTTCTATCTTGGATTTGGTTGTTGAAGCTCTAATCTACTTGTGAGAAGTTCTTATCCTCTACTTTCTCTATGATCATTGTGATGCTTCTTGTATTTAAATTCATGATGTTTGCATAATCTTTGCTAGGAACGTTACTAGTATTGTTGTGTGATTCATCTAATGCTAATTCTAGGTGCATAATCGGATTGTTGTGTTCCTAGCTCCATGTAGCATACTAGGTGTTTGATTAAATGCTGAACATTAATCTTTTGCACTTAGAGAAGCATTGCTTATTATTTGAATGTTATTGCTTTGATAACATTAGTAATCCTATCGTGTTCCTCGACCTTAATGCTACTTTGCTTTGGACTTAAGTGCGATTCATTTGAGTTAAGGCATAGTAAGGGCGGTTCAAACCACGCGGATCGTGTGTTTAGCCACGATCTAGGAGGATAGAAGTCTAGACTTCTCGGTAGGTGACCATAGGAAGTGTCGGGGGTTAAGCTTTCGTGATCACAAACTAGGTTAGGGTGGATGCTAATCGAGTCCAAGACCTTTTTCTATTGTAATCTCTTCATATTTTAACACTGTGTTTAGTTTAGCTTGCTTGTATTGATCCAAAACCCCCCAATTCGGTTACTTTGGCCTTAGCACATACTAGGGTCCTTAATTCACTAATTTCCGATCAAGTTCCATTGTTCCCTGTGGATACGATCCCTACTTCCGTTATACTTGCTTAGTATGCATGAGAGTAGGTTAATTATATTTGGTTAGGAGTACACGGCAAACGCCTACCAGTACTCAAACGTAAAACTTCACTTTAGGTTGGAACTTTGCATACTGTTATCCAACTTGTGCATTCTTTTTCATATGTGTGTGCTTGCTTCATCTTTCATTGATTCGTATTATGTACATTTCGAGTTAAAATTATCTAATGAAGTTAAATGGCGTCAAAAATTAAAAATCGGAATTTAGTATCTCATGCGTGTCGCGCGAGTACCATGCGATTAGCACATAAGCACTGCGTCCCGCGCATTCGCCAACATTTCATGCATTCTCTCCTGCACGACGCGCATTCCCTCAGTGTGAAGCGCATCTGTTCTGCGTGTTGCGCCATACCACTGCGTGCAACGCAGGTCTTTTCTTCGTGGTCTTCATGTTTAGTGAACTTGTTTCGACGTTCCTAATCTTTTCCTTTTTTGCCAAGAAGTAGGATCATATCTTTCTTTCCTATCCTCCTATAAACGTAACACCCCCAAAATCCATACAAGTCTAAACTACGTTGCATCGACTATGGGAGTATTACCGCCGCGGTGAAAGGCAAGGCTTATTTGAAAATAAAACATTAAATTTACTCCTTCACATGAAAACTAAATTGCAGCGGAAATAAAATGTTAACTTAATCCTACAACTCGGGAATCACCATTGACCCCTTTTATTCAAACCATTAACTAAGTAGATTATAAATAAACTCTAGAAAATTCAACCAAAACATTTTAAAAGTTCATAAACCAAATAGTATCCCCTTCATGCCCGAACTCATGCAGCATCATCAGCATACCTAATCTGCTCCCCATTGAAATATCAATGGTTCATCACAGGGTCAACAAGCAAACACAAATAACAAACAATCAGCTAGGCTAAGTACGTACATAAGCAGTTAAATAGTACACTAAGCATAATCAGAATAATAATAACAATTCATAAACATGATACTACAAAAACATTAAATTCCGTTTTTACAATTTAATTGGCATCGAACGGGCACCGTCATCTTTCTAGAATCATAGGGGCTACTTAATCCTTAATAGACAACTTGGTCTATTAGGTGGAATGTAAATACGGTTTCGTTCCATTTCACACCCATCACCTTAGTATGCATACCCCCAAGATCGTACGGAACCTTCCGCCTACTTGAGTTCTCAAAATTTATAAGGACTCTACTATCAGCACAGTAGGCATGTGTAGGAGTGTAGAACTTGTCCCACACTCCCCCCATTGTTCATTACTTGTAGGGATTCCAACTACAAGTTTATCGCCAATTATCCTTCTTAGTGATACTCATTCATACAACATTAAGCATATGATTATTTTATTTTCCCTTCTTAGGTACATTGCTCTTTAAATAACTGTGCTTAAACCTTTAGTTTAGGCAACCTCTTATAAAATCCTTGCTACAACAATTAGTCATAGGATTCCAATCCAATTCTCATTTCATGCTTGTGATACGATATAATTACGTATTCCAATAATAATTCATTCTAATTCACAAGCCATACAACAAGGAAATACATGCAAATTTCCAATTGATTTCATGTTACCAAACAATCTCATCAATCATAACCATACAATTGTTCCCTATCATGATTCTAGGTTCCAATGAAAGAATTCATAACTTAAACATGATACTAACGTATCTAACTGAACTAGTACGCGTACGTACCTTGTAACAGAGAATCTTCGCTGACTACTTAAAACGTTCCGCTTATGAAATTGGGACCTAATCGAAGAATAGAAGTATTTCAGTGCTAAGTCTTTGATAATATTAATAAAAATTAGATTATCTAACTATGTAAAATATGGTGTTTTGAATAATAAAAATAATCAATCTTGTTGTTTAAACTTTCTCTTCATAGTCTTTATTGAAACTAACATATTTAGGAACTAATAATAAGGTGCTTATAAATCTGATTTCTTTTAACTTATACAATACTTTGTTTATAATAACAAAACTTAAACATATATATAAGTATTATAAAAATCAGAATTGAGAAATAAAATCTTCATAAGAACTAATAATACAATTGTAAATCTGATTTCTTTTAACTTATACTATACTTTATTTATAATAACAAAACTTAATCAAATATACATAAGACTTATGAAATCAGAATTTACAATTAAATTATAGTAGGAAAGAAAAGAATTTTTTTTATAGGGATTACCGGACTGATTCGCCGGCGACGCGACGCACCAACCTCGGCAGCACTGCACCAGCCCACGCGTGCCTCGACTCCTCGCACAGCCTCGCGAGCACCGCACACCCACGCGAGCCTTGAAGCCTCGCACACTCCCGCACACTCACACGACGCACTCGGAGCCTCGCACACCTCGCGAGCCTCGCACACCTACGCAACGCACACGAAGTCTCGCAGCCTCGCACGCCCAGCACTCGACTCACCCAGCACACACACACACGCTCGCACTCGCCTCGCCCAGCACACAACCGCTCTAACGCTCGCACCCTCGAGTCTCGCACAGCACGACCCTCGCACAGCACCACTGCACGCACACCCTCGAAGGTTGACGAAGACAAGGGGAGTGGAGAAGAAAAGTAGCGAAGGAGAGGAGGAAGAAAAGTGACGAGGAGGGAGAAGAAAAGAGGAGAGAGAAAACTTTTGGGGTAAAAGAAACGGCTGATTAAAAGTGAATAGGGTTTTTTTTTTCCTTTTATTTATAGCATGTGAAACCTATGTTCACTAGGACTTGTTTTCCAAATTAAATTCTTATTTCTTTTTTTTTATTTATTTGGACAAACAAAGCAAAACCGAATTATTATATAGTTAGGTACAAAAAGTAGTTTGTATAGCTAAATTATAACTGTAGGCTTACCCAAACTATATTTTTTTGTGAATAATATTATTTGTTTAATAAAAATAATTTCAACCTTATTCTATATGTTTTCTTATTTATAAAAAATAACTCCCAAAAATACGAAGTATTACAGGCTTCCCCCCTTAAAGGAAGTTTTGTCCCGAAAATTTGAGGTAGCCAGTCTTAACAACGATCTTTTTGCACTTCTAAGTCCCAATATTTCACAAGCGTTTTCTAATTTTCGTAAGTCACGCAAGCGATAAATACACATAAATAACAGAATTAAGCAAACTTTAGGGTGGAAGCGCGAAATTCTATCGCATTCTTCCCCCTTAAAAGAAAAGTTATGTCCCTGTAACTCACCTACCTCTTGAAAGAGCTCAGGCTACTTCAGACGCATCGCATCTTCTGCTTCCCATGTGGCTTCTTCAGTTTTATGATTTCTCCACAACACCTTCACAATTTTGACGTCCTTATTTCTCGTACTACGCACCTTGTGGTCTAGGATCTTGATGGGTTTCTCCTCATAGGACAAGGTTTCGTTTAACTCGACGGTTTCGGGTTCTAGGACATGCGACTCGTCAGGTACGTATTTTCGGAGTTGGGATACGTGAAACACGTTGTGGACCCTTTCTAACTCGTTGGGCAATTCTAGGCGATAAGCCACTTTGCCTACCCGTGCCAAAATCTCATATGGTCCTATGAACTTAGGACTTAGCTTCCCTTTCTTCCCAAATCACATCACTTCTTTCATTGGGGACACCTTAAGCAGCACTTTTTCACCTACTTCATAATTCTCTCCCCTTCGCTTCTAATCCGCATAGGACTTTTTCCTGTCCTGTGCAGCCCTAATCTTTTCTTGAATGACTCGTACTTGATCCACAGTCTCTTGAATCATTTCAGGACCTAACACTATAGTCTGACTAATGTCGTTCCAGCACAAGGGACTACGACACTTCCTCCCATACAATGCTTCGAATGGAGCCATTTTAATACTAGCATGATAACTGTTGTTGTATGAGAACTTTATGAGGTCCAAATGGTCTTCCTATGATCCCTGGTATTCTAAGGCACGGGCTCTTAACATGTCTTCCAAGGTCTGGATGGTTCTTTCTATTTGACCGTCTGTAGCTGGGTGAAAGGATGTACTCATCAATAGCTCACTACCAAATGCTTCCTGGACCTTTTTCCAGAAATTCGAAAGGAATCGCGAATCCCTATCAGACACTATACTCGTGGGTACTCCATGCAAACGAATGACGTGTTTAATGTATGCTTTGGCTAGGGCTTCCATACTCCACGTGTCTTTCATGGGTATGAACCTCGCAGTCTTGGTTAATCTGTCCACTATCACCCATATTGTGTTATTGCCTCCCCGACTCCTAGGTAAGGCTACGACGAAGTCCATGGATATCGAATCCCACTTCCATGTTGGAATGTCTAGAGGTTGGATTTTGCCTTGAGGTCTCTTGTGTTCACTCTTAACCTTCTAGCACGTTAGACATTTGGAAACAAACTTGGCTATTGCCCTCTTCATTCCAGGCCACCAGAACATCTTTTTGAGGTCCTTATATAACTTATCCCCCCCTGGATGGACGGAATAGTTCGTATTATGACCTTCACTCATTATCCTTTGCTTCAACTCCTCACATTTTTGCGGTACACACCACCGACCCTTGTAGCGTATACTCCAATCTTCATGGATTTCAAACCCTTAAGTTTTGCTTTGACCCGCTCAAGTTTCACATCCCCAGGCTGACCCTCTCTTATTTCATCTAGGAAATTGGGCTGGATGGTTAGGGCACTCAATAACTTTTCCACTTCCCCTTCATCAACCACTTCTATTTGGAGTTTAGAAAATTCCTCATAAATTTTGTCGGCAACTACCAAGGTGTTCAGGCTATGACTAGACTTGCGACTCAATGCATCAGCAACAACGTTTGCTTTACCCTCATGGTATTGTATGTCTAAGTCATAGTCCTTAATGATCTCTAACCACCTGCGCTGTCTCATATTAAGGTCTTTCTGGGTGAAGATGTATTTAAGACTCTTGTGGTCGGTGAAAATTCTACAGGTCACCTCGTAAAGGTAATGTCTCCAGATTTTCAAGGAAAATACAATTGCGGCCAACTCTAGGTCATGTGTTGGGTAATTAACCTCATATGGTTTCAGTTGACGGGATGCATAAGCTATGACTTTCCCATTTTGCATAAGAACACAACCCAACCCATTCTTTGACGCATCACCATAGACATCATACCCCTCATCCCCGTTAGGCAAGGCTAGAACTGGTGTTGAGGTTAATCTCTCTTTGAGTGTTTGAAAGGCTTTCTCACTGTCTTCATTCCAGCTAAACTTGCAATCTTTCTTCATTAAGTTAGTCATGGGTTTTGCTATCTTCGAAAAGTCTTTAACAAACCTCCTATAATATCCGGCTAAACCCAAGAAACTCCTGATATCTGTGACATTCTTTGGTGTAGGCCATTCACTCATAGCTTTTACCTTTGCAGGATCTACTGACACACCTTCCTTAGAGACGAAATGACCCAAAAATGACACTTTTTCTAACCAAAATTCACACTTGGAAAACTTTGCATACAGTTGGTTCTCCCTAAGTGTCTGTAAAATAAGTCTCAAATGACCCTCATGTTCTTCCTTGCTCCTTGAATAGATCAATATATCGTCTATGAATACGACTACGAATTTATCGAGGTAGGGTCGAAAAATCCTATTCATGAGGTCCATGAAAACAGCAGGTGCATTGGTTAACCCAAAAGGCATGACGGTAAACTCATAGTGTCCATACCTAGTCCTGAAGGCAGTTTTAGGTATATCTTGCTCTGCAATTCTCAATTGATGGTAGCCAGACCTTAAGTCTATTTTAGAGAACATCCCTGCACCTTGAAGTTGGTCAAACAAGTCATCTATCCTAGGTAATGGATATTTGTTTTTCACAGTGACATTGTTCAACTCACGGTACGTAGTCTATACATGCACAACCTTAAACTACCATCCTTTTCTTGCACAAATAAGACAGGGGCTCCCCACGGTGATATACTAGGTCTAATGTACCCCTTCTCTAGCAGTTCTTCCAACTGGTTCTTCAACTCGTTCATTTCTACTGGAGCCATTCGGTATGGGGCTTTTGAGATATTCCAGTTCCAGGTACTAGGTCAACAGTGAACTCTACATCTCTCCTTGGCGGCATACCAGGTATTTCTTCAGGAAAAACATCCTGGAATTCTCTGACTATAGGCACATCCTCAGGTCTCAATGGATCATCCTCAACCCTTCTCACGGAACACATAAATAGAGGCCATCCTTTTTCTATATAACTCTTAAGTTGCAAGGCATTGATTACTTTAATCCCTGGTTCTCGAGGTATTCTCCTATATGACACCCTTTTCCCCGAAGAGTCTCTCAATTCCATCTTCTGTGCATCACAGTCTATCTTAGCCTTGTACTTCCCAAGCCAATCCATTCCTAAAATAACGTCTAGGTTCAATAGGTTAAACTTTATTAGATCGGAAGGAAAGAAGCCCTCCCCTATTTTCAGCGAGACATTTAGGAATCTCTTAGAGCAATTAACAGTATCCCCAGACGGAATAACTATAGGCATAGAAATTGACTCGGACTCGATCAGTTCTAGAGTTCTAACAGTTGTATGGGCAATAAAAGAAAAAGATGCTCGAGAACTGAACAATACTTTAACAGGAATTGAGTTGATAGAGAAAGTACCCGTGACAACATCTTTACGAGCTTCCTCTTCGCTAGCCGTCATCATATAAAGCTTCCCTTTGCCCTTATTATCATTGTTGTTGGTCACATGGTTCCCATTTGTAGCCTGATTATTTACACTGGTTGGTGGTTTCGAGTAATTAGAGTTTCCTGACCCATTGGATGCATTTCCACCATTCCCATTCCCATTCCTAGGCTTGTCTCCATAGCTCCCTTTCTTGTGACCATTGGGGTTAACCTTATTCTTCGAATAGCACTCGTACGCTCTATGTCCCATTTTCCCACATGCACGACACTCCACCTTGTTACCCTCGCAATCCTTTCTAGGATGGTTATACGGGCACTTCTTACACCTGTACACACGCTCAGGTCTGCGGTTGTTGGTCTTATTGTTGCGGTTATTGTTGTTGTTGGGTCCATTACAGAAGTTTCTTTGGGAGGTTTGATTGTTTTGGTTCCCATGGTGTTTCTTTTCAAATTTTTGGACTTCCGGGTTTGGGTTCTCTTTTCTCATCTCACCTTGTTTTCCTCCTTCCTCTCTTTTCCTTATTGCATATAAATGGGCAGCTTTGCCAAAAACGTGATCCAACGAGGTGAAAGTATCTCCCTCCAGTCTCCCTTGCAGGTCAAGGGTGAGCCCTAATTCAAAGCGTGAGGCCTTGGCTTCCTCAGTAGGGGCAATTTCGGGAGCAAATCTCATCAGTTTAATAAATTTGCGGTAATATTCCTCAACAGACAGGTTCCCTTGCTCTAGCATCATAAACTCCTGAGCTTTCTGCTTTTTAAGGTAAGGTGGGTAATACTTATCCCTTAGGGCTTTCTTAAAGGTTTCCCCCCCAAAGTTAGGATGTTTTAGGAGGTTGTCCTTAGCTTGGGTCCAGGGGCGGATCCAGGATTTACACTTAGGGGTAGCGTTATATCACGATTATATCTAACGCCAAAAAAAATCTATCCACATTTTCATTAGGTGCCCCTCTAGAACGAAAAATGTCCTGAAACGTTACTATCTTGTTTCCTTTTCATAATTTTAAAATATCTTTACACACAACAAAAATACACAAAATTCACAAATCATCAACTCATCTAGTATTTTCTTACTCGTATTATAACAACTTTTGATCCTTGTTATATAAATAATCTTGTAAATCTTTTATATCTAGATAGATAATATTCTTTTTTTTAGTGAAGTAGAAGGAAGAGCCCAACAAAATAAGAAGAAAGCTACAGAAATTAATCGAACACCCCCATATCTCTACAGAAATTAATCGAACACCACTAAACAAGAAGAAAATGTCCTGAATCGATCAACACTGCGAAACTGCACACCTGCATTCCTCCAGCTCATCTCTCTCTTTATGTGTAAACTGATTAACAGCCACCCCATATCTCTACATTATAGATCTTCTTTATCCTAACTCTTACATCCCTACTCCAACTCTCTCTCTCTTCCTTCCACCACTTCCAATTGGGCATACATGCTTTCTGGGTAATTTCTTCATCATTTGATTGAATCCCGCAATTTAAGATACACCCATTTCAAAAAAAAGGCACATTGTGATCCATTCAAGAGTTAAAAGTCTCTTCTTCCCTTGAAAATTCAAGTCTTTTGTTGGTGAATTTTCTGCGAGTTGTATAACCAAAGGAAACAATCAGGTAAAATATTACTTCATGATATCAGGCCTCCAACGCCCCACTCCTCCTCTTTCCTCCCACTCTCCTTCTTCTCATGGCTGAACTGAACAACTCGAATTTCGTCCCGCCCTCACCGTCAACATTAAGTCCTTGATTGCTACCACTTTCAAGATGGGAAGTGTTCAGTATCCTTCCACCAGATACTGAGAAACCATTTGAAAAAAGAAATTCAACTTAGTACACCTTACGCCATCAGAAAATATAAAAAGATCTCCGCACCAGTTTGCGACCGATTTAACGGTAGCTAAGGCTCTTTGCGACTGCTCGGATCGGTAGCTAAATTTTTTGCGACCAATAAGCGGTAGCTAAACTAAATTTTCTTTCAAAAGATTTAAGGGGTAGCATGTGCTACCCCTTGTTACCAAGTGGCTCCGCCACTGCTTGGGTCCACCAAAAGTGGGCATCCCCCTGGAGGTAATAGCTTGCTAAGGGCACAGTCTTGTCATCTGGACAGGTGAGGGTAAAGAATAGCTTATCAAACTCCCCAATCCAATTTTCCAACTCTTCTGGCTCCCCCTTTCCGATTCAGTACTGGTGGGTTCCTACGGGCAACCTTTTCAGATAAATCCCCATCCCGGCTATATATGCCCTTGGGCTAGGTTAGCTGTGATCTGCACTAAGTCACGGATTGATTGTTCGACATTCAGAGAGGTCTCAGGCGTGCCGCCCTGACGAACCATTCTGCGCTGAAAAATGTCACAACGGCTGTTTCAGTGACATACACATAGTCGTTTATTCACTTAGCTATTGCACATTTGCACGTTCATACAAAATGTCCTTATTGTGAACAATCATTAAGTCTCTATTGACTTGCAATATAAACATCTCAAATAAGACGTTACATCAAATAATAAAAGGATTAAAATAGTGCATTATTATTGAAAAGGAAAAAAAATCATTGTTTCAAAGAAAACATAATATGAATAAAATAAAGGAATCACAAATGCTAATTCTGCTACTTGGCATGCAAGCCTCACTAAAACGGAAATAAACAACTAAAATAATATTCTAATCTTAATTATACTCTCAAAAGAAACTAAGGACTATGATGGTGAGCTTCGTCGTCTGAGTCAGAGTGTTGCTCCACGACAATAGGATTTTCTATTCTTTCTTCCATGTCGGCTTCGTCCTCAAAAGGCTACTCATCCTCTATAGGGTACTCTTTCTCCATGGGTTCTTCTTCTTCTAGGGGCTCTTCCTCCTCTTCGTGGTCGTTTTCCTCAAACGGATCCTCTTCGACAGGCTCATTTTCATTAGGGACTTCCTCTTCCTCATTTTCTAAGTCAATCATAGGTGCAACATTATCTTCCCCAACCACTGCGATGAATGTCCTATTATTCCCTTCATCATCGGAAATGTAGGTAACAGTTCTAAGGTTTGACCCTATTTGGTTATCCTCGGATATAAACTCATCCTTAAAAGTCTGATATTTTGCTCTTTTTACAGCTCTAGATGGCGTTTGTGGCTCGGTTTTAACTCTAGGGTTCTCAGAACTCAAGTCTGCAGCTTTAGTTCCCGAGCTTTCTCCCACGTGATAGGTTCCTCAAAGTGGAGGTGATGTGCTAGAGGGCTCCCAACTTCTTTTCTCACGAATTCTCCATTCATTTTCGCAATATTTAAGGTCAGTGACAAAATGCCCTACAGTAGGAAGGTTTTGGTTCCAGTATGTGTGCTTAGCTGCATTAAAAACTCCATTTTCTGACCATATATCCCCATATCTACGGTGTACGAAAAGGTAGGGTTCTTCCTTAGGGACGTATCGAAGCATAAAGTTTATTTTCTCCATTTCAGTCCTTAGTCTAGTATCTCCCTGTAGGGTCCTATACTCCATAGCAGCTTTCATCTTATAGGCCCAGATGTCCCAATCTTCCGCTATTCGGTGTTTCCTCAAATACTCCTTAGAACCTATGTCGTAAACCATCTGCGAATTAAAAGAAAGAAAATAGTTTAAGTTTTAAAGAAGTAAGGGTTTTTTTTTAAATATACATTATATATATGCATATATAAGAGGTAAAACGATTATTTTAAATCTTAGGACTCCTTAAGCAAATTCAAAATATTTACAACAATTAAATGGTTCTGTCCTAAAATATTCAAAACAAGGTTTTAGTTCAATACCTTTTGAAATATCTTTGGAACAACTATACCAATTCGAAATTAACTTAGTGCTCCTAAAAATACCACTATATATGTACCTATCCTTGTACATCCTCCTAATTTATTCATACTTCGAAGGTTTCAAAGAACCTTTCACAAATTCAATCAAACAACCAACACAAAATTCCATATAATCAGATCATTTGATTCATTCCACGGTATTTGCATACTTCCTATAAACATATTAGACAAGTAAGGCAAGAAAAGGGATTACAAATAAAATCATTCATATGATTTAATGCACACAAAAGTAAGCTATATGCTCTTATCCCATACTACCCATTTTAAAAATCTTTTGAAATATCTTTGAAAGTAGGAACTTTTGGCTCTGATACCAGTTTTGTAACACCCCCAAAATCCATACAAGTCTAAACTACGTTGCATCGACTTTGGGAGTGTTACCGCCACGGTGAAACGCAAGGCTTATTTGAAAATAAAACATTAACTTTACTCCTTAACATGAAAACTAAATTGCAGCGGAAATAAAATGTTAACTTAATCCTACAACTCGGGAATCACCATTGACCCCTTTTATTCAAACCATTAACTAAGTAGATTATAAATAAACTCTAGAAAATTCAACCAAAACATTTTAAAAGTTCATAAACCAAATAGTATCCTCTTCATGCCCGAACTCATGCAGCATCATTAGCATACCTAATCTGCTCCCCATTGAAATATCAATGGTTCATCACAGGGTCAACAACCAAACACAAATAACAAACAATCAGCTAGGTTGAGTACGTACTTAAGTAGTTAAATAGTACACTAAGCATAATCAGAATAATAATAATAATTCATAAACATGATACTACAAAAACATTAAATTCCGTTTTTACAATTACTTGGCATCGAACGGGCACCGTCATCTTTCTAGAATCATACGGGCTACTTAATCCTTAATAGACAACTTGGTCTATTAGATGGAATGTAAATACGATTTCTTTCCGTTTCACACCCATCACCTTAGTATGCATACCCCCAAGATCGTACGGAACCTTCCGCCTACTTGAGTTATCAAAATTTATAAGGACTCTACTATCAGCACAGTAGGCCTGTGTAGGAGTGTAGAACTTGTCCCACACTCCCCCCATTGTTCATTACTTGTAGGGATTCCAACTACAAGTTTATCGCCAATTATCTTTCTTAGTGATACTCATTCATACAACATTAAGCATATGATTATTTTATTTTCCCTTCTTAGGTACATTGCTCTTTAAATAACGGTGCTTAAGCCTTTAGTTTAGGCAACCTCTTATAAAATCCTTGCTACAACAATTAGTCATAGGATTCCAATCCAATTCTCATTTCATGCTTGTGATACGATAGAATTACGCATTCCAATAATAATTAATTCTAATTCACAAGCCATACAACAACGAAATACATGCAAATTTCCAATTGATTTCATGTTACCAAACAATCTCATCAATCATAACCATACAATTGTTCCCTATCATGATTCTAGGTTCCAATGAAAGAATTCATAACTTAAACATGATACTAACATATCTAACTGAACTAGTACGCGTACGTACCTTGTAACGGAGAATCTTCGCTGACTACTTAAAACGTTCTACTTATGAAATTGGGACCTAATCGGATAATAGAAGTATTTCAGTGCTAAGTCTTTGATAATATTAATAAAAATCAGAATATCTAACTATGTAAAATATGGTGTTTCGAATAATAAAAATAATCAATCTTGTTGTTTAAACTTTCTCTTCATAATCTTTATTGAAACTAACATATTTAGGAACTAATAATAAGGTGCTTATACATCTGATTTCTTTTAACTTATACAATACTTTATTTATAATAACAAAACTTAAACATATATATAAGTATTATAAAAATCAGAATTGAGAAATAAAATCTTCATAAGAACTAAGAATACAATTGTAAATCTGATTTATTTTAACTTATACTATACTTTATTTATAATAACAAAACTTAATCAAATATACATAAGACTTATGAAATAAGAATTTACAATTAAATTATAGTAGGAAAGAAAATAATATTTTTTTATAGGGATTACCGGACTGATTCGCCGGCGACCAACACCGGCGACGCGACGCACCAACCTCGGCATCACCGCACCAGCCCACGCGTGCCTCGACTCCTCGCACAGCCTCGCGAGCACCGCACACCCACGCGAGCCTTGAAGCCTCGCACGCTCACACGACGCACTCGGAGACTCGCACACCTACGCAACGCACACGAAGCCTCGCAGCCTCGCACACCCAGCACTCGACTCGCCCAGCACACACACACACGCTCGCACTCGCCTCGCCAGCACACAACCGCTCGAACGCTCGCACCCTCGAGTCTCGCACAGCACCACTGCACGCACACCCTCGAAGGTTGACGAAGACTAGAGGAGTAGAGAAGAAAAGTAGCACAGGAGAGGAGGAAGAAAAGTGATGAGGAGGGAGAAGAAAAGAGGAGAGAGAAAACTTTTGGGGTAAAAGATATGGCTGATTAAAAGTGAATAGGGTTTTGTTTTTTTTTCCTTTTATTTATTGCATGTGAAACCTATGTTCACTAGGACTTGTTTTCCAAATCAAATTCTTATTTTATTTATTTAGACAAACAAAGCAAAACCGAATTATTATATAGTTAGGTACAAAAAGTAGTTTGTATAGCTAAATTATAACTGTAGGCTTACCCAAACTATATTTTTTTGTGAATAATATTATTTGTTTAATAAAAATACTTTCAACCTTATTCTTTATGTTTTCTTATTTATAAAAAAAAACTCCCAAAAATACGGAGTATTACAATAAATTTTTACCTTCTCTTACAAATCTATCTCCAATCTCCATCCTTTTAAAAAAAAATCCATCTCAAAAAACAATCTCCATCCTTTTTTTTCTTTATCCCCTATCTATTTTGAAAATTCTATCCCCATCTTTTACCAAACTATATCTCGTTCACTGGAAGATCAATTGCAAGGTTGTTCTCATTTTTTTCACAAATCACCATAAAAATCAAAAATCCATTTTTGCACATTGCAAAATTATACAGGAACCAAAAAAAGCAAGTTAAAAATACCATTGGGATGCTAGTGGTTGTACATCAAGTGTGTTTTTTGAATTTCATGGGACAATTGGTAAATCATTTGATGTTCTATAGAAAAGGGGGGAAATAAGAACGAAAATTCACAATGTAAAAAAAAAGTTCACTTTTCTTATCAAATGCATAAAGTTAGTACCTTGTGTTACGAATTTCGCTCTGCAACTCCTTGTCATTCATCTTCGTGTATGAGAGTTGTGCAAAAAGAAGAATTTTAAGAGATTGAGGAAAGAGGTTAAACAGAAGTTGGAGGTTTTGAGAAGAAGACAAAGAATGTCTTGGGAATCGTGTGGGAAAATAAGATTAATGGGTTCATAAAAATAGGTTTTTTTATTTGTTTTTTATAAATAAATCAGCCAGATTGATGGGGCTTAAATGTTTATTGGAAACACTTAGATGTTCATTGCAAACGTTTTCTTGATCCGCTTCGTTTAATGAAGCAGTGTTTTGTACTTTGTCGATCCACGTTTTGACCTATGAGCACCGTGTGTACAATCTACCAATTGCTAATTAGTTGGGATGAAATTAATCTTTCCTCCATTGAAGATGTGAAAACATTTTATCGCTTAAGAAAATATTTTAATATGAAAAAGTAGGTAAAGTTGTATAAATTATGAACCAACCGTTTTGGACGCAAATCCGCAAGATCTGGATCCGGGTCTTATTATTCGGATCTGGATCAGCGTCTGAAAACGGATCTAGATCTAGGTCCATAAAGACCTAGCCCTACTCCACCTCAAAAAGTGAAGGAATATGTCCTTAGACATCCCGACAATTACTAAATATAAATGGAATTATTATAGAGATAATTAATTACGTTAATTTAGTAATCACATTTACTTGCTAGAGAATAAATATTGGTTAGTAGCACAATATTGATTGAACCTACAACTAAGTCAACCTAATCCTATGAGGTCACACATTGTAGTAACTAATTGAAGTAAGGAAACCGGCCAATAGGAGAAATTAGGGTTAGGTTAGGTCTCTCTCTTAGTTTATTCTCCTACTATTATAAAAGGTTATAATAGGAGAGAAGAAAAGGACGTTCAATTTGACAAACTGAAAAGAGAGAGAAAAATCCTATTATTTCCCTTTGGAAAATCCGGCCACCCTCCCTAAAAAGCAAGAGAGTGAAATCTGTTCATCCTCTTCCGTTCTAGCAAACGTGGGAATTCAATTGGTGCTCGTCGACTAAGTAGAGGGACATCATTGCTGTTCTTTGATCTCTGGCACTTGCAATCCGGTGGAAAACACGCTACAAAGGTTGTACATTCTTTTCCTTATAATATGATTCATATTTATTTTATGCATGCGATCTTGTGATAGATGTAAGGAAATTTGTTTCCTAAAATTCCGCTATATGCATCTATATGTTCCTATAGTGGTATCAGTTTTGCCTAATTCATAATATTCATATGATCATGTAATTGTATGCAAAGTTATTATTTTTATTCAATTAAGGGAAGATTTATTTATGGCTTGAATTTGCATAATTGATATTTGATATTAATTGATTGGAAATTGTAAATAATTGATTTAATTGTGATTTATGCTCAAATATTTTTATTAAGGTCCGAATTTTTAATATGAGGGACAAAATAAATTGTTTAATTCACTCTAAAATTTTCGGATTTTTATAAATATTTTTGTTAGATTTAAAATTATTTATGTTTAATTCGATTAATCATTGAAATAATTTGTTAACAATTAAAGATTTGATTTTTAATTTGTTAAATAAATATAATTTTCATCACCCACATAGATCTAGAATAATATGATGGCTGAAAATAATTTGATTATTTTTCCCACTAATTTTCGAATTTTATCATATTATTTATGAATTTTGGTTAAATTTTATGTTTAATTTGATTATTCATAAGATTTAAGGATAACAATTAAAATATTTGATTTTATTTGTTATGATAATTCATTAGATCACCCTAAAAATTATTTTCGAATTTTTTCGGAATTTAAATGTTAATTTTATGAATTTTTCGGATATAATTTGTTTTTTGCCCTAATTTTGAATTTCTTATAAGATTTAATGTTTAATATAGATTGAGCATTGGAAATCTAATCTTAACAAATTTAAAATTTTGTTTGAGTTTGTTAAGTGATTCAGAATTTTTGCCATAATTTTCGGTTATTAAAACCTAATTAAATCCTAAATCTTTAAATAAATTATTTGTTAAAGATTAAATGGAAATTTTGTAAATTGTTACAAAATTCAAAGAATTTGCCCGCCACGGTGGAGGGCAGAGTTGGGACGGCGAGTTTAGGGACAGGGGCGGCGCGCGAGGTGGCGGCCTTGCTGGCTGGGTTAGTCGGCGCGACCAGTCGAGCTTGCTCGCGGTTGTTGGTCGGCTGCGATGAACAGAGGGCTGAGGTCCGCGACGCGGTGTGGTCTGGCCGGCGGTGATGACTGCTGGCCGGTGCCGTGAGATGGGTGTGCAGCACTGGCTTTTTGCTGGCGGGGAAGGGGGTTGGCAGCCATTGTGCTGCTAGCCTCATGAAGTTTTATGGGTGTTGAAGTTTGGCTGTTGACTGGCAGCCTTGTGCTGCTGGTCAACGGTCAAAAGTCAACCCTTAATAAATAAATAAATAAATAAAATTGTTTTTAGGAAACTCTGATTTTCTAAAATTGAGCATAAATCCAAAAGTTTCCTATTTTGCAAATTTGTGAATAATAATGATTATTGCCATGTTTAAATGAGTAATTGAATTAAAATAATAAAGTTTCCTAAATAAAATCTAGCTTAAATTTGTTAAGTTTTATAATTATTATGGAATGTTGTATTTGCTTATTAATTGTTAATAAGTAAATAGATTGTGTTTATTTTATTTGATATTATAAATGCGTGGATGTTTAATGTAATATGTATGATATTATATTTTGCATGTTGTGACTAGTATGGCCCAAAACTAGGATAGAAAATACGATCTGCGCATCGTTAAATTTTATGTAAATCAAATACGATCTGTGTATTGTTTGTATTTTTGTAATTTAAATTTCAGTTATTTAAATTATAAATGATATGTAATCAAGAATGAAGTTCCATGGAGAATCAAGGATGGAGATCCATAAAGATTCAAGGAGGAATTCATGAAGATTAGTTTTCCTAGGTTTAGGGGCCATACTAGGATCACTTTTAATTATACTTATATTTATTTATGCGTTTACATGTTTAAATGCTTGTTTAAGTTTATATGTGTGGTTATTTATGTTATGTGTTCACTTTTAATTAACCAACATAGTAAACTTAGGTCCCCAACATGTAATATTGAGTTTAATTGCTTTTCCAAACAACACATATAACGCCTTAGATAGTGAGTAATAGGTTCTGTCAAAGCAGGGTGTTGCTCATTTTATCCGGGGATAGTAGAGTAGGTTTTTGAAACTTACATGTTAATGTTTGGTTTAACTGAACAAAATCATCAAAAGATAAAGTTTTGGGTTTTGAAGCTAAGAGATAGGAGTAAACAAGGAGTTGTTAACCTGTCTACCAAGAATTATAATTAGTTATAATTAGTAAAGTGTTTACTTACCTCAACTACTATAAATTAAAGGCAGGGCCAAAGTCCGTTTGATTGTAGTGGGAGGGGATCTTGGTGTTTCTTTATTTAATAGGGGACTCTTATTTTGAATAAAGGGTAGTAGTTCATTAAAATTTGTTTAATTGCTGCTTTCTTGATAAACATTGATTGAATCTTGCTTTATTATTCTTTTGTTGTAGTTATCATGTCTGATTCAAACAACAACAACCACCCCGGTTTTAATTTGCGCTATTTACTCGAAAAGGACAAACTAACTGCACATAACTTCCTAGAATGGGAAACGACTGTGAGAATCGTTCTCAGAGCTGAAGGAAGGGAAAGTGTTCTTGATAATCCTCTCCCTGAACCCCTGCTAGACACTGCTACTCCAGCTGAAAGGAGAGCAAGACAAACCATTGAGGCAAATTATGTGCAAGTAACATGTTTGATGCTTGCTTGCATGGAACCAGAATTTCAAAAACGTTTTGATGGTCTGGACGCCTATTCCATCCTCCAACAGCTGAAAACTATGTTTCAGAAGAACGCAAGGCTAGAGAGGTTTGAAGCTCATTGTAAGTTGCTGGAGTGCAAGTTGGGAAAAGGAAAACTCGTTGGTCCGCATGTGTTCAATATGATTGGACATTTTCAGATCATGGAAAAATTGGGCTTCCCTTATCCCCCAGAACTAGCAACTGATATTGTGATCAAATCCTTGCCTGAAAATTTTCAAAACTTTCAGTTGAATTTTTACATGCAAGGAGGGGAGGCTACCTTGCAAGAGCTGCATGGTATGCTTACTCAGGCTGAAAGGAGCTTGCCAGCTGAACCTGAACATAGGGATGTTCTAATGGTTAGGAAAGGCAAGCAATTCAAGAAAAAGGGGGCACCTCTGAAGAAGAACAAGGGCAAGGTTGTTGCCACTGATGATACTTCTAAGCCAAAGGCCACTCCTAAGGCAAAAGTAGCAGCACTACATGAGTGCTTCCACTGCCATAAGATTGGCCACTGGAAGAGGAACTGCCCTAAGTATCTGGAGGATAAGAAGAGTGGTACTTCAACTTCAGGTATTTATGTTATAGAGATTAACTTATCTACTTCTACTTCAAGGGTATTTGATACTGTGTGTGGATCTCACATTATTTGTAATGTGCAGGCACTAAAAAGAAGTAGATCGTTGAGCAAAGGAGAAGTGGACCTCCGCGTGGGCAATGGAGCACGAGTTGCTGCTTTGGCTGTGGGAGATTGTAGTCTACTTTTACCTTATGGTTTAGTATTAGAACTTCATAATTGTTATTATGTTCCAACTATTACCAAGAATATTGTTTCGATTCCGGTTTTGGATTCGGAAGGTTTTTCCTTTCAAATTAAGAATAATTGTTGTTCTGCTTATTTGAATGATTTATTCTATGTCTCAGCTAAGTTATCAAATGGTTTATATGTGCTAGACTTAGAAACCCACATCTATAACATAGACAGCAAGAAACCTAAAACAAATGATTCGAACCCGACATACCTATGGCATTGTCGATTAGGCCACATAAGTTCAAAGTGTATTGAGAAGCTTCATAAAGATGGAATTCTCAAATCATTTGATTTCGAATCATTTGATACTTGTGAGTTTTGCTTAATGGGGAAAATGACAAAGTCACCTTTCACAGGTTCAAGTGAAAGGGACAATGACCTTTTAGGCCTCATACATACAGATGTGTGCGGACTCATGAGTACGTTGGCTAGGAGAGGGTACAGTTACTTCATTACTTTTACCGATGATGTGAGCAGATTTGGATTTGTTTACCTCATGCGGCATAAGTCAGAATCCTTTGAAAAATTTAAGGAATTCCATAATGAAGTACAAAACCAACTTGGGAAGAAAATTAAGGCATTACGATCCGATCGTGGTGGTGAATATTTATCTCAAGAATTTGGTGATCATTTGAAGGATTGTGGAATACTTTCACAATGGACTCCACCAGGAACACCACAGTTAAATGGCGTTTCTGAAAGAAGGAATCGAACTCTACTTGATATGGTTCGATCCATGATGAGTCTTGCTGATCTTCCTATTTCATTCTGGGGATTTGCGCTTGAAACAGCGGCATTCACACTTAACAGAGCACCATCCAAAGCAGTGGAAAAGACACCATATGAAATGTGGACTGGAAATGTTCCAAAATTGTCTTTTCTAAGGATATGGGGTTGTGAAGCCTATGTAAAACGTTTACTTTCTGATAAGCTTTCACCCAAATCCGATAAATGTCTCTTTGTGGGTTACCCAAAAGAGACTAAGGGATACTATTTCTACAACCAAAGCGAAAACAAAGTGTTTGTTGCTCGTAATGGTGTCTTTCTGGAAAAGGAGTTTATTTCCAGAAAAACAAGTGGGAGAAATGTATATCTCGAAGAAATTCGAGATGAGCAACAAATGGATGAGGTTAACACCTCATCAGAGGCGGCCGCGGTGCATTCAATTCACGTACCTCCTACCGTCCCACTTGGAGATACTCCGTGCGAAGTCACTCAACCTAATGAGGTAGAAACTTCTTATGTTGTTCCCCAACGTAGGTCTAGTACACTAGTAGAATAATTGCTTATTGCTGCGGTGATATTGCTGCGGTTTTACCCATACGCAGCAATATATCACGTAAAAAGAAAAGGTAAAATATAAAATAAAGATATTGCTGCGGTTTCGGCCAAAAACCGCAGCAATATGGTTTCAACGGGAAAATTTTTGAAAAAAAGTTGACTTTTTGACCAGACATATTGCTGCGGTTTCTGGCAAGAACCGCAGCAATATATTAAAATAATATCAAAAAAATAATATTTTAATATATTGCTGCGGTTTTTACAAAAAACCACAGCAATATCCCCATTTATTTCATAAGAGGAACCTATTGCTGCGGTTCCTTTGAACGCCCGCAGCAATAGACTCTTCTTGTTTATAAAAGAAGACACGCGACCCAATTAGGTTTCTTCTTGTCTCCTCAGCCGTTTTCCCTATCCTCTCACTCTTTTCTTCCTCTCTCATCCTAACCTCTCACATGACACTCTCCTCTCTCTCACCACACGACACATCTGTCATCCTAACCTCTCATCTCTCTCTTCTCATCTTTCTTCTTTGCCGGCCTTCCTCCTCCGCTGGCCGTCCTTCTCCGGTTTCCTCGTTCGTCGGTTGTATCTCGTCGTTCCTCGACATCTTCAGCCGTACTACTACTCCTACTTCGACAGAGCGAAACGAAGCTCTAACAATGGCAGATGATGCGCAAGATAGCGAAACGGTGCATGAAATTTTCTCTCAAATCAAGGACGCCATTGATGTGCAAGAGACTCACGCTTTGGATGTCCATCGTATATTTTCGATTTGGTGGTTGATTTTGTATTGATTTTGTGCGATTTTTGGGTGGTTGATTTCAATTTGATTTTGTTTGAAGCAGATTTGTGGACTTGAATGGTTGCTTGATTCAGGGTCTTTGAATGGTTGCTTGATTCAGGGTCTTTGACTCGGTAATGGAGCTTGTAGTGGTGATGGTGGTTAAGTAGTGGTGCTTGTGATAGGGCACTTGATGTACTGTGTTTCTTTTTCTTTTTTTCTTTTTTCTTTTCTCTTTTCGATTTTCAGATTTTTATTTTTTATTTGTAATATATTTTCTGATGTTTTTTTGTTTTGCTTATTTTTATTTTTATCTACTAGTGCATTCACGAAGCAGTTTTTAAATTTTTTTTGAATTTGTTTCTTAGTTTTTTCATTTTAGTTTCTTAATTTTTTAGTTTCTCACGTTTTAGTTTTAATTTGTTTCTTAGTCTTTTCATTTTGTTTTTCTCAGATTTAGTTGCTCTTTTTCGTTTGTTTTTCTTAGTTTTATGTCTCTTTTGTAATGGGTGTTTGGATTGTTGTAGCTATGTAACATATTATGATTGTACTATAACTACAAAAAAATTAAGCCTCGAGAAATTTAAAAAAAAAAAAAAAATTTACCTGCCCTGCGTCTATTGCTGCGGTTTTGGAAAGAAACTGCAGCAATAGACCTGTATTTTTAATATTAAAAAAAGACATGTTGCTGCGGTTTTGGGTAGAAACAGCAGCAACAGGTCTAACCTATTGCTGCGGTTTTTGCCAGAAACCGCAGCAATAGCTTAACCTATTGCTGCGGTTAAGAACCGCAGCAATAGCTTGACCTATTGCTGCGGTTAAAAACCGCAGCAATAGGTTAATTATCTATTGCTGCGCCCTTAATTGTTGCGCGACCAAAACCGCCGCAATAGACCACTTAATGACCGCAGCAATAAGCATTTATTCTACTAGTGGTAGGACCATCATTCTGTCAAAGAGATATATTGATTTCCTTTTGACTGAAAGTTCTGAAATAACGATTTTAGAATCAGAAGAACCTACTAGCTACAAAGATGCTTTGGAGAGCCAAGACTCCGAAAGATGGCTTGAGGCCATGAAATCTGAAATGGATTCCATGTCTGAAAATCAAGTGTGGGACTTGGTTGATTTTCCTGATGGGGTAAAACCCATTGGATGCAAATGGATTTTCAAGTTGAAAACAGACAAGGATGGAAACATTAGTGTTTTCAAAGCAAGGTTGGTGGCGAAAGGTTTCAAACAAATTCATGGTATTGACTATGATGAAACCTTCTCACCAGTAGCCATGCTGAAGTCCATTAGGATAATCCTTGCGATTGCTGCCTTTCATGACTATGAAATATGGCAGATGGATGTCAAAACCGCTTTCTTAAATGGGTTCTTGAAAGAGGATGTGTACAGGACACAACCTCAAGGTTTTGAAGATCTAGAAAATCCAGGGAGGGTATGCAAGCTTAAGAAGTCCATCTATGGACTAAAGCAAGCATCAAGGAGTTGGAACCTCAGATTTGATGAGGCAGTCAAGAAATTTGGCTTTCTCATAAATGAAGAGGAATCTTGTGTATACAAAAAGTTAAGTGGGAGTAGTATTACTTTTCTGGTCTTGTATGTGGATGACATACTTCTCATAGGAAATGATAAGACCATGCTTGAGTCAGTCAAGGAATGGCTTAAAAATTGTTTCTCTATGAAAGACCTAGGAGAGGCAGAGTACATATTGGGAATAAAGATTTATAGAGATAGATCGAAAAGGCTAATTGGGCTCAGTCAGGAAACTTATGTTGATAAGGTTCTTGCAAGGTTCAAGCTGAAAAACTCCCAAAGAGGTTTCATTCCCATGCAACATGGCATTGCAGTTGGCAAGACTCAGTGTCCTTCGAGTCCTGATGAGGTCAAGCGTATGAGTAATGTTCCCTATGCCTCTGCTGTAGGATCCATTATGTATGCCATGATATGCACTCGACCGGATGTTGCATATGCTTTGAGTATATGCAGCAGATACCAGTCAAATCCAAGAGATGCGCACTGGATTGCAGCGAAAAACATCCTTAAGTACTTGCGAAGGACTAAGGATAATTTTTTGGTTTATGGTGGAGATAGTGAGTTGGTTTTACTGGATACACCGATGCAAGCTTCCACTGTGATTTCCGATCTCAATCTGGTTTCATATTTTGTCTCAATGGAGGAGCTGTGAGCTGGAAGAGCTCTAAGTAGAGTACCATCGCGGATTCTACAACAGAGGCTGAGTATATTGCAGCAGCTAATGCAGCAAAGGAAGCTGTTTGGATCAAAAAGTTCATTGGTGAGCTTGGTGTAGTTCCTAGCATTGAGAATGGCATTGAGTTGTATTGTAACAACAATGGTGCCATTGCTCAGTCTAAGGAACCCAGATCGCATCAAAGGTCTAAACATGTGCTCAGGAAATTCCATCTCATTCGAGAAAGGCAAAATTGGCTTCAACACCCTGAACTATAGCTTGGGTGCACCCAACACCACCAACTACGACTAGTAGCCTAAACATCACCAACTACGGGGTGGGGTGCAATCCATACCACCAACTACGGGGTGGGGTGCAGTCTGTACCATAAAAACCCACTGTCATCGGTAACATTTTAGGCTTCCGGCCTCGGTTGGTGGGGTGCAGTCTGTACCATAAAAACCCATCGTCATCGGCAACATTTTATCGGCAACATTTTAGGCTTCCGGCCTCATTTATGGTACGGAATGCACCCCACCCCATAGTTGGTGGTGTTTAGGCTACTAGTCGTAGTTGGTGGTGTTGGGTGCACCCGAGCTATAGTTCAGGGTGTTGAGGCCAATTTTACCTTCGAGAAATCGTTGGTAGAGAGGATGTGAAAGTAAGCAAGGTTCATACTGAGGATAACGTAGCAGATCCTCTGACTAAACCGCTTGCTCAACCTAAGCATGAGTGTCATACTAGGTCTATGGGGCTTAAGCATATGGGAGAATGGCTTTAGGTTGTTTACTTCATGTTTACAATTGTAAAGATATTTATTATGCTTTGAAATGTTTATCAATAAAATTCCGTTCTTATTTAATTGTTTGGTTTAGTATTAAATAAAATGTCCAAATAATTTGTGTTTTCAAATATGATTATCGAAAACGTTTTGATATTGGAACCCTATTAAGTGAACTAAAAATCACAATTTATTTAAAGTCCCTAGTCTAAATCACTAAATTGGACATAAGTGATTTATTTAAAAGACTAGTATATAATTAATTGATAGCGCAGTTCCATGGGCTATGGAGACATAGAGATGTCTAATTGATTATATGGATGTATATTTGATACATTGAGACTTGACCTAATTAGATTCTAAAAGTAGAATCGAACTACTATATTTAGTGGATTCCTTAGACATGAGTATGTCTTAATAACCACAACATAATTAGTTTAACTTTAACACTGTTAAACGTCGCGCCGTAAAAGGAGGTTATAAAGGCGGTAATAAGGTGGGCTAAGAATTGAGTGGGAGTTATGGTCATACAAGAGTGGATAAGTCCTCCTATTAAATAGGAATGGTGTCTGGGCCTCTTGATGAGCGAGAACTGGAAAATTGCATGGCCATGCGGAATAGGATTAAAGAGTTAATCCTTATTTGAGCAGTTCGAACTCAGCGATCAAGGAACATAAATTTGAGAATAACATGGTGTTATCAAATTTGGCATTAAGTGACTTAAGGAATTTAGCATTGCACTCTTGTCTTCGGACAAGTAGGAGATTGAAGGAATATGTCTTTAGACATCCCGGCAATTACTAAATATAAAAGGAATTATTATAGAGATAATTAATTACGTTAATTTAGTAATCACATTTACTTGCTAGAGAATAAATGTTGGTTAGTAGCACAATATTGATTGAGCCTACAACTAAGTTAACCTAATCCTATGAGATCACACATTGTAGTAACTAATTGAAGTAAGGAAACCGATCAATAGGAGAAATTAGGGTTAGGTTAGGTCTCTCTCTTATTTTATTCTCCTACTATTATAAAAGGTTATAATAGGAGAGAAGAAAAGGACGTTCAATTTGACAGTAACTTTCAAACTGAAAAGAGAGAAAAAAACCCTATTATTTCCCTTTGGAAAATCCGACCACCCTCCCTAAAAAGCAAGAGAGTGAAATGGTGCTCGTGGACTAAATAAAGGGACATCAATTGCTGTTCTTTGATCTCTAGCACTTGCAATCCGGTGGAAAACACGCTACAAAGGTTGTGTTAGGAAATTTATTTCCTTAAATTCCGCTATATGCATCTATATGTTCCTACAAAAAGAAAAAAATCATTGAACTAACAAATGGAAGTCGCACTCAGCACATCATTAGTACACTGCTATAAGCTCGCGTATGATTCATTCCCGATGCTAATGTGCATTGAAGGTGATTTTAAGGATTATAAATGAGTCCTTACGTAGTTATGTCAGACGTCATATCTGAAGATTTAAACTAACAGCTGAAATTTTTAAAAGAGGGGCTTTCTAAACACATTTCAGAACTGTGAGTCTGGATAAAATACATAAATTTCCAACAGTAAAGTTTCATACAACAAAACATTAGTAGTGATGAAAAGAATATGGACTTAGTAATGATTCTTCTAATTCACGGAATCCACGATATACTGCCTCCGTCTGACTTTGTGAAAGCGGCAATCTACGTACCTCGGTCATATACCTGAAATTCCAAGTTCAACATCAGCAATTGATCATAAAGAAGAAAATTGGCACAAAAATAAGGTAAGTCTGACTAAAGGCATTATATTTGGCAGGCAGATTTATCACAGATCTGCTTATGCTGCCTTTCAGTTTCTTTAGACAAATCAAGAAATGCAGTGAAGTTGGGTAACCTAAGAGACAAAAACCCATATTTCTTTTCAAACATTAATGTTGCTAGCCAGTGAGAACAAGTTCTATGAATATTAGAAACAATTTGAACAGTTGAAGTACTAAGGTATACATTAAGGAGCTCTTTGGTTCAGCTTAAGGGAAAGGATAGGGAACACGAAAGAGAACGGAAAAGAATTAAAAAAAACTGATGCCTAATTTGTTTAGTTGGACAGTGTAAACAGATACAAATACAATGTAAGTCTCCCCTTACAACTTACAAGCACCACCACCCAGTTAACCACTCATGCGCCTTGTACGCTGCACTAGTCACCCATAAATAATCTACAGAAGGGAGTTGGGATGGCAACAGAGGGTGTTTGGTGGTGACTTCGTGACACAGACTTAGGGCTGGTGGTGGTAGTTGTCAATGGTTGTCAAAGAGCTAATCAGCCAACCTGGTTTTGGGGAATTCAATTCCCAAGGAAGGGAGGATTCAGGATGAAGGTAATTGGGGTAAATCCCTTCATCAAAAATGGAGAAAGGGAGGGGGGATCAGGATGAAGATGGTTGAGAGGTGGTTAATTCCCTTTTTCTCTCATAAGCACCCCAAACCAAACGGCCCTCACGGGAATTACAATTGCACCAAAAGTAAAGAGGGACATTCAGGGCATCTAGTTAGTAAGATTCAGCCGTGGTACACATCAACTAACTTTCTGATGCCGTGTCTTCTGAGAGTTAGAATTTCTTCAAAGATGGCTTCTAAATAAGCTGAACAAGATATTAGCTTGCTCAGGAAGCCAACACGCAACATCACTGATTTGGGTAATGCAAAAGATAGCACAAAAGATACAACTATCATACCTCTACAAGAACAGGTTCATCAGAGGAGCAGTGAATTTCGGGGGAAGAGGAGAGCCAATTATTTTTTCACAAGGACTTCCTCTTTTGGGGAACAGGATACTAGACTAAAGGCCTCCTTGTAGATAATTTTTGGTTGAGCTACTTAATTAATTAACTCTTTTTTGACACTCCCTAAGATCAAAATGAGGCAAAGAAATCCAAATTTGGCTATATCCCAATTTAGTGTCAAGATCCCACTTATGCAGTTGATATTGTTTCATCATAGTAAGAATGTACTTGACATGTTATAGGAATTTGGGATTACCCAAAGACATTAGGACACATAAGATGCATGTTCACTTATTATTCATCATTTTCAAAGATAAACATTCAGACTTAAGGGTGATCTAAAATTAGAAAGTTCGTTGCGTTCACTGCCCTCGTTTGAATGTGGAGATCTGAGTCAAATTGAACACAATGCATGGACGGATGTTGACATATGGAAAGGCATGATATCAGAGAGGGCTATAGATTCAGGACGCATCTCATTTCTAGCAAGTCATACAAATCTAAGGATAGTGGGCACATATCTAATAAGCTAATATCACTTTGCCTGCACATACATTTCCACTTAAATGCCGCAAATTCATGTTCCAGTCTCCCTATTCTTCAGCACAAAACATAATGATCCATTAAATAACATTACTCTCTGTCCATAAGGCACCTTATCATTTGCTTTAATTTCATCAAAAGTTACAGGTTGTATATAAACATTCATCATCTCAGGAACTTCAGTCTCCAGATAAAGAAAACATGTACCACGTAATTTCTAGTAATTGCTACACAAGTAATTCCCTGAAAGAAACTTTTCGGCAAACTTTTCCATGAATCAGAAAAATGGAAAGGTTACAAAACCCCATAAGATCCAAGAGACCTCCCAACACGCCATGATCCAGATATCTCATTAGTACTAGAAGTAAAATATTCAGATAATGAGGATAGGCAATGAAGTAGAGGATAAGTAATTCAATACATAGATCACTCCCTAACAGTTCCCCCCCCCCCCCACCACCAAAAAAAAAAACTCATAACACATGAGAGTTGAGACCAAGAGAAAGAAAAGCCTCTGACAAGGAGCTTCTGCAGGTGATTAATCATCCCAATCAATCAACGTTTATCTATTCACCTTGTCCCACTGGTATCAGGTCTAAAAGGGAACAAGACCACCCCCCATACAGATGCTGTAGAATGTAGTAACACATTGCAAAGCAAAAACCTCCCTTACTTAGCAGGACAAATCGACTCCAATGAAGCTCTTTGTGACCAAAATTCTGCCAGCAGTCAGCTGATAATAGTCACTGTATAGAAATTAGAAAGACCCCCCTCCCTCTCCACGGAGAGGAAATATTTATATTGGTATCAAAACGTCTTCTAGTGATTATTCTACTACAGGAGTCATACAGCAGACTTTTCTGGGTAGCAAGCAAAAAAATGTGATAAAATTACTAGGGCTTTTAATTGGTTCAAATTGAAGGAAATTCAATTCAAGCAATTAACAGAGATATTTTTGCTTGAATTTGAATCTTGAAGCCTGCTTAAAATTTAATTTGAAGTTAATTTTGTTTTTTCTTAGATTCCAATTCAAAACTAATGTATCGCACGTCTCTAAAGTCTAACAAAGTGTCCCAGGCGACTCGCCCTGCACCAAGCCAAAAGCGACTAGAGGTGCACCCTGACTAGATGGTTGCCCTCAGTAGTCTCAGATGCGCTGATCCCCAAGCCTCTGTGCATCTCTCAACTGGGCCAGCTCAGGCCCGCACTATAAAACTAAGAATCCAATTATCCCAAAGTGCAGAAAAATAAACACTTGTAAGAACTATTACCTATTTGCTGCACTGGTGATCTTATCCCGAACCCCTTGATTACCACTAGCTGTTTGATCAGGTAGAAATGTTCCTAAAATAAGCGAAGCTCCAACAGCACTTGTACCAATAGTCTGCGCAAAGATAGACATTGCCCATTCCCGAAGCACCACAAGCACTGAGCGAAGAAGCCGTAGCCTGAGCATTGGTGATGTTAAAATTGCTCCATTAGAGAGTAAGTGATCATATGTATTGAGAACAGGCTCTGCAGCACCTCTGCATGCGCCCAAGAGAGCTCGCGGAATCTCCTCATCTCCAACACACTCAGCCCCAGAAGCAGATCTCTCCTGATAAACAAAACAGAATGATGACATGTTCAACAAAAAGGTTGGACACTTCCACAGCTTCAGGAAACACACTTCTTGTAGGTTATGTAACAATCAAGTTCACTCATAAAAACAATAACAAACAAAAACATTATATCAATACCATGGCAGCCTTCTCCAAATGAAGACATAATGTATCCAACGGTAGCATAGCTCCATCTCCAGGATAGAGATGAGGACCAACCCTCTTCAGAACTGAAGAAGCCTCAGCTATACCTCCCCTTGACAGAGACTGATCAATAAGTCTGGCCCAGGTTTCTCTAATAATATTCGTGTCTGTATCACCCGAATAGTTTGCGAAATACAACATTTCAAGGCATACCTGCAAATTAACGACAGCCAAAATCTGCATAAAATAGAATAACCAAGCACAAAGGAGAGAAAATCTTATCTTATAAAGTAAAAGTACCAGAAATGAGCTTAAGTACAGGATATCCATTTGGAACCAAAGAAAATTGCTACTCCATTACACCCAACTTATTTTATATATTTGGCAATTTAGATCTTCTAGGACATACATTGACCATTATTCTCACAACTAAATAAATAAGTAGAAGTTATAAATAGGTGACTTGTGTTAGTATGTTTTTAAATTCTTTGGGCTGAATGAACAAAAGTGATTAACTTTGCACTGTAAATAATATACATCCTTATCATCAAAATCGACAAATCTCACCTGATAATTTAAAACATGGGAACCAAATCAAGATTAGGTCGTTTATCATCATGATGCTTGCCAGAGGATTGTTACTTTTGTTGGATGTTGATGTTAAAGAAATTATACTGCTTCTAGCACAAGCAATAATATGTATCTTGATGAGGAAGTTAAACAAAGCACAATACTTATAGAAAAATAAGCTATTAATAGTAACCAGAGATTTTAAATGTCAATCATGTCCTACATCAGACCATAGAAAAAAAACGCGGTCGCGGTCGCGTTCGCGGTAACGGTCGCGTTTTCGCGGGAACGGCTCGTAACGGTGAAATAGAACGTTTCGCGGCCGGCGCGGCGTGAATTTTTTAAAAAAAATCACATGGATGTCCATTTAAGCTTGTTTTTTCCTTTTACTTATTTTTTTCACTATAGTATGTCCAAAACTATTATTATTATTATTATTATTATTATTATTATTATTATTATTATTATTATTATTATTATTATTATTAAGTATTGGAGGTCATTTAGGAACATTCCACATTAGAATAACTCAATTTAGAAAAAGAGCAATTAAAAATAGGACACTCAAAACACAATCAGAAAGAAAAAGGAAAAAGAAGAGTGATTTAGAAATAGGCAGTCACGTTTTCCAAAAGAAAAAAAAAGAAAAAAGAAATAAGCAGTCACGTTTTCCAAAAGAAAAAAAAAGAAAAGGAAATAGGCAGTCACGTGACTTTATGTGGCTTCAAAATTCCAGCCTGTCAAGTTGAACTTGACATAGATTAAAAAAAAAAAAAAAGAGAGAGAGAGAAGATCGACATTACGACATTACGTTAAAGAAGATTGACAAGAGCAAGAAGCTGACCTGATGACTGCCGCCGACTATGGAAGCGACGCGGCCAAGAGTAGTCGGAAGTGTTAGTCGGAAGTGTTTCGCCGGCATTCTCAGCCATGACCGGCGAGAAGCGGCCGTCTATTGCCTCCCCCACTCAGATTAGGGTTTTCTTTAATTAGGGTTTTAATTTAGGGTACAATTCGAAACAATTTCTTGAAATTAATTGAGGGGTTTTGCTCGAATTGGAGTCCTAAAGCCTAGGTAAGATCTAAAATTGAGTTTTAATTCAGATCTAATCGATTTTTGGATTATATTTTTCTATTGACTGTTTCTTCTCCTTTTCTATGCGGCCGTTCTGGGTGTATAACGGTTCTAGAACGCCGTTCCAGCGTTACGTAACGGTTTCGTGCCGAGTTTGTTGTGATTTTTAACTCCCGCCGATATAACGGAGTTTTGCGGAACGGCTTCTCTGAATCCCGTTACAGAACGCCCGTTCCGTAACGGAACGGCCGCGATTTTATTCCCTGCATCAGACACAAAGGGGACCCAATTTGCCCAGATGTGTGAATCAAGAGAGAACCTAGGAAAACAAACTATCAACATATCATTATGTTTGATATACGAGCTTGCCATCAAATTTCTACATCTTCTGTATAACCACAGGATGACAGGGCCCAAATTATTGCCATGAAGGAATTTGCCCAAGATCTTTGCAAGCCTTCTTCCTAAATTATTGCCATGAAGGAATTTGCCCAAGATCTTTGCAAGCCTTCTTCCTGCCATTCTACCGAAACAGGCATATCCTAAATTTGATTGATTGTCCCTTATTCTACCAGGATAAGAGAAAGGTATCCACGGGGACCAAAAAAAATCATTTAAATCCGCAACTCCAAATCCGAAGGAATGAAGATCCCCATGAAAGTGGAAAATCCATTGGTTAGAAATTGTGTAGCCATAAAAAAAAAGTTTCTGGATGGGAGCAGTTGAGGACAACGACAATAGTAAATATATCTTTCAAAAATTGGAAAAAGTTGCCCCATAGATTTCCTTTAAAGCCAAATGCCTTACAGTTGAAAAAAAAAAGGAATATGTAAGTGAAGTGACCACTGTGATGAATTTTCATCCCAAGGATCCTGCTTTGTGCATGCTATACTTCAAGAAATCAGGTTCCAAAGGAAGTTCCAGACCACCTTATATTATGAAGAGATATATAATCTCCAGACCTTAAATCTCTCCCCAAAGATAGGATTCTTGAAAGCATACAACTCACAAAATATTCCCCATGTTTTACTCCTCATGGAACCCATGTATGTGTAATATATACTTCTCATGGTACCCAAGTATGTGTAACAGATCCAGGCCCGGCCCTGAGCAAGTCCAAAGTGGGACTCAGCACAGGGCCTCACAATTAGAGGGGCCCCAAATTTTTAAAATAAAATATATTTAACTGGTGAGCCCAAATACTAGAAATCAGCACTCCTTACTCTCTCTGTCCTTACTTTTCTACTGACACACACAAGCTTTGGCCCAAATACAGTACAAAGCTAATACAAGGCCAACAATTAGAGGGCCCCATATTTCTCTCTCCTTTCTCTCTCCTTACTTTCTCTCTCTCTTTACTTTTCTACTGATAATTAGGACTTTCTCCTAATTCTATGTTCATGGAATCATGCTCAACGGCTCAAGTAGTATGCTTTTAAAATTTTGAAGGTTTTTTATTTTTTAATTTACCTAATTCTAGTTTCTAGTATGAAGCTACAAAATTCACATCAGTGAATCTTTTCCAATGAGAAAAAATCAATTCCTATAATGGCTGTAAATTTACAAGTTTCATCCTCTCTAAATTCACATCTAAAAATTCAGAAATTCAGGTAATTGTATTTTGCTTAGTTTAATTTTTATTTTACTCGTTTGGGATTCTGACTTTTGCTTGTTGATGTTGGTGTATGTTAATTTCTGATTTATCAGTATCACTTTATTTTTGTATTATTTTAGGGAAAAAATATTGGTTACTGATTTCAACTTTTGTATTTGAAAAGAAAAGTAGCAAAACTAGCAATATAAAGTGAGAGAAGTTAATTGAGTCCAGATTCGAGAAAAGGGAGTCGAAGGATTGTTTAGTTATTTTAATTATGCCTTCTCGATTTAGAAAATATAGTTCCGGGCATGAAAAACGTAAAAAGAAAATGAGAGTTGAAAAACAATTTACTTTTAAATTTGTATATATGGGGGCCTATTTTTCAATATCAGCACAGGGCCTCCATATACTTCGGGTCGGGGCTGAACAGATCCCACTGCTCATCGTAACAATGCATGTGTAACATATTCAACTTAACCATTTAGCAAAAATTGACCTGCAGCATCTTTCAAGACATAAGCATGTCTAATTATCATTCAATAAGGAAAAAAAAATTAAAATACACCAAGAGAAGCATTACATATTCAAGTCTATGTGCTGGGGGAGGGGGGGGAGGAAGAGGCTTATAAGCAGTTAACAAGCGCATGAGAAAAAGAGGTTTACCTCCCAAAGTTCAAAAGGAACAGCATAATCATTATACAGCTGAGTAATACTCTTCAGTTCTAATGACAACTCTTTCACCTTCTCTCTAAAAGAGCTTGCCAAATTAGCTTCATGCCTCTCAGGAGTCGCCTCATTCTCCCCAGACTCTGATGTGCCAGTACGTGCTTCTAACTGCAAGGCTATAGCCTCTAATTCTTCTCTGATTTTTATCTGGAATCGCACCACAGCAAGCTTTCCCTCAAGTAGATCAAGCAGCCCATCATCATAAGCACCTTTTGTAGAACTAACTAAATGGTCACTATTGCTTGCATTTTTTGCTTGTAAAACAGCATTATTTAGGTACTGACACCTGCACAACAAACATAAAACCAATTAGCACTTCTATTGGGAAGGATTAAGTAACAGTAAATAGTTAAAAGAAAAATAGTGTTGTTGTCAGTAGTATTGCATAGAGCAGTATACTTCCGTCTCCCCTTCCTTTTTCCCTCCTTACTGCAGTTCTCAGCAAAGGATGTTTTGGTTGATTTTAATTTTTATTATGCGCCTTACTTTTTTTCCTTTTTTTGGGTGGGGGTTGTGGGGGGGAGGGGGGAAGAGTAAGTTGCATTTACTTGCAACATCGAAATTTTTGGCCATATTCTCTCTCTCTCCTAGCACATAGTCAAAGGGTCCCTTTTTTATCTCTCTAACTCTCTCTCCCCCCCCTAAATTCTTGTGCCATGTTCCAATGTTGTGAGTGAAAAAAACAGAGGGATTAATATACAGCACTAACCTCTGCTCCAAGCTAGGGATGTCTCTTTCATCCATGGAACGCCTTTCCGCTAGCCTCAACAACACATGAGCTGCAAGCAAATGCTGGCGCTTCATGATGTAATAGCGTGCCAGGAGATCTAAATATTTGGCTTGACTAAAAGAATCACGCACACCCAAACGACCCACTGTAGATATAGGGTATGTTGACAATGAGGCAGCATGAACCTGTAAAAGGAACATACCCACTATTTATTGTCACATTATCAAGAACAATATCAAACTAAGGTTCACAAATTATCCATCAAAGGCACTATGACTACCAAAAAGGATTAAACACCTATAAAAGTGGGCGAAAGAAAGCAGTTGAAAATTTCAAAATATACCTCCGCTTTAAGTTCAGAGACTGCATGCTGCAAAAAGGGAACAAGATCAGGACCTCCAAACTCCAAAAGCTCATTTTCTAGACCCAGATCAACCATAGTTCGGTAGAGATACTCATGAAATATTCTATCAGGCGACTGAACAGCAAGCTGAACAATCTGACATATATATTTCTTTCTGGAAGATGGATCAAGAATAGATCGTGCAGATACAGGTTTCTGTGGAGAACCAATTGCTTCTCCTTTCAGGTTATGTAAAGCACCAGTAATTATCTCATAGCACTGTTCACGCTGAGCAAGGGCACGTTCTCGAATTGCTGAATCTATTTGCTCATTATAAGCATCCCCAGCGGGATCAAGAACCTGCGCCTTTTGCAGTGGCAAGTGCACAACAGCTTCATAAAACCTGCAATTCCCTGAGTGTTAGTAAGAAATTATGTAATGAACAATAAAGATCTACGAGATAGAAATTCGGAATACACTTACCTCAGGTCTTCAAACCTTTTACAGATTGTGCGCAGATCTGCAGACTCTGGGACTTGACTCAAAAAATTAAATGCCTCCCTAGCAAGAGTCTCCCTCTCTTCACCATCAGAAGATTTAGCAGCTCTCTCAAGACATTCCACAGCTAAGTAAAATTTGTAATCAGACTCCTTATAATAACTTGGGCAACCTTCTCGCAGTTTCCCACTAATGTCATCAACAGTTCCCCTACCATCATGACCAGTATAATACTGTGACGAATGGAACACCAAAAAGAATCAAGATCAATTAAATGCAGAAGGAAGAAACAATTAAGTAGCTAAAAGTCGTCTTCAAATTGCCCACAACTACCTCCATCAGAGCAGATACAAGCCTGGTTGAAAGCATGTCCCCTTCCTCGGAACAAACAAGCTGATGAAAAGTCATCTGAGTTAATGCACGTCTTAAATCAGCATCAAAACCTTGAATCAACCGTGTCACGTGATGCTGAGAAAGAAGTTGCAGCAAAAAAAGAGCTTCACTGGATCTGAGGAGCAACTGCCGAAGGCATTCCATCGCTCTTACCTGCAGGACAGGAAAAAATAGAACAGGTAAGAAGCATAATTCATCATTAGAGGAAGAATAAACAAAAGAAAGAGAGGAGAAAAAGCAGACCTCCATGGCAGCAAGTTCTGCAGGACTGTATGGTAACCGCTGTCTTTTACTAGATGTAAGTCCATCAGCAGACTCCATATTTCGAGAATAACCTCCAAATAAATGACCTGTCATGCTCCTGTCACCACCCCCTAAAGTTGAACCACTTGAATATAAAATTGAGCCTGACAAGTCTCCGAGGCCAGCAACACGTGCATATAGTCCCCTTCTCTGATTCTTGCGTAATCTAAAAAATTTCTCCAAGGAGCGAATTTTGTTTTCAAGAACTTGCATGGCTGCAACAGAAAGTCTGCACACTACACCACCATTTCCACTTTGATCGGAAGAACCTGCACCACCTGTTACAACCAAAACAGGAAGCTCCCACAAAGGAAAAAGCAATCTTGCCGTGCACAAGCACAACCCTTCATGGGCACCTGAAAATACAGGCTCAGCCTCCTGAACTACCTGCCCCATGCTAAACCCCCCAGCAGCTGTTCTTGTGTTTGACAATGCACTACTTCCTTCAAGTTGGGGAATCCCAACAAATCTAGGGTCCTCATACGCCTCAGCAGCTTTTTCAGTGACCATATTGCTTGTGATATTTTCTGTATCAACTATTTTTGCAGCCAGCATTAAACACATCGCAGCAGCTTCTCCCGCCCCAAAACGGTTGAAAAATTCCTCTAAAACTGCTCTAGGTGAGTTAGATTCCAACAACCTTCTAAGAATGTCAACTGGCCTATTGAAAACTAATTCCATCATGCCCATGGTACTGAATACCACAATCCGCCTCCTTGGTAATATATGCTGGGTTGAAAGGTCGCCTCTGGCCCACAACTTTGCAGACGCTTTCTCCAACGACTCACCTGAGCTACCTAAACCAAGAAACTCAACTTCTGAATAAAGAGACTGCACCATTAATGCTGTGTCTGGCAAGGGCAAAACATCTGCCACAAACAACATTCTGCCTTCTACAGGCAGAGAAGATACAGATTCCCGTAATGCACGAGTGCTCCTCACACTGGTCCCCATATTTCCTGGGGGGGCTGACTGAGCAGTGTAATCCTTGCAAACAATAAGAAGAGAGGATGAATTTGGTGGTGAGGAATCAGAAAGCACAAGAGTTCCAGCAGAATGATACGCTGTTTCAACTTTCAGGGAGAGATCCTCACTTTGAGCATGACCAACAAGAGGAACTGAGCCAAAACCAAGTGCACCGGTGACCCCCAGAGGAGGAGAAGGTCTGATTGAAACAAATTTCAAACAACTTGGTTTATGATGATTACTAGCATATTCATGTAGACCTCGAACTGAACCATTAATTCCACAAGAACCAGTAGAAAAATACATTCTTCTTCCATCGGATAAAACAGCAACGAGGTGAAGCCATTTTGACTCTAGTGAAGATAAAGGTGAAATGCAAACTATGGAGGGCTTAGCTGATCCACCAGCACCTCTTGCCCCTGTTGACTGTCTACCTCCAGAATTTGGATCCCTCTGATTGATAAAGTTCCTTTCCTCTGCCACCTTTTTAAGTGGACCTTCTCCATTTTGACCCAACTCAAAAACTTGGAGTTTCATAGCTTCAGTTCTTGCATAGAATATGTGTCTTTCATTGTCAAAAACCATCTCAACAATGGGATCAACAGCTCCAAATTTAAAGACATTAGGCACAACCCATCTGGACAGACAAAGAAGAATTCACATAATCTATATACCAAGAATATTCTGCAGAATATGGAATGACTTCCAGGTCCAACATTGAACACCAAACACGTAAAGCAAAAGCAAAGATATGAAAGATTTAAAACATAATACGTCCTACTAATCGCATTGATCTTTAAACATATTACAAAGTCAAGCAAAACTTTAGAACAAAGATTTAACCATCAAGATCAGTGGCATAAAACATACCTCGAAATGACACTGCCAAGACCTGAAGTAAGGCAAACTTTACGACAACGTTTTTGCCAGCCAGATCCTGTAGAGTACTGCAGCTCATAAATGTGACCATCACGGCCAGCTAAGAAGATGCGACCTTTATCAGTGCAAGTAATACAGGTCATTGTGATTCCATCAGATGGAACTGTATATTCAGATAAAGGCTGTAAAGAGAGCTCCGCATACGGATCAGTTCCATCAGCTGTCCCGGAGCAGCATACTCCTACAAGGATCAACTGCAATCGTACCTTGTTAGCAAGTAACAGCAGTGAAAAAAGATACAAGGGAGACTTTTAACTTATAGGCCAAAGAAAGCAAATATATACATGAAAGCACAAGATCCCATTTGGCAAGTTATTTTAGCCAGCTTTTTTACCATGGTGCATAGTAGTTTGTATATATATGGGATATTATCTATAATAACCCTGTACTTTATGCAGTTTTGCAACATAACTTTAATTTACAACAAAAAGATATCTCCAGGGGTACCAGAGATAACTTTCTAGCTTTTTTTGAAATTTTAGGGCTATTTTAGAGAAGCCCAATAAGTGACTGTCATAATTAGAAAAACGTAAATGTATCGGGTTACACTATAATTAAAGGTGTTTGTGAGTTAGCACCTGAGGGGGGGGTACAAAAGTAAACATATAATTAAAAAAGGAAAAACAAAAAAGGAGGTAGCTTATGAATAAAATAGTATCGAGAGCTTAAAGCTTATAGGAAGTTAGCCAACATGTTTCCATCACCTGCTCTTATACTGCTTTTATGTTTCCATCACTTGCTCTTATACTGCTTTTATATTAATAAACACATCAGTCAACATGGCAATTTGCCATTCCATACTTCTCAACTAATTTACCCAATTACTTGTTTGTTGTTTCCCAATCATCAAGCCCATCAGCTATTAGCTTACAACTAAGATTTCAAAGACCAAAAGCATAACTGATAATAAAGATGGGAAATTTAAGGCATGAGTTCTAGGCTTTCGTAGTAAAAAGTGCAAGTAAAAGTTCATCACTCCACAAGGATTCAAGAAACATCAATAACTTAAAAACATAAAAGACATAATCAGATCAACAATTTCAAAACACACTTTCCATTTAGAGTATGTTTTGCCTTTATTTTTTCTAAAGAAACGAAAGAGAAACAAATTCATGGGGAAAAAGTAACCCCAAGAGTCTCTCACCTCTTTTCTACAGATGATGGTATCCTTTTTGCTATAGAGCAACTATTCCGGAATGCTCACTCCAAGGTATAAAATATTATGAGTGTGCATGCGCAAGCATCTGGACAGAATAGATTTTAATAAATCTGAAGTGTCCTTTAGTGAAAATGTGGAGATTAGTAGGAAGAACAATACTTTAGAGGTTCTTAGGGTCCGTGAAGTTGAGAGACATGAAAAGTACCTTGGATTCCCAACCATTATTGGTAGATCGAAGCAAACAGATTTTGCTCATATCAAGAAAAAACTTCAAGGATGGAAGGACAAACTTTCAGTTTGCCCTGACAAAGAAATTCTGATAAAACCAGTGGCTAGGGCGATTTCTAGTTCCTACCTACACGATAAGTTTCACATCCCGAGAAAATTTCTGGACGAGATTCACTATGTGATTGCAATTTTGGTGTTGTTCTAAGGGTACGGAGCAAAAAATGCATTGGCTCAGTTGGAAAAAGCTTTGCCCGCCTAAGGCTTTTGGTGGGATGTGTAGAGATCTCAAAACCTCTCTTAGCAAAGCAAGGTTAGAGGTTATTGCAAGATGAAGGTTCACTCGCACATCAAGTATTGAAGGCTAGATATTTCAAATTTTCAGTTTTTGTGGGGTCATTTAGAGGTTATGATCCCAACTTTGTCTGGAGGAGTATCTGGGGGCAAATGCACTATTGTTGGAAGGTCTAAAAAGTCGGGAGGGTGATGGGAGGAATATTAACGTACACAAAGATGCTAGGTTACCTGGTGAGTGAAAATTATGCTCATGTGCGGTGTACCCACACCAAACATGCTCTTGAGATAATATTGTGATGCAGGGACATTTTTGTGGCGAAGAGATTGCATCGGTCACAAAGTGCCGTTAGGTACTAGACGTCATGCTAATGTGCATTATTGGTGGCCATCTTCTGATGGATTTTACACAACAAAAACTGCATAGGTTGGGGTGCTGGAAATTGTCTATGGATGGGAGCAGCTTATTAGTGGACCTGCCTGCGACGTATGGAAGATGGTTTATAATATGGGGGTCCTCTAAAAATTGGCCCAGTTCTTATGGCGTGCGTGCTCTGGCTCCCTTGCAACTCAAGGTAGGCTTTTCGAACGCCATAATTCCTCACATGGAAACCATTGTCCATGCCATTTTTGAATGCCCGGAGGCAAACCATGTTTGGAGCTCTTCCCCTTTGCTGGCTATGTACATGAGGCCGCAAAACACTCTTTCCTCCCTCTTTGAATGGGTGATGTTGAAGCTAAACAAGGATGATTGCCTTACTTTCGCTACTATGGGGTGGAGGCTTGGACGTCCGTGACGCTGATTTTTTCAGAAGCCGAGAAGTAATCTGGAATTGGCAGTGATGGGTTTACTTAACCTGGTGGCTGACTACAAAAATGTATGTTGTTGTGGTGTTTAAAAGCGTTGCGAGGAACATAGTAGCGTTGCGGGCAGATTGGCAGGCTCCAGTGGTGGGGTGGGTTAAAGTTAATACAGATGCGGCTATCATGGCTGAGGTGGGTATTGGGCTTGGTGTGGTGGTGCCGGAAAGGCTGGTGCTCTGCTCGCTGTTCCGGTGCAAAGGAAACAAGCGAGATGGATGCCGGAATTTGCTGAGGTTACGGCAGCAACATATGGGATGCTCATAGCTCAATAAAAGGGGGTACAAAAATATTAAGCTTGGATGTGGTGCACTTGCAGTGGTGAAGGCCATCAATAAGTAATGTGTGCGTCGGACTCCTTGCGATCTCATGGGAGGACAGCAGTTTTATTAGCTGTTGTTTTGATTCTTTTCTTATTTTTATGTGAAAAGAGCCGGGATGTGGTTCTCATCTTACCACTAGATTAGCCCCTCTAATGGGGTGGAGCAAGTCTTTGTAAACTCTTTCACACATAGTATCTGTAACTCTCCCCCTCCCGATATCCCACCTCCTAAAAACAAAAGAGTTGTTGATCAAGAAAATGCAAGGCTGCATTCGAGAATATTCAGCATTCAGTTGAAAAAAGGAGGCTTAAGCTCTTCGAACGCCTCCTGCAGTCCTGCTACGTTAAAAGGAAGGATCCTTCTGTAACATGAAGGAGAGTGGTCTTCAAGGGCCTCTTCAGAAGCATTGCTGGTTTTTAGTTTGCAATTCAGTCATCAGTCTCAATTTTGAATTGTTGCGTTTCAAAGGTATTTACCTAAATCACTTATGTTTGTCTTTCTAATCTGAATTCACCAATGTAATCCGAAAATTACTTTATCTACTTTTCACAGACTTGACTTTCATAGTTTCCAGAAACTAAAGATTGGAAGCAGACCTAAGTTAATGTGGGCTCAGGCATTGTGAAATTGTGATGTCCCCATCAGGTGCTAAAATTCAACCGTAGCAGACAGCCAATGAGCACAGTATAAATAGTCAAGTTGACCACATCAAGTTTCATCCCACTTATGGAACTTGTCAATTGGCATAGTAAAATAAACAAATCTTACTATGACTCCACAGTCCACAAATTAAGTCCAATTCCAATCTACACTCTCCCAGAAACAGCATCAACTCCTTCAGATTCCAGTAAATATAGCAAACCAGGCATCAACAAGAGGGGAAAAATGAGAAAAGAATAATAGTATATCAAGAACCAGGAGCTTCACCTGTATTTTTTTTTTTTTAGAGGAAGCTTCATCTGTATAATGTTGCTTTAATTTGTAAGATCTCTACTGAGCAGTGAAAATAAAGTAAAAACTTTAACAACTTAAGTTTGCATGATTTGAAAATGAAATTCAAGTACCTCAGCAGGTGTTGCCAAAACCAAAAGATACTGAATAGCTTCAACAAAAACACCAGGTTTAGATTTAGCTAGGCCCACAGCACATATAGCTTGTTCCTCCCCACTGTACTCAGGACATTGCCCATCCCTACACATGAAGTCCATGAAATCAGATAAAACTATCACAGAAGCAGAGAACATACATCAAGGACAGGTAAAATAGGCAATCTTCAGAAATGAAATCACGTAAACAGATATAGTCAGTATTAAAACACACCGTTTTATGAGATTTTGCTATTTATGTTGAATTTTTCACGCATTCTTCTTCACCATAAAAAAAAAAACCATACTTCCTTCGTTTTTTATACATGCAACGTTTACTTTTTTGGCAATTCTCTATTACTTGCAACATTTCTATTTTTGGCAATATATTCTCTCTTTCACTCCCTAACACATGGGTTTCTTTTTTATCTCTCTCCTCTCTTGGTCCTTGTGCAAAGAGAAACATTGCAGGTAATAAGAAACGGAGGAAGTATATGCCTAGCGAAACATAGAATTCACGCAGGGTGGTAGTAATGTAGTATAGATGATATCATGATGAAATGATTCTGAAAGTCTATATTTAGACACAGTGAATCCCCACCACCACCGCTCTTAAAAAAAAGGGGTTCACACAAGAAAGCATAACTATTACAGTGCTACTTCCCCTGTCCCTGCACAATAGGCCACATGTCTATTTTAGGCTGTGGCAGAAAATCTAAACTTCATCCTCTACCATATAAGGGTACCCTTAACATAGAATTTCAAAAGCCAGTGAGGCGGAGATGTAAAATGTTGAATTGTGAGGTTTTTATTAAAACTGACTTCCAATCAAATGTGGCATATTATTTGGGGAAGGAAGGAGTACAAAGAAGCATAGGAGTGATATTAAAGCCTTACTAAAACTTGTGTAAGTTGTCTTGCCTTAATACCAGCAAATTTCATCCCAAACATCAGCAAATAGTCAATAATTACTGTTCGGGCCAACACAGCTGTATAATATTATGGTACTTTATGGAAATACCCAAACCATCTTCAAACGCTAGAGCAAAGAAAAGAAAAAAAATTGTGACAATGAGACATGAACCCAGCACATGGCTACTGTCAAGTCATATGTATCAGGGCAAATCCAGGCTTGCAGATTTGCCAATGTTAGGTACAGCTTATTTAACTTTAAATGATTCAAAATTCCCATGCGATCATTCTATTCTATAAACATTCATTAATTGTGAACCAGGTAAAGTATGGCAATGCCCTCAATGAAATCTTCCTCCTATTTTTTTTTAAAAAAAGAGAGAGGCTTAACAAACTATACATATAGAAGTAAACGATCTCAAATTGAAACACAAACATCAGAAAAAATGCCAAAAAAAATGTCCCAAAAGTGTAATTACCATTTGTCAAAACGCCAAAGAAAAAGAGAGTTGTCAACTGATGCCCACGCCCTACGTATCTCAGGAAAAATTCCACATAAAGCAGTTCCTTCGCCACCAGCAGCATTATATCGTTCTACAAGAACATTAGGTAACTCCCAGCTATCTACCACTTCAACTAGAGGAGGCCACTGCAATGCAAATAAATGTTTCTAACTTTCGATAATTCGTTTTGGATCAAAGGCACAGAAAATTCCATAGAATTCAAGGATAACTTTTGATAACCTAGATACTAATATAAATCACAAAACAAACAAAATTAATCTTATTCCAATAAGCTAACTTTGGGTTCCTAGCAAAACACAGCTAAAACACGAAGTCGATAATCGAAGAATAACGAAACATATAACTAGAACAACCCATATTAGAGATATAGCACAAACTACATTGATAACCTAGATACTAGTATACTACAATAAATCAGAAAACAAACAAATTTAATCTTATTCCAATAAACTAAATTAAGATTCTAGCAAAACACGAACTCGAAAATCGATGAATAGAAGAACCCATTAAAGAAAAGAACCTCTTTGGGATGAGTGGTATAGGGATGACTAGCATATCTAGAAGCTTCCAAAGCTTCTTCAAGGTCGAGACGAGCTGCCACGTCTCGGCTAATACGGTCACTGACAACAACACCAGCATGAGTGACATCGCGCATCGCAATTTCTTCATCATTTGACATCATTCTGTTGTCTCAACCAATAAAACCATACAAATTTCAAAACCCCAAAAATTAGTTATTTTAGACAAGTGTTAGTGGGGTAGTGGTAGAAGAAGGAGGACTGGATAAGTGCAGAATTTGGTATTTCTATTTCAATTCAAAGTTGGGTTGTTAATTTTGAATTGAAATAGAAATACCTTGGGGCTTGGGTGATACTGATTGGGAATTAGCGAATTGCTGCTGCGTAGTAGCACCGATGGTTTGAACTTTGAAGTGAGGGCGAAGGCCGAAGAGTGTGCGGAGAAAGTGAGAGTGAAAAAGGGGGGGAAAGCGCGCAGAAATGACGAGTTTTTTTTTTGTGTTGGGTTTTTAGGGCGTTCCGGTCTTGGCGTTTGGGTAGTCGTCTTCTACTTATGAATTTATGGTCCAGTTGGAAATTTAATTTTACTTTCATAGTGTTATGGATTTCTAGGAAATTTTGAAGTTTTATCTCTAGGCATGTAGAATACTCATTGGGGAATTTGATGACTCTTGTTTAACTTATTCAAGTTGTTCCTTATAGGGTTTCTCCTTGGGAGGGTTTTTTCCTAGCCTCCATCGCTAGGTTTTTCTTCTTTTCTGAAGGTTTTTCCTTCATTCTTTACCCTTCTTTCTCTTTCATCTCTTTTCTTGTTGGCCTTAATTGTGAATCTTTGTAGGGGCTTCCACTGGTATTTGTACTGGTGGTAAGCCCCAAAAACTCCTTTAATTGCTTCCAATAATTATATCCCATCCTTAAGATGGTATTTATTTTAGGGTGTTCCATTTCTTCTTTTTTTTCGTCTGATGAAGGAGGAAGATCTAACAATCTCTAATCTCGGTAAGATTCTTGAAGACCACGGAAGTATTTTAGTTAAAGTTGCTTTGAATTTGGGCTGTTACATACTACCACCCTTCAAAGAAGTTTCGTCCTTGAAACTTGAAAACAAAGAACTTTTGAACATATGAAAACAAATAAGTTCATAGAAAGCATTTTTAACGAAAATCAGATCACTTCACTTCCTAACTTAACTCCAATATCTCGAAAGATTTGCCTCCCAAACAAATAATCAATAATCTCATATCTAAATTCTCCACAATCTCAATCAATATAATTTGATCATTCTCTAATAGCCCCTCAAAGCAAAAACCCCAATAGAACCTTTTACTTTTGAAAATTTTCAATCTTAATACTCAACCTTCAACATCTTAATCTTTATAATTCAATTCTTTACCAACTAATAACCCAAATTAATTTCAAATAATCTCAAAAATCTTTCTTAAACTCATATGCCATGATATGAAGATCACGACAGCTCTAAAACAATCATGCTCTGATACCACCTGTAACAGCCCGCACTTCCGAGCTGCTACTTAATCACACTTAGTTTTCATAAATCTCGATCAACGCTTAATAAACCTCGAATCACATTTAGTCTTGCAACGGAATATAACCTTTTTATACGATCCTAGACCGGTGGGGTTATGACCCCACAACAACATCCAAAAATATAAATACATTTACATGAAATGATCAAACCAAATCTCCAAAATAATACAATAATGCACCCTAAGAATTCTTTCAATTAAATTATATAATCTCCACCATGCTCGTCCGAAAATCATTTCTTATAACATTCACGATCCTTTAACCACACCGGAGTTCCCCACCAGGACAGGTTCCAAGAACAAAATCAGTGAAACTGAGTACACACTGTCCAACCAGGAAATCTTTTTGGTGGCTTAAAACGTATGTACAGAGTTAAGCTCATCTTACGAGACATTTAAAATCAAGATATAGAAAAGTCATAATAAAAGAATCATATAACAAATACTCTACACGATTTGCAATGATATTTGCTTAAAATAATAATAATACGTATATCTCATGAGATAAATAGTATTTACTTTCAATTACGATTCCCAAAATCAACTTTAATTATATTCTAAGACATAGTAATATCTATCGCTTCTGTATTTCAAATTCAGTAACCTTCAATCCAATTATGCATAATATAGCTAACTTCTTCATAAATTCCTAACAAGTTCCTTAGTAATTCATTCCCATATTCATCCCAACAATTCCAAAAACTTGGAAGAGTTATTTCGGAAATAAAGCTTGAAATGATTTCCACGGAACCACTTGCATATTCAAATACATATTCTATTTCCGTTCAGAAATCATATTATACCGGGGAAGAGAACACGAATAAAGTTGTCATCCAGGCGCATTCTCTAAGCTTTTACAAGGGACGTCTCCCTCTTTCGTTATGTACTGCTTGCAAGACTTTTCAGGACATGTCCACAGAATACAGAATACAGAATATACAGAATGATGTTCATCACTGCTCTAGCAGCTTCTTCCCCCTTACGAAACGGAATCAAAATCATTCAATCAAAATACACAATTCATAATTCAATATTCTCTGAAGCTTTTCTCCATACTTCTCTGAGCCAAATATATCAACATTTCATAACATAATCGCATTTTGGAAAATTCATATACCATTCAAACTATTTGATAACATAATATACTCGAGTTTCCGGTAACTTAGTATAAATCAACCATTTATAAAATTCATTTGCTAAAACCCATTCAAATACGGACTTTAAGGGAAATATAGTTCAAGCATATCATAATTGAAGCTCAAAACATAACTTACCAATCAGAATCCCAAAACAAAATTCAATCTTATAGAATTTTATATTTGAAATATCTTTTCCATTAATCTTTCTCTTTAATAACCCATACAGTCGAGCGAATCTCGATATTTATACTTATGCTCAATCATACCTATTATAATATTCTTGTCATATCCCAAGTAGGACTACTATTATTCCTTTCGAATGTTTGTTCTAAAGTCAAAATGTGGTAATACTAAATGGTATTTTGCTTATATCCTCATATTTACATTTCATATCACATTACTTAGATATCATAATATAAAACGTCTTAGAACATATTTCTTGCAATTTTAGTGAAAACTTAAAACTTGTAAAATTTGGACTTATAATCCATAAATATAGCTAGTGCTTCCTGTCACACGATTTATATCCCTTATACTTGTACTCTTGATCTTCCAGTAATCAAATTGGTATAGACTCCTCATCATATACAATTCAAAGCATACTCAGAACCCAACATCACAAGCTCAATTTCACAAGAACGATAAAACATTTTCAATTATTATAAACCAAGAGTGTCTAACTATGTATCCCATGTCAAGAATTGATATGCAATTACTCAATTATGTTTCTTGTATATTTACACTTATATCAATATTAGCCTTGAATCTAGATTTTTCCTTATTATCAAACCATTCCCAACACTCCATATATAAGATCTATATTTCCGGGACTTTCCATTTATACCATTGTTCTTCGAATCAAGAAATAATGCCTCTAACTCATTTGCTTATCCTAGTTTAAATACTCATAATAAGAGATTATCATTTCAGACACAATTCCTCACAGCTTAAGTAGTAGTACAATTTCCCCAACCGACAAGCATTTTTGAGCTCTCAAGTCAGATGATATAGAGTTTGTATTACTAATCTTACTTCCCAAGCCTTGATACGTCCATCATCCTAGCTATACCGTTATTTAGTCATCTCACCTTTGTGCCTCATGTAGTTCTCGTGACAAGCTTTTATTAAACCGATAAGCGATATTTAGATTCTAAACATACAATGATCACCAAATTGACCCTTCTCACATAACTATTCATATCCCGAAGATCACCCAATTTACCTTACAACCATTACAACATAAATCTCTAACCTTATAACACCCAATTCCAAGATTCTTCAAACATACCTGTGAATAATATAATATGTCTTTTAGTCTGAAACTCTCTTCCTCCCCAAAACAGATACACAAAGCTCGCTTATTACTTTACCAATTCGTAAGCATTCAAATATCCCAAATGATTGATTACTAACTCCAATAGTTACATAACATTTCCAGCGTATCACCGAAGTTTCCTCAAAAGAATCTCCGAAGGTATTTCTAGATAATATAATTTAACTTTTATTCTGGACTCCCCCCCCACAAAAACATAACATAATATTTAGTTCATGAACTCACAAACTTATATTTCCTGAAGCTAAAGGATAAAATCCACAGATTTATATCAGAATACTTCTTCCTTTTGAAGAGTCATATTATAGTTAGAATAAGCCGTATATAATTAAGGCATCATAAGCATGTATTTATAATTGATATACACAATTTTAAATTGCCTAATGAATATAGTGTATCTAATATCTCACTCCAGAGTCAAATCCATTTCTAACTTTTATGTACTTAAAATAACTCATATATCGAATTTATTGAGAACATAGTCTAGTTCATGAGCTTGCTAAGCATCGTGAAAATATGGCATTTCACTTACCTCCATAATGTATTTCATAATCCCAACTTCAGAGGATCATATTTTAATAAATATGTCGAAAACCCAACTTCTAAACTCATCTATAACACCCATAATTTGTGAATAAAGGCATCATTATATTAATCATCCAACATCTTATTTAATACTACCAATTAAGTCCCATGAGCAAGGCAAGTTTAGTACAATGAATGTTAATACTTAAACAGCGTAAGTTTAGATTAGATCGTTCAAATCCATAATTCATAAACTTATCGTACTTCGCAATAGAAGGTTTAATATAGTAACATCCGATTTGTATCAATACACGAATTGGTATTGAAATACTCCTTTATAAATCCAGTCAACTTATGAAACATCTCAAATAATTGTAGCTTAAAGCTTCCGAAAAGAACCTTGTAAATTAACGATGAAAATCAATTCTTTCAGAAAACTCTCATGATCATACAAGATACCAAATTCCAAATCAAAAGTGGATGGACAATGTGTACCTTGCTCAAGCTCCAAATATCGCTCTAACTCCACGATCAAAATCCAATTGCCCATAAGTTCAACAATGATTCACCTCAAAGAACAATAACAATTATTAATACTTATTTTCAATAATCCTCCAACATACAGATTATTCTGATTGAACCTTCTCAATATTATTTAATTAATCAAAGTCCCATTAGTATGATCATTTAACTAACTTTTAACTTACTAACATAAAATCAAGATCATCTCCATCTAACTTCCTCAACCACTAGCATAAGACCACTTATATAACAATTCCCTCATATAACAATTTTAATTAACAACAATTCCCACCTTCAACGTAAAGGAAACTAACCCCTCTTCATAGGAACTTCACGAGAAGAATTGAGTTCTTTGGCAATGCAAATCAAGGGAATATATTAGTAAAATTAAACCACTCCTTTAGATATATAATAGGGAACCAGTTAGTAAGTTCATAAAAACTCATAACAAATATCACTTATTCCAATATGATAATCACTCAACACATGGTTGGGTTTCGATTTCATAGATTGGGAATTTAGAAATGTAGTTATTATGTTGAAGAGTCAATCCAATGATCAATAGTAAAAAAAAAATACAAATTTAAATCTGCTTTAAGCCTCAAAAAGTAAGAAATAGAACAAAGATGAAAACTTTGGGTTTAGAAGACATCTCATTTCTCAATGACCCTTAACTGATTTTGCAATTTAACTAAAAGGAGGAAAAACTAAGTTCATATTAATATCATAAAACCAGCATAAATCCATTAATTGAGTAAAGTTACTAACTTTAATCTGTATACTACCGATAGGAGGAATGAAAGAGAAATCATGAACAAAGTTCATACCTTGATAGAATTTAGCTCAAATTGAATTAGGTTCCCTTCAAATCAGAAACAAGAAAAGAATTAATGACAACAACAACATGCAGCAGCCACGGCAAAACCAGCTGCGCTGGTGGCCGCGAATCGCCAGCGAACACACAAGAAGGACCACGAGCAGAGGAGAAAAGAAGGAAAAGAAACAGAACGGTGATGAATACGTGTGCACCACAACACGAGGACCGAAGCATGGACGCCGGAGAATCTAACATCGGTTATGGTGGTGTACCACCAACGAACTGGCCAGCAGAAAGCGAGGAGAGAAGTGTGAGTGAGGGGAAACAGGGAGGAATGACGGGTGAGAGAGAGAGAGAGGGGTTGAAATTGGGGTTTTGGTTCCACTTTCTTACTTTCCCCTCCTCAATCTTATTTCACCAAACTTAATGAAAGAAACATAGGTTCTTCTAGAACCTTTTAGAGGATGAGAGAATTATGGGTGAAGGTTTTCTTCTTCATCGTCATCTTTTTCTTTAATTGATTTTTATACTTGAAGTAAATATTACTTGGATTAGAACTTTGTTTGAATAACCAGAATCATATTTGTCACACAACCTAATTTAGCTTACTTCAACAGTAATTGTCATAAGTAAAATTAGAGAGAAAACTCGATAAAGTTTTCAAAATTATTCTGAAGACAGTATTAGTAGCGTAATTAATTTAATAAAGTATAATTATATTTTAGTTAAAGCTGCTTTGAATTTGGGCTGTTACATACTACCACCCTTCAAAGAAGTTTCGTCCTTGAAACTTGAAAACAAAGAACTTTGGAACATATGAAAACAAATAAGTTCATAGAAAGCATTTTTAATGAAAATCAGATCACTTCACTTCCTAACTTAACATCAATATCTCGAAAGATTTGCCTCCCAAACAAATAATCAATAATCTCAGATCTAAATTCTCCACAATCTCAATCAATATAATTTGATCATTCTCTAATAGCCCCTCAAAGCAAAAACCCCCATAGAACCTTTTACTTTTGAAAATTTTCAATCTTAATACTCAACCTTCAACATCTTAATCTTTATAATTCAATTCTTTACCAACTAATAACCCAAATCAATTTCAAATAATCTCAAAAATCTTTCTTAAACTCATATGCCATGATATGAAGATCACGACAGCTCTAAAATAATCATGCTCTGATACCACCTGTAACAGCCCGCACTTCCGAGCTGCTACTTAATCACACTTAGTTTTCATAAATCTCGATCAACGCTTAATAAACCTCGAATCACATTTAGTCTTGCAACAGAATATAACCTTTTTATACGATCCTAGACCGGTGGGGTTATGACCCCACAACAACATCCAAAAATATAAATACATTTATATGAAATGATCAAACCAAATCTCCAAAATAATACAATAATGCACCCTAAGAATTCTTTCAATTAAATTATATAATCTCCACCATGCTCGTCCGAAAATCATTTCTTATAACATTCACGATCCTTTAACCACACCGGAGTTCTCTTCAACTCGTCCTGCAAAAATTTACTAACAATGAACTCTGCCCCCACCAGGACAGGTTCCAAGAACAAAATCAGTGAAACTGAGTACACACTGTCCAACCAGAAAATCTTTTTGGTGGCTTAAAACGTATGTACAGAGTTAAGCTCATCTTACGAGACATTTAAAATCAAGATATAGAAAAGTCATAATAAAAGAATCATATAACAAATACTCTACACGATTTGCAATGATACTTGCTTAAAATAATAATAATACGTATATCTCATGAGATAAATAGTATTTACTTTCAATTACGATTCCCAAAATCAACTCTAATTATATTCTAAGACATAGTAATATCTATCGCTTATGTATTTCAAATTCAGTAACCTTCAATCCAATTATGCATAACATAGCTAACTTCTTCATAAATTCCTAACAAGTTCCATAGTTATTCATTCCCATATTCATCCCAATAATTCCATAAACTTGGAAGAGTTATTTCGGAAATAAAGCTTGAAATGATTTCCACGAAACCACTTGCATATTCAAATACATGAAGAGAACACGAATAGAGTTGCCATCCAGGCGCATTCTCTAAGCTTTTACAAGGGACGTCTCCCTCTTTCGTTATGTACTGCTTGCAAGACTTTTCAGGACATGTCCACAGAATACAGAATACAGAATATACAGAATGATGTTCATCACTGCTCTAGCAGCTTCTTCCCCCTTACGAAACGGAATCAAAATCATTTAATCAAAATACACAATTCATAATTCAATATTCTCTGAAGCTTTTATCTATACTTCTCTGAGCCAAATATATCAAAATTTCATAACATAATCGCATTTTGGAAAATTCATATACAACTCAAACTATTTGATAACATAATATACTCGAGTTTCCGGTAACTTAGTATAAATCAACCATTTATAAAATTCATTTGCTAAAACCCATTCAAATACGGACTTTAAGGGAAATATAGTTCAAGCATATCATAATTGAAGCTCAAAACATAACTTACCAATCAGAATCCCAAAACAATATTCAATCTTATAGAATTTTATATTTGAAATATCTTTTCTATTAATCTTTCTCTTTAATAACCCATACAGCCGAGCGAATCTCGATATTTATACTTATGCTCAATCATACCTATTATAATATTCTTGTCATATCCCAAGTAGGACTACTATTATTCCTTTCGAATGTTTGTTCTAAAGTCAAAATGTGGTAATACTAAATGGTATTTTGCTTATATCCTCATATTTACATTTCATATCACATTACTTAGATATCATAATATAAAACGTCTTAGAACATATTTCTTGCAATTTTAGTGAAAACTTGAAACTTGTAAAATTTGGACTTATAATCCATAAATATAGCTAGTGCTTCCTGTCACACGATTTATATCCCTTATACTTGTACTCTTGATCTTCCAGTAATCAAATTGGTATAGACTCCTCATCATATACAATTCAAAGCATACTCAGAACCCAACATCACAAGCTCAATTTCACAAGAACGATATAACATTTCCAATTATTATAAACCAAGAGTGTCTAACTATGTATCCCATGTCAAGAATTGATATGCAATTACTCAATTATGTTTCTTGTATATTTACACTTATATCAATATTAGCCTTGAATCTAGATTTTTCCTTATTATCAAACCATTCCCAACACTCCATATATAAGATCTATATTTCCGGGACTTTCCATTTATACCCTTGTTCTTCGAATAAAGAAATAATGCCTCTAACTCATTTGCTTATCCTAGTTTAAATACTCATAATAAGAGATTATCATTTCAGACACAATTCCTCACAGCTTAAGTAGTAGTACAATTTCCCCAACCGACAAGCATTTTAGAGCTCTCAAGTCAAATGATATAGAGTCTGTATTACTAATCTTACTTCCCAAGCCTTGATACGTCCATCATCCTAGCTATACCGTTATTTAGTCATCTCACCTTTGTGCCTCATGTAGTTCTCGTGACAAGCTTTTATTAAACCGATAAGCGATATTTAGATTCTAAACATACAATGATCACCAAACTGACCCTTCTCACATAACTATTCATATCCCGAAGATCACCCAATTTACCTTACAACCATTACAACATAAATCTCCAACCTTATAACACCCAATTCCAAGATTCTTCAAACATACCTGTGAATAATATAATATGTCTTTTAGTCTGAAACTCTCTTCCTCCCCAAAACAGATACACAAAGCTCGCTTATTACTTTACCAATTCGTAAGCATTCAAATATCCTAAATGATTGATTACTAACTCCAATAGTTACATAACATTTCCAGCGTATCACCGAAGTTTCCTCAAAAGAATCTCCGAAGGTATTTCTAGATAATATAATTTAACTTTTATTCTGGACTCCCCCCCCAAAAACATAACACAATATTTAGTTCATGAACTCACAAACTTATATTTCCTGAAGCTAAAGGATAAAATCCACAGATTTATATCAGAATACTTCTTCCTTTTGAAGAGTCATATTATAGTTAGAATAAGCCGTATATAATTAAGGCATCATAAGCATGTATTTATAATTGATATACACAATTTTAAATTGCCTAATGAATATAGTGTATCTAATATCTCACTCTAGAGTCAAATCCATTTCAAACTTTTATGTACTTAAAATAACTCATATATCGAATTTATTGAGAACATAGTCTAGTTCATGAGCTTGCTAAGCATCGTGAAAATATGGCATTTCACTTACCTCCATAATGTATTTCATAATCCCAACTTCAGAGGATCATATTTTAATAAATATGTCGAAAACCCAACTTCTAAACTCATCTATAACACCCATAATTTGTGAATAAAGGCATCATTATATTAATCATCCAACATCTTATTTAATACTACCAATTAAGTCCCATGAGCAAGGCAAGTTTAGTACAATGAATGTTAATACTTAAACAGCGTAAGTTTAGATTAGATCGTTCAAATCCATAATTCATAAACTTATCGTACTTCGCAATAGAAGGTTTAATATAGTAACATCCGATTTGTATCAATACACGAATTGGTATTGAAATACTCCTTTATAAATCCAGTCAACTTATGAAACATCTCAATAATTGTAGCTTAAAGCTTCCGAAAAGAACCTTGTAAATTAACGATGAAAATCAATTCTTTCAGAAAACTCTCATGATCATACAAGATACCAAATTCCAAATCAAAAGTGGATGGACAATGTGTACCTTGCTCAAGCTCCAAATATCGCTCTAACTCCACGATCAAAATCCAATTGCCCATAAGTTCAACAATGATTCACCTCAAAGAACAATAACAATTATTAATACTTATTTTCAATAATCCTCCAACATACAGATTATTCTGACTGAACCTTCTCAACATTATTTAATTAATCAAAGTCCCATTAGTATGATCATTTAACTAACTTTTAACTTACTAACATAAAATCAAGATCATCTCCATCTAACTTCCTCAACCACTAGCATAAGACCACTTATATAACAATTCCCTCATATAACAATTTTAATTAACAACAATTCCCACCTTCAACATAAAGGAAACTAACCCCTCTTGATAGGAACTTCACAAGAAGAATTGAGTTCTTTGGCAATGCAAATCAAGGGAATATATTAGTAAAATTAAACCACTCCTTTAGATATATAATAGGGAACCAGTTAGTAAGTTCATAAAAACTCATAACAAATATCACTTATTTCAATATGATAATCACTCAACACATGGTTGGGTTTCAATTTCATAGATTGGGAATTTAGAAATGTAGTTATTATGTTGAAGAGTCAATCCAATGATCAATAGTAAAAAAAATACAAATTTAAATCTGATTTAAGCCTCAAAAAGTAAGAAATAGAACAAAGATGAAAACTTTGGGTTTAGAAGACATCTCATTTCTCAATGACCCTTAACTGATTTTGCAATTTAACTAAAAGGAGGAAAAACTAAGTTCATATTAATATCATAAAACCAGCATCAATCCATTAATTGAGTAAAGTTACTAACATTAATCTGTATACTACCGATAGGAGGAATGAAAGAAAAATCATGAACAAAGTTCATACCTTGATAGAATTTAGCTCAAATTGAATTGGGTTCCCTTCAAATCAGAAACAAGAAAAGAATTAATGACAACAACAACATGCAGCAGCCACGGCAACACCAGCTGCGCTGGTGGCCGCGAATCACCGGCGAACACACAAGAAGGACCACGAGCAGAGGAGAAAAGAAGGAAAAGAAACAGAACGGTGATGAATACGTGTGCACCACAACACGAGGACCGAAGCATGGACGCCGGAGAATCTAACATCGGTTATGGTGGTGTACCACCAACGAACTGGCCAGCAGAAAGCAAGGAGAGAAGTGCGAGTGAGGGAAAACAGGGAGGAATGACGGGTGAGAGAGAGAGAGAGGGGTTGAAATTGGGGTTTTGGTTCCACTTTCTTATTTTCCCCTCCTCAATCTTATTTCACCAAACTTAATGAAAGAAACATAGGTTCTTCTAGAACCTTTTAGAGGATGAGAGAATTATGGGTGAAGGTTTCCTTCTTCATCGTCATCTTTTTCTTTAATTGATTTTTATACTTGAAGTAAATATTACTTGGATTAGAACTTTGTTTGAATAACCAGAATCATATTTGTCACACAACCTAATTTAGCTTACTTCAACAGTAATTGTCATAAGTAAAATTAGAGAGAAAACTCGATAAAGTTTTCAAAATTATTCAAAAGACAGTATTAGTATAGCTTAATTAATTTAATAAAGTATAATTATATTTTAGTTAAAGCTGCTTTGAATTTGGGCTGTTACAGCAGCACATCACACCATAGGTAGATTTAGTTTGATCGAAAGAAAACCTAAATTGAAATTACATATCACATATATAGTCTTCTTCGAATAAAACGAAGCATCCTTTTTCTTATTGTCATAAGAATATCCTATTTCATTCAATAATGTTATTATTTTTCTATTTAGTAAAAACTCAACCAATAAACTACCAATGTTATACTAAGAAGACGCCATTTTCAACCTCTTAATGTCTTCCAGACATATGTTTTACCAGTCCCTCCGTAGACGTAAACGAAAAAGACGCCTCCTTCTTGACTCGACACAACATCCATTACTTCCCGGTAAATCCTCAATTACTCATCAGTTAAACCTTTATACAACTTGTTGTGTTCCAAGGTCATTTCCTCTATGTCGTAAGAAAGCTCATCTGCTATGTGCTTGTTTTGTCCTTCAAACATGATTATTTCATCTGGAAAAGGCATTTCATTGAATCTACGCAAGCTGCTACCATTACTTTGGAGCATGGTTTCAATCTCAGATAATGCAAAAGCTTCAATTTGATCGTCAGTTAACTGGAGATCTTTGAAAACATAAATTCAGAGGAGGCAGTAACCTATAGTAAGTATGCACATTGTTTTAAAATATCTTATTATGTATTCAACAATATTATCATAGTTGTTTACCTTTATTTTTTTGAATAGCACGCTGCTTGTACAGAATGTCATCAGATAGTAACCGCCAAGTCTTCTGCCAAATTTCCTCCGGCTTCGACAAACTCTCAGATAAGAGTAACATGGAGAACAAATGTCTTAGGTAGTGCCATGATTCTCTAAAACTTGCTTCCGTTATTGCGTCAACATATTCCTTGTCATCATCAAGTAACCCCCTTGCGTAGCAAGTTTCCTTGAATGTAGGATACACTACACCATCAACTGTTCTAATGTCTTTGTAGCACGTCGCGCCTTTTACAAATCGAGCAAAGTTCTAAGATAGAACTTCTCTTTAGATCCTGGTGAGAAGTAGTAGATTCATCCTATTGCGAAACCTTTAGTTCTTGGTGTCCACTCTCTCTGAGCCTGCTTTCACACAAATTTGGTAGGGAACTCCACATAATTAAGCTCTCTGGCTTCTTCATATTTTACAAAATCAGTTGATTATATACAGGGCCTGATATATACAATGAATATATATATTAAAGTATATACATAGACTCATATATATAAATTTGAACTTTACACTTAGAGCTATATTGAACTGTCCAATTTGTTTACAAATTAACCCAAAAGTATGCACTTCAATTTTCTGCCGACAACATTATAAAATATTAAAAATTAAATTTAAATAATATTTAGGAAATTACTATGCACGCTATATTGGCCGTTGTTATTCGTTTCAACTTTTATATTTTTATTACTTAGGTTCTTGCACTTTTATTATTTATCCTTATTTAATATTTTTTTCATTTTTATATTTTTTTTGCTGTCCTATATATCTTGACATATATAATAGAGATGTAATACATTATTTATTGAAAAAAGTAATTAAATTCAATTTAGGCTTGCTTATTTTCACAATAAATTTTTTTATAATATAACATATCCTAATTGATTCCTAATTTTTGTTAAACTAAATATTCAGTGGGTTCAACATAATTTGTTTACAAAAATTATATTTTGATAATATTTAGGAAATTCCTATGCATTCCTACTACTTATTCTTTAATTAGTTTCATTTTTATTACTTAGGTTTTTGCACTTTACTACTTAGGTTCATTTATAATATGTTTATTACATAGGTTCTTGCACTTTTACTACTTATTCCTTAATCAATAATTTTTTTCTTTTTATATATTTATTGGTGTCCTACATCTATTGACATATATAATAGAGATCTTATACATTATAAAATAGTTTGGGCCTAATTATTTTCCCAAATAAAAATGCTTAAAATTAGTTTGGGCTTAATTATTTTCCCAAAACTAAAATGTTATAAAATAACATATCCTAACAAAAATGTTATAAAATAACATATCCTAATTGATTCTTGTAATATATTAAACTAAATATGGGCTGATTTTATTTAAACACATATAATTATAATATTTTATTCTGGCCCAATTTATTAAAACCCAAGACCATTTATCCATTATTTCCCTAGCTTTTTGACCCATAATGCACGGGAGTATTTTTGGCTTTATTATGGAGTATATTTTAGAAGTCACACAATAACAATCACTTAACTTCCCGTATTACACAAAAATATAAAATAATAAAGTAAGATTAGTTAAAGAACAATAATTTCAAATGTAATTTTCAAATCAATTTATATGTTTTCAAACACTTCCTTGCAAACTACATTTGTTGTACTTGTACGCACACCGTGTTCTTTATCAAACGGAAGGATTTTCAGACCATTTTTGCTCGTCACTCTGGAAACGACAACATAAAATTGACCATGACTGAAAACGGGTCTCTCGTGCATGATGCACGTAAATTTTTTAATTTATTAAGTAGTTTTTTCTGTTCCAAATCTATTAATTGCGTTATTATTAGAATGCATGCATATAAAGTTGAAATAGTAAAAAATGTAAAATTAAATTATCGTACAATATCATGAAATTAATTCAGAATAATTTGAAATTGACTTACAACCCGTGAGTGTTACAATTATGACTTGTGACTTATTTGTAATAATTAGTACTAGCATTTTTTGCACGGTATGCGTGCGTGTCATATTAACGTTCTTTTTTCTCAGTTAGTTATTCATCATTGTTATAAATTTTTTGATTCGAACAGACATTTATAATTATAATAGTTTAAGTTGACAGTTTTTTCAATAAATGCTCTGTTTTGTTCAACTTCTTAAAAGTTATTTTTAGCAAAAATAAGTTTAGATCAGTTCTTGTTATGACCTTATTATCCTCTACGTAATTGACTTACACAAATTGAAATTATATAAACCCATTAAAATGATCATTTTTTTACATGACTATAATGTTGTGGAAGTATATTGTTGATTTTTTATTTTGGCAATTTTTCCTTTTGATGGAAGATTTTGATATTCTTAAATGAATTTGTTATCTTTGTTTTTTTTGTAAACTTTTTTAGTCTTTCCTTTTTTTTAACCTAAAATTTTAAGTTATTCTAATTATAGTTTTTAAAATGGCAAATATTGGGATTGATTGATTACCCATTATTATTTTAAAATTTTAAACAAAAATGATGTAATTAAAAAAGTAAGGATAATATAGTATTTAATATGGGGATACAATGCCTCCCCCCTTCACTTATATAATAGAGATTGATCACATTGATTAGGGTGAAATTGGCTTATAACCCGTGAATTGCATAAGTATGACTTGTGACTTATGGCTTACAACCCATGAGTTGCACTTGTAAATTTGAAATCCATAATACATGATCATATTGATTATGGTGATTGAAATGTTTTCGTCATTTAAAGTTTTTAAACCCGTTCAAAATGCACGGGGATTTTTTTGTTTTATAAATTTAGGAGTTTTAAGATGTTCTCTTAAAAATGTGGTGTGATATTAGCTCCTGATTTAAATTTTTTACAGTCACATCATGTATTAAAATGCTAAAAAAAAATGACTTATGACCCACGCGTTCAGTGACTAATGTAGTTGATATTATCATGGAACATGTTATCCACCATTTTTTTTCAAAAAAAAAAGATTTTGAAAAATATAGTCATGTACACTGTTGTTAAAATCCCGAACCAGATCTTACGATTCTACGATCCCAAGTAGGACCCGGATCCTGATAACATTGGTTATGTGGGATCTTGTTTGATTCTTCTATTAAAATTCAATTGTTATAGTTTTTAACTAATAGGCAATGAAATATATTTAAGGTCAAAGAAGTGTAGTGGAAAACACGCACAATCAGAATACGAAGAAAAAAAGAAACGAAAAAATACTTACATATTTTTTTTAAAATTACCTTAAATTCACTCAAGATCATGATATATTTAATGCTAATAGTAATTATGTATTGAAATCTTTATTTAAAATATGATGCCATAGTAACCTATATTTTTCTATCCATAATGACTTGAAATCTAACAATTTACAAACCTTAATACTTACAAATCCCTCTTTTTTGAGTCTAATACTCGTGTGATGTCTAATTTACAAATCTTAATATTACTTTTGCAGAAAATTATAAGATAATTAGTTGACTCATTTTTAATAACAGATTAATCATTACAATGTTATTTAATTTAAATACTACCCGACATATAAATTAAGGAATTTGAACAATATTTTACGCTCATCGAATTTCTCCTTAGCTATAAAATGTTCGAGTCTATGGAAATAGGCTTTATGTTGGTTTTTTTTTTTAAAAAAATTTGGATTACTAAAATCTATATATTTGAAAATATATTTATAAAACACTTACCATGATCATATAAATTTTGGAATAAGTCTCTGGCTGCTTATGTACTAATACACCCTTACACCCAAATTAAACATACTCACCATCTCACGCACACAAATAACCCCCATAGTACCCTACCCATAAATCACACAAAACTTAGGGATCAAAATTGTCCAACTCGAATTGTCTTGACCTGAATCGCACCCGAATGGCCGACCGAGAGTCCACTTACCCAACATGACTTGCAGAGTGGTTCTCTTGTGGACCCATAATCATAACCGAAGACATCATCACTTTATACCACATAAATTAAACATGATAACCACCTTGGTATCTTACCCATAAATCACACAAAACTAAGTGATCTAAATTATCTAACTCGAATTGTGTAATACCCCGAACCTTAATCTCGTTTTATTAGCTACTAATTATGTTTATTAGTTTAATTGCATCCTAATTTTTTCCGAAATGATTATGATTAAGATTCCTTTCTAAAATAAATATATTTACTTTAGTATTACGAAAAATGATGTTTATTATGATAAATGATTTTGTAATATAGTTTATGAATTTAATGAGAAAATCCTATATGTTTTCTTCATATATTTTTGAGTTAAAGATTTTTAGTCAAAACCCAATGTTGATGTTTGAATCCTAAACCTAGCAAAACCCAACCCTTGTTAAAGAGTCAAAAGTTTATCAAAAAAAAAAAAAAAGTTTTTTGACATTTTGTCATCCAAAGAAAATGAGAAATAAAAGAAAAGAAGAGAGAAAATGAAAGTGAGGTTCAGCTTCCCCAAACCCAACATCACCCGACCACCCTTCTTCTCCCTCTCTCCTCCCTGTCTCTCCCTTGCTCCCCAAGGTGAATGAACCACCAATCCCCCTCATTCCACCTCCATTTTGTTCCCCAAAATTCAGCTATAAATACCCCTTGAATCTGAGCTTGAAAATCACAAAGTTTCCCTCTTTTCTCTCGGTACCACCTCCAGTGCGCCGCCCAGGCCACCCTCTCCCCTCCTGACGTTTTCCTCCGACCATCGCAGCTGCCGGATACCGCGCTGCACCCCTGCAGCTCCACCGCGACGCAAACCCCCCCTGTGTTTTCTCTCACCTCGGTTCGTGGTGGTGTTGTAGTTGTTGTTTCGCTGCTGTTGTTGGTGATGCTGCCCTGTTCCTCCTCCGCAGCCCCCACCTGTTCTCCTCTCCGTCTTCCCGCTGCTGTCCCCTTCTTCCGTGGCTGCTGCTGCTGTTTTGCGCCACCTGAGGTGGCTGTCGCCGGTTGTCGCCGGCGATGCTTTGACGCATCCCTCCCTCCCTAGTTGTCTGGTACTACACCCTTCCCCTTATTCTTCTGGTGTTGTTTTATTTCCTCAAGTTATGAATGAAGATTAATGAAAGTTGAATATGAATTGTTAATGTCTGATGTGATATGTGATGTTAAATCTGTTTTGAAGGTTCAAATTGAATAATGTTATGTTTGATTTATTCATGAAAGAGGTGCTGTGGATGTTTGTTATTGTTGGTAAATAACTCAAAGTGAGGTAACTCTGAGTCAAGTGAAAATCTTGATAATCTGAAGTGTTATTATGTTGGATTTGGAAAGTACTCAAGCTAGGAATTCTTGACTAGCTTCAGAAGTATTGTTAGCTTGGTATGATTATTGATTTCGTTTTAATGTGACCATTATTTAAGGGGTTTCGCAAGTTTGTTCTATTGAGTTAACTTGGAAAACACTATTATTTCCGAAGCATGAACATTAAAAGTAAAAGTAAGACATGGAGATCTTGATCACTATATTGTGGTGTCTTTATATCTTTTAGTCGACAATGAGTTGGTGATCTAGTTTATGAATTTATCTAGAGGCTAGTGAAATTAACGGGTCTTTGTTATCCTTCTTGGCTATTTGATTATGTTAAATGAATAAGATGATACGCGAATTAATAAAGTGTAATAGAAATAAGTTGTAACTCGCTTTAATGCGGCTTTATATGTCCTTAAGTGATTGTCCAACTAAACATGGATTAGAATTGTCACATCCGACACGAGGTAGGTCTTTTAAAGGACAAAGAAGGGTAACCTATAAACAACTAACAGTATTAAGCAAACGATATATAAGTATGTTAAACTAATGTACGTCAAGTGAATTCCGAGCTATGAAATCTAAGTTAATACTCGTTGGTATCTTGGTAATGCAAAACCTATGATTATTATAATAGATCTCTCATTGAATTTAGACTAGTTGACACTAAACACCTTGAATGATTAATAAATATGAAATAAGTATGCTTTCTGTTTCTTAGGTGATCGAAAAGTGTGAAAAGATTACCTTTGTTCTTATGATGGACGAGTTATGAGATGTTTACTATGATATATGTTTATGTATTCCGAATATGCCAAAATATACCTTTTAATTATGAAACAACTCGAAAGTATAAATGACTCTTAAACGATATGAAGTATGAAAAGACTGCTATGCTTCTGCTATATTTCTGTAAGTGATTTGAAACTACAAAAGGATTATGATGACATTTGTGCTATGTATACCAGAAAGTACTTAAAGTTATGAGTTATGTTTACAGATTTTTTTATTATGCTAAAGTATACGTTATGATCATTCTGAAACAATATGAATGTATGAAAGTTTATGACTCCGCGATGATATGTGAAAGACATTTAGGAAGAGACGGAACGTTATTTATGAAAACATGTTATGTGAAATCCTCATGCTATCCAAAGTATGTAACGTCTATTGCTAGCACCCACAGACCCTTTTCTGAATATGTTTTATGATTGCTTGCATTACGTTATGATTATGTGGATTGTGGGATATGAAATGATTTTATGAATATGATGAGTTTTGATGTTATGAAAGAATTAATGTTGACAATATGAAAGTATGATTATGATTACGTTATGAATATGATTACAACTATGTATGATTACGGTTACGCCTCATGATTACGATTACGATTATGTAATGTAATTATGATTACGTTATGAACATGATTATGAATATGTCATGCTTATGATTACTTTTCATGATTACGATTACGGTTATGTAATGTAATTATGGTTAAGTTATGATGATGATTACGTATCATGATTACGATTACGATTATGTAATGTGCTTGTGATTCGTGAAAGCAACGAAACATGATAAAGCTAAGTGAAAGATGGTTCTTGGCAGTATTTTACGGGTACTGCAAGTGTCACCTATGATGTGGCCACCCGACTGTTTACGGGTACCGCAAGTGTCACCTATGATGTGGCCATCCGACTGTTTACGGGTACCGCAAGTGTTACCTATGATGTGGCCACCCGACTGATTAATGATACTAGCCAAGTTACCAAAATGAATAAGTAAAATGAAAAGATAATGATGAATCTTATGATATGATATGTTATGAAATGATTTATGTTGCTCTTCCCTTTATTAAATGCATGCTCTTTCTTGTTTTATAAAGGTCGGATGTTAATCAAGTTACTAATATGAATTAAGTAAGATGGAAAGTTATGATGAAACTTATGATATGATACGAAATATTGGCTATGTAGATGATGCTATTAAATGATTTAATGCTATGAAGTATGATGACTTTGATGTTACGAAAGTATGATTATGATTGCGAATATGTTTTATGATTTCACACATTATGTTTGGATTAGGAGATATGGAATGTTTTGTGAATATGACGATTAGTGATGTTATGAATGAGTTCCATGAAACGACTATGTTGCTACAAAAGTATGATTATGACTACGTTATGAATATGACTATGACTATGACTATGACTATGACTATGACTATGACTATGACTATGTTGAGTTTAAGATTACTACTTATAATTTACAACTAGGATTATGTAATATATCTATGATACGAGAGAAACGAAACACGATGGAGTTAAGTGAAAGTGTTCTGATAGTGAAGTAAATGAAAGATGATAATGACCTATGACAAAATTGTATGACTCAAACTATAAGCTTTATGAATTTCTGATGATATGAAAGTATGTCCTCTTCTTTGATAGGAAAGAACTATGATGATGTTACGAATCCACTATGATTTCTGGAAGTACTTCAAAGTCATGAAACATGATGAATAATGATGGATAATGTGAATGTTGCTATGTTGTGGTGATGCGGTTATGAACGATGTGAACATGTTGATTACGTGAGAGTTGTAGACACCAAAGCATGTGTTAAGAATGTTTTATGGGTTAGTACTCAGCGTTGTGCTGATGTGTTTGTCAATGTTTTGTTTTGTCACTACTGTGGCCTGTCACTTGGTGGGTGGCAGTGTTACAATAGTTTCAGGTTGAAGTCCTGGAGCATCTTTTCCAAAGATAGAAGCAGTTACGTGCTAAGAGTTCAGCTATGATTGTTTTACGTTTCTTTTGAGGCGAGGACGTTCCACTTTGTGTTAGATAATAGTTAATGGGTTAATTTTATCTCTAGTTCTGGATGAGCACCTGAGTCTCTTTAGCTGCTGCTCCGCGAAAGCGTTGAGTTATGGATTTGGAAATATTTTTAATTGTAACAGGTTTCTCAAACATTTTCCCATTTTGGATTGTCCAAATTTCAAAGGAAACTCTGCCGAAATTTCTAGAAAATATTAATCTATTATTAAAGTGTTTCTTTAAAAAGTGACAAATCAAAGTAATGTCTCTGTAAGTTAATGTTAAACGTCGCCTTGTATATTCCCCTAGTGAAAAGTACGGCGGTAACGTGCCGACTAAGCTAAGTCGTCCGCTGCTAATCCTGATTAATTAACTTAATAAGGATGTATGAAAGTCGGGGCGTTACAAATTGTCTTGACCCGCACCCAAATGGATGACCGAGAGTATACTTACCCGTTATGACAGTTGTTCTGCTATGGACCCATATTTATTATCGAAGAGATCATCACTTTATATCACATAGATTAAACATGAAATACTTTCCAACAAATTACTTTATACTTTATCTGCTTCTTAATAGATGCATCATATTGACTGGGCACAACTGCTGATGTACACCTTAATTTGACCATCAATATCTTCAATTGTGATTATTAAAAATTATAGAAAAAAATATTTCGGAAAAAGACATTGAGGTTAACTCGCACAATTAAAATAATGGCATTTGTCGTTATAAAGTAATAATTAAATATGGTCAAATTAAAGTTGATATCCAAATAGTTTAAAAAGTTAATATGATGCATCTATTAAAAATGGAGAAACTATGAGACAATTATTTTTTGTGAAGATTGCCTATATATTGTATGATAGAATATGAAATCGATCTTGTTGCTCCAATCATTAGCTAAGATTGACTTTATATACTATCACTCGAGCCCCAAGATTGATTTTATATTCTATCACTCTAATCTAATTATGTAGCCTACAAAGATTTCTTCCCTATGAAAAGATAGCAGACAGATTATAGCAATAAACTTTTTAGTTTCTATTATATGTAGGAAGATCATATTGATTACCTTTGTCATCTTAATTAATACCCATGATTATTGAGAGGGTGCTGTAATAAAAGTGTTAGTTGTGGGAAAAAGTACTCCGTACACATTTATTGTGGCGGGTAATATTTCAAAGCTTAGAAATATTTTCTCACTCGGGATAAAATTTGCAAGTTACACGGAGACCTCTTTGAAGATTAAAGAAGTATTGAGATGGATGGTAGTAGACATTCCATCTTGCTTATATTATTGGCTTAATAAGTATCACTTGAATAAAGTTGCAATTAGGACTGTGAACATCAAAGTACTATGACATTCAGGCACTTCCTACTGATTTTACAACAGAAGTTTGAATAGCACTCAATATGTTTTTTACAAAAGATATGCATTAGGTAGAACTCATAAGTAAAACTCTAATGTTTTACTGAGCCTAATGTTAGTGAAACTCATGCCAAATTTGATGTTCCAATGTAATCAAACCAAGTGGCATAGTCAAGGGGATTCTTCTTAGCTTCATCATCTGATTCTCAAACAGAAACCCCTTTTTTTTTCCCACAATTGCATCATCACTACCCTACGTTAGGGGCTGACTCTTTGTATAACCCCATGTATCATTACCTTCCTTTATTGGTTGATTTCTAAAAATTGTTCGTTTCTTTTGTTCGATGAAGTTGCATCACCCTATATTCAATTTGTGTCGTTCATTGAATATTGGGCTATTCGATCAAGTACTGGAAACTTAATGGAATTCATAACTGTTTCAATCGTTTTTTTTTTCTTTTTATTGTCAATATATTCGGGTATTAAGACAATTCCAATGCTCATTCTCGCCAAACATACCCTTTATCCATACAATATAATACGCAAATTCAAGTATGAGACTAGTGTTTTGTATTATATTGTACTCTGAGGGTAACTTTTTCTTCCTAAATGAATGACTTATATAAAAGTGATCTGTTTAATGTAAAAAATCCCCTCTTATACGGGGATAAATATATGTCCTAAATGAGTCACTGTTACTTATATAGAAGTGACCCATGTAGGGTTAAAAGTTACTCTTTATTTTAAAGTGACCCATCTTAAAAATGACCCATTTTGACTTAAAAGAGACCCATTTTGGCTTAAAGTGAGCTGCTATGACAATCAAGTTATTGTACTCCCAATTCACACAATACTAATTGTATTTTTTAAGTAGTATAAAGTGATATGATTAAAATTTAGGGAAATTCCACTTGGTACCACTGTACTTTCGACTTTTCCATTTAGTACCCAAATTTTTTTTGGATTCTATATGGTACCACTGTACTTTGAACTTATTCTCTACCATAACATTATGTTAAGGAAACCGTTAGTTTGGGGGTTAAATAGCGCTAGGGGTTTGTCTAATTTTGCATAATTAAGGTTTTAGGAGTCATTTTTGTCATTAACGATCAAATTTAAGATCCAATTTGGTAAAAAAAATAAGTAGGCATTTCTTGATGCGTAAAACGAGGTTCTAGTCGTTTTCTCCAATTTCGACTTCAATTTTAACCCCATAAAAGCCAAAATGACTCCCAACCCTTAGTTAAACCATTTACGATGCACAAGGCACGTAAACAAGGCAAACTACTTATCATATTTGACCCAAAACTAACCTTTTGTTTAACATAATGTTACGGTAGAGAATAAGTCCAAACTACAGTGGTGTCATATAAAATCAAAAGAGAATTTAGGTACCAAATGGAAAAACCCAAAGTACAATGGTACCATATGGAATTTCCCTAAAATTTATAATCAAGTATAATAGGCCGCATTGGAACATTGAAGTCAATGTATGGAGAAGTTGTTAATGAATAAATCATAAAGTTACGTGCAAGCTGAACATTGAAGATGTATTTATGAGGTAGTCTATCAAAAATACTTCCTCTAATTTTTATTAGTTTACCCACTCCAAGATATAATACTGACATGAACACTTATAAGAGTATAATGATAGTAGTGTAGCTATTCATGCTAGAACCACACTAATATATCTATAAAGGTGATGATATAGAAGTATTTGGATCTGCTATTTTATATCGTTTTATTGAAAAAAAATTAAAAGTTTTTTTAAAAAATTATTTTCTATTTTTACTTTTTGCAATTTTTTTTGAAAAAATAAACATATTACTAAAATTATCTTCAAAATTTTCTTGAGTCACCCAACAATTGTGAATAATTATGGCTAAATTTAAATATAATTAGTTAGTGATTTAAAATTTGATGTTCTTGTATAATGAATAATTTAAAATTGGCTTAAAATTCGTACATTACACGATTTTGACTTATAACGTATAGTTTTATTGAGTGACTCAAGAAGAAGAAAAAACGCTCCTATAAAGTTGTAACATTTAGCTAAAAAAAATACGCCGTGCTTGTATTATGTATGTGTGTTTTCTAAGGTTCTTCTTGTGATTTAAATTTCATGGTTATCTTATATATATATATAAATAACATGATCTCAGAAGTATATATATTTATACTCACACCCATTCCCTCACTCTCTCTCACTCTCCCACTCTTATATATATATATATATCCCCAATTTCTTTCACTCTCCCACTCTCATACTTCCTCACACACTCTCTCATCACGCAATGACTTCTCCGGCCAATTTTCCGGTCACTCTCTCTCATCACAAATTGAAGGAGGTTGAACGGCATCATCACGCCGCCACACCTCCAACAACCTTTGCGGTCACATTACGTGCAATTTTTCTGGTCACATTATTGCATTATTAATATTAATGAAATTTTATACTTCATTTAATTAAAAAAATGGACTAGAATGACTTGAAATTGCCGAAAAAGCGCCCAAGCATCTATCATAGACGCCTGAACCTGTGGTCAGGCGCCTAAAATAGGCTTCCAACCACAGGTACATGCGCCTATTTTAGGCGCCCAACCATAGGTATAGGCGCCTAAAATAGGCGCCCAACCATAGGTAGAGGCGCCTAAAATAGGCGCCCAACCATAGGTAGAGGCGCCTTAAATAGGCGCCCAACCATAGGTATAGGCGCCTAAAATAGGCGACTCTACCTATGGTTGGGCGCCGAAAATAGGCGCTTGTACCTATGGTTGGGCGCCTGTACCTGTGGTTGGGCGCCTCTACCTATGGTTGGGCGCCTATTTAAGGCGCCTGACCACAGTTGGGCGTTTTTTCGGCAATTTCAAGTCAGCTTCCCGCAAATTTTACTCTTGTCACAGATGTTCTAATTAAGCTAAATAAAATTGGCCAATATAGGGAATGAAACTGAAAATCGTTACAGTAAACCCCATGTATTGTAAGTACGCCCCCGAACCCCCATCGGGGGCCACCTTGCGCCCCCGAACCCCCAAACCGGGCGCTTCGCCCCTGAACCCTGACTCACGAGACCCCCGTACTATGTTTTTCGAAGCGCCAGATTCAAGACATTTTATCAGTTTTATTCGAATTTTTTTTAATTAAATTAACATTTTCCGGCGACATGACGAGATGGTCAAAAAACTTGAAGTCGTTGGAAAATCTTGTAGTCCATCAATGAAGGAAATGGAAGAAGATGGAAGGGATGAGAGAGAGAGGTAAGGAGGAATATAGGGGGGATGGAAGGGGAATGAATGAGGGAATGGGGAATGGAGGGGAAAGAGAAGGAAAGACCCTCGTATTTTTATACAGAAATACAAGGCGTTAATAGGAAAAAATAGGGCGGCATTTAGCAACCCAATAAATTTATAGTAGGACAATGAGGGATTTATATTCGGATGCATTGATCGATTTTATACTAATCTCAACCGATATTCACGGTAATCAGGATTGACGTGATTTACTTTTTTTGATTTATAGGATTGATGATTGATTATAAACCGTGATTATAGAAAAATATCAAGATTACATGTGATTTCCATCCTGAATTTATTATCCAACAATTATTCTTGACTTAATTAACAACCGTGATTATAGGATCAGATCAGGATTGACGTGATACTGAAGTACCCTAAAATCTAACAATTTTTTAAAATTCAAATGTCTAAGTGCCACGTGGACACCCTATTAGAGAGTTTTTAATTTTAAGTGCTCTAGATTTGCTTGGTAATTATGAGCATGCCACATAGGATTTATCATTTTGCTCTAGATAATAATATAGACAAAAGTGTAGAAATTAGAAGATTAAATCTAGAACTTTTTGTTGGGAAACACCTATTAAAATAGCCATTTTGTTGGAAAAAACCTGATAAATTTTTTTTTGTTCAAAAAGACCTATTATAATACTTCCCTTTGTTACATAAGACCACCTCAATATTTTCGGGGCAAAAAGTCAATTTTCTGGCATTAACTTTTTTCTTCCCCCCCCTCTTCTCATTAAATGAAACCAACATATTTTTTTAATCCTAATACCTTAACCATACCAAACTCTTTCCTCTTGCTTCCCATTTTAAGGGATTATGGTAGGGAAAAAAAAATGGTTGGTCCCATTTATTGAGAAAGGGAGGGGAAGCAAGTCTATATCGGAAAAATTAACTTTTTGGCCAGAAAACATTAAGGTGGTCTTAAGTAACAAAGGGAAGTATTATAATAGGTCTTTTTCAACAAAAAAGTTTTTATTAGATATTTCCTAACAAAATAGCTATTTTAATAGGTCTTTCCCAACAAAAAGTTCTTAAAACTAAGATCGGAAGAATGAATTGTACTATAATAAAAGAGTTACTGCAATGGAAACGAAATTCGCCACCTCCGATGCAGAACGTTTGATGACGTTCGTCACTCCATTCGCACTGATCAAATATTGGAATTTCTTAAGAAAACTGCTCAAAACTTAGAGTGAATAGGTATGATATGTGTTTAGGGTTATTTTTGTGAATGAATGACACGCAAATTATAAAGGAGTATATATATGGAAACAATAAAAAGGGAAACAAAATAAAGGAAACTGCGTTAAAAAATCAGTGCTGAAAAATCAGACCCACACACGGACGTGTCCCTCTGATATATACAGTAGGCAGAAAGATATGTTTTTAGCTGTTGTCTCCGACTGTACAGGTCAACATGGTCATGTCAAAAACGATACGGCGTGTCAAGGTCAACATGAGCTTGTTGCCTTATAAAAAGGTGGATCCTCACATTCCTTTGGATAACATCCAACATCCCCCCTAAATATGAAGAAATGGTACCAAGAAGGATTGAGTTTTGATACATACATACTAGTGTCCACATATTGAACTAACATGTTAGTGAAATGGGGTGTTCGCATATCTACAAGTATCCAGGGATCGAACTAAATGGAGAGAGAAAGGGTCCGATGCCACATATATATATTACCCTCCGACCTTGAAAAAACCCACAATCAATTAATAGGGTGTACATAACTACACACTCCAGCAATGGCCAAACATATGTCTAAAAAAATTACTGTCTTATGAACCAAAAGAGTCATCATATTCACTCCCGCGTGAACCTCCTCAGAAAGGGATATGATTTCAATAAGAATATAATTTCGACCTTACCACCAGATACTGATATATCATGTTCAATATTAATTGAACCACCATAAAGGTTATAATACACTTAGTTTATCAAGTTCAAATAAATTGAACTACCATAAAGGTTATGTATGACATCATCAAGTTCACTAGTTAAACCACCACGAATGGTATGGACTATGGACCCTCATAATACATCAAGTTTGTACGAAGTGAAACACCTTAGAGAGGGTTATGGATAAGTGACCCCCGTGACAATAAGAACAAAGCATCATAAGATAAACTCAATAACATACATACATATATATACATACATACATATAGTCATCCAGGTAGCAAGAACCCACTCACATTAGCAATAAGTATGTAATCTCATAATCATGACTTCATGGGATACAACAAACTTTACATACTTCAGACCAATTCCTATAGAAAATTTTGATACTAACTTCCTACTTAATTCTTTAGTAAAAGGATCATCCAAATTTCTTTATGATCTCATAAGCTCAAGTGAAAGGACACCATTCACAATAAATTGCCACATAGACTCATATTTGACGTGAATATGCCTTTTCCTGCCTTTATACACAGTGTTGTTTGCAGTACTAATAACAACTTGTGAATCACATGTAGTGAAGCTGAAGGAGATGGTCTCCCTCATAAAGGAATATTCGCTAGAAGGTTCCACAACCAATCAACCTCTTCAGTAGCAAGATCCAGAGTAATAAAATATGCTTCAATAGTTGAACAAGTTATGCATGTCTACTTTGCTACTTTAAAGACTTCCATGACAATGCACTTTCATTAAGTGTAAACACATATCCACTAGTAAAACTCACTTTATCACTGTCAGTCACATAAATTGCATCGCAAAACCCTTCCAAGACTCTAGGAAAACCCTCAAACTTCAACCCCTAGTCCGTTGTGACTCTTAATATCTCATCTCTCAATTATCTTTTAAGAGCACTTCAATGGTCCCCCCTAGGATCATGAGTTACCGACTAAGCATACTCACTGCATAGGCAATCTCCGGATGAGTGCAGTACATCAAAAACATCAAACTACCTATAACTCTAGCATACTCACTCTAATATTGTTTCCGCTATTCTTGAGTACCTGAAGGCTAGAGTCATAAGGAGTTCTAACCTTAGTTTTAAAAGGCGCAAGGCGCACCAAGGCGCAAAGCGCAAGGCGACGCGAGGCGAAGGCGCAAGGCGAAGGCGCACGCATCTCGTAGGCGAGGTGCACCTTTGGTACCAAAATCCTTAATAATCAATAATAGAACATATTACATAATCAAAAGAATATAATAAATTAAAATATATAAGCTATTATAATTAAAAAAAAATATAAGCTACTGTTCATATTTTTTATTCGCTATTGTAGATTTATGATTGCTTATTTACAGTATATCAATGAAATTAAGTTGCTTGTTTTAAACATTAGGCTAAGAAGAACAAAAGGCAGTGATTTGACATTTCAAGGAAAAAAAAATAAGGCAGAACAGAAGGACTAGAAAAGGAGAAGAGGATCATTTCAAAAAAAAAAAAAAAGGAGAGGATAGTGAAAAAGAAAAAGAAAAAAGATTAAAGAAAGAAAAAGAGAGAGAAGTCACGTGTGACGTGACTGAATAACTTCAGTCATAGAAGGCAAAAAAAAGATAAAATCTGGTAAAGAGGAGAGATAAAAACCAAGGCTGAAAGCCTCGACGGTTCTTCCACCACCATCAAGAAAGAGAAAAGCTTTTAGAGAAGAAGAAAAGAAGAAAGAGAAGATCGAGAAGACAGAGAAGATCGAAGAGAACTAACCTCAGATCTGTTCACCGGCGGCAACCACTCCATTCAACACAAATTTCAATTTCGCAAATTAGGTTTTTTTTGCCAAATTAGGGCTTTTGATTTTCAGTTGAAATTTGAGATATTTCATGCAATTAGGTGAGGGCATCTGCTCGAAATGTGTGTATGAAAGCTAAGGTAACATTTAATTTCAGATTTTCTTCGTCTTCTTCTTTGAATACAACCAGTATCGACATTTCTGCGCCTCTCCCCTAAAAGCGCACGCCTCGCTGCGACTGCGCCTCACCCAAAGGCGGCAAAAAGCGCGCGTCTGGCTTCGCCTCTCGTCGTGCGCTTCGCCTGACTTGGCGGATGCGTTTTTGCTCGCACCTCTACTCGCCTGGCGCCTAGGCTCGCCTTGGGCGCGCTTTTTAAAACTGAAGTTCTAACCGAATAATCATCAAATCAATTGAATTTCTTCAAGATCTTCTCCACATAATGAGATTGGAGAACGAACAACTCTTAGGAGTCTTAAAAACCTTAACCCCCCAAGATTACATCAACTTCACCCATGTCTTTCATCTCAAACTTAGAAGACAATAACTCTTTTGTAACACCCTGAAAATACATAACCTTAATTGACAGCGGAATCATAACTTAAGCATGTGGGCTATTGGCCCACAGAGAAAATAATAGCCTTAAATGCTGGTCTCTTAAACATACAAATGCTTATCATAAAACAATACTTGTTTATACAGAATATTCTCAACCTTTTATAATCTTACATAGTCTTCTCAACATATCTTATTATAATAGGCATACTGCAACTGCTCTTCCATACCTAAAACATAAAACAAAACGTCATGAGCCGAGGCTCAATAACATACTACCCTAACATCGTAAAGCATTTCAATTCATTTTAGTTGCAATCAGGGAGGAGAGAATATAGTAAAACCATTTCATAAACATAACCGTTGAATCATAATCATAAAACATTATCATCATTCTTCACCATGTTTATCATCATATATCTTTTAAATTGATAGCTTGGCTAGTACAACAGAAAGGGACGTCTCCCCAGAACATACAGAAAGGCGACCACAACATAGGTGACACTTTCGGTGCCCACATCATTGACAGAAGGGCGATCACAACATAGGTGACACTTGTGGTGCCCACAGAAAGGCGGTCACAACAAAGGTGACACTTTCGGTGCTCAATCATTAACCAGAAGGACGGTCACAACAAAGGACGATCAGATAAGTTCAGATCAGTAAATTTAAGGTGAACTAAACATAGCCTTACGAAGAAAGAGGAATTGGGTCAGTGACTTGGGGCAGAGTGAAAAGCTGATGAAGCTTGCATGTTTAGCTTGTTGGCAAGAGGAGAAGAAGAAGAAAAGTATAAGGATTCATCAGATGACTTTTGCAAGGAGTTTCCTCCCTTTCTTTTCCTTTTTATTGTAATAAAACTAGTTTGTGGACCTGTGCACGATGCACGGGATAATTTTTGCTTAAATAAAATGCTTAAAGGATTTAAATACCTCAAATCATCAGAAACCTATATAAAATAACAGAATGTATGTAGATATATGACCATTCATCAATGAATTATTACTCGTATATAGCATAAAGAATGATTACACGTAAAAGAAAACATCTAAAGAAAATGTAGTCATTATCATAAAAAGTTATTGATAATACATTCATGGAAGTTGGTTCTGCGAAAAATATCCATTTACCCATCCTGCATAATAAAAAATGATAACATGTAAAAAATACAAATGCTACTGAAATAATTTATTAAAGAGAATATAAATAATTGTTACATTTGAATTTTATCCATTCGGAAAATCTTATTAAAAATATATGAACTTCATAAGTTTAACTTGTCCTTACCAACTCTTACTCTGCCGAAAATATTTCAATCTTTCAAATTTTCACCATCTGATCAAGTTTCACCTTAAACACTCGACAAACAAAATTTGGTCTATTTTCTGGCCTCAACCTTCAATTACTTAAAATCTTGATATTTCTGGCCATTTTGAGTTGCATGTAAAAGTAATGAACGGATCTAGATATCCATACCACCTGCAAATAGCCATTGCATCTTTAAAGTTTTCTTTCATAAAGCTATGTCCTCTGTAAATAAGGCAGGCACAATTACACGACTTCTAGTGGAAACATCATCAATCTCCCCTCTAACAGTAGCATCCCTAAGATTCTTCACATTATCGGCACGTAAGGCTTGCTGATTTCTTTTATTGTATGCCAACCTTTCGGCCTGATACAAGTCAAGGTCAAGGTCAAGCTCCAAATGATCCGATTTGTTTAGTCCTTGAAGTGTTCGGGTTCAAGTTAAATTCAAACTCCTCATTTGTGTCATTTCTTAAATGGGACGATGATTCCATTGATGAAGCTTGAAGGTGACACCATTTCTAGAGTCTTAGTTATTTTAATTAAGCAAATAAAGGTCCGAAAATATCTTGTGATATTTCGGCCATTTTAGGCGTGTCTTAGGCGTGTGGAGTAGGCTCCTTGTGCTCCAAGGTTGCAAGTTGTCATTGAGTTGTAATACTTTCCTTATTTCTTGGTTTCCTTATGTATTTAGGCGTGTGAAGGGGGAATGGGGGCTGATTTGGTTGTTTCCTTATTTACTCCTTTATTCTCTCCTAGAATCAAGGGATTAAGATGTAAGGAATTAAGGAATGTTTCCTTAATTCTTATGGCTGATTTTCGGCCCTTGCTTGGTCCTTGTAGGACAAGTTTATTCTATTATAAATAATAGTTCCATGCTATCATTCAAGGCATGTGAGATTTACCTAAAAACTTTGTTATTGAATTTAATTGTGTGATCAATTACTTTCGGCCATTAAGTCTATTTTCGGGAGTGATTATTTACTTAGTGTTTAATCTACTTAATTCCGGGAGTGGTTTAAAGTGAGATTAAGAGTTAATTAAAATAATCAGGAGTGTTTATTTTAATTATCATATCCGGTGACTTAAGACATAAATTTTCGGACTTCATTCATTATTCAAGTTCGAACCTTTGCTCGGAACTTGGTTGCTCATTCGACTCTTTGGACGTGCAATCATATCAGTTGGTATCAGATTTTCCAGGAGGGTGAGGATAGAAGGGATTCTCCTTTCATTGGTAAGTGCTTCTACTTTGTTCGATCCTTTGTTGGGGTTTTGTGTGGTTGTGGCTTGCTATTTGAGTTACAATGTCTCGAATTTGCTTGAAATAAAAGCTCTTATTGAGAAAATTCATAACACTCAATTAGAGGAAAAGGAGAAAACGGCAAGATTAACAAGTAGCTCATAATATTCTTGCGGGTAAAGTGAACAATAAAAACGACCCTAATCACATTGACTATGAATCGATGTTGAGGAGGTTAAAATTGTTAAACCAACTTATGATAATGATAGGGGATTAAACTAGATGATTTTACTTGGTGATTCTAGTCCCGAGGATTTACTTGAATGGATTCGTCAACTTGAGAAAATTCGTGATTATAAGGGATTTGATGATGAGAAACGTTTTAAAATTGCCACCATTAGACTAACTAAGTATCTTTGGAATTTGGTTAGAGAGTCTAAAGGCAAAAAGGGCGAGACTTGGGAAACCTAAGCTTAAAAGTTGGACTAAGCTTAAAAGGAAATTGCATGAGAAGTTTGTTCCAAGTGATTTTATTCAAAGGCAATATATGAGAAAGAATTCTTTGACTCAAGATGTGTCAAGCATGCATGATTATATGGTTGAATTTGACAAGTTATGTTTGATTTGTGATGTTGATGAAGTCGAACAAGAAAAAATTGCTAGGTTTGTTAATGGACTTAATAAATCTATTGCTAGAAAGGTTGATGTGTCGAATTATAGCACTTTTGATGATGTGTGTCGATTGGCTTTAAAATTTGAAAGGCATGAATTGGATGAAAAGAAATCATATGGGGGAAAATTCGGCCATAATAAACCCAATTCTTCTTCTTCTTTCGTCCCTTCTTCTTCTAATTCTTCTAAACCCTTTGAAAAGAAAGATAATCCTTCTAAAGGGGAACCAAAGGGAGAACGACCTAAGTTGGTGATTTCTAAGGAAAAGTGGGAAGAAACCCGAAAGTGTTTTAAGTGTCAAGGAAGGGGTCATATTGCTAGTAGTTGTCCATCTAGAAAAACCCTAACTTTGAGACAATACATGACCATAGAAGAGGAGGAGAGAACTTATGACTATGTGTATGAAGAGGAGGAATGTGAAAGTGTTGATAATGAGATTGCATATGCCGAAGATGAGTCTAGGATGCTCGGAGTTATTAGGAGAACTTTACATGTTGATCATTCTCCTAACCATGATCAAAGAGAAAATTTGTTTCACACTAGATGTCGAATTGGTGAATTTACATGTAATGTGATTATTGATAGTGGTTCATGCACTAATGTGGTTGCTTCTAATGTGGTTTCTAAGTTGAACTTGATTGTTAGAGATCATCCACATCCTTATAAGTTGAGTTGGTTGGATGATAAAACTGGTTTGTTGGTGAAAAAGCAAGCACTTGTTTCGTTTTCTATTGGGGGTTACAAGGATGAATTGTGGGGTGATGTTCTACCTATGAGTGCTTGTCATCTTCTTCTTGGTAGACCTTGGCAATATGATCGAAAAGTTGTTCATGAAGGCGAAACCAATGTGTACACGGTTGTGATGGGTCTAAAAAGATTCGGTTGGTTCCTTTGTCTCCTAGTTCCATGGCACCCAAGAAGGTGGTTGAAACGAAACAAAACTTGTTTCTTTCAGCCAAAGAATTCGAGAAAGAGGTAGAATTGGAAGGACATTGTTATGCTTTATGTGTTAAACTTGCTTTGACTAATGATGTTTCTTCTAGTAATCCGAAACTTGCAGCTCTATTGGACGAATTTTGTGATGTTTTTCCGGAGGAATTGCCTCAAGGATTACCACCATTGAGAGGCATTGAGCATGCCATTGATCTTGTACCAGGCGCACCTTTGCCAAATAAGCCGGCATATAGATGTGATCCCGTAGCTTCTAAGGAGCTACAAAAGCAAATTGAAGAGTTGATTGACCGAGGCTATGTAAGAGAAAGCATGAGTCCATGTGCCGTTCCCGCTTTGCTTGTTCCTAAGAAAGATGGTACTTGGAGGATGTGTATTGATAGTAGAGCCGTCAACAACATAACAATCAAGTATCGTTTTCCTATGCCTAGATTAGAGGACATGCTTGATGAGCTACATGGAGCTTCGATTTTTTCGAAGATTGATTTGAGGAGTGGTTATCATCAAATGAGAATTCGGGAAGGAGATGAATGGAAAACCGCTTTCAAGACCAAACAAGGTCTATATGAGTGGATGGTGATGCCCTTTGGTCTTTGCAATGCTCCTAGTTCTTTTATGAGGCTTATGAACGAGGTACTACGTCCCTTTCTTAACAAGTTTATTGTTGTCTATCTAGATGATATTCTTGTATATAGTACTAGTGTTGAGTCTCATTTACTTCACTTGAGAGCTTTATTCGAAAAATTAAGAGAGCAAAAGTTGTATGGAAAAATGGAAAAGTGTGATTTTCTTGTTCCTAGTATTGCTTTTCTTGGTTACATTGTGTCTAGGGATGGAGTTCATGTGGATCCGGAAAAAGTCAAGGCCATGTCATCATGGTTGGCGCCTACAAGTGCTCATGAATGCCGAAGCTTTCATGGTCTAGCTTCCTTTTATAGAAGATTCATCCGAAATTTCTCAACTATCATGGCACCAATCACGGATTTGATGAAGAAAGGGGAGTTTTCATGGAACTCTCATGCTCAAAAGGCGTTTGATGAAGTCAAGGAGCTACTTTGCAACGCTCCTATCCTTGCCTTGCCGGATTTCAACAAGTTGTTCGAGGTTGAATGTGATGCTAGTGGACTTGGTGTTGGGGCTGTTTTGCTTCAAGAAAGGAGGCCCATTGCCTACTTTAGTGAGAAGTTAAGTGGCGCCAAACTCAACTACTCCAACTATGATCGTGAATTCTATGCAATTGTGAGAGCCTTGGATCATTGGTCTCATTACTTGAGGCCCAAGCCTTTCATTCTTCATTCGGATCATGAAGCACTCAAATACATCCATGGACAACAAAAGCTCAACCATAGACATGCCAAGTGGGTTGAATTCCTACAAGCCTTCACATTCTCGTCTAAGTACAAGGAAGGTAAGAGTAACATTGTTGCGGACGCCCTTTCTAGGCGTTCCTATCTTTTGGCCATGGTTGATGCAAGGGTGTTGGGATTTGAACACTTAAAGGATTTATATGTTGATGATGATGATTTTCGTGAGTCCTTTAAGAATCCTAGTGGCTTGTTTGTGTTACAAGAAGGTTTTTTGTTCAAGGGGAACAAACTATGCATTCCCAAGAGTGGCGTGAGGGAGTTGCTTGTGAGAGAAGTCCATAGTGGTGGGGTGGCTGGTCATTTTGGCGTGCAAAAGACCTTAGATACTTTGAATGAGAGTTTTTATTGGCCTAACATGATGAGGGATGTTCATATGGTGGTTAGTAAGTGTGCTACTTGTCAAAGGTCGAAGAGTACCTTCCATAAAGGCCTTTATACTCCATTACCCGTACCGATACACCTTGGGATAGTGTGAGTATGGATTTCATTGTAGGATTACCAAGAACTCAAAGGGGGAAGGACGCAATTATGGTGGTGGTGGATCGATTTTCGAAAATGGCTCATTTTGTTCCTATGCATAAAGCCGATGATGCTTTGCATGTGGCGGATTTGTACTTCAAAGAGATTATTCGATTGCATGGTATTCCTAGAAGTATTGTTAGTGATCGTGATACAAAGTTCCTTAGTCATTTTTGGAGGAGCTTATGGAAGATGGTGGGAACTAAGTTACTCTTTAGCACAAGTCATCATCCTCAAACGGATGGTCAAACTGAGGTAACTAATAGAACTCTTGGAGCTTTGTTGCGTGGCTTGGTGAGTAAGACACAAAAGGATTGGGATATAAAGCTAGCTCACGCCGAGTTTGCTTATAATCGAGCTCATTCTTCTACTACTTCTAAGTCTCCATTTGAGGTGGTCTATGGTATCAATCCTTTCCATCCTATTGATTTTGTGTCACTAACTAAATCTGAAATTCATGTTGATTCTAAGAAGAGGTTGGAAGCCTTTAAGAAGACTTGTGAGCAAGTGAAAGCACGAATTGAGAAGATGAATGCTCAATACAAGGAACGAGCCAACAAGCATAGAAGGCAACCGAAATTTCAGATTGGCGACTTGGTTTGGATTCATTTGAGGAAAGAACGTTTTCCAAGAAAGAGGAAGAACAAGCTTATGCCTAGAGCGATGGTCCATTCAAAGTCATTGATGTTATTAATGAAAGTGCTTATAAGATCGAGCTTCCAAGTGATTATGGAGGTGTGAGTGCAACCTTCAATGTTGGTGATCTTAGTCCTTATTTAGATGATGAAAATTTGAGGACAAATTCTTTTGAAGAGGGGGAGAATGATACAAGTCAAGGTCAAGGTCAAGCTCCAAATGATCCGATTTGTTTAGTCCTTGAAGTGTTCGGGTTCAAGTTAAATTCAAACTCCTCATTTGTGTCATTTCTTAAATGGGACGATGATTCCATTGATGAAGCTTGAAGGTGACACCATTTCTAGAGTCTTAGTTATTTTAATTAAGCAAATAAAGGTCCGAAAATATCTTGTGATATTTCGGCCATTTTAGGCGTGTCTTAGGCGTGTGGAGTAGGCTCCTTGTGCTCCAAGGTTGCAAGTTGTCATTGAGTTGTAATACTTTCCTTATTTCTTGGTTTCCTTATGTATTTAGGCGTGTGAAGGGGGATTGGGGGCTGATTTGGTTGTTTCCTTATTTACTCCTTTATTCTCTCCTAGAATCAAGGGATTAAGATGTAAGGAATTAAGGAATGTTTCCTTAATTCTTATGGCTGATTTTCGGCCCTTGCTTGGTCCTTGGAGGACAAGTTTATTCTATTATAAATAATAGTTCCATGCTATCATTCAAGGCATGTGAGATTTACCTAAAAACTTTGTTATTGAATTTAATTGTGTGATCAATTACTTTCGGCCATTAAGTCTATTTTCAGGAGTGATTATTTACTTAGTGTTTAATCTACTTAATTCCAGGAGTGGTTTAAAGTGAGATTAAGAGTTAATTAAAATAATCAGGAGTGTTTATTTTAATTATCATATCCGGTGACTTAAGACATAAATTTTCGGACTTCATTCATTATTCAAGTTCGAACCTTTGCTCGGAACTTGGTTGCTCATTCGACTCTTTGGACGTGCAATCATATCACGGCCTCAATCATGGTGCAGCCATCTACTAAAAATTGCTGGTAAAGTCGTTGTCCAAGAAATATGGTAGGTACTTCATGCTCACAATCCATTATCAAAAAGGCAAAAAATTCTCTCATTGTAAGCCTTTCTTTTTCCTTGGATGGACCCTTTGAAAGAGATTTACCCCTATGTATGATATCCATCCTGTATCCGTCTTCACCATATGGAAACAGTAAAGGATATTGCATAGGAAGATATCCATCCAAAATGTACGGGAGGTTTTATGTAGATATGATTTAGACCCGTGCATAATGCACGAGAATGGTTTTGTTTATTAAGTAATTGTTTTTATTCCAAATTGATTCAACCCATAATTATTAAAATTCATGCATTTTAAAGTTGAAAGGATATAAAATATAATATTATATTTCAAGATATATAAAAATCATCTGTTACAATATTTTGAAGTTTAATAATCTTATGATGGTGATATATATAAGTTCATAGATACGTAAATCAAACAAAAACACATCAAAATGCACGGGAAATTTTTGTTTTATAAATTTAAGATTTCAGGATGTTTCTCCTAAAATCATGGTTTGAATATCAGCTCGTGATTTAAACTTTTTGTATTCATCTTATGTATTAAGAATATATTTTAAAACCGGCTTATGATCCGTGTAGTCAGTGACTTATGTAGCTAATGTTGTGGTGGAACATGTGACCGACTTTTTTTTTTTGTAAAAAAATGGACTGAAGAAGCTTTCACTCTGCCCAATGCTTCATTAAGAGGCACATATAAAATCACAATTTGCACCACCACTGACACTCATTCATGCAACCACTAACCTTTTTAAGGCTTAATTAAACGATTATCCGTGTCTAGTGTCAACCCATTTAACCTATTTATTCAAAATCCCTAAAAAAATTAAACAATGAATTGACTTTTTATGTCCAATATTTAATATCCTTTAATATTTAGGTAATAACTTGCTAGTATATTAAAAAGATTTAAAGAATTCATTGACGTTTTGCCAATATACCCTAAATGGTGCTAAAATGTTAGATTTTCCTATATGTTTAAGTTAAACGTGAAAAGTCGTGCCAGTTTTGTTTGAAAATCTCAATACTAACCAACCCGTTTACTCAAAATCCCAAAAAAAATTTAACAATGAATTGACTTTTTATGTCCAATATTAAATATCCTTTAATATTTAGGTAATAACTTGCTATTATATTAAAAAGATTTACAGAATTCATTGACATTTTGCCAATATACCCTAAATGGTGCTAAAATGTTAGATTTTCCTATATGTTTAAGTTAAACGTGAAAAGTCGTGCCATTTTTGGTTTGAAAATCTCAATACTAACCAACCCATTTATTCAAAATCCCTAAAAAAATTAAACAATGAATTGACTTTTTATGCCCAATATTAAATATCCTTTAATATTTAGGTAATAACTTGCTAGTATATTAAAAAGATTTAAAATAGTAGAAATTAGGGATTGATTCCAGTTTCGAGATATAGGATCAATGAGTGAACTAACCTCAAGATTTTCATTAAATTCCCCGAGAGGAGAAATAACTCTTCTTGACTGCGTACTCGGGATCCAAGGATCCTTCCACACCTTCACACTTTCACCATCCCCGATTCTCCAGCACATTCCCCTTCTCACAACCCACTTAGCTTCCCATATTCCCCTCCACGTGTAACTAGGCCCGTTTCCGAGCCCTGAATCCATGAAAGACGAAGTCGGAAAGTATTTCGCTTTTAATATCGAATAGTGAAGAGAATCGCCATTGTTTAACAATCTCCATGCTTGCTTACCCAACAACGCCTAGTTAAACAACTTAAAGTCCCTAAACCCGAGCCCACCTTCTTTTTTTGAGCAACACAACTTTTTCCAAGCCACCCAATGTATCTTCCGCTCCCCACTTTTTTGCCCCCACCAAAACTGAGCTACAAAAGATTTCAACTCGTCACAAAAAGAAGATGGAATCTTAAACACACTCATCACATAGGTAGGAATAGATTGGGCAATTGCCTTTATCAGAATTTCCCTACCCGCCTTGGAAAGAATCATCCCCTTCCACCCTTGCAGCTTCTTCCACAACTTATCCTTAATACCTTTAGTAATCACTTTCTTCGAACGCCCTACCACAGTCGGCAAACCCAAGTATTTCTCATGGCACTCAACCAAGCGAACATCCAGCCTATTCGCTAGTCTTCTTCTCCGCTCCGCAGAAACTCCAGCACTAAAACACACATCCGTTTTGTCATAGTTCACCTTTTGACCCGAAGCCCCTTCATACACCTTCAACACATCTTTCACAATATCCACCTCTAGCTCAGAAGCTCCTGAAAAAATAATGCAATCGTCTGCAAATAATAAATGCGATGCCGCAGGAGCACTAGAGGCCACTTTTACCCCTCTCAATCCACGGTTCTCCTCAGCTAACCTCAACAAATTGGAGAAAACTTCCGCATAAAGAATGAACAGATACGGCGAGATAGGATCGCCTTGACGAATACCTCGAGATGGACTGAATTCTTCAGTCGGAAGGCCATTAACCAGGACCGAAAATGATACAGATCGCACGCATTCCATTACTCTCATAACCCAAGCATCATCTAACCCAAATTTCCGCATAGTAGCCTCCAGGAAGCACCATTCAATTCTGTCATAAGCTTTAGACATGTCAAGCTTTAAGGCCATACAACCCTCCACCTGCTTCAAATTCTTCATATAATGGAACAGCTCAAAAGCAACCAATACATTATCAGTGATCAGACGGCCCGGGACAAAAGCACTCTGATTTACAGCAATAATATCAGAGAGAAATTTTTTAAGCCTGTTAGCTAGAACTTTTGACACTAGCTTATAGATGACATTACAGTGAGAGATAGGGCGAAATTCACTCCTCTTGTCAGGCTTACTCTTTTTCGGAATGAGAGCAATAAAAGTTTTATTCAGGTCCGAATGTAAACCCTCACCATTCAATACTCCAATAACTGTCTTCGAAACAGCAGGACCAACAATGTGCCAATAAGTCTGAGCAACATCGTATTCTAAGTATACCATTGAGTCACCGTTTTCCTAGTGACTCAATTTTTTAGGCTTTGGAGAAAAGTGGTGCTTATTCCGTTAAGTCGGCTTATCGAACTATTTTTCATGATGGTTATGTGGATAATGTGGCCTCGAGTTCGCATGTTCGAACAATGTGGAATTCAATCTGGCACTCATCTTTGCTCCTAAGGGTGAAGTTGTTTGCTTGGAGAGCATGTCATAATGCCTTGCCAACTTTGTGTGGGTTGAAAGGTACGTAGGATTTCTAGTCTTGATTCAACTTGTGGTATTTGTGGAGTGGTTGATGAGTCTATGGTGCATGCGTTGAAGGAGTGTGTTATAGCAAGGTTGATATGGCAAGCTAGCGGGATTGAGGTAGCTTCCTCGAGGGGCTTCTCGTCGGTGCTGGATTGGTGGGAATGGGTGAAAGGGGAGGTTGACCAAGAGGAGTGGGAGTTGTTTATAACCCACGTCTGGGCAATATGGGGTGCTAGGAACAAATGGGTTATGGCAGGGGAAGCTGAGGACCCTGCGGAGGTGAGTGCATATGCCAAGAGGGTGTTCAAGGAGGCTTGCGAAGCTGCTGATTCGACTCGCGGTGGGCTGAAGGTAGGGGGCAGTAGGAGTGGGGGAATGTCAGGCGAGGGGGAGGGGGGCTCGAAGGAGTTAATGTGGACTGCTCCTGAGGAGGGATGGGTCAAGATTTACGTTGATGCTGGAGTGAAGGAGGAGAATGGTGTGGGGCTTGGGCTGGTGGGTCGTGACCATAGGAAGGATGTGTTGTTCTGCGGTTCGAGGAGGTGGGAGTGGTGCACCGCGGTGGATGAAGCTGAGGCTCTTGCTGTGAGGTGGGGGATGAGGATGGCAAAGACAAGAGGCTACCGCAACATTGTAGTCGAAAGTGATTGCTTGACCATCATCAACGCATTGAAGCAGAAAGTATCGGGAACGAGCTCGTTATTTTTAATTATTGAAGACATTTTATTATTAGTTTCTTTCTTTGATAATGTTGTGTGGTCGTATGTTAATCGTAGGAGTAATAAGTTAGCTCATGATTTAGCTCATTTAACTCCTATGGAGTCTAGTGAGACTATTTGGGAGGACGATTTCCCTAGTTTTGTTGTTTCTGGCGCTCGTTCCGATTTAATGAAGTAATCTCCCTTTTATGGGTTCCCCTCAAAAAAAAAAAAAGATTTAAAGAATTTATTTACGTTTTGCCAATATACCCTAAATGGTGCTAAAATGTTTGATTTTCCTATATGTTTAAGTTAAACGTGAAAAGTCGTGCCAGGTTTGGTTTGAAAATCTTAATACTAACCAACCCATTTATTAAAAGGTAAACCACATGTTGACCTGTTTATATAAACGTGTTGACCAACCTCTTACTTCTTCCGGGCTCATATAAGTGACCAACCTCACCTGACGCAACCAAAGGACCTGCAACAATTGACAAAACCCTCCACAATAGCAACATCTCCACTAGCTTCAAATTTCTTCAAAGGAAACACCTCCTCGAAGAACTTTGCATCACGAGACTTATACAAGGATCAATCATCTAACCTCGTAAACCTATAGGTGTAGACACATAAATCTGTCTTCCCATTTCAGTACCCCACCATGATGACTAATACCTCCGTCTAATTGGTCCGGATCGAAAGAATAATAAAGAACGAGGCTAAAATATATTTTTCAAGTCTAATCCATATTCTAAGCCTATTTTTTAAACCCACTTTCGAAACCTTTTTAAAAATAGTTTAGTAAAAGTCCGTTTATGAAAATTCCTTCTCTAGGCCATTTAAATTAATAAAGTTAATTATTTGTATTAATTAGTTTTATTAATTATCTTAAATATTTCAAAATATAAAAAAAAATCTTTATTTACATACATACATACATACATACATAGAGAGTGAGGGATAGCCTAGTGGTTAGAGCTTCCCTCCCGGTTCCAGGAGGTCTTGGGATCGATTCTCACCCTTGGCAAGTTGGGATCCCCTTTATTCCCCCCAACTAGTCAAGGTTTCTCCTTACCTTATAAAAAAAAAAAAACATACATACATACATACATACATACATACATACATACATACATACATACATACATACATACATACATACATACATACATACATACATACATACATACATACATACATACATACATACATACATACATACATACATACATACATACATACATACATACATACATACATACATACATACATACATACATACATACATACATACATACATACATACATACATACATACATACATACATACATACATACATACATACATACATACATACATACATACATACATACCTACATACATACATACATACATACATACCTACATACATACATACATACATACATACATACATACATACATACATACATACATACATACATACATACATACATACATACATACATACATACATACATACATACATACATACATACATACATACATACCTACATACCTACATACATACATACATACATACATACATACATACATACATACATACATACATACATACATACATACATACATACATACATACATACATACATACATACATACATACATACATACATACATACTGTAGGCGTGTTTTTATTTCGCCTACGCGATGTGAGCGCGTATTTGACTACCCCATTGTTAAGGTTTTATTGAAAAATGTTTTGAATTGAAAGAAGTCGCCAACAAGTTTTTTAGGAAGACTCATAAACCTAATTAGATATTGGGAAATCATAGGGACAAATTATGGACTTATCCAATGTAGATTTCCCCGTCCTGACTCCATAGATGGTCAATGAACCATAGATTGAGTTCGGGGGTGAGGGTACGAACATGGTCATAATGAACCATATTCGCCCATTGCTGGCCTCTACTAAATATCGATTCATGTCAATTTTTATGCAATAGAATAACCAAATAATATTTTCATGCACCCTAAAAATAAATTAGTCTAGGTTCGTTCAGGAAACACATAAAAGACTATTTTTTAGTGATATGTTATTAGGCAATCAAATTACAGGGAACCTAACAGGTTGTCCAAATAATCTGATTAATATTTGAACAGTTCTTTAGGTCTTGATTAGCAATAATAAACATGTGAGGGGATGAAAGCATAAACAGGACAATCAGGCAAGCATATAATAATAAGAAAAATAAAAGAGAAAGAGTAGAGATTAAAATGTACAAAAGAGCGATTTTTATATTAGAGATCTACATCATGAAGGAAACAATTAGTAACTTCAATAAAAATAATAAATTTTTTAAGGACCCTCAGGATTATACCGTTGCTTGGTCTGAGAGATTGACAACCTTCGGGACGAGCAATCGTGAAGCTTAAAAATATAAATGTCTGAAAGTATTTGTTTGTATGTGTTTGTAGATTTATGAAAGTATGAAAGTTTTTAGAGAGGATTCGTAAATATATGCATTCGTCGAGTTCAAAGTGTAAAGTCGTAAGAAAATTATATGAGAAAACCGTATGAAAAACCGTGGGAAATCAGGACCTATTTATAGGGAACCGAAACTGCGCGTCACGCGCTGGGTGCGCTAGGCACAAGCCCCTGCATGACTCACAATCACACGTGTCAAGCGTAGATTGGTGCGCCTGATGCACCATGACCAATAAACAGCGCCCACGTGGCACACACTTTAAAAAAGATAGAATTGACAGCCTGTGCATCGCAGAGAGGCGTGCGCCAGACGCACCGCCTTGCTTTTGACACGTTTTGACAGCTTTTTTTATAAAACGTGTTTTAACGATTTTCTTTTATCTTTTCACTCTGGAAATCTGATTTTACGGAATAAAATCCGATTTTAATTATAAAAATATCTTTTATAATATTTATTTAAATTAAATAATTAATTATTATTATTAAACAATTAATTGGGCTTTTTCAAAGAATTGGGCTCAAAATACAATTAATTATCAAGAATAATTAAGTGGGCTTTAAAATACGATTTTGGATCATTAAAATACGCTTTAAAACTTTTAAAATAGTTTTGACTCCTCGAACTGCTCTTCCCTTTGGTCGGACCAATTAAGACCGTTGTATGTTTCATCATTGAACCCTTAAATGGGGAGACACGATTATGTGTCTACAGAAGCCACCACTTTGACTGAGGTTCAGGGAACCGATAGTCAAAGTATACAGTGTCGGGACGAAGAACGATTCTAAACGCTCTGCAGTTTAGAACTGATCTATATACGTCGGTCTCTGCAAAACAATGTTAGTATGTAGGGTAATGACTACAAGCAATCTGATTACCTGCAGAAGAAGATGTTAGCAGATAGGTGCAAACAACTCAGATAAGGCACATAATGATGCAAATAATGCAAACTTAGACTCTCTAAGGATGCATAAGACACTATGCAAGGATTAAGGTTATGCAAAGCTAAAGAAGATGACACGTCATGCAAGGTCAGGGTTATGCAAGACTATGATGTATGTAATGCAATGCAAGGTCAGGGTTTTGCAAGGTTATGAGATCTGGATATATAGAATGATGTAATGATCAGATATAGATATAATGATTTTCGAAAACTGTTTTTAGTAAATAATCCGGGTCCGTAAACGAGGTCCGCAGATTACAACTTTTTGGGAGTTTGACTTGATTTGGAGAAACCACCACATATATAGGAAGCCCCCACTTTGGTTGAGCTCAATGTTGTTAAAATCCCGATCCGACTCTTACGATCCTACGATTCTACGATCCGGAAGGACCTCACCGATCCCGATCCTACGTAGGATCTTAATTTTGTAGGATCTTTCGATCCTACCCAACCACAAAAAATCACATGGTAGGATCTTAATACGATTATACGATCCTACGACTCTACGATCCGATCCTATCGTAAAAAAATCATAAAGTATTTTCACATATTATATTTCTTCTATTATATTTTGGTTGCATTTTACTTCAAATTCTATAGCATTGAAAAATTATCACCATTTGCTAATCAAATAAGTCATTATTAATATGTGTAAATTTTTAACATCAAAGTCTCACACCATTTTCAAGCATAATTATCTCTATTTTACCGAATTGTAGGATCTTACGATTCTACGATCCGATCCCACCGATTCGATTCTACCAACCCCTACGATCCAAAGTAGGATCCCGATCCTGATAACATTGGTTGAGCTTGTCTTGAATTAGGCACTATGAGCCTTGATTGAAATGTAGTTGATCATGTCTTAAGCGCTCAGAGTTTTCACTGGGGATTGTTCTTTGAGGAGTTGGTATAGGCAAAGTCAGATATCGCTAGAAACCATGGAGTTGTCGGAGAGTCCTTCAGGGACAAGGAGAGTTTGGAACAAAAATAAAAGGTTTAAATTTGTGACTTAAATAAATGTAGGTGGGAAAGGTTTTAACGAGGCTAGGTGCAGACTCGAGTCTATGTCGGGATCTAGAGAGAATATGCTCCTGAATTCTAGAAAGTCAAATCATTAGACCTTGATTAATTTATTTTATTGAAGCGGTCGGACCTCGAGATGAGGATTCCTACGTATCTTTACGGAATCAGACCATTCGAAGTTCTAGATTTGATTTTTTTTTTGTGCCCTAACTTTTGCCTAGGACGCCCTTTCGGGTTTTCAACCTAGTGGGCTTGGACATACCTTGAAAAAGGAGTTAGGGTTGAATATGAAAAGTTGAAAGGTTTAAGGCTTTATGTTTTGATGAAGATTCAATTAATTGGGCTAATGTAGGATCATGGATCTGAAGGATTTGAATGAGGGGTAAAACTTGTGTGCAAGCCCCCTAGCTTGACTTTTTATTTCTTTGCCTTTGCCTTTTTCTTTTTTGCATTTTTTCTTTCTCTCCCGTGCGTTTTCTTTTGCTTTTACTTTTTTTCGCACTTTGAATTTTTTTTCACGTTTTTTTATTTTATTTTGCCTGGCATTGAATTTATTTATTTTTTGTAATGAAGCTTGCACACAAGTTTTTACGGTTTAGGGTATTGGAAGGTTTAAAGGTTATTTTATGGAGCTTTGATTTTGAAAGGATTATTTGGCTAATGGAGATGATGGTTTAAGGGAATTTTTATTTTGGTTGCATGAGATATGGTTTATGGATGATGACTTAGGGAAATAACTCATAATCCAAAGTATGTCCATTTTTTATTATTTATTATTAATCAAAGTCATTAGAAACAAATTGATTTGAGTTTCATCATCGAACTCGAAGCATAAATGATGGTGAAAGGCCAATGAAAATAAAAAGAAAAATAAAATGAAATGAAAATAGAAAGGCTATGATAAATGAAGTCCTATAGTGACATAGACTCGATGGGAAAGGGTAGAAATGGCTTAGGGTAAGGACTCTCTAATTCATCCTAGGAAACCAGAATTAAAAGAGTAAGCCTGTTGAATTGTTGATGCACTGCGCAAAAGAGAAACTGGTGATGCTGATTCTCGTTGTAGCAAGTATTATAAGTCTATTGTCATCGATCATGTTTCGCAGCGCAGTGACGGTATTTGACACTAGATGTCAGATGTACATTGTTCTGTTGGAATTCACAGTAGAAATTTAGGTTTCATCGTTTGGATTTTTTCTTCCATGTGTAGGGTTCGGAGTAGACCCTATAGAAGTTATCACGCCTCTATTGCGAAGGCGGTAGACCCTATGGAAGTGATCGCGCCTCTATTGTGAAGGCGGTCAAGAGTAATCTTCATGACTCTAAATGAAGTCGGGTGGTGATAATGCGCTTGATGAGCTTTAGAGTAGGCTCGCATTTTGTTCCTCCATTAAGCGTTCCTAATGTTGTAATCTCCGGACCGGTCATGAACAGAATTGAGTGGATCTTGCTTGTAAGTTTTAAAAAAATGATTTTCGAAATAGGAAATGGAAATGAGGAATGGAGAAGCGGGAAATGAGAGAAGAGAAATGAAAATGGAAATGGAAATGGAAATGGGAAATGCATTTTAAATGGAGGATTAGAAATGATTATGGGTTTTGGACTAGTATGGGCTTGACCATGATGCTGACATGTGCCTAACTATATGCATATGCAGATATGGACTGGACTGGACTGGACTATGCAACCAGACTGGACTAGACTTTGAACTTGCAAGCAGACTAGACTCAAAAGGATTGCCTATGTGGGCTTAGGGAATGTTAGCTTCGCTAGACTTAGGGGTGATTGGCTTCGCCAGACTCGATGATTTTGGGTTGTTATGGATCTAATTAAGATGGAATAGCTTCACTAAACTCAAAGGTTTTGGGCCATTATGGACTTAATTGGGATGTTATAGATGTAAGGTAGGAGTAACTTCGCTAAACGCGGAGGATGCCTTTATGGTCTTAGGGGTGACTAGCTTCGCTAGGTCTAAAGGATGCCATTATGGTCTTAAAAGGTGAGTAGCCTTGCTAAACTCAAAGGGTGCCTTTATGGTCTTAGGGATGACTAGCTTCGCTAGGTCAAAGAGTGTCGTTATGGTCTTAAGGGGTGAGTAGCATCGCTAAACTCAAGGGGTGCCTTTATGGTCTTGGGGATGACTAGCTTCGCTAGGTCAGAGGGTGCCGTTATGGTCTTAAAGGTGAGTAGCCTCGCTAATCTCAAGGGATGCCTTTATGGTCTTGAGGACGACTAGCTTCGCTACTATAAGTCTAAAGGGTGTCATTATGGTCTTAAAGGGTGATTAGCTTTGTTAAACTCAGGATTTGCCTATGTGGACTTTAAGAAGTGCTAGCTACGCTAGGCTTAGAGGTTTTGAGTTTTAGAATTTGGACTTCGACCTATATGGGTTTGGAATCGGATTTGATTAGACTTAGGTTATGAATTGGGCCCTAACTTTAGACTTAGTCCTATGTTGGTTTGAAGTTAGACTTGGAGATGCACATGGGCTTGACATTAAAAATGGACTAAGTATGGACTTAGTTTGAAATGGACTGGGATTAGACTTGGACTGAGCTTGACATAGACTAGGGTTCACAGAAAGATGCAAATGGGCCTATATTTTGACATGAACTGGACTTATATGGGCCTACGATCGACTCTAATGAATGTATGGACTCAAATTTAGACGGGCCTAGGATGAATGCAAAATGGACTCTAATGCATATGGGCCTGAATATGAATGCAAATGGGTTAGATTGATTGGATTGTATTGACTGAAGGTGTAGGCGTGTTTTTATTTCGCTTACGCGGTGTAAGCGCGTATTAGATTTGACTACCCCACTGTTAAGGTTTTATTGAAAATTGTTTTGTATTGAAAGAAGTCGCCAACAATTCTTTTTAGGAAGAATCATAAACCTAATTGGATATGGGAAAAACATAGGGACAAATTATCCAATGTAGATTTCCCCGTCCTGACTCCATAGATGGTCAAAGTGAACCAAAGATTGAGTTCGAAGGTGAGAGTACAAATATAGTCATAATGAACCACATTCGCCCATTGCTGGCCTCTACTAAATATCGATTCATTACAAATTTTATGCCAAAAAATAATCATATAATATTTTTATACACCCTAAAAATATTTAGTCTAAATTGGTTCAGGAAACACATAAAAGACTAATTTTTAGTGACAAGTTATTATGCAATCAATATTACAGGGAACCTAACAGGTTGTCCAAATTAATCTGATTAATATTAGAACAATTCTTTAGGTCTTGTTTAGCAAAAATAACATGTGGGTGATAAAAATCATGCAGGACAATCATATAATATGCATAGAATAATCAGGCAAGCATATAATAATGTATGAAAATAAATAAAAATAAGAAAAGAAAATATTGCAGGGAGTTAGTATAATATACAATACTTATCGCATGAATTTGTTAACAATCTACATCATGAATAGAACGTTAGTAACTTCAAGAAAATAATAAAAATAAATAAAATAAAGTAAAGGTGATTAATTTAGTTGACCCTCAGAAATTATACCACCGTCCGAGGTCGTTGATTTGTACGGATCTTGGATCGAAAGTTGAACCAACCTTAAAAGTTTGTGTCTTTTATCATGTGTTGCGTCGAAAATATTGTTCAAATTTTGATTACTTTTGATGTTTTGGCGTTGACTTTGTATTGCATGGGATCATGTATGATTAGATGATTACAAAGGAGGATATACCTGACTTAGTGATGAATCAGGCGAGGGGATATGAATTAGGCCGTGCTAAATTAATCAGGTGAGGGGATATGAATTAGGCGGTGGAATCAAGAAATTATGGAGCGGTGCCGTGGAATTGTGTTGTGGGGTTGTTATGAGGTTTTGTGTTTTTGCGCCAAGATATGAAGAGGGTAGGGATGATATATATAGGTTTAGAGAAGCGATAGGTTTTCGAAAGATAGAAGCTTTTTAAAAGATTTTTATTAAAAAAGATTTTAGAAAAGAGTTAGATAAAAGATATTTAAAAACACTTTGGGAAAAGATTATCTTTATAAAAGATATTTTTATTAACAAAACTAATTAAATTGAATTAATTAATTCTATTAGGCTTCTTAAAAAGACTATTTTTAAAAAGTTTTCGAAGATTGGCTTTTTTAAAAGATTTTCGTAAATGGGTTAATAAAAGAGTTATAAAAAGGTTTTGGGCTTAAAACATTTTATCTTAGACCCGTTCTTTATTATTTCCTTGATCCGGACCAATTGGAGCAGGGTATTGATCATCATAGGGTACTAAATGGGGAGACACGATTATGTGTCTACAGAAGCCCCCACTTTGACTGAGGTTCACGAAACCGATAGTCAAAGTACATGGTGTCGGGACGGAGAACAATTCTAAACGCTCTGTGGTTTAGAACCGATATATAACCGTCGGTCTCTGCAAAACAAAGTTAGTATGCAGGACAATAACTACAAGCAATCTGATTACCTGCAAAAAAGATGTTAGCAGATAGGTGCAAACAACTCACATAAAGCACATAATGATGCAATAATGCAAACTTAGACTCTCTAAGGATGCATGAGACGCAATGCAAGGATTAAGGTTATGCAAATCTAGGGGATGACACGTCATGCAAGGTCAGGGTTATGCAAGACTAGAATGTATGAAATACAATGCAAGGTCAGGGTTTTGCAAGGCTGCAATGCAAGGTCAGGATTTTGCAAGGCTAGAGGATGTGGATATGTAGATTGATAGAATGAGCACGATGATTAGAAATAGATTGAATGATTTTCGAAAATCGTTTTTAGTAAATAATCGGGGTTCGTAAACGAGGTCCGCGGATTACAACCCTTCGGGAGTTTGATTTGAATTGGAGGAACCACCACACGTAGGAAGCCCCAACTTTGGGTGAGCTTGTCTTGAGTTTTTCATGTACTTGATCTGAAATTGTAATGTAAATGATCTGTCTTGAACATTGAAAGTTGTCACTGGGGATTGTTTATTGGGAAGTTGATATAGGCAAAGTCAAATATCGCCAGAAATCATGGAATTGTCGGAGAGTCCTTCAGGAACAAGGAGAGCTTGGATTGAAAAATAAAAGGTTTAAATTTGTGACTTAAATGAATGTAGGTGGGAAAAGGCTTTGACGAGGCTAGATTAAGACTCGAGTCTATGTCGGGATCTAGAAAGTGTATGCTCCTAAATTCTAGAAAATCAAATCATTAGACCATGACTAATTTTATTTTATTGAAGCGGTCGGACCTCGAGATGAGGATTCCTACGTATCCTTGCGGAATCAGAGCATTTGTAGTTCTGGATCTGATGTCTTTTTTTTATTATATTTTTTTTTTCCCTAACTTTTGCCTAGGCCGCCCTTTCGGGTTTTCAACCTAGCGGGCTTGGACATACCTTGAAAAAGGAGTTAGGCTTAATGACATGTTGAAGGGTTTAAGGCTTAAGACTCGGATGAAAGTTTAATTGATTGGGCTAAGATAAGGATTATGGATTTGGAATATATGGGCTAAGGTTTGATGGATTGAAGGGATTGAATGAGGGGTAGAACTTGTGTGCAAGCCCCCTAGCTTGACTTTTCATTTCTTTGCCTTTGGCTTTTTCTTTTTGCCTTGTGCGTTTTCTTTTGCTTTTTTCATTTTTTCGCACTTTAATTTTTTTTTTTTTTACTATTTTGTTTTTGCCTGGCATTGATTTTTTTTTGTATCTAGTAAGGCTTGCACACAAGTTTGGTTTAGGGTAGTGGAAGGCTTGAAGGTTATTTGCGGAGCTTTGATTTTGAAAGGTTATTTGGTTAATGGAGATGATGGTTTAAAGGATTTTTGATTTGATTGCATGGATGGCTTATGGAAGGTAATAGAAGGGAAGGGGGAATAACTCCTGATCCACAGTATGTCCTCTTTTTTTCAGATCTTTTTTATTATTGTTAGTCAAGTTCATTATGTGATTTGAGTTTCATAATTGAATTAGAAGCATAAATAAAATGATGGAAGGCCAATGAAAATGAAAATGCAATTATTTTATTGATTGAAAATGAATAAAACAAGGCTTATTAATTAGAAGTAAAAACCTATATGACATAGACTCGACTAGAAAGGAAATGAAAGAGCTAGGGGAGGGACTCTCCGACTCAACCTAGAAAACTAGCGTTAAATGACTAAGCCCCGGCGTTGTTCAGGTGCTACCCAAAGGGGTTGCTGCTATGGCTGACTTTTGCCGCAGGCGGAATTGGTAATCTACCATCTTCTACCATATCCTGCAAATGATGCTTCAAAGTCCAGCATTGCGATGTCAGATGCCCATTCCCTTAATGATACTTGCAGTAGGAATTGGGGTTCCACCTACTGGATCTCTTCTCCAGAGGAGGGTCCGGAGTAGGGCCAAGAGGCTGAAGTGCTCCTTTTGCATAAAGCCTAGTGAAGGCTTCTTCTAGAGACATGCCCAAAGGAGTGAATGTCCTTTGAGGTCCTTGATAACCTTTCTTGTCAGTAGATATGGCATTGACCTCATTGCTTTTGGAGCTAGAAGGGCTATTGTTACTCTTCTTGAAAGAGTTATTGTTGTTGTTGTTGTTGTTGTTGTTGTTGTTGTTGTTGTTGTTGTTGGAACCCTTATTCTTATTGGCCTGTACCTCCTCTTCAATCAGCAGGCCTACCTTATAGAGCTTCGTGAAAGACTCTATAGGTTGGAACTTGATATGATCCCCATATTTGGGCTGCAGGTTACGGATCACCAACCGGACTTGATCCTCTTGGGATGGCCTGTTAGTCATTTGTGCAGCCTTTTTTGCCCTCCACCTGTTAAGGAAGGTGACAAAGTCTTTGTTGGAATTCTGCTTAGTTAATTCCAACTCACGAAGGCCGATGGGAAGCTGAGTATTGTAGATGTATTGCTTGTGGAACTCTTCTCTGATGTAGTCCCAGTCGTTCAGCTTAGCTTTATTCAATGATCTGAACCACTTGGATGGATGTGCATCCAAGGTTAAAGGAAAGACATAAGCAAACAGGTCCTTGTTCATGCCCTTGAGAGCCATAGAGATGGAGAAAGCTCTCAAGTGGTCATCTGGGTCTTCGACCCCCTTGAATTTTGGGAGGTCACCCAATGTTACCTTTTTAGGGAGTTTTCCCCTCAGTTCAGGATCAATTATGTCATGGCCATGAGCCTGACCCTCGAGCGCAGGAATTGACTGGATCAATTGCTCGAGTTTTTCAAACCTCAAATCTGTGTTGGTCTTGCTTGGTGATGGAGTGTCGCCTTGCTCGTCCTCTTCAATTAGTTTCTCCCTCAGTGCTTTAATTTCTTTGTTTTGGTCCTCAAGACGTGAGTTCATCAGTTGAAGTTGGGCCATAATGGCACTGAGCTGTTCATTAGTGTCCCCCATTTCAGATGATGCTTCAAAAGAGTCAGATGATTCGTCTGAAAATGTGATGATGCGTTTGACGAGTCAAGGAGTAGGTCGACCTTGTTGCCTCTCTGTCGGACGTTCCCAAGTTATAATCTCACGACCTGTCCTGAACAGAAATCGAATGTACCTCGTAAATTTTTAGAAATGATGCTTTCGAAATGAGAAATGGAAATGAGGGAGAGAGAAATGAAAATGAAGATGAAAGTGGAAATGGGGATGAAAAATGGAAGGTGAAATGGAAACGAGAATGATCAGAGATGGGTATGATTATGATTATGATGGTGATATGGACCTAACTATATGCATATGCAGATGTGAATTGGACTGGACTGGACTATGCAAGCAAAATGGACTAAATGGCTGGGTTTTTATAGACTTGATGGATTGCCTTTATGGACTTATGGGTGATTGACTTCGCCAGACTCGATGATTTTGGGCCATTATGGACTTAGGGTAGACTAGCTTCGCTAGACTCAAGGATTTGGACTGCTATAGATGTAAGGTAAGAGTACCTTCGCTAAACTCGGAGGGTGCCTTTATGATCTTGGGGGTGACTAGCTTCGCTAGGTCAAGGTGCCGTTATGGACTTATAGGGTGCTATTATGGACTTAAAGGGATGACTAGCTTCGCTAGGTCAAGAGGATGCCGTTATGGTCTTAGAGGGATGGCTAGCTTAGCTAGGTCAAAGGGGTGTCGTTATGGTCTTAGAGGGATGACTAGCTTAGCTAGGTCAAAGGGGTGCCGTTATGGTCTTAGAGGGATGACTAGCTTAGCTAGGTCAAAGGGGTGCCGTTATGGTCTTAGAGGGATGACTAGCTTAGCTAGGTCAAAGGAATGCCGTTATGGTCTTAGAGGGATGACTAGCTTAGCTAGGTCAAAGGGATTTGGACTTTGTCCTATATGGATTTAGAATTGGACTGGATAGACTTTGAAAATGAGTTGGGCCTTATGTGGACCTAACTCTGGACTTAGTCCTATATTGGTTTGAAGTTAGACTTGAAAATGCACATGGGCTTGACATTGGATTGGAATAGAGTTGGATTAGACTTGGACTGGGATTAGCATAGACTAGGGTTCACATAAAGATGCAAATGGGTCTAGATTTTGACAGGAGCTAGACTTATATGGGCCTAAAATTGGACTTTAATGCTAGCGGGCCTAATATGAATGCAAGTGAATTGGGTCGATTGGATTGAATTGGATTGAAGGTGTTTAGACTGTGCTTAGAATTTTCGAAATTCGTTTTTGAAAGGAACCCCTTGTTTTTATCTTTTGTTAGGAAAAGATGATGGATTAATTTTGAAAAATATATATTTTTTGAAATGTCGTGGTATTATGATGATTAGTAAATGTTTTTGAAAAAATTGTAGAATAGAAGAGGGTGTAGGATTGATCTTGAAAAATGTAAGTGTTTGAAGTTGATGAATATGGAAAGGTAAGATTGACAGGGATAGCAGGGATGAAATGGAGAGTATGGATGCAATGAGACTCCTAAATGCCTATGAACTCTAGTTATGCATGGAGTGCATGAATGATGGACTATGCAATGCAGAGGGACTCTAGTATGAATGCTGTCCTAACTGATATGAAATTCTAATGACTTTAGAATCCTAAACTTGACAGACTTCTAATGACTTTAGAATTTTGGATTTGATGAACTTTCAAGGATGCTAGACTCCTAATATGCACGAGACTCTAGTGGACCTGAACTGCTAAAGTGAATGAAACTCTAGTGGACCTAGATTCCTAAAATGGACGAAGTTCTAATGGATTTAGACTCCTAAGATGGACATAATTCTCATGGGTTTAGACTCCTAAGATGGATGAGACTCAAGCGAATCAAGACTCTAACATGGATAGAGTTAGATGGGGTTAAGAACTCTAAATGGAGTGAAACTGGATGAATCTAGAAATATGAGCTAGATGGATTTCTAATGGAGTTAGAATTCCTAGGTGGACGAGACTTTTACAACAAGATGGACACTAAAAGGAAAGAAATCCTAATTGATGTACATATGAAAAGATGGATAATATACATGAAGAGATAGGATATAGCTAGGATGAATTTTCGAAAAAAGATAGGTGATAGAAAAAAGATGGAGAGATTTTTTTTGAAAAAAAAGGTGGAGATAGAATTTTTGAAATAGATAGGAGATTAGAGATTGAAAATCTTCTTTATTTTTTTTTGACTTGGAACAATGGTCAAAGGATCAATAAGCATGGGACGAATAGGTTGTGTGCCACGCAATTGATGTGCGCGGCACGCAGGCTATGCGTCTGGCGCAGGAACAGTGCGCCAGGCGCAAATTAATGCGTTTGGCGCACTGCTCTGCGGCATGCGTATTGGTAATTTGACGAGAGTTCGGACGAAAATGACGATCTATTTTAGACGCGATTTTAGGAACGACGCATAATAATGACAATTTGACAGGATAATCACAGGCAAGAATTGCAATCACAGGCAAATGTCATATAACATGGATGCAACAGTTCCAACCTAAAGTCCAGTTCTACATTCAACTATTGGTCAGGTTTAGGTTAAGGCTGAAAAGGGTCAATGACTAAGAGATTGATCCCACGCTTCGTACCCCTGCTTAAAGGGGTGGACACGTGTAAGACGCACTCCAGTCTCAAGTCAGGTACAAGAGAACAATGCCATGGTTGGGTAGGTTTGCTTATGACTAAGATCCAACACTATCGCTCAGGAAGCTTTTTGGAAGGACAATGCGCAAACCCCCCCGGGGGTGACCTCACACATAGAACATGTGCTAATGAGGCAAGGTAGATTGTCCTTATGGTGGCTGAACAATAGCCATGCATATGCAAAACTGTATATTATTCAAAGGCATAAAAATAAGAATGAATCGTATTTTTCAAGTTTCACCCACTCATTTAAAAAAAAATTAATTTTTTAAAAATCCTCCCCAGTGAAGTCGCCAAATTGTAGGCGTGTTTTTATTTCGCCTACGCGGTGTGAGCGCGTATTAGATTTGACTACCCCACTGTTAAGGTTTTATTGAAAATTGTTTTGTATTGAAAGAAGTCGCCAACAATTCTTTTTAGGAAGAATCATAAACCTAATTGGATATGGGAAAAACATAGGGACAAATTATCCAATGTAGATTTCCCCGTCCTGACTCCATAGATGGTCAAAGTGAACCAAAGATTGAGTTCGGGAGTGAGAGTACGAATATAGTCATAATGAACCACATTCGCCCATTGCTGGCCTCTACTAAATATCGATTCATTACAGATTTTATGCCAAAAAATAATCATATAATATTTTTATACACCCTAAAAATATTTAGTCTAAATTGGTTCAGGAAACACATAAAAAGACTAATTTTTAGTGACAAGTTATTATGCAATCAATATTACAGGGAACCTAACAGGTTGTCCAAATTAATCTGATTAATATTAGAACAATTCTTTAGGTCTTGTTTAGCAAAAATAACATGTGGGTGATAAAAATCATGCAGGACAATCATATAATATGCATAGAATAATCAGGCAAGCATATAATAATGTATGAAAATAAATAAAAATAAGAAAAGGAAATATAGCAGGGAGTTAGTATAATATACAATACTTACAATCGCATGAATTTGTTAACAATCTACATCATGAATAGAACGTTAGTAACTTCAAGAAAATAATAAAAATAAATAAAATAAAGTAAAGGTGATTAATTTAGTTGACCCTCAGAAATTATACCACCATCCGGGGTCGTTGATTTGTACGGATCTTGGATCGAAAGTTGAACGAACCTTAAAAGTTTGTGTCTTTTATCATGTGTTGCGTCGAAAATATTGTTCGAATTTTGATTACTTTTGATGTTTTGGCGTTGACTTTGGATTGCATGGGATTATGTATGATTAGATGATTACAGAGGATATTCCTGACTTAGTGATGAATCAGGCGAGGGGATATGAATTAGGCGGTGCTAAATTAATCAGGTGAGGGGATATGAATTAGGCGGTGGAATCAAGAAATTATGGAGCGGTGCCGTGGAATTGTGCTGTGAGGTTGTTATGAGGTTTTGTGTTTTTGTGCCAAAATATGAAGAGAGTAGGGATGATATATATAGGAAGCGATAGGTTTTCGAAAGATAGAAGGTTTTTAAAAGATTTTTATTAAAAAAGATTTTAGAAAAGAGTTAGATAAAAGATATTTAAAAACACTTTGCGAAAAGATTAAAGATATTTTTATTAACAAAACTAATTAAATTAAATTAATTAATTCTATTAATTAAAATGGGCTAAAAAAGGTGTTTTAAAAATTGGGCTTCTTAAAAAGACTATTTTTAAAAGGTTTTCGAAGATTGGCTTTTTTAAAAGATTTTCGTAAATGGGTTAATAAAAGAGTTATAAAAAGGTTTTGGGCTTAAAACATTTTATCTTAGACCCGTTCTTTATTCTTTCCTTGATCCGGACCAATTGGAGTAGGGTATTGGTCATCATAGGGTACTAAATGGGGAGACACGATTATGTGTCTACAGAAGGTGTTTGGACTGGGCTTAGAATTTTCGAAATTTGTTTTTGAAAGGAACCCCTTGTTTTTTTTATCTTCTGTTAGGAAAAGATGATGGATTAATTTTGAAAACGTTTTTCTAAATGTCTTGTATGATAATGATTAGTAAATGCTTTTTGAAAATGGTGGAATAGACATGGGTGTAGGATTGATTTTGAAAGATGTTAGTTTTTTGAAATTGGTTGAATATGATTGGGTAGAATTGATAGGGAAGATTAGTTGGGTAGCACGGAGAAGGTAGACATGCATGCCAATTCTAACTCTACCATGACCACTTTTCTAGATGCACTTTTTAGGATAGACTCAACCTTGCATGAAAAGACTGAATTTTTTTAATTAGGTGAGACTCCTAGAATGACCATGCTTTTACGCGGATGCAGACAGATCGAACATAGGATCGACCACCACGATCACTAAATCGAAAAAAACCATGCGATGCACAGCCTGCATGCCATGCAGCATTGTTGCGCGTGGCACACAGTCGTGCGTCTGGTGCGGGAGCTGTGAGCCAGGCGCAACTTAATGCGCTTGGCGCACTGCTCCCCCGACATGTTTTTCGGAGATTTAGGCGAGGTTTGGCCAATTGACGATCTTTTATTTGTTTTTTTAGACGCGATTTTAGACGCAATGCACAACGAAAATTTGACAAGTTAATAACAGGCAAAAATCGCAATCACAAGCAAATGTCATGTAACATGGATGCAAAAGTTCCAACCTAAAGTCCAGTTCTATGTTTGAAACTATGGTCAGGTTTAGGTTAAGGCTGAAAAGGGTCCATGACTAAGAGATTGATCCCACGCTTTGTACTTTTGCTTAAAGAGGTGGCCACGTGTAAGACGCACTACTACAAATATGGGAAAAGATAACACCAAAAAGATAACACCTAATTACTCAAGTGTTATGTTAAAGAGGAAGAAAACATGTTAATCAAATGACTGTTATCTAATAAAAAGCCACAAAACGGGCCATTGACATACATGTTATCTAACCTCCTTCAAAATAAAATTAGTACTAAAATTATTTATAAAGAAATACTCCACTGTTATCTTTACTAAGCCTAAAGCCTCCTATTTTAAAAAGAAAAGAAAATAATTCTTAACCTCATCATCATCCCCATTTTCCAAAACCAACAAAAGCGTAACCTCTAATATCAGTTGAACTTTACTCCTTAATTTCCTCTTTTCTCAAACTTCTCTCAACCCCCTTGATTTCTTCATCTCCCTCTTTAACAGGTCTCCAAATTACTTCATTCCTCCTTCGCTCAGTAACAAACGACGAAGTGCCATAAAAGTAGCGATAAAGTGCACGGGTTTGGTTCCGTTCCCCCTTTATCTGATAACAAACGACTGTTATCTCGATTGTGGCGACAAATTCTGAGCGACGAGGTGCCGGAAAGTGACGGGGATAACAAACGACGGCTTCTCAATCTTGTCTCTCATTGAATTTGTTGTCGGTGAGTCCTTTGCCTGATTGTGTTTGTTTACGTTTTTAGATCTAAATTTTTATTGGACTTGATTCTCTTCCATAAAACTCGAATCTAAATTGCTAGTACTTGCTTCAATCATATTTGTCTTCATCCCCTATGTTATTGTTCTTCATACCCTTTCTCATGAAAACGAATTGTGGATCTGAAATAACTGATACTAGGCTTTTTTTAATTCGATTTTCATTTCAATTTGAGGTCTTTTTCATTTTACTGTCATTTAAAGGATATCTTTCAATCAATCTATTAGTTCGAATTTGTTGAATCCATCCAATTTTTATTTTGTTTATTATGCTGCTGATATTTAGAAAATGACATTTGAGATCTCTTTTTTTTTTGCTTGATGTGTTACAGGTGGAGTAACTAGTCAGCAATATTTTTCGTTACAAATGGAGTAACCACTTGATGATGAGCTGCAAGTAGCGGGTCAAAGGAGATGATCTACAAGAGTAGCATAGTTATAAAATGTAATTATGATTTTTTCGGTGTTAAACATATGTGGAAGTTGGAACGTGTATAATTATATTAAAGGAAATTTCCTCAGGTACCCCTGAGGTTTGGCGTAATTCCCAAGATACCCCACATTTGGGGAATTCCTCAGATACCCCTCAGGTTTGTGTTTGAGCTCAAGATACCCTTACTATGGACGGAACCCTAACGCCGTTAGGTTTTCCGTCCATAATATCCCCAATTTTCTCTCTCCTCCCATTCCTCCACCCACTGCCAACCCCCCTCCCCCAGTCAGCGGCCGACGGCCGGTGACCATCACCCACTCCGGCGCCGGCGACCCTTCCCCCTCCCTTCCCCATTCCCGATTCCCTCACCCCCGACGTTGGCGCTGGCCAGAACAGCAGCACAGCAGCACCCTAGGGTGGTTTCGGGGGTGGGTTTAAGGCTTTGGGGGCGGCGTATCTGGGTGGGGAAGAGGAGGGGGTCGACTCACGATGGGGGACGGGGAAGGGGGGGCCATTTCCGATAGGGGGAAAGGGGGGAGGTGGCGGTGTCGGGGTGGGGGAATCGAGAATGGGGAAAGGGAGGGCTAGGGTGGGGTGTCGAGGATGGGGGAAAGGGAGAGGGTGGGGTCGCCGGCTCCAACGCCGGGGGTGCTGTTGTTCTGGCCGGCGAAGGGAGGGGGGTAGAGTCGCCGACGCCGAAGTGGGGGTGGTGGTCGCGCCGTCCGGCCGCCGGGCCGGGGGAGGGAGTTGGCAGTGGGTGGGGGAATGGGAGGAGAGAGAAAATTAGGGATACTATGGACGGAAAACCTAACGGCGTTAGGGTTCCGTCCATAGTAAGGGTATCTTGAGCCCAAACACAAACCTCAGGGGTATTTGAGGAATTCCCCAAATGTGGGGGGTATCTTGGGAATTACGCCAAACCTCTGGGGTACCTGAGGAAATATCCCTTATATTAAATATGTATTCATTTGTAATTGTGGTGGTGCAAATAAATTGTGATTTTTTTTAAATAATGGAGGTTAAACATAACAGTGGAACCTAATATGCGTTATCTTTGTTTTAAGCAAACACAACATTCATTAGAATCAGGCGTTATGTTTACATGTCCCACTATAATACGAAAGAAGGGCAAACATAACAGTTTTTGCTTAAGGGCATGTTTGGCAAAACTAGCGGTTCTAGTAGCGGTTGCAGTAGCTGTAGCTGTTGGGGGTAGCGACTAGCTGTCTACTAATAGCTGTCAGCGATCAGCGATTAAATTAATTGTTTAATTAGAAGTGTTTGGCAATTGTAGTTGTTGAAATTATAAAAGACAATAAATGACATTTATTCTAATATGAAATGAACTACAATAATTTCATATGTTCGTTCAATAGTTAAATTCAAGATTTATTTTTTCAAAGAAGTTACACAAAAAGGAGTATATGACTTTTTAGGTGCTCAAAGAAATGTATAAATCTAAGAAAATATTTAACCCTCGAAAAATTTATATTACCAATTTTAACTAAAATACTTGTAAAATATCTTATCTTTAAAATAATTATTTAAATTACATCTCTACTATTATAAAATAAACATTGAATTGCCATAAAATAAAACAATAAATAAACAGTAAAAGGAAAAAGAAATAAAAAAAACATTGGTTAATAATTCGACCTTATGCTATTATATAGTGTTTATTTGCTAGACCGCTACCTCTAAATCTCAAACGTTACTTGTAGTAACGTTCCACAACCGCTACTCATAATCTACTTCAACTGCTACCCGCTACTTCAACCACTACCTTACCAAACACTCATAATTTTCTTAAGTAGCGTTTTAATCTTGTCCAACCGCTAACCGCTACCTCAAACGCTAGTGCCAAACAGGACCTAAGTCTGTTATCAATATAGATAACGGTTGCATGTGATGATTGTTATCTTTGCTATATCTTAAGATAACACCTTAATGAGGCGTTATCTTTACCTAACATTACACTAACTTGGATAACACCTCAAATATGTTATCTTAAGCCCCAAATAACTGTTATCTTTGCCCTATTTTGTAGTAGTACTCCAGTTCTCAAGTCAGGAACAAGAGAACAATGTCATGGTTGGGTAGGTTTGCTTATGACTAAGATCCAACACTATCGCTCAGGAAGATTTTGGAAGGACAAAGCGCCACTAGGGGAAAAAAAAGGAAGGGATGCGCTTTTTGGAAAACGCAGCCCTTCGTGTATGAAGGGCTGCGGTTTTCAAGGAAACCGCAGCCCTTTTAGTGAAGGGCTGCGGTTTTCAAGGAAACCGCAGCCCTTTTAGTGAAGGGCTGCGGTTTTCAAGGAAACCGCAGCCCTTTTAGTGAAGGGCTGCGGTTAACAAGAAAACGCAGCCCTTCGTACTGTATGAAGGGCTGCAGTTTTCAAGGTAACCGCACCCTTTTTGGGTGAAGGGTCGCGGTTAGCCCAAAAACGCAGCCCTTCGTATACGAAGGGTCTGCGTTTTTGGGCTAACCGCAAACCTTTATCGGTCCGGTGGGCATTTTTTTTTAATGTTGAAAGGAATTCGCGCGGGCTTAAAATGTTAAGCGCTAAACCTCATTTTCTCAAATCTCACCATCTCCTATCCCTCATTCTCTCTCCTCTCTCACAAATCTCACGACCTAATTCCTCAACCACCAGCCTTCCCTCGTTTCAAACCACCACCACACCACAACCCAGCCCTCTCCTCCCTTGTCTCTCGTATCTCCTCGCGCGCACCACTCGTCTCGTCGCGTGCACCACTCGTCTCTCCTCGCGAGGACCACTCGTCTCATCGTCGCTCCCGTTGCTCGTCTCGTCGCTCGTCTCGTCGTGCGCACCACTCGTCTCTCCTCGCGAGGACCACTCGTCTCATCGTCGCTCCCGTTGCTCGTCTCGTCGTCGCTCGTCTCCTCGCTCACCAACATCGCGCACCAACATCGCTCACCAACATCGATCACCAACATCGCTCACCAACATCGCGCATCAACATCGCTCACCAACTTCGCGCACCAACTTCGCGCACCAACTTCGTCGTCGCCGCATCCAGATCTAGGGTTTGGTCAGATTTAGTTTTTATCATTTTTTTAATTTATTTGTCATTTGTGATATTTTAGGTTTAGTAAAGCTGTTTGTGACTGTTTTTTTCGTATTTTAGGTTTTTTATTTTATTTTGTGGAATTAATTTGATGTTCTTGTGGTGAAAGTTTGTGTATACTATTTTTGCTACGTTAAAGAAATTTCGTTTGTAGAATTTGTGATGTTCTTGGTTTTTTGATATATTTACGAGTAAAAAAAAGAATTTTTTTTTTTAAATTTTTTTTTGGGTCAAAAGGGCTGCGGTTATGGTCAAAACCGCAGCCCTTTGTACAAAGAAGGGCTGCGTTTTAGGCCCAAAACCGCAGCCCTTCGTTGTGAAGGGCTGCGGTTTTAAACCGCAGTCCTTCACTTTTAGTGAAGGGCTGCTACGGAAAGGGCTGCTGGCCAAAAACGCAGCCCTTAGGGCTGTTTTGACCGCAGCCCTTCCGTTTTTTTCCACTAGTGCGCAAACCCCCGGGGGTGGCCTCACGCATAGAACATGCGCTAATGAGGCAAGGTAGATTGTCCTTATGGTGGCTTAAACAATAGCCATGCATATGCAAAACTGTAATGTCATTCTAAAGCATAAAAAGAGTATGAATCGTATTTTTCGAGTTTCACCCACTCATTTAAAAAAAAAATTTGTAAAAATAAAATCCTCCCTAGTGAAGTCGCCAAATTGTAGGCGTGTTTTTATTTCACCTACGCGGTGTGAGCGCGTATTTGACTACCCCATTATTAAGGTTTTATTGAAAAATGTTTTGAATTGAAAGAAGTCGCCAACAAGTCTTTAAAGGAAGACTCATAAACCTAATTGGATATTGGGAAATCATAGGGACAAATTAGGGACTTATCTAATGTAGATTTCCCCGTCCTGACTCCATAGATGGTCAATGAACCATAGATTGAGTTCGGGGGTGAGTGTATGAATACGGTCATAATGACCATATTCGCCCATTGCTGGCCTCTACTAAATATCAATTCATGTCAATTTTTATGCAATAGAATAACCAAATAATATTTTCATGCACCTCAAAAATAAATTAGTCTAGGTTGGTTCAGGAAACACATAAAAGACTATTTTTTAGTGATATGTTATTAGGCAATCAAATTACAGGGAACCTAACAGGTTGTCCAAATTATCTGATTAATATTAGAACAATTCTTTAGGTCTTGATTAGCAATAATAAACATGTGAGGTGATGAAAGCATAAACAGGACAATCAGGCAAACATATAATAATAAGAAAAATAAAAGAGAAAGAGTAGAGATTAGAATGTACAAAAGAGCGATTTTTATATTAGAGATTTACATCATGAAGGAAACAATTAGTAACTTCAATAAAAACAATAAATTTATTCAAGGACCCTCAGGATTATACCATGGCTTGGTCTGAGAGATTGACAACCTTCGGGACGAGCAATCGTGAAGCCTAAAAATATAAATGTCTGAAAGTATTTGTTTGTAGATTTGTGAAAATATGAGAGTTTTTAGAGAGGATTCGTAAATATATTCGTCGAGTTCAAAGTGTAAAGTCATAAGAAAATTATATGAGAAAACCATATGAAAAACCGTGGGAAATCAGGACCTATTTATAGGGAACCGAAACTGCGCGTCACGCGCTGGGTGCGCTAGGCGCAAGCCCCTGCATGACTCACAATCACACGTGTCAGACGCATATTGGTGCGCCTGACGCACCATGACCAATCAACAGTGCCCACGTGGCACACGCTTTAAAAAAGATAGAATTGACAGCTTGTGCATCACACTGAGGCGTGCGCCAGACGCACGACTCTGTGTGATACACAGGTCCACGTGTCAGGGTTGTACGCTTGGCGCACGAAGGACTCTAGGCGCATGTTGGTGCGCTCGGCGCACTGCCTTGCTTTTGACACGTTTTGACAGGTTTTTTGATAAAACGCATTTTGACGATTTTATTTTATCTTTCGGTTTTTTCACCATATACCCCTGACAAATTTTTTTTGCACCATATACCCTTTCAACTTTTGAAATTCACCATATACCCTCCACTTTTCAAAAAACACATCAAACTACCCTTTTGACTAACGGTGTTGGACTTCCATTAGTCGTTAACCCCTAATCCCCCTAACCCTAATTAACTAACCTAAACCTAAGCCAAACCCTAACTCTAACCCTAATCTAATACCCTAACCCTAACCCTAACCACCCCTCCCCTACCCCTTACCCCCACTGCCCCACCACCCCCTCACCACCACCCTCTCACCACCACCACCCCCAAAGCCCCCCACTGCGGTCGCGCACCGCCCTCCCCCTTCCCCGCCGCCCCCTCCCCTTCCCCCGCTCCAAAAATGGTATGCGCGACCGCAGTGGGGGGGGAGGGGGGGTCGCGATAGGGGAAAGGGGAGGGGGTCGGTGGGGGAAGGGGGAGGGGGTGCACGACTGCAGTGGGGAGGGGAGGGGTGGTTCGCAACAGCAGGGGAAGGGGAGGGGGGTTCACAACTGCAGTTGGGGGGGAGGGGGGTTCGCGACAGCAGGGGAAGGGGAGGGGGTCGGCGGGGGAAGGGGAGAGGGGTTCACGACAAAGGGGAAGGGGAAGGGGAAGGGGTGGGGGGGGGCGGGGGAGGGGGAGGGGGTGCGCAACTGCAGGTGGGGAGAGGGGCTTCGGGGGTAGTTGTGGTGAGGCGGTGGTGGTGGGGGCAGTGGGCAGGGGCGGATCTTTTAAGGGGCAGACCTGGGCCTGGCCCCTAAAAGATTTTGGAAGAAAAATTCAACACAGCTTGCTATTATATTGCCCAAAAAGAAAGCCCAAAACATTAATCATTTATTGCTTTTGCGTCCTTACTCCTCACTGTACCTTTGGGCCTTGATTCTGTGAAGGGAAAAAAGAATTGGGGACGCGGGACCCACATATTGTGGGAAAGGACTTCTGAATTTATGATGGTGATGTTTTGCAATCATGTGCTGGAGGCCTGGAGCCTTTTCTTTCTTTTTTTTCGTTTTTTAAGGGCTTTCTTTCCTATTTTAGTAATTAGTATTTTTTTCATCTGTATCCAATTTGTCTTGTACATGTTTTACCTTGTGTTATTTAAAGTTCTGACCTTTTTTACTTTTTTTTTTATTTTGTCTTGTTGTAAAGTTGAAAATTATTTAAAAATTAAATAAATATCATAAATCTATAATAAAAAGTCATATCCCCGTATTTGTGTCTAACTTAGAACGGAAAATTTTATAATATCAATTTGATAACTCATACGCAAAATTGACAAGTATAGCCACTTAGTAGTATTACAAACCATGTATAAAAAAATTGATTTATAGCTTAGTTTATTTGAAATTTTTATGTAGTACTTCCGTGTTCCTTTTCCTTTGCAATAATTGAGTTTTTATACACTATTCACGTAAGGAAAAATATAGTCATATGGGGTCTTGTTAGATTCGTCTCGATATATACATTCAAAATATCAAATTTTTTATAACTTTTACTAAAAAGTAACTAAAGATATTAATAGTTCAAGTTCTGCATTATAGTTTTAGACCTTCAAATATATTACTCTGAAATTTTTCGGCCCCCAGTAGCAAAAGTTTCAAGATCCTCCACTGGCAGTGGGGGTAAGGGGTAAGGGGTGGGGGAGGGGTGGTTAGGGTTAGGGTTAGGGTATTAGATTAGGGTTAGGGTAGATTTAAGTTAGTTAATTAGGGTTAGAGGGGGGATTTGGATTAATGACTAACGGAGTTTTTCAAAAGTTGAAAGGGTATATGGTGCAAAAAAAAATTATCAGGGGTATATGGTGAAAAAACCGTTTATCTTTTAACTCCGGAAATCTGATTTTACGCTATAAAATCCGATTTTAATTATAAAAAAATATCTTTGAAAATATTTATTTTATTTAAATAAAATAATTAATTATTATTAAATAATTAATTGGGCTTTTTCTAAGAATTGGGCTCAAAATACAATTAATTATCATGAATAATTAAGTGGGCTTTAAAATACGAATTTGGATCATTAAAATACACTTTAACACTTTTAAAATAATTTTGGCTCTTCGAACTGTTATGCCCTTGGGGCGGACCAATTAAGACCGCAAAATGTTTCATCATTGGTCCCTTAAATGGGGAGACACAATTATGTGTCTACACATACATACATACATACATACATACATACATACATACATACATACATACTTACATACATAATACATACTAAATACATTTATACATACATACATACACACACACATACATGCATGCATACACACACACATACATACGCACATATATACATACATACATACACACACACACATATATATACACACATACATACATATACACATATATACACACATACATACACACTTATTCACTATACATTCATCTATTATCATTATACATTCATCTATATCTACATTAAAATACAAGTGTATTCAACCGCTAGTCATATTAGCGGTCATTTTTGGTGAGCCGCTATTTCCATTAGCGGTCCATCTAAACAACATCGCTAATTGAAGTAGCGGTTTATCTAACAGTTAGCGATTTTGCTCAAAACTAAAAAGAAAAAAAAAGTCAATTCTAATCCTTGTGGATGTTACCTAGGGAATTACTTTTGAAAATGGCGTAAATCGAAAAATAGTTTTGTTATTAGCATTATTTAGGGAAAAAATTCTAGTAATGTAGCTCACTAGAACATGTAATTATAGATATTTTCTTTCAAACCATTCTTTTCTTTTATTTCCTATATTCTTATTAACATGATCTCTATTTTCTAGAAGAAATAGCAAAAATAAAAAATGAGATAAATTGACCATCACTCTTTGATAGCAAGTTTGTGATTTTCAAATGTCTCCTCTCATAGCCGCCGCAAAAAATTAGAAACTTTATCATATCACCAAAACACAGACCAACCATTCAACCAAATTCCAAAAGGTGAAGACAAATTAACATTTCTGATTTCTCCTACAAAAACTTGCACCTGAACAAAGAAAAAAGCGCAACAACAACAACAGCAACAACAATGGCGATGGCGAGCATTGCCCGTAGAAAATCCACCCTTCCCTCGCGAAACCTCTACAACTCTTCCGATTCTCTTCGCTACACACTTTCTCTCTCCTCCTTTTCCCGCTACTTCTCCACTGGATCCGACGAAAACGACGTCGTTGTCATCGGCGGTGGTCCTGGTGGTTACGTTGCCGCCATTAAAGCTGCTCAACTTGGCCTCAAAACTACCTGTATTGAGAAGCGTGGAACCCTAGGTGGTACTTGTCTTAATGTTGGTTGTATTCCTTCTAAGGTAATCCAATTCTTCTTCTTTAGGGTTTCTGAGTTTTCGCTTTTGGAGACTTTGTTTTAGATCTAGTTATAATGATCGCGGAATATTATTTCAGTTAGCTGAAATCATCTGGATGTATTTAATTTCGTAATTGTTGTTCAACATCTGGATACTTCAGATTTGGTTGATTCATTTTATAGGTGATGGAAATCAATTGAGTTTTTTATGTTCTTTTTATGATGATTTGTGTGTAGTTGTATTGTAGCATAGCGTATTTTAGGTGCTGCTGACTTTGCTAGCTATAATGTTTTGATTATTCTGTTCCAGATATTTACCTTGTTATTACGGTATTGACTATCGCCGCCTTCGAATTTTGAGAAAATGTTTTTCTTTGCTATATTATTGGGAGGGAAAAGAGAGAGTTGCTAATTTAACTGCCGAATTGGCCTTCTAATTGGGACTTGGGAGTTGCTAATATGTTCAATTTTGATGCTCATTAGATATTATACAACTTTTTGTGGTTCGAAGTAAAATTAATTGAAGGGTGCCTAATAATATAAAAGATCAATCGGTGACATTGATTTTTGAAGGGTACATAATTGACTCGGAGTATGGGACGATGCAAACCCTTTGGGGTTCATGAAAGTCACATCACGCACATGTTATTTCACTTATCTTGTAGTCTTTTCACATCATGTATTTGATAACTAGGAACAAGTAACTGTGTCTTTTTTTCTCTTATTTGAGTTTTATGCCGTACTTACATTCTGCATGCCAATTCTTACAAATATTAGTTGCACCAAACACCAGGATAGGTTATTATTGTCGGTCAATAGCTACCAATCTGAAGGATTAGTGAACCTTTTGCTTGTGTCTATTATGTGTTATCCTTGCTCTAGATCCTTGACTTGGTGTTGGTGTATATTACTTGTTTTTTGATGCCCCAAGCTGTTGACCTTATGGAAGTTGCTAATTGTATAAAGTTGGATTAGTGGATAAGTTTGTATGTTCATATTTTAGGTTGCAGGTTTGAGGCGTGTAATAATCATGATTGTATTGTATTTATGTTTTTCTAACACTTATTTGAAGATTATGATGTACTTCCTTCTATATTTGGTTGTCTTTCGGAGTATATGATTTTATTGTGGTGTTTTTGTTTTGTGTCATCATTCGTTCAAATGTTGCATTTTCTTTCGCAACCTGTTGGCAATTTGAGTTTTATGATTTCATGTTACAAACCTTTGTTTGTCTTATCATCTGTATATAATTATGCATAACCAATATTATGGGTTCTTCTATTCTGCTTTGATAGTCTGTTCGCTTCATTTAAAAGGAATGAGGTTATGGCCTCGCAATTTAGGTTAATTCGAAGAAAAATATGTGTTTGATTCTTAGTCATCAGTGCAATTGCCTCACAAGTTCCTTTCCTTTTTGGTAATTGTTATCACGCCTTTTTGTTCCACATTTTACTATCTGGACTGGTCCGTAGTCCATTTTCTAGGTATTTAGCTTTACACTTGCCTATAAGCATCTACAACCTAAAGGAAGAATAACTCTCCCTTTTCCTACATCCTTTCTTATTGCTTTCTTTCTGCTTTTTTCATCTTGATTATGTTGTTTATTGTTGTCACACTTGTACTGGAAAAAGGGAAAGATAATGATTTTGAAGTGTATGTGCTGTGGGCTCAACTGGATGGTTATGTCTAATCTTTTTGTATATTACTAATGGTCGTATTCCATGATGCTGATTATGTTGGTGAAAAGTTTTCCTGATATTTTTTCCACCTAACAATATGGTTGCTTATGCTATTTTATTGTATTTCAATACTGCCATGCCTCCGATAGTTCTTTGTTTTGCTTTTCGAGGAGGTTGATGAACAGAGGTATTAGATAAAGCTGAATTGTGAGTTTGACTGTAGCCAGCCTCAAACACTCTACATCAAATGTCCTTTTTAATTGCCATAATTTCTTATGCCTGTTTATCTATCAGCTGCCTGATATAACTTTCTTCTGGATTTTGTATACGAGTTAAGAAATCTGTTCTGTATTTCTCCCTCTTCCAGTTATTCTTTTCCTTATTTACGAAATCTTAGACTTTGTAGTGTTGCATGGTTTCTTGCAGGCACTTCTTCATTCATCCCACATGTATCATGAAGCAAAGCATGCTTTTGCAGCCCATGGTGTGAAGTGCTCTTCAGTTGAGGTTGATTTGCCTGCCATGATGGGCCAGAAAGATAAAGCTGTGGCCAATTTGACCCGAGGTATTGAGGGTTTGTTTAAGAAGAACAAAGTAAATTATGTGAAAGGTTATGGGAAATTTGTTTCTCCTTCTGAAGTGTCTGTGGACACTATTGAAGGCGGTAATACCGTTGTGAAAGGCAAACATATTATTGTGGCTACGGGGTCTGATGTCAAGTCTCTACCTGGAGTCACAATTGACGAAACCAAAATTGTATCATCAACTGGAGCTTTGGCTTTAAAAGAAATCCCCAAGAGACTTGTGGTGATAGGTGCTGGCTATATTGGCCTTGAGATGGGTTCTGTGTGGGGTCGGATTGGTTCAGAGGTTATTGTTGTTGAATTTGCTTCAGATATTGTTCCTACCATGGACGGTGAAATACGCAAGCAATTTCAACGTTCCCTTGAGAAACAAGGAATGAAGTTCAAGCTAAAAACCAAAGTTGTTAGCGTAGACACCTCAGGAGATGGTGTAAAGCTGACACTTGAGCCTGCAGCTGGTGGTGAGCAGACCATACTTGAAGCTGATGTCGTTCTTGTTTCCGCTGGCAGAACCCCTTTCACATCTGGGCTTGGGCTTGATAAGATTGGAGTAGAAATGGACAAGGCTGGGCGGATCTTGGTCGATGAACGCTTTACTACAAATGTTCCTGGAGTCCATGCGATTGGGGATGTGATCCCAGGCCCTATGTTGGCCCACAAGGCAGAGGAGGACGGGGTTGCTTGTGTTGAGTTCATTGCAGGAAAGCAAGGACATGTAGACTATGACTTGGTCCCTGGGGTTGTTTATACACACCCCGAGGTGGCTTCGGTAGGGAAGACTGAGGAGCAGGTGAAAAGCCTTGGCGTTGAGTACCGTGTGGGTAAATTTCCATTCATGGCAAACAGTAGAGCCAAGGCAATCGATAACGCTGAAGGACTTGTCAAGATCTTGGCTGAGAAAGAGTCTGACAAGATTCTAGGTGTTCACATTATGTCCCCTAATGCCGGTGAACTCATCCATGAAGCAGTTCTTGCATTGCATTATGGGGCGTCAAGCGAGGATATCGCACGTACGTGCCATGCACACCCAACCATGAGTGAGGCTCTGAAGGAAGCTGCAATGGCAACCTATGACAAGCCCATCCACATTTAGTTTGCGTGACTCAATCTGTTACCATCATCTGAAATTTCTAATTTCCAAGATTTATGATGCCTTTGTGGCATAAACAATGATAAATTTTCTATGCAAAGTAATTACTCTGATACATGTTTTGTCAATATGCATCTCATTACTTTTGAGTTTGAGCTATGAAAACGAGCGGTAAAGTGGTTCAATAATTTTGCGTTGATGCCTTTGTGTCCGGATACTTACACAAGGTATGTGTTGCTTGCTGATATTTTTCGGACTTACAATCGCCTATATGTTTTGGCTTCCCTCGCTACATTTGTAGGGCAGTTGTTTGCTCATCTTTGATTAAAGTAATAAAAGTTAGTGTAGAATTTGTTCATTGCTTATGCATTCTTTCATATCTTGCCAGTTTTCATTGACATACTAGATCGTCTTCCACATTGATTTTTTAGGAAAATTCTCGTTGGTATTCTATTCTTTTTGAAAATTTATCATAGATTCATTGGTAACTATTTTTTTTTATTACATAAAATGAATTTGCACTTTTTTTGTAATTGACAGCGTGACATCAATAAGGATTTTATTTAGCTTGCTGTTAATGTTCAAGTCAATAATAACCATGGTTTACCAAAACTCCAAAAGCACACTTCTTGCACTTCCAAATTGCGCCGGTCTTGGAACTTGGAAGGGTCTTTGGTGGTTCTTCCGACGGCATAGGAGCTTCTTTGCTGTATGATTAGAGCCTTAGAGACCTCATTCTTCAGTCACCTGAACCCTTTTGTTCAATGTCTATTCCTAAGTGTAATTACTGTATTATCTTCTCCATATCTTTTAATCGATTATGTGGGGAACAAAAGACTGATCTTCATTGCAGAAAGATGCGCGAAAGTTCTATATTTTGTTTCTGCTTAGTTGTTTTCAGTGTGTTGCCCTTTATTTTCTTTCATTTTTCCATTACAAGAATTTGGACTTAAGAACACATTTGGATTTTTCTAGATTGAGTATCAATGTTATGAAGAACCTAAAGATATTATAGGACTGGACTTTGAACCAGAAGACAGTGATGGTGGATAGAATTGAATTAAGGATAGTTTAATCTCTTTCAACAAAAAGAATCTTGATTGAATCTAGTTTGTGTATTGAATGGCTGTGCTAACAGAAAACCCTCGATAAGGTCACGATGATTAAGCAGAAGTACAGGGTTATGTTATATTATATAATAAAAACAAACTTTGATTATCAATGAGAAATTCATAAAACTAATGGCTACCAATGACAATTTTTCTATTGTTAAATATTTTACTAATCCTTACTTTAAAACTATTTGTACTCAAAAACTTCTGTTAGGTATAAACTTTGATATTTTCTTAAAAAAATCGATTGATATGGATTAATTATTAAGAAAAACCAAAGTAGAGTATTTCTTTAAGCGCTAAGATCAACTTGAAGTGGAACATCAAAGAATATAAACTCACATTCACATATTATATCAGTCTCAATAAAATGGTATCTGGATATTGAAAAAAACAACTTAAGTAGCTAAGACATAAAAAATGTGTTTCTCACTATGCTTAACAGCTTAAGTACTGAAATAATCTCGAAGAGCTTGAATTGCATTCATTATAGCTTTTTTTGTCAGAAACTACCTTATAAATGTCCACTTTTGGAAACAACTACCTTATATAATTTTTTTTGAAAACAACTACCTTATAAATTCTAAAAGTTTGAGTAGCACTACCAACTAACAGAAAACGTTAGTCAGTTCCGTCAACTTTTTAAATTCCCTCCGAAACGCATTGTGAAATGTCTCTTATACCCCCACTTAATCTAAATACCCACAAATTCCCTCCAAAACGCATTGTGAAATGTCTCTTATACCCCCATTTAATCTAAATACCCACAAATTCCCTCCAAAATGCATTGTGAAATGTCTCTTATACCCCCATTTAATTTGAATTACCCACCTCTCCACCTTCCTCTGTCATCTTCCATTACTTCTCTCTCTCCCCTTAAAATTAACTTTGCACTAAAGATTTCCTCGGTCCAAACTCTCGCTCTTCATCACTTTTCACTCCAAATTCCAGTTAATCTTCTTCTTCTTCAAATGCTTCACATCAGAGGACAAAGCCTTATATTTATTGTTTAATTTGCCATACTCAGCATCAACTTTGGCCTTTTCTTCTTGGACTTGGCATAGTTCATGCCTGCTGAGCAATGCTACTTCTTGCTTCAACATTCTCCTTTCCCGCACCAACTCATTGGTGACAACCCTTTGCCACTCCAATATGCCATCATCCAGCCACCTAAACTGGTTGCAGCCACGCCAATCAGTTGTAAGGTTGTAGGATTCGCAAGCCACAAAGTTGTCCAAGACACTCCAATATGAGGTTTGAAGTCACAATCACATTTGGTTGGAACCTCACAAGCTGATTGGTAGCTTGAATTTGACATGACCTCAGCAAACCCAAAATCAAACTAAAGTTAGTAACTTTAAACAGTCACAAAACCTAGATTTGGCATAATTGAAACAAACCCTAGCATAAAACCCTGAAATTCATGAGTAATTGAAGAATATGAAGAAAATCCTAAAAGTGATTGACTAATTGCGAGAAAAACCCTAAAATTGAGTAATTGAAGCTTCAATCCCATAATACATACCTTCAATGGCAAGAGGGGGTCGAATTTCGCCTGATAAATGCACATTGACCTTCAATTGGGTGAGATTTCGTCTGATTTGCTCCAAGAATGTATGCTGAAAGAGGCACGACAAATAGGTTTAAAAAAGGGAGGGAAATTATCATTTAACGGAAGAGACTAACGTTTTCCGTTAGTTGGTAGTGCTACTCAAACTTTTAGAATTTATAAGGTAGTTATTTTGAAAAAAAATTATATAAGGTAGTTATTTCCAAAAGTGGACATTTATAAGGTAGTTTCTGACAAAAAAGGCTTCATTATATTCAGGTCACTGGAAATTTGAGCAACCGACCGACATACAGTTTCGTACACAAATGCCTTAAAATGGAAGACCTGTACAAGGTATACCAGGACGAAAGTAAATGAACTCTAGAGTCTAATATCGATTCGTTAACATAAGAAAAAAGGTTACAAGTGTAGAATGAGCATATGCCTACTCTTTTTCATTTCTGAATACAGCTACCCCTATGGATGTCAGTTAGAAAGTCCTTGCAGGTTGTACCGTTGATTTCCCATCCATATCTGCTGGTTTTTGTGCTTCCTCTTGCACCCGAAAAAATAATAACAAAATGAATCACAAAGCTCATGAGTTGCACAATGCAAGCTGCATACTGGTTTCAAAACCTCAGAAAATAAGAAAGTGGATTCCTGCTTTATGACTTATTCACAACAGGCAGCCTGGTGTTCTTTTTGCAACTTCTCCCATAAGCACAGCACCTTCCTAGGGTTCTGATAATGTGCGAGGATGTAATCCTGATCACATCCAGTATTGTAGAATCGATCATCACTGATGTATTTGACTTCATGACCATTGTTCTTGTATTTCTCAATCCAAATGCCCATAGCAACATCTTCTAATTTGAAAAGCTGAAACGAGAGTAGAGATAGGAAATTAAAGCAAGCTTAGCAATGTTTGACGACAAGAAGATATGGTAACTTGTGATGTTGATAATGAAGTTGTTTGTAGTTAACACCGGGTGTGTCCTTAATTCTTTCAAGTTTCACCTGACCTTTTAACTGGAACAAACAAAAAGAAGAACAAAATAGTAGCAGATTCTACACAAGCCCTCAAAAACCAAGAAAACAGGTGAGTTGAAATACTTATTTTTTCCTTCCCCCTGTTTTCTTTTGGTTTAGTTTATCCTATCAGTTTTTATTATTTATTCATGTTCAGCTTTTTTTTGGCTTTTATATGATGTTACTGATTTATACCTTAAGATCTCTTTCCTGATGACCACGTACTATAAATTTTGCAACGTCACGGGAAACTATATAACCTGGACCATGAGCCCATGGTGGAAATGAATCTTTTGGCCATTCCTGCAAAAGGGACCATTGTTATGGTAATGCAGTACTCATTAGAGTCACCGCATTTAGATCTCCAGAAACTTCCAAGGACAATTATACCTCTTCGCTAACAAACCACTTGCTATCTGTGTCCCTGTGGGGGGACGACTGAAATGATATGAGGCCATACAAGAGACCATTAGCAGCCTTCCCCTTAAGACTTGAAAGCACTTCATCAATTCTCACGAAAGCATCATCGTCTGTCTTCATTATATATTTGGCAGGTAGAATCTTGGTCTGCAGTTCAGAAAACACTGTGAATAGATACTCTGCTGAACTTATAATTAGTTCTAAATGAATTCTTCATCACAGTTTCCTTGTAACTTCTCTTTCCCATTTACATAAGAAAACTAAACATTGACTGCAAAGACCATCCTTTCTCCTTGCATTTTCTTTCTCACTTTCTCATGCACGAGGTTCGAAGTCAATATTAGCGAATATTACCAAAATAAAAGTTATCATAGTTCAGAATTCAGATAGCACTTGTCAGGATGCTTATTGGCAGATAAGCAACACGTGGCAGGCAGACAGACCCCAAAGAAATACATAACATCTCTGGAAATCTATTGCAGAAAAGGTCCCAAACTACGCACACATGTCATTTCACAAATATTACTTACTTCTATCTAATATTCTAGGAGTAATTCATAATTATCTTGTACAAACTCTAAATATGTGCTCTAATTTTGATTTTTGACTAATACTACCAGCATATTAAGTTACCATTTTTGTCCACTGCCTCTCATAAATAATCAGTCTAATTTCCTACACTTTTAATGAGAATGAGCATCCACATAACTCCTGAAGTGTAATTCTGGTTTTTCTTATCTACTGCCCTAGTTCTAATAAAATGTTGCTTTTAGAGCTGAACATTAGTCATGGACTACTAATAATTATTTCATCTTCTATTAGCTATTTCAATAATTGTTGGACACCTTCGGATTTATGCATTGTGACGAACAGAGAGATGTTAACAACAGGCAAACTCCTGAAGACTTGCAGAGTTCAGATGTTCAGGATCCTGATAAGGTACTAAATCTAGCACCACAATAAAAAAACTTCCAGATTTGATCAAACATAACCTTGACATGAGTAATACAACCAGATATGTTGCAAAGTGCAGACGATGGTCTCATCTTCTTTTTAAGATGTTTAATAACTATTGGATTAGCAATTGAAGCAGGGCATTACTGAAGTCTAGCAGAGCTAAAAGCAGGAACCAATAAAGTGGAGCGTTTTGTCAAGTGAACTAAAAGCAGTCAGATACGTAATGTTGCTAGATGTGTAAAAATTCTAAATAGATAATGTCATAAGCTTAGTTCAGTGAATAACGTCTTGGGTAATTAAACATATATAAGCAGCCACCTACCCCAAGAATGCAAACTGCAATTGTTTTCAAGCTGATCAAGCTGTAGTAGTCAACAAAAGGCATCAACTGGATGTCTCCGTATGCTTGAGCTTCTTTCCATAGGTCAAAATTTACCTCTGTTTTCTTGTGCTGCATATATCAAAGCAAATGAAAAAGATCATGCCGTTGCTCGCAATTCTTGCTAGAGCATGAATTTAAATGGCAGAAGGGGTATGAATCTCAAAAGCAAAAGCTACCCTTTTATCCCACTAACAACATTATATACACATGACACATCTCATCAGCATCAGCTAAAGTCTATCGCTTAAAAAGATACTGCTGAAAAGAATAATTGCATTACTCACAAATCCGATAAGAAAGCGAACAGCTACATTGCCCGAGCGTACAGCTTCATATTGCATCCAGGACCTCCTTAGAGCCATTCTACGTTCAAAGTTGTTTCCGGTTGAGAAGACTACAACAAGTAACAGAACTCTTCTTTTCAATAATGGTGGGGCTTTGAGTTGATCAACATCAATTATTATGTCAAGATCTTCAGACACAGGCAGGCCTTTGGCTATGCCAGACAAGATGCTCACACCACCAGTCAATCTGACTTTATTAACCAGCCATGGCTCCAAATTCTGCTTCCATTAGATACAGTATATACTGTTATAATTTATACGGACTGTTTTTGTCATCACTTTGAGTTGCTCATAATAATGCACAGTTTCATTTGTCACCTGAATTATAAAGTCACGAAAAGCTCATGTTTAAATATCACATAAACCCCACCTCTCTATATTTGAAGGAAGATTCATGCCTTCCATTGATAGTCATGTGAAATCCTTCCAAACCAGCCCACAAGGTAGCAGTGAAAGGGCTCCCTTCAGTGAATGGAAAATTAGCTCTGACATGAGTGTGCACCACGGACTTGTTAACAGGATGACTTGCATTTTGATTTTCTTCCAAAGTGCTTCTAACAAGTTGCTCATAGCAACTAGCCAGTCCATCAACTACCAACGGAAATGATAAAAAATAAGATAGTAAGTTTTTCTGGACACTCCAAAGAAGAAAAGTAGGGAGAGTGTTCTCAAAAAGCCAAGTGAACGCTTTTTTGAATAAGTATACAGTTAATCAATTATATTTGATGAGCAAACGGTTTGTCCCACAAATTCTGACATACATAAGACAAAAAAACTCACCTTGGATATGGTTTGTGAACCTCCCCCAAGGACATCTTTCTTCCTTGCCCCAGCCAACTTCTTTAGTCCATGAATTTTGGACAATTACAGGATTTTTTGCACTGTTTTCTTCTGGCAAGTAGACATTGTAATGCAAGATAATAGAAGACTTCTGCTCATATTGCAATCCTGCACCCTCAAGCTCAATTTGGAAGCTTCTATTCTTTCCGTTGGGAATACCAATTAGAGTAACAGAAGAATCTTCAATTAAACCACATGGGATCTCAAGGAGTCTCCTGCTACTATTCACAGGCTCATCAAAAGTGCTAACGCTAAAAGGGCATTTTATTTCATTAGTATTGTTAACATTGCCACCATCACCTGCAATTATGGAACTTTTCTCCCTCTCTATACTAGATAGTAATTCTCTCCAAGCAACAGAAGCCTCTTTGACACCTTTCCTTGTTTCAGGCAGTCCATCTGACCTTAACAACACATCACGCAACTGAGGCCAAGTCGCAAAACTTCTCATATCCTCTTTCGACATATTTGCAGAACTATACAACTCATTAAGCCCTTCAACATCAATAAGATGAGGCTTCTCTATAAGCTTTGTTCCATTGATCCTAGAAGATGTCGAAATCAAACTGATTTCCCGTGCTTGGGAATCATTAGCATGATTGTTTCTAAAGAAGTCATATGCTGATTGCTTTATTTGCTTTGGTGGTTGACTACCAAAGAAGGTGTACCTCACCACCAAAATGAAAGACAAGATTATAATGAGGGTACCGCCAGACCACTTCTTCATCGCCTCGAAACACTTCACTCAATCATCAATTACATTCAATCATGACAAATACATCCCATAAGACTCAGGTTTTTGCACTTCATGAGCACATCAGTAAACAGCAAACTTCTACAAAACCTGCAAATCTTATACAACGCACTCTTCGATGAAAGATTATTCTGAAGTACACTAACTGTAAATCTGATAACCCAATTATTTATGCAAAATACAAACCACGAGCATAACAGATTACTACCAGCCACTTCACAATGTACTGAGATCTAATACTTAATACTTGAAACCAAGCACAATTAACTAAAACTAATGAGGCTTAGATAGCTGGTGGTTGAAGTTTAAGTCACCATCAACCATGAGCTACCGACTTGCAAAGATATACCCACTACCCAGGAAACAAAAGCTAAAAACAGCTAAGAATTTGAGTAATCTGGTACTTGAAATTTATGAAGTTTGCTTATTTCTTCTAAAGTAAAAGCAACAAGGATTAGAGTAAACGTACGTACCCCAAATAGAAGAGTTAGACCTTGAAAGCTTGAAGCTTTAGCTAGTTGTGTACTTGAGCCTGAGAAGCAGTTGAACAAAAAATTGTTTAATCTCCCAGAGCTTGTCTGAAACTGGCAAAACGGGAAGAAGGCGGAGGCCCATGTTTCATTGTTTCTGTCTTTTTCTTTTTAACACCACTATGACATGAGATTTTATCATAAACAACTTGCAAAATATGTTTGATCATGTTGTGATCAACTAAGAAATTAGTCGGTTAATAAATAAAAAATGTCATGAAAAAAGTGGGTCCCACCAGGCACCAAGTGGTTGAAAATTGTGTAACAAAATGTATTTACCAAATTTTTAGACTATATTTCACAAAATACAAATAAGAAAAAATAAAAAAGAACCATGGTCATATTTTTTTTAGATCTATAAAATGATATTCATTTTGCTATATTTTAAAACGCTTTAAAAAATTAATTTTAAAGTAAAAAGTAGGAGAGAGAAAACTGATGAACTTTTTTTATGTCATGAGTGGGATGATTTTGTGAATTTGGTCATGAGCCATGACATTTTTTTGGATGATGAGAGAGAAAGTTGTAGAGAGAGGGGGATGTACATTTTTTTTTTCATGGTGGTGGATTCTCTAAGCTCTAAGGGTCACTCATCTATTGATCAAGGATTAACTATATTTTGGGTTTGGCTAGAGTAGTGCACGACCAGGTCTACATCCGGACGAGATTAGAATGCAACAACGAGAAATCGTGTCGGGTCTCAGACGTGCCAAAAAGTTCAAAAAAACAGCCAACAGACGTCCTGGCCCATGTGTGGCCAGTCGTGCCTCTTTGGGTCGGGTTGTGATGTGCCAGTGGACCCCTATATGAATTATATACTTTTTTTCTTGCTTGGTTGGAATTGTGCAAACCGATGTCGACTCATCATGCTCGTGTCGGGCTCGCGTCATAATTTGAAAGTAATGTCCATGAGTGGCCTAAGGCCCACCCTCGCAGACCTCTCAGGCCTGGCTAGTAGCATGCTTATGTCGGGCCGACCAAATTCTTGTTGGGACGGAGAGACTCTTGTGTCAGTGTGACCGATGCACAACTTGAATACTAGGCGATTTTCATGGTAGAAATGGATGTGCAGGCTACACGGGCCGGTCTATGAAATGAAAACTCACAAACCGTCCGTGAGTATCACAGGTTTGGCAGGAGAATAGGTCATGAAGGCTGACCGACCATGATGATCTTGAGTTAGGCAGGTTATGAATCGGGTTAGGGTTGACTAGGTTAGGACCTGATTAGCGCTTCATGCTAATCTTAGTTTATATTAAAGCTAATTAAGCTGGTTGGGCCAAAAATTGGGTGGGTTAGGAGGGTTTGGAAACTAGGCCAAAGTGGGTTGAGCAAAGAATTTCTAGCTAGCTTGTTACCGGCTCACCACTTTCAAGGGTTGTAGTAGCGTGTGCTTAGCAGTTAGCGACTTCGCCCGTACAACCAATGAGGGTAGGTGCTAGCGCGACATAATGTCAATCTTAGTTTACATGTAAATTTTTAGTAAATTAAGATAGTTTATGTCTTTTTCTCATGGCTGGTTTTTCTATTTAGCATGTGCTTGTTAGATTGATTTTTGTACATAATGCCTCAGTTATATGGTGGGGATTATATTCATAATTACCATATAGATTCACTTTGTAGTGCCACTTCTTTCATATGTTACATTTTAGTAGTTCAACATAAAGCATATCTTTTCCCTTTTACGGCAACAGGTACAAACAACACAAAACCAACAAGCTACATACCAAGAATAAACTGGACAAGTTGTCCCTACCTAGCCATAATAGCTAGAACATGAGCAGGTTAAACTATGCAACTATCTACTCTTATGACCTCACGATACATGAAATTATTACACTAAGCACTAACATCTAGAAGGATATTGGCTATATCAAACGATAAGCTCTCTTTCTTCACAACTTGAATTATGTTTAGAGAATCTGACATGACCATAACATGCTTTATTCCCTTTATTTCTGCTTCCACCAAACCACGAAGAAGCGCATAACCCTCGGCTTGAAGAGCAAAGATAGGAAAGACCTTGAAATTGCCCTCGAAATCTTATTTCCTTCTCTAAAACCGACCCACCCAATACCAGCCGTAGGATATCCATCTCTATCCACCTTCTATGCACCATCCACAACAATAGTACATAACTCTGGATAACCTTTAGCACAACTATTGTTTTCACTGCAAATCCTTTCAGGATGATCTCCAACAATATGAGTTTTCCTAAGCAAATTATTTTTCCTCTTCTTCCAACAATTTCTTCTCCCAACTTAAAGCCTCCAACGGATCAACCTTTGCTTTTTTGAAAACAACATCATTCCTATTCAACCATATAACCCACATGATACAACGAACATCTTACTATGATGACTATTTGGCCCATCTTCTCTCCAGAACAACCGAAGAAAATTAGAAATCCAGCTTGAAATTAGGATTGACATTGATCCCCGGACTATGCCACTATATCGCAGATCCCAAACAGATGACCTTCATTTTCTTCAAATTTCCCACAAAGATAACAATTTTTGCTATACTTGGATATTCCTTTTCCTCAAGTTTGAGCTGACTGCTAATGCATTGTTCATAATCCGCTAGATGAACACCTTCCACTTCGGATGAACATACAAAGCCCATAATTTATTCGAAAATTTTCAATCACTATCATTGTACACTAAAGTACCACTTTGCTCAGCAAGGAGTGAGTAAACATCTTTTGAACTTACCTCTCCTGACTCAGACCTACTCCAAAGATAAATGTAGGCATGTTTTCATTGCCTACGCCGGATGAGCGCGTATTTGACTACCTCATTTGTAAATGTTTTGTTTTGGAATACGTTTCGAAAAGAAGAAATCGCCAACAAGTCTTTAAAGGCAGACTCATGAACCTAATTGGATATTGGGAAATCTTAGGGACAACTTAGGGACTTATCCGAAGTAGATTTCCCCGTCATGACTTCATGATTGATCAATGAACCAAAGGTCGAGTTCGGGGGTGAGGGTACGAATATTATCAGGAATCAAATCGCCCACTTTTTGCCTCTACTTAATACGATTCATGTCTACATTTATGCAATTAAACAAATACGCGATATGATCATGCAATTTGTAAATTAATCTATGTCGGTTCATTAAACACGCAAAATACTAATTTTTGGTGACATGTTCTTATGCAATCAAGTTATATGTCCAAATTATCTGAATTTAGCATTGAAATATTTATTTAGGTGATTGATTAGCAAAAATAAGCATGTGCAATGATGAAAGCATTAAACATACAACATGCATATGAATAATAATAGAAATATAAATGAAATATAGAAAACAGAGATTTAGAGAAGAATGTACAAGAGAGCGTTAATTCCTTTAACGATCTACATCATGACAAACATATTGTTAGTAAAATAAGAACTTAATTGGAATGGACCCTTAGGAATTATACCTTTGTCGCCTGGGTCTTACGTAACGATCTGCAGTAGGATCGGAGCAATCTTGAAGCTTTAATGGAGTTTGAATATGTATTTGAGTGTTTGAATGTATTTGAAGTGTTTTGAGAGAGTTTCGTAGTAGGTAAGTATGTTGTAAAGTGTGTATGAAAAATCTGCGTTAAAGTGTGTCAAAGCGTGTCAAATACGTTCGTCGAAACAAAGCTATTTATAGGATAAACGAGACCTTGCGCAAGGCTCATGTCCCATGCATGGCTCATGCGCTCGGCGCATCACCTTCGCTTGCCGCAACGCTCTTACGTCAACGCAGGCCCATGTTGCGTTCCTGGCTTTTGTAAACTGTCTATGTGTCGCATCAACGCATCCGAGTGCGCTTGATGCAACGCAGATCTGAGCGGATTTCGTTCATTGGACGATTCCTTCTTATCTTTGATGAAATTTTATCTTTCGAAGTTTGAAATCAGCTATCTTTAGGAATAAAAATCCGATTTTCGAAATATCTTTGAATTTAGGAAATTATTCAAGAATAATAAATATTTATTAAACATACCATTGATTATCAGGAATAATTAATTAGGCTGGATTTAATAAATTGACTTTATGTTTCTTAAAACTATTTTGGGCTAAGTTTCTTAGATTGTTCTTTCTTTGGACCGGACCAATTAGAACGACTGTATATTTCATCATCGGCGGGTGCTCAATGGGGAGACACGATTATGTGTCTACAATAACAATCCTCCATATCCTCATGCGGAACTCTAATAGTTGTTTCCTTTGTCAAAATTCTCCAAATTAATGAAGCATTCCATGCTTAATGTCCTGAAATCATCAACTCCTTGACCATTTGCACCCCTTAACCATTAGGCAAGATGCTAGGCTTTAATGAGAGAGGCTCCCCCTTTAGCCATTTATCTTGAAATATATGAGGCCTTACACCATCACCAATCATCTTAGAGAAACCACTCCGGCTATCCTAGCCAGCACGACAAAGACCCTTAAAACCCCCAATAGGTCCTCCCCAGCCACTTTCCCTAGAGAGCAAAAGAAATCAGAGAGACTCTATAATACTTAGACCTCAACACCTAGACTAAAAGATCCTGATTCCTGTAGATGCGCACAACTTGTTTGACCCAAGCCTGTAGGTAACTCAATCACCTCTCGTCTTTTCCGATGATTAGGCTTAGAATCTCGCAACCTTTCCAAAGGAATCTAGAAAAGATAACATTCATTCGGCCCACAATCTTCTTAGAAATCAGGAATACTGCTAAAACATGCTGACAAAGAGCAGCCAGAACACCATTTATCAGAAGAATACGCCCAACATGAGATAGAGAAAGATGTTTCCAACTACCTACCCTTTTTGAACTTTCTCCACTAGATGCTTAAACTTCGAAGAGCTTCTTCCATCCACATCAATGTTACACCCCAAGATACTTACCCAACTTTTCTACTGAAGGCGTACAAATTATACTCCTCTAAACCATTTAGATCTGCTCGGTGTGCTAAACTGAACATGATAAGATATTTATTATAATTGACTACCTTACCTGAATAGCAGCTGAACTTATGAAGAATCTCCCTGAGGACAGAGCACGCCTGTGGTGTGGCTTTAAAAAAAGAGGAGGGAGTCATCAACAAAAGAATAAATGAGAAATAGAAGCATTCTCTCTAGCCAGTCGCAAACCCTGGAAAAGATTATCCTGCTTTGTCTTACTTGACAGGACTTCCATGACTAAAATGAAAAGATAGGGGGAGAGTGGATCACCTTTCCTTAGCCCACATGATGGCCGAACCCTTTATGAGGACTCCCCATTTATAAGAATAGCATATGTCATAGTAGTCACACATTACATGATCCATTGCCTACACGTACCAGGGAAATTCATCGTGTCCAGCAACCAACCAAGAAAGTCCTAATTGACCTTATCATACGCCTTAAACATGTCAATCTTCAATGCAGCCAGATACTCATCCTCTTTCCTGTGACGTTTTAACTTCGAAATAAGTTCATGAGCAACGAGACAATTACCTGCTAGAAGCCTCCCCGGAACAAAAGCATTCTGAAAGGGAGAAATAATACTCTTCAAAATTGGTTTGAGTCTGCTAGTGATGACCTTGGAGATGATCTTATAAATAAAATTACAAAGACTAATAGGTCTAAATTGACCAGCTTTTTCAGGTCTCTCAACCTTTGGAATAAGGCAAATGAGAGTAAAGTTACACTCCTTCAGCGAGAAATCCTTTTCAAAGAAATGAATTGAACAACTAAATTACATCTTCCCCCACTATTGACTAGAATTTCTGATAAAACATAGCAGGGATCCCATCTGGCCTCGGGTCTTTTAATCCTCCCATTTGAAACACAACACTTTTAATTTCTTCCTTGCTAACCTTATTAAGTTGTCAACTGGCCTTTCTCAATTCCCAATAGAATCCACCCCACTCTGAAAAATATTCCTAAAATGATGACCAATAACCTGATGAATATCATTCTTCTCATATTTATAAACCCCCTCAGAATCCTTAATCATGAGAATCTCATTTTTATGAATCCGAGATTTAGCTTTCCCAAAAAACCATTTAGAATTTGTGTCTTCCAACCATTTTCCTTTTGCTCCCTGCTTCCAATAATCTAATTGTAGTGCCACCTGGTGCATCTGGTCTCTTCGAATAAACTCCTCTTTATCATCTAGGCTCCCTGTAGCTTCAATTGCGTTTCTTCACATTTAGCTAGGATATCTTCCCATACTATATGATTTTTACATTGATACTCCTTACAAAACAAACTAAATCTAGCACATACACATATTTTGGCCACCTTAAACATAGGCGATCCATCAAACTTTTCATGCCATGTAACACCCCTAAATTCTCTCTTTTGAAAAATATAATTTAATATAAAACCCTTGAAAAACTTGAGAGTATTACCGCCACGTGATAGCTTTAAAGGTTAAAAATACTAACTACTAACTAAACTTTAATAATGCAGCGAAAATAATAGAAATAACTTCTCTTTATTGATATAAACTTTATTGATCAACTATGACAATGGAAAATAGGAAATAAAATAACAACTATTAAACTAATTATTATTCCTCACTAACTCCCCCATATGAAGTATTCATATCATATCAACCTGTAAATTCTGCTCGCCAAAATAGGGTCATCACAAGGACAAAGCCATAAAACAAAATAAACAAAATTAAAAGCGTGTCAGTAAAAATAAAATGCGGAATATTAAACACTATATTTAATTAAAAATTCAAAACATCTTCATCAACCTTGCTTGGTTACTTGTAATACTTATATAAAATAAAGTATATAACTTTAATAAAACTCCTTTTCCTTGCCTAGGTACCTTTCCTAAAGTGTGCACACCCCCCCAAGTTCAGTATTCCTTAATGAGTCTATGACGAGGGGAACTACCTTGTCCACATGACTTAATACAAGAAGTACATGGGTAAATAATATAATGGCTAACGTTCTTGCTAACAAGTCGTGGCTTTTTTATAATTGCGATCATAAAAGATCATATAACTAATAAAAATCCTTTGGTAATAATCCTTCTTTAAAAAGAATAATAATTCTTATAAAACTTAGCCGTATAAAGGCATAAATAAAATAAAACTTTACTTAAGAAAATAATCTTTAAACTTCATATCATTGACGACACTATAACAATGATATGACTACTGATAATCTAGTAATAAGTAACGATATTCTTAGCAAAGTAAACCATTATTATTAAACAACCTAATGTAGCTACGTCAAGCAACAGACAACAACATCAAGAATAATTCATTAGTTTTGATTGATAAAATATTAACTTTAGGCTTAGTGGTAAGTTTATATAACAAATCAACATTAGTATAGTGATGACCTAATACTACTGACAATAATAAACGATACCATAAATCAAAGTCGGCATCATTAACACTTTGCTAATATTATTATAATCACAATGATAAAGGTTTTATGTTACGACACTATTGCAGTATAACTCACGGCACATTGATAATACATGAACATATGATTTCACGAGCTCTTTTTAACAATCGAACAGAACGTTAACTGTAGACTACTAGCATGTATATAAATATATAATAAAGTCATAAATTTAAAATACTCATAAATAACTCATAATGTTCATAATAAAACTAATAGTATTTATAATAAAACTCATAAAAACATGCGTTTCAATCCAAAATAATAACCCTAAGAACATGATACTTGGTATGCAGAATAATATATAAATATTTACTTATACACGTACCTTGAAAATTAATCACTACTAAGGGAGAAGAGAAAGGGTAGGCCAAGAAGGAGAGAGAGTTAAACTTGAGAAAAGAGATGAATTCCTCAAATTTAGTATGAAGAATATGAGGGATGGATGCTCCTATTTATACTAGTTGGATAGGTAGAGTCGTAGTAGGACTAGGAAACTAAAAGATGGGTTTAAGAGAAAAGATAAACAAATTTGGCTAAGATCTAACTAATTCTTACGATCATCGAACTAAGATTAGGGGAAAATATAAATTATCCCATAATACATAATTCTAGAAGCTAAAATAATTAAAAGATAAGCAAAAAGGTGATAGTAGCCAAAACTTTGATAAACATCTAACTCACTAGCGTGAGTTGTTAGCTGCGCCGATTTTTTTTTTCTTTTTGTAAACTTGTTTTTGGATTTTCTTTTAAAATACTTTTAATTTTGTTTAAACAAACTACTTGGATTAGTAAACCTAGGCCCAAAAGCCTATTCAAAAACCTTTCTAATATATGATAACCTTTTTAGTAAATAAATTTTTTTTAAAATTATAATTAATAACATACTAAAAATATGGAGTACTACAAACTACCCCTTTAAAAGAAGTTTTATCCTCGAAACTTAAAGCAAACAAGTAAGAAATAAAGCAAATAATTCACATATACCACAAATTTTTTATAAAAGTAAGCTGGCTCACATAATAACTCATAAAATAAGTCAAAAATAGGGTTCAAACACGCGATAGTATCGCATTATATCCCCCTTAAAAGGAGTTACACCTCCTTAATACTACTACTAACCTCTGCAAACAACTCTGGATATTTCTTGCGCATCTTAGCTTCTGCTTCCCATGTTGCTTCTTAGACTTCTGATTAGACCAAAGCACCTTAACAATTTTAACATCCTTATTCCGGGTACTTCTAACCTTAACATCCTTATTCCGGGTACTTCTAACCTTATTGTAGGCGTAGGATTTTTGAATTCCTTTAATGCCTACACGCGGTGTAAGCGTGTTTAGTTGACTACCCCATTGTTAAGGTTTTATTTGAAATTACGTTTTTAAAGTGGCCAATAATTCTTTAGAGGAAGAATCATAAACCTAATTGGATATGGGAAAAACATAGGGACAAATTATCCAATGTAGATTTCCCCGTCATGACTCCATAGATGGTCAAAGTGAACCAAAGATTGAGTTCGGGGGTGAGGGTACAAATATGGTCATAACGAACCACATTTGCCCATTGCTGGCCTATACTAAATAACGATTCATTACATATTTTATGCAAAAGAATAATCATATAACGTTTTAAGCACCCTAAAAATAATTAATCTAGATTGGTTCAGGAAACACACAAAAAGACTAAATTTTTAGTGACAAGTTATTAGACAATCAATATTAATGGGTTCCTAGCAGGTTGTCCATGTTATCTGAATTAATTAGAACAGTTCTTTTATGTCTTGATTAACAATAAATACAAAGTGATAAATATTGCAATCAGGCATGAAAAATAATATGTTCATAAAAATAAATAAAAAATAATAACAAAAGAAAATAATGCAGGGAGTTAGTATAATATGTACAATACTTACGGTCGTAGGGACGAGTTAACAATCTACATCATGAATAAAGTGTTAGTAACTTCAAGAAAATAATAAAGATAAATAAAGAAAGCAAATAAAGTTAGTTAATTTAGTTGACCCTCAGAAATTATACAACCGTCCAGGGTCGTTGATTTGTACGAATCTTGGAAAATTGAATTGTTGTACGAGTCTTTAAAAAAGAAAAAGATTTGTTATTTGTATAATAATATGTAATGTGTCGATGTTGATTTGCTTCTTGTAGCGAGTGAAGACTTCGGTGTATTAGACTTTGACGCAAGTATAAGATGATGATGATGATTAGGGAATTAGGTAGTAGGTAGTAGGTATTAGGGAGGTGCAGTAGAGATTAAAGAATTTGGTATTTGTTAAATGATGTAGTTGCAGGGTATAAGGCGGCGAATATTCATGGGATGTGGCGCAAGATTATGAAGGATGAAGGTGTGATTAGGGGTGTAGGTGTAAGGAGGGTTTGATGAATGGTAAGAGGTGTCGAGAGATTTTGAGTGTGGTGGATGCCGTGTAAGTTGTTGTTGCCGTGGAGATGGTGAGGTGAAGAGAGTAAAGCCGTCCCTTATAAGAGAGGGGTCGGGAGATTATATAGCGTAGGTAGGTAGTTGTATTGTAATAGGTTTCCAAGAGTTAGTAGATCTTTAAAATATTTTTATTGTAAAAGATTTTTATAAAAGAGTTAGATAAGAGATATTTAAAAACACTTGGGAAAAAGATTATTTTTGTAAAAGATATTTTTTTATTAATAAAACTAATCAATATAATTAATTAATTCTATTAATTAAATTGGGCTAGAAAAAGGGGTTTTATAAACTTGGGCTTTCACAAAACTATTTTTAAAAAGGTTTTCGTAGATGGGCTTTTAAAAAGTTATTTTAAAACGTTTTAGGAAATGGGCTTATTAAAATTGGTTATAAAAAGGGTTTTCAGAAATGAGTTAATAAAAAGGGTTAGAAAATGGTTTTGGGCTTAAAACATTTTATTTTAGACTCGTTCTTTATTCTTTCCTTGATCCGGACCAATTGGAGCGGGGTATTGGTCATCATAGGGTGCTAAATGGGGAGACACGATTATGTGTCTACAGAAGCCCCCACTTTGACTGAGGTTTGTAAAACCGAAAATCAAAGTATACGTGTCGGGACGGAGAATGATTCCGGATGCTCTGCAATCCAAAATCACTCTTTTACGCCAGTACCTGCAAAACAAGCAAAAGTTTCATGAACAGACTTTTATGAACAAATTTGCAAAATAAATGTAAATTTGCAAAAATGGAATGATATATGGGAAAAAGAATCATGAGCAATTGTCCCGCTCCAAGGCTGTTGTAATGAGCTATTATCCCGCTCCAAGGCTATTGTAATGAGCTATTGTCCCGCTCCAAGGCTGTTGTAATGAGCTATTGTCCCTCTCCAAGGCTGTTGTAATGAGCTATTGTCCCGCTCCAAGGCTGTTGTAATGAGCTATTGTCCAACTCCAAGGCTGTTGTAATGAGCTATTGTTCCGCTCCAAGGCTGATTGTAATAAGCTATTGTTCCGCTCCAAGGCTGATTGTAATGAGCTATTGTCCCGCTCCAAGGCTGTTGTAATGAGCTATTGTCCCGCTCCAAGGCGATTGTGATGAGCTATTGTCCCGCTCCAAGGCAGTTGTTGTAATTGATTCACAGAGTAGCAAGGTTGCGTTTTTGCCAACTTTTGAAAGTTTGTTTAATCGTCGCGCGCAATGTCACAACGAACATTTGAATGCATTTGGGAATTAGGTGTGTGGGCTCCACATAGCTAAGAAGCCCCCAAGCGTGCTGTACAGGACTGTGCGCCAGACGCACAAGCCTGCGCTTGGCGTGGTATGCTGCGCTGGACGCAGATTGTTGTACGTGACACAACGTTGTCGGTGCGCTGCATGCACCATGTATATAGCACTTGTCTTCTGTTGTTAATTTGTAGGGGTCCGCAGACCTTGGCGGGATATAGCTCATATAGAGCCGTTTAATGTTGGGTACCTGCGAATACAAATAACACACAGATATACAGACAATTAGGGGACATGCATGTGTCCCGTGATGTGGGTGCTAGTGTATGGATAGGAAAAGACTTGACCTATAAAGAGTGACCTCTAGTACTCTAGACTTTAAGGTGCTATCGTGTGTGCATACATGTGTGTGTATGTGTGACTCGATGATTGACGCTAGAATCCCATGGCTAAGGACGAAGGATGCAATGCTTTGACACAATGTTTGGACGATGCAGATATGTAATGCAAATGTAGAGATATGACACTAATGCAGAGGTATGACACTAATGCAGATGATTTGATCGTTCCATTAGAAGCTTCAAATTTTCGTTTTAGAAAACTGTTTTTGAAATAGGAGAAATGGAAAGCCCTAAGGATGATCCATGTAAGTTATGTTTGATTCGAAAATGCGTTGTAGTTGTTACGGGTCTAAGCGAGCCCATAAAACAGTTAGGATCTCGTATGGGTCTGGAGCCCACAATATTTTGTATGGACTCGTAATGAAGTCCTTATCAAGGTACACATGGAGCCTATGAAGGATGATTTGTTGGATTTGAATACATTGTAGTCCTCGTAATGGTTGAATTGTATGCGCTTCGAGTTTCGTATGTCAAGGCCTAAGTGAGCCCGTGAATAGGTGCAATGTTGCATTTGCGCGGGTTTAAAACCTAAGATTTCACTTATGGACTCGTAATGAAGTCCTTGTCTCAATAGGTCTGGACTCGGAGCCTATGATTTTCTAGGTGGACCAGTGATGAAGCCCCCAGTAAGATGGAATTGATGAAGTATTCGGCTTGATTGCTTGATTTTGAAGATATCTCGTCACGCTTAGTGGAAGTTTCGACCGAAGATTCCATATAGGGTTCCTAAGGTGAAAAGACAAGAACGACCAAAGAAAGGAACACTCACAAGATGAGGCGCGGTCATAGCGCTGAGTGTTGAAAGGTTATGCTAAGGTTGGCTTAGAAGCGATAATATAGTTGAGAAAACGGCAAGGGATAAGAATAAGAAGATGCGGAGTCATAATGAATCGACTCACACAATGAGGTAGGCCAATGATGCAGGTTCGAATCCCAGTCTAGTTCTAAGGGTAGGGATGAGCATTTAAAATTCATGATTTGGCGATTGCGCTTTTCTCATGGGCCTAGGCGAGCCTTAAAAATATGTTTTGAATTAAAATGGCCGGGCCTCAAAAGAGGTTGCCTACGTATCCATGATGGAATCAGGCCAGTCGTAGCTCTTAACATTTTAATTGGTGGCCGAGCATTTTGCTTTGGAGCCATTTGCAATGAATTAGGCATTGAATTGGAAGAGGTCTTTGGCAAGGGTAGATAATGATGTAGGTTTGGTTTGGTTTAAAGCGGTCGGACCTCAGGGTGAGGTTTCCTACGTATCTTTAGCAGAATCAGACCATTCGTAGTTCAGGCTGATGAATGAGAAGGTGCCCTGACTTTTGCCTAAGTCGCCCTTGCGGGTTTTCGACCTAGCGGGCTTTGGTTTGTCTTTTATGGCTTATTGGGACGCAATGTGGATGGTTGTCTGAGAAGGTTTATTACAGAGATTTGAAGTTGGAGGTTTAGAATTGAAGATTGAAGGTTTTGAAAAGAAGGTACATTTGACAAAGCTATTGATGAGCTTATTTGCAACATTTTCTCTTTTTTTGATTCTCAATATTTGCACTTTTTTTTTTTATCATTTTTTGCTTTCGTTTTTTTTTCATTCATTTTTTGATTTTTCTGATGTTGCTCTTTTTTTTTTTTTTTTTTTTGCTTTCCCTTTGTATTGAATTTGTTGTCAATGTACTTCCCATGAGGTAGGTTAAAGGGGGAGGGATGTTATGCATTTAGGTTGAAATGGAGAAATAGTTGTAGTGAAGGGAAGGAATGCCTCTTTTATATATGCCAGTTGTTCATTGCCTTTATTAGAATAGTCATGAGAATTAGAAATTCATTTATTTTAAGGCGACAATCGTGATTTCCATTTATGCTCATTAGTGCAAGGTTAGAAAAGAAATACTCCTTTGTTGATTGAAAATTATGAGTACATGCAATAAGAGGAAAAATCCTATATTAGACTGGGCAAAATGAGAGAGATGAAACAGAAAATGAAATCCTAAGTCTGGACTCCTACGTCACGTGACGAAACAGCTTCGTTGCTTCGATTTTCATGAATTCTCTTTCTAAATGAAAAGAGAAGAAATGTATTTTTTGTGCTAATTGGACCTAAGCGAGTCCAAATGTCTTAATGAGTGATTGGGCTCGGAGATATGTCTACTTCTATGACATTAAGGTCATTATCTTCGGTATTTTTCAGCAAATCATTCTCAACTGGATACCCACATCATATACTCTTGCGAAGCTATCAAGACCCAAGTATTTGAGGTGGTTTTTGTATTTAGGGAGGAGGTTAGAAACGAATATTCGTACCAAGTCTTTTTCTGCAGGCCTTGATACCATATGGGTTGATTTCTCTCTCCACCTATTCAGATAAGTGGTAAAACCTTCATTTTCACCTTGTTTAAGAACCTCGAGTTCTCTAAGGGAGGTTTGCATTTGTGCGTTCGACTCATATTGTTTCATGAAAGCAATAGTGATTCATTCCCAAGTTTTAGTTTGCTTGGGGTCTAGGGAATAGAACCAATTCTGACATATTGGGTCCAACGACATCGGGAATACCATTGGGTAAAGTTCAGGGTCAACCGATTTGATGATCATGGCTGCACGGAAATTCCTTAAATGATATTTTGGATTATCGGTTGGTTTAAATTTAGGGATGTCAGTTGTAGAGAACTCTTCAGGAAGTTTTCCTTTCAGTTTGGTGTTATCAATGGGCTCAAAATAGGAATTTGCATTGGTTACCCTATGAACAACACTCTCCATTGTCTTGTTGAATCCAGGAGACTCACCAGACTCAATCTTCTCAAGCTTTATAGCTATTTCTTCCATCATGCTGGACAGCTTGGCTAAAGCTCTAGCCATTTCAGCAAGTTCTTGCTCGTTATTCGATGGACTGCCCATTTCAATGTCGCTTGATTTCTACATAGATCATCAGAGGAGATTTAGAGATAGAATGATGATGGAGAGGGAGAGAAATGGAATGAAAGAATGTATGTTTGTTTAAAAGTTGAGCTTCTAGGAACAAATCTGAATATCCTATATGCATGATGATTTTTTTTGAATGCATCTAGACTTAATGCATGTATGAATGACTTTTTTGGATGCACCTAGACCTAATGTATGTATGCATGACTCAATCTATGCGTTCGAACCTGTAAAGGCTGCCTACATATCCCAAAAGAAGGAATCAGATCGCTTGTAGTTCAGGACTACTAAATGCGGAATGCATGAGATGAAATGGAGAGTTTGGATGCAATGAGAGTCTTCTGGACTCTAGTTATGCATGAAGTGTATGAATGACGGACTATGCAATGTAAATGAATTCTAGTGTGAATGTAGTTCTAATTGATATGGAATTCTAATGACTTCACAATCCTAGACTTGATAGTCTTCTAATGACGTGAGAATTCTAGGTTTGACGGACTTTTAAGGATGCTAGACTCCTAATGTGCATGAAACTCTAGTGGACCTAGACTCCTAAAATGGACGGAATTTTGATGGATTTGGACTCCTAATATGGGCAAAACTCTAATGGATTCGAGACTTCTAAGATGAATGGAATTCTAATGGGTTTAGACTCCTAATGATGGACAGAATTCTAATGGATTTAGATTCCCAATGATGGACATAATTCTAATGGTTTTAGACTCCTATTATGCATGGACTTTCTATGGACTATAGACTTCTAAGATGGCAAGAATTCTAACGACCCTAGACTTCTTAGATGGGTGAACCTAGACATGGTTAAGACTCTTAACATGGATAGAGTTAGATGAGGTGAAGATATCTAAATGGAGTGAAACTGGATGAATCTAGACATATGGGTCAGACGGACTTCTAGTGCAGTTAGAATTCCTAAGCGGATGAAACTTTTACAACAAGATGGACACTAAAAGGAATCCTAAATGATGTGCACATAAAGGATGGATAACATACATAGAAAGATAGGATAGAGAAAAAAGACGAATTTTCGGAAAAAAGATATGTGATAGGAAAAAAGATGGATATTTTTTTTTGAAAAAATGCGGAGATAGAATTTTGGAAGTAGATAGAAGATTGAAGATGGGATGAAATTTTGAAAAAGATAGGAGAATAATTTTCGAAGAAGATAGGTGATATATGTATCGTTTAAAAATATGAGATAATTTTTCGAAAAAGGATAGGAGATAAGAGATTGAAAATAAATTTTTTTTTTTTGAGATGATTTTTTTTTCAAAATAATATGAGATAAAGTTTTCGAAATAGATATGATGTTAGAAAAGAATAGGATGGAGATTGGCACAAAGAATACGGGGCAATGCACGATAGAAATTGACAACGCAACAAATTAGATCACATGAATCAAATGCAATACGCAGGGAAGGAAAGTGGAGCGCTGCGCGACGCAAGGCAAGCTGCGCGCGACGCTAAGGGATGCGCTGAGCGAAATCAGCTGCGCGGGACGCAAACTGTGCTTTTTTCAATGACGTAAATTCGCTTGACGATTTTAGTTTTAAAAATTTACGCAACACATAGCAATTAAAGGCACACAACACACAAATATGACAAATTAAGATGATAATATGCACAGTTCTCAACCTAAAGTCCAGTTCTAAGTTTCAACTATGGTCAGGTTTATATTAAGGCTGAAAAGGGTCCATGACTAAGAGATTGATCCCACGTTTCGTACCCCTGCTTAAAGAGGTGGCCACGTGTAAGACGCACTCCAGTCTCAAGTCAGGAACAAGAGAACAATGCCATGGTTGGGTAGGTTTGCTTATGACTAAGATCCAACACTATCGCTCAGGAAGCTTTTTGGAAGGACAAAGCGCAAACCCCCCGGGGTGACCTCACACATAGAGCATGTGCTAATGAGGCAATGTAGATTGTCCTTATGGTGGCTAATAGCCATGCACATGCAAAACAATATATTATTCTAAGGCATAAAAATAAGAATGAATCGTATTTTTCAAGTTTCACCCACTCATTTAAAAAAATTAATTTTTTAAAATCCTCCCCAGTGAAGTCGCCAAATTATAGGCGTAGGATTTTTGAATTCCTTTAATGCCTACACGCGGTGTGAGCGCGTTTATTTGACTACTCCATTGTTAAGGTTTTATTTGAAATTACGTTTTTGAAGTCGCCAACAATTCTTTAGAGGAAGAATCATAAACCTAATTGGATATGGGAAAAACATAGGGACAAATTATCCAATGTAGATTTCCCCGTCATGATCAAAGTGAACCAAAGATTGAGTTCGGGGGTGATGGTACAAATATGGTCATAATGAACCACATTTGCCCATTGCTGACCTCTACTAAATAACGATTCATTACAGATTTTATGCAAAAGAATAATCATATAACGTTTTAAGCACCCTAAAAATAATTAATCTAGATTGGTTCAGGAAACACACAAAAAGACTAAATTTTTAGTGACAAGTTATTAGACAATCAATATTAATGGGTTCCTAGCAGGTTGTCCATGTTATTTGAATTAATTAGAACAGTTCTTTTAGGTCTTGATTAACAATAAATACAAAGTGATAAATATTGCAATCAGGCATGAAAAATAATATGTTCATAAAAATAAATAAAAAATAACAAAAGAAAATAATGCAGGGAGTTAGTATAATATGTACAATACTTACAGTCGCAGGGACAAGTTAACAATCTACATCATGAATAAAGTGTTAGTAACTTCAAGAAAATAATAAAAATAAATAAAGAAAGCAAATAAAGTTAGTTAATTTAGTTGACCCTCAGAAATTATACAACCGTCCGGAGTCGTTGATTTGTATGGATCTTGGAAAATTGAATTGTTGTACGAGTCTTTAAAAAAGAAAAAGATTTGTTATTTGTATAATAATATGTAATGTGTCGATGTTGATTTGCTTGAAGACTTCGGTGTATTAGACTTTGATGCAAGTATAAGATGATGATGATTAGGGAATTAGGTAGTAGGTAGTAGCTATTAGGGAGGTGCAGTAGAGATTAAAGAATTTGGTATTTGTTAAATGATGTAGTTGCAGGGTATAAGGCGGCGAATATTCATGGGATGTGGCGCAAGATTATGAAGGATGAAGGTGTGATTAGGAGTGTAGGTGTAAGGAGGGTTTGATGAATGGTAAGAGGTGTCGAGAGATTTTGAGTGTGGTGGATGCCGTGTAAGTTGTTGTTGCCGTGGAGATGGTGAGGTGAAGAGAGTAAAGCCGTCCCTTATAAGAGAGGGGTCGGGAGATTATATAGCGTAGGCAGTGGCGGAGCTAGTATGGGTCACGTGGGGTCACGTGACCCCTCAGATTAAAAAAATATTTTTAAGGATTTTCGCAAAAAAAAAAAAAAATCCCGCCCCAGACGCAGAGTAAAGCAGGGAGGAGAGAGAGAGAAAGAAAGAGAGAAATATATTTTATCTTTATTAATGACAGAGGGGCCCAAGCTGTACTTTCATCAGTCTCACTACTCAAGGCATGCTCATCTTTTTCCTTTCTTTTTCTCTCTCCTCTGTGGATCTGTAGTTCACTACTTCACTTTTATTTTTTCTTTTCCTTTTTTCAGTTTTTTCTTCTTTCTTCAACAAGATGAAGTTCTAGATTTTTTGTCTTGAAGAATTAAGAGAAGTTGTAAAGCAGAGAGGAGAGAGAAAGAAAGAAAGAGAGGAAATTTTGTGTTGGTGATGAGTCCCTGGATATCGGTGAGACGAGTTTGGATGTTGAAGCTTCAAATTTGGTAGTGGCTTTGGAGAATGAGACTGAGAAGGCTACTTTTTGGTGATGAGTCCTTCAGTATTGGTGGATGAAGATGACGATTCGGTAGAACTGATGTCTCAAGAGTTAGAAGCAGAACCAATTTTGGATGAGGAAACGAGTTCTGATTCGCTAGATGACGGTGTAGCCTTGGGGTCATCTTTAGGCTTTAACGAGGTTAGTGTTAGTTTACACTTTTTAAGAAGTCATTTCATTACTTCACCTTCTTTTACATTTAATCTGTTTCATTAGCTTGTTATATTTCTAAGCTGGCTAAATACCAATGTGATTATGCTTGTTTTGCTTATTGCTTGATCTAATATCAATTTATGGACCTTTACCTATCGAAATATGGTTATTTGTTTCTATATAAGTATGAATGTATAATATTGATTTTATAAATTTCTATTTTAATATATAGTTGTTGTGAATTGAAATTAGTTGAAGTGAAATTTGAATTTAGAAGTTGTTAAATTGAAATTACATGTTAAATTGGAAGTTGAAATTAAAAGTATTGAAATTGAAATTAGTTGATGAATCAAATTTTGATATTGTGCATCCAAATTAGTTGAATTGAAATACTAGAATTGGAAGATGAAAAACAAAAGTTTTGAATTTTTTTGAAAGAAAGGTGGAGGGAAACCACAAAAATCTAGAACTCCATCTTCTCCAACATCTAGAACAAAAACCACAACCTTTACCTATCGAAAGAAAGGAAGTTTGGGATGTATAACAATGAATATTAGATAATGTTTTTTGCGTTATAAATTTTTTAATATTGAATACCTTTTGTCTGATTTTGTGACCCCCCGATTTTGAAATCCTGGCTCCGCCACTGAGCGTAGGTAGGTAGTTGTATTGTAATAGGTTTCCAAGAGTTAGTAGATCTTTAAAATATTTTTATTGTAAAAGATTTTTATAAAAGAGTTAGATAAGAGATATTTAAAAACACTTGGGAAAAAGATTATTTTTGTAAAAGATATTTTTTTATTAATAAAACTAATCAATATAATTAATTAATTCTATTAATTAAATTGGGCTAGAAAAAGGGGTTTTATAAACTTGGGCTTTCATAAAACTATTTTTAAAAAGGTTTTCGTAGATGGGCTTTTAAAAAGTTATTTTAAAACGTTTTAGGAAATGGGCTTATTAAAATTGGTTATAAAAAGGGTTTTCAGAAATGAGTTAATAAAAAGGGTTAGAACATGGTTTTGGGCTTAAAACATTTTATTTTAGACTCGTTCTTTATTCTTTCCTTGATCCGGACCAATTGGAGCGGGGTATTGGTCATCATAGGGTGCTAAATGGGGAGACACGATTATGTGTCTACACTTACTGTCTAAAATATGACATGCTTTTCTTCATAAGACAAGTTCTCATCAATTTGGACTATTTCTGGTTGCAGCACATGTGATTTATCTGAGATATATAAAAAACATTATGAACACGGCTTAATTCAGTGGGTAGGGCTAGTCTATAGGCTACCTTTCCAACTCTATCCAATATCTCATATGGGCCTATAAACTTAGGGTTAAGCTTCCATTTCTTTCCAAACCTCATCACCACCCTTCATTGGTGAGACTTTCAAAAGAACTTTTTCTCCCACTTCATATTCACTAGTGGAAAAAATGTCAAGGGCTGCTATTATCTGTAAAACGCAGCCCTTGCACCGCAGGGAAAAAGGAGGGAAAGGAACTGGGCCTTAAGGGCTGTGGTTTTTGGGCTAGCCGCAACCCTTCTCTTTCTTTCTTTTTTTAGTTTTTGCGCGCATACAGAACATTGCCTCGTTCCCTCCCTCTAGCTCGCATGAAATTCATAACTCCTCTTGCGCACCAGTGCTCCCCTTTACAACCCTAACTGAACTCGCCACCAGTGGTCCACTCACCACCGCCCAGAGCGCACCACCGCCTTGCGCACCACCGCCCTCAACGCCACCGCCCTCGCACTTATCTTCTCTTCTCCTTCATTCATTCGAGTGGGTTTAGGGTGTGGAACTCCTCCACCACGCAGAGCAGCGACCTCCACCACCACAACGCTTCACCCAAGCACCTCCCACAAGCGGCAGCAACGACCACCACCACCACTACCCTCCTCTTTCTTCTTATACTGAGTTTTGCTTAGTTAAGTATGAATTAATCTTGTTTTTAAGTTAGTTTTGTTTTTCTTAATTGAATTAAATGATTAATGTGCCATGTGGGTTTTGTTAATTGTAGGAATAAGAGGCTAAGGAAGGCAAATAAAGTTCCAACTATCTCTTCTCTCCTCATTGCTCCTCATTGGTGTTAAGAGGTAGTTAGTTTAATTTCCTTGTTTGTTTTGTTTGATTTGTTGATGAGACAAATTTGTCATGTGTTTCAATTTGAGTAAGATATGATCTTATAATGTATGTATATTTCTTGATATGAGATTGGATGAAAACAATCTAATTAAGGTATGAAATGTATAAGTTATATGAATAATCATCATATGCCTAGATACCCGTTCAAGACTTACTCATTAGGAGTAAGTCTTGAATAGTCCCCTTTTTGGGACTGTTCTTGGACGTTTGATCTCACTTAGGTGGCGAATGTGTGTCTTCTTTTCATTTCTATGGAAATGCTTGGCTTATTGTTTCTCTACATTGTTCTCTGGGTACATATATAGATAAACAATTATCTAAATCGTGTACTTGGAGAACTGTAAGGAAATGCTACCGAATTTTCCTTAAAATCGAAAAGTTGGCATATATTCACTAGTGAGATTAGACGTCCAAGGATGGGTTAGGTTTGAGTGATAAGGACCTTCGGATGCATGCATACATTTAAACATGTCACTCTCTTAGCTTGCATGTGTATGTGTGTGATATGAATATGTGACTTTCTTGCATGTGTATGTACTTAAATGATTGATACATTATAATTGGTTGTGTTTAATTAGAGGTCTTCTTGAATGAGATGAATCGTACTTGGATGTATAGTAGTCGTGAATCGCTTGAATTTGTGAATGGGGTCTCGGAATTCTGTAAATCTGCATTAGAATATCAAGCATCCTCTGGAGCAGTCGACTTTTATCATCCTTGTGCCGATTGTGGAAATGTGAGCAAGGTTAGTAGTATTCATTTGCTTAGGGAGCATGTCTTTCACCGTGGGTTTAGGTCTCAATACCACGTATGGGTTTAGCATGGTGAGGAGGGGAAATATATAGGAAGCTCTAGAATAATGAACGATGTATGTGAAGAAAAGAAGGATTTAGAGCTCGTTGATGAGTTCGGGGATGAGAATTGGGATGATGAGTATGCGGATGATGATTGGGATCAGGTAGACGAGATGATGCACGAGGTTGAAGATCAGTCTTGCAAACGACCTCGTATTTTTGAATCTATGTCTGAGGCTGCTGAAAAGCCATTGTATCCAGGTTGTACAAAGTACACCAAACTTTCCGCCGTGATAACACTCTTCAACATTAAGTCGAAAGCAGGTTGGACGGACTCTAGTTTCACATTGTTGTTGGAAGTTTTAGCTGATATGCTCCCTGATGGAAATGAACTGCCAAAGTCGCACTATTATGCTAAGAACCTCATGTGTCCTTTCGGTTTAGAGTACCAACGGATACATGCTTGTCCAAACGATTGTGTGCTTTGTCGTAATGAGTATGAGCATTTAGCTGAGTGTCCACGTTGTGGATTGTCGAGGTACATGCGTGAAGGAGCTGGGGGTTTAGTGAAGGACCACCAGCTAAGGTGTTGTGGTATCTTCTCATAATATCTAGATTTAAGCGCATGTTCTCAATAAAAAGAGATGCGAAGAATTTGAGGTGGCATGCAGATCGTAGGAAGAAAGACGGTCTACTGAAGCATCCGGCTGATTCGCTTGAGTGGAAAAGTATCAACAGGGTGCATAAGGCATTTGATAATGCATGAGGATAGGAATATGAGGCTTGGATTATGTACGGATGGCATGAATCCCTTTGGCAATCTTAGTTCTCAGCATAGTACTTGGCCAGTAGTTTTAGTGGTTTATAACTTGCCTCCTTGGTTGTGCATGAAACGCAAGTACATCATGTTGTCGCTTCTCATTTCGGGGCCGAAACAACCTGGAAATGACATAGATGTATACCTCAAACTGCTTGTTGAAGATTTGCAGAAAATGTGGAATGAAGGAGTGTTAGTATTTGATGCGTATGCTAATGAGATGTTCACTCTACGTGCCATGCTTTTCAGTACTATGAATGATTTTCCAGCTTACGGGAACTTATCTGGGTATAAGACCAAAGGAAAACGACCGTACCCGATTTGTATAGATGACATGAAGCCTACGCACCTTAAGGGCTGCAAACATGTCTATATGTGCACACGAAGGCTCCTCAGAAGCAACCATCCTTATCGGTGTAAGAAAAAGGCATTCGATGGGACGGTTGAAGAGGATGTTGCTCGTAGACCATTAACTAGAATGACGTTTATAACCAGGTTAAGGGCATTGAAACGATCTATGGTAAACCTGCGAGTGACGTTGATGGAACAACATGATTTTGGAAAAAGGAGTCCATTTTTTGGAAACTCCCATATTGGAAAGATCTACAGGTCAGACATTATTTGGATGTGATGCACATATGAGGTATATATAACTAGTGAGTAGATGTTAAGTCTTGCATTTGTTGTTGGTTGAATTTCGGGAACGTAAATGTCATTTTAGGCCTATTTTGGCCGTTTCGCGTCGAATACTTAGATTTTGAGTCATATAACTCCAATTTATCTTTGAATATGATAATAGGAGGCATAATATAACTAGTGATTATATTTTTAGGCTTGCATTTGTTGCTGATTGAATTTTGGGAGGGTAAATGTGATTTTAGGCCTATTTTGGCCGATTCGCGTCCAATTCGTAGATTTTGAGTCAATTAACTCCAATATAATTTCGAATATGATAATATGAGGTATAATATAACTAGTGAGTAAATTTTTAGGCTTGCATTTGTTGTTGGATGAATTTCGGGAACGTAAAGGTCATTTTAGCCCTATTTTGGCTGTTTCGTGTCCAATTCTTAGATTTTGAGTCATATAACTCCAATTTCTTTTTGAATATGATAATATAAGGCATAATATAAGTAGTGAGTAGAATTGTAGGCTTGCATTTGTTGTTGATTGAATTTCTGGAAGGTAAAGGTCATTTTAGGCCTATTTTGGCCAATTCACGCCAATTCTTAGATTTTGAGTCATATAACTCCAATTTCTTTTTGAATATGATAATATGAGGCATAATATAACTAGTGAGTAAATTTTTAGGCTTGCATTTGTTGTTGGTTGAATTTCGGGAACGTAAATGTGATTTTAGGCCTATTTTGACCGATTTGCGTCCAATTCGTAGATTTTGAGTCATTTAACTCGAATTTGTTTTTGAATAGGATAATATGAGGTATAATATAACTAGTGAGTAAATTCTTTGGCTTCCATTTGTTGTTGATTGAATTTCGGGAAGGTAAAGGTCATTTGAGGCCTATTTTGGCCGATTCATGCATTTTTCTATATTTTCATTGATCTAACTCCAAATTTTTGCTGCATATGACAATATGAGGTAGAATAAAACTATATATTAGTTTTTTATGCATAAATTTTCATTAGTATTGAATTTGGGAAACTAAAAGGCTTAAAGAAAAGTTGGGACAACAGCAGCGGCAGTGGCAGCACCGCTGCCAGCAGTGACCAGCTGCTGCTGGCAGTTAGGGGTGTGCAAAGGATAGGGTCGGATCGGAATTTGGACCGGACCGGACCGATGATTCCAGTCCGGTCCCCGGTCCGTCGAAAATCAGGATTCCGGGTTTCCGGTCCGGTCTGGTCCAAACCCAGAAAATTCCGGTCCGGACCGGTTGACCGGAATTTCAGTTTTTTTAGTAAAAAAAAATCGTTTAAAGATTAAAAAAAAATTACTCAAAGTTATAGAGTTAGAAAGCTAAAAACCTACTCTTTATTAACTCAAAGATAGTTGTTGTTAAAATTATTAAATTTTTATGTATCTAATTTATAAATATGTATAAATCTAAATAAAAAAGATTTTTTTTTTAAAATGCGGATTCCGATCCAACAGGTCCAAAACCGGTCCCAACCGGAATTTTTGCGGTCCGGTCCCGGTCCAAAAAATTCGGATTCCGGTCCAACCGGTTCTGGTCTGGTCCTGGACCGGTGCACACCCCTACTGGCAGAGGCAACCTATGTTGACCCTGTAGGCAGTGGCGCTGTTGTTAATTTTTTAAATTTTTTTTGTTTTCTTAAGCTATATATATTAATGCGTATATTTTTACAATTTCATGGATACATAGATCATGGATCATGATGTGCATACGGATGAGAGCATGGGTAGTGAACACACTACCGAGGATGAGTCATATGATGAGAGAAAGGAACGGGATAAAGGTGATCCCGAGGATCGGGATCTTGACGACGAGTACGTACGTAGGCTTGAGGAGATGGCGGATGTAAATGCTCTCATGGGAGAGGATTACGTGCAAGACCGACCTCGCGGTAAGAAACTTCATGCACAAAGTACAACAGTTGTAAAAGCACCACAAATTGGTAGGAAATCATTGGCGACAAAAAAGAGAAAAGGAAGGGGACCTACAAAGTCACTAGGGTATCGTGGTAGTATGACTTTGGAGTACGATAATATGGGTCAACCTTGTGGAAAGTGGCGTCGGAAGTTTGGCACACATATTGGCCTTAGCATGCGGAAACTCTCCATTGTGCAATCATGGAAAGAGGTGCCCGAGGGGTTGAAGAAGTTACTATGGGATGACACTATAGTAAGCTTCATAATAACGTTTAGTTTCTTAATTATTTTGTTAAATATATGTGTAATGTTAATGATAGTGTATAAATTACAACAATTGTGGAAACTAATTTGTTAAATGCATTTTTTTGTAGAATCTTTTCAATATCGAAGATGATGAAGCCAAGAAGAATCTATTTCTATCCGCGGTTGCCGAGAGATTCAGAGATTTCATGGCATAGTTAGTGTCCGGGTGGGTCACCAAGCGGAGGAAAACAATAGGTACAAAGAAGAAGAAAATTTACGGCGGAGAAACAGTAGCCGGATTTTCAGGCTTCACCGGAAACATCATCCGAACCCCTATTAAACCTGAAGGGTGGGAAGCATTTGTTGCAAAAAATACTACCCCACAAGCTATTGTAAGAATTTTATTGATATTTACTACACTTAGCTCGAGGATTATTGTATAACACCTAACCTTTATTTGTAATTGTGTGTTTTAGGCAAGACGTGAGAAAAGTAGCGCGAGTGCAAAAGCTAGGAAGTATTATCATCATTTGAGTGCCCATTCGTACGATGAGGCGAGAGAGAAGTGGATGTTTTCCCATTACCCCACAATGGGGTCGACAACGGCAACGGGGACTAGCTCTACGACCACAATTATACCGGCTCGGAAATCGGATAGAGTCCTTGATTGGTTGTGTTCGATGCATGGGGTTGACGCAAAGGGAAAAAGAGTCTCGCCTGATCCCGGTACAGAAAAGATAGCCAACGCCATTGTAAGTACACAAAAGATATCCTATTCTTGTATTTCGAGTCATGTAACCCCCATTTTGTGTTGAAATGATAATATGAGGTAGAATGTAACTATTTACAAGAATCATGTTCCCTACTTCAAATTATACTGAATTTCGAGAAGGTAAAGGTGATTTTAGGCCTATTTTGGCCGTTTCGCGTCCAATTCTTAGATTTTGAATCATTTAACTCCAATTTTTTTTTAATATGATAATATGAGGTATAATATAACTAGTGAGTAGATTTGTAGGCTTGCATTTGTTGTTGATTGAATTTCGAGAAGGTAAAGGTCATTTTAGGCCTATTTGGCCGTTTCGTGTCAAACTCGTAGATTTTGAGTCATTTAACTCCAATTTTTTTTAATATGATAATATGAGGCATAATATAAGCAGTGAGTAGATTTTTCGGCTTGAATTTGTTGTTGATTGAATTTCGGGAAGGTAAAGGTGATTTTTGACCTATTTTGGCCGATTCGCATCCAATTCTTAGATTTTGAGTCATATAACTCAAATTTCTTTTTGAATATGATAATATGAGGCATAATATAACTAGTGAGTATATGTTTAGGCTTGCATTTGTTGTTGATTGAATTTCGAGAAGGTAAAGGTGATTTTAGGCCTATTTTGGCCCATTCGCGTCCAATTATTAGATTATGAGTCATATAACTCCAATTTATTTTTGAATATGATAATATGAGGCATAATATAACTAGTGAGTAGATTTTTAGGCTTGCATTTGTTGTTGATTGAATTTCGGGAAGGTAAAGGTGATTTTAGACCTATTTTGGCCGATTCGCGTCCAATTCTTAGAATTTGAGTCATATAACTCCAATTTGTTTTTTAATATGATAATATGAGGCATAATATAACTAGTGAGTAGATTTTTAGGCTTGCATTTGTTGTTGATTGAATTTCGGGAAGGTAAAGGTGATTTTAGGCCTATTTTGGCCGTTTCGCGTCCAATTCTTAGATTTTGTGTATTTTAAATCCAAATTATTTTTGAATATGATAATATGAGGTATAATATAACTATTGAGTAAATTTTTAGGTTTGCATTCGTTGTTGGTTGAATTTCGGGAACGTAAAATTCATTTTAGGCCTATTTTGGCCGTTTCGCGTCCAATTCTTAGATTTTGAGTCATATAACTCCAATTTCTTTTTGAATATGATAATATGAGGCATAATATAGCTAGTGAGTAGATTTTTTGGCTTGCATTTGTTGTTGATTGAATTTCGGGAAGGTAAAGGTGATTTTGGGTCTATTTTGGCCGATTCACATCCAATTCTTAGATTTTGAGTCATATAACTCCAATTTTTTTTATTAATATGATAATATGGGGCATAATATAACTAGTGAGTATATTTTTAGGCTTTCATTTGTTGTTGATTAAATTTCGGTAAGGTAAAGGTGATTTTAGGCCTATTTTGGCCGTTTCGCGTCCAATTTTTAGATTTTGAGTCATTTAACTCCAATTTCTTTTGGAATATGATAATATGAAGTATAATATAACTATTGAGTAAATTTTTAGTCTTGAATTTGTTGTTGGTTGAATTTTGGAAACGTAAAAGTCATTTTTGACCTATTTTGGCCGTTTCATGTCCAATTCTTAGATTTTGAGTCATTTAACTCCAATTACTTTTTTAATATGATAATATGAGGCATAATATAAGTAGTGAGTAGATATGTAGGCTTGCATTTGTTGTTGATTGAATTTCGGGAAGGTAAAGGTCATTTTAGGCCTATTTTGGCCGATTCGCGTCCAATTCTTAGATTTTCAGTCATATAACTCCAATTTCTTTTTGAATATGATAATATGAGGCATAATATAAGTAGTTAGTAGATTTTTAGGCTTGCATTTATTGTTAATTGAATTTCGGGAAGGTAAAGGTCATTTTAGGCCTATTCTGGTCGTTTGATGTTAAATTCGTAGATTTTGAGTCATTGAACTACAATTTCTTTTTGAATATGATAATATGAGGCATAATTGTTTTTAAATTCAAGAGCGTTTATCTCTTATCCTTATGTAGATTTGCCTGAAGGAAAAAGAGGCAACCAGTGAGTTCACTCCGAAAGCACACATGTATGTGTTGCACGAAACCACATTGGACGCGTGAGGGGCGTATGAGGTGTCCGCCTCGGTTTGACAAAGGTATATGGTGATCAATACACTATAGCGACAAAATCAAGTGAATTAATTAATGTGAATTCGGTGGCGGTGTTAGCTGTGGAGTCTATCAAAGCTGCAATTCGGGACACTAGTACAAAAACCACTTTTGCTACTTATCAAATGCTCCGGTTGATTAATTAACCAGAGCATTCGTGAATTTTTTAATTAAAATTTTCACAAATGGTCCGGTTGACTAGTCAACCCGAGTATTTGGACCATCTCCCAATTCATGAAACCTCACATTGTGCGTACTAAAGTAATTTTCGTCTCTCCTCATTAGTCCTTCCCTCTCTTTATTGTTTTCCCTCTCTCCCAAGTCCCCCTCTCTCAATTGAAACCTCCCACTATGCTCCTCCATCTCCCCTCCCTCCCTCTATCGCCCCTCCCTCCGTTGTCCTTCGCCAGTTCAATTGGTTGCATCACTAGGCGTCGACCTCGTTGTTTCTTCAATTAACCTCCCAAACTCCTTCAGATTTGATTTTGTCCTGATTTTTAGATTTTTATGGATTACTCGAATTAATTTTAGGGTTTAATCTAATTGACCAATCGAAGAGAGAGAAAGCATTGACCAATCGAAGAAATTGAAGCATGAAACCCTAGATCCGAGAAGAAAATCAAGAGCACGAAGCATGAAACCCTATATTCGAGACGAAAATCAAGACCAGTAAAAAATAACCAACACTTCTCTCTGTTGAAAATCGTCCATGCTCGAGTGAACTTCACATATCAAAAGACGCAAAATGTCGTCGATGTATGCATAAAACTCACAATCTGGACAATTTGTGCAATGGCGTTGCAATTAGCAGGTTTGTCTCTTTTCGTCCTCGGCTTCTTCCGTGTCAGGTTCTTCTTCTCATGCTATCTCTCTCTCGATACATATATTTCTCTGCATCTTTCTCTCTCCTAAATGTAGTTATTTGCTTGTAATTTAGTGGTCCTGAGAGTTATCGACCTCATGGAAACGACACCGTTCAAGATTTTGATGTCTCCTCAATGTCTTCTGATGATCTTCGATCTCGTTTTCTGGTTTGATTATTTTTTTCCTCCTTTTTTGGTATTATTTCGTTGATGTTGGAATTGAAAATATGGTTTATATAGCTTGAAGTTGGAGTACAAATATTGTTTATATCTGCAAGATTATGATCTGCATAATTTTTGAAGTGAAGTTGAGGCTCTGAATTGAATTAATATGAAATTAAATTGTGTGAACCTGAAGAAAAAATCTCAGTTATTGATAGTGTTAGGGGTTTTTGGTATAAGAGCTCTCTCAAGTTTCTCCATCGTATGGTCGATTAATACTCATGGTACTGTCCTCTACTTATTCTCTTTTTAGCGCTTACATAAGCAATCTCCGTCTTTGTGGCGCCTATAGTTGAAATATGTTATGCTATTCACAATATACAAGCATTGTGGTTTAGGTCGTTGTCGGTTTTCCAGCAGAATTTGTGCTCGGGAAGGACAAAAATCCGCCTATTGAAGCTTTTGTAAATGATATGCCCTACACACATTCGTTGCTTGTAAACGGAATGGCACTTGGGTATCATCCCAACGCTGCACCACCGACTGTGACTATGCCTCGCTTGAAGGTCAATGGTATTTTTTATACGGCTTGAGTTTGAACGGTTTTTTCGTCTAGGTTAGCTTTTCTGCTCACCTTGGTTCTATTTTACAGGCTATGGTTTCTGGTGCTATTGGGGCATTCTTGGATGTAGTGTTCAACTTTAATAGACAAGCTTTTTTTAGATGACAATCTTCTGCTTTAGCTTGCATGACCTTGTGGGTTTTGTTTAATGATGATGAGATGGAGCAAAATTATGGGATGATCTTTGCTTGCCTGTCTTTTTGATTGCAGGTCAGTTTTTTAGAATTGGCTGGAACATGACTATGTTTGGTGATGAAATGTGGCTGAATTTGTTCCAAAAGTCATTTACTAGGCAAGATGGAGTTAGTAGCTTCTTTGTGAGTCTCTTCCTTGACTTAATGTATCTAGCTAGCATTACAGGAATCAAATAGAATGAGCGAAGAAAATAGAAAAGTAGGTTAGCTGCTCCCCTTTGCAGTTTCTTCTTTTATTATCAGTCACTATCGAGTCGGCTGGAGTTTATACTGCAGCTGTTATCTCTTATATTTTCCTTGTATTTTGGCCTCTGTAATCTAAGGGTACATGCCATTTTTTCTGCTTTCTGCCTTGTTTTGTTGAAGAGTGTTTGATCTTTTATAATTTACTTGCTCACTTTTGACTCAATAAGTAGTTGGTAGTCAAATGGAATTTTTTTCATTTGCTTGTTTATTGATAAGATTTTCGTGTCCAGGTACACCAGCCCGAATTTGATCCCCCTTTTTTTCCTGTTCAAAAAATCCATATCCATGCCCTTGAAATAGTTTACAATCGGACATCGTTGACGTTATGAAAGAATGACAAGAGGTTGCCCCCGTGAACACTATCAATAGAATAAGGATATTATTGGTGTTCCTTAAGTTACAGTGTGTTTATGACCTTTTTGGATTACTCTTTATCTTTCTTCATTAGATATAATTTACTAAGGATTTTATGTTTACTAGCAATGCAATGTACACATTTTTAGTTTAAAGTTATTTTCTAGTTGATTTTTAATTTTTGTTTTACATTTTTGGGTTTGTACTAAACTGTACACTGTTCTTTGGTCTACTCTTTTCTCAACAGTCCTGATTACTCAAGCCGAAGTACAGTCAACAAAGGCCTACTACTACTATTTCTGACGTTTTGGTTTGTTTCTTAGTTACTTTTTTTTTTCTCTTTTCTTCTAATGGACTGACCTAGAAAAGAGGTTCAAATTGCACAAAAACAAGTGACACTTCTATTTAAATCCAATGGATTGGCCTAGAAAAGAGGTTCAAATTGCATAAAAGAGGTTATGGTGCTCCATAAGTTACGGTGTTTTAATGAACTTTTGGATTACTAATATGTTTCCTTTATGGGTGTCTTATCGTTGTGTGTGTCTGATGGTGGGCTATCTGCGGAATGTTGCTTGATTGCTTGCTATTTATTTGGATAATTAATAGTAAATACATAGTGGAGAACTAAAAGTTCCTTTTTTGCTTGCACAGTACTGTACTTAGCTCTCTAGGTTTCTCTAGGTGAGTATATGCTATCATTACAAGCTAATTTTCCAAGTGATATTGTACAACTTGCTGCCCTTGTCATGGTTGCGTTCTAATTGTTTATGGTTCATGCTGAAGAAGAACCTTGGTTGGATTTCTGTATCAATTATGAATAGCTAAACTTGTGAGGATATCTTGATTTATTAGGGAATTCTTGAGCAAGCTAATGTTCCTCACTTACTCGAACTTCTGCTGCTGCTGCTATTGGTGGGCAGGCTAGGAACCCACTTGCTCCAGCCAGGATCCCATTGCAAACATATTAGAGTTACCGCAGAGAAAGGTATGCAGCTTTAACTTTGGCTTCACCTATGTTGTTGTACTTCAAATTCAAGAACTGTGCTACGCTTGTATCCATGTCGTAGGAACTTCTCTCCATGGTCCCTTTAGTTAGCTTATATGGTAAAAGTTTTTCTAGAATCATATTGTTGAGGGAACAATCTAATCATGTGGTCTTAGAATCCAATGTGAATCGATTTGTATGAAAGGTGTAGCAAAAGGAGGCTTTGATTCCCTGCTATAGAGATCATAAACATCATTATTTGCCTTTTTGTTGTTAGATGGTATGGCTTCAGTTCAAATAGTTTTTGCTGCATCATTAAGTGCCTAATCATGAATTTGGAATTGATTCTATAGTTTGCAAACATGTAAATGGTTTAATTTCTCTCTCTTCTTTCATATGACAAAGGAAAACAATCACTGATGCAAGATAATAAGAGAAAGTTGAAAAGATTTTGCAACTCTTATGAACACTACTACAAAAAAGGGCATAGATTTTGCATCATTAATTGTCTAATCGTGAATTTAGAATCTCAACGACACAACCAGATTTCTTTGGGCGCATTTAACAAAAAGTTCAATGTTGAAGTATATGCTTCGTCTCTTAAGCTAAGAGATTCGAGGGACAATAGCCAATCTGACTTAAGGTTAAGTAAGAAGGTTTTGAATGCTAGATACATCTCCTCCCCGGTCCCGTGTCATGTTTAATGTAATTTTCCACTTAGTCCCACATTAAAGGATTTGTTAGGATCGAAGTTGTAATTGGTCACTCTTCTTGATACAAGCTATTATTCTGATTCATTCAACAGCCGACTATTACATATTTTAAGAGAGTAGAAGTTATTACTTAATTATGTTGCTTACATTCAAGTCTCATGAAGTTCTGTTATTTTTATATTTTCCTGGATGTCGTTCATGAATGGCTTATTGTTTTGAATAGAGGAGAGTTGTTGCTGATTGTTTCTGTTACTTCTTATGTGTTGACTGCATTGTGCATTCTATTGTCTTTATTTTGTTTTCCTTTCTGATACGTTATAATTTTCCACAAAAAAAGAACTATTACCTAGTTATATGGTTGTTTTTTGGCGTCAACTTTGTCATTTTTTACTGCTTTGCATAACTATGCCATTAACTTAGAAAATTAGTTGTTTGAATTAAATGACTTCGTTAAATTAACTTAGAATTAAGACAGCTGAATTTTTTTTGGTGTTTTATTTATCATTTATGAGTAATTCGATGATGTTTTTATTAATCATTTATGGACTCCCACTTAGAATTAAGACGCTAAAATTTTTTTGGTGTTTAAAAGTTGCTGTAATTGCAGGATGGGACCAAGGACTGCTGGGAATGTGCATGTGAGTAGAGAGTTCCAAATTTTTTGTTATGTAATTTGGTTATATACATTGCATTTGAAACTTTTGAAACTCTTTTGTATTTTATTTTTTTGAGGTGAAACTCTTTTGTACTTAATATATTATTATAATTGGTTCCTAGCTTCAATAAATTATTATAATTGGTTCCTAGCTTCAATAAATTATTATAATTGGTTCCTAGGTTTATTTATTACACTGCAATGTAATACCTGACACTCTGACAGCTTCTGCTAGCAGTAGCACTTTTGTTGACAGCTGCTACAGCTAGCAATGGCTATATTTTTTTTAAAAATGCAAAAGATTCAAATGCTTCGGTTGATGGTGAGAACCGGAGCATTAAGTAGCACAAATGCTCCGGTTTTCACAATTAACCGAAGCATTTTGTGCTATCTAATGCTTCTGTTTTTACCATCAACCGGAGCATTTGTACTATCTAATACTTCGGTTGCAACCGGAGCATTTGTAAGATCCCCAAATGCTCGTATGACGTGTGCTACGAGTCAAATACGGAGCATTTGTGGCCTTAAATACCGGAGCATTTGAGGTTTTTTCTACTAGTGATGAGCTCTAAGCTCCAGAGTGATTGAGGCGTTTCATTTCTTTATCTAAGCTCCAGAGTTATTCATGTTTTCATATTATCTTTCCTCTAGCCCCGCTGAGCCTTTCTTGATTGTTTTTTATTGATACCTACATTACAAGCCTTGGCCTCATTTGATTCTTATCCCAAGCCTAGCTTGGGGGAGCGAGTATTAGTTTTAGTTTGGTTTGTATTGAATTGAATTGCTCTAGTTGTGGTTTAGATAGATGGAAAAATATGTTTAGTGAGCTTGGAAATTGAAATGAAAGTTCGAAAAAAGAAACACAAAAAAAAGTGAAAACTGAAATGAAAAAGAAGTGAAAAAGAGTTGTGAATAAAGTGAAATAAAAAGGGTTATGATTAAATTTCTTGAGTGCAAAAGGTTGTTGATTATATTTGGAGATTGTTGGTTCTTGCATAGAGTTGTTATGACCTTTCATGGTCATGTTTTCAGTTATATGATGCTCCCCCTTATTGGTTTTTCCACCACAATTCCCAAATTATTTTCCATACCTTTAACCTCATCCCCATTACAACCCTTAAAAGTCCTCTTGATCATTGTGTATTGCATTGTTGAGTATTAAGTGAGTCAAAAAGTCAAAGTTAAAGAGTATTTAATTTGCTTCATCTGAGTCGACTTGTTTAGGTTGTGAGTCATTATGTAACCCTTAAACAGATGAGAGATTTGAGTGCACATAACTATAGTGAGGTCTATCAGGTTTGGTTAAATTCAACCTGGGAGAGATGGTATGTGGTATGATTGGAGAGTCGATTGCGTTAAATGACATGCTATGCGACTTTGTTCGAGGTTGTTTCGATGCTTGGTTTGTGTAGTGATTGTATCTCTTGTGTTTTCAGTTGAGTGTTTAGCCCTATCGTAGTCTATATTGTAGGTTGTCTTACTTTTCCCATGTCTATGTCTTATTGCTTGGGGACAAGCAATGGTTTAGCTTGGGGGATTTTGATAAATCATATTTATATATAGTTTTTAGGTGCATTTAGGTTGCATTTTAGAGCATTTAGATTCATATTTAGGTTCATTATTGCATCATATTCTTAAGTTATGTTATTCTACTCCTATTCGGTATGTTTTCTTATTTTTGATGAATTTCAGGTATTGAGAACGTATTTGGAGTATGATTAGCTAAGCTTGAGTATTAGGAGCATTTGGAATGAAGGTGCAATGCATAAGGATCGTGTGGATATTTCATAGTACGAGTTTGAGCTAAAATAAAGCGGAAAATCATTAGAAGAATTATGGAAAAGAAGTCACGTCTACTCTTCTGATCATAACTTTTGATGTGCTTCTTAAAATCGAATAACTTCAGAAAATTTGGAAACTAGACTTGAAGAGCTTTCCAACGATAGGTGGCACGCCTCGAGGAGACTTCTAGTCAAGAAGTTATGCTTTTTCGAAATTGGGACTGTTTCTGCTGGAATCTGCTACCGTACACGCGGATCACTAATTCCGCCCATTTAATGATATTTCGACTTTCCTTATTTTTGTAACTTATTTTCCTAGTCATATTAGGTTACCTAGTATTAATTATATTAGGTTTTCACTCTTTCTCCTCCTCCCTTCTCACGTTATTTCTTAGTTTTAGTTTTAGGTTTAGTCTTTTCTTTTTCTCTCTAGCTTAGGAGTAAACCCTAGTTTTTAACTTCTTATTCTTCTTCATTAATTCATAAGATTATTATTTTCATCTCTTTTCTTTCATTGATTTCTTTGATTATGTTTTTCTTTGTAGATTTAGATTTATTTATTTATTTCATGATTGAGTAGTTTTATTTTCTAGGGTTTGGGAATCCATGTTTATATGCTATGAATCTTGATTGATGTTTATTGATGGTTTGATTAGTCATTGATATTTCTAATTGATTAGTGTTTTTATTGTTAATCTTGCAACCTGATCAATTGTCTGATTAAACTTGCTAATAATGAGTCATAGATCGAGAGATAGTACTCTTTAGAGGCTTAGCTACAATTAGCAAATCTGATTATGTTAGCGACCGTACTGCATATGTTGATTTGAGAGCGTCAAGACTCGATCGTAGGATTAACCTGTGCTCTAGATATCTGATTAATTGAACTATTGATGATATTTTCATAGATTATAGTTATAAACATGGTGAACCATTGCCCTAGATCCTTTTAGTTTGATTTTCATAGTTTGGAACCTTAATTCTGATATTTGTGACCTTGTTTAGTTTTCCCATAATTCAGAAGCTAGATTATTGATGGTTTGATTAGTCATTAAAACGACCATTTTTGAAAGGTGTACGACAGCCTATCAGAGTGCATCACCAGTTAGTAAACAATAATCACTATGTGATCAGCCTCGATGAAATTGTGTCTGGTTTCGAAGAATTAAGTCTTACGGGGCCGAAGCTAGAAGTTAGTATACATTCACTGAGTGATCCCCTTGGCAGTTATGCTCTATGGCCGCGTGCATGGGTGCGATTTTCAGATGAGGTACACTGATTAACATACATATATATGCGTGATTTTTTGTAATAAATTAACTACGGTAATATTGTCTTTTCTATTTTGATACGCTCAAGTTATACGATGTTTTTGCGTTATTTTGGGTGCACTTTGCTAAGGGTTTGATTGTAATTGTTAACATTCGTGTTTTATTTAGCCCTTAGCAGAAGTTCGGAGCTTTGCGAGATAATTTGTATTAACGTCATGTATTCCGAGCTTTCAAGATGAAATGGATTTGAATGATGTTTGATTGAAGTTGTCTTTGGAGAGCTTGGGAGATTTGGCATCGGAGCATAATGGGCAATCATCGGAAGCTCTAAGCACCAAGCATGCGCGTAACTTCGACCACCTACACAGCTCACGTCAACCCGAGCCGAGCGGCGTCATCACCAACCAAGCACGAGCGGCTTCGCACGCCAAAGATCGCACAAGCGGCCGCGCACACCCGCACGCTCGCGAAAGCCGAGCCGCCCGGCGCTCACTGCCCAGCGCCCATCGCCCAGGCTCGCGACTCGCGAGGGATGTCGCACCTCGCGACCCCCTGCCCATCGCGACCCGATGCGATGTCGCGGCTCGCGACTGCGTGCCGCCCATTTTGTGCGCGGGGAGACAGAGTCCTCGTCGCGACTCGCGATCAGTTGCGCGACTCGCGACGCTTAAGTCGGCTTGGGGCCACGATTTTGTGCGGGGTTTAAAAGCCTCCTAAAACCTAACTTTTGGGGGAGACGAAGAGAAGTACGAAGAGGAGAGCTGAAATGTAGACCTTGGAGTGGCAAGCTTGAGGGGAGAGAGAGGATACTCCTCTCCTCATCCTTCCTTCTTCATGATTCTCTTTTCATCTTTCCTTCTTCGTTCCTCTTTGTTCTTCATTTCTTATTTCTTTGTTTGTCATTTCCTAGTTTTAGTTTTAATTTCTTAGTTTAGTTTTTAGGGATTTCAACTATGGGTTTGGTTTTTGCTATCGGATTGTAGCTTGAACTGTTCTTGGATCAATTAACATGAAGCTTCAACCGTTATTGTGAGATCTTTCCTCTCTTTCTCTTTTCCTTGATTATGGTTCAATTTCTATGCTTGTGATTTATGATTATTGCATAATTATGCTAGGAACGTTACTAGTTTGATTGTGTGATTAATCTAATGCTAGATTTAAGAATAGAATCGGATTGTTTTATTCTTTTATCAATTGGTAGCAAACTAGGGAGTAATTTAGATGCTGATCATCTTGGTTATTTCTTAGGGAAATTGAATCAACTGTTGAATGTTTATCGCGTGTATGACATTAGCAGGTCTATTGGTTCTCTGTGTTTATTGCTGCTATTGGATTGAACTTAGACGCAGATCGGACTAGGTTATCCTTTAGTTAGGGTTTTATAGTCACGCTGATCGTGCTATTCAACTAAGAATAAGGAGAACACGAGATTAATTCTCGACAATAGATAATTATGGAAATAATTAGAGTGGATGTTCAAGGATCGATAATGAATTGAAATGGATGTTAATCGGATTCAAGATCTTTCCATAATTGATTTCTCGTTTTGTTTATATGTTAGTTAGTTGTAGTTTGTTTTATAATCTACTTGAAACCCCCCTTTGTAATTAGGTTTCTCGGCCCTTAGCTTAATCGAGGTTTCGAATCACGCTGAGTACTAAACTCGTCCCTGTTTCCCTGTGGATACGACCCCTACTTCCACTATACTACCTTAGTGTAGAAGAGAGTAGGAGAAATTTTATCTTTGGCCGGGCGCGGTGCAACGACGACACCATCCGCGCCCGCCCAAATTTCCTATGGTAGTTAGTAATATCTTTACTTTTAATTAATTACTAGGTTTGGGGGAAGGCCGGTTCACATGACAATAAGGCAAAGAAGACCTGTTCACCTGACAAGAAAGCTAAGAAGGCAACTTTACGTGATGAAGGTGAACCAAATGTGTTGAATGACAAAGTTTCTATGACAAAAAATCCACTTATTCTCGAGCCAGAGGTGTTGTGAGGCCTTAGTACTGCATGCTTTTGGTTACATGAGTGCGCTAGCAATTTGCACGATAATAGTACAATAGAGGTTCCTTTGGGGGAGCAACAATTCCACTACATTGAGGAGTCATCGACATGTATTTCTAAAGTCGATATTAAATAATTCTTATGTGGGGTAGAGTTGAATGTTCCCATGATACAAACTTTCATGAGGTAATACATAAGTATATAAATATATACATATATGCTTAATTAGTTTTCAATTTCCATAATAAGTAAGTTTACTTTTAATTAATATGATTTCTCAGGTTATTGCACATTGAATTGCTTGGAACATCAAGTGAGTCAAAGATTGGTTGGTTATGTCCAAGCATGATACGAGATGAGAATTGCATAAAAAACAAAGCCGACGTGAAAGAGTATCTCAATATGAGTTTCGACTCATCATCTCGTTTAGGAGATCAGTTCATCCTTGTCCTGTATATTGAAAAGTATGCTTGTTAAACCCGATTTACTTTTATTATTCGATAATAAAATTCACCTATTGTAAACACATAATCGTGTCTCCCCATTTAAGGGTCCAATGATGAAACATACCGCGGTATTAGTTGGCACGGCCTAATGGAAGAGCAGTCCGAATAACCAGGCCATGTGTGTTTTGAAATAATATTACAAAAGCCCAATTAATTATCCATGATGATTAATTGTAAATTAAACCCGTAAAATGTTTTAAGTCCATTTTAAAAGCCCAATTAAATATTTATTATTTTAATAAATATTTTCATAAATGCTTTTATTATCTTTAGTAAACACTTTGAGCATAAATCAGATTTTTCATCCCGTAAAATTCAATCTCCGGATTTTTAGGGATAAAAATAGCATCTTCAAAGCACGCGCAGAATAAAAAATGAATATACTAGAATATGCGCCGAACGCAGCGGCTGCGCTCAGCGCGCCACGTGCGTCTAGGAGTGTGCAGCGGTCCAGGTTCGGACCGGACATGTCCGGAACTGGCTGGACCGGTGGACCGGAATCTGGGCTTTTCTTGGACCGGAACCGAACCAAAATTTTTCCGGTCCGGTCCGGTTTTGGACCGATTGGACCGGAATCTAATTTTTTAAAAAAAAAATTCTTTTTATTTTATTTAAAGATATTTATAAATTAGATACATTAAAAATTAATAATTTTAATAACAATAATCCTAAGGTAATAAATAGTAGGTTTTTAAATTTGTAAGTTTCTACCTTTTTAAACTTTTTTTAACATATAAATTCTTTTTTTACTAAAATAATAGAAATTCCTGTCCAACCGGTCCGGACCGGAATTTTCCGGGTTTTGACCGGTCCGGACCGGAAACCCGGAATCCGATTTTTTTTGTGGACCGGGGACCGGACCGGAATCGGTCCGGTTCGGTCTTGATTCCGGTCCGACCTTGGTCTTTGCACAGCCCTACGTGCGTCCAGCACATTGGCCAGATCGTGTCAGGCGCGCCAATGAGCGCCTGACACGTGTACTTGTGATTCACACAGAGTCCTGCGTCTGACGCAAGTCTTGTGTGAGACGCAAACTACTTTTTTATCTTTTCAAAACCGCGTTTACACGTATTTACATTTAATTTGACAGACCACGTCAGGCGCGCCAATCTGCGCCTGACGCGTGTCATTGCGCCTGCCACGTTGGACTGCGCCTTGCGCAGGACGCGCGTGCAGCGCAGGTTTCCTTTTGCCTATAAATACGGGCTGATTTCCCGAATCAAACACGGCTTTTCAATTATTATTTTACGAACACGAAATCCTTACGAATACTTCTGAATACTATTACGAATCTCAAAATACTTCAATCCTTTTAAGTCAATTTCAATTCCTAATCATACTACGTTCCTGGTTCTAGGATTACTCCGCCTGAAAGTCGTTATGCTCTTCGATCTAAACCGCATATGTATAATCCTGAGGATCCTTGAATAATTATATTGTATTATATTGAAGTTACTAACAGTTTTTGTCATGATGTAGATCATTAATTGATAATCGTGATTCCTTGTAAATTCTAACCCTTTTATTATTCTTGTATATAATATTCATATTTTTATGATTGTCCTGCATGATTTTTTATCACCCACATGTTATTATTGCTAAACAAGACCTAAAAAAATTTTCTAACTGATTCAGATAAATTGGACAACCTGTTAGGAACCTTGTAATTTGATTGCATAATAACTTGTCACTAAAAATTAGTCTTTTTATGTGTTTCCTGAACCCACCTAGACTAAATATTTTTAGGGTGTTTAAAACGTTATATGATTATTCTTTTGCATAAAATCTGTAATGAATCGATATTTAGTAAAGGCCAGCAATGGGCAAACGTGGTTCGTTATGACCATATTTGTACCCTCACCCCCGAACTCAACCTATGGTTCATTTTCACCATCTATGGAGTCAGGACGGGGAAATCTACATTGGATAAGTCCCTAAGATGTCCATACAGTTCAATATCCAATTAGGTTGATAAGTTTTCCTCTAAAAATTTGTTGGCGACTTCAAAAACATATTTTTAATAAAACCTTAACAATGGGGTAGTCAAATAAAAGCGCTGACACCGCGTGTAGGCATAAAGGAATAAAAATCCACGCCTAAAATTTGGCGACTTCACTGGGGAGGATTTAAAAAAAAAAATTTAAAAATGAGTGGGTGAAACTTGAAAAATACGATTCATTCTCCTTTTATGCCTTTGAATAATATATTGTTTGCATATGCATGGCTATTGTTCAGCCACCATAAGGACAATCTACCTTGCCTCATTAGCACATGTTCTATGTGTGAGGTCACCTCGAGGGGTTTGCGCTTTGTCCTTCCAAAAAGCTTCCTGAGCGATAGTGTTGGATCTTAGTCATAAGCAAACCTACCCAACCATGGCATTGTTCTCTTGTTCCTGACTTGAGAACTTGAGTGCGTCTTACACGTGGCCACCTCTTTAAGCAGGGGTACGAAGCGTGTGATCAATCTCTTAGTCATGGACCCCTTTCATCCTTAACCTAAACATGACCATAGTTCAAACGTAGAACTTGACTTTTAGGTTGGAACTTTGCATATTATTATCATACTTGTGCATATTTGTGTGTGCGTGCCATTAATTGTCTCGTATTATCAATGTTTCGAGTCAAAAATTTCAAACGAATTTGCGCGAGCAAAAGCAGAAAAAACAAATTGTCCAGCACTTGCGTGTTGCGTGCCAGACTGCGTTCCACGAATGACTATGCGTCCCGCGCATACTCGTCAGCAGCTTGTTGCGTTCGTCGCAGTTACTTCGTTGCGTTGCGCGCTCTCCTGCATCGTGGGCTTCTTCCCTGCGTTCAGCGCACCACATACTATTCCTGGCCTGCTGTGCGTTTGACTTGTGTGTGTGCGTGCCAACATTTCTTCTCGGCGTGCCTGAATTTCTTGTCCTAATTGTTTGTTCTCATGTGCTTAAATCCATAGCCAAGACTTAGGACGTTTATTATTTTCACCAACTTTTTTCATCTTCAAACATGTATCTCCCATCTTTTAAAAAAAAAAATTCTATCCATATCTTTTACCAAATATCTTCCATCCTTTTTTTTTTAAAAAAATGATCTCCCATCTTTTTTGAAAATTCATCCCCATCTTTTTTTCAAAAATCATTCTCCTATCATTTTCAAAATTTCATACATCCAATCTTCAATCTCCTATCTACTTCAAAAATTCTATCCCTACCTTCTTTTTCAAAAAAAAAATCTCCATCTTTTTTTCCTATCACATACTCCCTCCGTTTTTTTTTATTTGCTACATTTATTGCCTTGGGAATGAAGCCACTACTTTGACCGATTATTTTGATTATTTTATAAGTAAAAATATAGTCATGTGTGATCTTGTTAGATTCGTCTCGACGTGTAGATTCATAATATCAAATTTTTATAATTTTTACTTAAGCGAAATAAGCGAAATGTAGCAAATAAAAAAAAAGCAAAGGTAGTATCTTTTTTCAGAAATTCATCCTTTTTCTCTATCCCATTTTTTTCATATATATTATCCATCCTTTATGTGTACATCATTTAGGATTCCTTTTAATGTCCATCTTGTTGTAAAAGTCTCATCCGCTTTGAGATTCTAACTGCACTAGATGTCCGTCTGACCCAAATGTCTAGATTCATCCAGTTTCACTCCATTTAGAGTTCTTCACCTCATCTAACTTTATCCATGTTAGGAGTCTTAACCCTGTCTAGGTTCACCCATCTAAGAAGTCTAGGTCGTTAGAATTCTTGCTATCTTAGAAGTCTATAATCCATAGAAATCCATGCATAATAGGAGTCTAAAACCATTAGAATTCTGTCCATAATCTTAGGAGTCTAAATCCATTAGAATTCCGTTCATCTTAGGAGTTTCGCATCCATTAGAGTTCCGCCCATATTAGGAGTCTAAAACAATTTGAATTCCGTCTATTTTAGGAGTCTAGGTCCACTAAAGTCTCATGTATATTAGAGGTCTATCGTTGTTAAAAGTTCACCAAGTGTAAAGTTCTAACGTCATTAGAAGTCTATCAAGTCTAAGATTCTGAAGTCATTAGAATTTCATATCAATTAGGATTGCATTCATACTAGAATCCTCTCGCATTGCATAGTCCATCATTCATACACTTCATGCATAATTAGATCGAGTTTATAGGCATTTAGGGGTCTCATTGCATCCACGTACTCTCCATTTAATGCATTCCACATTTAGTAGTCCTGAACTACAAGCGATCTGATTCCCTCTTTTGGGATATGTAGGCAGCCTTTACAGGTTCGAACGCATAGATTGAGTCATGCATACATACATTAGGTCTAGGTGCATTCAAAAGAGTCATGCATACATGCATTAGGTCTAGGTGCATATAAAAAATTCGAAAAAATATATCATTCATTTAGGAGATGTTATTTTGTTCCTAGAAACTCAACTTTTTTAAAACAAACATACATTCTCCCATTCCATTACTTTCTCTCCATCATCACTCCATCTCTAATCTCCTGCTGGATGATCCATTGTAGGAAATACGCAACATGTCAAGAACACTTCAAGAGCAGATTGATGAGTTGACGAGTATACTAGTAGATCTTGTCGCACGTGTTGGCAGACTAAAGGCAAACTACACTGTTCTTCAGGATAATGGTAGTGCAAATTACAAGGCACTAGATAGCTTCGATAAAATGGTAGCTTACCCACAAAGGATCAATGAACTTAACAACATCATACCACATAGCTAAATTCTAAGGCCTTCGATCAGGTCCGAATTCATTGTTACTTCGATTGGAATACCTTCTAAGCACCTTCATGACACTGTCTCACATGGACCTATACTCAATGCCACCAGGCCTCGAAGAAAACGCAACAGAGAATATACCTCACTGGGTATAAGCTATAGAACAACTTTTGACCGCCTTCGCGCAAAAGGCGCACTTTCCCCTCTTTGGCCTACTCCAGATCCAGACGAAGATAAAAGGGGGCCAAATTGGGACAAAGATGCTTATTGCAAGTACCATAGAGGCCATGGACATAAGACTGACAATTGCTACCCATTGCGAGGCCTTATTCAGGACATGATCGATGATGGGAGACTTCCAATTTCTCCTACTACAAAAAAGACCTCAGATTTAAGATCACTTGTCACGTGACGTAGGAGTCGAGACTTAGGATTTCATTTTCTGTTTCATCTCTCTTATTTTACCCAGTCTAACATAGGATTTCCTTTTTTATTGCATGTACTCATAATTTTCAATTAATAAATGAGTATTTATTTCCTAACCTTGCATTAATGAGCATCAACGAAAACCATGATTATCGCCTTAAAAGAAAGGAATTTCTAATTCTCATGACTATTCTAATAAAGGCAATGAACAAATTGGCATAAAAGAGGCATTCCTCCCTTCACTACAACTATTCCTCCATTTCAACCTAAATGCATAACACCCCTCTCCCTTTAACCTACCTCATTGGAAGTACATTTGACGATAATTCAATGTAAAGGGCAAGTAAAAAAAAGAGCAACAAAGCAAAAATCAAAGCGATAAAATAAAAAGCAAAAATCAAAGCGAAAAAAATAAAAAAAGCAAAAAAAAATTGATACAAAAAGTGCAAAATATAAAAAAAAAAAAGTGTTGCAAATAAGCCCATCAATAGCTTTGTCAAAAGTACTTTCTTTTCAAAACCTTCAACCTTCAATTCTAAACCTCCAACTTCATCAAAGGCTTTGACCTCCACAACCAAAAACCATTACAAGCTAAACCATATCTCTGTGATGAACCTTCTTAACAACCATGCATATCGCATCTCAATTAGGGATGGAAATGGATGATGGATCATCCATCATCCGCTTAACCCGGTTTTATTAAGCGGGTGAAAACCCGAAATAAATGGATGATAAGCGGGTGGCGGGTGAAGCGGGTGGTGGATGCGGGTCGGATGCGGGTGAGATTTTTTTCATCCGTCACCCGATCCATCACCCGCTTAACACTCACCCATCATCCATATTATCAATTACACATGTTAATTTACTTACTTTATAAAAATTTTAGTTGAAAATTTTAATAAATATGTATCTTATGGCATATTTTTTTGTAAAAATTGTTATATATCTCCTCACCCGCTAACCACCCGGCCCACCCGTTCACCCGATGGATGACGGATGGATGGATGCGGGTGATGATTTATGCGGGTGATGGATAGATGCGGGTGGAGCGGATGGATGCGGGTGAAGCTCCACCCGCCCCGAACCCGATCCATTTCCATCCCTAATCTCAATAAGCCGTAAAAGACAAACCAAAGTCCGCTAGGTCGAAAACCCGTAAGGGCGACTTAGGCAAAAGTCAGGGCATCTTCTCATTCATTGGCCTGAACTACGAATGGTCTGATTCTGCTAAAGATACGTAGGAAACCTCACCCTAAGGTCCGACCGCCTTAAACCAAACCAAACATGCATCACTATCCCCCTTTGCCAAAGACCTCTTCCCCAATCAATGCTTAATTCATTGCAAATGGCTCCAAAGCAAAATGCTCGGCCACCAATTCAAATGTTAAGAGCTACGACTGGCCTGATTCCATCGTGGATACGTAGGCAACCTCTTTTGAGGCCCGACCATTTTAATTCAAAAGAAACATTTATTTTTAGGCTCGCCTAGGCCCATGAGAAAAGCGCGATCACCCAAATCATGAATCTTCAATGCTCATCCCTACCTTTACAACTAGACTGGGATTTGAACCTGCATCATTAGCCTACCTCATTGTGTGAGTCAATTCATTATGGCTCCGCCTTTTTCTTATTCTTATCCCTTGTCGTTTTCTGAACTACATTATCGCTTCTAAGCCAACCTTAGCATAACCTTTCAACACTCAGCGCTATGACCGCGCCTCATCCTTTGAGTGTTCCTTTATTTGGTCTTTCTTGTCTTCTCACCTTAGGAACCCTATATGGAATCTTTGGTCGAAACTTCCACTAAGCATGACGAGTATCTTTAAAATCAAGCAATCAAGTTGGATACTTCATCGACTCCATCTTAGTGGGGGCTTCATCACTAGTCCACACAGAAAATCATAGACTCTAAGTCCAAACCTATGGTGATAAGGACATCATTACGAGTCCATACATGAAATCTTGGGTTTTAAAACCCACACTGATACAAGATTGAACTGATTTTATGGGCTCACTTAGGCCTTGGCATACAAACCTCAAAGCATATACAACTCAAGCGCTACATAAGCTCTTTCTATAACGTATTTCAAATCCAACATAGTCTATTAACTGACTAGATTAACCTTGGGCTCCATGTGTACCTTGATAAGGACTTCATTACGAGTCGATACAAAAGATTGTGGGCTCGAGACCCATACGAAATCCTAACTGTTTATGGGCTCACTTAGGCCCGTAACAACTACAACGCATTTCGAATCAAACATGACCTACATGGATCATCCTTGGGGGTTTCCCATTTCTCCTCTTTCAAAATCAGCTTTCTAAACGAAAAATTGAGCTTAGAGGAACAACAAAGCATCATATCATATCATCTACATCAAAATCATATCTTTGCATTAGTGTCACATCTCTGCATCTGCATCATCCAACATTGTGTCAAGCATTGCGTCCTTCGTCCTTAGCCATAGGATCCTAGCATCAATCATCGAGTCGCACACACACACACACACGTATGCACACACGATAACACCTTTAAGTCTAGAGTGTTAGAGGTCACTTTTTATAGGTCAAGTCTTTTCTTATCCATACACTAGCACCCGCATCACGGGACACATGCATACACCCTAGTTGTTTGTCTATATATCTGTGTGTTATTTGTATTCACAGGTACCCAACATTAAACGACTCTATACGAGTTATATTCCGCCAAGGTCTGCGGACCACTACAAATTAACAGGAGAAGACAAGCTTTATATACATGGTGCGTCCAGTGCACCAATAACGATGTGTCACATGCAGCAAACTGTGTCCAGCGCAGCATACCACGCCATGCGCAGGCCTGTGCGTCTGGCGCACAACCCTGTACAGCGCGCTTGGGGGCTTCTTAGCCAAGTGGGGCCCACATGCTCAACTCCTTATGAATTCAAATGTTCATTACGACATCGCACGCAGCAAACTACGTCCAGCGCAACATACCACACCAAGCGCAGGCTTGTGCGTCTGGCGCACAACCCTGTACAGTGCGCTTGGGGGCTTCTTAGCCAAGTGGGGCCCACATGCTCAACTCCTTATGAATTCAAATGTTCATTACGACATCGCACGCAGCAAACTGCGTCCAGCGCAGCATCCCATGCTAAGTACAGGCCTGTGCATCTGGCGCACAGTCCTGTACAGCGCGCTTGGGGGCCTCTTAGCCAAGTGGGGGCCACACTCTCAACTCTATATGATTTCAAATGTTCGTTACGACATTACGCGCGACAAACCAACGAACTTTCAAAAGTTTACAAAAATACAATCTTGTCATTCTTCCGAATTTTCAACATACATTGCTTGAAAGACAACAAATACTCAGGAGTGTCAATAACGGAACACAAACCGTTAGGTCTGCGGACCATTTCAAATCAATGACGGAACACAAATCGTCAATAACGGGACACAAACCGTTAAGTCTGCGGACCATTTCACACTAACGACGGAAAACAAACAGTTGGGTCTGCGGACCATTTCACACTAACGACGGAAAACAAACCGTTAGGTCTGCGGACCATTTCAAATCACCAACGGAAAACAAACCGTTAGGTCTGCGGACCATTTCAAATTACCAGCGGAAAATACACCGCTAGGTCTGCGGACCATTATCAACACCCTAGAGCGGGAACATAATAGCTCTACCCCGACGTGAGCCGGAACATAATAGCTCTACACATTATCAAGATCCCGGAGCGGGAACATAATAGCTTCACCCCGACGTGAGCCAGAACATAATAGCTCTACACATTATCAACACCCTGGAGCGGGAACATAATAGCTCTACCCCGACGTGAGCCGGAACATAATAGCTCTACACATCATCAACACCCCGGAGCGGGAACATAATAACTCTACCCCGACGTGAGCTGGAACATAATAGCTCTACCCATCATCAACACCCCGGAGCGGGAACATAATAGCTCTACCCCGACGTGAGCCGGAACATAATAGCTCTACCCTGACGTGAGCTGGAACATAATAGCTCTACCCATCATCAACACCCCGGAGCGGGAACATAATAGCTCTACCCCGACGTGAGCCGGAACATAATAGCTCTACCCGACGTGAGCCGGAACATAATAGCTCTACACATCGTCAACACCCCGGAGCGGGAACATAATAGCTCTACCCCGACGTGAGCCGGAACATAATAGCTCTACACATCATCAACACCCCGGAGCGGGAACATAATAGCTCTACCCCGAAGTGAGCCGAAACATAATAGCTCTACACATCATCAACACCCCGGAGCGGGAACATAATAGCTCTACCCCGACGTGAGCCGGAACATAATAGCTCTACACATCATCAACACCCCGGAGCGGCAACATAATAGCTCTACCCCAACATGAGCCGGACCATAATAGCTCATGATTCCCTTTTTTTCACATATCATTCCTTTTTTTTTTGCAAATTTACAATTATTTTGCAAATGTGTTTCACATATGTCCGTTCCTGAAACTTTGCTTATTTTGCAGGTACTGGCGTAAAAGAGTGGTTTTGGATTGCAGAGCATCTAGAATCATTCTCCGTCCCGACACGTGTACTTTGACTTTCGGTTTTGCAAACCTCAGTCAAAGTGGGGGATTCTGTAGACACATAATCGTGTCTCTCCATTTAAAGGTCCAATGATGAAACATACCGTGATATTAGTTGGCACGGCCTAATGGAAGAGCAGTCCGAATAACCAGGCCATGTGTGTGTTGAAATAATATTATAAAAGTCCAATTAATTATCCATGATGATTAATTGTAAATTAAACCAGTAAAATATTTTAAGTCCATTTTAAAAGCCCAATTAAATATTTCCTATTTTAATAAATATTTTCATAAGTGCTTTTATTATCTTTAGTAAACACTTTGAGCATAAATCAGATTTTTTATCCCGTAAAATTCAATCTCCGGATTTTTAGGGATAAAAATAGCATCTTCAAAGAACGCGTAGAATAAAAAATGAATATACTGGAATATGGGCCGGACGCGCGGCTGCGCTCAGCGCGCCACATGCGTCCAGCACATTGGCCAGATCGCGTCAGGCGCGCCAATGAGCGCCTGACACGTGTACTTGTGACTCACACAGATTCTTGCGTCTGACGCAAGTCCTGTGTGAGACGCAAACTACTTTTTTATCTTTTCAAAAACGCGTTTACACGTGATTACATTTAATTGGACAGACCACGTCAGGCGCGCCAATATGCGCCTGACGCGTGTCGTTGCGCCTGCCACGTTGGACTGCGCCTAGCGCATGTTTCCTTTTGCCTATAAATACGAGCTGATTTCCCGAATCAAACACGGCTTTTCAATTATTATTTTACGAACACGAAATCCTTACGAATACTTTCGAATACTATTACGAATCTCAAAATACTTCAATCCTTTTAAGTCAATTTCAATTCCTAATCATACTACGTTCCTGGTTCCACGATTGCTCCGTCTGAAAGTCATTACGCTCTTCGATCTAAACCGCATAGGTATAATCCTGAGGATCCTTGAATAATTATATTTTATTATATTGAAGTTACTAACAGTTTTTGTCATAATGTAGATCTTTAATTGATAATCGTGATTCCTTGTAAATTCTATCCCTTTTATTATTCTTGTACTTCCTCCGTTTTTTTTTACCCGCAACACTTTCCTAAAAGGGAAATAATTAATTACTTGCATCACTTTCTATTTTTGCTTTTCCTTTCTCTCTATCTCTCTCCAATCACATGGGTCCTCTCTTTTTTTCCTCTCTACCTCTCTCATACCCAAAAATTGCATTGGAGTTGATGAAAAGAAGAAGTGTTGCGAGTAAAAAAAAACGGATGAAGTATATAATATTCATATTGTTATGATTGCCCTGCATGAATTTTTATCACCCACATGTTATTATTGCTAAACAAGACCTAAAGAATTGTTCTAACTAATTCAGATAAATTGGACAACCTCTTAGGAACCTTGTAATTTGATTGCATAATAACTTGTCACTAAAAATTAGTCTTTTTATGTGTTTCCTGAACCCACCTAGACTAAATATTTTTAGGGTGTTTACAACGTTATATGATTATTCTTTTGCATAAAATCTGTAATGAATCGATATTTAGTATAGGCTAGCAATGGGCAAATGTGGTTCGTTATGACCATATTTGTACCCTCACCCCCGAACTCAATCTATGGTTCATTTTGACCATCTATGGAGTCAGGACGGGGAAATCTACATTGGATAAGTCCCTAAGATGTCCCTACAGTTCAATATCCAATTAGGTTTATAAGTTTTCCTCTAAAAATTTATTAGCGACTTCAAAAACATATTTTTAATAAAACCTTAACAATGGGGTAGTCAAATAAACGCGCTCACACCGCGTGTAGGCATAAAGGAATAAAAATCCACGCCTACACCTATTAATTGTTGTATGATTAATAACTATATTTCCTTGTTGTAGGCTCCATTGGACACTCATTGCGATATGTTTGTCAAGTAACCAAGTCTACCACTTTGATTCTTTGCGTCGACAACCACCACAGTCCTTACTAATCAAATCATTGTTAAATAGGTAGCCTAACCGAAACTAAATATATACATATATACTTATTAATATTACACATTATTCATATATATATAAACAATACATCTTATAATGTATGAAGTATTTAATGTATTGATGTAGTGTGATGAAGTAGAATATATAGTCAAGTACGACTTCGAGTAGGAAAAGCTCCTATGTGGATATCAGTCGAGGTAACGTAACTAATTTGCTTGTCCTTATATAGAAACACTTTTTTCCACATACTTCAAATCTAACATGAATATTTTTGGATGTTTTGGTGAATTTTAGTGTCCGCAACAAGATAATGGTGTTGATTGTGGCTATTACGTGCTGAGGTACATGTTCGATATAGTCAACCATTGCACTAAAATCAATGATCTTCAAAAGGTATGTAACTAATTAGTATATGTTAGTTTAGATTAGATCGATGGGTAATAGTTAGTTTGTTTTAGAAACCAAAGTAGCACATATTCACAAAAAATGACCAAAGTCTACCCCTAAAACATGGTACTTTGATCTATTCCATATAAATTTGACATATACAGTACAAATATTCATAGAGTAAGTGATATATGATGCTTAGTTTAGCAAATAATTACAATAGTAAGTTCATATAAGATAAATATTGAATTTCTGGAAGGTAAAGTGATTTTAGGCCTATTTTGGCCGTTTCGTGTCCAATTCGTAGATTTTGAGTCATTTAACTCCAATTTAGTTTTTAATATGATAATATGAGGTATAATATAACTAGTGAATAGATTTTTAGACTTGCATTTGTTGTTGATTGAATTTCGGGAAGGTAAAGGTGATTTTAGGCCTATTTTGGCCATTTCGCGTCCAATTCTTAGATTTTGAATCATTTAACTACAATTTCTTTTTGAATATGATAATATGAGGCATAATATAACTAGTGAGTAGATTTTTAGGCTTGCATTTGTTGTTGATTGAATTTCGTGATGGTAAAGGTCATTTTAGGCCTATTTTAGCCGTTTCGTGTCAAATTCGTAGATCTTGAGTCATTTGACTCCAATTTCATTTTGAATATGATAATATGAGGCATAATATTAGTGAGTAGATCTGTAGGCTTGCATTTGTTGTTGATTGAATTTCGGGAACATAAAGGTGATTTTAGGCCTATTTTGACCGATTCGCGTCCAATTCGTAGATTTTAAGTAATTTAACTCCAATTTCTTTTTTAATATGATAATATGAGGTATAATATAACTAGTGAGTAGATTTTTAGGCTTGCGTTTGTTGTTGATTGGATTTCAGGAAGGTAAATGTCATTTTTAGAACTATTAACTAGAGTAAATTCCCACAAAACCCTAATTTTCAACCTAGGGGCTATCGCCACCCTTTTGGGCGGTGGTAAGCCCCTTTTCTCCTTTAGTTACTAGTTTTTTATGTTATTATTTCTAATAAACTTCAGTCTCTCTTTAATGGAGAGTTTTTCTACCCATATATTGGGTTTTATCTCTCTCCATGTGAGAGTCTGGAGACTTTGTTTTTGGTTTTTTGTGTTATTCAAGAGGTTGATTTGTTGATCGAAATTTGTACGGGGTTGCAACAGATGTCAGTACTTCATTTACAATCACTTGAATTGAATCCAGTTCTACTTTAAAACTACAAAAGATCGACAGACCCCCTTGTAGAAGGCTGCATCAGACAGCGATGTGAAAGACAAGGGTTTTCAGAAGTGTTAGATCTACTCAACGATCGTGGTTTTGTCATATTAGAATTGTATTTATTTCATTTTGATATGTATTTGTTTGGTTTTGACTTCTATTGTAGATGTCGTATGACTTTGAATCAATGAATTAATTTTAATTTCAAAAAAAAAAACTAGAGTAAATTATTGAATTCTTATGTGTTTAATTTCATGGTTGGCTTGCAAGGTTTATATGAATAACACACCAAGATTGGAGGCCTTCACCATGGAGGAATTAGGTGAAGTTCGAGATAAGTTGGCAAGCCACATTTGTGATGATTGCTTATGATACATTTTATAGTTTTTAACTAGAATGTTGGTGTTTTGTTTTAATATGTACACTCTTTTGACATTATTAATGTATAATCAAGATAATTGCGTTAAAAAACTTGTGATATGTATGCATTATAGTGTTTTATACACTAATTAAGCACCACTTTTGACAACAAGCATCCAATAAACGAGCAACGAGGTGGCGGGGAGACCGGGATGGGGAGGTGCTTGTCGGGGGGGGGGGGTCTTGGGCGGGGGTGCTTCTTGGGGGATTCTCGGTTGGGGGGTTGGCACGGGGTGGGTCTTGGTTTCTAGGTGGCTAGGCGGGGGCCGCCACGGGGGGGTGGGGTTTGGGGATGTGCAGGGATGTGCGGGGTGGGGGGCAGGGGGTGTAGGGATGGGGGGCGGGGGTGCGGGTGCAGGGGGTGGCGGGGGTGCGGGGCTAGGGGGCATGGGAGGGGTCTTGGGCTGGGGGATGGTGAAGGGTACGGGTTGGGGGGATGACGAGGGGTCTTTGGGCGGGGGGGATGGCAGGCTCGAGGTGCAAGGCTGCTGGGCAGTGGGGGGGAATGCTGGGTATTTTATAAAAAAAACGAAAACAAAAGGGTTGCGGTTTTGGGCCTAAACCGCAACCCTTCCATGTAAAAAGGGATGCGGTTTAGGCCCAAAACCGCAGCCCTTGGTTGTGAAGGGCTGCGGTCAAAAAACGCAGCCCTTAGGCGCAGCCATTGGCCTTTTTCCACTAGTGATTCTTCTTCCCTATGCTTCATATCAGCGTAGCTTTTCTAACGATCTCGGGCTGCCTTAATTTTTCCTTGGATCATCTTAACTTGTTGCACTGTCTCTTCAATCAATTGAGGTCCAAGTATAACACTTATATCATTCCAACATAATGAGCTTCTGCATTTCCTACCATACAAAGCCTCGAATGATGCCATGCATATACTTGAATGATAAATGTTGTTGTAGGAGAACTCTATCAGATCTAGATGATCTTCCCACTGACCCTGAAATTCCATGACACAAGCTCTTAACATGTCTGATAAGTTTTGTATGGTCCTTTTAGTCTGACCATCGGTTGCTGGGTGAAAAGCTGTACTCATTAATAGCTTTGAACCAAAGGCTTGTTGTAGCTTCTGCCGGAAGTTTGACAGAAATCTAGAATCTCGATCAGAAACAATATCTTTCGATACTCCATGTAGTATCAACACATGCTTGATATAGGCCTTAGCTAATTAGTCCAAAGACCATGTTGCCTTCATGGGTATGAACACTGCAGACTTTGTCAATTGATCAACAATTACCCATATTGTATCATTCCCAGATTTCCCCTTAGGTAAAGCAACAACGAAGTCCATCGAAATAGAATCCCACTTCCATCCTAGCACATCTAAAGGTTGGACTTTTCCTTGGGGTCTTTTATGTTCACTCTTTACCTTTTGACATGTTAAGCACTTGGAAACAAATTCAACTATGTCCAAATTCATACGAGCCCACCAGAAATTATTCTTTAAATCCTTATACAACTTATCACCCCATGGGTGCATCGAATATGGAGAATTATGGCCTTCCATTATGAATTTCATTTTCAAATCTCCACAAGCCTTAGGTATACACCATCTTCCTTCCACTCTCAAACTTCCATCTTCATGAATTTCGAAATCTCCAGCATGACCCTCCCTCACCTTCTCTTTTATCCTTTCCATCCTTTCATCTTTCAATTAAGCTTCTTTAATTTGATCAAACATAGAGGGTTGAATGGTCAATGCACTAAACATTTTATCTACTTCCCCATATTGCATTACCTCAAGATTTATCTTATGGGAGTCTAACCACAATTGATCTGCCACCACCATAGTACTTACGGCTCGTTTGGTTGGTGGTCATAAATGGTGGTAATGGTAATGAATTTTAGTGTATTTTTGCAAGAAAATCTCATGTCCACACCCATGGTAATGAAACTTCATCTTAAAACATGTGGTTTTCTTCATGAATTTTCATTCCCACTTAATACCACCTTCCCCAATGGTAATGGATGGTAATGAAATTTTAGGAAGAAAATAGATGATTTGGGATGGAGTGGCATTACCATAGGTAATTGACATGGGAACTATATTACAAATTTACACTAAAATGCATTACCATTACCACCATTTATGACCATTAACCAAACGGGCCGTTAAGGTATGACTTGTTTTCCTATTCAAGGCATCTGCCACTATATTGGCTTTCCCTTCATGGTATTGTATATCCAAATCATTTTCTTTTATGAATTGAACCATCTCCTTTGCCTCATATTCAAGTCCTTTTGGGTGAAAGTGTATTTCAAACTTTTGTGATCTGTATATATCTTACATATCACCCCATACAAATAATGACGCCAAATCTTTAATGCAAAGACTATTGCGGCCAATTCTAGGCCATGAGTAGGGTAGTTGACTTCATATGGCTTCAGTTGCCTTGACGCATAAGCAATGACTCTCCTATTTTGCATTAGAACACACCGTAGACCCTGCTTAGATGCATCACTATATACTTCATAAGTATCATTCCCATCGGCTAAGGATAACACATGCATTGTGGTTAGTCTTTTTTTAGGATGGTGAAGACTTTTCTCACATTACGGGCTCCAAACAAACTTGGACTCTTTCTTCATAAGGATGACACAGGCGTCGTGGCTAGTCTTTTTTTTTTAGGATGGTGAAGACTTTTCTCACATTTTGGGCTCCAAACAAACTTGGACTCTTTCTTCATAAGGTTGGTCATGGGCGAGGCAATTTTGGAGAAATCCTTAACAAAACGTTTGTAGTAACCTGCCAGGCCTAGGAAACTCCTTATATCAGTCACATTCCTTGGAGTAGGTCATTCACTGAAGGCTTCAATCTTTGTTGGGTCTACAACAACACCCTCCTTAGAAATGACGTGGCCCAAAAATGCCACTTTTTCTAACCAAAATTCACACTTCGAAAACTTTACATACAATTGCTTCTGTTGGAGGGTTATTAAAAATATTCGGAGGTGTTTCTCATGCTCTTCCCTATTCTTGGAGTAATCCAATATATCATCTATAAATACCACCACAAATTGGTCTAAGTATGGCTTGAAAATTCGGTGCATGAGATCCATAAATACTACTGGCGCGTTAGTCAATCCAAAAGACATTACTGTAAATTCATAATTCTAACGCGTTTTAGAAGCAGTCTTAGCAATGTCCTTATCAGTAATTCTTAAAGGATGATATCCTGACCTTAAGTCAATAATCTTGGAGAAAATTCCGACTCCTTTCAGTTGGTCAATCAAATCATCGATCCTTGGAAGAGGATACTTATTCTTGATGGTAACTTGGTTTAACTCACGGTAGTCGATACACAACCTTAGAATACCATCCTTCTTCTTCACAAACAAGACAGGCGCACCCCATGGGGATACACTAGGCCTTATGTATCCCTTTTCTAATAACTCTTCTAATTGGGTCTTAAACTCATTCATTTCAGCTGGACCCAATACGCTACGATGCTTTAGATATTGGGTCAGTTCCAGGCACTAAGTCTATGGTGAGCTCCACTTCTCTTATTGGAGGCATTCCAGGGATTTCTTTCGAAAAGACGCCTTAAATTCATTAACTACAGGAATATTCTCCATCTTTTCTTCTTCTACCGCCTACTTTTGTATACTACACAAATACAATGGATACCCCTTTCTTATACAGTTCTTGAGTTGAATAGCAGAAATCGTTCTTGGATTGGGCTTTTGACTGATTTTTTTGTAGGTTACTTTGACTCCTTTTGGGCCTTTCAAGATCACTTTTTGGGTTCTGCAATCTATTTGGGCTTTGAATTTTCCCAACCAATCCATTGCTAGAACAACATCTAGGTCATCTAATTCAAATTCAATTAAGTCTGAAGGAAAATCTGCCCCTATTATAGTCACTAAAACATCTCTATATAATTTAGAAACATCAATGACATCTCCAAAAGGTATGACTATATTCATGCTTATAGGTTCGGGTTTTCCCAACTAAAGTTTTGGAAATAAAAGAGTGAGAAGCTCCTGAATCAAATAAAATCTTAACTGGAATAGAAGAGATGAAGAAAGTATCAGTCATTACGCCTGCAGTCGTTTCAGCCTCACGATTGTTCATGAAAAACACTCGATCTTAATTATTCGCCTTAGTCTGATTGTCTCCTCCATTCCCATTCTTAGGAGGAACACTATATTGGTCACTGACTGCTGCTGCGGTCCTTTGCTCCCATTACCTCCCTGATTCAGGGTTGGCTTTAGATTTGTTGATATTGAGTCTTTCTGGAAGCACTCATATTCTCTATGACCTAACTTGTTACAGATCCTACAAGTTACCAGATTGTCTTCACAGTCCTTCCATGGGTGGTTTCTTGGGCATCTTTTACAGTAGTTGTAACAGCCCGCACTTCCGAGCTGCTAGCTAATCATACTTAAGATACACAAATCTCGATTAACACTTAATAAACCTCATATTACATTATCTTACAGCAGAAAAATAACCTATAAAACGATTTTGTATCTTTTGGTAAGGTCCACAATAAAACATCCGAAATATAAATACAATGAAATAATCTAAAACAAGACCCCTAGCCAATACAATAATATACCATAAGAAACCTCTCAACTAAATTATAAAATCTCCGTTGTTGCTAATCCGAAAACCATTTCATATAACACTTATGATCTACTGACCAATCCGGAGCTTTTACAATACCTGCAAAATCACTAACAATGAACACTGCCCCCACTAGGACAGGTCCCAAGAACAAAATCAGCGAAACTGAGTACACACTGTCCAACCGGAAAATCTTTATGGTGGCTTAGAACGTATTTATGTAATTAAGCTTATCTTACGAGACTTTTGAAATCAAGACATAGAGAAGTCATAATGAAAGAATGAGATAACGAATACTTATACAATATCTCTTGTTTAAAATAATAATAATAATAATAATAATAGTGTCTTACAAAATAAATAATACATATTTTCAATTGGAGGATCCATACGAGTTTCATAGAACTAATACGATCTTTCGAAATCAACTATAACTCTAACATACTTTAAGACATAATGATATCTTCCACTTCTGTATTTCATATATAATAACCTTTAATCCAATATATATAATGTAGCTAACTCCTTTCATAAATTTCTGACGAGTTTCTTAGTAAATCATTCTCATATCCGTCACATGAATTCTATAACTTGGGGGAGTAAAATATCACTTCGAAAATAAAGTTTGAAATAACTTTCCACGATATCACTTGCATATTCAAATACATATTCTACTTTCTTTCAGAAATCATATTATATATACTGGGGAAGAGAACACGAATAGAGTTGTCATCCAGGCGAAGTCTCTAAACTTTTATAAGGGACGTCTCCCTCTTCTGTTATGTACTGCTTGCAAGACTTTTCAGGACATGTCCCCAGAATACAAAATATACAGAATACAGAATGTTGTTCATCACTGCTCTAGCAGCTTCTTCCCCTCACAGAAACAGAATCAAAATACATAATTCAAAATTCAATATTTTCTAAAGCTCAATTTCATAATTCTCGAGTCAGATATATCAAAATCTCGTAATCGCATTTGGGTATTTAATATACAAACTCAAATTGTTTGATAACAGTATACTTGAGTTTCCAATAACTTAGTATAATTCAATCCTTTACAAAATTCATTTGCTAAAACCCATTCAAATACGGACTTTAAAGGAAATATATTCCAAACATTGCACAAGATCTATATTTCTCCGACTTTCCATTCTTTAACCTTTCTCTCCCAGTTAGAAAATGATATCTTCAAACTCTTTTATTTATCCTAGTTTCATACTCATAGCATTAGATTCCTAACTTGAATATAATTCCTCACAACTTAAGTAATATATATTGTTTTGCTACTTCTTTGATCCCTTTTTCCTTACCTAAGCTATTATATTATCCCTGCTTTAAACTTCACATATTTAGTTTTACCTCCATATTACAATCATAATTGCCAGCCTTACCTTTCTAACATGACAACTTACATTTCAAAAAGTAGAACCCCTCAATAAACAATTTATCTTACAACCATTCCAACCTAGATTTCCAGTTTTATAAAACCCAATTCCAAAAATTCTCCGAAGATACCTCTAGATAATATAATTTAACTTTTTTAATATGAACTTCTCTTCCTCACAAAAGCATACTCATAAAGCTCACTCTATAACTTCACCGATTTACATTCCATCTAATATCCCAAAAGATTTATTGCTAGCTTCGATAGTTATCACAAAATTCCAAGTACATATCTACATTCTCCTTGAATCATAAATTGTAGTATACTTACCATCTCCAAACAATACGTTACTTTTGAAATCTTTAACCTTAACCTTTTCATGACCCACAATATATCAAGCTCACAAAAACTCATAGTAGGATATAATCCGAGGTCTTGTATTGTACTTAAAACTTTCAAATTCATAATTTTCAAAACTCAAATCCATGTCTGTCAAACTTGGTAACTTAAGCTTTATCGCATTTCAAAATTCATATATGAAAGTCGAATTTATTTTTCACTTACCCAACACCATATACTCAAGTTCTCACTAAATTTTATGAATCAGCTCTTTATCATACTCTTTAACCTATATATACACGAATTTGATTTAGTGAAAACATAATTAAATTCCATGAGCTTATCCATACAACTCATCGCTTATCTGAAGTATACTTAGTTGCTCAATTTCAGAGGGTAATACTTATACAGATATTGACAAATATATCCAAATTTTTCTCTTAGAATTCATAGCACTATATCCATAACTACTTCCATGAATTTGAAACATGGATCATTAAATGGCTTACGCTATTGGGTTTTATAAACAAAATACACTTATACCGACTCATAATCAATAGATCTACTTAACAAAACTTGCTCTTTAAATGATATAACACTCTGAATATATCATCATGAATTTAGCCAGAGTCACAAACATTCAAATTATGCTTTCAAATATTTCCAAACTTTTTAAGCACAATAATATAATAAGCTCAAGTCGGAAAAACAAAGTCTTTCATGTAAATCGTAAAGTTCATAAAAGTTATGAAACATTAATTCCAAGTTGGAAGATGGCAGAACAATGTGTACCTTCATACTATCCCGAAACATAGCTTCGACTTCATAATTAGTCTCTAGGAAATCCATATTCTTGATCACTAGAATACTTGAAGTCCACAATAATTCACCTCAGAAACATAAACAATGATGGATTAGTAACCATTTTCACTTGTCATCAATAACCATAACTAGCCCAACTAAACGATATCTCCCGCCATGATGATCCCCACATAATCTACCTCGACAACAACCAAAATAATAAGTATTAACCATCCCCATTAAATTCAAATAGAGAAGCTCACTCCACTAACTTCCTTAATACAATTGCACCATCCAAGTTATTAATCCATTTCAGATAAAACTAACTAATATTAATAACTCAAGAATAACAAAGAGTGAAATAGTCCAGATTAAATAAAAATGAAGAACGATGTATACTTTCACAAAACTTAATGCAACTCAAATCAATACACTTGTCCTGTGAAATTTGTCTACAAGACTAATTTGTATTATACCCTTTTTTTTGTCATTAAGTGCTTCATTTCACTTTCATGCAATGCCAATTACACCCACTTCATCAAACTGACTTTTTCTTTCTATCAAGATTTTATGACTCCATTATCAGAAGATAGATTGATTAAGGAAACTAAATGAAATCAGAAATTGAATTCTTAAAATTAAAGGGATGAGGTGAGAAGGAAAGGTCATGCATTTATACCTCCCAAAAGAGAAAGGATAGGAAAACAATGGTAACAACAACCAAGCCAAAAGCCACGGCCATACAACACCGGAAAGCAAAGGAGAAGCGGCGGTGAAGAGGACCACCAACAACTCGCGGTGGCAGCAGCAAAACAAAACCAAACCAGCAACAACTAACACAACATTTAAAGAGAGATTGAAAATGGAAGTAAAAGCAGAGCGGCGTCTGATGGACAAGCTGCGAGTCGGCATCAATCGCTGGGGAAGTGTAATTGGGCGAGAAAGAAATAGGGAGATATGGGGGAAAATAGAGGAAGTTATGGGGAAGAGAGAGATAGGAGTGATTTAGGGTTTTTGGGTTTTATTAAACAAAAATGAATTATCTTGGGAATTCTAGAGAATTTGATGTGTCTAAGTTATCCGCCAATCTTAGGCGGATTTCGGGTCGTTTTTGGTGTCGGTTCGAGCTTAGTATCGGGATTTAGGAGAGTTTTGATATTAGGAGGTGTTGTCGGAGGATGTTGTGTTTTAAGGAGTCTAGGGAGCGGTTTGCATGGTGGCGTAATTGAGGGCCGATCTTGGTCCTCCGATCACTTTTTCTGCCCCGGGGTCCTTGTCCTTGGTTCCTTTATGGCGCATCTTCCGAGGCTTCCGAGCTTTGTTCGAGTTCCGAGTTACGAGTTCCGAGTCTGAGTTCCGAGGTCCGTGGTTCAAGCTTCTTGGTTTGCTCATCGTCCGAGGATCGTCTTCATTATGGTTCTGCAGCTTCATGCCTTACTCAAAAGCCAAGTTCTCCTCTTTTTCCTCTTTGTGCTCTGTTTTGGCGGTTTTGAGGCAGACTCAAAGTCGCGAGTCGCGACCTGCCTATTGTCGCGAGTCGCGAGGGTTGTCGCGAGTCGCGAGGGTTGTCGCGAGTCGCGACCCCTGTGTCGGCTGTTTCTTTTGTTTTCTTTTCCTCCCTTGGGGGTTAGGTTATTAAGTTTTTTTAGTTTTAGTTTTTAGTGAGAGCAACCAGAGAGAGAAAAAAAGTAGATTTCTTTCTAGGGTTTCTTCCTCTCTTCTTTTGTAGAATTGTAATGAATCCTATGGCTTGGCTAGCTTAAACATCTATCTTGGATTTGGTTGTTGAAGCTCTAATGTACTTGTGAGAAGTTCTTATCCTCTACTTTCTCTATGATCATTGTGATGCTTCTTATATTTAATTTCATGATGTTTGCATAATCTTTGCTAGGAACGTTACTAGTATTGTTGTGTGATTCATCTAATGCCAATTCTAGGTGCATAATCGGATTGTTGTGTTCCTAGCTCCATGTAGCATACTAGGTGTTTGATTAAATGCTGAACATTAATCTTTTGCACTTAGAGAAGCATTGCTTATTATTTGAATGTTATTGCTTTGATAACATTAGTAATCCTATCGTGTTCCTCGACCTTAATGCTACTTTGGTTTGGACTTAAGTGCGATTCATTTGAGTTAAGGCATAGTAAGGGCGGTTCAAACCACACGGATCGTGTGTTTAGCCACGATCTAGGAGGATAGAAGTCTAGACTTCTCGGTAGGTGACCATAGGAAGTGTCGGGGGTTAAGATTTCGTGATCACAAACTAGGTTAGGGTGGATGCTAATCGAGTCCAAGACCTTTTTATATTGTAATCTCTTCATATTTTAATACTGTGCTTAGTTTAGCTTGCTTGTATTGTTCCAAAACCCCCCAATTCGGTTACTTTGGCCTTAGCACATACTAGGGTCCTTAATTCACTAATTTCCGATCAAGTTCCATTGTTCCCTGTGGATACGATCCCTACTTCCATTATACTTGCTTAGTATGCATGAGAGTAGGTTAATTATATTTGGTTAGGAGTACACGGCAAACGCCTACCAAATTTTGGCGCCGTTGCCGGGGACCAAGGCGATACTTATTTGTAATTAGTGTAGTTTCGTCATTTTGATTGTATTGCTTGCATTGTGGTTTATGGTTGTTACTCGTGCTACTAACCAAGAGCCTTTGCAGTACGATCGAGATCTAGAACTAACTATTTTCAGGTTGAGAAGAGAATTGCGTGAAGGCTTTAGAGAGCTCCCTTTTTCGCTTGAATTTGAAGAAGAGATGCCTCCTAGAGTTGAGCACCGCACTTTAAAGGAGCTCACTGCTCCTAACCTTGACCAACAGCCTTTGTGTATCACATTTCCGGAACCGAAAGCGGGGGACACATTTGAGCTAAAGTCGGGGTTGATACATTTACTTTCCTCATTCCATGGGCTAAATGGTGAAGATCCAAATAAACATTTGTCAGAGTTTCATGTGGTATGCAGCAGCATGAAACCAAGTGGAGTTTCGGAAGACAGAATCAAGCTTAAAGCCTTCCCTTTTTCATTAAAAGATGCAGCAAAGGACTGGATGTACTACCTTGCGGCCGGCAGCATCACCACTTGGGCACAATTGAAAAAGAGCTTTCTCGAGAAATACTTTCCCACTTCTAAATCATCTACATTGAAGAAGGAGATAAGTAACATTGAGCAACGGGGTGATGAGTCTTTTTATGAGTATTGGGAGAGGGTTAAGAAGTTATGTGCTAGCTGTCCATACCACGGTTATTTAGAGGAAGATTTGGTGCTATACTTCTATAATGGCCTGTGTGATGAGGATGCTAGAATGGTCAATGCAACAAGTGGTGGATCCATTGTGAATAAAACCGCACTCGCTGCTAAGGAACTGTTAAATGAGCTTGCTGAAAGCTCGAGGCAGTTTAGTAGAAGGTCTGGAACTCGACGTGTGGTCGCCGAGGGTTCTAGTTCTTCTAAGTTGGAAGATCAGGTGCAAGCTCTGACATCAATGATGTGAGAATTCATAGTGAAAGAGAAAACTCACCAAGTGAAGGCTTGTGGCATTTGCTCTTCAAATCATCCAATTGATTTTTGCCCTCATCTACAAGAAGAACCGAGGGAAGAAGTTAAGGCGGCCGGTTTTCAGGGCCAAGGTTTCCAAAAAAGATATGATTCATATTCTGGCACCTACAATCCGGAATGGCGAGATCATCCTAATTTGAGGTACGGGAATTCATCAGGGAACCAGCAGCCGCCACAGCAGTATAACCGCCCATCACCTCCTTACTCGAGGCCACCGGAGCAAGGAGCTCCACATTTTCGGCCGCAAGGTCAATCACAAGGACCTAGTACCAGCATGTCTACTGAGGATATGATTAATGCTTTAACTAAAAATGTTACTAACATGCAGGGAAATATGGTTCAGTTTCAGGAGGAGACCCGTTCGAGCATAAAGAATCTGGAAAAGCAAATGAGTTAGGTCTCGGGAGCTGTGGGTCGATTAGAGGCCCGTGATTCGGGTAAACTACCGTCTCAAACGGAGGTTAATCCGAGACAAAATGCAAGTGCCATAACACTAAGAAGTGGAAGAGAACTAAAGGGCAATGATAAAGAGACCGCTAAAGACAAAGAGGTAGAGGAAGAGGTTGTTGTTTATGAATCGGTGCCTGATGCCGAGCCATTGTCATCTACATCAGATGAGCAATCTAAGCAACCACCACCTCCACCACCTTATGAGCCGGTTCCACCATTTCCAGAGGCGCTGAAAGACACTCGAAGAAAGGAGTGCGATAAAGACATTTACGAAACCTTTCGTAAATGTGAGGTAAACATTCCCCTTTTAGATGCTTTAAAACAAATTCCTAGGTATGCAAAGTTTCTTAAAGAAATGTGCACTACCAAAAGAAAACAAAGATTAAGGGGAGCTCAAAAGGTTAAGGTTAGCGAACATGTGTCTGCCATGTTTCAAAAGAAACTTCCTCCAAAATGCAGTGATCCAAGCATGTTTGCTATACCTTGTGTGATTGGGGACACCACGTTTCCAAGGGCTATGCTAGATTTAGGGGCTTCTATAAATGTAATTCCTTATTCTTTGTACGAGTCCTTAAAGCTAGGTGCCTTACATGAAACAGGTGTTGTGATTCGATTAGGCGGCCGTTCTAATGCTTATCCTAAGGGAATAGTGGAAGACGTGTTAGTTAAGGTTGATAAGGCGATTTTTCCTGCCGATTTTTATGTCCTAGATATGGAGCACGATAAACATGCGACCCCTATTTTGTTAGGACGACCATTTTTAAAAACTGCTAGGACAAAAATTGATGTGCATAGTGGATCTCTTACTATGGAGTTTGATGGAGATACAGTAGAGTTCAACATTTATGATTCCATGAAATTTCCGAGTGATGATCATTCATGTTATTCTATAGATGTGATTGACTCTTTTCGCGGGGCGTGTTTGAAATTGATGGTAAAGATGAATTGCAGGTGGCTCTTGAGCATAATTTGAAAGATGATGAAATTGAATATGTTTTAAGCGCTAATTTGCAGGAAATAGTGCAGGTTTTGGAAGATCAAGACAAGCTTCCGACGGTCCCTTTTCATTTTGGACCCGTCCCACTCACCATTCCTAGAGAGAAGTTGTTACCATCTGTTTTGCAGGCCCCAAAAGTGGAATTGAAGCCACTTCCCGATGATTTGAAGTATGTGTTCCTTGGAGAAGGAGAAACATTACCAGTGATCATCTCAAGTCAGCTCACCAAGGTTCAAGAAGGAAGACTTATTGAAGTTCTTAAGGAGCATAGAGAAGCAATTGGATGGACGATTGCCGACATCAAAGGCATAAGTCCTACCACATGCATGCATCGGATCTTGTGGAAGATGACGCGAAACCCGTGAGGCAACCACAACGCCGGTTAAACCCACCTATGATGGAGGTAGTGAAAGCAGAAATTCTGAAATTACTCCAAGCAGGTATGATTTACCCTAATTCTGATAGCAAATGGGTTAGTCCTACCCAAGTTGTGCCTAAGAAGACGGGTGTAACTGTTGTGGAAAACCAAAATGGTGAGTTGATTCCTACACGTATCCAAAATGGATGGCGTGTTTGCATTGATTATCGTAAATTGAATGCTGTGACTAGGAAAGACCACTTTCCTTTGCCATTTATTGATCAAATGCTTGAAAGACTTGCTAGTCATGCCTTCTATTGCTTCTTAGATGGTTATTCAGGGTACTTCCAGGTGGCTATTGCGCCAGAGGATCAAGAGAAAACCACATTTACGTGTCCTTTTGGCACATTTGCATATAAGCGCATGCCTTTTGGGCTATGCAATGCCCCTGCCACTTTTCAGAGATGTATGATGAGTGTATTCTTTGAATATGTCGAAAGGTTTGTTGAAGTTTTTATGGATGATTTCACTATACATGGGGATTCTTTTGACAGTTGCTTGCAACACTTAGTTTTTGTGCTTAAAAGATGTATAGATTCTAACCTTGTGTTGAATTCCGAGAAGTGCCATTTTATGGTGCGAAAAGGGATTATTTTAGGCCATGTGGTTTCCGAAAAAGGACTCGAGGTAGATAAAGCTAAGGTAGACAGTATTCAATCTTTGCCTTATCCTACTAATGTTCGGGAAATACGTTCTTTTCTTGGCCATGCAGGTTTTTATCGCAGGTTCATCAAGGACTTTTCGAAGATTTCATCTCCTTTATGTAAGTTGTTGCAAAAGGATGTGGATTTTTCTTTTGACGAACATTGCAAGAGTGCCTTTGATACTTTGAAAGAAAGACTCGTCTCGGCTCCAATTATACAACCACCTGATTGGTCTCTTCCCTTTGAGATCATGTGCGATGCAAGTGACTACGCCGTCGGAGCGGTGTTAGGTCAAAGGGTGGGGAGAGCACCTCATGCTATCTATTATGCTTCCATGACACTAAATGAGGCTCAGCGTAACTATTCTACTACTGAAAAAGAATTGTTAGCTGTAGTATTTTCTTTGGAAAAATTTAGATCTTATTTGCTTGGAACAAAAGTTATTGTATATACTGACCATGCAGCTCTTCGTCATTTAATGACGAAAAAAGAAGCCAAGTCAAGATTGATCTGGTGGATTCTACTTTTGAGCGAGTTTAATTTGGAGGTGAAAGACAAAAAGGGGACCGAGAATTTAGTAGCGGATCATTTGAGTAGATTGGTGTCTTCCTATGATTTAGAGAAGAATGTTGAAAAACCGTGGAAAGAACCAATTCGAGAAGAATTCCCGGATGAACATTTGTTCACCCTTAAGGAGTTTAGTCCATGGTATGCTAACATTGTGAATTTCCTTGTCTCTAACAAATTTCCTCCTCATTTTTCAAAAGCACAAAAAGACAAATTACGAAGCGATGCAAAGCATTATGTATGGGACGATCCATATTTGTGGAAACATTGTGCGGATCAAGTGATTAGAAGGTGCATTCCCGATAATGAGGTAATATCGATTCTCACCTTTTGTCATTCTCATGCATGTGGAGGTCATTTTGGAGCAAGGAGAACTGCTCGAAAGGTATTAGATTGTGGTTTTTATTGGCCTAGTTTGAATAGAGATGCATTCCATTTCTGTAAGTCGTGCGATAATTGTCAAAGAGTCGGGAATATTTCCCAAAGAAATGAAATGCCACAAAACTCGATCTTGTATTGTGAAATATTCGATGTTTGGGGCATTGATTTTATGGGGCCATTTCCTAACTCTTTTGGTTTCATGTACATTCTTTTAGCAGTGGATTATGTATCAAAATGGGTGGAGGCTAAGGCCACTCGTACGACGATGCTAAAGTGGGTTGCAGATTTTGTGAAATCTCACATATTTTGCGGGTTTGGAATTCCAAGGGCATTGATTAGTGACAAGGGAACTCATTTTTGCAATCGAACCATAGGTGCGGCTTTGAAAAAAGTATCATGTGACTCACAAGACCTCCACGGCCTACCATCCACAAACAAATGGCCAAGCGAAGGTGTCCAATCGCGAGATCAAATCAATCTTGGAGAAAACGGTGAATCCAAGTAGGAAGGATTGGAGCTTGCGATTGGAGGATGCACTATGGGCATATAGGACCGCTTATAAAACCCCCATTGGTATGTCACCATACCGATTGGTGTTTGGAAAGCTGTGTCACCTTCCAGTGGAGCTTAAGCACAAAGCATATTGGGCCATTAGAAACTTCAACATGGCCTTGGATGAAGCTGGATTGCATCGGAAACTACAGTTGCAAGAATTGGAGGAGATAAGGAACGAGGCCTATGAAAACGCAGCAATTTACAAAGCAAAGACTAAGGCATGGCATGACAAGGTAATAATAAGAAAAGAGTTCGTAGTGGGCCAAAAGGTCCTCTTGTTTCGATCCCCGCCTACGTCTTTTCCGGGAAAAGCTGCGTTCTAGGTGGATCGGGCCATTCATTGTCGTGAAAGTGTTTCCACATGGAGCCGTGGAAATCCAAAGTGAAGCCACCTCCAAGATTTTGAAGGTAAATGGGCAGCGGCTTAAGCCGTACTTTGAAGGATTCAAGCAGGTTGGGGCCGAGGATGTTCCTCTCGGTGACCCGAACTATGGTTAGACCTTATAGTTGTAAGTCGTGTCGACGACGGTAAATAAACGAGCTTATTGTATATAGTGTTTAAAGTTAGTTTTCTTTTGGTTTTTGGAAGATATTATGCTTGTGGTTGATTATTTTGCAGGGAATAGAAGGAAAGTTCGTGACTTGTGAAGTTGTGTGTAAAAATATTGATGAGTGAGTATCAAAAGCCGAGAGTTGCTTCGTAATTGAAATCAAAGCAAATCAAGCGCAAGGAATGCGAGCAAAAGTGAAGAAAAATGAGAGTGATAGGTGGTCAAGAGTGAAGATGGAGGTTGGAGCCAAAACCATGCAGGTCGCGACTCGCGATTAATGTCGCGACTCGCGAAGTCATCAGGTCGCGACTCGCGACACTGATCGCGACTCGCGATGGCGGGCCCTGACTTTTCTTTAAAAAAAACGCGAAGCTCAATTTTTTTCTTTCTCTCATATTTTCACACGACGACCCTCGCGACCCCCCCTCTCTTTCTCTCAAAATCTCTCAAGCACCCTCCTCTCATCTCCCACTCTCAAATCTTCACAACCACTTCTCAATCTATTCTCTAATCCTCTCCTTTTCACTTCTCTACACAAATTCCCTACTTTCTTCTCTCCTTCCCACCATAATCTTCCCACAATTTCTGAAAATCGTCCAATTCCACCAAACCCTAGAATTTGGGGGTTTTTGATTTGAAGCAACACCATCCAAATTGAAGCTTGGAGGATCATTCTACATGCTTAGGGGAGCTATTCACGAGTTCTAATCACCCTACATAACACTACTTCACTTCCATTTCGGTATAACCCACTCTTTCCTACTTCTCTTTGATTTTGCTTGAAATATCTTGTTCTTGCTTAATTGTAGAGTTGTAGCTTGTTTCATTAAGACATTGTTTGTGGTTGTTGATTGAAGTTGTTGGGTTGTGTGGTGTTGTTGTTGTGATTATTGAACTCAATTGGGAATTGGTGGTTGGTTATTGTTGTGTGGAGGGTGTTTGGAGTGTAAGAGTGTTATTTTTTTGTGTCCTTGTGTCAAACCCTTGCTGTTGTTAGTTCTTATCAGTTGAAAAAAAAAACAACAAAAACACCAACAAATGAGCAAGAGAAGCCGAACCGAGCCCGTCCCCCAAATTAACTCCCGTGGCCTTAAGAAGCTAAGTGACCAAGCTAAAAGGCGATGGGACCGCCTTGACAGACCGGGGAGGGTGATACAAGAAACTAAGTTTGCGGATTACCCTACCCTTGAAAAATTGGGGTTGGCTAGCTCGGTTGAGTTTCTTCTCAATAAGGTTGGCCTCCAAAACTTTCTATGGAAGAGGGCCCGAACTTATGAGTGGTACACCCTCGAGTTCCTTTCGACCCTCCAAAAACATGCTGAAACCGAGGATGAATCTGAATATATCACTTTCTCCCTCAATGACAACCAATACAAAATGAATTTCCTTGAGATAGAGAGTGCTTTTGCTTGGGACTTCATGGTTGAGGATGACTTTCTAGAGACTGAGAACTATAATCCTACTGTGTTTTGGTACAAGATCACTGGTGGTAGTAAGTGGCATAGCCACTGCAAGAGTAGCGCCATCCCCCACCCCGCCTTGCGCTACGTGCACCGTCTTTTGTCTATGACGGTCTTTTGTGCTGGAGAGCCCACTAATATACCGGAGTTTGACCTTAAATGTCTTTGGGCCATGACACCTCAAGGGGAGGGATGTCCTGATTGGGTGAAAATTTGGGTGGAGAGGTGCTTAGCTCAGTCGGCTGAAGGGAAGACCTCGGGGAAGTTGAGTATGGGGGGTATGATTAGCCTTTTAGCCTCCCAACTAGGTGTCTAGGTGCCTGTGGATAAGAAGGGCAACCCCACATTGACCCCTTTAGGGACAGCTAGTGCTCGATATTCCCGTGATTCTAACTGCTATGATACCATTGCCTTGAGGAGTATTACCATGCTTCATTTCAAAACCATAGGCGATGAGACGAGGTATGTGTGGCTCTTTGGGGCGAGAAATGTCAGATATATGGCTTTACCGCAGGAGCGGGTGGCCATTACCGAGCAGACCACACATGAGGAGCTCTTCCTTCCCCCGGACGAGAGGTATGCCCGGGGGGTGGCGGAGGAATTAGGTCAGAGGGACCCTGAAGAGGTCCAGGTTCAGCCTCAGCCTCAGCCTCAGCCTCAGCCAGAGCCTCAGCCACAGCAGTTCCAATACCAGCAGTTTCAGCAGTACCAGTAGGAGCAGGGTTACCTCCCTCACGCCCAGTTTCAGGCTCAGGTAACTGAGCAACTATCCAGTGTTATGGGCGATTTGGGAGAGATGCAGGATAGGATGTATGGGATGGAGGACCAGATCTATTCAGTTGGTTCCATGGTTTCGGCCATGAACAACTTCTTTGTGTCCCGTTTTCCACCCCAGGGACCGGAGAACCAGGACTCCTGGTACTCCGATCCCGCATCCGAGATTGAGGCGGCGCACATTATACGCCGCCAGGAGAGAGAGGCACGTAGGGCAGCCCGCAGGTTTGAGCGCGGGGGCCCCTCGAGCTCTTAGAGTTTTTCCCTTTTCCTTTCCCTCTTATTCGTGTTTGTCCTTTCCACATTGAGGACAATGTGCATAATAAGCGTGGGGGAGAGATTGATTAAATGTGGTGGTATTTTAGCTTGTTTTAGTTTGTTCTGTTTGGTTTGTTTTGTATATATTGTGGTACTTTGATGAAAATTTTTTGAAAAAAAAGTGACAAAAGAAGAAAGAAAAAAAGAATTCCGCTGAGTTGAAAACCCGCAAGGCCGGGCGACTCGGGCAAAATTGGGCTCGGATAGGTCGAAAACCCGAAAGGGCGGCCTATGCAAAAGAACAGCTAGTTGAGCGGGTGAGTTTTGTGAGCCGAAAAAAAAAAAAAAGAGAGATGAAAAAAAAATGAATGAAAATGAGAAGCTAGGATGAAAACCCGGAAGGGCTCCTAGGCAAAATGAGAGAAAAAGAAAAGAGAGAAAAACAAAAAAAAGAAAAATATTTTTGCTTTGATCCTCATTTGTCGGTGTCGGCGTCATAAGGTGGCGGCATTGGAGTCGATGTTTTCGGGCTAGTTTAGGTCCTTGTTTTGTGTCTTTTGAGGGCGGGGTGTGCATCTCTTTTTGGCTCGTTTCTCTTTTGTTGCTTGTGGTATGATTTGGTTGGAGCTCGGAGCTAAGTGTGGGGGAATCACTTACCCTCATGCCTTAGTTTCCTTGCATTTTGGGTAGGTTTGAATCGGGAGGTCATTGTTGATAGTCGTGTTCCGAAACCTTTCGGCATTCGAGATTCATTTGTATAGAAGGATTCTTTTGGGGTAGATTTTGTCGATGGGCTTTTGTGTCTTGTGGATGGCGATTCCGGAGGTTGGCGTGGTATGGCGTATTTTGGTGCTTGGGTGTGTCGATTTCTCTTTTTCTTTTACTCGAGGTCGAGTAAGGTTTAAGTTTGGGGGAAAATTGATGTGTCTAAGTTATCCGCCAATCTTAGGCGGATTTCGGGTCGTTTTTGGTGTCGGTTCGAGCTTAGTATCGGGATTTAGGAGAGTTTTGATGTTAGGAGGTGTTGTCGGAGGATGTTGTGTTTTGAGGAGTCTAGGGAGCGGTTTGCATGGTGGCGTAATTGAGGGCCGATCTTGGTCCTCCGATCACTTTTTGTGCCCCGGGGTCCTTGTCCTTGGTTCCTTTATGGCGCATCTTCCGAGGCTTCCGAGCTTTGTTCGAGTTCCGAGTTCCGAGTCCGAGTTCCGAGGTCCGTGGTTCAAGCTTCTTGGTTTGCTCATCGTCCGAGGATCGTCTTCATTATGGTTCTGCAGCTTCATGGCTTACTCAAAAGCCAAGTTCTCCTCTTTTTCCTCTTTGTGCTCTGTTTTGGCGGTTTTGAGGCAGACTCAACGTCGCGAGTCGCGAGGGTTATCGCGAGTCGCGACCTGCCTATTGTCGCGAGTCACGAGGGTTGTCGCGAGTCGCGACCCCTGTGTCGGCTGTTTCTTTTGTTTTCTTTTCCTCCCTTTGGGGTTAGGTTATTAAGTTTTTTTAGTTTTAATTTTTAGTGAGAGCAACCAGAGAGAGAAAAAAAAGTAGATTTCTTTCAAGGGTTTCTTCCTCTCTTCTTTTGTAGAATTGTAATGAATCCTATGGCTTGGCTAGCTTAAACATCTATCTTGGATTTGGTTGTTGAAGCTCTAATCTACTTGTGAGAAGTTCTTATCCTCTACTTTCTCTATGATCATTGTGATGCTTCTTGTATTTAATTTCATGATGTTTGCATAATCTTTGCTAGGAACGTTACTAGTATTGTTGTGTGATTCATCTAATGCTAATTCTAGGTGCATAATCGGATTGTTGTGTTCCTAGCTCCATGTAGCATACTAGGTGTTTGATTAAATGCTGAACATTAATCTTTTGCACTTAGAGAAGCATTGCTTATTATTTGAATGTTATTGCTTTGATAACATTAGTAATCCTATCGTGTTCCTCGACCTTAATGCTACTTTGGTTTGGACTTAAGTGCGATTCATTTGAGTTAAGGCATAGTAAGGGCGGTTCAAACCACGCGGATCGTGTGTTTAGCCACGATCTAGGAGGATAGAAGTCTAGACTTCTCGGTAGGTGACCATAGGAAGTGTCGGGGGTTAAGATTTCGTGATCACAAACTAGGTTAGGGTGGATGCTAATCGAGTCCAAGACCTTTTTATATTGTAATCTCTTCATATTTTAATACTGTGCTTAGTTTAGCTTGCTTGTATTGTTCCAAAACCCCCCAATTCGGTTACTTTGGCCTTAGCACATACTAGGGTCCTTAATTCACTAATTTCCGATCAAGTTCCATTGTTCCCTGTGGATACGATCCCTACTTCCATTATACTTGCTTAGTATGCATGAGAGTAGGTTAATTATATTTGGTTAGGAGTACACGGCAAACGCCTACCAGAATTCCTCAAAGCCCCCTTTTCTTTGCAATTAATTTAACTAGTTTAACATTTGAGTTTGTGACATAAATCCATACTTAGGAAAAACAACACTTTTAAATAAATAATTTATTTAATGGTCCCAAAAATATATTTACCATATAGCTTAGGAAAAATAAATTTATATCATAACAATACTCAAATTTACTCCAGAGATAAAACTTGATGTACCTCAAAATGGTTCAAGACAAATTATTAGTAACTTAAATAAGTTAATAAAATATGATTAACTTTTTTAATCAATCAAGTAGCTTAATCCAGGACTATTACATTAGTAGTCTCTCTTAGACTTTTCATTTTCAGACTGATTACGATTGTTGTTATTCCCAGTGCTTTTGTCATCTTTTCCTTGCTTAAATCCCCCATTAGGCTTCTGTCGATTGTTTCCACCTTGGAACCCATTACTAGACCCCTTTCCTTTTGTCTCCAAAATTCCCTTCTAGCTCTCTTCCCTTGATTTTCAAACATATGGGCAGCTCTCCCGTACATTTCATCTAGGCTCTCAAAGTTAGCCCCTCCCAATTTCTTTTGAATATAATGGACAAGGTCAACCCTTGCTCAAGTCGTTGAGCCTTCAAAACTTCAGTTGGAACCACTTTAGGTGCAAACCTCATCAACTCTATGAACTTAGAGTAGTATTTATTGACAGTCATGGTCCCCAGTAAACTCTAGGCACTTCTTTTTCCTTAAGTGAGGTGGGTAAAACTTGGTTCTCAAGGCTTCCTTAAATTGCTCACATACAAAATCTTCTTGAGTAGTTAAAGATTCCTTCATTTGAGACCACCATAAATCAGCTTCCTCTCTTAGGTAGTATGTAGCATTGTTGATCTTTAACTCATCAGTGCACTTAACAGCAGTAAATAGCTTATCAAACTCCCTAATCCAGTTCTCAAGACTAGCTGAGTCCTCTTTTCCATCATAGACAGGTGGATTCCTAGAGGCTACTTTCTTTAACACATCACCAACTAGGTCAGGTTCTTGTTGATGGTTTAGTTGACTGGTCATATCCTTAGCCAAATTCTTGGTTAGAGAAGTCAACTCCTTAAGAGTTGCTCAAGTATAGATCTACTTCCGGGTCTACTGGTCATTTCTTCCTGGGTAAGAAACAATTAGGTGCTACTTATTAAGTCATCCTACTAAATTTGTAAATCATACAACAATCATGATTGATATCAAGCACATAACATGAAAAAGAAACTAAAATTTTATTTATTAATTATCCTTAAAAAGGAATGCTACATTCTTAAAAAGTAGTAGTCTAATTCTAAGACTACTAATTATTCAAGCTACTAATTACTACTAAAATAACTAAACATTTTCCTCTATATATATATATAAAAAATTATTCATCATCTAAGGAAGTTCCATGGGAGCACTAGGGGAAAAAAAAGGAAGGGCTGCGCTGGAAGGGCTGCGTTTTATTAAAAACGCAGCCTTTCTTGTATGAAGGGATGCGGTTTTCAAGGAAACCGCAGCCCTTTTAGTGAAGGGCTGCGGTTAACAAGAAATCGCAGCCCTTCATACAGTATGAAGGGCTGCGGTTTTGAGGCTAACTGCAGCCCTATTAGTGAAGGGTTGCGGTTAGCCCAAAAACCGCAGCCCTTCATAAACGAAGGGCTGCGTTTTCTGGACTAACCGCACCCCTTCACATCCCATCCCATATTTCGAGTTTTGCGCGCACATACACACAGTAGCTAGACATATTTTCCAAATTTCCCTCCCTTAGACGCATTTGACGAGCGAAAAACCCCTCTCACTCACTCGCACATTAACCCTAACGCCCCATCACCGGAGCCCTGACGCCGGAGCACCAACCCATCGCCGGAGCACCCACATTGCTTCACCACCACCACAACCCTTCTCTTTCTTCTCTTCTCTTCTCTTCTCTTCTCTTCTCTTCTCTTCTCTTCTCCACCATTTGAGTGGGTTTAGGGTGTGGAGCTCCTCCACCACTACACAGCGCCACCACCCACAAGCGGCAGCAACAACTACCACCACCACTGCCCTACTCTTTCTTCATTGCTCTTGGGTTTAACCAATTTTTTGCTTAGTTAAGTATGAATTAATCTTGTTTTTAAGTTAGTTTTGTTTTTCTTAATTGAATTAAATGATTAATGTGCAATGTGGGTTTTGTTAATTGTAGGAAGAAGAGGCTTAGGAAGGCAAATAAAGTTCCAACTATCTCTTCTCTCTTCATTGATTATCATTGGTGTTATGAGGTAACTAGTTTAATTTCGTTGTCTTTTTTATTTGATTTAATTTGTTGATGAGACAAAGTTATCATGTGATTCAATTTGATTAAGTTATGATAATTTATTGATATATATATGTATTTCTTATAATGTATGTATATTTCTTGATATGAGATTGTATGAAAACGCAATGTAATTTAGCTATGAAATCTACAAGTTGTTTGAATTGTCATCATATGCCTAGATACCCGTTCAAGACTTACTCATTAGGAGTAAGTCTTGAATAGTCCCCGGTTTGGGACTGTTCTTGGACGTTTGATCTCACTTAGGTGGTAAATGTGTGTCTTCTTTTCAATTCTGAGGAAATTCTTGGCTCGTCGTTTCTCTACATTGTTCTCTGGGTACATATGTAGATAAGCAATTATCTATATTGTGTACTTGGAGAACTGTAGGGAAATGCTGCCGGATTTTCCTTAGAATTGAAAAGTTGGCATATATTCACTAGTGAGATTAGACGTCCAAGGATGGGTTAGGTTGGAGTGATAAGGACCTTCGGTTGCATGCATACAATTGAACATGTCACTATCTCAGATTGCTCTATACGTGTGTGATATGAATATGTGAGTGTATGTACTAAAATAATGATTGATGCATTATAATGAATGGTTGTGTTTAATTATTAGAGGTCTTCTTGAATGAGATGGATCGTACTTGCATGTATGGTAGTCGTGAATCGATTGAGTTTGTGAAAGGGGTCTCGGAATTACGCATACAACCGCATTACAATATCAAGCATCCTCTCGGAGCGATCGACTTTTATTGTCCTTGTTTCGATTGTAGAAATGTGAGCAAGGTTAGTAGTATACATGTGGTTAGGGAGCATGTCTTTCGCCGTGGGTTTAGGCCTCAATACCACGTATGGGTTTGGCATGGTGAGCAGGGGAAGTATATAGGAAGCTCTAGAGTAATGAACGATGTATGTGAAGAAAAGAAGGATGATGAGTTCGGGGATGAGAATTTGGATGATGAGTTTGCAGATGATGATAGGGATCGGGTAGACGAGATGATACACGAGGTTGAAGATCAGTCGTGTAAACGACCTCGTATTTTTGAGTCTATGTCTGAGGCCGCCGAAAAGCCGTTGTATCCGGAGGTTGTACAAAGTACACCAAACTTTCCGCGGTGATAACACTGTTCAACATTAAGTCGAAAGTTGGTTGGACGGACTCTAGTTTCACATCGTTGTTGGAAGTTTTAGGCGATATGCTCCCTGATGGAAATGAACTGCCAAAGTCGTACTATTATGCGAAGAAACTGATGTGTCCTTTCGGTTTAGAGTACGAGCGGATACATGCTTGTCCTAACGATTGTGTGCTTTATCGTAATGAGTATGAGCATTTACATGAGTGTCCACGCTGTGGATTGTCGAGGTACAGCGTGAAGGAGCCGGAGGTAGTGAAGGACCACCGGCTAAGGTGTTGTGGTATTTACCCATAATACCTAGATTTAAGCGCATGTTCTCAATTAAAGGAGATGCGAAGAATTTAAGGTGGCATGCGGATCGTAGGAAGAAAGACGGTGCCTCTCAAGCATCTGGGCGATTCGCCCGAGTGGAAAAGTATCAACAGGGGTGCATAAGGCATTTGGTAATGAGGATAGGAATCTGAGGCTTGGATTATGTACGGATGGCATGAACCCTTTTGGCAATCTCAGTTTGCATCATAGTACATGGCCAGTAGTCTTAGTGGTTTATAACTTGCCTCCTTGGTTGTGCATGAAACGCAAGTACATGATGTTGTCGCTTCTTATATCGGGGCCCAAACAACCTGGAAATGACATTGATGTATACCTTCAGCCGCTTGTTGAAGATTTACAGAAGATGTGGAACGAAGGAGTGTTAGTATTTGATGCGTATGCTAATGAGATGTTCACTCTGCGTGCCATGCTTTTTTGTACTATGAACGATTATCCAACTTATGGGAACTTATCCGGGTATAAGACGAGAGGAAAACAACCTCGCCCGATTTGTGTAGATGACATGAAATCTACACACCTTAAGGGATGCAAACATGTGTATATGCGCACACGAAGGCTCCTCGGACGCGACCATCCCTATCGGTTTAAGAAGAAGGCATTCGATGGGACGGTTGAAGAAGAAGTTGCTCATAGACCATTAACCGGGTACTCAAGTTTATAATCGGGTGAAGGGCATTGAAACAATCTTTGGTAAACTCGCTAGTGAGGTTGATCGACCTACGGGATTATGGAAAAAGGAGTCCATTTTTTGGAAACTCCCATATTGGAAAGATCTAAAGGTCGGACATTGTTTGGATGTCATGCACATAGAGAAGAATGTTTGTGAAGCTATTCTTGCGACACTTATGAATATTCCGGCAAGACAAAAGATGTTAAGGCGTCACGACTTTACTTGGAAAAACAGGGGCTTCGACCGAGTTGTGGGCTCGAAAAGGGACGGAAGGAAGAAGAAAGTAGTGGAGGAAAGGGTTGATGATGAAACTCGAAAAGTAAAAAGAAAGTGGAGGATTCGGAGAAGAATTATTTACCACCCGACTTGCTACACGATGTCACGTGCAGAGAAACGGATTTTTTGCGATTCATTGTATGGCATTAAGGTCCCAACTGGCTACTCATCGAATATGAAGCGGTTTGTTACCTTAAATGGTGAATTGAAGTTATCGAGTATGAAATCTCACGATTGTCATGTCATGATGCAAGTATTCTTACCGATTGCAATTCGTGGGATACTTCCAAAGCATGTGAGGCACACCATTACGAGAACTTTGTTCATTTTTCCATACAATATGCAAAGAAAGTCCTAGAACCGTCGACCCTCGATTCCTTGCGAGCCGAGTAGTTGAAACTCTATGCAAATTTGAGATCTTTTTTCCCCCGCATTCTTTGACATTATGGTCTATCTCATTGTCCATCTAGTTCGAGAAATTAAGCTTGTGTGGTCCAAAGGTTTTTGAGGTGGTGCTATCCTTTTGAGAGATATATGGGCACTTTGAAGGATAAAGTTCGGAATCCTGCACAACCATAAGGTAGTATAATTCAAGGGGTTGTGGGTGAAGAGATCAATAATTTTGTGGCTGAGTATTTTTCTAGTGTTGATCCTGTTGGACTTCCGACATCCCGACACGAGGGCAGACTTGAGGGCAAGGGCACAATTGGTTCAAAATTGATCACACCTTCCGTAGAAAAGTGTAAACAAGCTCACTTATTTGTATTGCATCACGTAGCATTTGTCCATCCTTATTTAAATGAACATATGGAGGAATTACGTGTTAGCAATCCCGGAAAAGGAGTTAGGGCATTGACGCAAATGCATAACAAGACTTTCATTGATTGGTTTCATAAACGAGTAGTGAATGATTTGGATGAAAGTGTTCTCGAAACGATCAAGTGGTTAGCATTTGGTCCTCGTGAAGCCGTACGCTCTTATGAGGGTTATGATATTAATGGGTATACGTTTTGGGTGAACGTCAAGATCTCAAGTCAACATCGCAACAAAATAGTGGTGTTTCACTTGTGGCGTCATCTACACAATACGCAAGCTCGAAGGATAAGTCGCCTGTACATGCTGAAAGCAATTATTATGGGCGAATAGAAGAAATATGGGAGCTGGACTACTGTACTTTTAATATTTGCCTCTTGTGTTGCAAGTGGGTTGACGATAATCGACGTTGCGTAAGAAAAGATGATCCTTGCGGATTCACTCTTGTTGACCTTAGTCGTCTACGTGAAACTGAGGAGCCATTTGTAATTGCATCACAAGTTAAGCAACTTTTTTTTGTAACTGATCCTGCTGATAATAAGTGGTCAATTGTTGTACCTGGTAAAAGGAGTATCCTCGGTATTGGTGATGTTGATAATGAGGAAGAATATGATGCATTTGAGGACCTCCCCCCTTTTACCTATCCTAAAAATAGTGTGGAAGATGATGTGAATATGTCGGAGAACTATATGCGTGTAGATCACACGGAAGGGATACATGTACTTGAGCATCCTAAGAAACGGCGGAAGGTCAATAAATCATGAGACATAAGCTCAGGTCTGTGTAATTTCTCCAATTTGTAATTCTTTTTTAACATGATTATATGAGGTATAATGTACCTATTGTGTAGAGTTTTAGGCTTGCATTTGTTGTTGGTTACATTTCGGGAACGAAAAGGTCATTTTAGGCCTAGTTTTGCCTTTTCGCTTCCAAATCGTACTTATCGAGTCATTTAACCCCAAATGCATTTTAAACATGATAATATGAGGCATAATGTAACTATTGTGTAGATTTTTAGGTTTGCAATTCTTGTAGGTTGAATTTTGGGAACGAAAAGGGCATTTTAGCCCTATTTATGCCTTTTCGCTTCCAATTCGTATTATCGCTTCATTTAACCCCAATTTCATTTTGAACATGATAATATGAGGTATAATGTAACTATTATGTAGATTCTTAGGCTTGCATTTGTTGTTGGTTTTATATCGGGAACATAAATGTGATTTTAGCCCTATTTTTGCCTTTTCGCCTCGAATTCATGTTTCTCGAGTCATTTAACTCCATTTTCTTTTTGAATATGATAATATAAGGTATAATATAACTAGTGTGTAGAGTTTTAGGCTTGCATTTGTTTTTGATTGAATTTCGGGAAGGTATATGTCATTTTTAGAACTACTAACTACGGTAAATGATTGAATTCTTATATTATGTGTTTATTCCTTGGTTGTTTTGCAAGGTTTATATGAATAACACACCACGTTTGACGGCCTTCACCACAGACGAATTACATGAAGTTCGGGATAAGTTGGCGTCCCACATTTGTGATGATTGCTTATGATACATCTACTAGTTTGTATCAATTCTATGTACACTTTTTACATTATTAAATATATACATATTTAAAGTTAATTATTACGTTCAATAACTTGTCATATATTATTGTAATTTGATCGGTCTTTTTTTGTGTCGAAGGGAGGTTTTGGGTGGGGGATGGGGGGTGGGCGGGGAGTGGGGGTGGCGGGGGTGGGAGTGCGGGGGTGGGCGGGGGTGCGGGGGGCGGGGGGGGGGTGAGGGGGGGGTGGGGGGTGTTGGGGTGGGCGGGGGTGGGGTGGGGCGGCCGGGGGTGGCAAGTGCGGGGGTGGGCGGGGTTGCGGGGGCCTGGCGGGGGTGGGGGTGAGGGGCCGCGGGGGTGGCGGGGGTGGGAGTGCGGGGGTGGGGGTGCGGGGGTGGCGGGGGTGGGAGTGCGGGGGGTGGGGGTGCAAGGGGTGGCGGGGGTGGGAGTGCGGGGGGGGGGGTGCGAGGGGTGGCGGGGGTGGGGGGGTCTTGGGGTCTTTGGGGGGGGGTCTTGGGGGCGGCGGGGGCCAGGGGGGGGGGGTCAGGGCGATTTAATTTATTTTTAAAAAAAAAAAATTGAATTTAAAGGGCTGCGGTTTTAAGCCTAAACCGCAGCCCTTCACTTAAAAAGGGCTGCGGTTTAAGCTTAAAACCGCAGCCCTTCATCTAAAGAAGGGTTACGGTTTATGCCGAATTCGCAGCCCTTCAAGCTTAGAAGGGCTGCGTTTTTGGCCTGAACCGCAGCCCTTCGTCGTGAAGGGCTGCGGTTAAAAACCGCAGCCCTTCTTATCTATTGAAGGGCTGCTATGGAAAGGGTTGCTGGCCAAAAACGCAGCCCTTAGGGCTGTTTTGACCGCAGCCCTTCCTTATTTTTCCACTTGTGGAGGAAGTTTCACGTGGATAATCAGCTGGATTGAAGTCGAAGTCATATTGATCTTCTACTTCATCACAAGTTTGGTATTTGAACTCTTCATACCATTGATCTTCCATCACAAGATGATATTCAGGAGATGATGAACTACCCTCTAAGTTTGCCAGGTTGGTCTGGACATTGGAGGTTTCAGAACTAGTTGTAGGTTCATGATAAGAATGGTTCGAAGTTTTGTATGCATCAACCATATCTTGTACTTCTTAGTGTTCTTTCCACAGTTCAGCATAGCGGAGGTCAATTATGAAATAGGGTACAGTAGCTAGTCAAATCACCCTCTTGGTAATCATCCATCATGTTGGGCATTCCATCCAACAAATTTAATACATTATAATATCTTGTAGTATAATCCATGGTAGGCTTCGATTTAGGATATGTGTTCTAAAAGTAGAGCAATTGTTGGTCCATGATAATGGAATTGTAAGTGTCATTGCTCTATTAGGAAGTTTGCATACCTTGGAATGGTATGCACATACTAGTCACGGACTCACGGTAACTTCATATCATTTTACTAGAATGGGTACGAAAAAGGCACTATGATTTTCCATAACAAATTTATGGTAAAAAAAATTATTAAAAGTAAGTACCACATAAAATATCATAAAGACAATTAAACCTCCTTCCTTATGAAAATTTAATAATATTTTCATATTAACTAGACAAAAAGTCATACATTATTCATAATAACAATAATGCAAGTGTAAATAAATAAGGAAACAAATCAAACTATTTGTATTTTCAAAAAAATTAAGTATATATATACCCCTATATAGAGTTAAGTTCATGTGAGAAATCATTTTTACATGAGAAATTAGAAAAGTTGCGACTATAAATTAATAGATTAATTTTCTTTGGGGTGGGTGGATGTGTTGTGACTATAATGAGGAAGTGGAGTGACTCTCAAGTCCTTCTCATTTCTCACATAAGATGTATTCTCATGAGATCTTGCCCCCATATATATATATATATATATATATATATATATATATATATATATATATATATATATATATATATATATATATATATATATATATATATATATATATATATATATATCTATAATAAGTTTCTATTCTGATCTAGGTATTTCATGCATGAAAAAAATTAATCAAGTGAGTTCCCTAGAAAGAGAGGTGTGGAACAAATGGCCAACTTAAGTACTAAGTCTTTCCTAGCCAAACTTTCCTCAGATTATTCCACGCACTTATTCCTTTCTTCAAAATATAAATTGGAAATATAACTTTTTAGGCAGAATAAGAAAAGAAAATATATGCACATAAAATGCAAAAAAAATATGCACAAAAATGCGAAACTCTAGCTTATATGCCCTTCCTAAATCTACCCAAACTCTCATTAATAATCCTATGTTAAACATAAAGGCTCTGATACCACTTTGTAACACCCCCAAATTTCTCTCTTTTGAAAAATATATTTTAATATAAAACCCTTGAGAAACTTGAGAGTATTACCTCCACGTGATAACGTTAAAGGTTAAAAATACTAACTTACTAACTAAACTTTAATCATGTAGCGGAAATAATAGAAATAACTTCTCTTTATTGATATAAACTTTATTGATCAACTATGACAATGGAAAATAGTAAATAAAATAACAACTACTAAACTAATTATTATTCCTCACTAACTCTCCTATGTGAAGTATGCATCATATCAACCTGAAATTCTGCTCGCCAAAATAGGTTAATCACAGGGACAAAGCCATAAAACAAAACAAACAAAATTAAAAGCGTGTCAGCCAAAATAATATGCGGAATATAAACACTTTATTTAATTAAACATTCAAAATATTTTCATAAACCTTCCTTGGATACTTGTAATACTTATATAAAAAAGTATATAACTTTAGTAAAACTCCTTTTCCTTGCAACTGTACCTTTTCTAAAGTGTGCCCTCCAAGTTTAGTATTACTTAATGAGTTTATGACGAGGGGAACTACTTTAGCTTGTCCATATGACTTACTACAAGAAGTACATGGGTAAATAATATAATGGTTATCGTTCTTGCTAACAAGTCGTGGCATTTTTATAATTGCGAAAGATCATATAACTTATAAAAATCATTTGAAAATAATTCTTCTTTAAAAAGAATAGTAAATCTTATAAAACTTAGCCGTATAAAGGCATAAATAAAATAAAACTTTGCTTAAGAAATAATCTTTAAACTTCATACCATTGACAACACTATAACAATGATATGACTACTGATAATTTAGTAATGAGTAACGATTTTCTTAGCAACGTAAACCACTAGTCCACTACTATTAAACAACCTAATGTAGCTACGGCAAGCAGCAGATCCAACATCAAGAATATTACATTAGTTTCGATTGATAAAATATTAACTTTAGGCTTAGTAGTAAGTTTATATAGCAAGTCAACATTAGTATCTTGATGACAAAAATCCAAATACCACTGACAATGATAAACAAGACTATAATTTAAAGTCGGCATCATTAACACTTTGCTAATATTATAATCACAATGATCAAGCTTTTATGTTACGATACTATTGCAATATAACTCACGACACATTGATAATACATGAACATATGATTTCACGAGCTCTTTTTAACAATCGAACATAACGTTAATTGTAGACTACTAGCATGTTAATAATAAGTAATAAATTTAACATACTCATAAATAACTTATAATGTTCATAATAAAACTCATAGCTAGCGTTTATAATAAAACTCACAAAAACATGCGTTTCAATGAAAAATAATAACCCTAAGAACATGATACTAGATATGCAGAATAATATATAAAGATCTACATATATACGCACCTTGAAAATTATTCACTATTAAAGGGAGAAGATAAAGGGTAGGCCAGGAGGGAGAGAGAGTTTAAACTTGAGAAAAGATATGTATTACTCAGATTTGGTGTGAAGAATATAAGGGGTGGAGGCCCCTATTTATACTATTTGGATAGGTAGAGTCGTAGTAGTACTAGAAAACTAAAACATGGGTTTAAGAGAAAAGATAAACAAATATAGCTAAGATCTAACTAATCCTTAGGATCATCCAACTTAGATTGGGGAAAAATATAAATTATTTCACAATACATAATTTTAGAAGCTAAAATAATTAAAAGATAAGCAAAAAGGTAAAAGTAACCAAAACTTTGATAAACATCTAACTCACTGGCGTGAGTTGTTAGCTTCGCTGGAATTTTTTTTTCCTTTTTGTAAACTTGTTTTTGGATTTTCGTTTAAAACACTTTTGTTTTTGTTTAAAAAAAACTACTTGGATTAGTAAACGTAGGCCCAAAATTCAATTTGGGCTAGAATTTATTATAAATACTCATAACCTTTTATAAAAGCCTATTTAAAAACCTTTCTAATAAATACTAAGCCTTTTAGTAAATAAAACCTTTATAAAATTATAAGTAATAACTTACTAAAAATACAGAGTATTACATGCCACTTCTGATATACTACATCCTCAACCTTCTAAAAATCCATATACCATGCTTCCATGCGAATAAGACTTTTCCGTTTGAATACAATCGGATTCGTGATCAGGATGATCGGACTATGATCTGAAACTAGAATAGACAGATTTATTTGAATGTCGTCGAAGCCAGTTCTCTGAACCATATACTCTATTCAATCGTTTGTAAAGGGGGTTACTAAATACCGCCCGTATTTACTGAAAAATCGCCCGTATTATTTCTTAAATACTCCTAAATTACCCCTACAAATACTACCCCATACCCCCACCACTCTCACTCTCACACTCTCTCATTCTCACTCCTCACTCCTCACTCATCACTCACAAAGACCACCACCGCAACCACCACCACCACCGCAACCACCACCACCACTGCAACCACCACCCCCACTGCAACCACCACCACCACCACAACACATCTCCGGCGCCCAACAACACCGAACACCGACAAGCACCACCGTGAAGCACACCACCGCGAGATCCGGATCCGCGTGACAAAAGTCGACCACCACCACCACAACTTGCCGGAAAAAGCATGGGCCCAAGGAAGAAGGCAAAGGAAGTGGGAGAATCATCAAATCAGAGTTAGTTTTGTTGTTTTATGTGGTTAAAACCGAACCCTAAGCCGGAAGTGAGCAATAGAAAATGCGAATATGTCGCCGGAAAACATGGTGAAAAAAAATTTTTTTTTTCGAAAAGGGGGCAACGGACGAAATCCCGTTACCACGCACAGGTGGTAACGGACATCTTTACGTTACCACCGCAGAGGTAACCGGATCAGATCTACGTTACCTCTGCGGTGGTAACGGTAAAGATGTCCGTTACCACTGTGCGGTGGTAACGGGATTTCTGTCCGTTGCCCCGCAGATTTCGAAAAAAAAAAATTTGCATTGCTGTTCGTGTTTTCCGGCGAGGGGTGGGGGGAACTTTGGGTTTTTTTTCCTTTTTATTAATTTATGTTTTGTTTATGTTTTTATTAATTTCTGTTTTTTAATAATTATATTTTTATTTTTATTTTAAATAATTTATGTTTGTTCGTAATTTATGTATTAATAATTTCTGTTTGAATTAAAAATAATAATTTGTGTTTATTTGGGCTTTTATAATTTATGTCAATAGTTATTTGAATATATTAATTTATTGGAATAGTTAATATGTTAATTTGTGTGATAATATTGTAATTAGGTTTTATTATTATTATGTTAATGCATGTTAGTAACATGGTAGTATTATTTAATTTATTTGATTTAATTTATTTAATTGTTTAATAGCATGTGATAATAGTATTATTTAATTTTAGTAGTTATTATATAATTAGTTAATAAATTGATTTGAGCATGTTATTATATTATTAAAATATTTCAATGATATTAGCATGTTATTATTTTATATTAGTAGCATATTACGATTATTTATTGTAATGATATTAGCATGTTAATTTGTTTTTATTAGCATGTTAATTTTAGTTGTGTAGGGTATTTATTTTTATTAGCATGTTAATATTAGTTGTGTAGGGTATTTGTTTTTATTATCATGTTTACTAATGATATTAGCAAGTTAATATGATTTATTGTTGTAATTTTAGTTAATTAATTATTAGAAAGTGAATAGTTATATAATAATGCCCTAATTTACTTACTTTGCGCATGTTAATATATTTTAATAATATTATGTTAACACCATCACCAATGTTAATGCATGTTAGTATTAGTTTTCCTTATAATTTTAGTTAAGTAATTATTAGAGTGTCAATGGTTATAGATTAGTAGTAATTACAATATAATAACGTAGACATTAAATAAATAATAAATAATTAACATAATGTATTATTAGGGTCTTGATGGTCCTGAGGGATCGACGCCACGACACACTAGATCTCGTGGTGTTGATGCATCTAGTAGGAGGGCGAGGACTGATGCTCAGGCTAGCCAGATGCCTATTCCTGAGGACGCGTCTGATAATGCTGGATGGGATACTGGGGACGAGCAGGAGTTAGATCATGCTTTGAGCGGTGGTGATGGAGCTGATGTGGGTGAAGCCGCCTCCCATGTGCCTGTGAGGAAGGGTAGTAGAGGGAGGTTTGTTTCGGGGTCGAGTTCCGGATGTAGTAGGCTGTCGAGCAGGACTAGAGCTGCTAGGGATACTTCGTGGTTAGTTACCGAGGCGATGCCTGGGGGCCCACTTGACGGTACCCTGATTCCTAGTTGGCGGGGGCACGTCGGCTCCCGTATATACCACGATACGACTGCTAGGGATGTTATGTTGTGCCATAACCGCTCCAATGCATTTGATCCGTTCTTGACTTGGGGTTTCCCGCGGCCGTTCGTTGCGGCGCTTGGATAGATCTTGTATTGCCCGGCTACCGGGGATTATGTTTGGGCACCTTGACTTTCCATTGCTTACGAGCGTTTGTAGAGCGTTAGCGGCCCGACACGAACACGTTTCACATGCCTTTTGGAGAGATGACGATCATGTTACATGACGTTTGGCGGATCCTACGTGTTCCTATTGAGGGCCGGACCGTTAGTGCCGTTTTGCCGACTTCCGATCAATATGTACGGTTTGAGGAGCTCCTCGGCTTGACTCGTGAGGAGTTATTATGTGAGCGATCACGGGTGCGGGAGGAACGGTGGCGTTACCGTTCGTAAGATTTTCGATCGGTGCATGGATCCGACCCGTCCGACCGACGTGCGAGGTTCGCGCATGGTTCCTCCCCGACACTTGGGTGTACCCTCTTCACCGATAAGAGTGGTTCCCGCCTCATGCCCCGAGAACATAACCGAGCCTGGATGACCTTGATTCAGTTCATACTTACTCATGGGGCTCACCGCTTGGGGCGTACCTATATCGTCGCCTAGGGGTTGCGTCTAGAGCGGATAGCAAACAGGTTGCCGGGTGTCCGACACTCCTCCAAGTCTTGGATATACGAGTACTTCCCGTGTTTCCGACCACGGCGAGAGGGGCGGCCTTCGGTGATCATGATCCCCGGGCACGGAAGTGGGATTATCACCTCGTCGGCAAGGATTTCGTCCGACTGGAGTCCATTCGTAGACGCTTGGACAACCTTCAGGTTTCAGAGGTACGAATATTTAATGCATTAATAAAATATATATTATTATGTTCTCATATATTACTACTACGTTAGTAACATGAAATTATTACATTTATCCGTTTTCGTGTCGACGGACGCCATATGGGGATGACCAGCCGCCATGATTCCGAGGACGTTGTATGTCGGTTTCATACGTTATCGAGGTATCATTGAGCCGTACAACCCAGATCGTGTACTGCGACAGTTGGGTTTTGTTCAGGTCATTCCTACCCCTCCTATTCAGCCTGATTTCGCATACAGACCGAACAACCCGAAGAGGTATGAGGTTCAGTTCTCGGTCTCAGTAGCTGAGTCTACATGGCAGCGGTTCACGCCATATGCTGGGGGTCTCAACGTATCACAGTTGAGACGGGTTACTCGTCGCGGAGAGTGTTCGCGGGAGTACATGGATTAGTTTTGTACATATTCCCATCCTACCCTCATTGCTGCAGATAGGACGCATATTCCGCCCCGGGCCAACACTACAAACACCCACTATGTACGCAATATAATCATTTATTTGTTTACTATTTTATATGTTATATTATTGATACATAACATAACATAACTAACTGACTTTTTGCAGTGGATGGCCCGACATTTTGACGCCACGAGAGCGTTGACGGAGGATCGGCACAATGACCAGCGACCCAACACTTCTTTGGCATATGAGATGTTGGCCGACCTCGCTCGGGATTGGGATGCTGCATTGCGTCTAGATCGGGCACGGGACGCTGCTCAGGACGCGCATCATCATGACATGTAGTCATTGCATATCAGTGTTCTCATTCCATTATTTATGTACGGGTGTATTATGTAGTTACATTTTGTGATGATATTACTTTGTTAGGTATATATGACTTTGGTTTTATGATGATATTTATTATTTCAATTGAATCATTGCAACATATTGTTTCAATTTGAATCATTGCAACATATTATTTCAATTTGAATCATTGCAACTTATTATGATCCAACATTATAAATTAATATCATATCAAATACTACTTATTCGGCTCAAATTCAATTATCAAATAGTACTAATAATTACAAATGCATTTATCAAATACATTACATAAAATATTACAATGAATAGATCGCACTATGTACTATATACTAAGAAGAGAGTAACTCATCCCATAAAGCGCGTCTCACACCATACAACAGATCCCAACCATCAACACTATCTTCATGCATGTTATGCCACAAGTTATGAATAGGTGGTACCGGTGATCCGGGAAGTAACTCCAGTCTAATATAATGCTGAAAGGTACCAAGATGTGCAATTACGAGTTCGTTAGTTGGACCCACCGTGTATTCAGAAGCACGCCAAGGAAGGACAGTGATACACGGATATAGTTGTCCCTCTGGGCCAAGTCCTACTAAAATGACTGCGGCATTGAACATCTGCGCAATAGGAAACAAGTCTTGCGAAGTAACCATCCAATGAGCCTCGAGATCTTTGCCCCCATTCCAAATAATGCGCCTTATTGCTTTGCGTCTATCCCATCATAATAAATACGTGTGTAAACATCCCGATGAGCAGCAATCTCATTTGCCATATTTTGGCGGATAATTCCCAATGGTCTTCACTCCCTAAAAAACAATCCGCAATGATTCGAAATCCACGATTCTGTCCGCCCGGACATTAGTCCATCTAGTAATGAATGGGCGAAGAATCCCAGGAATCCTGCGGTAAAATGGAAATCCACTAACACCCTCTTCTCCATCCACGCTTTCCCGACCTACAACAATCAAATTAATCAACATAAAATTTATCAGTGCGTAGCAAATAAATGTTATCAATAATCAATATATACAATTAACAAACATATTACCTGTAGAGGTTGACAAGCTCATAACTGAACCTAAAGATCTGCTTCTCTTTGAAGATGAACTGGATGTGTGCTCAAAACCACTCTTTTTTCGTTTTGTACTCGGGTGATTCTTTCGGCGTGGTCTCCCTTTAGGGTTCTCGACAATATCGGGCTCAAAAGCTGAATCGCCCGGATTACGCAGATGTTCCTCTAGAACCCGGGTAGCGCTCCGCAATACGGCGGGATCACTACTTTGAACCCGCTCAACCAACTCTAAGAAGTACCGAGAATCTTGTGCTTGCCTCGGATACAAACACGGGGTTGTTGACACCATCACCAATGATCAAAGTAGTCCAATAAGGATGTAAGTCGTCGGGGTGCAGGACTCTTGTTCGCCTCAAGTCGTCCGCGTATGGCGCATGCACAGGGGATTGCATGTGTGGTTCTCACCGAGCAACCGCAACGCTGATATACCTCATAGCCTAACTCCCGCATACGATTTTCCTCATGCAGTAACAGTTCTAAACAGTAATGCGAGACTCGACCATTTAATTGATACAATGCCTGAGTCTTGTACAGTATTCCGTACCGACGCCGACTTTCCTCCAAATCATTCTCAACCTTCTTCACCTGATTTTCTATCTCACTTGTGAGCAATAGAAAAGATGGAGTCCAAGGCGATTGTGCTACTAAAGACCCAAGACTTCGGTGCGAGTGTGCACTTTCAACTCGGCTAGTGCACGTGTTCCCAAGGTGAAGTACATTGTCCGTCCATGCCCGCACAAACTTCTCTTTGTACACAAGCCAAGTTGTTTCAACGTATTGGATTATTTTAGGCCACGTTCTGTACACATCTCTCATATTATCAACCTCGGCCTCATAACTCCTCTCGGTGGTCGCGTTGACTATCCGATACCAAGTTCGGTTCACGAATCTCGGACCCGCATCGGTGTTGCCCATGATGTTACTCACTCTAGCCTGCACGTCTTTGTTGATATGCCATCTACATAGTAAATGTGCAGAGTTAGGAAACACTTCCCGGATCGCTTTCATTAGGCCCAAATCACGGTCAGTAATGAGTGTAACAGGGACAACATTCACTCCAATAAGCAACCTAAACTTGTCCAACACCCAATTATAACTATCATCTATTTCGTTGGCCATCAGAGCATACCCAACCATAAAATTCTTGTTGCACGGCGTCATCCCAATGAGCTCTAGAAAAGGCATGTTATATTTGTTGGTTTTATATGTTGCATCCATACCAACAACAAGTGGATAAGTTCGGAGGATATTTGCAGAACGACGGTGCACCATGAATGTCGTAGTCATTGCATTTGTCTCCTCGTCTTGCCTAATCCAGTGAAGGTAGCCGCTCTCTCGAGCAAGGTGAAGGAAGTGTTGCATCACGTCTCTACCATCCATTGCTTCCCTTCTATCCTTTTCCTTCAGGTTGTACAAGTGTCTCATATTTGGATGATCATCGGGAAATTTTTCATTCACAGCTTTCATGATACTAGCAGGCCTAACGTGCGACTTTATCATATCGCGAGCGAATACCTTTGCCGCCGGACTAAGGCCGCTGATGGGCCGATGACCCTCAGGGTAATGAATGAACTCATGATTGTGCATGCCCCTAATCCCCCGTTCTACTTTGATCACCCATCCAGTTCGATTTGGGTAGTCCAAATACTCAACCTTAACTCCCGCTCTACAGCCACAGGCTTTTGTCTTTGTAGCTACCCGTTCTGCTACACTAAGATCTCTACCTTCACCCCTATATGGTGCGCCCCGGTTACATTTCATATATACATATTCTCGTCCACTAGGATCGTGTTTATGATTTGACATAATAATCATCACAAACCCGATTTCATGTGCCTTTTTCTTAACCCAATCTTGTAGTTCCTTTTTCTCAGCCCATAGTGTTTTATTATAAAACATGTGATTATAATCTATATAATCACCCCCAAAGTCCGGCAAATAAGCCTATAATGTTTAGCATTTTTTCAATTAGACAACATATAATCAATAATATTATTCACTATTATTTACTTACTTATCGTAACTAATAATCATTATTATTTATTTACCAATCACAAAATTTATTAACTACATAGTGCACGTGTTCTCAACTTAATATAATCCATTCATTAACTTAATATTATTTAGTTACCAATCACAAAAATTACTACTTATTATGAAAATAATTATAATAATATGCATACATATTTGAAAACAATATCAAAAAATATAAACTAAATATTCATTAACAAAATTAACATAAACGGATGTACTATTATTCGCTAATTACAAAATCAATACTAATTATGACGGAAAATCAAATATTAACTAAATGGAATTTTTTAAAATACTAATACTAATTATTTGAATATAATATCAACAAATATTAATACTAATTTTTGTTTACATGCTAATATTAACTACAAATTTACTTTTAAATACTAATATTAACATGCTAATAAAAACAATTAATAATATTAACATCCTAATAAAAACAATTAATAATATTAACATGCTTAACTCATTAAATCAAACAAATTAAATAATACTAACATGCATTAAAATAATAAAATCCTAATTACAACATAATCACACAAATTAACATAATAATTATTAATATTCAAATGCCTATAAATTTAAATAACAAAAAATTATAACTACCCAAATACACACAAATTTTATTTATTAAAACGTAAATTATTAAAACATAAATTATAAAAAACGTAAATTATTTTAAATAAATAAGAAATATATTATTAAAACATAAATTATACAGAAATTATTAAAAAGAAAAAAAATAAAATATTGCGCACCGGAGCAGGGTAACGGATCTAAAATCCGTTAACCCAGTGGAAGCAACGGATCGCTTTTCCGGTGCTTCCACAGAGGCAACGGATAAAATTTCCGTTGCCTCTGTGGAAGCACCGGAAAAGTGATCCGTTACCAAGGTAACGGATCAAAAATCCGGTGCTTCCACAGAGGCAACGGATTTTTTGTCCGTTGGCTCTGTGGAAGCAACGGATTTTGCATCCGTTTCTTCCACTGGGGTAACGGATTTTCGATCCGTTACCCTGCTCCGGTGGCGCAAAAAAAAAAATTCCGGCAAAGACCTTTACCTTGACACACTGGGTCTAGCGGGTCCTGAGTCCAAAATGGATATGAAATGGGTCCTTAAGAATTTTTTTATTCTCAATATCGTTTAATAATTACATTTTTTTTCTCCAAACTTTTTTTTAAATGTAACACGATGTTACCACTAAACTCGACTTTTAATACTTAGTGAATAATGAATTAATAAAATTCTAACTCAAGAAAATACTACTTAAACATATATCAATTTAAAAGTTTAATACACAAGACTATTTAAAATACATAATATGAAAGATGCCTACTATCATAAACTTCAATATATAACAATAATACCAAAAAAAATCCATTTGCTAATTCTCCTCCATTTCATCATTAATTTTATTCTTTAGAGAATATAGACTTATAATTGTGAGCAGATGAATTGCATTTTGCAGTTTCAATATTGTTAGTTTTGGAAAAAATTATAAATGGGTCGGATATGGGGAGGGTTTGGGTGCGGCATCATTGGACCCGGACCTCAACCCAACCCAACAACATTTGGACCCACACTCGACCCAATTCCATTGGATCTGAAACATCTTGACCCAGGCCCTTCAAAATGGGGCTGGGTCCAACATGGTCTGGGTTACGTCTTGGACCCACTGCCATTCCTATTCACAACTAACCACTCATGAAAGTCCTTTGCCACCTCATTAGCCATTCTTTCAAATTCCAGCTCTAAATCATCAATCTTGCGCTTTTCTACACACGTCAAGCCTAACACCACTTCTAGTTTGGGCTTAGGGGGTCGACCCACCGGTCTCTTCTTGAGGTAAGTGTCATAAAACACAATATCCAGCTCTGACTGGCCCAACTTCCGCTTCCCCTTGTTATTTGAGGAGCCTCATGCCTGCACGGGGGCCGTTATTTTTTCCAGGCCCAGACACCAAAAGCTTCTGGTCAAAGCCCACATCCACACACTTCTTGACATAAACACAACACCCTCTTTTTGCCCTAGAGATTTCTCAAATTGTATAACATGTGGCTTACTCTCCATTTGTACAAGATTATCACTATATCTCAATAAGACACTATATCATGATTGGCAAATTCTTGTGCAGGAATATTTGGAAAAGGAACAGGAGGATCCGGAGAGAAGAGAAGAGAAGAGTGAGAACCTGGATAATTCATATGAGACTATGGGGAGGCTCACTAATCTCCATTTATATCATTACTTCAGAAGTTACTCCAAAAGTCAAACAAATCAACCGAGCCATTGATGGGTAGTGACTAGTGACTAGTGACTAGTGACTAGTGATTCAAGAGAAGAGGCCCAAAAGCTACCTTGATCCCGTGGAATCTCAGCTTGACAAGTCTTCCCTATTTTTTTATTAGATGATTTCTTAACAAATCCTCCAATATCACTCGCTAAAGCATTAATGATTAAACCACTCCCTCCCTTTTACTAATTCTCTTTATTTTGACTTCCTTAATTGAAATACCAAATCTAACCTTACTCGCTATACCTTTACATTTCCAGAAATTACCAGTAAGAGACAATTTCTCACATCCCAATTGAACTGCTTTTTGGCCCACATCATTACTACACTCACCTTTCTCAAAAAAAAGGCCCATTGTTTTCACTACACCTACGCTTCACTGAACTCGATCCACTTTGGTAAAACTGTTATGACTTGGAGAACTAGAATCATGATCGATGCTTGGCTACTTCATAAACTTGTCACCACCACTACCGCCGCTATCACCATTATCACTATCCCCGGAGCTACTACTAGATGATCACTCCCCTAGTAATTGCCCATGAAGGTCCAACCTCACCCACGTAGTTATAAACCTAGGCATATTTGGTAACCTCTGAATTTTGTTTGTATACAAAGGGATACTGGATTGACCCAACATCATCGGGGAATCAGGTTTACAGGCCTCCAAAAGAGCATTTTCCACCTCCTGCTTAGCCCGACTCCATGACTTCGAACAAGACCAACTTTTATGACCAATGCGACCACATCTCTTGCAAAAAATAAATACACATTCATAACGAAAATCTATCCACACTGTTTTCCCTTCTTGAATTTCAAGGAATACCCCAGGAACTAGAGCCGATATAACCCTCACCTAAACATATGCTCTGAAAATGTCAGACCTCGCCTCTCAAATCGACACCTCAATGCCAATCTCCATGATGTGAATCGGAACCCTAATCTACAACATCGAACTCCGCCTCAAAGAAGGCGCTAAACTCGTCCGTTCCACCGGTACCTCCGCCAAAATCCTCAAAGAACCTTCTTCTTCTCGCAGCGGGGGCTGTGGGAGTCGCATGATGGTGCGCGACAGGGATGGCGGGCGTTGCTGGATCTGGGTGGTGAGGGATGGTGGGTGGTGGTTGGCAAGGCAGGTACATAGAGGAGAGAGAGGGAGAGAAGGGGGAGGCGGGAATACATAAGAGTATATACAATGGGGTTCTCCAACTAGCTCTCCAAGGAGAGAGAAAATGGAGAGCTACCTCTTACCCAACAATGGGCTCTTAGGAATGTCTTGGGTGTAGGGGTGTTAATGAGCCAGGGTGGCTCGCAAACTATCCGAGTTCGACTCGGTCAAAGCTCGGTCAAAGCTCGGCTCGAGCGGGCTCGATTCGAGTTCGAGATCAGCTCGAGACCTTAACGAGCCGAGCCTGAGCTACCTTAAATTCGGCTCGAAAGCTCGCGAACAGGCTCGATAATTTTTAATTACTAAAAAAATTTCATTAATATTTAATATAAGATAAAAAAATTAATGAATAACTATGGTTAATAACAACCATTTAATAATTATAATATTTTCAAATATTGAGTGGTTTTAAATTTGAAAGATAAGTGGTTATTAACAAAACATAATCAAAATTCATGTAGAGTGTAGTATGTTTGTGTTTTAAATCATATGAAACTTCCGCTAATGTTAAGAAAAACCTTCAAAAGGAACAAAGCAAAACTACATATATATAGTACCCTTGACTCAATTTTTTTTTTGTTAAACCTTCATCTTCAATAAACTGACTTTAGTAACAAACTTCCGTTCTCATGTGATTAGAAAATTTCAATGTCATTTCTCAGTCCAGCTTTCTGTTTTACTATTTTAAACTCTTAATACTATGCGCCTTTGAAAAGTGGTGTACCAATACGGCAAATCGGCAATACCCTTGACCCTTCAAACCTTCTACAAAAACCTCGAAGAACATTGACAAGAGAGTAAAGCTACGGCGGGAACACCGGCGACGTGACAAAGGCACCTGGCGAAGATGAAGGTGGTCATCTACGGGTCGTAGCTCGTCGGCGCAACCGAGTTGAGGAGAGAGAAAGTGCGGCGAGAGGGAGGGAGAGCAGCGAGAGGTACGGGACATTTGTGAGAGACCGAGAGCAGAGGAGGATGGCGAAGAAGTGTGTTACATCTTGGGCATCCCACATCGTTGGAATAGCATGAGGGTGGGAGTTCAAAACTCTATAAAAGAAATCTTTGACATCTCATTACTCCACGGTGGTTGGCTTCTTTGCTTGGCTATGCAAATTAACAAGTTTGGACATTGGGCCTTTAACTCTTAAACGTTTGGGCCTCCATCCATCCTTGGACTTGTTTACGTTGAAGTTAGATTTCGAGCCTGACGAGCTCGAGCCGAGCCGTAATTTTGGGACTCGAGCTCGAGCTCGAGCCGAACCTAATATTTTAAGCTCGACGAGCTTTGAGCTCGAGCCGAGCTCAATTAAAAATGTTTTCGAGCCGAGCCGAGCTTAGTTAAGTTCGGTCTCGGTTCGGCTCGTTAACACCCCTACTTGGGTGTATATATCTCCATGGAGACACTTTGCAAAGTGTCTCTTGGAGGAGATACCATTTGGGTTAAAGGAGAGATGACTCTTCAATGTATGGGGCCCACAAAACCAAAACATACCATTGTAATTCCCGTTCGGTATCACTGCCAGTTTTCAGTTTTTGGTTTTTATGATTTTAGAACTATATGATATGAGTTGTATAATAAGGTTAAAATTAGTCATATTGATAGTAAACATGCTAATTTTGAAAACTGACAACAGAAAACTGGAAACTACTTTTTCTGGTTTCCATATTTTTGTTTTTGGTTTTCAAAAAAACTTAAAACTGAAAACAAAAAACGATAACGAACGGGCCAACAACGATAAAGTTTTCTTTTCTTCTTGCAACCATTTAATGATCTTTATATATAAAAAAAAAATCGTAATTATTACTATCCCAACAACTATAATTTTTCTTTATCTATAAATGGAGCCTAATATTGGATATATTTGATACACAAAATCTACTATCTTTTTTTAATTTATGAAATTAAATATTAGCATTTAAAATTAATATTTTTTTAAAAATAATTCTACATTACATAAATTATGAAAAAGATTAATTTTTTTGTAATTATATTTAATTTACATGAATAACTTTATCTATATAATTTTGATAATAATATGAAATGAGGTTCATTTATTGACATGGGACCACCAAATAATGAAAAGTTGAATGGAGAGCTCTTTAAAGAGTTTTATTGTTGTTGGGTGTTTTTAGATATAGTTCTTGAGAGTAGCTTGAAGAGAGAGAGTAGATGAGAGAGAGTGGAGAGCTAGTTGGAGAGTCATGTACCATTGTACGTGCTCTAATACATGACTTGTGAAAATGAATTTAGAGTTTGGACTCTTAAAGCACTAGTACAAAATCAATGATTTGCGTCGGATGTCAGACACCCATTTGCGTCGGACATGGGTCCGACGTTACAAGCCTCGACGCAAATTTGGGAGAGATGATCTGCGTCGGATTAGAACTCGACGCAGATATTAAGCTATTTGCGTCGGATGGTAAGCAACGTCCGACGCACATGACCCTTGCGCCCCAGCACCAGCAGTACCCAGCATGCATGAAATCGTAGTAAAGTCACGATTTACGTTGGTTATTTGTACACATTCGACGCAGATGATGTTCCTAAAAAGAAAAATAAAATAGCCATTTACGTCAGTTATAAACCATGAACCGACGCAAATAGTGTTTCTGACCAGAAAAAAATAGTACTAAAAGCAGGAATGCTCAGAGACATATATGAGCAAAAAAAATCTCCTCGAAACATAGAGATTTCAACAATTTTACCATAATTAATGTCTTTGATTGTATAAAAATAAAAGTAGTAGAATTACAATAGTACAAAATTGTAAGCAATAAACAAACTTGAAACTAAAATCAAATAAAAAACATGGAGATTTCTTCCCGATAATCCATCTTGTGAAACCCATCTCCGATTTCTTCCAGATATTCCATTAAAAATCAAATTAAATAAATTAGCATGAAAAAATACTGGAAAATTGAATCAAATTGAAGAGGAAATAGGAAGAGAAAGAATACATTGAGGGAAAAATACTGGAAAGTTGAATAAATTGAAGAACTTCACTCCAACTTTCCAATTCCTTCAAATCAACACAAAATTCATTAAACTAAAAACATAAATAAATAAAAAAAGTGCATGAACTTGGGGAAAATGTAAAAAAACAAAACTAAAATGAACTTGTTTTGGTGGGTGTGATGCAGCAGTTGTGGCTGCCATCAGCCTTGCAGGTGTTGAATTTAATTAACAAGTTTGGCAGGTGTTGAAGCAAGATCTCAAGATGCCGCAACTACAGTGTTGTACGAACGAAGACTAACACCTCATCCGTATCAGCGTCGGTTATTTAGCCTCAACATTAGTAGCTTCCTTGATTGGAGTTTTTAACAGTCAAAATGATGGCGCACCGCACTCGCCGCCTCACTAATCGCCGCACTCACACTTCGTCTCAAAGAGCAGCTTCGCCGCACTCGCCACATGATGGACAACTCTCTTTTAGGAAGGTTAGGAAGACAAGAAGAGGAGGTTAAGGAGAATAATGGGAATTAGATAATTCTCTGATGAGAATTGAGAGGAAGAAAGAAAGAAGACTCCTTGGTGAGGAAAGGAGGGAGTTGGCTGAGAGAGAGAAGAACAAGAAGCGGCGAGAGTTTAGGGTTTGGGGAAATATATGGGGAGTTGGGTGGGGGATTTAGTATATTTTAGGTCAAATTAGCGCTCAGTAATAAACGGGCCCTCTTCATTTGCGTCAGTTGCAGGCCCGCATTCGACGCAAATCATGGGCTTTAAAATTTTGCCCTCCTAATGTGCGTCAGATGGGCATCTAGGTCCGACGCAAATCCAAAGATCCAAAAACCCAACTGGGATCAGCGTCGGATGGGGTTTGATGTCTGACGCAAATCTCCGGATCCACAAACCCAACTGCTTTACTTATCTGCGTGGGATGAGTCTAGGAGTCCGACGCAGATCGTATGGTACAAGGATTTGCATCGCACCAAAGGCACGTGCGACGCAAATCTATGGATCCAAGACACTATCTGCTTTAGTCATGTGTGTCGGCTCTTTAGGATCGTGGGACGCAAATCCTTTTGCCATGCATTTGCTTTGTGCATTTGCATCAGATTTTTTTTACAATCCGATGCAAATGGTCTGCTCCTGACCATTTGCATCAGTTCTTCAGGCATTCAACGCAAATAAGCAGACGCAAATCGTTAATTTTCTACTAGTGAAGGAGAGTTAGAGCCCAACCCACCTTTTTTAAAAAAAAAAACTGATTTGCAGATCAGGATCCGAGTCTTGGGTCAGATCCGGATCCGGATCCGACCTGGATTCAACGAGTCTGAAATGTTAGGATCCATATCTGAAAAAACGGATCCGGGTCCATGATCTATTACCATCCCTACTATGAGACGAGAAAAACTAATAAACAGAAGAGAACTGGCCGGAGTTGACACTAGAACTAGGGAACCGTGCAAATATATAAGCCAACCATTGGGAAATAAAACTAAAACACTCTAATTTTTTTTGGGAAAACTAAAACTAGTACACACCAGTTCAGAACGTGAACGCAGGATGAAAGAATATTGACACTGTCAACTAGTAAAATAAAAGACAGTTGGAAGCATTTTTTGAGAGAATATTTTAGAGAGAGAAAGTTTAGAGATAACCTCATGACTTTACTATGCAATAGTTAATTAACATATAGCCTATCATTTGTTTTCATTAGGTCAGTTGTTGCAAATTTGCTGATGACTCGTCTTTTATTTAGAGGGTGTTAATCACATAATCTTTTTCTTTGTCCTCGTAAAAGCATTTTTCTTTTATTTATTTATTTATTTATTTATTTGTTGTGTAACATAATAGTGTGTTGACGTCTAAAAAGTTCCTTTAAGAGAAAAGTCTTTGAATGTCTCCTTGTACGTTTTCGAAAATTTAAAAATTATTTTGGCCCTATTTAACAATTAGTAGATATTTGTTAGCTAATAACTTATCGTATTACGGGTTTAAGTAATTGAATTTATTAATTGTTTGTATAAGAGTGTTTGGTAAATAATTGATGGGTAATTGTATTTTAACTTATCTATCATTTCACCTCAATATTCTCAAACCACTCTCACCAAAAACTTTTGCTCCTCCTATTAGCTTTTTCAAAATTAAAAGTTTGGAACGGAATCGTTCTTCTTCCAATTTTTTCTTTACCAAACACTAATATTACAGAATTTGACTAGTAAATCACTCAATCTAAATCAAAATATCTATATAAGAAAGGAAATTTAAAATATGTATGTATAGAGTTTTAGACAAGAGAAAACTAAAGTCTGAGGTTGAATAAATTACTTTAAAATATCATACGATGTAAATTGTATATAACTTTTTCAACATAATTTTAAATATTATAATTTTTATATCATTGGAAAGTGCTCAAAATATACTTTGTAATAAGATGTAAGTACTTCATATAATTATACAATTGTGCATAGGAGCATATAAAAATAAAGAATTATTACACGAGTAAAACAGGAGACTATAGTATTAAAAAATTAAGAATTACTCCCTCAGTCCCTCAATAGACTTCCCATTTCTAACTTTGACACTATTCACGAGTAAAGAAAATCTTCCAAATCTTTTTGTAATATATAAGAAATAAAACATAGTCGTGCGGGTCTTTTTTTATTCTTCTCATTGTGTACATTACGAAAATCAAACTTTTATAATTTTTATTAGTATGTAATTAAAGGATGTTGATGATACAAAATGTGCATTAACAAACGTGAAAAAGAGAAATGAGAAGTCTATTGAGGGACGGAGCAAACATTTTATCATACAGTCGGGTGTACCGTGAGCATGGTGCACCCAAGGCTAATTTTTTTTTGCCCATTGCTCATTTGAAGTCATCTATATGAGCAAAATGTACTAAAAAATTGAGTTCTAAATGAGCAAAAATTAGTCTTGGGTGTATAATAAATTAACTCGGGACGGAGGGAGTACAATAAAATTAGGAGACTACTACTACAAAAAAATAAAAATGATAATAGAGATAGGAGACTATTACAAGTATATTATGAATATAAAGCTAGCACATTAAAAATAACCTGTGCAACCCACAAGATTCAAAACTTAGACCTCGTTCTTTTGGATTGGGATAAACTGAACTGAACTGAACTGCGAGAAAGTTGAACATGAGAGAGTGTCTGAACTGAACTGAAAATAAGTCCAGAAGAACAGAGTCTTAGGCTATGTTTAGTTCACCTTATTTTTACTGATTTGATCTGAACTTATTTTTTCTTTCTGATCTGATCTGATTTGATCTTATCTGAGCTGAACTTATCTTTTATAAAACATATTATTACTAATATTATTATTACTTTGTATTCCATTACTAGTATTACTATTCCTATCATTTTATTACTATGCACAGCTTTTAATAATAATAATAATAATAATAATAATAATAATAATAATAATAATAATAATAATAATAATAATAATAATAATAATAATAATAATAATAATAATAATAATAATAATAATAATAACAACAACAATAACAACAACAACAACAACAACAACAACAACAACAACAACAACAACAACAACAACAACAACAACAACAACAACAACAACAACAACAATAATAATAATAATAATAATAATAATAATAATAATAATAATAATAATAATAATAATAATAATAATAATAATAACAATAGCATAATTTTTTTTTAAAAGAACACATAGTATATGAACATACAATTAAAAATAAAAGAACACATATTTTAGGTTAAAAAATATATTTTTTGTAGTAAAAAGAACATATTGTTCATGTTTAAGGTCTGTTTATAATAAGAATTTAGGTTATAATGAAAAGAACATATAATGATAATAATAATAAAAAAGGAACATATTATTCATGTCCAAGGTCCGTTTATAATAAGAATTTAGGTTGTAATGAAAAGAACATATAATGATAATAAAAAAAAGAACATATATTGAAAGAGCATATATACAAAACCTATTTAAAGAGCACATTCTAAAAATAAAAGATAGGTGTTATTTTTATATTGATGACATGTTTGGATTTAACAAACAACATGTTCTTTGTTATATCAATCAATTGTTCTTTTTTTATTATAAATAAATCTATAAATATAGATAATCATATGATTTTGAACAAAATTGTTAAATGTTCTTCTTATATCGTTGTCCTCTTCTATATAAACTTTGTTTTTAAAGATAAGTTGAAATCCCTTGTAGGGGGAAATTTGAAGGTGATGCCAACACCATTAGGTTATCCCATACTACACATGCTTTATATAAATTAGTAACATATACTTTATATTATTCAGCCAAAATCGTAAAAAAAAAAATTAAACATGTTGTCATGTTCTTTACATGTACAACATTAAAAAGTACATCGCATATCAAAATTATTAATTGGAACAAATATAAAAATGAACACGCACAAATGCGAAAAAGAACATTCTTCTTTTTGAACACAAATAACTTAAAACAGTGATATCAATGACGTTCTTTACATGTACAACATCAAGAAGAACATCACATATCAAAATTGTTATTTAGAACTAATATAAAAAAGAACATGTACAAATGCAAAAAGAACATTCTTCTTCTTGAACACAAATAGCTTAAAATAGTGATATCAATGACATTTATAATAATAGCAACGGCATTAGTAATAATTACCAATGTTAATAATTAATAAGTGCAACAACGATAATAGTAATAATAATAATAATAATAATAATAACAACAACAACAACAACAACAACAACAACAACAACAACAACAACAACAACAACAACAACAACAACAACAACAAAACACAATAGCTCATAGAGAGCTCCTCAAGAATTCAAGCTCATAGAGCGTGCCACGTAGGATTGCCACGTCATCAATTTATATTTTTATTTTTTACAAAAATAGAGTTCTACATAGATTTAAATACATATAATGAGTTTTAGATAAGGGAAAATTAGAGTTTGGTTTTGACTCAACAACCTAAATTATCATATTAGATAAATTGTGTATAACTTTTGCTACGTAATTCGGAATATTATGATTTTTGTACCATTGGAGAGCGCTCGAAATATTCTTCGAAATAAGATCCATTTACAATATAGTTCTATAACTTATGAAATAGAGAGTGCCACGTAGGATTGCCATGTCATGCATTTTTATTTTTATCATTTAAAAAAATAGAGTTCTACATAGATTTAAATACATATAATGAGTTTTAGATAAGGGAAAATTAGAGTTTGGTTTTGAATGAACAACCTAAATTATTATATTATGTAAATTGTATATAACTTTTGCTACATAATTCAAAATAACATAATTTTTGTACCATTAGATAGTGCCGGAATTTTTACCATTAAAAATTTTGCGGTTAATCCAAACAAGGACATATTAGGTGTTGTTAGTGATAGTAAAATCATGATTCGATTTTTCTACAATATCATCATCAAGGCCCTGAAACACGATGATATGGTTGTAATACCAAAGCATAAATTTGATTTTATCAACTTTCACAATCTAGAGCATCGTTGCGATCAAAATACTGTTTTGACAGGTATAATGTAACACCCGACCCATCTGGGGTCAAGTATATTGTCACCAATGCGCATCCAGGTCCAACATGCTTGGCTAGGAGTAGTCTAGGGATGGGTGACCTCCTGAGAAGTTTCTCGGGGTGCGCATGAGTGAGGACAAAATGCGCCGGAAGAACTTGTGTTGGTTATTATTGAGGACAGTTGTTGGCCCTGGTTGCGCATTGGTGACGATATATTCGACTCCGTATGGGTCGAGTGTTACATATAATAATAATATGCTTTCCTACATTATCTATTAGTCATATATAACCCAATCTACACATGCTTTCTTCTCTAGATGTCGTTAGGGTTGTTATCAATGAAGTCGATTATTGTCGTTTTCTAGAAGTTGAAGATAAATGGTATGTATTAATATATTAATCGGTTTTTTCACCAAATACCCCCGACAAATTACGAAATTCACCATATACCCTCAATGTTTCAGATATTCACCATATACCCCTGACTTTTCAAAACTGTGCACCAAATGCCCTTTTTGATAACGGACGTTAAGTCGTCGTTAGAGTTATTTACAATTTTGCCACCCTCACCCCTAAACCCTAACCCCTTAAACCCTAACCTCCTAAACCCTAACACTAATCCTAACCCTAACTCCTAACCCTAACCCACCCTCCCCTCCCCTCCACTCAAGCCCGGCCCACCCCATCCCCCACCCCCTCCCCTCCACCCCACCGCCCCAACCCCCTCCCCCGACCGCCCAGCCGCAGCCTCGCACCCCTCCCCTCGGCCGCAGCCCCCCACCCCCACCCCCCCCCGCGATTTCCCCGACCCCCCACCCCCTCCCCGCGATTTCCCGGCCCCCTACCCCCTCCCCGCGATTTCCCGGCCCCCACCCCTCCCCCGCGATTTCCCCGACCACCCACCCATCCTCCATCGATTTCCCAGCCCCCACCCCCTCCCCCGCGATTTCCCGGCCCCCACGATGTCCAACGATTTCCAGCGATTTCCCCGCGATGTCCAACGATATCCCCGCGATTTCTCATATCTCACACGTGGAGAGAGAGTAGCGAGAGGGAGTTTGTGTGAGAGGAGAGATAAGGTGCGAGAGCGAGGGAGTGCGTTTGGGGACGCGTGAGGTTGCGCAATGTGGTCGGAGGTAGGGTGGCGGCATGGTGGTTCGGGTAGCGTGAGGGTTGCGCAAAGTGATTCGGTTTTGGGTAGAAGAAAACGAGAGGAGGGGAGGGGTGGGGGGGGGCCGAGGAGGGAGGGGTGGGGGGTGGAGGGGAGGGAGGAGGGGCGACGGGGGGGGGGGGCTGCGACGGTGGAGGGGAGGTGGAGGGGTGGGGGGGCTGGTGGAGGGGAGGGGGAGAGGGTGGGTTAGGGTTTAGATTAGATTTTAGGGATTAGGGTTTAGATTTTAGGGTTAGGGGTTAATAATGGCAATATCGTAAATAAAGCTAATGACGACTTAACGTCCGTTAGAAAAAGGGTAGATGGTGCACAGTTTTGAAAAGTCAGGTGTATATGGTGAATATTTGAAACATTGAGGGTATATGGTGAATTTCGTGATTTGTCGGGGGTATTTGGTGAAAAAACCGTATATTAATCTACTTCTGGAAATTTCAAGTTAATTCCATTTGATTATATTATGTTTTCTGACAATTTCTAATTATAATATTTATACTCTCTCTTTTCCATTAATGCTCAGGGAAAAATAAATCAAGGTGAAAATATGGGACCAACATAGACTGGATTAATCTACTTCTGGAAATTTCAAGTTAATTCCATTTGATTATATTATGTTTTCTGACAATTTCTAATTATAATATTTATACTCTCTCTTTTCCATTAATGCTCAGGGAAAAATAAATCAAGGTGAAAATATGGGACCAACATAGACTGGATTATATGCAAATGAAAGACAAAATAGATGATCCTACAAAAGCATTTGTTGTAGTATTCGCTTCTTTTTTGGTCAGAAATCAATATGGTAAAATTTAATTTTCCATTTTCGTTAGTAGTAATTTCTTGATGAAGTATATTGTAGCGAATTATATTTTACTTTCTTTAGCTAATTTTCATCAATATTAATCTCGCAGATTCTACCATTCTATCTTCTTCACCATCAACTCAAATGTTTCTAAATGTGGATAATGATGAAGTCAATGAGTCGCATCGCACGGGCTTCAAAAATTTAGAATTTTTAATTGAATATAAAAAAATATAGAATATTTATATCGCAATATCAAATATGGAAATTAGAGTATAATGACAAATACTTCCTCCGTTATTTTTCTATTACAACGATTACTAGTTTGGGTAGTTTCGCATCTATTGCAATAATTCCACTTTTGGTTAAATATAACGGTGTTGAAAAATTACATTTTACAGCAACACAAAATCAACAATGTTAACAAAAAAAATTGAAAAAAAAGACTTAAATAAATTGTGTATAACTTTTGCTACGTAATTCAGAATATTGTGATTTTTGTACCATTGGAGAGCGCTCGAAATATGCTTCGAAATAAGATCCATTTACAATATAGTTCTATAACTTATGAAATAGAGAGTGCCACGTAGGATTGCCATGTCATGCATTTTTATTTTTATCATTTAAAAAAAATAGAGTTCTACATAGATTTAAATACATATAATGAGTTTTAGATAAGGGAAAATTAGAGTTTTATTTTGAATGAACAACCTAAATTATTATATTATGTAAATTGTATATAACTTTTGCTACGTAATTCGAAATAATATAATTTTTGTACCATTGGATAGTGCCCGAAATATGCTTCGAAATAAGATTCATTTACAATATAGTTCTACAACTTATGAAATGGAGAGCGCCACGTAAGAGAGCCATGTCATTAATTTTTATTTTAAATATTTTTAAAAAATAGAGTTCTGCATGTAGTTAAATACGTAAAAGAAATTTTGGATAGGGAGAAATTAGTGTTTAGTTTTGAACAAATAACCTAAATTATTATATTATGTAAATTAAATATAACTTTTGCTACCTAATTCGAAACATTATAATTTTTTTACCATTGGCGAGTGTTTGTCATATGCTTCAAAATAAGATCCATTTACATTATAGTTTTACATCTTATGAAAATATATTTAATTAGATAAATTATAAGGTATTATTTAGTCTTTCGTTTAGATAAATATAATAATAGCTATAAGCATGGGCGGATCTACCTTATAGGTAGGGGGGTCAAATGAACCCACTTAATATTAAGGAAAGCTTAGAACTTAGAAGGCCAAATGAAATTGAGAGGAACTAAGGCTTTAATTGAACCCACTAGCTAGTGGCTACTACTTGTCGTGTTGACGGTTGTATTATGCAAACAAAATATTGAAAAGTGAAAGTAGAAAAAATTCAAACATTTATTTATTCACTTTTTATCTATTTCCATTTTTGAGACGTCAATCTCAATACCCAAATTGTAGTTTATAGTTTATACACCTTTTACCCAATAAAAAAATTGCCTCCTAATAGCTCAAGGCCCCGGCGAGCGCGATAGCAATAATTTTAGAACTTATCTGTTTTCTTTTTGTGATGATTCCAGTGTAATTGAAAATTGTCAAATACTTAATAAACAAAAGTTTCAAGTTGTGTATTAATTGTCTATAATTTATAAAAAAATGTTTTTATTGCTGAAAAAAGTTACTTATGTAGATGTCAAAACGTTCTCCATATATGCTATTTAAATGTTTTCAAACCGGTCAACTCAATTGAATAAGAAACAATTCAAGATGTTTATGTAACTTTGACTTTGACTTGAACCCACTTAAAATGAACTATGGATCCGCCAATGGCTATAAGTATAGTAAACTATATATATGTGATTATAGCATTTGATCATAGGTCCGATTTACGGGATCAAACATATTATTTTTCAAAACGTCAGCCTTACTCAACGAACCAAAACGATTTAGTACTGCAACAAAATTTATTAAGGAAATTTTGTTGTTACAACAAAAACTAAAATCTATATAGCGATAAAGTTACATATATATTAGAGTTTTGGATGATGAAAAAATTAGAGTTTGATTTCAAAAAATAACCTTAGAATATTATATTGATCTCCAACTAAGCATGTCATGTCATTTTTTTTAATTTTTAATTTTTTTAAATTACATACGGTGCAACATAAATATAAATACATATAAGGTGTTTTGAATAAGTGAAGATTATAGTCTGATTTTAAATAAACAACTTAAATTATTATAAATTGAATACAACTTTTGCTACATAATTCGCAATATTATAATTTTTATAACCATCGGAGAGTGCTCGAAATATGCTTTGAAATAAGTTTCATATACAATATAGTGTTACAACTTATGAAAATATATTTATTTAAATAAACAATAACATATTAATTATTCTTTATTTTAAGTACATATAAAAATAACTATAAAGCAACATATTATATGTGACAATAGCAATTATGTCTCTCAAAATCATACTTTTAAAAATGAGTTATAAGAAGATAAAAAATATATATCTATAGTTTTGAACATATAGCATACCATGATGGAATTATATGAAAAATCAAATAAAAGTTTGTCAACGACATTGCAGAGGTACTCCTATTATATATGCAATTAAGTGATTATTTTATTCCTAGAATACTTATTGTATACATAAGCATTTATGTTTTATTTTTCATATACCTATATGTCAGATCTTATTCTTTTCTCCATTAACTTAATTGTACTAAAACTAATTGGAAAATCAAGGTTCCCGTTTCTAGATTATTTGAGGTCATGGATCATAAAAAAGGGGGAAGTTTGATAAGTCTTGATATGGTCATGTTTGATGAAGAGGTATTTTTTCTCTTAAATAGTATTTCGATCAAGGTTCTCTTAAATAGTCATGATACCATCATTATGATCTTCTTTTTGGCTTTCCCACTTTCAATTCTATATGCGTTAGTGTTCATGTGCTATATTAAAAGTCGAAGTTGTGGCTGACACTCATGTTTTTCTCTATTCTTTAGGTCGTGCATCTATTAATTTATTACCCTATACTTTCTTAAGGTATTATTTGGGTATTTTTCATGTTAAAATTGTGTTAGCTATTCTTAGTCATACCAATTAATGGGATACCATTCAATAATAGACATAGCTACAATATTCAATTGAATATTAAAAATATAAAATTTATATATTGCAATAACAAATTTAGAAATTAGAGTATAATGACAAATACAATCCGTTCTTTTTCTATTGCAACAATGGGTTTGGGCATGATTTTTAAGGAAATAAAAAATGGGTAGTTTAGCATAGAGGTACCCGTGAATTAACTAGAGTATGGGATAAGTAAATCCAAGTAAACACAACTTTTATGAGGCAATTTGAGTAATTAATGATGGTTTTATTAACATAAAGTAAAGACAATATTGTCAACAATAGTTGTTTTTTATACCAAAAGTGTAATAGATTGGTTCCAATAGATGAAACTATCCAAAGTGGTAATTATTGCAATAGAAAGAGAACGGAGGAAGTATGTAAATACAATGGAGTTGAAAAATCTCATTTCACAACAACAAATTATCAAGGGAAATTTCCTCAGGTACCCCTGAGGTTTGGCGTAATTCCCAAAATACCCCCCACATTTGGGGAATTCCTCAGATACCCCTGAGGTTTGTGTTTGGGTCTAAAATACCCTTACTATGGATGGAAACCTAACGCCGTTAGGTTTTCCTCTCCTTCTCCCCAATTTTCTTTCTCTCTCTCCACCCATCATCCTCCATTGATGAACATGGAAGCTTTCTCTCTCCTCCCACCCCACTCTAAAGCCCTAACCACCCAACCCCCACCACCTACCCTTCCCCCACCCCTGCAACCCCCCTCACCACCACCCCGTCACCACCACCAACCCCTCCCCTTCCCCGTTGACCCCCTCCCCTTCCCTGCTGTCGCGAACCAACCCACCGTCACCACCACCAACCCCTCCCCTTCCCCGCCGACCCCCCCTCCGCGTCCCCGCCGACCCCCTCCCCTTCCCCTGGCTCGCGCGAACCCACTCCCCTCCCCAACCGCTGCCGTCGCGAACTCCCATCCCCTCCCCAACCGATGTCGCGAACCCCCATCCCCTCCCCACCTTGTAATCCCCCGTAAATTTATGGATTTTATAAATATATTTTAATGTATATTTATTTATATTTAAATATATTTTAGTATTTTAATGATTTATTTCATTAAGGTTGACTATTTGAAAGTCAAAGAAATTATTTTAATGATTTATGCAAGTCAAATATTTTATTAAAGTCATGCTTTGAAAAGTATTTGAAATATTTGAAACACTTGTTGGATTTAGAAAAGGATTTGTAAATGGGTGTGAGGAGCCCAAACCTTTTGGCTTAACCTATAGTCATTCTCTTTGAATTAACCCATCAAAGCCCAACTCTTTATTGGACCCCTAATGGGGGAAACTATAAATACTCTCATGTACACAAATCCTCACACATTAAACACATTATTTTTCTCTCTCCTCCTCCCCCTCACTTTCGGCCCTCCTCTTCTTCCTTCCTCTCTCTTCCTCTTCGGCTTTCTTCCTCCTCTTTCCGGCCGACCGCCGCCGACGACCACCAGCCGCACGGCAGGCGCCAGCCGCCGACCCGTGCCGCCGCCCTTGGCTGCCGGTCCTTCCTCCCTCCTCTTTGTTTGGTTGTTATTTCTCCCTCCTCAAGTTTTATTTAATGCATAGTTTGTACCTTTAGGGTTTGTTTTAATAAGTTTATGTTTAAAAAGTTATGATTTGATGGTTTGTTTATGAATCTAGGATTATATAAATTATGTATTGAAGAAATAAAATTTCAAATTTACTTGTTATCTTAAAATAGGGTTTAAAACTATCAAAGCATGGATTTTTAGGGTTTTACATGTTGGAAAATCATAGTATCATGTTATAGTTTATGATTTTGGATTAACTTATGAACTTAAGCATGTTTAAGTATGTTTAAAGGAGGTTTTAATATTTTTTAAGTTGTTGGAATTTTAGAAAGGTTGCTATTAATGGAGTTTTATGAATTTTATTGACTAGTATAGTAGTACTATGCTAGGTAATATAAGTAATTGAGTTTTAATGATAAAAACAACTTTTAAATATTTTTAAACGGGATTTAAAGTATTTTAAAGTTGCTGGAATTTATTTGGAGTATTGATTTTAAGTTCTATTGGTTGTTTTAGGCGGAGATTACTCTTTAGGCGAATTTTAAGGTGATTAAAGGTGGCCTACCAATTTGTCTACACAAGGTACGTACATACCTATGTGTTGTTGGTTGTAGTATCATGATTTTAGGAAGGAAAAGTTATGTAGTATCATGTATAGGAATTTTTGTGAGTTCATATATGATTTCTATTATGCTTGGATTTTACATGTTTTATGCCTGTGTGCGAACATGTTGATTTTAAGAATTATTTATGAGTTGAATATCATGTTTGTATGGAATATTGATGCAAGCATGTTGGTTGGGAACTTTATTTATTAATTCACATGGTGGAATTAATATATTTATTGAGTTGAATCATGTGTTCCCTTATATTATTATTTTCACTACTATATGAGGACTGTGGGCCTTATTTGGTAAGTTGATAATTTATGCCTATGAAAGGTAAGTTGGTTGTTGGCTAGGTTCAACAAATAAGAAGAAATTAATCTTGGGTTGTAAGTTGTATGATCACTTATTAATCCTAAGATAAAAAGGAATCAAGTTAAGAATGTTTGATTATATGTTATCTGTATTGCTTGTATGTCATAACAAGTAATAATTGGTAAATCATGTAAAGTGTAACGTGGATAGTAATAAACTTTGGACTGGTGCACGTCTGAAGTTGGACAATCAGGAGTTGGGGTACATGGTGAGCGTGCCATGGCTTTTTCTGGGAATTGGATTGATCACCGTTCCTATTTATTTTAAAGGTTCCTCGATATCGTAGGTCATTTTGGAATACGGAGTCGCGCCCGTATTTTGTCTTCCTAGGTGAAGGCTGGTTTTAGTTAGACAACTCGGTCCAATAACTATTCCATTAAAGTAATAAAAAGATGGTTAAAGTATAGTTCAATAAAAGTTGTCTGTAGATTGTTAGATTGTTATGTTATTATTTATCTCTGTTTATCATTTATTAGTATCATGTTAGGAATGTTTATGTATTATTATGTAGTACTCAGCTTTGCTGATTACGTGCTTTGTTTGTATGTGTTGATCATGGGTTTGCCTTATTGATCCTGTGATGACCCATTTTGGTGAGCAGTCTCTAAGGATCAATAGTGCATAGTCCATCTAACAGGTTCGAAGATGGTGCATCATTGGGATCGGGATTTGGAGAGCTTGTGTAGTTATGCATTGTACTTTTGAACTATATGTTTTATAGTTGGTTAAATTTGGTTTTAAGGTTGACTTTGGTTGTTGGTTGGTTTTGAAGTTGACTTTATGGTTGACTAAGTTTATTATTATTGTTTTCCGCTGCAAAATTCTGAATAAGCCGATACGTTTTCACACGGGCGATAATACTTTGATAATTCTCTATTATTTATATTTAAAATGTATTTTAGAAAAGAGAGAATTATTGGGTTGTTACAAAGTGGTATCAGAGCTTTAGGTTTTATTGGCCTTTCGTGCCAACTTTAAGTCTTTAGGCGCCTAACTAGTTAGTACTTAAAATGAATTTCTTATAATTGAGCTCCTACTTATTCATGGTATTCAAACTATCTTCGAATTTTTTCTTTTTCTTTTTCACGATTGCGATAGAATTTCTGATTCGAATTTATTTATTTCTTTTAGTAGGTTCGAAATTTTTTTATAAGGTCCGAATTTTTTTTATTTGTTTATGAGGTTCGAAATTTTTTTTTTGTCCGAAGCTTAATTTTTTTTATTTATTGTTATTGAGTTCGAAAATTTCGAACTATAATGTAATTTTTTTTTATTATTTCGCTTTTTTTTCGGTTCTTCTGTAAATTTGAAATTATTTATTTCAATACTCTAGTGTATTTTATGAGAGATGGGTAGTATAGGAAGGGCATATAAGATAGAAATATTATATGTCTGCATTAAATAGTTAGTTCAGCATGATTATATTTTCTTCCCTGCTAACTGTTTATGTTATTCCTACGCTTTATGTTGTTGGTTATTCTTGCTTCTTGTTTATTGTTGGGATTATACGTTAAGTGAAAGTACCAATTGCTTATAGAACTTAAATTTATTGTATAGATTCTTAGCCATGTCTGAAAGAGAAGCTGCTAGAGTAGGGTCCTATTACAACCCTATTGTGCTCAGTGATGATGAGGGTGATGGAGTTTATGAGTCTGATGATGATAGCTACACCGAACTAGAGTTTATTATGCGTAATGTATTAAGAGCAGGCATGCCTGATAGTGATGATGAGGTTCTTCATGAGTTTGACCGTGCTAGAGGACAGACCAGAAGTGACATCTACCATGCTGTTATGAGATGTGAGACTGATTCTGAGTCAGAGGAGGACGAGCCTCAACCTAAACGGAGATCCACGAGATGTAGAAGATATGTTTATTATAATACTAAGGACATCGATGAATTTGAAGATGAGGTTTTCACTCCAAAAAACTACAGGGAATCAGAGGATAGGACTGATGATGTTTCACCATAGATTATTTATTATGTGTTTATGCTTTAAAGAATAATGTTGGATAATTCGTCCAGTAGTGGTTTAAATTCATTTCATAGTACCTTTATTTTATTTTTAGGAAAAGTATAGTATTATGGTTGAGAAAATTGTTATTAGCATCTTTTGAGGAATAAAAGTTAAATATTTAGTTATCCAAGTGAGCAAGAATTTATTTTGGGCACGCGAATGAGAATATTTTTTTTATTTGTTATGATTGAATTTTATTCATGATTCCTAAATTGTGTGTTCTGGATGTGAATTTTCTTCATGGATGATTGATGATGATTATTTTATAGTGCTGTTGTGACTTCATGAGAAATTGTTTGTTGATGCGATCTTTATGGTCAAATCAAATGTTGCCTTCATAGAGAATGGCATGTAATTATGTTTTGAACCTAAAGTAGAGTATGTTAATTTCAGGTCACGCACTAGAATGGCAAACAACAATAACGATTTAGCTGCTGCTATTCGCCTTTTGGCGGAGAAGCTGACTCAAGATAGAACTGAGCGTCCCGATTCTGCTGGGGACATGTTTGAGAGGCTAGCCAAAGTTAAACCACCATATTTTAAGGGGCAAGCTGATCCTACCTTTTTGGAGAACTGGATTAGAGAGTTTGAGAAAATCTTTGGGGCTGTGAACTGTCCTGAGAGTATGAGAGTAGGTCAGGCTGTACTGTACCTAAAGGATGAGGCTGATTTACGGTGGAGAGAAAGTGGAACTAGACTGAGTGTTGTTGAGGGATTCAATTGGGATTCTTTTGTTACTGCCTTGAGAGGGAAGTTTTACCCTCGCTTTTATGAGGAAACGAAAGCCCGGGAGTTTATTAACCCTGAGGATGGGGACTATGACCATTTCGAGTACTATAGCAAATTCATAGCACTGTCGAGGTTTGCACCTGAGGTAGTAGCCACTGAGGAGTTAAAGGCTCAAAGGTTTGAGCAAGGTTTGACTGATGAAATCCAGCTGGGGTTAGGTGGTGAAACTTTTTCATCCCTAGATATTGTTTATGGAAGAGCCGCCCACATTTATGGTCTTCAGTCGAGGCGTGATAAGAAAAATGTTGTAGTGGGTGAGAAAAGGAAGGATTTCAATGCTGGGGGAAATCAAAGTAACTTCAAGAAGAGTAGAAATGGGAATGGGAATTTTCAAGGGAGGAATAATCAGGGCTACAACAATAAGGGTCAATCTGAGAGAGTGTACCACTGTAAGAAGTGCAGTAATAACCATCCAGGTAAAGACTGCAAGGGATAACCAGTGACTTGTAGCCAGAAGAAGGGCCATAGGGAGTATGAGTGCTTTGCTAAGCAAAAGAAAGACCAAAATGGCAATGGGGGTAGTAATCAAGCGAGGTCTGGATTTAACCAGTCAGGAAATCAGGGTTCGAAGCCTGTAGGGGCACAGAACAATCAAGGGAGCTACAATAAACCTGCTAGCGAGAGCAACAATCAGAACAAGGCTCCGGGTAAACTGTTCGTGATGAGTAGCAATGAAGCTGAACGATCTGCCGACGTAGTTTCTGGTACTTTTTCTATTAACTTCGTGCTAGTTAAAGCATTATTTGATTCGGGGGCGACTTATTCTTTTGTTTCGTCGTCTGTTATTAAAAGTTTGGGGTTAGTAGATTTTGAGGTGATTGATTTGCCTGTTAGTATACCTACTGGGGAGACCATAAGGTGTACCAAGTTGTTCAGAAATTTGCCTCTGAAGATAGGAGAATGTGTCTTTCCTTCTGATTTGATAGAGTTTAATCTGGGAGACCTAGATGTAATTCTGGGGATGGATTGGCTAAGTTTATACAAGGCCAAAATAGACTGTGAAGTTCAAAAGGTAGTTTTAAAGAACCCTTTGGGAAAGTTGACCTCATATAGACGTTTTGGGAAGTCCAAGAACTTTGGGGTTATTTCTACAATGCAAGTGAAGAAGTTGATGAAGAAGGGGTGTGAGTTATTTTCCTGTAGTGTGCAAGATGTGAGTAAAGAAGCTGGGGTAAACATTGAAGATGTTCCAATCATGAATGAGTTTATAGATGTGTTTTCGAGTGAGATTTCGGGTATGCCGCCTACTAGAGCTGTTGAGTTCACCATAGACTTAGTTCCTGGAACTGCACCTATATCTAAAGCACCCTATAGAATGGCACCTCCTGAGATGAGTGAGTTGAAGACGCAGTTGCAAGAGCTGTTCAATAAAGGTTATATTAGGCCTAGTGCATCACCTTGGGGAGCTCCTGTATTGTTTGTTAAGAAGAAAGATGGGAGTATGAGGTTGTGTATCGATTATAGGGAATTGAATAATGTAACCATCAAGAACAAGTATCCTTTGCCTAGGATAGATGACCTATTCGATCAGTTAAATGGAGCAAGCGTGTTCTCAAAGATTGATTTGCGTTCGGGGTATCACCAGTTGAGGGTAGCTGATAAGGATATACCTAAGACTGCATTTAGGACTCGTTATGGTCATTATGAGTTCACCGTAATGCCTTTTGGGTTAACCAATGCACCTGCCATATTTATGGACTTGATGAATAGGATCTTCCATGAGTTCTTAGATAAGTTCGTGGTTGTATTCATTGATGATATCCTGATCTATTCGAAAAATGAAAAAGAACATGATGAACACTTGAGGATTATATTGGAGACGCTTAGAAAGAATCAATTGTATGCCAAGTTTTCTAAGTGTGAGTTTCGTTTGGATAAAGTAGCATTCTTGGGTCACTATGTGTCTAAGGAAGGAGTCTCTGTAGATCCTGCTAAGATTCAAGCTGTGAGTGAGTGGCCAACTCCAAAGAATGTGTCTGATATATCCGAAGTTTCCTAGGTCTAGCTGGCTATTATAGGAGATTTGTGAGAGATTTCTCGAAGATAGCAAGGCCAATGACCAATCTGATGAAAAAGGAGTCAAAATTCGAGTGGAGTGAGAAGTGTGAGGAAGCTTTTCAGATTTTAAAAGAACGTTTGACCTCCACTTTGTTTTGACCCTACCTGATGGGAATGAGGGATTTGAGGTGTATAGTGATGCTTCAAAGAATGGTTTGGGATGTGTGTTACAGCAGAATGGGAAGGTGATCGCGTATGCGTCGTGTCAGTTGAAACCTTATGAGGCTAATTACCCTACCCATGATCTAGAGTTAGCTGCTATTGTGTTCGCCTTGAAGATTTGGAGACACTACCTATATGGGGTAACCTGTAAGATCTTTACCGACCACAAAAGTTTGAAGTACATTTTCACCCAGAAAAACCTCAATATGAGGCAGAGAAGATGGTTAGAATTGATAAAGGATTATGACTTAGACATCCAGTATCATGAGGGGAAAGCAAACGTGGTTGCTGATGCGTTGGGTAGGAAGTCGAGTCATAGCATGAATGCCTTGATAGTTCCTGAGGAGTTGTGTCGAGATATGCAAAGACTTAGCCTAGAAATCTTAAATCCTGGGAAGATCGAGGCAAGTTTGAGTGCTTTGTCATTGGGGTTGTCAATTTTCGACGAGATCAAAGAGGGTCAAGTTGGGGATGAGCACCTCGAGAAGATTAAAGAAAAGATGGGCCAAGGAAAAGAAGTCGATTTCAAGATTCATGGTGATGGGAGTCTGAGATTCAAGGGAAGGTGGTGTGTACATACCACAAAAATGTGATGAGCTAAAGAGACGTCTTATGGATGAGGGCCATAATACACCGTATTCTGTGCACCCTGGGGGTGACAAGCTGTATAAGGACCTTAAGCAGATCTATTGGTGGCCAAACATGAAGCGTGAAGTTGCCGAGTTCGTGTCTAAGTGTCTTACCTGTCAGAAAGTCAAGATAGATCATAAGAGACCCATGGGGAAGGTTCAATCTTTACAGGTTCCTAGATGGAAGTGGGATTCCATTTCAATGGATTTTGTGACTGCTTTGCCTAAGACAAGGAATGGCAATGATACTATTTGGGTTATCGTGGACCGTCTGACGAAGTCGGACGTTTTCATTCCAATCAAGGAGACATGGAAGAAGAAGCAACTTGCGAAGACGTATGTTAAGCATGTAGTGAGATTGCATGGGGTTCCAACCGATATTATTTCAGATCGTGATTCGAGATTTCTTTCGAAATTTTGGCAAAAGGTCCAGTTAAATCTTGGGACAACATTGAAAATGAGTCTTGCCTTTCACCACCGCGACCGATGGTCAGACTGAGAGGACTAACCAAACCATGGAAGATATGTTGAGAGCCTGTGCTATTGATTTTCAGGGTAGTTGGGAAGACCAATTAGATTTGATTGAGTTTTCATACAACAATAGTTATCATGCGAGTATTAAGATGGCACCTTTTGAGGCATTATATGGAAGAAAGTGTAGAAGTCCCATTTGCTGTAATGATTTTAGTGAGAACATAGAATTGGGGACAGAGTTCATTGAGGAGACTATCAAGAATGAGAAGTTGATTCAGGGCTAGAATTAAGTTGCTCAAGATAGGCAAAAGAGTTATGCCGACTTGAAGCGAAGGGAAGCTGAGTTCGAAGTAGGTGATAAAGTGTTTCTAAAAGTATCACCAACAAAGGGTGTGATGAGATTTGGGAAAAAGGGCAAATTAAGTGCCAAATATGTAGGTCCATATGAGATTCTACAAAGAATTGGAAAGGTAGCTTATAGGTTGGCTTTGCCAATGGAGTTCGAAAAGATGCACAATGTGTTTCATATTTCCCAACTCAAGCGTTATATCCCTGATGAGCGTCATGTCTTGGAGCCTGAGAGGATCCAGATTGATAGTAGCCTCACATATGAGGAAAGACCTGTGAAAATACTCGATAAGAAGGTGCGTAGTACACGCAATAAGGATGTCAATATCGTGAAAGTGCTTTGGTCAAACCATGAGTCCGAAGAGGCGACGTGGGAAGCTGAAATGAAGAAGAAGTACCCAGATTTATTCCTTGAGGTGAGTTACGAGGGCGTAACTCGTTTTCTTTAAGGGGGGTAGAATGCGATAGAATTTCGCGCTTTTTACCAATTTTTATGGTATTTTTTATGCATTTTTATGCTTATTTTGGCGATTTGCACATGTTGGTGCAAAATAAATAGATTCTCCGCATAAGAAAAGGTGTTCATGAGTAACACAATTGTTTTTAAGATGGCAAAAGAGTGCACATGAGTGGCACAAGTATTTTCTCCTTGGAGAGTTGAGTTAAAAACTTTTGAAAATGTGTGAATTTTTTTTTTGTGTGTCAAGTTTCGGGACGAAACTTCTTTTAAGAGGGGTAGACTATAATCCCCCGTAAATTTATGGATTTTATAAATATATTTTAATGTATATTTATTTATATTTAAATATATTTTAGTATTTTAACGATTTGTTTCTTTAAGGTTGACTATTTGAAAGTCAAAGAAATTATTTTAATGATTTATGCAAGTCAAATATTTTATTAAAGTCATGCTTTGAAAAGTATTTGAAATATTTGAAACACTTGTTGGATTTAGAAAAGGATTTGTAAATGGGTGTGAGGAGCCCAAACCTTTTGGCTTAACCTATAGTCATTCTCTTTGAATTAACCCATCAAAGCCCAACTCTTTATTGGACCCCTAATGGGGGAAACTATAAATACTCTCATGTACACAAATCCCCACACATTAAACACATTATTTTTCTCTCTCCTCCTCCCCCTCACTTTCGGTCCTCCTCTTCTTCCTTCCTCTCTCTTCCTCTTCGGCTTTCTTCCTCCTCTTTCCGGCCGACCGCCGCCGCCGACCACCAGCCGCACGGCAGCCGCCAGCTGCCGACCCGTGCCGCCGCCCTTGGCTGCCGGTCCTTCCTCCCTCCTCTTTGTTTGGTTGTTATTTCTCCCTCCTCAAGTTTTATTTAATGCAAAATTTATACCTTTAGGGTTTGTTTTAATAAGTTTATGTTTAAAAAGTTATGATTTGATGGTTTGTTTATGAATCTAGGATTATATAAATTATGTATTGAAGAAATAAAATTTCAAATTTACTTGTTATGTTAAAATAGGGTTTAAAAATATCAAAGCATGGATTTTTAGGGTTTTACATGTTGGAAAATCATAGTATCATGTTATAGTTTATGATTTTGGATTAACTTATGAACTTAAGCATGTTTAAGTATGTTTAAAGGAGGTTTTAATATTTTTTAAGTTGCTGGAATTTTAGAAAGGTTGCTATTAATGGAGTTTTATGAATTTTATTGACTAGTATAGTAGTACTATGCTAGGTAATATAAGTAATTGAGGTTGTAATGATAAAAACAACTTTTAAATATTTTTAAAGGGGATTTAAAGTTTTTTAAAGTTGCTGGAATTTATTTGGAGTATTGATTTTAAGTTCTATTGGTTGTTTTAGGCGGAGATTACTCTTTAGGCGATTTTTAAGGTGATTAAAGGTGGCCTACCAATTTATCTACACAAGGTACGTACATACCTAGGTGTTGTTGGTTGTAGTATCATGATTTTAGGAAGGAAAAGTTATGTAGTATCATGTATAGGAACTTTTGTGAGTTCATATATGATTTCTATTATGCTTGGATTTTACATGTTTTATGCCTGTGTGCGAACATGTTGATTTTAAGAATTATTTATGAGTTGAATATCATGTTTGTATGGAATATTGATGCAAGCATGTTGGTTGGGAACTTTATTTATTAATTCACATGGTGGAATTAATATATTTATTGAGTTGAATCATGTGTTCCCTTATATTATTATTTTCACTACTATATGAGGACTGTGGGCCTTATTTGGTAAGTTGATAATTTATACCTATGAAAGGTAAGTTGGTTGTTGGCTAGGTTCAACAAATAAGAAAGAATTAATCTTGGGTTGTAAGTTGTATGATCACTTATTAATCCTAAGATAAAAAGGAATCAAGTTAAGAATGTTTGATTATATGTTATCTGTATTGCTTGTGTGTCATAACAAGTAATAATTGGTAAATCATGTAAAGTGTAACGTGGATAGTAATAAACTTTAGACTGGTGCACGTATGAAGTTGGACAATCAGGAGTTGGGGTACATGGTGAGCGTGCCATGGCTTTTTCTGGGAATTGGATTGATCAATGTTCCTATTTATTTTAAAGGTTCCTCGATATCGTAGGTCATTTTGGAATACGGAGTCGCGCCCGTATTTCGTCTTCATAGGTGAAGGCTGGTTTTAGTTAGACAACTCGGTCCAATAACTATTCCATTAAAGTAATAAAAAGATGGTTAAAGTATAGTTCAGTAAAAGTTGTCTGCAGATTGTTAGATTGTTATGTTATTATTTATCCCTGTTTATCATTTATTAGTATCATGTTAGGAATGTTTATGTATTTTTATGTAGTACTCAGCTTTGCTGATTACGTGCTTTGTTTGTATGTGTTGATCCTGGCTTTGCCTTATTGATCCTGTGATGACCCATTTTGGTGAGCAGTCTCTAAGGATCAATAGTGCATAGTCCATCTAACAGGTTCGAAGATGGTGCATCATTGGGATCGGGATTTGGAGAGCTTGTGTAGTTATGCATTGTACTTTTGAACTATATGTTTTATAGTTGGTTAAATTTGGTTTTAAGGTTGACTTTGGTTGTTGGTTGGTTTTGAAGTTGACTTTATGGTTGACTAAGTTTATTATTATTGTTTTCCGCTGCAAAATTCTGAATAAGCCGATACGTTTTCACACGGGCGATAATACTTTGATAATTCTCTATTATTTATATTTAAAAGGTATTTTAGAAAAGAGAGAATTATTGGGGTGTTACACACATGCAGTCGTGCACCCCCTCCTCCACGCTTTCGGCAGACATCGACAGAAAGCGCGAGCAACGCGCAGCAGAGGGGAGGAGAGGGTCGTGATAGGAGAGAGAGAGAGAGAAAGAGCGAGAGGGAAAAGAGGAGGTGTGCGAGTAATGGCGAGGGTGGCGCGCGGGGGAAGGGGAGGGGTTGGTTCGCGACGGCGAGGGAAGGGGAGGGGTCAACGGGGGAAGGGGAGGGGTTGGTGGTGGTGACGGGGTGGTGGTGAGGGGGGTTGCAGGGGTGGGGGAAGGGGATGTGGTGGGGGTTGGGTGGTTAGGGCTTTAGAGTGGGGTGGGAGGAGAGAGAAAACTTCCATGTTCATCAATGGAGGATGATGGGTGGAGAGAGAGAAAGAAAATTGGGGAGAAGGAGAGGAAAACCTAACGGCGTTAGGTTTCCATCCATAGTAAGGGTATTTTAGACCAAAACACAAACCTCAGGGTATCTGAGGAATTCCCCAAAATGTGGGGGGTATTTTGGGAATTACGCCAAACCTCGAGGTGCACCCGAGGAAATATCCCAAAAACCAACAATGTTAACAAAAAATTTGCAAAAAATAAAATAAACGATTTTTTCACCAAATACCCCTGACAAATAAAAAAATTCACAATATACCCTCAATGTTCCAAATATTCACCATATACCCCTGACTTTTCGAAAACGTTCACCAAATGCCCTTTTCGTAACTGTCATTAACTCACCGTTAGCTTTATTTACCATTTTGCCACTATTAAGCCCTAACCCTAACTTCTAACCCTAATCCCTAACCTTAATCTAAACCCTAATCTAACCCCTAACCCTAACCCACCCTCCCTCCACCCCCACCCCCACCCCCCCCCCCCCCCCACCCCCCCCACCCCCTCCCCTTCCCCTCCACCCTAGCCCCAGCCCAGCCCCCCACTGGCCCCACACCCCCCCCTCCCCCCCCCGCCCGTAACCCCCTCCCTCGTAACCCCCTAACCCCTGACCCCCCCCCCCTCACCCCCCCTCCCCAACCCCTTGCCCGCAACCCCCTCCCTCGCAAACCCATCCGAAATCGAAAAACCCATTTTCGACAGACCCGCAACCCCCTCTTCCCTCCCTCGAAGTTCGCGGAATTTTACGAGGGCCTCCGGTGGTGTTTGCGGAAAATGTGAGTCGTGTGGTGTTCGAAGGGGAGGGGTGGTGTTCCGCCGTGTTCGAAGGGGATGGGTGGAGTTAGGGGAATTCGAAGTCGAAGGGGAGGGGTGGGGTTAGGAGAATTCGACTGGGGAGGGGGTGGGGGAGGGGGTGGGGAAAATCGACAAGGAGGGGGGGGGGGAGAGGGTGGGGGCCGGCCACGGTGGAGTAGAGGGGGAGAGGGAGGGGGAGGGGGAGGTGGTGGGGGGTTGGGGTGGGGTGGAGGGGTGGGTTAGATTAGAGTTTAGATTAGGATTTAGATTAGGGTTAGGGATTAGGGTTTAGATTTTAGGGTTAGGGCTTAATAGTGGCAAAATGGTAAATAAAGCTAACGGTGAGTTAACGGCAGTTACGAAGAGGGCATTTGGTGAACGTTTTCGAAAAGCCAGGGGTATATGGTGAATATTTGGATCATTGAGGGTATATTGTGAATTTTTTGATTTGTCAGGGGTATTTGGTGAAAAAACAACCCGTGCAACGCACGAACTTCAAAACTAGTAATTATAATAATCTTGATAATAATCATGATACCAAATACCAATAACAATAATATCAACAATAATAATAATAATAATAAGTTTTTAAATATAAACATGATTTAATCTGATCTGAACTTATTTTTTCTGATCTGATCTGAAATAAGTAAAAATAAGGTCAATTTTTTTTTAGAGGGATAGTCGTCAAAACATCTGATCTAATCTATATGTCCAATCCTATATTTACCGAGTAAAGCCCTCAATAATAGTCACTAGATTACTAGTACTAGAAAAGAAGTAACCCTAGCCTTCCGAATTTGAGGCTCGAACCTCCCCTCTCTAACCTTTTCTAGTTTTCTATTTTGCCAACCGGGAGAGAGACAAAAAAAACCCTAACCCTCGATTACAGTTTACATCTCTCTCTACATTCATCCATTTAAGTTTTCTGTCCACAAAATTTCGGATTTCCAGCATCAAGTTACCTTTTTCCGAATTTGTGGAGCAGATTATAAGAGTGAGCTAAACGAAAATTTAAGGATTGCGGGCAAATTTACTTTTTCTCGACGAAGACAGGAAATTTCGATCTTTTAAGGTTTGTTACGGACCAATTTTACTATAAGTTTTGAATATTGTTATTTGTAGCTTACATATGTTGTAAAAATTATGAATTATTCATTGATTTGTTTATTTTTAATTTTTTCACTGGTAAGCTAAAAAAAAAGAAATTTAGATTTTGGGGGTTCAGTTGTCTTAACCTTTTTTTTTTGTTTATGATTGATAATGATTTTTTTGGATGGATGAGTTCAGTTGCTAGCTTTAATCTAAGTTTATGCTTGAGCTTGGGTTAATTTTTTATTGTGGCATGAAATTATACTTGTAGTATGGATATAATTTTGGTTTGAGTTGATGGAGCTTATGAGATTAGGTAGGAATAATTTGTTCGTTTTGGGGAACTCTTGATGGCCGAAACCCAGTTATTGCTTCGTAAAAAAGGGTTGTCGAGTTTTGCTGGAAGTTTTTTTTGTTATGCAAGGTGTGATTATTTTGCTCAGTAGTATGGTTTAATCTTGTGTAGTGAAAAGTTGGGGAAAATGGCGAATGTGGAAGCAGCTTCTGCAGCTGCTGGTCCGAGATATGCACCAGACGATCCAACCATTCCGAAGCCTTGGAAAGTTTTGATTGACGGGAGTACAGGCCTGACGTATTACTGGAATCCGGAGACAAACATCACTCAGTATGAAAAGCCAGCTGGTGCGACTGCACCAGTGCCGTCTGGTGCTCCACATGGGGATACTGCTTCTCAGCCCACTGTGCAGCATGGACAAACTGCTGATGCTTCACAGTATCAACAACAATACATGAATCAGTTATCTCAGCAGCAAGGACAGTTTCAGGGTCTTTCTCAGCAGCAAGGGCAGTTTCAGGATCCTCTAAATGGACAAATGGCTCAGCAGCAGCCTGCACACATCCCTTCAGCCGGGCAGCAGCAATATGCACATTTAGGGCAAGGATTGCCTCAAAGGGGACCACATATTGGACAAGCACCAATGCAACAGGGACAGGCAACGCAGCAGCAGCATTATGGGCCGCAAATGACGCAGCAATCTGGCCAACAGTTGTTGGCACAGCAAGGATCACAGACGGTGCAACATCCCATTCAGCATAGTTCTCATCAATTAGGGCAACAAACACCCCTGCACCAGGGCCCAACAGTGGGACAAGGGAATCATTTTATACCTCAGCAAATGAATTATGCTGCTTACCAGCAACCACCCATGCTCCCACAGGGGCAGCAAAATGCTCAACCTCACCCTCAGCTCATGGCTCAAGGACCCCAATTCTCGTTTCAACAAGATAATAGAAACGCCGTATCCCAGCAGCAAGATGATTCTGATTTTTCAAAGGTTAAGCAAACAGGGGGTTCGATGTCTCTGGTTGAGCCAAGTGGCCGTGCAGCTGGTCAGGGCCCACCATCTATGAATATTCCCAATCATGGATTGCAGGCTAGTCCCCTCTCTGGTCAATCACAACCTTTTGCTTCCTCAGTCCACATGCATCAACCTCCATCAAATATTAAACCCCAAGAGAGTCGAAATGAGGTTGTCAACCCACAGCATACTTCCGCTTACCAAAATCAAATGGGCCAATCCATGATGAATAATCAGCAGCGTGGCCTGTCTCCTGGTGGACGAACTATGGGTTATGATGAAAACCAGCAACTTCGTTCTGGGCAAGGATATCACTTCAACGCTAACAAGGAAGCACCGATGATGGCTCTTCATCACCCTAATCTTGCTGCACTGCCAATGGTGAGAAATCAGCAGGTACCTTATCGTGTTTGTTGAAGTGTCATTTACTGTTCATTGACTCATGTATTTCCTATCGTTTTTTTTTCCTAACCAGTAGCTCAAGAAAGGAATAATCGCCTTTATGCCTTGAGCCTTTTGCCTGCTTCTGCTTCATCTGCAGATCGGATTTTCAGCATCAAATAAGTCAGAGCTGGGCCTTTCGGCTCGGTATTCACTCACAAAGAAGTTAATCCTTAAGTCTAGCCTTTTGGTTCTTAGTGCGTTTGTTTGTACATACAGTTGAATTTGTCAGGCTAGATATGTGTGTCAAAGTAATTGTGTGGAAATGAGCATTTGTGGTATAGACAATTGGGTATGAAGGCCGTACTTTTTGGTGGGCAGTTTTGAAGTTCGTTGTTAGAAAATTAAAGTCAAGTCGTAATGATATATATGCGGAGAAGCCCTTTCTTCGCAGTAGGAAAATTGTATTGTTTGTGTTTGGACCCATATTGGTAGGGGTGTAATGAGCCAAGCTGTCTTGCGAACTCTTCAAGCTGGATTCATTTAAAGCTCGGGTCAAGCAGGCTCGATTCAAGTTTTGGTTTGGATTTGGATTGAGAACAAGCTCAAATGCTCGTGAATAAGCTAAAAAATTTCTTAAATAATAATTATTGAAATATAAATGGTCCCACATCGGTTTATAAAGCAAACAACAAAACATATGAGACCTTAATAGATGCTTAAATCATAAACCTAAAATTTACCTATATTATCTTTCCACAGCAAAAAGTAAAAGCTTATGAAAGTGTAATGTTTACAGATATTTAAACTTTGGTGATGCGTTTACATATATTTAAACTTTGGTGATACGTTACATACGATTACATAAAGAATCTTATGGACCTTTGAAACTATTCTATGTTTATTGTCATTGTAGGACTTGAGGATGGGTGCCTTGCCGCATCAAAATATACCACCTGGCCATGATGGTGGTTTAAATCCGGTAGCTGCACATGGGATGCATAGCACACATAATCATGCAAACGTTGATCTGCCCATATCTAACCAACCTTTTATGAGACCATCTCCTATGATACCTGGTTCCTCAGATATGACTTCTTCAGTTGAAGCTTACCGACTTCAACATGAAGTGACTGCCACGGTGTGTATTTCTCTTATAAAATGCGTCATTTGTGAACTTTGTTGTATCTAGAGTATGCAGTCCTATCTGGCCTGACCCTATTTATCATTCCATATATAAATAAATTTGGTTCCCCCTTGCCTGGCATGGGATGGATACTTTCTAGGGGTAATAGGGTAGTTTTAAGGCTATGCTTTTAAGTTCTATCTTTATACCATGCTTAGTTTGTGCAACCATGCTGCAGGGGTCTGGTTAGCTATATCTCCCTTAATGATTGAGGCTTATGACCTTTTGATGGGGCCTTTAAAGATTGGTTGATCAGCAAAAAACTTAGAATTCTACTTGTCAAGTACCTTTTGGTTGCACTTGATCCTATGAAGTCTAATGTAAAATTCCAAAGGACGTCTATTGAATGGGAGTTATCATTGGATTGAATACGAATGATGTATGTAGTAGAGATGCACATGCTGAGATGGATGGATGGGACATCTAAAGGGATATAATTCAAAGATATAGGTTGGAGTTGCATATTTTGAGGATAAGATGAGAGAGAATCGGTTATGGTGGTTTGGGCAAGTCAAAAAATGTTGACTAAATGATGCACCAATTAGGGTAGTGGAGAATCGTGGTATTCGAAATTGTAAAAGAAGACGGGAGGCCAAAGTTGACTCGGATATAGGATAATAGGACATTATGAATGATATAAAGAAATTAGGTTTTTTGGAGCATAAACCACTTAATAGAAGAAATGTAAATAACCACCGGAGATAAACCATTTGAATCATGCAGCTAAACCTCAGCTCCCCTGTACACCATAACCTATCTCCTTTCGCATTTTGTTATCTGTCCTTTGTGGGGTGATTTCAAATATGCAATTACAGTTAGTCATCACTACTTCCCAGTTCTCAGTTTCCCACTCTTTGTCCCCCTTTTTTCTCTCTCTAGTTATCGTGTAACTAACATTGTTACTTCATTTGCTGTAATACTATTTAAAACTATTTCCAACTATTTTTTTTATTGCTATATTTGACTAATGTGTCAAAAATTCAAAATTTCTGTTTTTAATAGTAGTAGTCTCTCACACTAGTTAGAGGTAAGACTGTACATATGAACTTGTCTAGGTCTGTCTTTTACAGCTTGTTTGGCATCTTGTTTGGAAAAAAAAAAGAGGAAAGGAAAGGAAGGGAAGAGAAAGGCAGGGAATAGGAAGGAACTATTATTTCTGATGTTGAGCTTAATGGAAGGAAAGTGAAGTCATACTATCTCACTTTCCTCCAAAATTTCTCCAATTTTTGTACGGAAGGAAATCGGAAAAATTATAATATTTTCTTTCAATCACTTCTTTTTGTTTCCTATGAATTCCCAAATAATTTTTAGAACCATACATGGGGAAGTCTTTTACATTTATTTTCCATCTTATATTCTTATTCCTCCCTGCCAAACAACTGTTAAAAGACGCACACTGGGTACATATGGATTTTGGAAAGTGGGTCTCTTGGAAACAGTGTCTGTTCCAGTCTCTGACTTTTTCTTTCTATATTGTGTGTGACAGGGTGAGAACGTTCCAGCCCCGTTTATGACTTTTGAAGCCACTGGCTTTCCTGCGGAGATATTAAGAGAGGTATGCATGACATTGAGCATGAGAAATTATATGTTTAAAGCTTCAACATGAGATGGTGTATTTCCCCTTCAGTATCCAGTTTTTTTAGCTATACTATTTTTAACTGAAAAAGTTTCTTGTCGCAGGTGCGATATCTGCTCCGGTGGGGAGCATATGTCGTACGCTGCACTGCTATGCGCACACTTTACATGCAACAAGTATTCCTTTGAAGGCTGCACAAATGGACTTTGGAGCCTTCATCCATCACTCCTCATGTGACTGGGATTTTCTTGCTTGTTGGCTCTACCTTATAAGTCTTAAATGCCTCCTATTGTTGATACGAGTTGCTTAAGTAAGCAACTGCATATTAGCTAACCTTTTCTTTCCCCCTTAGTTTAGTGTTAAATGTGAACGTTTAATGGCTGTTGGATCTTAGATTGATCATGCTGTGTTGTCTTGTGACAGATACATTCTGCTGGTTTCTCTTCGCCAACGCCAATCCAAGCACAAACATGGCCTATTGCACTACAAAACAAAGATATAGTGGCGATTGCAAAGACGGGTTCAGGAAAAACATTGGGTTATTTGATGCCTGCCTTTATCCATTTAAGGCAGCGGCGCAATAATTCGCGGCTTGGTCCAACAGTCTTAGTCTTGGCTCCGACTCGTGAACTTGCTACACAAATTCTAGACGAGGGAATAAAATTTGGACGATCTTCTAGAATCTCTTGCACGGTGGGTTTTACATAATTATGCAAATAGATGCTTTTTGCTTTGCCTTCTCGCTGATAAACTATCATTTATTGTTCGTTATCTTTCTTTGTTCGACCTATCAACTGAATAGAGTTTTTAATGTTGTTTTTGTCTCCACTTTCCATCTAATGGTTCTTCCTATGTTTATCTTCAACTCCAGTGTTTGTATGGTGGAGCTCCCAAGGGTCCTCAGCTCGAAGAATTACGCCGTGGAGCTGATATTGTTGTGGCGACTCCTGGTCGTCTCAATGATATTCTTGAGACGAGGAATATTGATCTTCGACAAGTTTCACTACTTGTTCTTGATGAGGCAGATCGAATGCTTGACATGGGGTTTGAGCCTCAAATTCGCAAGATTGTGAATGAGATACCTCCCCAAAGGCAAACTCTCATGTACACAGCAACCTGGCCAAAAGAAGTCCGGAAAATAGCTGGTGATTTGCTCAGCAGTCCTGTGCAGGTGAACATTGGCAATGTTGATGAACTTGCTGCAAACAAGTCTATCACGCAGGTATTTATAGAATTGATACACTTAGTCACTTACTATTATGCTGCTTTTGATTTTTGAGCTTTAAGTTATGTGATGCAATTTCAACTTGAGTTTCTATTGCATATCATACTTCCCTTCTGATGTATTAGGACATTGACACAGAAATTCTTATGACATGTGGATTCTCCAATAATAATCTACATGAAAACGTCTAATGATCAGTTTAGATATAGAGCTTACCTCTTTCTTGATTGTACCTCTACTCATTCTTTAGAGTTAAGAACACTACAAAGACCGGAAGAGTAATCTTCTGTCACTTTTTGCCTAATAGAAGTTGGTTTGGGATAAATGCAATTTAATAAAAAGGAGAATAAATTTAAAGCACTTTCTCTCTCCTTTTTCAACAATGGTTGTCAATTTACTGAAACTTTCACTCTCTTCCATCGAAAGCTCATGCATGATTATTAGACTTCAAGCTTTCCATCTTAAAAGTTGACGAGTTATTACACAAAATCTCATCATTATCAAATTACCCTTCAGTTAATTTCCAAAGTTGTTAATCATTTACGAAAACTTGAAAGGAACAGATAAGAAGAAAAAGAAAAGGACTATTGGCATATTGGAGTTCTACAACGCGATAAAAACTCTGCCTTTCAAGGTTTCCTTAGAGTAATTTTAAGATTAAAAACTTGGATCTACACCAAATGGAGGGAATATTTGGGAGTTTTTTCCCCAATTGTTGGGACCCTGTTTTCTGCTGTTCAATTTTTGTCATAGATAGAACTTGTCTATTTCTCCCTCCGTTTACAAATAATTGTTACACTTCACTTCGGGGGAGAACCAAGGCAATTCTGAAAAAAGCATGAAAGAAATACAACAAAAGCATATCTAATTTTTAGAAAATATAGAAGAACCATTAATATATTGGAGGTGAGAGAAAATGGGGTAGGTGGGAAGGTTTTGGATGTATTAATAAAATGGGTAGTGGGACATATGAGGTAGAAAAGTGTATAAAGTTGATATGATATGTTACCATATAAGGTTAAAGTGAAAGTATAACAATTAAATAGAAATGGTCTAAAAAGGAAAGTGTAACAATTAAAAACAAATGGAGGTAGTACTTGCCTTGGATTCACTCTCTTGCTATAGCTACTGTAATTTGCAATTGTACTCTCTAGAGCTACCCAAGTACAACAATGCCTTCAAATGTCAAACAACATTTGGGTGATTATTTTCTGAAAATTGGCGGCCATTGTTGAAGGAGAGAGAAAAAGTGCTTTCAATTTATTGTTCTTTTCTTATTACATTTAACCCCAAACTAACTTTCTGTTAGGCAAAAAGCAATGGAAGATTACTCTTTAGGTCCTTAACAATAACTTTTGATAGTTTAGGTCCTTAACAATAACTTCATTCATAGTTTAGGTCCTCAAAGTGTTCTCAACTCCTCATTATTAAGAGGTGTGATCAGGAAAGTGACTCGTAGTTTTTTATTAGGTTGGTTGTTTGATGTTTGTCTATTCAAGTACTGAAATTCCCTTTATAGTTTTGCAAGGCGCGTGGTGCAACATTGATAAAAAGGGAATTGTGGGCCAGTGGTTGCTTTTATGATATTAATAGTGTGATCACTTTTATAGTTCTCAAAGCTAACTACCATTGTTTTCTACGGAGCTTTTTTTAGTTCTTTCTAGCTACAATGGGTCACTTGTGCTTCTTGGTTTATTGGAACTGCTTGTTATTGGTGTCTTTTTTTCGGCTTGTTGAACTTACTGTTGGGAAATATCAGAAACAGTCATGGTTACTTCAAAAGTTCAAATTGAACTACTTTGTTCGAAATTTATCTTAGAAATTGTGTGTTCAAAGTCCATGCTAGACTGACTTAGATACAGTTACAGAGACATTTTCCTGGTTTGTGGTTTACATTGTAACAATCTATCTATTTCCAATGAATGCAAAGTGTTACTCCTTTTCTTTGAGATTTTTATTGACCTTATGATCTTTTCTCAAGATCCTTTGTTTGTGTATTTTCATGAAACTGCAGTATGTGGAAGTCGTACCACAAATGGAGAAGCAACGGCGCGTGGAGCAGATTCTTAGATCCCAGGAAAGGGGCTCCAAGATTATTATTTTCTGCTCTACAAAGAAGATGTGTAATGATCTTGCACGTAGCATTGGGCGGACCTTTCCTGCTGCTGCAATCCATGGAGACAAGTCTCAGGGTGAGAGAGACTTTGTGTTGAATCAATTCCGCTCTGGGAAGTCACCAATTTTAGTTGCAACTGACGTTGCAGCGAGAGGCCTTGATATAAAGGACATAAGGTAAAAGCTTCTTGTGCTTTACATACATCCCTGGAAAGTCTTTCACTGTGATGAGAAGTTAGCCTATGGACACTGCCTCTGTCAGCCATGTAATCCAACGTAGCTTAGATAATAAAAAGCTTATCTGGATTCTCAAATTAACTTATCATTTACTGTTACCGTGTCAAGATGTCCTATTACATATATATGCAAACATCTTTTTTATTGTTTCACTCTGGACTTCTCAAGGACCTTTTTTTGGCACAGGGTGGTGATAAACTTTGATTTTCCAACTGGCATTGAAGATTATGTTCACCGAATCGGTAGGACTGGCAGGGCAGGGGCAACAGGATTATCTTATACTTTCCTCTCTGAACAAGATTGGAAGCATGCTGCTGATCTGGTTAAAGTTTTGGAGGGAGCTAACCAGCAAGTCCCTCCACAAGTCAGAGAAATGGCTCTCCGTGGTGGTCCTGCTTTTGGTAAAGATCGAAATGGTATGAATAGGTTTGAATCTGGTCCTGGCCCGGAATTTGCCAGTGGTGGACGTTGGGATTCGGGTGGGCGGGGAGGCGGCATGAGGGATGGTGGCCGCGGTGGCTTGAGAGAGAGAGATGGTGGTTTTGGAGGTCGTGGTGGTGGTTTTGGCAGCTTCCGTGGTGGTGGCATGAGAAATGAGGGTTTCGGAGGGCGTGGCATGAGAGAGAGAGATGATTTTGGACGTGGGGGTCGAAGTGATTTTGGTGGTCGCGGAAATAGGGGAGGACGTGGTGGATTTGGGGGGCCTGGTGGTGGGTTTGGAGGTCGGTCTAGGGATGATTATGGGTCCCAAGATAGGTTCAACAATAGAGACGGGGGATTTGGACGTGGCCGTGGTAGGAGTCGGTTTGATAACAGGCGAGATGTGACACCGAGGAGTAGAGGAAGGAGTCGCAGTTCTAGTCCAGAGAAGGTTCGTACATGGGGTGGTTATAGCAGAAGTGTGAGTCGTAGTCGTTCTCGAAGCAGAAGCCGAAGCAGGAGCCGCAGCCGCAGTCCCCGTCGCAGTTATAGCCGTAGCCGTAGTTATAGCCGTAGCCGAAGCCGCGGCCGTAGCCGGAGCCGTAGTTTTGATGGATATGAGCTGCCTGCCAGACGAGAACGTCGTCCATCTGGATTTGATAAGCTTCCTGCCCCAGAGAATCTTGAACAGAGGGATGTGGCAGCTACTTCAGTTGGCCCTCCCGCAGAACCACAAATGACTAATAGCCATTCTTTACCTGTATATGATGCTGGGGCAAAGCTAGAGGTGAAAGATGAGGCTACTGTTTTTTCTGGTGTGGCCAATTTATCTGATCCATCGGCAGGTGAACTGTAGGGGATTTTGTATCTATCCTCCGAAAGCAGCATGTTGGCGGCAGCTGTATGAATTTATGAAAACAAAGATGGGAGAGGAAGGGAAGCACCTGATTGATGCAATTTTCACGGCTCTTTCACCTTCATCCTGTTAAAGGTTATCTTGGTGGAACTCTATTTATATTAGGACATGCACAATGATTTGTTTTGAAGAGCAGCCTGGTGTTTCGCATCTTTTATCGGCTGTGTTTTAGCTAAAATTATGCTGAAGACTCCGAGCAGTTTCTAGTGGTTGGGGATATATTTTTGTTAATGCTCATTATGTATTTTCTTAGCGTATATACTCTTTATTTTTGCCCTTCGGTATTTGATAGTCGATCATTTTAGAGCTATTGGCCCTGAGTATGAAGCTAGCATTTGACGATATGTATTTTTGAGGTTGTCTAGTATTATTTAGATCATTTTTTTTTTGGCAATAAGAACAAAGACCGAAACCTACGTCAACATCCCTTTCCTTGCATGAGTAGCTAAGTCATGGGCATGCTGAACATTTATCCTATCCACCTTTCGATTTTTTTTTTTGACAAGTACAAACATAATACATACCAAAACTAAGCAAGCTTACCGTTCCTAGCTGCTATAGCGAGTTCATGACTACCTTGAACTATTTCCCTAGGTACTTTTCTAATTTCACAATAACTAAGCTTATTACAATTATTCAATATGTCATGTTCGAAGGTACATAAGTGGAAAGGAAATTGATGCCTGCTAAGCATATATACTAACGGACTAGAATCCGTAAGGATACTAATTGTCGAACTGCCACATCTTAAACCTTCTCTTAAGCCCTTAAGCACTGCAACATTTCGCATTGAATTGCTGAAATTGCTTTAACCTTTTCATTCCCTTGGAATTCACAACCATCCTCCAGTCTAACTATCCATCCAATCCCTGTTGACGGACAATCCTTTTGAACATCCCTCTTCCAAGCTCCATCCACTTTGACACAACACATGTTTGCCTGCTGCCTTCCAAAAGTAGGTCTCTTTGATGTTGATCCATCTTGCTTTGTTTCGCATCATGGTAATTGAGCCTTCCTTCTTCCTCCTTATAATACTCTTCTGCCATGCGCAGAATTTCGATTGGATTTGGGTTACCGTTACGAAAGACTACTTGATTTCGATGCCTCCATATAGCCCACATATATGCACACAAACTTCTTACTCTAGGGCTATGAGGACCATCTTCCTTCTAGAATTTGTGCATGAAGTTAGTAATCCAGTAATTAATTGAAACATGATTCGTATTCTGCACCTGAATTGCTAACCACGAACCCCACCAAATTCTAGCAGTCACCGGACAATCTCTGAACAAATGAGTCTCATCCTCGGTTGCATCTTTACAAAGATAACATCGGTCAATGACGTTGATCTGTCTTTTCCTGAGATTACTATTTAATGCCAACGCATTCATTAGTATTCGCCAAACGAAAATTTTCCACTTTGGCCTCATATACATTGCCCATAGCTTCTTCCAAAACTTGCTATCCACAGTCTGTCTGCTTTGTAATTCTTGTGACTCTTGTAACATAGCATACGCATCTTTAGTCGTGAGTACGCCATTATTAGTTCTGTTCCATACATAAGAATCACTAACAGCCTTTTCCGGAAGATGAATCGACAAAATTCTATGCGCAACCTCCTTAGGAAATATCCTCCAGACTAGCGCTGTATTCCACATCCTCAATCCTGGCTTCATTAAATCCTTGACCCTCTGAACGCCCAATTGTTCTAGGTCACAACCCCGCCTTAACGTTATGTTACTACTCTATTTTTGGTGCGAGCGGTGCATCCAACAAGGGAGCTGGGCTCCTTGAGGATCATCGCATGGTGGGAGACGTCCCGCATGTCTATACTCGCCAGTTACCATGTTAAAAATAATCTGGGCACCGAAAGTGTCACCGATGTTGTGGCCGCCTTTCTGTTAAAAATGTGGGCAAAGTCCTTTCTGATATATACTTGCCAAGTTACCAAGATGATAAAGTAAAATGAAAAGATAATGATGAAACTTATGATATGAAATGAAATATTTGTTATGTAGATGATTTTATGATTTCACACATTTTGTTATCGATGATTGGATTAGGAGATATGGAATGTTTTATGAATATGATGATTAGTGATGTTTATGAATGAATGCTATGAAATAACTATGTTATTAAGATAGTACGATCATTACTAGTTAAGTAAATGACAATATGATGATGATTTATGATATCCTGTATGACTTAAAGTATATGTTTATGAATGTTTATTGTCTAATGATATGAAAGTATGTCTTCCGCTTTGATATGAAAGAACTATGATGATGCTACAACTCTGCTACGATATCTGTGAGAACTTATAAGTCATGAAAGATGATGAATAAAGTGAATGTTGTTATGCTATGGTGATGTTGTGATGAATGATGTGAACGTATTAATTACGCGAGAGTCGTAGACACCAAAACATGTTTTAAGAATGTTTTATGGGTTAGTACTCAGTGTTGTGCTGATGTGTCTGTCAATGTTTTGTTTTGTCACTACTGTGGCCTATCACTTGGTGGGTGGCAGTGTTACAATAGTTTCAGGTCGAAGTTCTGGATCATCTATTCCAAGATAGAAACAGTTACGTGCTAAGAGTTCAGCTATGATTGTTTTATGTTTCTTTTGAGGCGAGGATGTTCCACTTTGTAATAGATAATAAGTAATGGTTTAGTTTTATTTCTAGCTCTGGATGAGCAATAGTGCTCCTGATTCTCTTTAGTTGTTGCTCCGCGAACACGTTGAGTTCTGGATTTGGTATATTTTATTTGTAACAGGTTTCTCAAACATTTTTCCCATTTTGGGTTGTCCAATTTACCAAGGAAACTCTGCCGAAATTTTTAGAAAATATTAATTTATTATTAAAGTGTTTCTTTAAAGAGTGTCAAATCAAAGTAATGTCCCTGTAAGTTAATGTTAAATGTCGCCTTGTATTTTCCCCTAGTGGAAAGTACGGCGGTAACGCGCCGACTAAGCTAAGTCTTCCGCTGCTAATCCTGATTAATTAACTTAATAAGGATGTATGAAACTCCACCTTTCGAATTTGACATGAACTAAACTTACATGACATATTTGAAATATCAAGGACTAAGGCACATATTTCCGGACTCTGGTAACCCCTGCTAACTAGGGATGGGCATGGGCCGGATCTGGGGCGGGTCCAACCAGACCCAGACCCGCTTTTTTTTATTTGGACCCAGACCCGCCCCAGACCCACAGGGTCTAAAAATTTTGGACCCTTACCCAGACCCAATGGGTCTGACGGGTCTTGGGTCCAAAATGGGTCCAAAATGGGTCTCAAGCATATTTTGACTTTCTATTTATTTTTTTACCTTGCGATTTTTTATGCACATTTTCCTTAGTAATTAAAATGATATGGGACCAAAATAGTAGTTTAATTCTTCCACAAAATATCCCAAATTAAACAACCACTACAATGTAATACCAAAATGTTACAACTCATAAATCACAACAATGTAATACCAAAATGTGTGGTTTGGAAATACTTGGCACAATCGCATGTATACACTATTGATGAAAATAAAAATTGAAAACTTATACAACAAAACAAAAATGAAAATCATCCAAGGTAGAACATTTTCTTATATGAAGTGAAATCGAGTGACAGAGACAATGGAGTTAGCTCATCGAATCAAAATGCCGACGCTTTCATTACGCAGCTGCTCCCCCCTCCCCACCCATTACAATCAAATCGAAACTCAGCACAATTACATATACATAAACTGAAAGAGAGAAATTAACAAACCTTCTAAAGTTCTAAGCCAATTAAGAAAAGCATCCCAGATTCCCATGGCTTCCGACGATGTCAAGTTAGAGAGAGAAAGCTACAGATTCTATCACCAGAAACTAAATGCAAAAAAAAACACTTACCGGTGTAGATTACTGGCGCAGACAGCCGGAACGCGGTGATCTAACTGAAGCCGTGAAGCGGCTGTGTGTATACTGTAGCAGAGAGACAGAGAGAAACAAGTGGTCTGGGTCGAAATTCGGCTGCGTGTATAATGTATTAAGGTATAGGGATTTCGGGTAAAATTAGTTTATATATTTTATATTATTTTTTATATATTTATATGTAAAAAAAATACACCGGGTCTCTGGGCCGGATCTGGGTCTAGAATTATCAGACCCGAACCCAGACCCGTTTTTAGACACTTAGACCCAGATCCGACCCGGACCCAACGGGTCTCAAAATTTTAGACCCAGACCCTTAAAAATGGGCCGGGTCCAACCGGGTCTGGGTCGGGTCCTGGACCCATGCCCATCCCTACTGCTAACTGCTTCCACAAGCTAACTTGAGTCTGTGTGAATAATTATGTTGTTAATACCTTGATCCCTAGCTTCAGTCATACCTCTGAGCAGGGCATAAGCCTCAGTTTGGAGTGCCGAGACCGCACAAACTCTATCATATCCTTTAAAGATGACAGTACCGTTCCGTGAACCTGACCAGCCAATACCTGCTGCATGAAATTCCCCTTGGCGCTCCTTCCACGCACCATCTACCTGGACCCAGCATGTATCTGCATAAACTCTGGTGCTTGTCTGCTCGTGCTCTATGTCATCTGCCACTTGCATACCTTTGCGAGCACTGTGCTGTCCTTGATGATCGAACACTGACCTCTGCGCTTCCTCTGCTATTAAAATGGTGACATGATTTAAAATTTCTAAAGGCTGCATTGTTACCCTTTTGAAAGCAACTTTGTTCCTATGTAACCAGATGGCCCACAATATGGCCACAAAAGCCTTGCTACTCTGATGATCACGCCCTTCCACCGCCCACAAGTATCGCAGGTAGTTCTCCGTCCAGACTGGAATGGGTATATTGCTGTCATGGTCAACATTGATCCCCAATTCTTTTGACCACTTCGCAGTCTCTGAATAGATGTTGTGTAGTTTCTGTACTACAATTACAGAGATAGTAGGTCTCTTGTACCAAAATTTTCCATTTTCTCAAATTGAAATTCGTGGCATGTGCCTGATTCATTAGCCTCCAAAGAAACATTTTCCATTTCGGGCTCAACTGCATGGCCCATAGTTGCTTCCAAATCTGCTCAGGGGCAATCTTGCGCTTACACCCCTGATTGTGCACCTTAAGGAAGCCATATACATCCTTCGTTGTCAGACTTTCGGACTTGCCTCGGTCCCAAACATACTCATCCTCCCTCTCCACGCTTGGTATGTGTGTCGCTAGGATTTTGTAAGCCGTCTGCCTAGTGAACTTTTCCCAGATAAGCTTAAGAGTTCCAAACCTGTCTTCCCGGTTGCATAAGATGGTTTACCATAGAGATTCCTTCCTCGGCCAGATCAACTCCTTGCCGAACCTGCAAGGGACCCCCTGAGATCCATTGGTCATGCAAAATTCTCGTGCTGCGGCTGTTGCCTATAACCCGCACAAATCCGTCTTTGCATTCTCTGACAGCACGGTACATCCCGCGGAAACCCCATGACGATACAAGTAGAGTGATAAACCAATGATGAGTGATGATTACAGTACTTTTATCTCTGCCTTAGGATGTTGACTTTATTGCAAAATCTGATGAAAGACGGTCAGATTGGCAATTAGTTAAACAGTAGTAACAAGAGTTGCTAAAAACAGATAAAAAGTTATTAAATATTTATACTTCATAAAAGTAGGGGTGTAAGTGGATTGGACTGGATTGGACTGATGAGTGATGATTACAGTACTTTTATCTCTGCCTTAGGATGTTGACTTTATTGCAAAATCTGATGAAAGACGGTCAGATTGGCAATTAGTTAAACAGTAGTAACAAGAGTTGCTAAAAACAGATAAAAAGTTATTAAATATTTATACTTCATAAAAGTAGGGGTGTAAGTGGATTGGACTGGATTGGACTTTGCCAAATCCAAATCCAGTCCAAAGTTTTTTAGACTCGAGAAATTGAATCCAAGTCCGATCCAAATATTTTTTGAGTCCAGTCCAGTCCAGTCCGATAATTTTTTCTTGAGTCCGAATCCAGTCCAATCCAGTCCGATTATTATACTTCCTCCGTTTATTTTACATGTTACATTTTCACTTTTCACGCATGTCAATGCAAAATTTTGAGGACATATATCTCTAATTTTGTATTTGTAAAAATTATAAAAAGTACACATTAAAAAAATACATATTAAGACGAATCTAACAAGATCCCACATGATTATATTTTTATTCACGTATAAATCACAAACGATGGTCAAAGTGAAATTTGTGAATAGTGAAAATGTCAAAATGTAACATGTAAAAAAAAACGGAGGAAGTATTATTATTTTCCCCGATTTAGATTCAATGATTTTCAACATTTTCTCATAATTGAATTTGAAAAATTAAGCTCATTATATCCATTCCAGAAGATAAGTCACATACATCTTTTATATTATATATATAAATATTAAATATATATACATTATATATAAAAATATATAATATATATTATATATAAAAATATTTTTGGACTGGACTGGACTTATTGGACTCCAAAGGGTTGAGTCCAAATCCAGTCCGAAAATATTTGGACTCGAAAATTTGAGTCCGAGTCCAGTCCGACAAGTTTGGACTGGACTGGATTGGACTCTGGACTTTTCGCAGTCCGCTTACACCCCTACATAAAAGTCCTCATAGTTGGATAATGGATGAGAATACCCCCAACTTTGGAGCGTCCGCTTTTAATACCCCCAACTATGGGTTATTTTTAAATACCCCCAACTATTGGGCTGGACCACCAAAAATACTCCACTTTTACTTGTCACCTACTGTTTCGGGTAAAAAAATTACTTTTCCCTCCTATTGCAGTGTAACACCCCGACAATTCTTTATTTTCAAAATACCTTTTTAATATAAAACTTAGAGAATCATCAAAGCATTATCGCCCGTGTGATAACGTATCGGCTTACTCAGAATTTTGCAGCGGAAAATAAATAAACAAGTTTGAAAATAATAATCTTAGTAAACCAAAAGTCAAACTCCAAAAACCAAAGTCAACAGTCAACCAAACCAAAGTCAACCAAATTTAAACAACTATAAGGTATAAAATCTAGGATTTTTTAACTAGAATAATACAAACTTTTGCCCGTTCTCTCGCAATAATACAAACTTTTGATTATTTTTAAATAATACAAACTTCACACCAAAATTCCTCCAGTAGGACAAGTTGACCTGTGACATTTAAAACAAGTAAAAAAAAAATTTAACAAAACAAAATTCCTTTCTCTCTCCTCCCCCCTCCCCCAACCAACCGAAACCCCTCCCCTACCCCACCCCACCCTCACCCTCACCCCCACCCCCACCCCCTCCCCACGGAGCCACCCTACCCCTCCCCCACGGAACCACCCCCGCCCCACCACGAAACCACCACCATTTCTACCACAGGATCACCCTCCCCCATAGAACCACCCCGCCTCACCATGAAAACCACCACCATTTCTACCACCAACAAAAAAAATGGCAAAAACAACCACCACTATGAACACTAAAACGAAATAAAAAAGCACCAAAACAGAATCCAAAAAACATGAATAATATCGAAATCAAAACAAAAGCAAAAACCAAATTTGGAACAAAATTGAACATCAAAACTAATTCTAATTTCGAAATCGAAATCTAAACCAAGATGTAAATAAAAGAAGATACAACAATGGTGCGATAACGACCCAGAAAAGAATCAGCAATAATTGCACCAACAGGGAAAAGAGACCCAAATCTAGTCCAAGCATTCACATTTGCTGCGGCACTAGCCGTTGATTGACCCAACGGTCCAGTTAAATAGCTTATTAAATTTTATGTAATCCCATAATATGCTATTCTCTCTGCAACTTCCACCCCTAAACATAAAAACAAAAACCCAGAAAATTTATGTAAAATTCAAGTTGAAAAAAATAAGGTGAAAGATTAAGAGTACAAAGCTAAAGAATGAACTAACCAATAATGAAAGAAGCGGATTTCCAACGACCATGTTTGGATCGAATTACAGGATTGCCTTTGTAGTCAAGAGCGCCATCAACGGTGTCTTGAAATTCGAAACAATCACCACCGCGAGCACCAAACTCGAACAGATCTGGGTTGTGGAGGTTTTGAAATTCGGTATTGGTTTATGGCGGTTGTGGAGGAAAGGAAGAGGAGAGAGAATCTGAGATCACGACGGAGACGAAATTAGGGTTTTCGACATTGGAGGTTGAAGAAGAAGAAGAAGTTACAGTGTTTAGATTCTTGGAACTCGTAGTTTGGAGGTCGAGGCTTTAATGGCGGAAAAGAGAGAGAAGAATGAAAGGAAAAAAATGGAGGAAGAAGAACCAGAGCAAACAAAGAAGAAGAAGGGGAAATAACAGAAAAAAAGAGTCACGTCACCAGTTTACCTGCACCAACAAGTGACTAACCGGTCATGACCTACTGGAGGAATTTTGGTCAAAAATTTGTATTATTAAAAAATAATCAAAAGTTTGTATTATTGCAAGAGAACGGGCAAAAGTTTGTATTATTCCAGTTAAAAAAATCCTAAAATCTAAACACAAGCTCTCCACGAATCCCGAACCCATGATGCATCATCTTCAAACCTGTAAATGATGATGCACTATTGATCCCTAGAGACTGCTCACCAAAAGGATCATCACAGGATCAATAAGGCATAACCATGATCAACATACACACACAAAGCACGTAATCAGCAAAGCTGAGTACTACATTACAAATAGTAAACAATCCTAACATGATACTAATAAATAATAAGCAGGAATAAATAATAACATAATAACACTACAGACTACCTTTACTGAACTAACTTCACAAGTAATAGATTAATTCATTTAGATGGAATAGTCAATGGAACGAATTGTCTAAACAAAAACGTGTCTTCAATTTAGAAGACGAAATACGGGCGCGACTCCGTATTCCCATGACCTACGACATCGAAGAACCTTTTAAATAAAAATAGGACACGGTGATCAATCCGGTCCCAAGAAAAGCCATGGGCTACCACTATGTACTCCAACTCATACTAGTCCAACGTTTCAGACGTGCACAAGTCTAAAGCTATTGCTATCCACGTTTCACTTTACATGATTAATAATTTATTACTTGTTATGACCCACAAGTAGAACAAACAATAATCATCAAGTAACCATAAACTTCCATTTTTATCTTAGGATTAGATAAGTGATCACCAACTTAACAATCCAAGAATCAATCCAATATTTAATCCATAACCTTTAATTAAGTGTTGAACAAAGTCAACAACCAACCAACCTTTCATAGGTAGGGGTGTTAACGAGCCGAACCGAGACCGAACTTAACTAAGCTCGGCTCGGCTCGAAAACATTTTTAATTGAGCTCGGCTCGAGCTCGAAGCTCGTCGAGCTTAAAATATTAGGTTCGGCTCGAGCTCGAGTCCCAAAATTACGGCTCGGCTCGAGCTCGTCAGGCTCGAAATCTAACTTCAACGTAAACAAGTCCAAGGATGGATGGAGGCCCAAACGTTTAAGAGTTAAAGGCCCAATGTCCAAACTTGTTAATTTGCATAGCCAAGCAGCAAGCCAACCTGCCGTGGAGTAATGAGATGTCAAAGATTTCTTTTATAGAGTTTTGAACTCTCACCCTCATGCTATTCCAGCGATGTGGGATGCCCAAGATGTAACACACTTCTTCGCCATCCTCTGCTCTCAGTCTCTCACAAATGTCCCGTACCTCTCGCTGCTCTCCCTCCCTCTCGCTGCACTTTATCTCTCCTCAACTCGGTTGCGCCGACGAGCTGCGACCCAGAGATGACCACCTTCATCTTCGCCGGTGCACTGTCACGTCGCCGGTGTTCCTGCTGTAGCTTTACTCTCTTGTCAATGTTGCTGAGGTTTTTGTAGAAGGTTTGAAGGGTCAAGGGTATTGCCGATTTGCCGTATTGGTACACCACTTTTCAAAGGCGCATAGTATTAAGAGTTTAAAATAGTAAAACAGAAAGCTGGACTGAGAAATGACATTGAAATTTTCTAATCACATGATAACGGAAGTTTGTTACTAAAGTCAGTTTATTGAAGATGAAGGTTTAACAAAAAAAAATTGAGTCAAGGGTACTATATATATGTAGTTTTGCTTTGTTCCTTTTGAAGGTTTTTCTTAACATTAGCGGAAGTTTCATATGATTTAAAACACAAACATACTACACTCTACATGAATTTTGATTATGTTTTGTTAATAACAACACTTATCTTTCAAATTTAAAACCACTCAATATTTGAAAATATTATAATTATTAAATGGTTGTTATTAACCATAGTTATTCATTAATTTTTTTTATCTTATATTAAATATTAATGAAAAATTTTTAGTAATTAAAAATTATCGAGCCTGTTCGCGAGCTTTCGAGCCGAACTTAAGGTAGCTCAGGCTCGGCTCGTTAAGGTCTCGAGCCGATCTCGAACTCGAATCGAGCCCGCTCGAGCCGAGCTTTGACCGAGCTTTGACCGAGCTGAACTCGGATAGTTTGCGAGCCACCCTGGCTCATTAACACCCCTATTCATAGGTATAAAAATTTTAACTTACCAAATAAGGCCCTCGGTCCTCATAAAGTAGTTAAATAATCCAAAGGGAACAACATGATTCAATAATGATCCAAACCAACATATATATTAATCCTTCATATGAATTATTAAAATAAAGTTCCCAAATCCCATATGCTTGCATCAATCTTCCATACAAACATAATATCAATATCATAACCAACATGCTTCACACAACGGCATAAAACATGCAAATCCAACTTAATAGAAATCACATATGAACTAAGAATAGTTCCCTATATATCATACTACTCAATTCTTATCCTTAGGATATGATACTAGTCCAATCAACACAGAGGTATGTACGTACCTTGTGTAGACAAATCGAGCGGCCACTTTCACAACCTTAAAAGTCGCCTAAAGAGAAATCTCCGCCTAAAATAATCAATCATAACCCAAAATCAATACTTTATAAATTTCCAGCATTAATAAAATACTTTAAACCCTTCTCAAAAGTGTTTGAAAACCTTTTCCATCATTAAAACTTAATTATTACAACCCCCTAGTATAGCACTACTACACTAGTTGATTAAAACCCTTAAAACTCATGTTTAAATCATAAAAACTCCATCATAACACCCCTTTTAAAAATTCCAGCAACATATTATATACTTAAACTCTTTTTAAACATACTTATAATCATAAGAAAACCCAATTTCACAAACTACAACATACTACTATGATTTTCCAACTTCCAAAACCCTAAAAATATAATCCATACTTTGATAATTAAAATTCCAATCCAAACATAATAAGTAAATCTGAATTTTAATTTCTTCAATACATAAAATATATAATCTTAGATTCATAGTTAAATCATTAAACTACAACTTTTAAACATAATCATAATATAACAAACCCTAAAAATACAAACTTTGTGTTAAAATAAAAACTTGAGGAGGAAGAAATAACAACCAACAAAAAGAAGAGGAGGGAGGAATCGACGGCAACAAGGGGAGAACGAAGGCGGCGGCGCTGCACCGGCTGCTGCTGCCGGTTGGTGGTGCCGGAGCTGCTGGCCGAAAACCGAAGGAGGAGGGAAGTCGGGTGAGAGAGGGAGAAAAAAGAGGGAGGTCGAAAGAAAGAGGAGAGAGAAGAGAGAGAAAATAAATGTGTTTAATGTGTGGGAATTTGGGGTTTTGGGGGTTTATATAGGTTCTCCTTTTGGGCTTAGGAAAAGATGATTGGGCTCAAACTAGTATTTAATGATTTATGAGTTGGGTGGTTGGGTTCCTCATACCCAATTTAAAATCCTTTTCACAACCCAAAAGTGTTTTAAACTTTTTAAATATTTTTCAAAGCATGACTAAATAAAATGTTTGACTTCTTTAAATTATTAAAATAATTCCTTTGACTTTCAAATAGTCAACCTTTGAAGAAATAAATCGTTTAAATAATATAATATTCTAAATTATATATAAATATAAATTAAAATATATTTATAAAATTCATAAATTTACGGGGGATTACATGAAGCAAGAACATTCCCTGTAGAAGCAGATGAGTTGTGTCGTTTGTACTTAAAGGAATTAGCACAAAAGTGTGGAAAGTACTCAAAAGTAGATGAAATATACTACCTTGTACCTGGTAGTAGTTCTTTTGAGGAAGGTTTGAAAAGGGTTAAATTTGATGATGAAGTGAGGGTGATGATTGAACTTGTACCGAGAAGTAGATGTATTGACTGCTATGTGGTCCATGTAGTTGATGTTCCTGAAGTTATTTGTTTGTTAGAGGGTGGATCACAACCCAGTGGGATGACCTCTATAGACACAACCCAGCATGATGCTAGTAGTGTTGGACCACAATCTGGCCCCATAATAACCCAAAATTGTAGGCCTAATAAATTGACTCCTAGGAGGCCTAAATCTGGCCCACATAAATCTGCTGGAAAGACTGACCCAAAAAAGGTGGAAAACATCAACAAAGGAAAAAGTTCAGCAGCACATCTATCCACCTCACAACAGTTACAACCTCCAAAACAATACCTCATTGACCTGCAAAGGAGATTGTGTAAACAATCAGGAGGGCCTACAAGGTGCTTGTAAAGAGGGATTATGCCTACAAAGTAAAGGTTCATGCACATAGGAAGCTCCATGGTAGCATGAAGGAGCATTATGCTAAATTAGGCAGTTATTTAGAGGCTCTGTGTCAAGCAAATCCACAAAGCATCTTCAAGATTACTACTGATCCATGCAAGCATGTGTTGCCTCCAATTTTCCAGAGGTTTTTTTATGTGTTTTGATGGAATTAGACAAGGTTCATTGGCTGGTGGAAGGAAGGTATTATGTGTTGATGGTTGTTTCATCAAGACATTTTTAGGAGGGATGCTCCTTTCAGTAGTGGGTATGGACTCTAATGATCAGATGTACCCACTGGCATGGGGAGTGGTTGAAGGTGAGAACACTGCTAGTTGGGAGTGGTTTTTTTATGAGCTGAAGAAAGTGGTAGGTGGTGGAGATGGGTCAGACTTTACCATTATTTCAGATGAGGCTCAGGGATATAAGTCCATTTTTCCTAGTTCATCTCTATTATATAAGTAGTAGTTGTGTTATCTAAGACTAACATGTTTACTACTTATTTAACAGGCTATATTAGGGGGTGTAGCTAAAATATTCCCACAAGCAGAGCACGGACACTGTGCTAGGCATGTGTATGCCCATTGGCATAAGACATACAAGGGTGATGAAATGAAGCAGTTGTTTTGGAAAGCAGCAAAGTCCTACAATGAGGCTGATTTGGGTGAAGCTCTAGCAGAGATGGAGAAGGTAAACCCTGAATCTATTGTTGCATTCAAGAAATATAACCCTAAGGTTTTTTGTAGAGCACATGTGAAGACAATGACAAAATGTGATGTCATTGTCAACAACATGGCTAAAACTTTCAATGGGTATATTATCCATGCTAGAGCAAAACACATTATTTTCATGCTTGAGGATATTAGGACTGCTTTAATGCAAAGGATGGTTATTAAAAGGCAGGAGATGGAGAAGAGTAGTGCTAAGATTTATCCTAGGATACAAAGTAGGCTAGAAAAGGAGAAAGATGAGGCAGCAAATTGCACCCCACTGCCATCTAGTCAAACTTTATTCCAAGTAGCTCACAAAATGAACATCTTAACTGTGGATCTGGAAAAAAAATCTTGTACTTGCAGAAAATGGGATTTAAGTAGGGTGCCCTGCTGCCATGGGGTTGCTTGTATTTTCTTCCTCCATCATGATGCTGAAGACTATGTTTATGAGTGCTATAAAAGAGAAGCTTCTTTGAAGATGTACTCTGGGGAAATCAGTCCAGTGACTGGAGAGAGGCATTGGCCTAAAGTGGATATGCCTTTGGACCCTCCTCCCATTAAGATTGGTCCAGGCAAACCAAGGAAGAACAGGATCAAAGATCCTCATGAAGACCCTAAAAAATCTGGCAAATTGACTAAGCATGGAGTGGAGATGTCCTGTAGTGTGTGCAAGAACAAGGGGCACAACAAAAGAACATGCCCTGACAAGGGTAAGGCAGTGGAACCAACACCTAAAAAGCCATGTGGCAGACCTAGGAAAGAAAGCACTCAGCCAATAAATACCCCCCCAAACAACACTGCCAGTTCTGCCCCTCCTCCTTCACACCATGAAACAACAGCACAACCATCAAGAATTGGTAAAAAGGGAAGGGTGGTTGGCAAGGGAAGAAAGAAAAACAGTGGTTCTTCACAAAAAAAGGTCAGTGATTGAATTAAGTCTTGCCACAAATAAACCTACATTTTGTACCTAGTCTAACTCTATTTGTGTTTGTGCAGTTGCCACAGGGACATGGTGTCCTAATTGATGGACATGGCAACACTCTCATCAATGTGAGTTTTTGGCAACTTATTTCATTTTCAGTATATTTTGTGTTTAGGAAGTAAAATTGGCAACTTAACTAACCATAACCTTACTCTATATCATGCTCCTGGACAGAGAGGTGGACCAAGAGTGGTGTCCCAGATGGCAACATCTGCACAATTAACTCAAGGAAGTCAAGCTTCAAGCACCACACCACTCTAAAATTGTGCTGTAAAATTTAGAAAGTAAAATTATGATGTACCCCATGTTTTTTACTTCTGTTTTTGGGTTTACCCTGACCTTATACAAGTTGTGGTATGGTTTTATTTTGTTTTGGTTGTGTATTGAGCTTATGTTCTATTAATGACATATTTGGTTTTGTTTTGGTATGCTTGGTTTCTTTTATTTGTGTTTCCTTTAAAACTGCCAATTAGTAAAAAGAGCAAAAAGAATTAACATTAAAGATTGAGAGATCATTCAATTAGAGCAAAGCATTATATATAGAAATAACTGCAAATTACACAAAAAGGGGCCAAAAGAGCAGCATTTAGACCAATGTTATCAACTACACTACAACCTTAAACTACTATCATACCAACTGAGTTAAACATAATCCTACCCCAAGCAAAATCCTACAACATCACCTACATTACTTCCACAAGAACACCATTGCCAAAAAAAATTCAAGACATGAACAAAGCAAACAACAACTTCTTCTCAGTGGTGCTGGACTTCAACTCATACAGGGTTTCAGTTGTTGCAATGCCCATTTCCTCAACTTCATCCACCAGCTTCTCCTTCTTCATTTTCAACTTCCTTAATTTCTCTCTCAGCATATCATTCTGCCCTTGAAGATCAGAAATAAACCCATCCCTTACAAAGATCCCATGTTGGAGTTCGCGCACATCATCCACCTCATCTGCCCACTTGAAGAACCCACAAGTCTTCTGCAAAATTAAACAAAAAATTAAGATTTAGTAAACCTAATTACAAACAAAAGTCACAAAATTAGCCATACAAACTTACAGGCCAATAAGCACATCTATAAAATCGTTTCCTTTTCGTTGGCCCTTCTGCCCTGACAACCCACACAGGCGTGATTTCTTGATGGTAATACACCATGGGAGAACCACTATTGGACCTTGTCGACCTAGACCTGTAAGAAGAAGAACCACTAGTGGTGTTGGACGCCATTGAAGAAGGAAGAAAGAGATGAGGAGATAGATGAGCAGAGGAGGGTGGGGGGTTTTAACGTCTGTCAACGGTCAAATTTTGGGGGTTTTGGTTTTTGTTTTTGTTTTTTTTAAGATAAATATAGATGCAGTTGGTTGATTAACGAGGCAAATAAGGTCACAAGTAACGCACGTGCAATTGTTTACCAGTTCATCCGGTCATAATAGGTAAATAGAGTATTTTTGGTGGTCCAGCCCAATAGTTGGGGGTATTTAAAAATAACCTATAGTTGGGGGTATTAAAAGCGGACGGACCAAAGTTGGGGGTATTCTGATCCATTTTTTCGAAAATAAAAGTCAAGCATAGAAGGGCGGATATTTGGTCAGAACGCTAAGCATACTCAAAACGAGTTTGTACTTGATAAACATAGAGGAAGTCCGGTTCTTCTATGTCAACCATGGCACCCAAGATACCAAATATGTGTGGATCTTATCCACTTACCACCTTCAAAACTTTAAAGTAACGCCACTCGAAGCCTCTAGTCATTCTCCACTTAGGTTATTGAGTTTACTGACAAGATTACTATTAAGGGTCTTCGTAGTTAAGAGTGTACATGTGGGAGGCTGGGAGCTATGATAAATCACTAATCGAGCGTGTTTACTACTCCCTCTGTCCCAGAATACTCTTTACACTTTCCTTTTTCATCTGTCCTAAAATACTCTTTACACTTCTATATTTGGATATGACCCACTATTATTTTAATCATTTTACCTTTTAACCATTGGCCCACACTCTCTCTCCTCCAAATAAAATAATACTACTCCTACTACCTACCAACTCTACCATTCGCCCACACACTCTATCTCTCCACCAAATAAAATAATACTACTTTTACTATCTACTAACTCTTATCACATCTACTTTTTCAATAAACTAACAATTGATAACCAAACAACGACTTATCATCTAAAACTACGTGCCCTGATAAGTGACAAGAGTATTCTGGGACAGAAGGAGTATCAACTAAATTTTCTTTCAGTTACCTTTTTGTCAAAAAATAAATTTTGGATAAATAAAAATATATTAAAAGGCAACCTTTTTGTCAAAAAGTAAATATTTGATCTCTGTTAAAAAGTAAAAGTTGCGTCGATTAGCATATTTTGCTCAGCCTTTCCCCCAAAAAGTATAACTGGTCAATTATAAGAATCCATATTTGTGTTTAAAACACTAGTTATTTGTAAATCAACCCCTATATATGTGTTTGAGATCATTGTTACTTATAAATCAACCTCTGTTTGTGTGTTTTAATATGGTGAAATTATAAGATTGTCCCTATTTGAGGGCAGGCTGACCACTATCAATTAACATTTTATCTCTCCTTGTACAAAGGCTTTGAACAAAAATTATACTTCCTTTATTTCTAATCAAGTGTTACATTGAGTAAATTGATATTATTCATCAACTAATTTTGACTCTATTTTCTTTCTATTATATGAAGAAAAGTGTGAGTATGGTGACTTGATCTTGAGCTAGGAGTTTTGGGTTGGTATGGCAATCGTCGAAGGATCGCCACAAGCCGCGGTTGAGTGAGTGAGCAGGAAGCTTATCTTCGCGTGCCGCTGGCCGCGGTTAAAGCCCCGCTGGTTGCGGGTTGATCAGTGCCCAGGTGTCGCGAGCCGCTGGGCGCAAGCTGATCAGTTTCGGGCAGTAGTGTAGATGTGTCGAGCCGCGGGTCGCGGCTATTGCCGCTGGTCGCGTGTTTCTTCGAGTACAGCAGCACGACAACAACACGGGGAGGGCATTAAGTGCCCTAATTTTGTTTTTCCTAGCCTCCTATTCTCTTGTATTATTAACCTAACAATATATACTCTTTGAGTGGGTTAATTAGAGTTGATCATCGCAAACACAAGAGAGAGAAAACAATAGAGAAGTTCATAGAGAGAACTTTGAGAGATTCATAGAAGAGAGTATTCTAGTGAAATTGCTTGCCTATTGTATTCGTTGTTCCGCTTGAACCATAGTGAAAGAGTTTATCCCTGGCCTGAGGACGTAGCTATCAAATTGATAGTGAACCTCGTTAAATCTTTCGTGTTCTTTATTCGCTTTTCTCGTTTTATTGTTTGTTTATTCGCTTCCGTTGCAACAAACTTGGTACCAGAGCTTGAGATTAAAATCAGTATAAGGGATCCGGGAAGATGAATACGATGAACTCGAAGATTGACAAGTTTACGGGGAAGAACAGTTTCGGGATATGGCAGATAAAGATGCGTGCTTTATTAAAGCAACAAGTCATCTGGAAACCTCTTGTAAAAAAGGATGACAAAAGCAAAGCGGCAGACGGCTCTAGTGATGCCGAATTGGAGGTGTTGGAGGAGAAGGCTCACTCCACGATTTTGCTATGTTTGGCAGACGATATTATCACGGAAGTTGAAGACGAAACGAATACTGCGGGTCTGTGGGCGAAGTTGAAGAGTCTCTACATGACAAAGTCACTCACCAACAAGTTGCTTCTGAAGCAACCCTTGGTTGCCTTGCGTATGCAAGGAGGTACGTCTCTAAGGGATCATCTAGATAAACTTAATACTATTTTACTTGATCTGCGTAATATAGATGTTAAGATTGAGGATGAAGATCCTGCTTTGATTTTGCTTGTTTCACTTCCAAATACATATGAAAATTTTGTTGAATCATTTGTTGTTGGGAGAGAGATTGTGACCCTTAAAGAGGTGAAGTCATCACTTTTTACGAGGGAGTTACGCCAGAAGGCGGCAATGACAGAGAGTGGTGGAGATTCGGGGGCTGGGTTAGTTGTAAACTCAGCTAAGGGGAAGGGTCCTAAGAAGAAGAAAAATTCTAAGGGTAAAGGGGCCAATCCTAGGAATGTCTGTCACATCTGTAAAGAAGCTGGCCATTGGAAGCATCAATATCCCAAGAATCCTAAAGCTTCCAATGCTAACATTGCACAACAGGGTACAAAAATATGACTCCGAGGAGGACTTAACACTAGATGTTGTTGATGTGTCTAGTTCGTCTAACCATTGGGTTCTAGATTCGGGATGTTCTTACCATATATGTCCTCATCGTGATTGGTTTACTTCTTATGAGTCTTGTAATGGTGGTAATGTTATTATGGGAAATGATGTTGCTTGTAAGGTTGTAGGGAGAGGTTCCATTAAGATAAGGACTGCTGAGGGTGAGGTTTGTACATTGATGAATGTTAGGCATGTTCCACAGTTAAGGAAAAATTTGATTTCTCTAGGTGTCTTAGATAAAGGAGGGTTTAATTTTTCTGGCTCAGATGGGGAACTATGTGTGTGGAAAGGTTCGAAGTTGGTGCTTAAAGGCACCAAAGTGGGTACTTTGTATGTAGTGCAGGGTACTATACTGATTGTATCTGCAAATGTTGCATCTGCGAGTCCTGAGGAGGTGACTAAGTTGTGGTACAGACGACTTGGTCATATGGGTGAACGTGGGATGCAGATATTATCCAAGATGAATCTTCTTGATGGCCACAAGGTGAAGAACCTTGAGTTTTGTGAGCATTGTTTGTTGGGTAAGCAACACAGGGCTAAGTTTAGCAAGGGGCTTCACATAACTAAGGCTACGCTGGATTATATTCATTCAGATTGCTGGGGGCCTGCTCGGGTAGAAGGTATAAGAGAGTTCAGTTTCTTTGTGACTTTTATTGATGATTTCTCCAGGTACAGTTGGCTTTATTGTTTAAAGCACAAAGGAGAGGCTTTTAAGACTTTTGTGCAATGGAAAGTCTTAGTGGAAAATCAGATAGGCAAGAAGATTAAAAGGCTACGTACGGATAATGGTCTTGAGTTTGTTAATGATGAATTCAATGAGTTTTGTAGGAAAGAAGGGATAGTGAGACACTGCACTGTCAGAAAAACACCATAGTAGAATGGTGTTGTAGAGCATTTGAATCGGACTTTGCTAGAGAGAGAGAGTTCGATGCATGCTCTCTAATGCAGGGTTGACCAGAAAGTACTGGAGTGAAGCCGTGAAAATGACATGCTACTTGATAAACCGTGGTCCACATACAGTTATTGACTACAAGGTACCTTATGAGGTATGGTCTGGGAGAAGTGCTGATTATTCTATTTTGCGTGTCTTTGGTTGTATTGTTTATTATCATGTTAGTGAAGGTAAACTTGAACCAAGGGCCAAGAAGGGTTGTTTTTTGGGATATGGAGATGGTGTTAAGGGTTACCGGATTTGGTCCCCATCAGAAGGGTGTGTCATACTTAGTAGAGATGTTACTTTTGATGAAAATACTATGTTTGTATCTGCTAATAAACCTGCAGGTGAAACTGATGATAACACTACTAAAGCAATTGAGCATGTAATTGCGTTAGTTTCTACTCCGGAGACACAAGTTCGAATTCAGGTGGAGGTTGATAATCTAGTGAATTCTCCTACTGTGGAGACTAGTCATATAGATGGAGTTGTTGCTGATGAAGCAACTGAACTTGAGTCTGATCATGAGGAAACTGCTGATGAAGGTCAGAAACGACCTAGGAAGAAGACGCAGAGACTGATTAAACAGATTGAAGGTCGGAAAGTTCCTGGCCGAAACTGCTGTGTAGAGGAGATGATTGGTTATGCATTACATGTAGCCGATGATATAGAGTCACCTGAACCAATGTCCTACAAGGAAGCAGTTTCTAGTAACGAATCATCCAAGTGGTTAGTTGCTATGAGTGAGGAGATGGAGTCTCTTCACAAGAATCAGATATGGGAACTTGTGAAGGTGCCACATGGTCGTAAGGTGGTGGGTTGCAAGTGGGTGTTCAAGAGGAAAGAGGGAATTTCATAGGGTGACAATGTCAGATACAAGGCCAGACTAGTTGCTAAAGGGTTCAGTCAACGAGAAGGGGTAAACTACAATGAGATTTTCTCACCTGTGGTACGTCATACTTCTATTAGAGTGTTATTAGCAATAGTAACACATTTTGATATGGAACTTGAGCTGTTAGATGTGAAAATAACTTTCCTACATGGAGAGTTGGAGGAGGATATTCTGATGAGTCAGCAAGAGGGATTCGTTGTTCCAGGGAAGGAGAACTTTGCTTGCAGACTGAAGAAGTCCTTGTATGGACTTAAGCAGTCACCTGGGCAGTGGTATAAAAGCTTTGAGAGCTTCATGGTTGAGCATGGATTTGACAGGAGTCCTTATGATTGCTGTGTTTATCATAGCAAGGTGGAGGATAGTTCTTATATTTATTTATTATAATATGTTGATGACATGCTTATTGCAGCGAAGAAGAAGTCAGACGTAGTGAAATTGAAAAAGCTTATGAAATCTGATTTTGACATGAAAGACTTGGGAGCAGCAAGGAAGATTCTAAGCATGGAGATTTATAGGGATCGTGCTCGGAAGAAACTTTTCCATTCTCAGAAAAGTTACATCTTGAAGGTACTCAACAGGTTTGGTATGAGTACTGCGAAATCTATTAATACTTCTGCTGCTGCTAATGCTCGTCTTTTCGTAGTTCTTTCTCCTCAATCTGATGAGGAGAAGGATTACATGTCTAAGGTTCCGTATGCTAGTTGATACGCTCAAGTTATACGATGTTTATATTATATTTTGGGTGCTTTTTGTTAAGAGTCTTGATCATAAGTGTTAACGTTTGCGTTTTATTTAGTTCTTAGCGGAAGTTCGGAATTTTGTATTTTAATTATAGTTAAAGTTGTAAGTTCCGAGCTCCTAGAAGCATTAGTGTTTGGAACGACTCAACATCGTTATGCTTGCCAAGCGTCGCCACATGTTCCAATCAAGCATCGCCGCAAGCCGTAGCCGAGCATAGCACCTAGCCCATCACAGCCGCACCAAGCTCTCGTGAGCATCGCCAAGCCAGCACAAGCATCGCCCATGCGCGCGCCAAGCAGCACCGCAAGCCCAGCGCTCGCCCAGCTCTCGCCCATGCTCGCGCATGCTCGCCCAGCGCTCGCCCAGCTCTGGCCCAGCGCGCAGCTCGCACCTCGCGAGATAGGTCGCACCTCGCGACCTGCTTGCTCGCACCTCGCGACCTGCTTCGCACGGTGCGACTCCGCCTTGCCCGACCAAATGTGCGGTGGGCGTAACACTCTTCGCACGGTGCGACCGGGACTCGCACCTCGCGACCCCTAGGTCGGTCTAAATGTCGGGCGATTTTTGAGCTTTAGTATAAATACTAAGCTTGATTTTTGGACCTAGGGGGCAGCAGCCACAAGGAGAGGGAGTCTCCAAAACTCCACTCCTCTCTTGTTGTCTTCTCTTTTTAGTTTTTATTTTCTAGTTTAGTTTTTGTAGATTTCAATTATGGGATTGGCTTATGCTATGCCAATTGTAGCTTGAACCGTTCTTGAACGAGATTAATATGGAGCTTCAAGTATTATTGTGAGATCTTTCCTCTCTATTTAGTTCCTTTGATTATGGTTTAATTTCTATGCTTGCTTTCTATGATTTTTGCATGATTATGCTAGGAACGTTACTAGTTTGATTGTGTAATTAATCTAATGCTAGATTTAAGAATAGAATCGGATTGTTTTATTCTTGTATCAATTGGTAGCAAACTAGGGAGTAACTCAGATGCTGATCATCTTGGTTATTTCTTGGGGAAATTGAATCAACTGTAGAATGTTTATCGCTTGTATGACGTTAGCAGGTCTATTGATTCTCTGTGTTTATTGCTGCTATTAGATTGAACTTAGACGCGATCGGACTAGGTTATCCTTTAGTTAGGGTTTTATAGTCACGCTGATCGTGCTATTCAACTAGGAATAAGGAGAACACGAGATTAATTCTCAGCAATAGATAATTATGGAAATAATTAGAGTGGAGGTTCAAGGATCGATAATGAATTGAAGTGGATGTTAATCGGATTCAAGATCTTTCCATAATTGATTTCTCATCTTGTTTATATGCTAGTTAGTTGTAGTTTAGTTATAATCTACTTGAAACCCCCCTTTGTTATTATTATTAGGTTTCTCGGTCCTTAGCTTAATCTAGGTTTTGGATCACGCTAAGTATTAAACTCGTCCCTGTTTCCCTGTGGATACGACCCCTACTTCCATTATACTATCTTAGTGTAAAAGAGAGTAGGAGAAATTTTATCTTTGGCCGGGTGCGGTGCACAACGACACATCCGCGCCCGCCCAAATTTTGGCGCCGTTGCCGGGGAAACGGTGTTACTTGTTTGTATTTAGCGTGATTTTTGGATGGTATTGTTTGTGCTCTTTGTTTTTGGTTGACACTCATAGCGCTAACGATGCATTGCAAGAGTTCTTCTCAATCAATTTTGCAGGTACTTGAAGTGGAGATTGACATGGAACCACCATTGTCACACATGGAGCACAAACCCAATGATTAAGCTTAAGGTATTAAGTCGAGCTAACGACTTTAACCAACAGCGCTTCTCGGGAGGCAACCCGAGATCCCTTTTATTTTCTTTCTTTTCCTTTATTTTTCATCAAATTTCCACCACCACAACAAATTTTCTTTCACCCACCGCCCACCCACTAAAAAAGATCCACAACCAATCTTAATCCGCTTGGAACCAAAATCCACAAAAGAAAACCCGTTGGGAGGACTTCAATAGCTAGGAGTTGGTAACACTAGAGGATTGAGATTGTTAATGTATCTTTTCGATCTCTTAAGCTAGGTGCAAATCTCAAAAATTCAAAACTTTTGAACTTGTCATTTGTTTGAGTGATTCGAGGGAGAGGGTTGTGAGTTGATTTATGAGATTTGAGTTGGTGTTGTTAAGAAATTTGAGTTTGACGGATTGCTTTTCATGAGTTTTGAGCATTCGATCTTCGATTTACCCGATTTTCAAATTTCCCCCCCATTTTCAGTTTACTTTTTGTTTTAATTGTCGACACATTGAGGACAATGTGTAGTTTAAGTAGGGGGGAGGGTATTCTCATTTTTCATGTATCTATGTTGTATATATTACTTTCAATTTGAAAAAAATGAAAATGAAAAAAAAAATGAAAAATAAAAAAAAATATTAAAAAAAAAGTGATGAAATGAAACCCGCCGAGTTGAAAACCCACAAGGGTGGGCGACTCGGGCAAAAATGGGGGCCCGGATAGGTTGAAAACCCGAAAGGGCAACCTATGCAAAAAAGTGGCTTATATTGAGCGGGTAAGATGGTGAGATGCAACCAAAAAGAAATGTGTGAAGCTAGGATGAAAACCCGAAAGGGCTCCTAGGCAAAATGAGAGATTAAGAGAGAATTTTGTACTTTGAAAACTCATTTGCCGGAGATGGTGTCATAAGGTGGAAAGCGTTTTCGGGTTTGGGTTGGTTATTTCATCCTTGATTTTGTGAAGATTTATTTTGGCTTTCACATTCTTTTGGTTGATTGTTTGTTTTTGGGAGTAAGCATGGAATTTATCCCTTTTTGTCTTTGTTCCATGGCTTGCTATTCTAATTTAGTTGTAGTAGTATTAGTTTTAGGTCATCTTTTGAGGTTTGGGAGAGCTGATAGTTTAGTGTGTCGTAAGCTGGCATTTTGATTCTTGTTGGTGTTGTTGGTTAAACTTGTTGGTGTTGCTGGTTATTGTTATTGTTACGTCTTTATATATTTCAGGTGAGCTTAAATCTAAGTGTGGGGGAATCATCATCCCTTACGTTTAGGTTTTGAGCGTATTTTGTTAAGATGTGATAATGATGGTGTAGTTGATGGGGAGTGTAGGTTGGTGTCGATGGCTTGGGTGATGATTTATTTGGTGATTCTCATTTTTGAGTTTACTCGAGGTCGAGTAAAGTTCAAGTGTGGGGGTATTTGATACGCTCAAGTTATACGATGTTTATATTATATTTTGGGTGCTTTTTGTTAAGAGTCTTGATCATAAGTGTTAACGTTTGCGTTTTATTTAGCTCTTAGCGGAAGTTCGGAATTTTGTATTTTAATTATAGTTAAAGTTGTAAGTTCCGAGCTCCTAGAAGCATTAGTGTTTGGAACGACTCAACATCGTTATGCTTGCCAAGCGTCGCCACATGTTCCAATCAAGCATCACCGCAAGCCGTAGCCGAGCATAGCACCTAGCCCATCACAGCCGCACCAAGATCTCGTGAGCATCGCCAAGCCAGCACAAGCATCGCCCATGCGCGCGCCAAGCAGCACCGCAAGCCCAGCGCTCGCCCAGCTCTCGCCCATGCTCGCGCATGCTCGCCCAGCGCTCGCCCAGCTCTGGCCCAGCGCGCAGCTCGCACCTCGCGAGATAGGTCGCACCTCGCGACCTGCTTGCTCGCACCTCGCGACCTGCTTCGCACGGTGCGACCTGCCTTGCCCAGCCAAATGTACGGTGGGCAGAACACTCTTCGCACGGTGCGACCAGACTCGCACCTCGCGACCCCTAGGTCGGTCTAAATGTCGGCTGATTTTTGAGCTTTAGTATAAATACTAAGCTTGATTTTTGGACCTAGGGGGCAGCAGCCACAAGGAGAGGGAGTCTCCAAAACTCCACTCCTCTCTTGTTGTCTTCTCTTTTTAGTTTTTATTTTCTAGTTTAGTTTTTGTAGATTTCAATTATGGGATTGGCTTATGCTATGCCAATTGTAGCTTGAACCGTTCTTGAACGAGATTAATATGGAGCTTCAAGCATTATTGTGAGATCTTTCCTCTCTATTTAGTTCCTTTGATTATGGTTTAATTTCTATGCTTGCTTTCTATGATTTTTGCATGATTATGCTAGGAACGTTACTAGTTTGATTGTGTAATTAATCTAATGCTAGATTTAAGAATAGAATCGGATTGTTTTATTCTTTTATCAATTGGTAGCAAACTAGGGAGTAACTCAGATGCTGATCATCTTGGTTATTTCTTGGGGAAATTGAATCAACTGTTGAATGTTTATCGCTTGTATGACGTTAGCAGGTCTATTGATTCTCTGTGTTTATTGCTGCTATTAGATTGAACTTAGACGCGATCGGACTAGGTTATCCTTTAGTTAGGGTTTTATAGTCACGCTGATCGTGCTATTCAACTAGGAATAAGGAGAACACGAGATTAATTCTCAGCAATAGATAATTATGGAAATAATTAGAGTGGAGGTTCAAGGATCGATAATGAATTGAAGTGGATGTTAATCGGATTCAAGATCTTTCCATAATTGATTTCTCATCTTGTTTATATGCTAGTTAGTTGTAGTTTAGTTATAATCTACTTGAAACCCCCCTTTGTTATTATTATTAGGTTTCTCGGCCCTTAGCTTAATCTAGGTTTTGGATCACGCTAAGTATTAAACTCGTCCCTGTTTCCCTGTGGATACGACCCCTACTTCCATTATACTATCTTAGTGTAAAAGAGAGTAGGATAAATTTTATCTTTGGCCGGGTGCGGTGCACAACGACACATCCGCGCCCGCCCACTAGTGTTGTTGGTAGTTTGATGTATGCTATGGTGTGCACTAGGCCAGATATTGCTCATGATGTTAGTTTTGTTAGTAGGTTTATGACTCAACCTGGGAAGGAACACTGGCAAGCTGTGAAGCGGATTTTCCGCTATTTGAAGGGAACGGTAGATGTGGGTCTCATATATGGGAATGATGCTGAGTGTTTGGTGATCGGATATTCTGATTCAGACTATGCTGCTGATATGGACACTAAAAGGTCAATGACTGGGTATGTATACACTCTAGGAGGGTCCGTGATTAGTTGGAAGGCTACGTTGCAGTCTTCAGTGACTTTGTCTACTATGGAGGCTGAGTACATGGCTCTAACTGCTGCGGCAAAGGAGGGTATATGGTTACGTGGTTTGGCCAGTGATTTGGGTCTACATCATGATTGTGCGACTGTGTATTGTGATAGCTTGAGTGCTATTTGTCTCGCCAAGGATCAGGTGCATCATGATAGAACCAAACACATTGATGTGCGGTATCATTTTCTGAGAAGTGAGAAGAGGATAGTGGTGAAAAAAATTTGGGACTGCTGATAACCCAGCTGATATGTTCACCAAGCCAGTTCCGGTTCGCAAGTTCAAACATTGCTTGGACTTGTTGAACGTTGATAGTACACATATAGCCCCTTTGGGGGTTGTTGCCTCAAGGTGGAGGCAATCCCGGCCCCGGGATAAAGAGGGCAAAACCCGACACCGGGTTAAAGGTGTAAGACTTGGGAGGGATCGATATCTCGTGTATTGTTGAGAGTCATCATGGTTATTCTTTCAAGGTGGAGTACTTGTAGAAGATGCAAGTCAAGGTGGAGATTTGTGAGTATGGTGACTTGATCTTGAGCTAGGAGTTTTGGGTTGGTATGGCAATCGTCGAAGGATCGCCAAAAGCCGCGGGCCGCAGGTTCAGAGCCGCTAGCAGCTGGGTGGGCAAGAAGCTTATCTTCGCGTGCTGCTGGCCGCGGTTAAAGCCTCGCTGGTTGCAGGTTGATCAGTGCCCAGGTGTCGCGAGTCGCTAGGCGCGGGCTGATCAGTTTCGGGCAGCAGTGTGGATGTGTCGAGCCGCTGGTCGCGGGTTTCTTCGAGTACAGCAGCACGGCAGCAACACGGGGAAGGCATTAAGTGCCCTAATTTTGTTTTTCCTAGCCTCCTATTCTCTTGAATTATTAACCTAATAATATATACTCTTTGAGTGGGTTAATTAGAGTTGATCATCACAAACACAAGAGAGAGAAAACAATAGAGAAGTTCATAGAAAGAACTTTAAGAGATTCATAGAAGGGAGTATTTTAGTGAATTTGCTTGCCTATTGTATTCGTTGTTCCGCTTGAACCATAGTGAAAAAGTTTATCCCTGGCCTGAGGAGGTAGCTATCAAATTGATAGTGAACCTCGTTAAATCTTCGTGTTCTTTATTCGCTTTTCTCGTTTTATTGTTTGTTTATTCGCTTCCGTTGCAACAGAAAGCATAGTTAACTGGGATCTTGTTAGATTCGTCTCAATGTATAATCTCAAAATATCAACTTTTTATAATTTTCACTTGTACGCAATTAAAGATGTTATCAAAGAAGTGCATTGGGTTACATGAAAAAGTGAATGTAACACTTATTTAGGAATGGAGAAAGTAATATTATCGAGAATAGAATACATGTAAGTGAATAATCAATCTTAATGATGCAATATTGTACCCAATAGTTTATGTATATCTTTGTATGCAACCTCGGTTTATAAACCACCATGCTTGTATGAGCAAGACATCAATTAGAATACTTGCATTTTCATCTACTTCTCTTTCTTTTTCACCCTTTAACATGTCACCAGCACGAACAACTCTAAGGTATAAGTTTTCTACTTTACAAAAAAAAGTTTACAAACTACTTCAGTTTTAATTTTTTTTTGTAAGAAGTATCTGTAGTTGTCGAGAACTTGGATCTTCTATATCAAAAACTCATAAAAAGTACTATTGCGAAAACATTTCATATTTAACTCCACTAGACATTCTGTGAAACTTTTTTTATACAAAGTAAAGATATACTCACCATATACTATGCATAGCCTCCATTCTCTTTCGTTTTGGAACACCAAATATTATGAAATAGGATGACTAACTGCTCCCTAGAGAGTAATCATTATACCATTCTTCTTTATTTCACCTCACGTAATTTAGAATCATGCATTTTATTAATCTCTACATAAACAGATGACTATCATGCACACACACAAAAAATGACACTCCAGCGTCATCATTAATCACGATTGGAAAAGCAATTCATCATTGCTTCTGATTTAACTTTGCAGTTCATCTCGAGCTTGGCTCAACGTCCAACAGTCGGAGTCCTCAATGGACTCCAACAGGGACAAAACCGTAATTTCAAGCGTACTAATAGAAAAAGATATATAAGATAACATATGATATACAAGCGGGCGAGTGGGGGCAGTTTTTTCTCTCTCTTCAATAGTTTCTCTCTTTACCAACATTTTCATTTTCTCTCTTCAACATCATCTTCTCTAAATTCCCAAAGTAAGGGTTGAAAATGTAATTCAAGCTCATAGAGATAGCAACACGATTCATCATTTGCTCTGAATTGTTCTCACTGCTGATAAGACTCAATTAAAAGTTTTTTTTTTCACTTGTGTTGAACTTCAAGGACAATTGTTGACTCCATGTTGTCTTCGTTAGAAGATTGGGCCAATCTATCTAACTCGAAAGAGTGGTTAGAGTACCATTGGATGAACAATTCCCCTCAGTTGATCCCCATTGTCAATTTTCCGTTGTGATTGCTTGGTTTTTGAATGAGTTGGCTGGTGGATACCCCTTCCCAAAGTCAATTTTCTTATTGTGTTTTCATCTGTAAATCTTCCAAAAAATAGACTTGGCCTAGCTTATCAGAAGTCGATACTTATTGGTTCTCCCCTTAGTTCTTGTGGGAATGACCCTTTCTTACCCTTTCTACCCATTAGAAAGACCAAGTTAGGTTTTATTTATTTGTGGTAGGCTCGACGACGACCTATCAACGATACCAAACTATTATTTGTAAGATACTCCTTGTATAGAATTCATGATTGGAGTCGGCCTGATACTTTCTCACATGCTCTATCTAGGATCACATCATATGTTTGAAGCGTTAACCAACATCAAGGGTACCAATTTGTTCCATGAAGGGTAACAGAGTAAGATGTGTAGGGTATCAAGGCCTTGTGTGAATTTTATTAATGACGTTTAATGATTTTTCATCACATACTCTATTTAGGATGAAATCATATGTTGGAAGGTGTAGACACATAATCGTGTCTCCCCATTTAGCACACAATGATTAAACATATCGTCGTCCTAATTGGTCCGGTCCAAAAGAACAGCAATCTGACAAGCTAATTAAGCCCCAAATTGTTTTAAGAACATAAAAGTCTATTTATTAATTACAAACCCAACTTTCAAAGCCCAATTAATTATTCATGATAATTAATTGCATTTTTAAAGCCCATTTTTGAAAAGCCCAATTAATTATTCCTGATAATCAATTGTATTTTTAATAAATATTAATTAATTCCAATAATTGATTGAATTTTCTAAATAATAATATATTACGAAATCAGATTTTTATTCCTTAAGATAACTGATTTTCGAATCTAAAAGATATTATTCAATCAAAGATAAAAGAAATCTTTTAACAAACAAAATTCGGTCTGATCTATGGTTGTGCAGCGCACAGCCGGATGCGTCAAGCGCAATAGGATGCGCGCGCTACATCGAGACAATCAGTGAAACACAGAATAGCAATAGCATCTGCAGTGACACGGGATGGTTGCGCCAGGCGTACGTGTCGTGCGGGAAGTGCACACTCTGTGCGTCGAGCGCAGCACTACAGTTTTCAGAATTGTTTTCCTATAAATAGCCTCATGTTCTACTCGGTTTTCCTACGTTTTCCAACGCTTTCATACGCTTACAAAGATGCTTTCATATGCTTCCATACACTTCGACATACACTTTCCAACGCCCTCATAGTACGAAATACCTCTCAAAAACTCTCTCTAAAATCACTCCAAATATATCAAGCACTCAAACTCCATTAATTTCATATTTCAAGTTTCAAGATTGTTCCTCCTGCGAATCGTTACATAAGACCCAGGCGACAAAGGTATATCTCCTGAGCATCAGTTCCAATTTATTTCTTATTTTACTAATAATCTACTTTCCATGATATAGATCCTCAAAGAATGCTCTCTTGTATATTCTGATCTACACCTCTAATCTTTCTTTTTATATTTCTCCATACATTATATTATTCATTTGCACCAACATGTTCATTACTTTCATCATCGCACGTGTTTATTTTTGCTAATCAAGACCTAAAGAAATGTTCTAACGCTTCATAAGATAATTTGGACAATTGATTTAGGATCCCTATAATTTGATTGCATAAATAACATATTACTAAAAATAAGTCTTTTGTGTTTAATGAACCAACATAGATTAATTTTTAGAATGCATGAACATTTTAATTGGTTGTTTAATTTCCTGATAATAGACATGAATCGTATGAAGTAAATGCCAACAATGGGCGAATGTGATTCCTGATCATATTCGTACCCTCACCCCCGAACTCAATCTTTGGCTCATTGACCAATTATGATATCATGATGGAGAAATCCACATTGGATGAGTCCGTAAGTTGTCCATATGGTTTTCCAAAATCCAATTAGGTTTATGAGTCTTTTTTCAAAGACTTGTTGGCGACTTCTTTTTCAAAACATATTTCAAAATAAAAAAACCTTTGCAATAAGGTAATCAAATCCGCGCTCATCCCGCGTAGGCAATTAAAACATGCCTACAGAAGAGTTTTATCCCTTAGGTAATACTAAGAAAGGGGAACTTGATATGTTGTACTCAAATGCTGAAATATGATTGACCAATATCAATGGTACCAATTTGTTCTATGAAAGGTAGGGGTGAAAGTTCGGTGTACGGTTTGGATTAGGGCCTAATCCAATCCGATCCGAACAAAATTTGGATTTCAATTTTCCAATCCGAATCCAAACCGATTAGAGTTTGAATCCGATCCAATCCAATTCGAATTTTCACACTCTAGATTGGATCCGATCCGAAAATCCGATTTTTTAAAACTCTAGTTTTTCGATGAAATAAATTAAGCACAACAGTAGCCTAGTAGATTTAGGAAATGAGGAATTAAGTGATGTTAGGGTTTTAGGGGAAGGGTTGAAGTGATACGCCTATTGGGCTATGTACTAGGCTTTTCTAAAAAAAAATCAGTTAAGTACTTAAGCCCAATCCAGATACATAATACAAGGCATATTGCTATTTGGTTATATTGGATTTTTGGATCCAATTACCCTCAATCCAATTTGATCCGAAAATCCAATTTTTCAAAAAATCTCAATCGGAATCCAATCCGAACACAGTTCGAATCCGATCCGAATTACTAATTCGGATTGGATTTGATTGGATTGGACTGGATTTTGGATTTTATCCGAATAGCTTTCACCCCTAATGAAAGGTACCTAAGTCAGATGTGCAGGGTACCAAGGCCTTGTGTGGATGGCATCGATATAGCCTAATACTTTCTCTCATACTATATTTAGGATCAATCTTATGTTTGAAGGAGTTCATCCCTTTGATGGTACTAAGAAAAGAGAACTTGATGTGTCAGACTCAAATCCTGAAATATGATTGACGAATATCGAGGATACCAATTTGTTCTACGGAGAGTACTAATGCAAAGTCATATCATAACGAGTTGCTATTGGACATGCAGAGCATAATTCTTGAGAACATGTGACTTTATGGACTCCAATATACGTACACAACTAAGTATAGTTTTGAAGGTTGTAATTAGGCCCGGCCCTGAGGGGTGTCTGAAGGGGTGGTTGCCCGGGGCCCGGTAAAGAAGGGGGCCCAAGTCTGGAAAAAGTCCACAAGTTTAGAACCAATGGATAATGAGTTTTAGCTGTTAGATTCATTTGTCAGACTTTTGGTTTCTGAAAAAACTCGTGAGTTACCCTCTCTCACCTCTCTCACGTTCTGTACTTCCTTCCAGCTTTTCTGCCTCTGGTAATGTTTATCTTCATTCTTCAATAGTTCAGCACATCAATCAATTCATGGAATCATTCATTAATTTTTTTTCTTTTGATAGGAATCATTCATTACTGATTGATTTATTTAGTGCTAGATTTTCATCTCTACTGCTTGCATCTGAATATTACAATGAAGGTTGTTATTTCCTCTTGTTTCTCTTATTCTCTCTCATGCAAAAGAACCCAATTCATCCAAGTTCGTCCATCTTGAATCGCCAAATTATTTCGTTTTGCTCATCACTAATTTGCTTCATGCCTTCAATTTATTCTCAAGACTTCATTACTCATTTACTTAGTGTGTAACTAGCAAAAGAGTTTGATTCATAAAAAAAGATGAAGTATTTTTTGAATTTCGTAACAACATAGATTACTAACTGCTAGATTTTGTGAAATTTTCTCATTGGAGTGGTTTTCATTTATCAATATTTATAGGTTACAAAGTATGATATTCGTAATGGTGTTACGAAACCTATCTAGATTATAACTCTATCTCCAAGATATATCCACATAATATTCAATTCAATCACCAACTATGTAATACAAAGTACTTTCCCTATTTTCAAATATTTTACACTAAATTTTTCCTCACATAAAAATATTAAAATAAGGCCAAATGAGAGTCTCTAAATAGTACAATAGTTCAATGAAATTAAGGTTTCTTTTTTTACGATCTACGTGTGGTATTTTAAAAACATTTGTGTACACAAAGGGCCTTGATTTATCAGATCACCCCGGGCCTATAAATTGTCAAGACCGGGGTTGGTCGTAATTGATATGAAATTATTGTAAATTGATATGACAATGGGGAGAAATATTGAAGGAATGTTGTGAGATTTGGAAAGTGACTGAGCAATTTTTCTTTTTTAACAACTGGTTCAAATAAGACATAACTAGTAAAATAGTATTGCACAATTTAAAGTGCTAGAATAATGGTGCTATGGTCATAATATTATAATTAATAATTTGCGTCAAAAACATTATATCGAAATCATAAAATTTCAGGATATACATCTACTTCTTAAAAGCAAAGTCCGTCATCAAATTTTAACGGCAAAACTTGCTAAGTTAGCAATGTAGGAGCAAGTTATGACTTTGGTACTTAAACAATAGCACTATGGTACAATTAGCTTGTGACTTTGGTGTTTAAACAATATAACTTTGATATGAGTAATTTATGACTATGGTACCAATACAAAATCACTATGTAGGAGCAACTTATGAATTTGGTACTTAAACAATAAAACTTTAGTATTAGTAGATTATGACTTTGGTACAAACATGATAACAATATGTTATGACTAGCATATGAGTCGGGTACTTAAACAACAAAACTTTGGTATGAGTAGCTTATATTTTTCGCACCAAAGTTTTAACCACTTGGTACCAAAGTTTTAACCAAGTAATGACCATCAATTATAGCATTATTTAATTATAGCAAGTTCATAACAATGTTTTTGGCGTGTAATTTTCAACTACTTAAGTTTGCTAAAGTGTGGACTGGTTGTTAAATGACTACATGTAGATAGGGATGTGCAAAGACTAGGGTTGGATCGGAATCTGGACCGGACAGAAGATTTCGGTTCGATCCTCGGTCCATAAAAAAACCGGTTCCGGTTTTCCGGTCCGGACCGGTAGACCGGAATTTCTGTTATTTTAGTAAAAAAAAGTTTATATGTTAAAAAATGTTTGAAAAGGTAGAAAGTTGTAAAGTTAAAAACCTACTATTTATTACCTTTAGGATTATTGTCATTAAAATTATTAAATTTTTAATGTATCTAATTTATAAATATATTTAAATCGAATAAAAAAAGATTATTTTTAAAAAAATATAGATTCCGGTCCAACAGGTCCAAAACCGGACCGGACCAGAATTTTTCCGGTCTAGTCCTGGTCCAAAAAAATCCCAGATTCCGATACATCGGTTCATCCGGTTCCGGTTTCCCTACCTGTAGACACATAATTGTGTCTCCCTATATGAGTACCCTATGATGATACATACCGCGGTTTTGATTGGTCCGACCCAAGGGAGAGCAATTCGTAGAGTCAGGACCAAAAATGTTTTTAAAATCATAAAGCCTATTTATTTGTATTAAAGATTCAAAATCCAATTTTAAAGCCCAATCAATCATTCCTGATAATTAATTATATTTTTAGCCCAATCCTTTAAAATGCTCAATTAATTATTCGTGATAATTAATTGTATTTATTTATTATTTTAATAAATATTTTCGGAAATAAATAAATTTTTTCAAGGATATTATAAAATAAAGGATTTTTTTTTATTGAAATAAGATTTTATCTTTTTAAAGAGCTGTTTTTGGGGCACATAGCCTTGCGTGTCACACACAATGTTGCGTGCCGCGCAATCTTTTGCATGACTCGTAGCTTTCTTTATTTTTTAAAAATATTTTTTCCCATAAATAGGTCAACGTTTTTCGAATTTTAGGATACACTTTTTACCCGAATACTTACAATCTCTCAAAGCAAAATACATTCATACTCTCATACTTTCATATGCAAACACATAAACACATACTCATACTTTCATCGATCTTCATAAGTTTTCGTTGAAGGCTTCACGATTGCTCCTCCCGAAGGTTGTTATTCTCCCAGACCCAAGCCACGCCAGCATATTTCTGAGGGTCCTTAATCTTTCCTTTCTTATTTGTTTTATTGAAGTTACTAACAATCTTTTCATGATTTAGATCTTTTATAAAAATTCGTTTTTTGTACATTATAAAGCTCTACTCTCTTTTTTTTTACATATTTATGATTGTCATGCTTATGATTTCATCACCAACATATTATTATTGTTAATCAAGTCCTAAGAAACTGTTCTAACGCCTAATCAGATAATTGAACAATCAAATTAGCGACCCAGTAATTTTGATTGCTTAATATTTTGTCATCTAAAAAATTAGTATTTTTATGTGTTTAATGAATCAACCAAGACTAATTTTTTAGGGTGCTTGAAAATAATATTTGGTTGTTCTTTTGCATAAAATTTGCTATGAATTGATATTTAGTAGAGGCCAGCAATGGGCGAACGTGGTTCATGACCATGTTCGTACCCTCACCCTCGAACTCAGTTTTTAATTCATGACCATTAATGAACTTATGACGGGGAAATCTACATTGGATAAGTCCCAAAGATGTCCCTAAGTTTCATAAATATCCAATTAGGTTTATGAGTCTTCCTCTAAAGACTTGTTGACAACTTTGAAAACGTTTTAATAAAACCCTTCAATGAGGTAGTCAAATACGCGCTCACACCGCGTAGGCGAATAAAAACACGCCTATAGTACCAAATCGAATCCAAGACGTACTAAGGTGTATAGCAGACAATTATCCATGGGTGAGTGGATTATCCACCCACCCGCCCCAGATAGATGGGTGAAAACCCGCAATGAGGTGGGATACCGGTGGGTGGTGGGTGGATCGGGTGGCGGGTCGAGGAGGAGATGGGTGAAATTTTTTTGGCCCATCACCTGCTCCATCCATCAACTCATGTAATATATATATATATATATATATATATATATATATATATATATATATATATATATATATATATATATATATATATATATATATATATATATATATATATATATACTAATAAATATAAATATGTAATTAATAATATATATAATATACTAGTATATATATTATTCTTAGTATGAATTTTCGGCATGTATTACGAATTGACAATTGAAATTTCGTCGTTTTGCTTTTTTTTTATGGCTAAATTGTTAAATCTACAAACAACTTTGTCTAGTATCATCCATTTCCTAGCCCCCCACCCGCGATTGATGGATGGGGCGGATATGGATGCAATTTTTGGGTGGTGGATGGTGTGGATGGGGATTTTGGTCACGGGTGATGGGGTGGGTTGAGGTCCACTCGCCCCATTTCCGACCCATTGACAGCCCGACTACTAAGGTGGCACTTTAGGCCTCACAAATGGGCCCCAAGCTCCCGAAACCTAACATCAAGGTGTATTTAGATTCCTACATGGGTCCCATCCCATGATTTGCACCAATCATGTACATCATGTTGTGTTGGCCTCTTTATTTTATAAAGGAATCGCCCAAAATAGAGATACCAAGATCAGAAGGGGAGGGCATCAAACGCTAATCGAAGAGGTACCAAGGTGGCATGTTGGGACTCATAAATGAGTTCCAAACTCCCTACACCCTCCACCAATGTGTATTTCAAGATTTACCAATATTAAGGGTACCAGTTTATTCAATGGAGAGTACCAAAGTCAAGTGTGTAGGGTACCAAAGTCAGGTGCTAAGGGTACCAATGGAGTCTAATACTTTCTCACATACTCTATCTAGGATCAAACCATATGTTTGAATAACTCCATCCCTTAGATGTAAATAAGAAAAGAAATTGATGTGTTGGACTTAAATCCTGAAATAGGATTCGCTAATATCAAGGGTACCAGTCTGTTCAATGAAGCTTACCAAAGTAAGATGTGTAGGGTACCAAAGTCAGATGTGTAGGGTGCCAATGGAGTCTAATACTTTCTCATATAATCTATCTACGATGAATTCATATGTTTGAAGGGCTCCATCCCTTAGGTGACAATAAGAAAAGGGAATTGATGTGTTGGACTCAAAACCTGAAATAGAATTGGCCAATATCAAGGGTACCAGTTTGTTCAATGGAGTGTACCAAAGTTAGATGTGTAGGGTACCAAGGCCTTGTTCTAATTTAACAATGGAGTCTAATACTTTCTTACATATTCAATCTAAGATCAAATCATATGTTTGAAGGGCTTTGTTGAACCCTAGTTTTGATGATGACAAAGGAATAAAGATGCAAACTAAGTATTGGACTAACAAGTTGTTAAGTGAATGAATTTTTAAGGTATCAATGAAAGGAGCAAAGAGAATACTAAGTCAAAGAAGAAATCAAGTTTGGATTTTGAAGACTAAGCGAAGATGCTCAAAGATTTGGTACTGGAGAAGCATTGGAGCAAGAAGACCAAAGCGAGGCTTTTTGTTTCTAGTTCCAATGTAAAGGAACGAGTAAGAATGGTAAGGAACTGTGACAATTTAAAATGAGAATGAGTGTTTGTTTCTTTGTAAGGAACAGACGAACTTGCACTGTCATAATTAAGTTAAAGGAACTAACTATTAAAATGAACAAGACATAGATTGAAGCAGTACAACGGTTAAATATGTCGATTGAGTATTTTATGCCTAGATTCTAAGAAACCGTTTTATTTAAGTAAAAATCTGATTTTAAGGAAAATCTTTTTAAGGAAAATATTTTATTTTTATAAAGATAATAAATATCCTTTTCGGTTTTATGGAAAATATTTTAAAGATAATATTTTTGGTAAAAGGATTTTATTTTGGTTTTATTAATTAAAATGCTTTTTAATTAAATCAGATTTTCGAATTACTGCTTTAGTGGTTGCTAAAATTAAGAGAGCAATAATATTTCCATCTCCCACGTTTTACAAAGATCATGGAGATCATGGGTTTAAAAAGGAACGTGTTCCTCTGGTTAAGGAACATCATGGGATAATGGTTTTACCACTAACACATGATTTAATCCCACGTTCTAAGTTATTACCACTATAAATACTAATGTCTAATTAAGTTCCAATTTGTGACTGACCAAGTGAATTAGTGAGTTTAACTTAGTAAACTGTCAGTGCCTTCATTCTCTCATAAAAGCCATTTGTTCTTTGTTTTCTTACTCTAATTCCACTAAGCTATTATTGATCATTGTAATTTTGGTTTTTGGGGTAAGGGGACTTTGAGTGAAGTTCTGTAAGAGAGAAACTTTGAGTGAAGCGAGTTAAAGTGAGAAAACTTCAAGTGAAGTTGAGAGGAACAACTGTTAAGGGAACAGTTGTTCAGGATCTTGAGTTTAGGAACTCAAGGTGTGGCGTGAGTAGAATTAGGTTGTAACAAAGTTGTTTGGCCTAATTAGTGAAAGAGTTGAGTTTAAAATCCCTAGTGGTCGAGGTTGTTTCTTCTTGTTAGGCCCAAGAAGTTTTTCCTCATAAAAATCCCTTGTGTTCCTTTAGCTTGTTTCTTTGTTTAAGTTTATAATTCCGCAAAAAGTTACGTTTATTTCTACACATACAATTCACCCCCCCCTCTTGTATTGTTCCTAGTGAAATAACAGGCTTCACCCCTTAGGTGGCACTAAGATTAGTGAAATTAATGTGTTGGACTCAAATCCTGAAATATAATTTCAATTCGTCATTTTTTTTAATTATGATGTTTGACTTTGGGTAGTATTAATATATATTGTTGCGTTCAGGTAGAAATTTTACTTATGACATTGCGGAAAAAAATAAGTAGTGATCCTCATTCAAAAACAACTAATTCATCTTACCCAAAATGTAATAAAATTATCCTGATCATAGTTTTATAATTGGTAATATTAATCTTTTCTAAACGAAATAAGGATTAGAATTTTATGAAATGGACGTTCTTATATAATTTTCAAACATTCATGCGAAGCATTCTGGTGAAGTATATAAGAATTGTTCAATCATTCATGCGAAGCATTCGGGACAATTATTCTTTCTTTAACGACTTTTCTTCTTATTCGTTCAATTGAGTGGTACCAAATTTGATATATGAGCGCTAACCAATCCCAATCACACAACAACCACAAGAAAACCAATTCCTCTAGTATTTAGCTAATTTTTTAAACTCATATGATACAATAATATATAGTGCTCAAACAAGACAACATTTTATAAGCTACACATTCATAAGTTACCAAAAACTTAACAATTAAACAATGTTTATCCTAGAAATTTTGGGACTTCAATTTCAAAAAAGCATGATTTATGATAGTAATAATGATATGTTTCAACTAATAAAGAAAGGGACTTATGTATGAGGCAATGATATTTAATGCTTTATTCATCGAAATGGTACCCTGTTTGTTTCAATGGTACCAATCTCTGATATGAAATTGGTACCACCATGACATGATATTGGTAACAATATGACTTTAAATTGGTATCATTAATACTGCTTTAACAAATAAACACAAAATAGTTAAATGAAATTACAACTACATATTACATCGAACTTTGAATATAGAAAAACAAACAAAAAATATAGGAAAAATTGTCAAGAATAAACCTTTTGCCAGTCTGCTTAAAATAAGTCAGACTTTTGATTAACTTAGAATAATTAAAATTTGTGGGAGTATTCGCTTTTAATGGGTTCAACAAGTAAACAACTTGTTATTGTAGGTAACCCATCAACGTATCTTTTTGTGATTCGTTTGAATTATCAATTTTAATTTTAATCTTAATTAATTTTTTTTAAAAAAACCCTCACTTTCATTCCACTTCTCACTCCTCTCCTTCACCTCCATCCCTATCCCTCCGTGGACCCCACACTAGTGGAAAAAAGCCCATCCGATTCGGTCAAAATCGGGCTTACAGATCCGGTTTTGGTCCGGATCGGGTGGGCCCGCAGCTGTTCACAATGATTAATTGATCCGGTCCTAAATCGGATCAGTTAATCAGATTAACCGATCCGGATTTCCATCAAAACCGGATCAGTTTGTTAGTTGGCGCCAACACTCTTGTATGCATAGCAACATTAACTGATCCGGTTATGTTAGTGGACCGGATCAGTTAATATATATATATATATATATATATAAACCTGCTATAATTGGTACAAGTCTCACAAACATGAAACTAAATGCGGGAGATTAAGGAAAGTTGAGTTAAAAAGGCCAAAATCGACCAAAATGACCTTCATTTACCCAAAATGGGTTTGAGATCATGTGAGTCGACTTTAATTGACTATAATGGTTATATATGTACTTATAAAAGCAATACATGACCTAGCATAAGATTAAATGCGGGAAAACTAAGTAAATTGAATTTGAAAACCCAAATTCGGCCCGGAATGGCATTCATTTACCCAAAATGGGTTTCAAAGCATGTGAATGGATTTTATTTGACTCTAATGGTTATATATGTTGTTATTAGAACAATACATGATATAACATGAGACTAAACGCGGGAAATTAAGGAAAATGAACTTGAAAAGCCAAAATCAGCCCTAAATGACTTACATTTACCCAAAATGGGTTTAAAAACATATGAGTGGACTTTAATTGACTCTAATAGTTATATATTTACCTATTGTAACTATATATGACCTAACATGTGGCTAAATGTGGGAAACTAAGTGAATTGAGCTTCAAAGGCCAAAATCGACCCTCATGACATACATTTACCCAAAATGGGTTTCAAAGCATATGAGTAAACTTTAATTGACTCTAATAGTTATATATGTATCTATTGGAACCATATATGACCTAACATGAGGCTAAATGCGGGAAACTAAGTGAATTAAGCTTCAAAGGCCAAAATCGACCTGAAATGGCCTTCATTTACTCAAAATGGGTTTCAAAGCATATGAGTGGACTTTAATTGACTCTAATAGTTATATATGTACCTATTAGAACTATATATGACCTAACATGTGGCTAAATGCGGGAAACTAAGTGAATTGAGCTTGAAAAGCCAAAATCAGCCCGAAATGGCCTTCATTTACCAAAAATGGGTTTCAAAGCATATGAGTGGACTTTAATTGACTCTAACAGTTATATATGTACCTATTAGAACTATATATGACCTAAAATGTGGCTAAATGCGGGAAACTAAGTGAATTGAGCTTGAAAGGCCAAAATCGGCCCTAAATGGCCTTCATTTACCTAAAATGGGTTTCAAAGCATATGAGTGGACTTTAATTGACTCTATTAGTTATATATGTACCTATTAGAACTATATATGACCTAACATGTGGCTAAATGCGGGAAACTAAGTGAATTGAGCTTCAAAGGACAAAATCGGCCTGAAATGGCCTTCATTTACCCAAAATGGGTTTCAAAGCATATGAGTGGACATTAATTGACTCTAGTAATTATATATGTATCTATTAGAACTATATATGACCTAACATGTGGCTAAATGCGGGAAACTAAGTGAATTGAGCTTGAAAAGCCAAAATCGGCCTTAAATGGCCTTCATTTACCCAAAATGGGTTTCAAAGCATATGAGTGGACTTTAATTGACTATAATAGTTATATATGTGCCTATTAGAACTATATATGATCTAACATGTGGCTAAATGCGGGAAACTAAGTGAATTGAGCTTGAAAAGCCAAAATCGGCCCTAAATGACATACATTTACCCAAAATGGGTTTCAAAGCATATGAGTGGACTTAAATTGACTCTAATAGTTATATATGTACTCGTTAGAAGTATATATGACTTAACATGTTATTAAATGCGGGCAAATAAAGAAATTGAGCTTAAGAGGCCAAAATCGGCCCTAAATTAAGCTATTTATTAGTTATGTAAAAACCTTCTCAAGATCCCCGACTTCCTTGCAACTTGAGGTTATATCGAACATGAACCTCAACACATAGTAGCCACACTCGGTTCCGCCCGGTTGTTGAGCACACTAATCATAAAATTACATATAAAAAATCATGTAAGAAACATACATGTAAGTAGCTTAAATAATATGTATTACCTTCATTGATTTCCATTGAGGAAGTTTTCTAGTTCTCCCAAATTTCTTTAAAGAGCTGTAGTTAAGTTAATTTCATGTGAGAAGTGGCCAAAGGATGAAATTAGTAAAAAGTGTTATGCTAATAAGCATTTTAAATAACAAATATACCTATTTATGCATGATTTGAGGAGTAAGGGCCGTGGTGGATCTTGAGCTGTAGAATCAAACTGATATATTGTGTTGTTTGAAGGACAAATCACAAGGAGCGACCAATGGAGACTAAAATCCCAAAAAAGTTAGGAAGCAATCATGTGAGTACTTCTATTGTATAATGATAAAGTGGTAAAAATAGATACAAGGTTAAGAACTATACTCTTCAAAACAAGGGGCAAGTATGAACTTCTGTTGTGCACGTACAAATGTTTTTATACATAGCCAAATATACTCCTTCACCTCAGTTGTGTTTTGCAAACAATTGTCAGCTCGGATGAAATTTGGACATAACCACCCAAATTGCTCTGGTATGCAATCGCGTCCACAAGGATCATCTTGGAGTAATCTTTAAAGCACAACCAACTTCGTAACATAAATATATTATTGTATATTGCAGAGCAATTTTATATATTTCATAAGTACAAATGTTTTACCTCATGAAGACTTGAATCAAGGAAACATTCAACATCTCTCCGCAAAGGAACTCCTTCACATCAACCTTAGACACCCATGTCGATGTATCCTCAAGGTAGTTGAATTGCGTGGTACCCAACTTCACCTCCACATGTGTATCATTCGACCTATCACGCACATTTGCAAGTAGCCATAAGCATGCCTTAGTGAGAAACTCGATCTTTGGTTTCTCGATCCAAGTATCTTTAGATGGGTTTTCTTGGCGACTTGAACCTTTGGAATCTTGCATTCCTTTACCCGAAATGGCCTTCTTTGGCCTGTTTGAACCCTCATTCGCCTTTTCTAGAGGAGGTGAATCCGCCTTGCTTTGCTTGGGCTTGTTTATTCTCTCCAAAACCTAATAATTCAAAGGTAAAAACATTCAACTTAGTTAGTTAATAGGTATGAAACAAATCAATATGAATATGGATTTCAGTTGCTTCAATTTACCTCGTCTGAAAACCTCACCCATGCCGATGGCCACAACACATAACCACCACGAGCGTCGGTCAAGACATGTATATCATATGACGGTTTAGGCACCAGAAGAGCAAAGTCTTCGTAACTAGGAGTGATGATGACTACACTAATCCCGAAGTGCTCATTGTTCACAGACTCGTGATGGAATGTTACTCGTTCACTTCGTGGTTGTGCATTGCCTTCAGCCACCACAATCAAACGACCCTCATCTTTGACATCTACTAAAAGCTGGCAAGGTGTTTCTTCCTACATAAAGTAAATGAAATTGAGGTTACGAACATGCAATTAAAGAATATAACATATTACTTAGTTTTAAAAATTATTAGAAGGATATTAGTTACCTCTAACTCAAGCATATAAGGTGCCAATTTTTGTGTGTTAGGACGGCTGACTTTGTCTTCCAAAGGAAGATCTAGTTTAGGTTGACGTATCGCCGGTAAACCAAACTGTGAGACGACCGCGTTGAAACTTTTCGTGATTTTCTCCGTGACTTTCTCCGGAATTTCCTCCTTAAGCTTCTCCCGAATAGCTTGTGTAATAGCTTCCATATCATGTGGTGCGGAAATATGAGAGCGTGATTTTGTACCCACGGAGGAATCTTTAGCATACGCTTTTGTCACACCGAGACGAATACCACCAAAACCCCTCAAACGTCCATTGTAGTCCCTTCCCAAAGTCTCGTAAAGGGCATCTTTGTTGCCTTTGGGAGTGAACTCGCCGCTAACCTCTTTTTGCTTGAACCCCATCTATAGAGAAATTAACAAGTGTAAGTATAAAAAAAAATTACAACTTTCCCACATCATAAGTGGCGGGGCGGGGGTCGTGCGGGGGGGAGGGGGAGGGGGGAGGAGGGGGAACTGTGCGGGATATGGGCAACGGAGTGGGGAGTGTGCGGGGGGTGGGGCAAGATCGTGTGGGGGGTATGCCGGGGTGGGCAAGACTGTGCGGGGGGACTGTGCAGGGGGGAGGTGGGGAAGCAATGTGCGGGGGCGGCGGTGGGTGGGACTGTGCAGGGAGGTTGTGCAGGGGGGCTGTGCGGGGAGGGGGCAGCAGGGGAGGGGGTTGTGCATATAAAGATAGAGAAGGTTGAAGAAGAATTATGTGATATTTCATTTACGTTGATGTACAATATATAGATACAAGTTGTAGAGTAGTTACAACAATAAGCTAAGAAATAGGAGCTAGATTGAATTACGTAAGATAAGTATAATAGAAGATATTTTTTGTATAACAAACATATATCATGATGGTAGTGCATGTACTTACAACGGCATTGGCTATCTTCAAGGTCCCCGGATCTGAAATGGTCATTTTATTGTTCCTATCACACCTATGCATGGAGCACCACCAATCAGAGACACGGTCAACTTTGACAGAGGCGGCCTTAGAGCTAGAAGATGGTGTTGTAGTTGTATCGATAGAAGGGTAAAAATTATCGTCAATCCACAACTGTCTCGCCCTCGCATAAGTGTGGGAACCCATATGATGGTAGTGCTTCCTCTGTCTTGAACTGTGTGTATGCTTTTCACGCTTAGCCTATAAAATCACATGGGTAATTAGAAAACACATCTAATTGTATTAAAAGTGAATATGCAAAGTCGAATATAGCTTAAAGTACAATACTTACCACCATCTCCGACGTAGTATTTTGGGCAACAAATGTCTCCCGATCTTCTGGTTTTATATGTGTCCAAATCTGATAAGGCAAGGACTCCGATTGAAGTGTCTCTTCCTCGCCCCCTTCCTTTTATGTTTCTTTTTCCTATTCGGACTCCTTATCCGTCTCATCCTCACTTCTAGCACTCTTATTGTCATTTTGCTTTGATTTTTGAATTTTCCTCCTCTTTGTAGTCCTCTTTCTCCGTTTCGTAATCCACCCACTCACTAGTTTGCTTTTGAAAGCTCTAAATCTTTCGGCCACCGCGGATAAGACAACACCTTTTTTGTCTCATTATGAGTAATATGGAACAAATTCTATAGAAATAAGAAACAAACAAATAGTTAATTTCCATATACATATATATCAATGAAAACATGTGGCTAAATGCGGAAAGAAAAGGAAATTGAGCGTAAGAAGCAAAATTCGTCCCGAAAGGACCTTCATTTACCCAAAATGGATTTCAAATCATATGAGTGGAATTTAATTGACTCTAATAGTTATATATTTACCTATTAGAACAATATATCACCTAACATGTGGCTAAATGCGGGAAACTAAGTCAATTGAGCTTCAAAAGTCAAAATCGGCCCTAAATGACATACATTTACCCAAAATGGGTTTCAAAGCATATGAGTGGACTTTAATTGACTCTAATAGTTATATATGTACCTATTGGAACAATATATGCCCTAACATGTGGCAAAATGCATAAACTAAGTGAATTGAGCTTGAAAAGCCAAAATCGACCCTAAATGACATAAATTTACCCAAAATGGGTTTCAAAGCATATGAGTGGACTTTAATTGACTCTAATAGTTATATATGTACCTATTGGAACTATATATGACCTAACATGTGGCTAAATGCGGGAAACTAAGTGAATTGAGCTTCAAAGGCCAAAATCGGCCCAAAATGGCCTTCATTTACCCAAAATGGGTTTCACAGCATATGAGTGGACTTTAATTGACTCTAATAGTTATATATGTACCTATTAGAACTATAGATGACCTAACATGGCCCTAAATGCGGGAATTAAAGTAATTTAGTTAAAAAATAAACTTACACAAGTGTCTTCCCATAATGATTTCTTCATTCCCTCGGGCACATCTTTCCATTTGACCAAAATGTTGAGTTTGCGCACACATAACCCGATATGCTGCCCATACTTTGCACGCCATTGACCCATATCATCATACTCGAGGGTCATTGCAATCTTAACATTCAATCCCTTGGTCGCACCCCTTCCTTTCCGCTTCTTTGTTGCAACCTTGCTTGGAGTTTTGGTGGTACTATGAACTTCTTTCCCCGCATTTTTGGGTGGCACAATGATGGTTGAAACACTAGGATAATATTCCCTAGCATTGTTGTCAATGGGGGGAGCATTATCAGCTAGCTCCTCATTCATTTCAACCAAGCGAAGTTCCCTCTCACGCAAGCGCCTTTCCTCATTATGCGCCATGTCTTCCGGTTCACCTTTATCCTCCTCCTCCTCATCATACTCCTCATCATCATCCGACGACTTATCATAATCATTATCGGGTTTCTTCCTCAACAATCACATCATCTCGGACCATGTTTAAAAAGTCCTGAAATTTCAAATACAAATTAGAAATGCGAAAGATTAAACAAAAAAAGAATTGTAAATAACATGTTCTAATAGGTAAATTGTAGAAAAAATTGTAAATTGTAAATTTCAAATCTCGGACCATGTTCTAAGATTAAGCATCTGGTTTCTTCCCCACTGCCCAGCCCCTCCTTGCCCCCCCAACCACCACCACGCCCCCCTTGCACAGCCCCCCACTACCGAACAACCCCCCGCACAGTCCCCCCCACCGCTGCCCCCGCACAGATCCCCTGCCGCCCCCGCATACTCCCCCACCACCGCACAATGCTCCCCCGTGCACAACCTCTCTTGCCCCCGCACAGTCCCTCTCGCTGCCCCCCCGCACATTCCCCCACCGCACAGTGCTCCCCCTGCACAACCCCCTGCTGCCCCCGCACAGTCCCCCTTGCTTGCCCCTCACCCCGCACAACCCCCCCGAACAGTCCATAATTCGGGCCCTAAACAACATTCATCTACCCAAAAATGGGTTTGAAATAATGTGCTTCGACTTTAAGTGACTCTAATGATTATATATGTTGTTATTAGAAGTATACATGACCTAACATGAGACTAAATGCAGGAAATTAAGGAAAATGAACTTGAAAGGCCAAAATCGGCCCTAAACGACATTCATCTACCCAAAATGGGTTTGAAATAATGCGCTTCGACTTTAAGTGACTCTAATGGTTATATATGTTGTTATTAGAAGTATACGTGACCTAACATGAGACTAAATGTGGGAAATTAAGGAAAATGAACTTGAAAGGCCAAAATCAGCCCTAAACGACATTCATCTACCCAAAATGGGTTTGAAATAATGTGATTCGACTTTAAGTGACTCTAATGGTTATATATGTTGTTATTAGAAGTATACATGACCTAACATGAGGCTAAATGCGGGAAATTAAGGAAAATGAACTTGAAAGGCCAAAATCGGCCCTAAACGACATTCATCTACCCAAAATGGGTTTGAAATAATGTGATTCGACTTTAAGTGACTCTAATGGTTATATATGTTATTATTAGAAGTATACACGATCTAACATGTGACTAAATGCGGAAAACTAAGTAAATTGAACTTGAAAGACCAAAATCGGCCCGAATTGACATTCACTTACCCAAAATGGGTTTCAAAACATGTGAAGTGAGTTTAGTTGATTGTAATACATACATATATATATATATACATACATATATATATATATATACATACATATATATATACCTACTAGAACTATTCATGACATTACATGCGGCTAAAAGCGAGAAATTAAGTAAATTAAGCTTCAAAAGCCGAATTCGACCTGAATTGACATTCACTTACCCAAAATGGGTTTCAAAACATGTGAAGTGATTTTAGTTGATTGTAATACATATATATATATATATATATATATATATATATATATATATATATATATATATATATATATATATATATATATATATATATATATATATATATACCTATTAGAACTATACATGACATTAAAAGCGAAAAATTAAGTAAAATGAGCTTCAAAAGCAGAAAGCCAGAATTGGAACCTGAGAAGTCGAGCCTATTGTTGACTTTTGCCACCTTTCTTTGAAGTTTCAACCATTATCCCTTCCCCGCGATCTACACGCATGTAACTTGTCGCTAACTCCACATCAGTGACATCGGAGTTGGGAATGGTGAAAGGCGGGGTGTCTTCAAACGCATCATACTCCTCCTCATTCTCAACATCACCAACTCCAAGTATACTGCTTTTTCCCGGGACAACAGTTGACAACTTGTTATCAGAAGGGTCAGTTACGTAGAATACTTGTTTAACTTGTGATGCAAGCACGAATGGCTCTTCACTATCACGCAACCGACCCAAGTCTACAAGAGTAAATCATTATTATAAGACGTTTATTTAAGTTTTTTTTTACTTAAATCTATAGATATAACCAATCAATAAACGTCTTATTATGCAACTGCATCAATGCTCTAATCCCTTTACCTGGATTCTGGTCACGCAACTCCTCCATATGCTCATCCAAGTAAGGATGGACCTGTACCATATTCTGTAATACAAATAAGTGTGCTTGTATGCGCTTTTCAACAGGAGGTACGATCATTTTGGAGCCAATTGTACCCTTACCCTCGAGTCTTCCCTCGTGTCGAGATGTAGGAAGTCCAATAGGATCAACATTAGTTAAGAACTCAGCCACAAAATTACCGACCTCTTCACTCACAATCCCCTGAATTATACTTCCTTCTGGTTGCGCTGGATTCCTTACTTTATCTTTCAAAGAGCCCATATGTCTCTCAAAGGGATAGCACCACCTCAAAAACACCAGACCACATAGCTTAATTTCTCGAACTAGATGTACAATCAGCTGGACCATAATGTCGAAGAAAGCAGGTGGGAAATACATCTCAAACTTGCACAAAGTCTCTATCACGCCAGCCTGGAGAGCATCAAGCTTCGACGGTTGTAACATTTTGCTACATATAGTATTGAAAAACGAACACAGCTCTGTTATGGTATGTCTCACATGTTTCTGCAATATCCCCCGAATTACAATCGGTAAGAATACTTGCATCATTACATGACAATTGTGAGACTTCATACTCGACAATTTCAACTCCCCGTCTAAGGTAACAAATCTTTTCATGTTCGATGAGTACCCTAATGGAACCTTAATGTCGTACAAAAACTCGCAAAAAAAATAGCTTTTCAGCTCTAGATAGAGTGTAGTAAGCCGGAGGCAAATAGTTCCTATCATCATCCTTCACCTTTTTCTTTCCTTTTCCTTCAATTCCTGCAGGCGACCATTCTTCATTTTCCTTTTCTTTTCCCTTTCTTTTTCCTTTGCCAGACACTTTCTCTTTTTTCTTTCTTTTCTTAGTGTCCCTCTTTTGAGCCCATAGTTCTGGTCGAAGCCCCTCACTTTCCAGATACAGTCACACCCCTTTGCTATCCTTAGTTTTATGTGGAATATTCATAAGTGTCCCCAGAATGGCGTCACATACATTTTTCTCTATGTGCATGACGTCGAGACAATGTCTAACCTGTAGATCTCTCCAATATGGAAGTTTCCAAAAAATAGTCTCCTTTTCCCAAAGTCCCTTAGCACCATTACTCGCTCCTTTACCGGATATCGTTTCAATACCCTTGACCTGAACAAAAACCTCAATACCAGTCAATGGTCTACGAGCAACCCCTTCCTCAACTGTTCCATCAAATGCCTTCTTATTACGATAAGGATGGTCGCGTCGAAGGAACCTTCGGGTCCGCATATAAACATTTATGTGACAAGTAGAAATGTATTTAGATTCCGTGTCGTCGATGCAAATCGGACATGCTTTCTTCCCTTTGTTCTTGTACCCGGATAAGTTCCCATAAGCAGGATAATCATTAACAGTGCATAAAAGCATGGCACGCAATGTGAATACCTCATCAGCATGTGCGTCATACACATAAACTCCTTCATCCCACATTTTTCTCAAATCATCAACAAGTGGTTGGAGGTAGACATCTATGTCGTTTCCAGGCTATTTCAGCCCTGAAATAAGAATCGACAACATGATGTATTTGCGTTTCATGCACAACCAAGGAGGCAAGTTGTGAATAACTAGAAGTACCGGCCACGTACTATGTTGAGAACTAAGAGTGCCAAATGGGTTCATCCCATCCGTACATAGGCCAAGCCTCAAATTTCTGTCCTCGACACCAAAGGTCTTATGCACCTGATTGATACCTTTCCACTCAGGAGAATCAGCCGGATGTCTGAGAAAACCGTCTTTTTTCCTTCGTTCTACATGCCACCTCAAGTTCTTAGTATCTTTTTTAATTGAAAACATGCGCTTGAATCGTGGTATAAACAGAAGATACCATATCACCTTTGCTGGAGGCCCTTTCTTATCACTAACCCATGCGCGCCGGTAACACGACTTCCCACATCGAGGACACTCATCCATATTTTCATATTCATTTTGCCATAGCACACAATCGTTTGGACAAGCATGTATCCTCTGGTACTCTAAACTGAAGGGACACATCAGTTTCTTAGCATAGTAGTTCGACTTGGGTAGTTCAT